>OZ034807.1:22168893-23577388 GCA_964028335.1 Altica lythri
CAATTGGTACTTACCTTATTTTTTAATGAAAAGCAACTGTGTTGCTGAGGAACAGTAGTGTATTGCCAGTCAAATAAGGTCTGTTGAAGTAATAACCCAAAAGAGGGTATATTTAAAATACTATTTCCATGTTTACCAGCTTCTAATATTAGAATCTTCACTTTCTTATTAGATGCAAGCCTCCTAGCCAAGATAGATCCAGCTGATCCACATCCCACTTAAAAGTGGTATTATTACATATATATCACTTAAAAAATTATGTTAAAAACTTACCTATGATATAATCAAACACAATCTCTGGATTATCTACTTCTTCGCAGTTAAAACATAAAAAAAATTCCTCATATTCGAGGTAACGAATAAAAATACTAAATAAAAAAATACAAAGTGAATATATTAGTAACAAAATTTTTCTACCAATAATCATTTCTTTACCATATTATTACAATGTTATATTATTATATTTATAAAAATAATTAGATTAAAAAATTAAGGTTATCTGAATTCTGAACTTTAAAATTCAAATTTTGACGTTTTGAATGATCGGATCACTAATTCGATCAGCACATTGTATCAGTTGTCAGAAGTTACGGAACGTACCTCATGATTGTTTTGAAAAAGTTTTGACACAACACTTACTGACACTTTCTTTTCGTGCAGACATCCCTGTGGCATTTATTTCACGTAAGTTTTTAAAATTATATTTTCAAATATCTCAACAATCTTTAAAGATTTATAAGAAAATATTTTACAGAATGTTTTACTTATTAATGGCCCACTTTAGTAAATACTTATTTAAGGCAAGTTTTGTTTAAATTTTGAAAAAAGACTTATAACCTTAAAATACGTGTTGTGTTAAAAGTACGATAATTGTTATTTTTATTTAATAATTTTAGGTTTTTCGTAACTCTTGCAAAACGTAAAGATGTCGGGAGGTATTGAGGCACTTAGTCTTAAAGAAGATGATGTTACTAAAATGTTAGCTGCTGGAACCCACTTGGGTACAGCAAATGTTGACTTCCAAATGGAACAGTATGTATACAAAAGGCGTCAAGACAGTGTACACATTATTAATCTCCGTAAAACCTGGGAAAAACTTCTCTTGGCAGCCCGTGCTATTGTAGCTATTGAACATCCAGCTGAAGTGTTCGTCATTTCATCTCGTCCGTACGGACAAAGAGCAGTTCTTAAATTCGCAGCACACACTGGAGCTACACCAATTGCTGGAAGATTTACTCCTGGTAAGATATATACTTATTAAAAAAAAAGTACTTTTTAAAAACACTTTAATGATGATAACACTAAGGAACCTATGATCAATGATTTTAACTTCTACTGTCTGATTTTTTTATATACATATATTTTTTTTATGTTTTCTGAACAATAAGTAATAGTATTTAATTTTCAGGTGCTTTCACTAATCAGATTCAAGCTGCCTTCAGAGAACCTCGTTTATTGATCGTCACTGATCCTGCTTTTGATCACCAACCAATCACTGAAGCTTCTTACGTAAACATTCCAGTAATTGCTTTATGCAACACAGATTCTCCACTTAGATTTGTTGATATTGCCATCCCCGGAAACAACAAATCTCCACATAGTATTGGTTTAGTTTGGTGGTTACTTGCTAGAGAGGTTAGTTTCTATTTTCCTGTAATTTGTAATATTTAAGCATATATTTTTTTTAATGATGAACAGTTCCCAATATTGATTTTATAATGATTTTCAATAATTTTTCCACCTGAAATATTAAGAAGTAATGTGAAATTTTAAGTATATTTAAATACGTGGTAGTAATACGGATGTTTACAGGTTTTACGTTTACGAGGTATTATTCCACGTGACACCAAATGGGACGTAGTAGTAGATCTCTTCTTCTACCGTGAACCTGAAGAAGCTGAAAAGGAAGAGCAAGCCGCTAAAGAAGCAGTTGCAGCTGTTGTTAAACCTGCTGAAATTTCAGTTCCTATTGAAACTCAAGAGACCGAATGGAACACTGTTGAAACTAGCGAATGGGCATCTGAACCTGCTCCTGTCGCTCCCGTGGCAGCACCTGTTTATAATGTAGGCGCTACTGATGATTGGGCTACAGAAGTACAAGAACAGTGGTCAAATAACCCAACACAAGCTGCACCCGCTCCAAACTGGGGTGGTTCCAGCGACTGGCATTAAAGGGTTTTTATCTTGAAGTGACGTGTATTACGCGAAATGTATAAATAAAAAGATCATTTAAAAATAAAACGTTTTATTCTTTATAATATAGAGTGTTTTTATTAATGTTATTTTAATAATATATTACAACATATATTTATAAATTTAATAATATGTTTTGATAATATCAATCACTATGTTATAAAATATTCCTTACCTTTAATTAATTTTAAATTTTAAATATAAATAGTGAATAGGTAAGAATTAACTCAGTGTAATTATTTTCCAATATGATTAATTAAATATGCTACCGGCTATTCCCTTATGTCAAGGTCAGAGTTCAAATATTCAACCAAACTAGATTCAAAATCAATTAATACACAAATTTGCAATAAAATGACTGTATAACCGCACTATCCTAGACCAACAATACTTTCTAGGCGTGAATTGCATATAAATTTCTAACCTTTCTAATTCAAAATGTGTCAAACTTCAAAGATACCGTTGATAAACCCAAATATGCATCAAATATATAAAATGAAATATTCTGACTTGAGTTACTAAACAATTTGGATTAAACTTATCAAAAAGGTGAATAATAATAATAATAATTTAGTTAAATACATAAAACAGTGAAATAAAAATGTTCATCAAAATTTCAAAAATCAAACACATATAAAACTCTTTATTATAACGAGTGCAAAGTTGTTACCATTTGTGTGAAGCTTCACCCTCTTCTGGAATCAGGATTCTGTTCTTAGGAAAATCTACTTTCTTCCTCCAATACAGCAAAGATTTCAGGAAACTTTATGAAGATCAAATAATCACTTCCTCTTCAAAACCAAGCGATGGATGACTACTATCTTCTCTGGTAAGTGTAATTATGACTTTCTTTCTTGTTAAATATTAATTTAATCTTCTTTAACTCAATTAAAATACAGTTATACCATAAAGTGCTCAGCCCCATAAATTGAAATATCTATTTCTTCATAAAATCATATAAATTTCTCTTACCAATTGCTCTCTCTGGTTACCTTGGGATAATCTTGATACTTTAAACTGTTTTAATACTTTCTATTCTCAATACTTTCAAAAAAAACTCAAAATTTCTACGGAGCAAATTTTTAATACAACTTCTATCTCAACAACCAGAAAACCAAGCGACAAATATCTTCTACAAACTTCTTAACTAATTATTTATAATATAAATCTTACTAATCTCCTTTTAACTTTCTTTTAACATAATAATTTTTACAAAAAATCTTCATCGAAACTTTTTACATCCTTCCTCTTCAGAAGGTCGAAAACAAGAGAGCTTCTATCAGAATCAACAAAAAAACAAAAGACAAATTCAACAAACTTAAATCTATACATCTTTTCCATCTAATCGCCTACTAATTTCTTATTTAAATAAAATTATTAACAAAATCTAATTCTTGATTCAATATTACAATTTAAAACAATGATCATTCTTTTTTATATTCTTATGAAATTTACTAGCACTACAAACTAATAATTTTCTCTTTTTCAGAATATTTCATTTGGCATTTGAACTATTAATAAATTAGAATATGGTTGGTAAATTTGTATAATTTAAAAGTAAGTAGAAGTTTTAACATGTATTTTAACTATTTGTGATGTCTTTTTTTTATAATTTAATTTTCTCATTTACTTACACCCCTAATTCATTTAAAATTAATGTTTGATTACTAACGTATTGGCAATTTTATAAACTTTTAATTATCTACTTTACCCATTCATCAATCTCACAATTATCAAAACTCCACACAATGTAGATTAATCATTTTTGAATCTTTAAATAAAAATCTTTGAAATGTATTTGTATTTTTTTTTCTTATTATTCTATTTTCCTTTTCCTTTTTTAGGAATTATGAAGAAGATGATGATAATCAATCCCAATGTTACTAAATTTGCGCTCTGACTCGAAATAAGAAAATCTCCTTTCTCTACTTTCCATTAGATTTTCGTTCTACATTCTTATTTAATATAACATAGTAACTAATATCATCTCAAATCCCCCAATTAAAATTTTTACATCAAACATTTCATTGATGTTGGATTAAAAATTATAATTTTAATCTATTTTTTTTTTATAAATAAACACTCATTTTACAAAAACTTTAGCCTCAATTAATATTATTTGCACAGATTGTATAAACCTTTTTTTAATAAAACCATTGAATCTTAATTTGATATTTACATCTTAATACTATTATTTACAAAACTTTGCTATTAATATCATCTACCTAACATCTTTATGAATTTTTTTAATTTGTAAAATTCTGTTAATCTCAAATTCCTTCCCCCTTTCTAACATTCATTCAAATATAACTTAATTTTTCTACTTTTAAACTTGTTCCCCCTTATTTAATATATTTCCTATACATTTAATTTTCCGATACACCTAAATATCTTGCCTCTTTCCTGATATTTCCAAATATACCTAATACCTATTATAGATTTAAATTTCTTCCCCCTTTCTTGGTATTTTCCTATATACCTAAAAGCTATAATAAATTTATTTTTCTTCCCCCTTTCTTTATATTTCCAAATGTACAATTTTTCCCAGAATGCTTGTTTTATCTTTCCCAAGAAATATTTACAAAATTGCTTATCATCCACAGACAAATTTTGATTTTCTCTGTTGTTAACAATTTGATGGTGCATTATTGCTTGAATTTCTTCTACTTGTTCTGGTTTCTTCTGTTTTTTCGTATGACTTAGCAATATACCACTGTCTTTGACTTTCTGAATTATTTTATTTTCACTCTTTTCTGCTTGTTTTGCTTTATATTCATCTACAAATTTCTTAATAGTCTTCTCCCTTCCTTCATCTATTTGATTTGTGTCTTCCTCTGTACTCTTCAAATTGTCTTGTTTTATGTTATTAATTTCTCTTCTAAATATCTTAGTATCTTCTTTTATTTCCTTCAATCTTTTATTAGTCTGATTCAATTTATTATTAATCTCTTCAAATTTTTTATTCACATCTTCCTTCATATCTTCTCTTCTTTCCTCCAATCTTTCATTATTCTCTTCAAGTTTTTTATTCATATTTTCCTTCATATCTTCCGTCATTTCATCCAATATTTTATTATTCTCATCCAATTTTTTATTATTTTCCTCTAGTTTGTTATTCATATATTCTTTCATATCTTCTGTCATTCCATCCAATTTTTTATTCTTCTCTTCAACTTTCTCTTCAATTGTTTCATTCATATTCATAATATTTTTATCCATAGTCATCATAATACTTTTATTCATTTCTTCAAACTTCTTATCCAACTCTTTTATAATATCTTCCTTCCTTTCATCCAATTTTTCATTCTTATCCTCCAATTTCTCTTCAAATTTCTTACTATCATCTTCTATTTTCTCCAATATTTCGTTAGTCTCATTCAATTTCTTATTGTTCTCCTCTGGTTTATTATTCATATCTTCTTTTACTTCATCTAATCCTTCATTATTTTCTTCTAGTTTGTTATTCACATCTTCCTTTTTTATAACTTTAACTTCTTCTCTTATCTTTAAATTGTCTTCTTTAATACTTTTCATTTCACTTCTAAATTTCTTATTATCTTCTTTTATTTCCTCAAATTTCTTATCAATATCTTTACTCATATTCATCATGAAACTTTGTATCATCCTGAACATATCAGCTTGGAACTCCTCTCTTGGTCTTTCCTGTACTACCTGTTCTTCCTGTTCATTTTCACCTGCAGTTGCTTCTATCTCTATTTCAACCATGGTTCGATCCTGCTCTCCCCCTATCTCTATTAAATTCTCTCCTTCTTCCGTTTCTGCTTCTTCCTGTGTCTGTCCAGTTTGAATCAGCTCTTCCACTCGATAATCTCCTGCTCCTAACACTCTCTCTTCATGTACTTGTACCGCCACACTTTCCATCTCAATCTCTCCTCCATCACTACTTTCACTCTCATCTCCTACTATCTTACCATCTCTCAATCTCATTTTTCCCTCCATATTCACAATTTATTCTATCGAGATAAATATAACTAATATGAATCACAAAAAAAAATTTCAAATCAAGTTTTCAAAAAAAAAAATATTTTAAATATTAATTATTTAAATAGGCTCTAGTTTTGATTGTTTAGAGCGAAATAAAAAAAAATTTAACAAAATTCTCAAATTTTAATTATTTGAATCGGCTCTAATTTTGATTGTTTAGAGCGAAATAATGAAACAACAACCTTAACAAAACTCTCAAGTTTTAATTCTTAGAATAGGCTCTAATTTCGATTGTTTCGAGCCCCACGTTGGGCGCCAAAATTTATAATATGTATGAATTTATAATAATAATATGTTTTGATAATATCAATCACTATGTTATAAAATATTCCTTACCTTTAATTAATTTTAAATTTTAAATATAAATAGTGAATAGGTAAGAATTAACTCAGTGTAATTATTTTCCAATATGATTAATTAAATATGCTACCGGCTATTCCCTTATGTCAAGGTCAGAGTTCAAATATTCAACCAAACTAGATTCAAAATCAATTAATACACAAATTTGCAATAAAATGACTGTATAACCGCACTATCCTAGACCAACAATACTTTCTAGGCGTGAATTGCATATAAATTTCTAACCTTTCTAATTCAAAATGTGTCAAACTTCAAAGATACCGTTGATAAACCCAAATATGCATCAAATATATAAAATGAAATATTCTGACTTGAGTTACTAAACAATTTGGATTAAACTTATCAAAAAGGTGAATAATAATAATAATAATTTAGTTAAATACATAAAACAGTGAAATAAAAATGTTCATCAAAATTTCAAAAATCAAACACATATAAAACTCTTTATTATAACGAGTGCAAAGTTGTTACCATTTGTGTGAAGCTTCACCCTCTTCTGGAATCAGGATTCTGTTCTTAGGAAAATCTACTTTCTTCCTCCAATACAGCAAAGATTTCAGGAAACTTTATGAAGATCAAATAATCACTTCCTCTTCAAAACCAAGCGATGGATGACTACTATCTTCTCTGGTAAGTGTAATTATGACTTTCTTTCTTGTTAAATATTAATTTAATCTTCTTTAACTCAATTAAAATACAGTTATACCATAAAGTGCTCAGCCCCATAAATTGAAATATCTATTTCTTCATAAAATCATATAAATTTCTCTTACCAATTGCTCTCTCTGGTTACCTTGGGATAATCTTGATACTTTAAACTGTTTTAATACTTTCTATTCTCAATACTTTCAAAAAAAACTCAAAATTTCTACGGAGCAAATTTTTAATACAACTTCTATCTCAACAACCAGAAAACCAAGCGACAAATATCTTCTACAAACTTCTTAACTAATTATTTATAATATAAATCTTACTAATCTCCTTTTAACTTTCTTTTAACATAATAATTTTTACAAAAAATCTTCATCGAAACTTTTTACATCCTTCCTCTTCAGAAGGTCGAAAACAAGAGAGCTTCTATCAGAATCAACAAAAAAACAAAAGACAAATTCAACAAACTTAAATCTATACATCTTTTCCATCTAATCGCCTACTAATTTCTTATTTAAATAAAATTATTAACAAAATCTAATTCTTGATTCAATATTACAATTTAAAACAATGATCATTCTTTTTTATATTCTTATGAAATTTACTAGCACTACAAACTAATAATTTTCTCTTTTTCAGAATATTTCATTTGGCATTTGAACTATTAATAAATTAGAATATGGTTGGTAAATTTGTATAATTTAAAAGTAAGTAGAAGTTTTAACATGTATTTTAACTATTTGTGATGTCTTTTTTTTATAATTTAATTTTCTCATTTACTTACACCCCTAATTCATTTAAAATTAATGTTTGATTACTAACGTATTGGCAATTTTATAAACTTTTAATTATCTACTTTACCCATTCATCAATCTCACAATTATCAAAACTCCACACAATGTAGATTAATCATTTTTGAATCTTTAAATAAAAATCTTTGAAATGTATTTGTATTTTTTTTTCTTATTATTCTATTTTCCTTTTCCTTTTTTAGGAATTATGAAGAAGATGATGATAATCAATCCCAATGTTACTAAATTTGCGCTCTGACTCGAAATAAGAAAATCTCCTTTCTCTACTTTCCATTAGATTTTCGTTCTACATTCTTATTTAATATAACATAGTAACTAATATCATCTCAATATATATATATATCTATAACAAAAGGGGAAAATTAACGGGCATGTACGCAAAAAGGATCATAGGATTACGAGTAAGAATGGTAACCGCAGACATGCATGTTTCTGGCTCGTTAGCCGTCATCAGTGCGGCATAACCAAGTAAGGTATTGCACTTGGCTAGCAAAAGTACGCATACTTGGCACCCTTTATATATATATATATATATATACACTTGATGTAACATAATTGCACCTTGGTGCCTCTATATTCTTATTGAAGGGGGAAAAGAGCAAGCAAAGATATGAGGTAGGGTTAAAGTAGACCAAATAATGAGGATGCATCAGGATCGGATAGTACCCATCTATAATATTAAGAGAAACTTTCGAGTAGAATTACTGGAAAGTGATTCCATGGAACAATGGTCCCCCAATTCAGTTATATCGATGGCTCAAAGACTAAAATGCCATGGGTCGGGTATATATAGTAGGAAACAAAGTATAGAAGACCAATCAGGTCTAGGTGCGTAAGTTTTAGTGTTTTAGGCTCAAGTAATGGTCATACTACACTGAAACTGAGATCATAAGTCAAGGTACAACCGATAAAACCATAGTAATATACACGGACAGCTAAGAAGCTCTAAAGGCGATAGTCTCTGCATAAATCACAGGTGGTGTGGGACTGTTTTACGGCCCTGACACATACCGCAACTCAGAATTCTCTGATTATGGCATCGGTACCAGGACTCTAAGGGTTCCGGTGCAGTGAGAAGGCTGATGAATTGGTCTGGACTGGAGCTAATATCCCAATGATTGTCCCGGAACCGTTCGGCGCGGTTGCTGACACTTTCTGAAAGACAGCCATTGACAAATGGAGGTTAGATTTAGTGAAGGCCCAGGAGTAGTAGGAAAAATTACCGGGCAAGCGATAAGCCAAAGTGTTCATAAAAGGACACTTAGCGAAAATTACTGCAGAGCTGATATCACAAAGGTGAAAACACCTGAGTCAGCTGATAAAGAGATATGTCGATAATCCCAAGTGGAGGAGGAAACTGCATTTCATGTCCTATGGCAATGTGAATGCTTTGAAAGAACAAGGCATCTAGTATTGGGTGAGGAGAAACCGACTGCTCCAAGTTACGTGGAGAGGTTAAGGCTATTAAGCAAAGATTTACCTTAATCTGTGCTATAAGTCTCATTAGGAGGGTAAGTCTTCTAATCCTATCCAACAGATGATGGGTCTTCACAATAGATTTTTAAAGGTCGCAGTTATACAGGCCAAATGATCTAAAATAATTGTAAATATATGCCAGTGAAATAAGTAACAGATAAACCCCAAAATATAAGATAAAATTAATTTCTTAATTTAAGAAATCGTCTCTATTTTTTATGTTAATTATAAAATTTTATGCAAAGTTTGTGAAAAAATTGAGTTAATTTGTTATCACTTATTTTAATTTATTTTTTAATACAAGTTATCATTTGATTTTTATTATATATAATTGCTTCATATTGTACACGTTATCTTGTCTTTAACTTGTAGCTTTTTATTCTAACTTCAAAATTGGAACGTAACTGGAAACTTTTTAAACATTTTCTTACGATAAAACTACAAAAAACAGTTTAATCCCATTTAAAAAATAAAGTAAGGAACAATTAAACCAAAACAAAACATAAACCTTTTTATTGCAACAAAAACGATTTAAATATATAAAATAATTTACATAGATGCAAACTTTTATCCTTAATATATACAAATTAGGCTAAAGAAATGTCAGTATGCGATTTTTTTTTTCAATAAATACAATTATATTTGTACAATAACTTCATAAAAAATATTAAAAATATATAAAGTTGAAGAGCTTGCATGATATTTTAATGTAAGAAAGGAATCAGTAAGCGAAAAAAATGAATTTGTTTAGTAGAAAACACTGCTATTCTAAAAACATATTGTTTATGTGATTATAAAACAATTAAATTATTAAACATATATTAAATCTTGTTAATGTTGAAAATCTGTAATGTGCGTTGCTACTAAATATTGTGTTTCGAGTGATTTAGTATCTTAATAAGGAAGTAAATTTGAGTGTACTAAAAACAACAAAAACAAATTGTTGGTATTTCATTTTCAGAGGCTTGTAGTGCAAGTAAGCAAAATTGGAATAACAATAGTCTAGATATCTAGAAGCTTATTCAGTATTTTTGAAAGCAACACTACAAATTGCAGATGTTCTTAATATGAAAATCTGAAAAATACCTATATAAAATAAAGCAAAAATCACCATAAAAATTTAATGATGGTAATTTATTTATCGCTTCGGTAATAAAGTACAATAAATCTTTTATTAGTATCACCTATTAATAAAAATTACTTTAATATCAATAAAATTTTGAGCTTTTAAAATTAAGAAATAAAAAACCAACCGGCAGTGTTCTCATAAAAGCATATCATATGCATTAATAACTCTTAACCTTACTCATAAATCACATGCATCCAGTATATTTAAAATTTTCTATATCCAGAGTTTTATTTAAGCAAAATTAGATTTCATTTCATGATTAAAATTAAAAGTAATATCGAATACAATAATAAAAACAGAAATACCAAAATAAAACTATATTTTCATGCACTGGATACTTAGTACTTGAAAATAACTGATTTATGAAATTATATATATAATATATATATATATATATATATATATATATACATGGTGATCCAAACAGATCAAACAGAGTGGTAAAAAATACATTTTTCCAAAATTTGAAAACATTTTCTAGGTAAATCAGGTATGCTCTATCGATTGGAAATAAAATCAACCTCCGGTCTTAATCGGAAATGGGTCACAAAGATCGGAAGTTGTTATTTCAAATGGGATGCATAGCGATGGATACGGATGCTGCTTGAATAAATAAACAACTTTAGAACTTTATTCGAAAAAATGCATTTTTAGTCTTAAATGATTTCAGAAACCTCCAAAATGAAAATTATGAACAAATAGCTACTAATGTTCGATAACTATATCTTTCTAAGATCCACTAGGTTACGTTGGTTACTACTGCCGAATTGGAATCGAGTGTCAAAATTTTCTTGTTTTTCTTAACAGAAAGTTGATCCTAAAATTACATAGAAACTCGAAATATTTGGAATATTAGTAGCTGTTGAGTTATTGAGTGGCTAGGTTGTTATTTAATAATGATTTTATCGGAATTTTATTCGAAACAAATTTGAAACAAAAATTGTTTACTAAGAATCCGAATCCACAACAAAAATATGCATGTTCGATTTGAAAAAAAAAAACAACTTCCAGTCACCACTTCCGATTCAAATCGAAATTTAATTTTATTCTCAATCGTTAGAGCATACCTGATTTACCTATCCAAAGTGTTATCATATTTTGGAAAAACCTATTTTTACTACCGTTTATAATATCGCGAATCGTTTAGAAAAGATAAAGTAGCAATATAAATAAAAAAGTAATCTTGATTAAAAATTTCCTCTAAAAAACTCAACAATTCTTATTTCTAAGTTAGCCCGATAGCACAAAAATAAAACTCCTAAATGGGAGAAAAACCTAAGTCGCAAATGCCAACTTTCATAGTTTTTTTTTTGTTTATAATGAAAATAGGAACAGTCACTCAGCATATCAGCTCTGTAAATCTATATCAACCTACTAATAGTAGCCCAAGAGGCCCCACAACAAGGCCTAGGGCTGTGAGTCTCGTCACCTTTTGGTTTCCAAACTGTAAACATTGACGCAACAATCTGAAGTACCTGCAGCTAAAGCCACACGATGAGGATGGTAATTGAGGCATGTGACAGGTCCGATTTTATGACTCATGAAACCTTCGTAGACTCGAATAGTGTTTAGCAAATTGCCTTTTAATGTGTAGATGCTAATAAATTGATTTATAGAACCACTAAAACAAATTATAATATTAATACATATATGATTACAGTGTAAAATATATAAAAAGAATATTTTTATACTTACCATGCATATGTATTCGCAGTTCGATGAACGGACATACAAGACATTCCAAAACTTGGAACAGCTTGTGTTGTATGTATTGAATCATTTTTCCTTATATCGAAAAGTTTTACATCTCCAGAGGAACTAAAACAAATAATATTGAAACTACTAACTTATGAATTCAATATGATTCTTATATAAAACAATATATTCAAAACGAAAGAATTGAAGATTTTTAAAGATTTTGAACTTTTTACTTAATTACAAGTTATATTAATCGAAGATAACCTTCTATAACTCTCGAGGTAACAAATATAGCAGAACGGCTTTAGTATATTTTTCACCATGTGCATCATCTTCTTTTGATACCTATCCGCTTCGGATATTGCCACCGGGAGCGGGAAATCTCTTCCTCATGATTTTCCCTTGCAGGTTTAGTTGTAATAATATATAGCCATCGTAGTTTTCTTGCCTTTACAGTGTTTATTATTTCTGGTTGTGTCTACATTCTTGTATTTCCTCTCCTCAATCGAAATGTCATCCTTCCAGGATAATCTTCAAATGCGTCTGTCAAAAGCTTCTTCTGTCAGTTTCCATGTCTCCGCAATCTTATGGAGGTTGAAATCTCTACTCTTGAATAACTTCTACATCCGTATAAAGGCGTTTCTGAGTTTTTCATTTCTGCATCTGATTTCTGTCAAATGGTCCCATTGAACGTTCACATTGCTTCCCAGATAAGTGTATGATGTTATGTTTTCTATCTGTTTCTGGTTTATTTGTAGTTTTCGTTTTTGTGTGTTATCTTTGCTGATCTTCATATAGTTAGTTTTTATGAAATAAAATCTATACCAGAACTCTGACTCACCTCTGTGGCGAGGTTGTCTGCAAATAAGACAGTATCATCTGCGTTCTCCGTTCACTGTGACACCTTATCCATTCCCAGCAGTGCTTTAGCCAAGTTTTGCTTAGATGATTTCTATTAATTTTTCATGTTTAACGCTATCCAATGCCGTATTGTAATCTACGATGCATGCATGTTTTTATTATTGACGTCTCTGTAGCGTTGGAATAATATTTGTACAGCAAAGAGAGTTTCCCTTGTTTCTAGTGCTTCCTTAAAATCAAACTATGATGGACTCAGATTAATTTAAAAAATCTCTTGTGAATTATTTTCAGAAAGACTAATTCTTCCATAGTCTTTGCATTTGATGTCTCATTTCTTGATCGTCAAGTGGCTTTAACAGTTATTTTTCCGTTATATGAAGTTTTGTTACAGGTGCTGTTAATGGAATGTCCCCTCTACTACTGTCGTCAAAAATGGTCTGAATATATTTTTGCCAGGTTTTTATTTTTGTTCGTTTCTTTATAATAGATTTACCATAGTCTTCAATTAAACAATTAATTGTCTTGCTCTATATAATCCAGCTGTTTCCTTTACTTTCTTATGGAGGAAAAATTATCAGGTTTGCTTTCTAATGTTTCGATTTCTCTACATTGATATTTAAGCAGTTTGATTTTCGCCTTACGAATTTACTTATTTTTCCGTTGGTTTTCATATGTTGTCCCCTGTATTTTTCTTTTATTAGTCATCAGGCTCACTTTCTCTAGTTACTGCTTCTTTTAGTTCAGTGAGATCGATCTTCTGTTTATTTTGGTGGTTTGATTTGTTACATTTGAGATGAGTGAATAACAAGAAACAATTTAACATCAAAATATACATAGTGCACTTTGATATTGATAAATGTACTACATTAGTTCTACTAGATTTTTGAAATCTTATATTATCACTAAAAAATTACCTTCCACTTATAACAATATTTCCTCTAAGCTGAACAGTTAACACACTACCAGGATGTTCCATCCAAACTTTGACTCTAGCATCGTTTTGACTGCATCTACGATCAAATAATCTAATAGATCCATCTACGCAACCAATAATACATAAACCCAGTTTTGGCCCATGATAAGATTCTGTGTTTTTTACGAGTAATCCATCATCATTCAATTCGTAGCCACTATAATATTTTTTATGGCTCTCATGGCATATACTCGAAAAAGTTGAATCAATACATGTTACTGAACTATCAGTACCTGAAAAGTAAATTTAGTAAATAAAAACTCAAAAAATTTAGATATTTTTACCAGTTGGTATGTCAAAAGCTCTCATTTCTTTTTCAGCATCCCAAAATCTAATTACTCGAGAATCTCCAGCGGTAATGAGTGTTTGTGTCCATTGTTCCCACGTCATTTCTATTCCTGATAGTATAAATTTTTAAATAATTAAAATCTTACTAATAAATTGAATAAGTATCTATACCTGAATATTTGGGTTTAAGTTCAGTAAAAGCTTGCCAGGCAGTTATAAGCGATGGTTCACGACTAGATCCAGTGTTTGGTTTCCATAATTTGATCCCACCATCATCAGAAGCTACCATTAGCATACCAATATCATGACTGTTTATCCATTCTAATGATGTTATTTTACTGTTAACTACTTTTGAAGATCTATTTTGTCCAGATGTTGTTTTTGCACCAGTGCCCCAATCAAAGATCCTATAATAAACATGATAATCAGAGGTGCATATTACATATAAAACTTTGTAAAAAATAAAATAAAATCAACTTAACACGAATCATGAAAAGAATTGAAGAAAATAGATAGGAATATGTTATCACAATATACATTTTCAACAAATTGAAGTTGTCGATCCCAAGCCGGATTAAAATTTTGAGGGGCTATTTTACCGACCTAGAGATCTCTTGAAAAGTAAAGAAAGACTTTTAAGTGGAACAACAGACCACACGTGAAAAGAAGATGGGTTGTCACCTCTAATTTTCGAAAAATAACAAATTCTGTTGTTTTCCAGACCCATTTTTTTGTACGGTAATGTTGAAGGTAACTTCTAAATTAACACTATGCCGTACAAAAAAGACCCTCTCCCTCATTGGAAATTCTTTTTTCTGGTGTGATCAGTTCAATTCAAAAGTGACGGCATAAAGTTTCGTTGATGCTACTTGGCTTGAGATTTATTGGTGTTTATATAGTGATATCCAAACTAATTAGTTAAAATAAAATTTTATACTTACGAAAAATTATCGTTGCCAGCAACGGCGATCTGTTGATCAAAAGGGTGCAACTGTAAAATAGTAGGAGCCACGGCAGTTCTAATATGAAATACTTGTGACTCCATTCTTGATGCTAATGCTTTACGATGTTCTTCAGTGGCTTCCACGCGTATATTTTCGTTTCTTTAAAAAAATATATTATTCATTTAATGTAAGGCCAAATATGGATAAATAACAAAAATGTTTTGCTTATTTTGTACTAAAAAATTATTATTTTTCTATTACCTTGAATGCCTCCAATCCCGTTCATAGTAACAGGTGGAATCTTTATCCTTCAATATTCTCTCACGTCTATTTGATTGTGCAAAACGTTTGGAAGACCATTCTACAAATTTTGTACGGATTAAAGGTTTACGACAAAATTGAACTTTTTCTTCACTTTCTTCACTTATCACATTCCTATGTAATTTTCTGGTTCTATTCACTATACTTGACCTAAAATTTTTGACATTATTTACAATAACAAGTTTAGTTGCTGTGTAAACACATGGTAAATATTAAAATTTTAAGTTCTAAATTCTTTATTTTTTATACCTCGATAGTTTTTGTAGATCGCCAGATTGATACATGGTAGGAGGGCTTTCATTTGAAAAATAATTTCCTTTATTGGGACTAGGAGGTAGACTTAAACTCGAACTATTTAAACTATTTACACTAACATTTTCCCATTGTTCCTTAAAAATAGAAAAAAATACAATATCTAATAATTAACAAAGAAATGGAAATCTTACTTTAACTGTATTTCTAATATGTCCAGTAATCTGACAACACATTTGTGCAACTTCAGGATGTGGATCTGTTTCTAACGAACTTAATGCAAACCATATTTTTGTATAAACTGAACCGAAACTTAGACTAGATAAAGTACTAAGACTCCCTGAATGACTCTGATTCATACCAAAGTGACCCATACTATTAATGGCAGAACTGGATGACACTCGTTTCATTCTTTCGAGTGAATCACAGTCGCCAATCTTTAGTTTATCCCTAAAACAATTATAATTAATTAATACACTCAATAATTTATTTAAAATTTTTATGCTATAACTATTGTAATTTGTTAATAAAGAGAATTAGGGCTACCGCGTGTGAATTCGCCGCTAGAGGCGCTAGTGTAGCTGGAGGTCCCCGCGTCACTGTTTATGGGTGGGATGCACGGTATTATTTTTCTTTTTAATTAACTTTGGAGTTATTACGAGGTATTTAATTTAAAACATTGGTTTAATTATGGAAAATACGAGTTACGGGTCAATGAATGTTACTGCTTTAAAAGTAGAACTACGAAAAAGAGGTGCAAAGTTAAGCGGACTGAAAGAACAGTACTGAGCACCACTGCGGCATTTTCCTCTAAGTATCAAAGGATTAATATTTATTTGTAAACATGGCGACGGATAAGTGTCAGCTGCAAATTTATTCTATGGGCGGACCTACAACGCCAGTGGCGCCAACTGGTTAGTCAAAAAACGGTAGCCCTCATTGTAAGCTACTGCCCCCAGTGAACAATGTGAACAAACTAAATAACTTTTGTGGGAATCAGACTTTATGAAATAACAGTTATTATAATGCCAATATTATTAACCCTTTCGAGTTAAAACTAAAAATATTCTACTATCAAAAAATTCATAATCAAACTTACGAGTTCCTGTATAATTCGTACCTGCTTCCCATTCTTCTTAATCCTCCGGATGACAAGATACAATCTTGACCCGGAGAAACATTAGTGTGCTCTTTAACAGCTAGATTTATAAAAACTGGTTCGAAAGCTAATACCACCCATTGTAGCGCATTTACAAGTTCTTTTCGTACCAAGCAACTCATATCACTACTAACTGTGTTTACTAGCGTCATTACAACAGCATTATCAACGTTATTAGCATGCTCAGAACGTTCCATAACTGAATTTATGAATGTCCCCAGGGCATAAACTGCTGCTGCTCTCACCTAAAAATATCCGGGATATTTACACTCACTGTTTTTCAGCATATGTTATATTTTACTCGTTATATTCAAAATGCTTTAAATAATTACTTACTTCTGGCACAGGATCTTTAAGTAAATTATATAATTTTTCATGAGCAATATCTCTAACTCCAGTCCATCTTGCTTTTTCATAATGATCCCATAATCTTCCCAAACAAATAGCAACCCACTGCCTGAGTTGAGGACAAGGATCATTAAGTTGCTCCAAACAAACACTAACTAATGAACCTTGAAGAGCTGCTTCTTGGCCATCATGAAAATTATTTACAATGCAAGCCAATACAAATGTCGCTTGTGTTCTATATTCTGCCTAAAATATTTTTCCAAATTTAAAATTATACAATAATTTAGTTTGAAAATCTATAATAGTTCAATTAAAAATATTAAATTTTATTATAAATTGACAACGCATAGCTAAGAACCTTTCGAGAGAAACTAAAGTACGTTCATTAACCTGAGATGCTAAATATTTGTGATATGATGTATCAAAATCCGTATTTTAGTGTGTATTTATTTCATTATCTAAATTTACAACCCACAGGAAGAAAAGCAAATACTACCTAATAGAAAAAAATATGGAAGGCATAGCACTGCTGGACGTGGCATACAACATATTGGTAACACATTCAAAAAAATATTAAAAACAAAAATGGAGGATATAATCGGTAAATATCAGGTGAGTTTTACAGAAAGTAGAAGCACAACAGGATACATTAGAAGACTTATATGGGGAGCGCAACAATTAGTAGTGATAAAGGCGCAACGACTGAGACATTTAGGACACATTTTATGGCTGCCAGAGATTAGAGTGCTAAATATATTGCTAGAAAAAACTATAGAAGCAGAAAACATAAAGACATTCAACACTACAAACTAGAAACTAACATCGATGGACAAGAAAGGATGGGGAAAATGGTCAATGAAGCGATGAGCCTGCTAGGCCCAAACCTTCATTCTCTAATTTTTAATGGAAAACAGACTATTCATTTCTATTTATGAGTTTGTTTACGAGAAGCCCTCCTGGCTTCTTAATCTGTTATATATTGAGATGAATACATTTATTATATTTTTTTGTTACTGTTTTCATTCAGCTCACTACATGATTTATCTAATTCCGGTAGACGTATTAATTTTAACTTCTGATACGGTACGATAGAAAGAAATGTTATAACCTAAATATTACTTATTAAAATAACTTACTGATAAAGTTGTATCTTGAAGAACTGATAAAAAATATTTATGTCCATTATCTCTTACAAGATCAGACTGACAAGTCTACAAAAAAGTTAAAATTAGTTGATATTAATTCGATTTAAGTTATAGTTTATGTTTACATTATCAACAGCTAATATTTTTGCCCAAATAAACACAAGTAGTGGTCGTAATTCTTTAGCACAACTTTGAAGCAATTTTAATACATATGGAAAGATTCCAACAGATAATGCTAAATTAACAGCCCATGGTCCCAAATCTAAAAATTTTCCCAACAATTCCAACGCTCGCATCCTATGAACCTGACTAAGGAGTACTTGTAATACTATGGGTAGTTGTTCAGGGGGATTACGTTCCTCAGAACCTAGAATATATAAAAAGTTAATAACGATTAGCTGTATTTTCAATCATTTAAAATAATTTAAAAAATAGTTTAATAAAGACACTTGTCATTTTAAATACAAACCTACATATCCGCATTTGTTGAGATGATACTTTATATTGTCAATGACTATAGTTATCAAAGGTGTTCATAACTTATTTTATGTCCTTTATAATAAGTTTTTTAAAATAATATCGAAAGTAATTAATATTTTGAACAAAATAATAATTAAAATCGAATAATCTTGTTTATATTTTCCGTTATTTTATTATTATAATAAAAAAATACAATATTTACCAAGTTCCAACCACACTTGAAACGCCGTTAATTGTTCTTCAAAAAATGGTAAATGTCGAAAAGGTTCATTATTTTCAATAATTCCAGGTAACTGTCCCAGACTTAAATCCAAAGCTAAATCCCAAGCACTCCACATAGGATGTTGATAAGTTAATGGTAACGGTGGATTACTAACAGGTGTACAATCACATGATCTCATGATACGTTCAGCTAATAAAAAATTTCGGAACAAGCTTGCGACAAGTAGATCTTGTCTGAATAACTTTTGAAATAAATCTATAAAAATTGTTTTGTCAGAAATAGATCAACTTATAATTAAATTAATATTACCTCGAGGTAGAGTATTCCAGGCAATTGTATCTGTTATTGCTGTGAAAATCCAATTTAATTCACCTAACATTGTTCTTCTATCAGTAATCTGTCCTGGTATTCTAAAATGTAAAAGAAATTTAGATTACATGTACAAAACTGTTAACACCTAAATATCGAGGAATTACAAATGAAACAATCTCAGTTATTAACAGATAATATTCAGCTTTTCTTGTCCACAAAAATATAATCTGTTTGCTAAATGTTGCACTTGTAAAGGTACAACATTTACTTACTTATCAATAAGTTCCAAATTAACTTTAGGCATTAACTTTGAAGTAGACTGCAACACATACCATCTCAAAGCAACTTTAATTGGAGTTGTAAGGCAAGCAGTGAACAAATCAGCTGGTAAATCCGGATTCATTGGTAAAACCTGATCTTCACTACAAGCTGCAAGTTGTATACAATTTTTAAATGATGGCGATTGTGGATGAGCATTAGCAAGCTTTGATTGTTGATTGGCAGATTGCTGAAATGTTGAAATATGTATTAATTGATTATTTTCATAGTTTAAGTAAAAAATACCTGATATTCCGTTTCATGTTGAATAGCAAACTGCTTAAATGAGTCAACTATAATACCTGCACTGGAGCAGTCGTATACATATATTGATGGTGCCCCCATCCACGTTTGTAAATCATATATTGATAGTGGAATGTACTGAGTATATGTCTACAACACAAAGTTAAATCTATATTTAGAAAATGATAATTATATTATATATTATATTATTTAAAATATATGAAAAGTTTGGAATATTTGTAAATTTATCCTGGAAATTTTTTACGAGGACAAACCAATTATTTATTCAAAGCTTAGAGGGAACTAAATTTAATTTCTCCTACCCTATTAAACACCCATATTTCTCCATTAGATGTAGGTTTGGGAACTCCATGACCATTATAGTGAAATAAAACTCTTTCTTCTTTTGCATTTCGACGTAATGAAGTGCATAACTTTTTAACATCCTCTGAAGTAGGATCCAAAGATTGTTTATACCTTGCTCTAGGTTGCCACCTTTCATATTGTGTTTGAAGATTTTGGCCTATTTTTTCTAAAGCTTTCGAGGCAGTCATTTTTGTAGGATCTAAATGAAATAAAAAAAACTTATATGAAATGTTTTTTTTAGAGAAAAACTAAAAAATGGCCAGTACGGTGCACACAATTATATATAATTAAAACTGTAAATACTAATACAAAAACTAAGAAAAAAGTATAAAATTAGCTAAAATAGCTATTTATTTACAATCTTTATCTCAATTAAATTGTGGGCAGCAATTTGTCATACATTTAATTGATAATGAATCTTTATACTAAAGAATTTAAATTATTTCTACTTAATCAGTAACACAAGAATGTTTTGTCTGACACAGAACATGCTTTTGAAGGTTTTGATGCACTTTGAACTCTGAACTATTAAAAACCTTAAAGAGTTAATACGCACCAATCCAGCACTCCTCTCTAGCACATGGTTGTGTTTTGACAACATCTGGTGGATCTACTCCAACATTTAAACATAATACAAGAGCTACACTCACTGTTTTCATCTAAAACCAAGTCACTTTTTATTAAAGCTCTTTTTAGAAACATACCCGTAATACTTACTCTTTCTTTCATTCTCCATGTATGAGGGATGTTATCAATTCCTTCTATACGTTCCAAATGTCTATTCTCTACAAAACTAAGGGGTAGGTCCTTATCGGTAATGTTTTCATCTAAATCCTTCTTAGGACTATGACCATTAACACTAAGTTCTGCCATATTTGTAAGCAGATTGTTATTACAACTAAGTAACAATAAACTAATTCAAATATATTAAATTGCACTTAGACGTAATAAGTTATTATTTAACACATGAAAAAGCATGGCCACTAGCATATATTGGATTGACAAATTTGTTTGTTATTCGACATGTGACGTTATAATTAACTGACAGTTGAAAAATAGTTCATATGCAATATGTAAACAATAAGAAGAACAAATATTTATAGTTGATTCTATTGTAATATTATTATTGGTTGATAAATTTTAAGATAATGTGTAATTTAATTATAAGCGTATATTATGTAAGTTTTAATAATTTGAGTTGAAAATAATAACGTTGCACATGTTAAGTACTAGTAAGAGACCACTCGAAATAGTGCCATTTTTTTTATTATGAACTTTAATATTTTCAGGATGTTACTGTATTGATAACTGTGATTGATAAAAACGATTTATGTTGGTTTTAAAATTTTCATGAACGTTTTTTTAATTAAATGGAACACTGATACACAAAAATATTATTTCTGTGATCACCGACACAGATTGTTGATATCGCCAATGTTTTTTTAATATTTAGATCTAGATCTAATATAATCTAAGCAATAGATAATGTGGTTTTGAAAGTCAAAACAAAGTAAGTAATTAATTACATTTTTCATAACATATATAACAATACTTTTATTGTCCAACAGTTTCCGAATTACAGGATAATACGACACTTTGAAAAATACAATAAATATACAACACTGGTGGCCACTGGTTCTGTTGCATGAGATTTAATGCATCATTGTTAAAGTACTTCTTACTCTAATTTCTTTAATAGATAAAATGTATTGACTTTTTTCCATATACAAATATAGGTAAAGTCAGTCAAATACCAAAAAAAAAATCACAATATTCATTTACACTGTAGAAGCAGTGGGTTAAAAGAAATTACTTTGTCAGCTCATGAAACCTGCTCGAACTCATGTCTATTATAAACGTATCCCTGAAATATCTTACAAACAAGTTATATATTATATAATAGTATATGTTATGGTCAACTTTGTCGTAGGCCTTTAAGAAGTCTGTGTAAACATCTATTGTCTATTGATATGTAAAACCTCTTAGATAAATTGAGTCATGACTGATAAGTTTATCGTTTGCTAAAGAAACCATGTTGATTTGGTGATATAAGGTTTCAGACAACGGGAAATATTCGGTTATACACAGAGATAATAGAATTTGTCTATGGTTATACAAGACAATCTCGAAAACTTTTGAGAAGTTGCACACTTTTGCCTCTATCCAGTTATCACGAACAGTATCTTTTTGGAGGGTTTAATTAAAAATTATAAATAGAGGTTTAATAACAGTACCAATGCAATTTTTAAGAAAAAATGAGCGAATATTATCTAGTTCCGAGGTTAACTTGTCTCTTCATTTTTTTCTTTTCTTTAAATTATAAATCGATTGATCAAAAATTACTTAATATTTTATTGGGAAATAAATACAGCATCAATCACTTTTATTATTTTAAGGACTTTGCCATCCAGTTAACCATATTTTTCTAGAATTTCTCTTTTGAGAAGTTGCACACTTTTGCCTCTATCCAGTTATCACGAACAGTATCTTTTTGGAGGGTTTAATTAAAAATTATAAATAGAGGTTTAATAACAGTACCAATGCAATTTTTAAGAAAAAATGAGCGAATATTATCTAGTTCCGAGGTTAACTTGTCTCTTCATTTTTTTCTTTTCTTTAAATTATAAATCGATTGATCAAAAATTACTTAATATTTTATTGGGAAATAAATACAGCATCAATCACTTTTATTATTTATTATTTTAAGGACTTTGCCATCCAGTTAACCATATTTTTCTAGAATTTCTCCTTAAAGTGTCCCCATCCAAACGTTTAACATTATTTTTAAAATCTTGAGTTAGAGCTATTTTCGTTTCATCTACTGGTAAACATTTTTTAACAATTCTTAATTCCCCATTTTCTTTTAAAACTGTCATATCATCTTTCCCTGGAATACCATCAGGGAAAGTAATAGGCACTATTTTAAGCATGTGTTTAATTTTCCACAACCTTTGATTGTTTTCTGGAATATTTTTTACAATAACATACGAGTTGTTCTAAAAAAAAAGATATTTAGAAATAGGATCGTTTGTGTATATATTTTTCATTATGCAGTTTTATTACTTACTTTCCCATCTAAATGAAACTCCCTCAATAAATCCTTTTCCCAGTAAGGTGCACCTTTTAACGGTTTAATACGTTCAACTCTAAATAATTTTGTTGGAGTATAAGGGGGATCTTGAAATGTGTCAGGATTTCTAAAATATTACATTATTTTTTAACTGTAAAACAGCGTTAGAATGAAATCTTTTCGTTACATACCTGGGGTAATATTTAAATCCATAATATTTTATTCCTTCATCGTACCAAATAAACTGTCGTTTGCTGATATTTCTTACTGTTGTGTGAATACACGTAATTGCTTTCAAAAAAGACATTATATATTCGTTAATTTAATGGAAATGAAAATATATAATGTTCTATATCTATATAACCTATAAATGCACCACAAAAAGTTGTTACTGATAACTGATTCATACAAGGCCAATTTAATTGTAAGATTTTTTAATTAATACCAGAGATAATTTGTCTATGATTAATACATTTTATCATATACAAATTAATTGTTCGTTTAATAACATTTTTAAAAAAATACTGAATAAATAAAAATAATAATAATAAATGTAATGATAGTGACTAAAAAAAATTTATTAGCAAGGCCTAGAATATTTTCAAAAGCGTAGAAGCTGACTATTTCAAATTGGTTATTTACTGGGAACACAAATTATAATTATATTTTTTTGTAAAATAATTTAAAAATGCTCATTTTTAAAACTGCCCGAGAATAATTTTTTGAGTATTTTCGTTGTTGTTCAGGCGATTAACAGTTCTATAAAAAAATTAAAATAAAGGTGCACACAAGGGGGCAAAAAATCGCTCTAGCTAGGAAAATTTTATTTATTCATCAAAAATCATTTTCCCACATAAGATGGTTGTTAGGATACGATACTTTCGGCGCCACCTGCGCGGAAATGTCTTATGATTAAGGTTTTTTGTTTGCTTTAGATTTACTATTTGGTCCAATACATAGACAAATTAGTTCTATTATCTCTGGTCCACTATAAAATGTTTTTTTTTTCACTTAAAATAGTTTTTCTTTATTGTTTAGTTCTAAGAATTCCTAATAGTTAATTGATATAACTCCCTATCAACGTTTGACATTTAGGTTGGGTAGACACCCAGTAGATGGTGCTGTGTTTTGATTTCTAGATTTTTCATAGTTAAAACTTAAGAATGGCTATACTGATTTGGCTAATGTTTATCTTGAAATATTTGCAACAGTTCAAGAAAGGTTTAAATGGTGAGAAAGATGAATAATAAGTAACAGAACGTATAAAAAATTACAATTTACTATTCCAATTTAAAGTATGTGTATAATAGTTCTATGAAATCCTAATAGACGGCAGTATAAGTTAATTTTTTTGATATCTTAGGTCACAGTTACCCGATAGATAAATTTAAGAAAAATGTAGAGTATGTAAAGCACAGATTAACAAATCTTTGAATTGAAGTTAGGTCTGGTAAAGTTAGGGCGCATATATCAAGAATCTTTGCTCTACATGAGATCTGACCCCTTTTTCATACATTTTGACTAAAGTATAGAGTTTGTGAAGTTAGGGCTTGTAGGTTTAGAGCGTGTAGTCTTTGGATCTTAATATGTAAAAAGGATAGAGTAGGAGCTAGAGCCGATCCTTGGGGAACTTCAGCGTTGATCTTGTAGAGATTGGAGGAATGTCCATCTACGGCAACTTGGATGTGCCTATTGGAGATATTAAAACAAAAAAATTTTTTAAAATAATTTATTTAAATACGATCGTCACAACACATTTGTTCATCATCATTAAATATCTTTCATCTTATTTTGTATAACAAAATTGTTCTATTTTTGAATTAGAATAATTATTATTCTGTTTTAAATAGCTTAAAGAAATCTACTTTATTGTCAGGGCACCTGACCAACTAATGCTCAAAATTTTAACTATAGAAAAATAACAATTTATTTACAGAGGAATTTGTTTTTAAAAGCACTATTCGAAATTTAAATTTTTTAATAAATGGTTTTATATAGGTATCGTCCAAAATATAACAAATTATTGGGTTTTTTTTAATTGATTAACAATAGTTTTTGCTGTGATAAATCCAACATACTAGTGTCCATTTCAAAAGACCTGAACTTTTCTCTAGGATCTTAAAATGCCGCATCATGATTGAAGTTCGTAATTGGGAAAAGAAACTCAGTGCAAAAAGGGTAATACGGCCTTTACTGTGCTACTCGAAATTACTCTTAGAGCTTCAGAAACCTGAACTCAGAGTAATCGAAGAAATTCTCACAGGAGACTTATCCACTGAGTTACCTTCTCTGTAAAATGGGCAAAGTGGACAAACATACGTCCTAAGCGGTTAATAGACTCATAATTGGATGTAGAATATACACAAAAGATCTTTTAGGTCGCAGTGTAGTAAGGTCAACCGACCCCACTTATAATCTACAAGCAAGACCTTCAATTCTGATTTTTTCCATGAAGGTACAATAAATATCGCTTATTTAATTCCCTCACCGATTAAATTAAATAAAACAAATCAGATCCGATGACTCCTTACAAGCACAAACCTACTAAAAAATGGATATTTTTCTGTTATCAGAAGTCGAGAAAAAAGTCGTGTTCCTCAAAGGAAAGATGTTAGGAATTTGATAGTAAAATAATATTTGTAAAGACTTTAATACATTCCTGATCATGTACTAATTTTTATTCTCATGTGGAATATAAATAAACTTTAAAAGCAAATCCGATGTCGAACACGAGGAGTCCGGAAGAATCAACCTTAAGAATGTCTCTAAAACAGAACATTGATCCTGGGCCGTTGTGACTCTTGAATTCTTTTCGAGAGTAAGTGTGACATGCCACCATTTAGTTTATTTGGTAAGATTAGTTAAGATAATTGTGTTTAGTTATTTCTTATCGAAAATATTTTATATTTATTCTTATTGCTTGTTTCTTTGTTAATATATTAGTTTTTGTTTTCTATTGTTGATTTCATCTTCCACTTGGTTAGGTTTCTGTTCTAAGCAGGATTCCAACCAGGTGGTTAGATAACCACGACCTTTTAGTACATCTCTACCCCCCATTCTAAAATACAAAGTGCTCATTTTCTATTTCCCTTATACTAAAAAAAATCCTTTACTGAAATATTTTTTTTTACCATTTTTTCATGATATATTTTTTTAAATCTTTCGGATTGTACTTTTAGAAAATCTGGATGAGAATTTTTTAATATTTTTATCCAAATTGAATTATATATAATTAATTACACTAAATCTATAACAAAACTTTATAAAGTGAAGTATAGAATTAACAGGCAGTTTTAATATATTTTTTAATAAAGTATATTATATTGATATCACATACCGTATTTAAAAACAAACATTTTGAAAATGAACTTTCAAATAAATCCTTAAAAATAAACAATTAAATTTTGGAACAAGAATAACATTTTTTTTTTATAATAAAAACTAGAAAAATTAACAGGAACATTCTATGTGGTACGACGCTGCATGCTGCACTGACGTAGCAGCAGAAAACCTTATATAAAATTTATAAATACACACCGTCAAAAAACTTGGACCCGGCAAATTTTTTCTAAAGAGAAAAGATTTATTTATATTTATGAATATCATAAAATATGTTATTCTTTCACCAGCCTATTTATGCAAAAAAAAAATATTAAAACAAAATTGGTTGCCAAAAAAACATTTTTTCAAAATTCCTATTTTAACAAAAAATCAACTTAAAAAAAAAGAAAAACATTAATATTCCATGGGACCGCCTCTGTTCTCGATACTTTAATTGACTCGCCTTGACATTGAGCGAATAAGATTATCGATCTCTTCTTGAGGAATATTGTTCCACTCTTCCAGTGCAGCTACAATCAGCTCTTAATGGGTTATTCGTGGGTTTGGTCTCCTTAATATGGCTCTTGAAAAGCATATCCCACAAGTGCTCAATCGGATTCATGCCCGGTGATTGTGCTGGCCAGTTCATTCGCTGGAAATTGGATTCAACTAACACATTTTGGATCCTTCTAGTGCGATGTGGACGGGCATTGTCATCCATAAAAATGAAATTTGGTCCAAATTCTTCTCTACGAGGCAGAACAATTGGCGTTATAACATTTTTCAGGTAGATCTGTCCTGTCAACGTCTCTGGTATGTGACTAAGTGGAGTGCGATAATTATGCATAATGCCCCCCAAAACATAACTGGTAAGGAACCACTTCTTGCGGAAAGGCTAAACGTGCTACACGTCCTGGTTCTCTCCATACCTTTACACGACGGTTGCCACTGGTCAATCCAAATCGGGACTCATCTGAAAAAAGGACATGTCTCCATTGAGCTAAAAGCCGGTTCCTGTAACTATACTAAGCGGCCAGCTCTATGTGCTCTAGTAAATCTCGACACTCTTAAAGATCTTCTTGATCGCAAATTGGCACCAGCCACCATTCGTCGAATTGTAGGCCTAGAAATGAATCTTTCGTACGTTCTTTACGCTGTGATATTTCGATTGCGTCGAACAAAATTGGCAAAATATCGATCCTCTCTTTCATCTGTAACACGATGACGACTACCACCAGGTCTCCTATTCACACCTCCAGTTTCTCGAAATAGTTGCACTATTCTGATAACAGACGTCCTAGGATTGCCAAAACTTGCTGAAATCCTATGATTTGACCAGTTTTGTTGATGTATCAAAACTAAAATTTGATGGCCAGGCATTTTTAATAAAGGTTTTAGATTTGGTATTATACAGGGGTCCAAGTGTTTTGACGCTGTGTGTAGAATAGAAACAACTTGTTAATTGTTGTGCTTGTCTTTCTTTGAAATACTTTGTGGTGTTTTTGTGTATTTTTTTTTTAAATACTTCCATAAAAAAAATATAAAAAAACATTTAAAATATTAACAGGCAGTGTTTATATATTGCATGCAAAATGTTTTTGGAGTGATATGCGCTGTAGAATTAGAAAATAAACATTATATTATATTGTTTTTGTTTAATAGAACTTAATATTTTAAAAGAAATTTTTGATAACCAAAAATGAACATTTTCACTTGTATAAAATTATTTGGCGTAAAATTATTCGTAGGTTTATTTATATCTAAATTTTACTACCCTAAGTTTTTGATTTTTTTAAACTAACTATTTACAAAATAGTGTTATCAGTCATTGTACATTGTACAGTGCCTAAAAGTTGAGAAAATTATTAACAAAAATATATTTCAAACACAAAAATTTAGCCCACTTTCGGATAATTGACCAAGAAAATAATGTCACATTTAACACCAAAATAGAGATTGTTTATAAAAATACCAAAGATTTGTTTAATAAAAAAATGTTACATCAAAAGCTTGTAGACACTTTATAAAAGGACACTTACTCATAGAATGCCTAAAAATTCCATACTAAAACAAACATCAGTTTATAATTATATCATTTCTTGGATCATGTCGAGTGATTGCCTACCTCAACTTCGAAATTTAGAGGAAATTCATCGACCGCGAGTGATAATCGAATTTCATCCTCAGTGATGTATATGGGTTTTCTTCCTATCCGGTCGAAAATTCGCGGTAAATGGAGCTAATCTCGGTGGTTACTGTGTTCGTATGCGTAATGAGGCGGAAACATGGACTTTGTCTAAAGTATGGGAATCGTTTAAAAAGTCGTCTAGTCAGAGAGATGGCATAACTGGCGTGTATCGAGGTTATGTTTAGTTAGTAACATCTCTGGGGACAACTGTAACGATCTATCGGACTTTTTATTTTAATAATTCACCAGACTATTGTTTCCGTGCCTATATCGGTAAAAACTACTTAGTTTAATAGCTGAAGTTCAAAATTGTGCCGTGAGCGGTGTTACAGTATAATTTCGACTCTTAGTCGAGGAAATAAAGCATTGGACTTCCGAAATTTGTAAAGTAAGATGAATCAGAATGCGGTTTTTTGTAATCGATTCGTTAGAGCGTCAGGAAAATTTGTCGCTATTTTTTGTCATAATGTAAAAACGGAAAATTGCATTTCTGCATTAAAAAATTGCATTTGAAAAGTGCAATTCGAACAGTCAGTAGATAGAAAAATTACAACTCTGTAAGTATTGCTGGAAATAGATTCAAATTTTGTACTCGGGAGTTTTTGGGGTAGCTGAACATGAATATCATGATGCCGAAACTCTCTGACGTATCTGGTGCCCAGAATGCATGGTATTTACCTCATCTCCTGAAATTTTGTGCAAATTCTATACAAAATAATTGCACACTTGGTACTCTGTGGTTTTTGGGGTCGCTGAACAAGAATATCATGGTTCCAAAAAGTTCCGAGACACCTGGTGGTCAGGAGGGACCTCGTCTCCAGGAATTTTATGCAAATTTGATACTAAATGAGTGTGCACTCGGTACAAGAGGGTTTTTAAAGTGAGCGAACACGAATATTCTGGTGCCGAAAGTCTTTGAAATATCTGGTGTCTAGGGTGTAAGATACCTAACTCTTCTTCTGGAATTTTATGAAAATTTGTTACAATATATACATAAATTTTTGTAAGTGTTGAAAAGATTGTAGAAAATAACCAGTTTTATTCAAAAGTAAAAAGAAATTTCAGATTTTATTTATAAAAATGTTTTAAGAATTAATTTACTCTCAATAATCTCATTAATCCAACTTGGCTAGAAACTGATTCTACTTCGTTCTAAATTCTCGATTTCTGATTATTCATTTCATCATTGAGGTTTTATCCAAATTTGTTTGAAGAGGTCGACCCACGATATCCCACCATTTTGTAAAAAAATAGGACTTTGCAAACTATCCTCGCATAGAAAGAGGTAAGTCAAATTTTCCACCAAGGTAGAAAGAAAACAAAACAAATTTTTTCATATCAAAAGCTTTTAAAAAATTATAAAATTATAAATTATGGTTCTTGATAAAATTGGGATGAGAACTATAAAATATTAATATCGATACACTCCATACTTTTTTTTTAATTTTCCATATTTCACCTATCCATGTTTACCAATCAAAGCGTTCACAAACATCTTTTTATTCGTTAAAAAATCCATGGCATTTCTATATAAATTACCATCAAACAATTTTCCCAACTGTCTAATAGCTCATTTTTAAATTAATTAATTATGTACAAGTCTCTAATTTATTTTAATTATCCTTTATTGAATACCTACTTACTGGCACCCTGCACTTTATGCTCTTAAACTTTTAAAATTTAAGCAAAATTTTCACACTTCTTGGATGACTTTTTATGCCCTAAATATACTTTCAATATGAAAGATATAACCGAAAAATGACTAGTTTAAAATCAAATAATCAATTTAAGAAAAAAAAATTCGAAAAGAGGTTGACCTTAAAGGCCATCCTTGCAACTTCCCGCTAGTTTTAACCGCAAAGCTATAGTAACGTGACGTATTTTGACGTTTTAACTTTTTAACGCGTTACGATTTTGATGTTCAAGATGGCATTCGACGCAGTTTTTTGAGACCTAAAAACGTTACCGGAAGTGCAAAATCGGTTAGTCAAAAAATCTCTAAGTTATTGAAAAAAAAAACAAGAGCTGATTAGGTTATGAAATTGATCGATGCAATAGCTAAAAAGATATACCCAAAAAACATAATTTTTACCAATTGTTTTTTTCGGTTATTTTAAAATTTCTCGAAATCTACCGGCTCAAATCGGTTTAAAATTACAGGGAATCTAAGTTAGATAGAACTCTTTGGAATGCTTTTTATTTCATTCCGATTGGTCAAGCCGTTCAAAAGTTATAAGAGGTTTACATACATCCACACACACATCCACACGTACATACAGACACCCTCGTAAAAATAGTCAGGGGAGGTTCCTAAGACCTCAAAACGTTGAGATCCGATGAAAACTCGATTTTCGAAAAACGGGGTAAAACCAATAACATCAAGGATAAATCGAAAAAATGTCACATCCGGAAGTACTCGAACCTGCAATCTTTACTAATATCCAGGATGCATTAGTAGTTAGTCAGCTTTTTGATCGTCTTGATTCAACTCATGTCAACTAAGACACTTACTCAACTCCTCCTTAAGCACATGTATGCATTACATTAAGAAGAGAGGTTATTTGTCAAATCAACTACCTATTGAGATATCGATCTCTCAAATAATCTCTCTCATTAAGGTCATGCATACATGTAACGATCTATCGGATCGTTTTAGTTTTAGTTAAAGAATTCAGCAGACCATTGTTTCCAGGCATATATTCGGTGAGATTTATATAATTTAATCGCTGTAATTCTGAATTGTGCCGTCAGCGGTGTTACTGTATAATTGTATTTTCTTCCTAGTTGCGATTAGTGATTTTGAGTTCATTTTACTATTCCTCCGCTCTGTGGTACCTACTCTTTAACATATAATTATTTTAATTTTAATTTTTCTTTTAATTATATTATTTATTAGAAGTGTCTTAAATTGTGATGATATTTTATTAATATTAACAACTAATATCAGTAGTTTCACTTTCGCCAAACATCATTTTTTGTGATCTTGAATAAAATTTTAAACACGTGTTTTAAGAATTAATTTACTCTCAATAAATTGAAAAAATCCGATTTAGCGGGAAACTGATTTTTTGAGGTGGCACCAAAATTTCTCCATTTTGTGGTAAAACCGGACAGAGTATGTAACCCTAGTTTCTGACTACAAATGAAAATTGAAGGAAAATCTCCCCTGTAGAATTGGATACCGAAAACAATAGAGGCAGATCTCCAGAAGACAAGATAAGAGAAAAATTCATATTTGAGGAAGACTGGTTGACCTAGTGAGCTAGCTAGGGGAATAACTCCCTTTTAGGAAGTTTAATCTTACAAGAAATTGATTGTCATATGTGACATGAGTTGAAGCAAGACGATCAAAAACCCGACTAACTACTAATGCATCTGTGGTTGAAATTGTTAGAGGTGTTACGGGCTATAGGTAGAGATTGCAGATTCCAGATTTGCCGGATTTGATTTTTTTTTTTTGATTTCTCCTTAATGGTTTTTTTGTTTGTATAGTTTCTAAGTTTCAAAACAAGTTAACAGATCTGTAATAATAATCTTCCAAGAAGTGTATTTTCATAATCTACCTATCAACTTAGCATTTAAAAAGCTCTAACTTTGATAATCGTCTAACAAGTGACCCTAAATGGTAAAATCACAACTCTAAGAAAGTCCCTTAATATTAGTTATTGGTCCAGGACTAAAGAGTAGAAAAGAATAAAAATTTTAACCAATAGAATATCAAAATTCATCACTTTAAAATGATTCTGTGTCGTTGATTTTTAACTTTTAAGCTTTCAAACTATTTTTTGTTTTAATTACTGTTTAGTAAATATAATCTTCTGCACCTTAATTGTTTCAAGTGTGCATCAATTGGACTACAATTGGTTCAATTTTATTCAGTTTTGTGGATTTTAATAAAATTTCTTGTCGAACCAATAATCACCGACACAATCTCTTCTAAAGTTCAATTTGGCCAATTTCCAAAAATTTTGAAAAATTGACCTATAAAAAGTATTTCCTAATCAAAATCCTGTACGGTATGTAGAATTTTATACGTCAAACAGTTGTTACTCTGTCAATTTCTACATATCGCACAGAATTGTCGCTGTGTCAGCAAATTATATCTCTGTCATCGATAATGGCAGTGTCTGATGACAAACTTTTAAGTCTCGTTTGCAAAATGGACCTAGGTCTTCTTCTACAGGTTTTCCAGAGAATTACAGTTGTCAGGAAACTAAAACAAATTAAAATATTAGGAGAATTTTTTTCTGGGATCACTGGTGCAATGCGACCGTTTTCTAGTGCGGCCTTGGAGGTTATTCTAGCTAATTTTCATGTAAAGAAGATTGCTCTGGAAAGTGGCTATTGGTCAACAAGTACTAAGTCTCTCTAAACCGGGGATCTTTTAGAATAGCTTGGAATTCTAAGGATCGGGGGGTCGGAGTAACTCAATCCATGAAGATGCCTACAAACATTTATGTCTCCAAAATGAGTTTTCGAACTCACACCTAGTATTAATGAGTGTGAGTTAACACAAAACGAAATAGCGCAACTAACAAAAGATAAGCTTAAGAAACCAGAAGGTCTAGGTGTAGGGGTTAGAGATCCCAATGTTAGGCTATCAATAGCCCTAGGAAATACTCCTACGATCTTGCAAGTGGAGCTATTAGCAATAAAACTTTTGTGCTCAAGAGTGCATTAAAAATCACCTCATCAGCTAGAATATTTTTGTCTCCGATAACCAAGCCGCTTTGAAGGCTCTAAAATCTACCCTGATCAAGTCCAAACAGCCTGGAACTGCAAATAGTCTGTTAAGGCCAAACTAAACTGTGGGTACCAGGGCACAAAGGGATTGTCGGAATCGAGATTGCTGGTAGTCTTTCAAAAGAAGGAGCTATTACTCCTTTTTTGTCGAACCTGAAATGCCACATAAAAGATGAAGGTCAAAATTGGGAAAAGGAACTCAGTGTAGCTAATTGGAGAAACTCTTCAGGCCAAAGTTTAATACAGCTTTCACTGCGCTACTCTAAATTGGTTTTAGAGCTTCAGAAACCTTAACTTAGAGTAATCGCAAGAATTTTTACTGGACACTCTCCACTGAGGTACCATCTCTGTAAAATGGGTAAAGTGGACAGTGGAACTTGCAGATTCTGTGAGTATGCAGATAAAATGGCTGAACATATTATCTGTAACTACAGAGTAATTGTTCGCACAACGACATACATATCTGGGAAAGGTCTTCTTATAGCCTGATCAGGTTACAAACGTACGTCCTAAGCGGATAATAGACTTTCTGAAAAGTCTAGATCTTATGACTCATAAATAGATGTAGGGTATACACAAAGATCTTTTTTTCAGATTACAGTCTAGTAAGTTCCCTGTGCTAATCGCCCTTCTTATAATCTTTAATCTACAATCAGAATCTTTCTTTCTAGACATGTTTTCTGGATATCGTCAGTTACAACTTGCTGCAATCTTGTCCTGTGAAGACTTAAACCTACTTATATCACAAGATTAATAAATCTAACTCTTTTTACTATTCTAGTCTTCCTTAAACCATCTTTACTAATGATTTTTAGTTCCATCTGGCCACAATTCCTCTTTTACCTATTCTCTTCTTTCTTAACAATTGGTTCTTCAGTATACTTGCATCTAAATGAATTTTTACTTCTATTTTGTTTATTTAATTTTTAATTAGGAAAAAAATAAATATTTACCTGGATAAAACAATTCCCACAGCTCCAAAAAACAAATAAATTGGTGGCAGTTGTAATAACAATGAACAGTGCGTTATGGCTTCATCTATTCCTGAAGGACAATCTTCAACACCATCGCACCAAACACTAGAATTTATACAAGCATCTAATTCCGGACAGCGATATTGGCATTCATCAGGTTTCATCATGAATAAACCTAAACCATTTGGTGGGACATCTCTCCTAAAAACATACAAAAGTTTAGGTTTAATATCTTTGGCAAAACGGGAAAGGTAAGTAACAAAGATGTTCTCACATTCAGTAAGACTTCCTTTAACTCTTTGAAATCTGAAGTAAGACGATACCAGATTGTTGGAATTTTAAGACCAGATGAGAAGTCTAAGAAATAGGTGGGACGAAATATTTTTTAATTTAAATTGCACTGGAGAAATTTAATATTTTTAAAACAAATAAGAACAATAGTGTTCTTCTTGAAGCTGATTTTAAATCCGAACTTTCTCGATATTTCAGTTTTCATTAACTCAAATCTTTGCCAGATTCCTTTGACTATTCGAGATTGTTCGAGATGAAAACAGATGAAAATAGTTAAAGTTTGAATAATAATTTAATATAGAAATTAGCTTTACATTCTCATTGAGACTTCTTATTGAAAACAAATATTGCAGTTTTCATGTAATCGAGCTTTTACGAGATTATTGGAGTTGTTCACGACGAGAATCTTGAAATAAGATAAACTTGTAATGTAGAAATTTAATAATAAGGATCAATTTTCTGAAGCTGACTTCCAGTGAACCTTCACATTAGATACGAATATCCTCACCAATATAACATCCAGATTCTGTGAGATTTCTTTGACTGTTATGCTACTTTCACACTCTCAGCGAGTGTCTGTGAGAATAAGCGAGAGCCCAAGTGTCTCGCGACGTCTCGTCATGTCTGTACTTTTTGTCGGATGTTCAGGCGAGAGTCAAAGGATGCAAGACTCGAAGCGAGGGGTGGGGGACGCGAGTATAGCGCCTACACTCTCATTTCTATCACCTGCTGGTAAATTTGACATCGTCTTTTAGCTGTACGATTTCCGAGAATAGTTGAAGTTACAATAGAAACGAGACCAGAAGTTTAAGAAATGTAGGAACTTGAAAAAGGCCCCTAAAGTCGTAAGAGTCAATGAGAGAAAAGAATATTATTCACATCAATATTTTCTATAATGTCTATTTGACTAAACTTAGGATAACCGACAACGATTCGTAAACTACAAAAATTGCAAATTCTTCATTCTTACCTTCGCGATAATTCCAGCCAGTTAACTGAGTATTCACCTTCTTGCTTTCCATAAAACTCCACAACAATTTGTTTAGACAGCTCATATCCTAGTTTATCAATTTCAACTTTATCCAACACCATACCGGACACAGTTAGATCTTCTTTCTTTTTAACGTTCCAACCTTCAGAAAATACTTCTACTATATGATTTCTGTAACCGCTTTCATATGGACAGATTAATGCTGAGTAAACAGCAGTGTGAACCTAAAATATATAATAAATAATTCAAATATATAAGCCACCATTTTGCAGAACTTAAGTTTATTTTGCTTGGTTGTAATGAACATGTAATATATCAAAATTGTGGTGGAAGATATAATAACTAAAAGGCGTTCTACCATATTTTTCTATAATTTGTAAATAACTTACTATGATTCTATTTGAAGTTTCACATCTTTGTCCAGTAAATATAGTTCTGACTGTAGAATTTCGTTTACGTGTAGAATGTTTCATTATCGAACCTGGTACTTTAACATAAAGATATTTGCTAAGTCCAGGAATGATCACTCTGGGATTCGATTCGCAATTTATCTGAAATATTTTGAATGGATGTTCAATTTTCTAGTCATTGAAAATATATATATTTTTTATGTATCTATATGAAACAATCTTTGGGCTATTGTTAGGATGTAAAAAATATTTCGTGGATATCCCTTCGTTATATACAATTTCCTGAAATCTGATCCTCGAGGGCATTAACTCGGTTTATTTTATTTTCTGGATTTTGTTGAGATTTTCTTAAATTTATTTCTGCGTTGTAGGTTTTTTTTTCTTTAGGAAACACATTAATATTTGTTATAATGAATTATAGTGTAGCAGAGTATTAAAAAAATTTTTTTTTTCGAATAGATTAGATATAGAATAATACACAATTTTATTTTCACAGTTTAATTAAAAGAGTACCTTATCAGTTTTATCGAGATTTTCGTGGATTAATTAATTATAATTTACAATAAACTAACTTTAACCTCATCCCTATACCTGTCTCTGCAGGTGCCATTAAGTGGGTATATTTATTTCGATTGTGCTTTCAGGGTTAGCTTCACATTCGACCTTACAAGATACCTACCTGCTTTCGTATGTGTTATAAGGCTTATGGTATTCTACAGTGTTATTAAAATTCAAAGATCATTTTAGAATGAGCCATGAAAGACATATCAACCAGAACTGTTGCTTGGACTTACTCCTCTTGAGATATACTATAGTCACTCTTTGACACTGTTGACATTGAACCTAATACCAAACCACTTCAACAAACAAATATCAACTTAGTCGCATCAAGATTTGTTTTTAACAAACCAGACAGCAAATCCCAATGTAGTGAAGTCATTAAGGATCTACACTTATGGATTCAAAATCAGACAAGAACTGAGATGTGGTGATTAAAAGACAAGGCAACTTTAAAGTTGGGCACATTGTGGACACATTGGCAAGAGAACTGCATGCTTGTCTTCGTCTGCCCCTAAAACTAACACTGACCGTGGTTACGCTTCTTATTAAAGAATATTTTCACCGACATTGTAGCAAGTTCTGGGATGAAACAATTATTTGCAGCTCGATTCTCTTTCTTTGGATGTAGATCTCTCCTAGTTTCCTCTATCTTTCTCTGTCATTGGCTGTTTTTTACTGAATTACTGAAAAAATATTATTTTATAAATCAGACAAAATGTTTGTGTATTTTGGGAAGCGCAACTAGTCACTGCCACATTTCTTCATGGTAAAATTAGTTAAAACATTTCTATATCGGAGATATGGGCAAGAGGACTAATGAGTAGATACTGGGCGAGTGCCATGCTTTTTCACAAAATCGGAAATCCATATTTGACAAGACCTGACACACTCATGCTGACGTCTTATCGGTAAAAGGAGCTATGAAAGACATACCAACATAAGCAATGGAAGTGCTGCTTGAATTCACTCCCCTTGAGGAATACTATAGTACTCTTTGACACTGTTGGCATTTGACATACCACTTCAACAGAGAAATATGAACTTTTTCGCATCAAAATTTGTTTGTGACAAACCAAACAGCAAATCCTAATGTAGTGAATGCATTAGCATCTACATAGATGTGGTGATTAGAAGACATGACAATTTAAAATTGAACACATTGCGGACACTTTGGCAAGAAGAACAACACGCGATAAATACGTTTGTCTTCAACTGTTCCCAAAACTAACAATGACCTCGGTTACGGTTTGACTCATGGCCGACGTCTAATCGTACTTTGTTTTAAAGAGCTTAACTCCTGCGTGTATAAAAAATTAGATAGATTCTTTAAAATTAAATTCAAGATGATGAGCACTCGAAACAGCAAAAAAACGCTGCTTCTGAAAAAAGTGTCAAAAATCCATGACCGCCGAATAAAAATACGAGAGTTTGCTGGTATCGAAATCAGATGCTTACAACTTTTTTAAGAAATTAAGATTTTATTTTTAGCTTTTGGCGCATTTTTCTTTTAGAAGACGGATTATTTTTTTTAATGTTTTCATTTTATCCTTTTTGGTTGCTACTTGGCTTTGCCAGATGTGGGCTCAAATTAATTCGGCTATTGTCTGTCCGGGTATCACGGACGATAGTAGACCACATGACGAGCGAGCATTACAAGAAATGATGAGGCTGCGAAATTTATTATTAACTAGATGTGTCCCGCGGTTTTACCCGCGTAATTCTTGATCCCGTGGAAATTTCGGGATAAAATATAGCCTATGTCACTCAGCGAAAATATAGCTTCCTAATGTTAAAAGAATTTTGGAAATCGGTCCAGTAGTTTTTGCGTGAAAACCTTATAAACATGTCTCCTCCTAATATTAGTAATTCATTAATTAATTCGTGTCGGAATAGGTTTACGTAGAACTCGTACAAAACCGGAGTTAGTCGATTTTAGTTACTTCAAATTGCGTGATTAGTGCTTAACATCTACTCTTTTTCTCTCTATTACTTATTTGTTTTTAAGTTAGCTGCTGACTGTACTGCTTTTTACTAGTCACTGGGAAATTTAAATACATACCTATAATATCATGCAAACTTAACCGTAGAACTTATTCTGTTGTTTGTTGTTGTTTTTTTTTAAATGAGGTACTATATTCATGTCTTAAGGTTTAGCTGGGGCTGGTGTTCCAAATTGGGCGCTGCAGTCAACAGAATATGCTCATGTTGTTGATTAGCTTTTTCTATGGCGCTATGTTAATATATCTTATAGATTGGAGTTCCACATCAGGACTTCTGACTTCGAAAGTCTTCAGAACTAATTACACTTCAGTCTCATAGTCAGAGTTAAGTGGTTATATACTTTATCATGAGTGTGTGGTAGCTTAGGCGTATGGCGATAGCCTACCGTGCAAGAGGTTGTGGGTTCAATCCCCAACAATCCCGATATGTGGACTTAATTGTCTGAAATCAGCAACCCGCAGTGAGCAATCGTGGTGATTAAATGCTCATTTCTTCTTGTGAGAAGAGACCTTTCCCCATACAGTAGGACAGTAACGGGCTGATTATTATGTTTTTATGTTAAACATCATTATTAACATATTAACTTAACTGCCTCAGGGTTCTATATTGGGTCCACTATTCTTCCTGCTTTAAATAACCGAGTTGCCACAGTATATAAGTACTGAGGAGTTAGTATTCTACGCGAATGACTCTACAGCAGCGATCGAGGCTGATTCCCCAGATGAGCTGATAAACAAAATGAACATTGTAGATAGAGAATTTATCAACTGGTGTGATAGGAATTCAGTGATTGTGAATTCTTGTAAAACAGTTTGTATGAATTTCTATAACATGAAAAATATTGATGAAAAATACAAAATATCAGTAAAAAATGATTACATTGCTTCCGTGATACCAATAAATTTTTGGGGATTTATCTTGACAGCAATATGAGCTGCAACACCCATATAAATTTTTTGTGCAAAAAATTTAATTCTAGTTATTATGCACTATTAAAGTAATTAATAAATGTATAAGTAGGTACTATGCGATTGTGTATTCCCATATCACTTACAATATTGTATTGTGGGGAAACGCAGTTGGCGCCCCAAGGGTTTTAATTTCACAAACACGAATATTGATATTAATTTTCAATCTGGATAACAGAAAATCTTGTAAAAACATCTTTAAAAAATATAAATTACTTACTTTACCCTCTATATACATTTATAAATGCATTTTATATGCAAAAAATAGTTACGATACATTTTCATTAAATTCAAAATTTCATAAACATGCCACTAGATATTCTGGTCTTATTACGCCACCAAAACATTATACTTCTAGGTACCAGAACTCACAGGCATAACCATAGCTGCAAAAGAATAGACCACGTTTCACTTCAAGTTTAGTACTAGAATGTCACCAATCTCTAACTGAGGCCAGCCAGAATAACGTGGTCACTCTCAGCTGGATCAAAGGACATGGGAACTCTAAAGGCAACCGCATTGCGAACAATTTAGCAAGGAGGGCTGCGGGCTACAAATATGTTATCCCCCGCCCATCTACCAAGCTAACATTGTCCGCAGTCGTGGACCTTATCAAACAGCACTCTCACAAAAAATTCATACAGTGCTGGGATGAAACTACGAACTGTAGACTGGCCAGAGAGTTATTACCTCATCCTGGCGAGGAAACAGCAAAAAAATTTAAGGCATTGACCAGACAAAATCTCCGAACAGCTGTGGGAATCTTGACAGGTCACTGCCAATTGCGACAACATCTCTTTAGGATGAAATTAACAGAATCGCCGCGATGCAGAAGCTGCGAACAAAAAGAGGAAACAGTAGAACACATTATGTATGACTGCTCTGCTTTTTCTGAAATCAGAAGATCCGTGTTGGGCGAGTATTGGCTTACACCAGCCGATGTTAGGGAGATCCCCCTCGGGAGCCTCATCACCTATTTTAAATCACTAGGCCTGGTGACAGCCTGAGGTGAGGATATCCCTACAATACGGGAGGATGCACAATGGGTCATATGTGGCCTCAGTGCTGGCTAAGCACTAGCTCGCCCCTTCCCAAATTTCCAGATCCAGATCCAGGTACCAGAAAAGCCCAAACCATATGCCTGTATCCATAGTATCAGAGAGTGACCCAATACCCAATTATGTTTAAAAGAGAAATCAAAAAGCTATTAAATGAAAATTGTTACTACGCAATAGAGTAATTTTTAAAATTTTAATGTTATCTTATTTATATTGTATTAATTTTTATGTATTGTATGTATATTTTATGTATTTATTGTACGCAATTTAAATTGACTTGCCCAATACCGTTTTGTATGGTCAAACCAGATGAATAAAGTATTTTTTTGACTTATAATTCGATGGAGTCGGCTGCACGCACCAAAAAACATGACTCATGCGGCGTTACCTCTCTCTGAGGCGTTCCATTTAAGACTTGAAGTGCAAGCGAGAGCTCTCTCTCTCCTACTTGAGTGTGCGATGCGTCCACGTGGACAGCTGCTATACAATAATATATTTACATGTTTTCGTCAAGTATGAAGTGCAGTTCAAAAGTGCAAAAACGGTTTAGTCTGCAGGAAAAGTCACAGTAATTTTGGGCTTCATATGGCGTCTTACTTTTAGACTATTAATAAAAAGGAAAACCGTTTTACTACCAAATTTGGATCCAAGCAATTAGTTTCACTTCTTAAATTTTTAAAAGTGGCTCGCTGTCCAAAAAATTATTTCAAATATGTCTGAGAGCCGATAAAATCGCCCCAGTGTTTTTTCTGTCAGCAAATAGTTCAAATAATTCACTAGTGTTACTTCAAAGTTGTATACCCCAGGGTGTGGTTATATTATTATTGCAAATGACTTCATATTCATATTGTCATCATTTACTGAAAGTTATGTTACTTAACGTAAAAGTTACATAGATTTTGTTACTTTCAAAACAAGCTAGTACTTGTTAAATCCGATTATTAACATGAGTTATTTTTACTATAAATGTGAAATTGTATAATTTTTATTTTTATTATAACTACACAAGGAAAAATCAACATTTTCTTCATTACATCAGTGGAAAAAAAATAGGTTTAGATTAACCCTATTCCGCTTTAACAAAACCCTCATTACTTCTCATTTCCTTAAATTATTTACAGTCGACAATTAACCCTTAAGTGGTTCTCAGGTTCGACCGGAGTTCATCCCCAGGCTAACAAAGTTACGTTGGGGAAGTTAATTTAACAAGAAAAGTGTCGTTAGTTTTTCTTGCTCATATTAAAATAATTTAAGCGAAGAGGAAAATCCGGATTTCAACAGCTCGCGAGTTACGAGAAGAAAATTTCAGTTGTGAATATATTTGGAAAAGGATTTAATTCGACGGTTGTTTGGAAATCGTTCAAAATGAAAATGAGAACGAAAAGTCAATATAATATTGTTTTAGATATTTAAATTTATTTTCGCTTGAAAATATACCAAAAGATCTAACGATTTAAAAATCCATATTTTTCGTTTTTGTTTAAAATTTATTAACAACGATTAGAACCACAAAGAATATCTTTATGTCAATATCTTTCCGGTCGGTTTCATTTATTAATGAAATCTTTTAGTAAATCTAACTTTGATCGTTTATAATTAAGATATTGCAGTTTCGACAAAGGAAGCCTGTTTAGCTAATCAAACGTGGTTCTGTTTTTTTTTCACATTTGTGCTTCGATGGAAAATGTCGTTTAAGTAAGTCCTGAGAAAAGATACTTAACTTGTATAAAGATTTGGAATCTAACAATTCATTACCAGCGATTAGAACCACAAAGAATATCTTTATGTCAATATCTTTCCGTCGGTTTCATTTCTTAATGAAATATTTTAGTAATTCTAATATTGATCGTTTATAATTAAGATATTGCACTTGGATATTACTTTCGACAAAGGAAGCCTGTTTAGGTAGTCAAACATGGTTCGGTCTTCAATAAATTTGTCTTTCGATGGAAAAAGTCGTTTAAGTGAGTCTTGTGAAAAGATACTTTATTTGTACGTTAAAAGTTCAAGAAAGTTGATAAAGATTTGAAATCTAACATTTAATGGAAATTCCAACGCAGCTTTTTTCAACCAAAATCTGAATGTGATTTTGTTACCTCACAAATTGTGTTTAACACGTGTTTCTCATAAAAAATCATTACTCTTATAGTTTTTTTGTTTTATAACTACAAGGGAATTGTCTTTAGTATGTATTCAAATATGCTGATTAGTCCCGTTTCCCCCGAAGAGATAATTCCAGATCTGTTTGGGAAAGCTCTCAGTTCTGCAGAAAGTCTTAAGCACCGTATATGGACAAGAATAGTAGGATCACTTTCGCAAAAATATATTCCATACCGTAAAAGTTCTCGGTCCACATTTCGGTCTGTTTCGTTGCCTCTTACCATCAGCGTTGCCAACCTAAAATTTCTGAAAGAGGTAGATTGATACAAAAAAAAGTAGAAACCGGTAGATTTACAAATATATAGCAAATATAAACAATAATTATGAAAGAAAATTATAACAGTACATTGATAGAGTAACTACTTCCTAAATCGGTAGATTTTGCGAAAAATCGGTTGATTTGGCATCGTTGCTTTCCAGTTCTCACAAAAATGCACTAAAAACGTCTTTAAACCGAAGCGAAATGTGATACAAAGAAATTCCAAGGCGGCGCGCGGGCAGAGTGATCCCACTATTCTTGTCTATATACGGTATTTTCTTCTGTTGGTATTCCTCAAGACTGCCTATGAATATTAATTTTTTTTGTGTGTTTTTTAAAAAATTGTCCATAATTAAAAAATATTGACATTTGTTGCTACGTAAAGCAAAATTGCATCAATAAACTATTTGAAGTATTTCTATTGAATTTTTTTTTGGTCAACTTCAGAACCGAACTTATATGCGAATCGATGCACTGGTAAACACAAAACCAGTAAACCACTAATAAAAGGGATATTGGAAAAGTTTTCGTGAAATATATGAGTGGCTACATAGTCTTAAAGTTCTCTTGTCTATATGTAAAGAGTTATTGGAAACTCGACAATGTGTACGAGTAGTTTGCCCTAAACGATTTCTCTTTCAATCTTAACAATTGTAAAAAAAAAACAAAAGAGAAAATCGGATTTCATGTATGTAAGTAAGAATTGAAACTCACGTTTTGCTCACATATTATAACATCAGAAGAATTAATGTTAGCTAAAAATGCTTTAATACGAATGGTTCCATCTAACATTAGAAGGAAACCTAGCCGCAAATAACTAAAAAATAAAATAGTTATTTATGATATGAGTGTTAAAAGTGAGGTTTTATTTTGTGAGTGAAAACGTTTGTGAAATGAGCGGAGCGAATTGAACAATTTCACGAACAAAATAAAATCACTTTTAACACAAATACCATACAATGTTTTTTGTACAACTTCCCTATTTTGATAATGAAACGAGCGAATTTGCAATGACAATAAACCAAACCGTGTTAAAAGTAAACTAAACCGTGTTAAAAGTAAACTTGTTTACATGGAAACGTGTTAAAAGTATTTTTAACACGCTGCTATGTAAACAATCGTTTTTAACATTGTTTGCTATCATTAAAAGTGTCACTTTTAATGACAGTTGTACAAAAAAAAAATTAAGAGCAAAACTACTTTTTTTTTTAAAAAAGGTTGTTTTATTTAAACACTTTAAAAAGAAAAAAATAAAATTTTCCTTTTAAATTTTAACTAAGTATATCAACTTTTAACCTCATTAAACACAATTTATATGATAATAAAAGCTAGTCGCGCGATGTACTCCTGTAAATAAACAAGTAGCAAATTAATTATGTAAAATTTGCTAAGTTTAAATGTTTAAAATTTCAGTTTAATTAAATTTTGATAGGTATTTAAACCTCGCGACAAGCTTTTATTATCATATAAATTGTGTATAATGAGTTTATAAGTTTATAGTTAAACTTTTATTTTATTCCTCTTAGAGCGTTTAAATAAAACCTTTCTTTAAAAAAATAGTTATTTGTGACACAAGGACGGAAAATGCCATTTTGCAAGAGCGAGCAAAATTGTGTAGCCGAGGGGCGTAGGGCGTAGCACCGAGGCGAAACAATACGAGCACTTGCAACATTTTGCGGACGTGTAACACACACTATTTTTTGGTCCGACCAATCTATACTAATATTATAAAGAGGAAAGGTTTGTTTGTTTGTTTGTTTGAAATGAATAGGCTCCGAAACTACTGGACCGATTTCAAAAATTCTTTCACCGTTGGCAAGCTACACTATTCCCGAGTGACATAGGCTATGTTTCATTTAAAAAAATGTTTAAAATAAAAGTTGTAGGTCTGTTTAAGACAAACAAAAAAGTACCCTAACATTTTTTTGTACAGGGTGAAGTAAAAAAGTTACGAATTTTTTCCATTTTGATTTGATGTCACGCCCAAACGGCCGTACCGATTTGGCCCATTAACGAACTCGACCGAGATTTTGGGACGATTGATTTTTGTACCAAATTTCATTTCGATCCGTTAAGAAATGCGACCGCTATCGTGTCAACAGATTTCGTTATATCGGATCTATACATACATACATACATACATACATACATACATACATACATATATATGTATTGTTATGGTATCACTGTGTTTATTATGTAAATAAAATATCTTACTGTAAAGTGTGACGACATAGACCAGTGACTATTGTTTTTAGAATTGATATAAATAGGAAAGTGTTATGGAAACGGGGGATTTTTATGAATTTTTGGTTATTGATTTTAATTTGATAGATATAAATAGAATTTGTCATTTGTATTTTAAAGTTAAAGTTAATAAAAAAATATTGAATTAAACAAAAATTAATTTGAGTTTAATCATCAATTAACAAGAAGAAAGAACCCATACCCGAAAGCTGGAGCTAAGAGGAGTAACCATAACAGTATATACATCCATACTAATATTATAAAGAGGAAAGGTTTGATTTTTTGTTTATTTGTTTGAAATGAATAGGCTCCGAAACTACTGGACCGATTTCAAAAATTCTTTCACCGTTGGCAAGCTACACTATTCCCGAGTGACATAGGCTATGTTTCATTTAACAAAAAAATAGGGATCCTATTGATTATAGAATAAAATAATGTACTACGATTTTGAAGAATATATAAATATCTACAAAAAATGTCGCGACAGCATATGTCTAACTGTTATAGTTACGTCACAATAACTAATTTTTAATTTTTTAAAAGTTTTTATCCTGGTATTAATCCTTATCAAAATAACTTATTTCATAATCACGACAGATATCAGAAATTTAGCATGTGCAATGGGACGAGGCTACTTATAAAGGATTTAAAGGACAATTAAGTTGTAGCAACCAATATAACTGAACCACCACCTGGTCAACTAGCTCATACACTGAGGATACCGATGATCCCAACTGATCTACCAAATCCATTTAAACCGCTTCAATTTCCTATGAAAACATCTTTCGCTTTTACTAATAATAAGTCTCAAGGTCAAACCTTCCGAATAGTAGGGATCGGTTTCCCTCATTGCCAACCACCTAAAGCGGGTCGGAGCACCTGAAAATCAATTTATTTTGCTGCCAGAAAATAAAACAACATGTAATATTGTTTACAAGGAAGCGTTGACCCAATAAATTTAATGGCTTTTGTTATTTTTCTTTAATCCCTGTGCAAAGCCGGGGCGGGCTGCTAGTTTTTAATATTTTCAAAAGTTCAAAAACTGTTTACTTTGTGACATACAAGATTAAGTGTATATTGACATTATTGACATCTATTGCACGATTAAAAGAATTAGTAATAAGGAATGATTTTCTGATAATCGATTTCACGATCCTTAATTTTTATACATACGAATACTGTGCTAATAAGCAGAACCGTAAAAATTGTTATATTGATAATATTAATATTAATATCTAATAATTTTATATAAAAATAGCAGAGACAATGAACTATTATAGTTCCATGAGCAATAATAAAATCGAGATATGTATTTTCATAATCGAATGATAAGTAGTTGTAAATTGACATAAATGTCAAATTTAAAATAAAAGTTGTGAGAGAAATTAAATGTAAGTTTGAATCTTGCTTACCTTTAGAAAAAGTTATTAGTTTAGTATATTATACGCTGTTTTTAAATAAATTTAATTAAAATTTGTAGTATTCATTATGTATTTTTGATGACTCATAGCGCCATCTCTTAAGATAATCTAAAAGCTACTTTGCCGGCCTAGGCCGGAAATAGTTATTTGTGACACAAGGACGGAAAATGACATTTTGCAAGAGCGAGTAAAGTTGTGTAGCAGAGGTGCGTACGAGCACTTGCAAAACATTTTCCGGACGTGTAACACACACTATTTTTTGGACCGACTAATTTTTAATATTTTTAAAAGTTCTGTTATGTTCAAGACTTGACTGCTTGTGCTACCTGAACTAAGGCCACTGACTAGAAGAGAGCCGACAGATATAAGCGCCACATTGGATGTTTATTATTATAGTTGTGTTGTTGTGTATTGTGTAATAACTTGTTTAATACTTAATATACGTGATAGCTTCAGCAGTTATTAGTGTTTTAATTAACATATGTTGCAAACACAACAAGTTCAAAAACTTTTTACTTTGTGACATACAAAATTAGATGTTTATATAAAGATGTTCATAAATTGACATAAATGTCAAATTTTAAAATACAAGTTGTAAGAGTAATTAAATGTAAATTAGAATCCTGCTTATCTTTAGAAAAAGTTATAGGTAAGTTTAGTATATTATACGCAGTTTTTAAATAAATTTAATTAAAATTTGTACCATTCATTATGTATTTTTGATGACTTAAAATTCAAACTCATAGCGCCATCTCTTTAGATAATCTAAAAGCTACTTTGCCGGCCTAGGCCGGAAAATGCCATTTTCCGGACGATTTTGAAGTAATTAATAGTATTGTTTCTGGACGGAGGACCAAAAATGTCATTTTCCGGACGATTTTGAAGTAATTAATAGTATTGTTTCTGGACGGAGGACAAAAAAATTTTTTACTTTTAATTTTTGTTATTATAGATACATCTCATTCGTTTTTTAAAGTAGATTGTCAAGATCTAGATATATCCAAGATAATATTAAAAATACGTTTATTTTGATTTAATAAAATGTGTGCTGTTTGTTTCAATTTTATTTTTGTAGAATTTTATTCTTTGCATAAAATTTTGGTGTCATTCTATTTGATTTCGTGATTCAGAAAATATCCTGCATGTTCATAAATCTTGGATTTATCTATATCTCATTTGTTCATTGAGTCGAACTTTCATAAGGTCTTCGTGATTCCCCAATGTAAACTTTGACAAAATAGAAAAAAATACACAATTGGTGCCACAAAGAGCATGGAGAATATTTCGATGTTATTAGACTACGGTGATCCAGACTTGTTGCACGACGGTGTTACGATATAAGGTTTTGTTGCATGTCTATATGTACCTTGTAACGATCTATCGGATCGTTATATTTAAAGAATTCACCAGACTATTGTTTCCGTACCTATATCGGCGAGAACTACCTAGTTTAATAGCTGTAGTTCATAATTGTGCCGTGAGCGGAGTTACAGTATAATTTCTACTCTTCATGGTGTCGATTAGTAGTTCTCGATACAGAACGAGTTAGTAAGTCAAACAATTTGGTTCCTTTATTGTTATACCTATCTCTTTATAATACAAGTAGGTCGATTTTAATAGTGTTTCCTTTAATTATTTTATTTAGTATGACTGTCAAAAAATGGAGTGAAACATCCGGTTTTTTTATTTTCATCAAAATCAGAGCTGGTTTTTACACGTGTTTTAATAATTAATTTACTCTCAATAAAATGGATTAATTTGATTTCCGTAAAAAGTGATTCTACTTGATTGTAAATTCGTTAAGGGATCGATTTCTGATTATTTTTGGAATTTTGTATTTATAATAAATCATTGAAAACGGGTGTTTGGGTATAATTTGTTTAGTCTGTACTTTGGCGCCCTTAATTTCATGTTGGGAGGGACTGGTAAGATTTTAGTTTTATCCCACCACGATTTAATCGTGACTAAGTCACAAGATACGGTAGGTACTATGAAGGGCAGTACTATCCGGGTTGCTCCAGGTAAAACTAGTATCCTCTACAAGAGGCAGAGTTTACCACTAATATGTAGATAAGCAATATCATTAATAAAGAGGAGAAATAAAATAGGTCCTAAAACGGAACCTTGAGATACTCCACGGTCAATTGGCTTATAGAAGGACGCTCTCATATCAACCCTTACCAGCTGACTTTGTAGGTAAGATACGATTTAAACCACTCGTGTGATATTCCTCTAATCCCACAGTGTTACAATTTATTAATTAAGACGTTGTGGTTTACACAATCAAAGGCCTTAGAGAAGTCGCAGAAGATTATTGCTGTAGAGTAAGTAGGTACTGATTGTTAAGACTGTAGTAAATGCTGACAAAGAGCGAGAACATAGCATCATTGGTGGATTTATTGCTCAAGAAACCAAACTGTTGGGGATTTAGTATTTTATATTTGCAAAGAAAAGATGGCAGTCTTTTTTAACCAAACTATCAATAATCTTCGACAACGTAAGGGGGGAGTGCTATTGGGCGATAGTTCGAAGCTTGATCTTTATCACCTCCTTTGTGCAACGGAATAATTATCGCCGTCTTAAGGCAGCTCGGAAAGACTCCAAGTTGAAGTGACTTGTTAATCAAGGTAGTCAGATGTAGTAGTAAGCCCATCCCTTGCAGCTGATGATTTGTTTTTAATGTCATTAATTGTGTTGCCAAAGCTCGGCCAATGATACACGTTAAATGAAGAAACTTGGGATGAAGTTATGGAGCTCACTCACATTAAGTTTTTCGCTACATTAACAAAGAAGTTGTTTAAGTTCTCTGGTGAAGTAGAAATTGTGTTAGATAGAGAGGCCTTAATTCATTTACAACAGACCATTTTTCTTCACCAATATTACCCGCATTTCCCAACATATCCTTGGCGGCTTTAATAGTTTTAATATAAGTTTTTCTGTAAAACTTTTCATAATTTTGGAAGGAGTCGCTATCTGAGATTTTTTTAAGTATGATAAACAGCGCATGTTCTTAGAAGATAATCGTAAGCCTCTAGTAGACCAGGGTTCGTGTTGCTTCGCTTTAATAGGCCTGAGAGGAAATGATTTGAATTCACGATCAGACATCTTTACAAATCTAGAGAATTCGTCATCGGATAGGAAATTCCAGTCAGATGTTAGACACAACTCTTTAAAATTTTGGAAATTTTTATCCCCAAAAATACGGCCTAATTTGCGCGAAACATTTTTACTTTTGGTTTTTAGGGAAATTTGGTTAATATTGCTTCATGATCAGAAAAACCTAAATTGAAGATAGTATAGTCAACAATTTTCGGATAAAAGGATGACATGACATAGTCTATGGTGTAGAACTAGTTTTAGTTAGTCTGGTTGGCGCGTTAACGTGCATGATTATTCCAAAAGAATCGAAAATATAATTTAAATTGTGGAATATTGATTTGCTTTTTGACTCGCATTACAATATAAAATAGAGAAATAATTTAAATAGCTCCATTATTCACAATAAAGTACCTAAACAATTCAAATCCGTAGTATTTGTTGTAAATAATATCACAATATTGATTTATCTGTAATGATTATTGAAATAAAAATAATTTTACCTATTGCAATGCAGTAGAATTACCATATTTGAAAACCGAATATAATTTATATCTATACAGATAATTTTAACTGAAATAAAGAATGAAATTATTAAGTTCTCTTACCTCATCATATGGTGTTGGATTAGTAAAAGTAATTTCTCCACTAGCTCCTCTATACCTCAAATTTTTCTTGCATCCCGGTGTTTTAATATACTTCCAACTCCCTTCAAAATACAACGTATCGAAATCATCTGACGCATTCATTCCAATAACATTAAATCTCAATTCCACAACATTAGAAGTTGAAAAATATGTAAATGGGATAAATCGGTTTTTATCTATTGCACATAAGCAATCCTTAGGGACTCCTGGAACGTCATGCCATGGAACCTCGAAGAATCTGAGAGTGGCTGAAGTATTTCCGAAACATTCCAACTGATTTGTATCTTTACTGATTATCGTATCGCAATGTCTGTTTTTAACTATCATATCTGTTATTGTTATTTTTATACGTTCATCCTTTTTTACTTCAAAACGGTACACACAACTGAAAATCGAATAAAAAATTATCAATTCATGGGACGATAATTAGTTACTTATTTTCGATTATGATTTTTATTCCAAAATTTATCACAACGTTCGAAAAAGCATGGAAAAATCAATCCGCAAAACAAAGACATAAAAATAATATTTAATTTTACTGTTTTTTCTAAAATGTGATCCTCACCATCATTCAATAACATATTATTGTTTTACGAGAAAGGTTAATACGGATAAAAAACACTAGAAGCAATAAAAAAAAATGAAGTGATATACAGTATATTTTATATATATTGTAACGTTTGTAAAGTTCGTTTTCGAGCATACCATCCGGACTATATATTTTTATATTATCTAGTGTTATCGCGCCGATATGCCAGTTTGGTAGGAGAGAATATGTCTCTTCGATAGTCTATGATTTAAATTCGTGCATTTTATCTGCGAATCTGATTAAATTCAAATTTATTTCTTAATATCTTCGCCCTTCATTCTGGGTTATTGCCATCTTTAAGAAGGGCTTTATTAAGGACCAGTTAAATCATACCAGAAACTACGCAGTCTGTCGACAGTCAGTTGGAAGCCGACACCATTTTGCAGTTCTGTTCCACAACTAACGAAAATCCGACAGGAAGTTCCTTGAAAGGAATTCAATCCACCTTGCAGTTCCGCTCCACATCTAACGAAAATCCGACAGGAAGTTCCTTGAAAGGAAATTCTATCCACATTTGGAGTACCGTTCTACAACTAATCGAAACTCCGTCAGAAGTCTTCGAAAACCCAAAGATAAGAGAAATTATTAATTATTTAATTAAATTTTACTAAATAATAATTAAAGTAATAAATCTACTTAAAACTGATTTTTCGAATTTTATTTGTGTGTCTGTACTTGGCGCCCTTTAATTAATGATTGGAGGGAATTAAATAAAACTCAGAAGAAAGCCACGACCCTCGGGAGCTAGCCTAGGGTAATTTAAGGGTTACAAATTGGCGCCCAACGCCAATTTAACTTTTTAAGGATTTATTAAGCTACAATATACAATAATTTATAATAACATATGCATAATATGCGCTTGAATGATAATTAAAAATTATTTTTAATTAATATTAATAATTATAATAATGTATCTTTTCTTAGATTTTCGACTGATTGAACTAAAATGTGAATGCAAATCCAGGTACCTATAGTTTTTGTAATGTCTGTATTTGCGACTAACAAAAAATGTTTACCTAGCTACTGTTACAAATTATTTTACCCTTGAATACATAAAGATTTCATAAATTATATACCTTCTAAAAATTTGACCCAGTTCTCTCTCGAAACCTCAACGGTTAATTTACTAATTTTCATAGTTGGGATCTGTTGAATATTCAAACTACAAAATATGTAATATAAAGATCGTTTACCTGATATTTCTAGCTCCTCCTCTACCATACAGGAATATATCCCTTGGCGATTTAAATTTCAGCTGTGTGTCATCAGCCGTTCCTCCAATGTTGCCGAATTTTCTCGAACAAGGCCCTTCTCCGTAGGGCTCTCCATCCAGATGCAAGTCGACGAATTCGTAGAGAGCCTTGAATGCGACGGGTCTGGAATTTGGATCTTTATTAAATTTTATTTACATTCAACATCATGAGAACATTCTTTAGGAAAGGAAAATTGGATGGAAGAAAAATGGGCATAGGCTTAACAACAGTTTAAAATGTTTGCTTTTATATTTAGTGGAATTTTAAAGTTAACTTATTGAGTATGTGGGACATTTTAATAAATTTCTCTTCAGATATTTATTTGTATTGGCCATTTTAACTGAACATACTAATTAGCTCGGTTACAGTTGTTGAGCCTCCATCAGCAAAACAATTTAAATTTACACTAAAATATTTTTATTTTCTGTTGGTGCTCTCTTGCTGTTGCTGTCTTTTACTTCTAGATCATTTTGGATTTTGTTTTCTCATTTTTGTTTTGGGCAAGCGTATTTTGTTTCCTTCTAAGTTATTAATATGCAAATATAAATGGATTATTAGAAAAATGTAATAACATTGTTAACTCTATCCGACATACCACTTAACTTGGTTATGGTTATTAATAAATAAAGTATGTATATATAGATCTTCAGAATTTTTACTGTTGTTAGCAACAATATTTCAGCTGAATCGGATTCTGCGATTCTTTTTCCACGACCAAAGTGATCCAAATTATTTTCGTGACAGTGATGAATATTTTATTCCAATTAACAATACTCTTTTTTTAGAGTGTCTTTTATCTTGGATCATTTTGATTATGATTAATATCATCTATGGTTAACTCTAGAAAGATATCCTTATAACCTGGTTTCATATATGATACCATCGATATCTGTCAATTTGAAATTAATAACAAATAGTTGCATACATTTTATTTTTTTTATTATACAAAATTACAAATTCCAAAGAAATATGGAAAAACATGTTTATAACCAAAAAAGTCAGTCCTTCGGTAGTAGTTGAACAAATTGGTCTTCTTCTGTTGTGCACCTAAGTCATGTTTGAAACGAATCTACCTTTTTTGTTGGTAGATCGCGGGATCATTTGATATAATTTATGTGTTGAGAGTTGAGATTCTTCATTTCTTGTTATTGATTGGTCCTCTTTACCAAGAATATTCAAATCATTGTATCCATACAATTTTTGTATATCTAATCTCGTTTTTTTTTCTAACAACAAAGAAAGTTATCTCCAACTGCAGAACGTGGAATTATCTGACAACATATTTTATCAGACGATACCATTTGTATCTGCAACATCAAACACAATTCGTTCTTGAGGATTATTGTTCTAAAACCTATCTGGAACAGTCGAAATCTCGAGGGTAACAACTCCGGTATAAAATAGTTACTGGCCATTCCCAGGAAATGTTGGAAATTATATTAGGCCAAAGGGAACTGGACGGCTATTGTTATAGTTGCAGTTTCACGTTTTCAGCATATATATTCGTTGAAATGATTTCTGTCTCGTACAAAAATTGGATACATAAAAAAATGTAATATTTACCTAACAGAAAACTTATTTTAGAGATTTCGTTTACTTTATACTTTGAAAACACAATAAGCATATTAGTATCTTCCACCATTTTGATTCCACTGTTCTTCATACCATGTACGGTAATCTTCTCACTTAAAGACAAACGTATTTCAAATCTACATCACAAAATTGCACTCATTTCGCTTATTTTAGAGATTTCGTTTACTTTATACTTTGGAAACATAAAAAGCATATTAGTATCTTCCACCATCTGGAGTCCACTGTCATACATATGACGTACGATATTCTTCTCACTTAAAGACAAACGTATTATGAATCTACAACACAAAATTGCTATCATTTCGCTTATTTTAGAGATTTCGTTTAGTTTATATTTTGAAGACACAAAAATCATATTAGTATCTTCCACCATCTTGAGTCCACTGTCATTCATATCATGTACGATAATTTTCTCACTTAAAGACAAACGTATTATGATTCCAAAACACAAAATTGCACTAATTTCGCATATTTTGGAGATTTCAGAACTCGACCTAATAGCAGTTGACATTCTCTCCCAAAACAACAGAAAATTCACAATCTTCTCATACTACAATCTTCCAACCCAAACGTTGTCGATCCCTGCTCTCACCTACATAGCCTCTTTCCCCAAAGCCGTCCTGATGGGAGATATGAACTCCAGACATACTCAGTTTGGTGATCATAGCTCCAATCAGAACGGCAGATTCCTAGCAACTTAGCTCATTAATCTGCCAATATTCAGGATTCACAACAATAATTCTACTTTTTTCAACCATAACGGCTGATCCATTCGCGCCAGGAATTGTTGAAGACTCTTGTGACATGGGTGATAGCATCGCCTCTGGCCACCTTCCCCTCTTGGTCAAAACTATTCTAATAAACCCTCTGCCACAAAACCAAACTTCTTCACCTTTCGAGACTACAACCGAGCTGATTGGAATCTATTCAAAACTGAGATTACTAACCACATTCCCCCCAACCCTACGCTCAAGACAACAGAAGACATCGAATCGTTAGGTCACAAAAGGGTGGCTTTGTTTAGATCTATGGTAGTACTACTTACACATAAAATCTCGTTCATGTATTCGATTCATAACTTTTGGATACAGCCGGCTCTCCGACTATAACGTATTGTATTTTTAATAGCGAATGAGAAAGGTTCTGTGTATTTTTTCTTGTATCATTTGAATAACTTTATAAACTTGTCATGTTTGAAAAAGTTGGTACACGTTTCAGTTTGGAAAGCAATATGGTTGAGTCACTCCGAAAAATAAAAAGTTGATGAAATATGAAGTTTCTTTGAATTATGTCTTGCCCTTTTTGACAACTTTTAGCGATAAATACTTTAAAGTTTTTACCATTCATTTTCGATGATGTTCTATACAGAATTGTTGGATAAAATTATTGGAAAGTTGTAAACGAGACTTCAACAACAGTTTTTCAACGACAGCACTTTCTCTATTCCAATAATTAAACCATATTTTCAGTTTTAGTGCAATGAGTTTTAAAAAGCCAAATATTTTACACCAAAAAAAGTTCTGTTTGTGGTTTGTTCGATTTTAATATACTTATATGTTGAGGGTAATGCTAGAAGATGGAATAAACCAAGTTTATAGTTTATTCAAAGGAACCCTAGCGTTAATCTTGTAGAGGCTGGATGATTGTCCATCTACGGTTAGAACTAGTTACACAGCAATCGTTAAAAAGTTAATATAACAGTGGTGGGTGCATTTAGCATTAAATCCATAGATAAATTTTATTATGTCTTAGTGAATAAGTCTGTGGATTTACTTAAAATTATCCAATACTTTTGGGTAAAGTTGTAATAATTATTGAAATTGATAGCATTTGTTTAATAAAAAAGTATATAAAACGAGGCCATATAGAAGTGTGAGTAACGACTACCATATCTGAATCTCTCAAAAAGTGGAAGCACAGAAGTCCAACAGGCACATCCAAGTTGCTGTAGAAGGACATTCTTCCAACCTCTACAAGATCAACGCTGGAGTTCCTCAAGGATCGGCTCTAGCTCCTACTCTATTCCTATTACACATTAATGATCTACTAGAAGCCACTAATAACCCGATACATTGGTTTGCAGATGATAGCAACCTACACTGTAGCAAAGTGCACAACCGTCCCATACCTCTAGATATTCTGGAAGAGGACAGAAGATCCAGAACGGCTTCTCTCAATCAAGATCTAAGAATTCTAGACGAGCGGAGAAGAAAGAATCTTGTTAATTTCAACGCTTCCAAGACAAAGACATGTTGCCTATCCAACAAGAGGCAAACATGCGACTCATCCATTATCATCAACGATCAGACACTGATAGCGGGCGACTCCATTACGCTGGTTGGTATAACGATCTCGCAGGACTTACTATGGAACGAACATATTGCAACCATAGCAACTGCAGCAGGAAAGAAATTAGGCTTTCTGTTTGGAGCACGGCAATATTTTTCTCCATCTAACTTAGCTACTCTTTACAAAGCCCAAATACGACCTAATCTTGAATACTGCTCGCATGTATGGGTTCGGCGGCTCCGTCAAGGCTCGGAGTTCTTGATGCAATAGAGAGAAGAGCAGTTCGACTAATAAACGACACCAGTATCACCAAAAACCTAGCCCCATTATCCCAGATCTTTTAAGAGTACAATATCGTTGGAATTAAGGAGAAATTGGTCTTAATTTTCGAAAGAGATATAAGTGATCTAAATACTCTCAGTGTATCGTGGTACACTAAGATGCTGTCGTCAACTGAGGTGGAAATACTTTATTAATGAAAAAATATGATGAAATGTATTTCAATTAAGTAATTCTGAATAGAAATGATAAACTTATAGGAATGCCCTGACATTGTTAGATGCAAACATAAAGCAAAACCAGTAGAAAAAGGATAATCCTCCATACTTGCAGCAGTCTCACTTAATAAATGATTTTTGGGATTTATTGTCTAGAAAGGTTTTACATAAAGGTAGCCCAAGATGAAGAAAAATCAAGACAGAAATTTACGAAAAACTATGAGAAATAAAAACAATAAATATTGTGTGCTAAAACTTTTAGGACATAGGTACGTTACTACATTCCATTTAATCTTTATTTTTTTACTTTTTTTCTCCAACGATTTCTTCTGTTCTTCAGTTTCAATTTCTAATTCTATTACCTCACCATTTCTTTCTTTGAGTAAAACCACTTTATCAGTTTCTTTTCTGTTTAAAACTTCTGTGTCAATTACTTGCGCTAACTCCTTTTCTTTTCTTTTCTATATAATTTCTTGCACTATCGCCTTGTTCTGTAAGCGAATATTCTTGGATTTCAACTCTATATTTAGTAAATCTAGTTTTTAACTAGATTACTAAATCCAGCCAACATTTTTTCAATCTCCTCATCAGTGTGAATCTTGGAAATAAAAAGCAATACCTAACATTACGTTGTCAGTATTGGGTTAGACTTGATGTATAAGGGTAAATTTCGAATAAAAAAAATCGAACTTAACCAAAACACATTTTGGGTACTACTAAGTAAATTGTCCAACATCGTTTTACTCAAGCTTCTTGATTTACTCTTAACATATAGGTATATACCTATATGTAGGTATATCTAATATAAAATAACGTGTGAAAAAATCTCTTGGTATATATTGACGAGTTTCCCTGTATTTTCCTAAATACCTAACAAAAATGAGTTGTATTTAATTGAAGTTACATTAAATATCTACCATCTCCCTAGCTTGTGTAGGTATATCTGTGAATATGATTTATTTGCATTATACTGAATAAGCCGAGCCTAAATACAGAAGACTCATTCATTCGGATCAAATTCAGACTATAGAGACAAAGAGATAGACACCTGCTGGAAATTCAGATCAGAATGTTCTCATGCATATGTTACTGTGTGAGCAGTTATTCCATTTCAGAAATTTCTTATTCTCGTCCCGATCTGAGTAATGTGAGGTGAACGTAGGTATCTGTAAACGAGAACTTCAGTTGCTGATAAACTTTACTTGAAAATCGAATGGATAAAACGAGCAACTTATATAATATGAACGAAGTTGTTTGTGGTAATTTCAACTAGAATGGGTTCAGAATAGTAAACTTGCTGTTTATTTGTAGTTTCTTTTAAACCTTGTACATAATATATTTTGCGGTGAATGTTTTTTGTTTGTTATTTTCTCTATTTATTCGTGGATATAAATCATTTGATGGAACATTTTTAAAACACTCAAGTGTTCAGGGCAATTCAAGTGGACCAGTAGCTTTAATTTAGAAGTGGCTATTCAAATATACCTCTTTTCTTGTCGGTTTTTAACCTGTATGTAAAAATTCTTTTTACAAATATTGCTTATCAGTTTTATTATATTAAATACAAGTTAGAATTTATAAACCTATAAAACTTAAGATTAATTAATGCTTGGTAACGTGGCTTTTGTTCATCATTATTTACAGATTAATCCTTTGTAGCGTGTTTAAAAAACTCGAATAATAAAATTTCTTTTTTTATAATTTCTTTGAACCTAGGCCGACCCTGTATCATATTTCAATCTAGTTGTCGCTCGCGCCAACTACTTAACGGTCATGGTTAAGCAATTTTATTGATTTTTCCTAACTGACCAATGAGGTTTCGCGTGGAAGATCAGATGTTAGGCGCGAAAGACACAGCGTCACCCCAGTACTAACGGATTTTATTCATTCTAGTTTGAGTTCTGGTACGATTAACAACTTCGCCAGACACTAGTTTCAAGTTCCCGGCAAATTTCCTTAAAATATCTAAAATTTACTAGCTTTTAAGTGTTTCTGTTACCGTTTATCGTTTATCATACCGAAGATTCACATAAAGATCACCAGATAGTGTTTTCTTTAAGTTTCCTTGGTTTTTTTTGTGAACAACGACGGTTGAAGTCCGCCATTGTTACTGTTACCGTTTCCTCTTCGAACTCCAACTACGAAGGATGAGTTTATGGTTTTATCTCTAACTATCTACAAATCTAAACAATAATGGGTTTGGATTATATCTTACCGTTAAGACCAAATATCGAGAGAATGAAGCCATATATTAAAAATGTATCTAAGAAGCATTTAAGAGATAACGTAAGTTTTTAACAATTTTTTTATACCTATTTCGAGCGATAAAGTACCATTTATTTCTATGGAACATCTTACCTTAATTGTATTTACCTGTAACTAAGTGCAGTGCCGGAATGAAAATAAACGGGATGTGTTTTTTGTGTATTGATTACCTGTAATTTTTTATTACTTATATTTTTTTATCTTTTAATTTTTATCTCGCATATATTTAATTAAGATTTATACCACCCAATATGAGTACTCCTTAACTCGAGTTAATATCAAAGCAAAAGGTGTTATTTTTTATAACTATTTCATCTAAATTTTACCTTTCACTTTTCGCTGATCAGAGTACACGAAAATGATAAAACAATGTACTTAGCTATTATTTTCTGTGTATGAATAATTATGTTTTTGAGCTAAGCACAAATGTGTTTAGCAAAATGTGTTTACTATACTGTACCGAGATGTATCTTATATTTTCTTATTTTATTTTTATTGTGTGTCTTTTTTATTATTACAGCTGATAATAAATACTGTTATTGTTACCTTTAGATCTTTTCTTTTCCTAGCTAGAGCCTGTTACTCTGATCAATACTTTCAGTTTCTCTAATCTATATTTTATTAAAGTAATAGATTTTGTTTTTTAAATATATCTTATTTTAATAAAGAAATAGATTTTTTATAATTCACGTTCACAAAGTTTCTATTTCGACACTAAAAACAGTATCGAAATAGATTCATTGTAACACTGTTTTTGGTAACTTTTTGTTTTACACAATTGGTTGCACTGCACTGATTTTCAACGAAAGAGTTCAGGTAGTAAATCAAGAAGTATGTTGTAGTAAATTATTAACTACATTATCAGCGTTATTGCTAAATTCGGAATATTTTATACAAATTTGACAAACATTCTAATTTAAAATCATTAAAACTGACAAGTGTCAAAACTGTCAAGATTGCCAACATAAATAAATATTTCGAAAAACTCTCATTTTATTTATTTTTTATACTTTTAAAAGTTCATTATAAAAAATAGTCTGTAACACTCGAGTTACAATGACGGTTTGTAGCACTCGTTCTTTGCGAAACTCACCGCTTCGCGGTTCGTTTCACAAACTGAACTCGTACTACGAAACCTCTGTCATTGTAACACTTGTATTACAATATACTATTGCTTTTTTGAATATATCTTTATCGTACCGATGTAATTTATAACCATAAGGATGAGTAAAAGTAAGTGTAAGTATAATTTCTCTTTTTAGTACCTTAAATAAAAGTGTGTAATTTAAATTTTAGCAAAAACATCTGCCGGGTTATCTAATTTAACCTTATCTTATCTTGTATCTCTTATATCTTTCTTATTCCATCTGGGTTTCTTATATTTTCCCATCCTCAGGATAAAAAACATAAGTGGCGCCCATTTTCCTTTCTCTTTCTTTTCTTTAATTTTTTTGTATCCCTTTTAACTTCTTTTATCTTTTATTATTCTATTAAGTATATTCCTTTTTATCTTTTTGAAATTAATCATCTAGCTCGATCGAATCCACGCTCGCTCTCCTCCTACCCCCTGAGTGCCGTTCGCATATGTTAACCTCTCAAATCGAGCATTTAACATCATGAGGAAAAAAGAGGTTACACCTTATCGCCACTAGACTCGTAAAAGTTCGCGCAATTTTTGTTGGTTGCTTTGTCTAGTTATTGATTACAATTGGTCGATAATAAATGTAATTCTAGTCAACGTGGACTGAAATAAACCAATCATTTTTTTTCAATTTTCAGTCTTATGTTAAAACTTATTGGTGTCTGGCACGCGCCACAGTACTTTCAAAACCTTGTGTTATTTACTTAGTCTTTTTTGTGGTTCTCCAGTTATGGTGTCATAGAGCGAATCCATATATTAACAAAAATTTCTAAGCCTTTGATAAAGAAGGTGGTATCTAGGGATTAGTGTAATCCACGAAAAAATAAAACACAACGATCTCTTACCAAACTAAATCATGATACGATGGAAAATATTCATTGAAAAATTTATGAATTTTATTCTAGCAATGTTATACCGTCTTTTCAAATGAACAAACAAGAAGTTATTGCAGTTCCCGTTTATCCATATAAATCAGTTATTTTTAATTAGGAGACGACTCAGGAAATACAATTTAAGAACCAGGAAACCTGCTAGATGTCCAGGATTAAATCAGGAGCAAAAAGTAGCACATTAATTGGGGTTAAGATGAATAAAGACTATATTTGTTCTTAGGCGAGTCCAGATTCGAACTAAATCATTCAACTGGACACGCTTTAGTGTGAAGAAGATCGATCTGATCAGCATTTTGATCATAGCAACGTTGCTCAAATACCGCTTTGTTGTAGAGTGGGATCCTTTACAATGGTACAGAGCTTGTTATTCTTATCCGTCAATTCATTACTGCCCAGAAATTACCGTTTGTTGACCTGATTTTCATGGACGATTAATACTTCTCCTCACCAGGAAATAACAACGACACACACTACCTCAGTACCTCAGATTTCCGATTCTGTTTTAATGGATTTACAAAAATCAAGTAAAAGTAAAATAAACGATTATTCTTAATTCTTGACGACCTATTTAAATTTTCAATATTTTTTTAGGATTTTTTGCATTTCCTTTACGATTTTCTCTAATTTTGGATATCTACGTTATTTCAATTCTTTGATATTATAATAATACTAGCAGCCCGCCCCGGCTTTGCACGGAGATTAAAGAAAAATAAGCCATTAAATTTATTGGGTCAACGCTTCCCTGTAAACAATATTACATTTGTATTATTTTCTGGCAGCAAAATAAATTGATTTTCAGGTGCTCCGACCCGCCTTAGGCGGTTGGCCATGAGGAAAACCGATCCCTACTATTTGGAAGGTTTGACCTTGAGACTTATTATTAGTAAAAGCGAAAGATGTTTTGATAGGAAATTGAAGCGGTTAGACATATGCTGTCGCGGCAGTTTTTGTAGATATTTATTCTTCAAAATCGTAGTACATTATTTTATTCTATAATCAATAGTATTCTCAGCGCACGCGATGTAAGGATTTTTTATAGCCTTTTCATTTTCTTTTAAATTATTCGAATATTTAAAATTTTTTAGGTTTAGTTTTTTTTTCGAATTTATAACTATTTCTTAAAGAAATATCAGTTTTGCAGTGCATGTCCAGTTTTTGTATGATTTCTTCCTATTTGTTACAGATTTTGCCAATAGTTTACAAGGTTTTGGGGAATCTCGGAGAGACCCCCGTTTCTTTCAGTTTTTTTTTAAGATTTCAAATTCCTTACGATTTTTATTGAAGTTTTTACAATTTAACCAAATTTCTTACGATTTTTATTTATTATTACAATTTCTGAAATTTTTAACTACGTTGTTCAACTTTTTTGCAACTTTTCAGTCTTTTTAGGGTTCTACAGCCAAATGTACGTCTGTCTATCCGTCCGTATGTTACAGCCTCTTTTTTCCTAAATTTTAAGAACTATACTATTGAAACTTGGTAAGTAGATGTGAACCGCCTTAAGATTTTACACAAAAATAGACAAAAAATGGTGGTTCTCCATACTTATAGCTAAAGCTGAATGTAATATAGAGCTATATTTATAAGGGTATTTATATTTGTAATTGTATTTATATTTATATTTATAGGTTTATGTATTTATATCTATAATTAATTAGGAAACACTCAGTAGATTTATTACGATTATTGAGAAACTATTTAAGTTTAGTTAAGCATATTAGTATTTAGAAATAATGTAAATTATGTCGTCACGAATTCCGACGACTCAGCAAGAGTTATGAACTCGTCGGAGTGAGTGACCGAAAATCGGGGCTTTTTAATAAAAACTATTAAACTGGTAAGATGTGTTTTTAATATAATTAAGAAGTAAAACTCATGAATAAATATATGAAAGAGATGTTTTATTACATGGCGATCCTGCCAGTCCAGCGTTATCATTTTGGTTAATGTTAATGGGCTACTCTGTTATTTTAATAAATAAAATGGGACAACAAGAATCAAAAGAGGAAGTTATAATTGCACAAGCTGGTAACAGTGGAGGCCAAACAAATAATACTCAATCCAATGGAGTAAAGGAGGTACTAGAAATTATATTTATTACATTGGCTTTTCTTATGGTATTAGCATATTTATACCGTAAATGTAAAAATATGGTAGAAAGGAAAATCGACAGACATATAAGGGCGAGCCAAGAGTTAGTTTAAGAAGATAGAGAAGATTTTATTTTTAGGTTTTGCAATTAAGTATAAAATGAATGGATCTAGAAAGACAATTCCAAAATTTTGCTGAAGAACTAAAAGTGTTTTATAAGAACTTAATAAAAGACAATACCGAAAGAAGGACGGATGAAAGTGTTACAAATCGTAAGTTAGAAACTTTAGCTAAGTGTAAAAATAGTTATAAGAATTTAAAAGATTTGTTTAATAAATCAGACATAGATTTTCGTATTAAAACTAATATTAAAGAACTTGCTATTACAATAGAAAAATTAATTAATGCAATAGAAAATAGTTTAACAGAAAGATTACGGGTTTTGCAGCATACTGAGCAAATTGTACAGGGTAATAGTGTATCAAATTTAGATTGTTCAATTAATAAAATGACGGAAAAATTCGATTTGAGAACAGCGGCAAGTCTGCTACCGGTTATGGACGGTTCTGAAACTGTAACCAAACAACTTATTGACGGAATTGAATTGTATGATTCTATGCTTGATGCAAATGGTAAAATATTATTAACTACTTATATTTTAAAGAAAAGTTTAAGTGAAAATGCAAAAATTAGATTAAATAAAACTTACACTGATAATGGGGCTCTAGTAAATGATTTAAAGAAATATTTTATAACTAAAAAATCTGAAACATCCTTAGCTAGTCAATTACACAATGCTAAACAAGGGTCAAAGACTATTGATCAGTTTGGAAAAACGTTAGAAAAACTATTAGCAGAGCTAACACTTTCTCAAGCTGGCGATAATTTAAGTCATAGTAATATTTTAAATCAAGTTAACGAAAAGATTGCAATCAATACTTTTGCAAATGGGCTTAGAAATAATAATTTACAAATAATTGTCAAAGCACGAAATTATACAAATTTAAGTCAAGCAATACAAGGTGCAAAAGAAGAAGAACTTAATAACTGTTGCAAAAGTAATGACCAAATCTATCAGATAAGAGAACATAGGAATTTTAGAGGTAATAGTTTTAGGGGTAATAATAATAGCAGAGGAAATAATTTTAGACCAAATAATGTTAGAGGAAATAACTTTAGAGGAAACAATGGTAACAGAAATTCTTATAGGGGTACAAATTACAGATCAAATAATTTTAGGGGTAATAATAATAATAATAATACTAATAATAATACGTTCAATAATAATAATAATAATAGAAGGGTATTTCACCTAAATAATTCTAATGCTAATACAAATGGTGAATATTCAGAAAATCCTCAAATATCTCAACCATTTTTTCGTGACCAACAATAATTCAGAAACATTTTATAATATTTTTGCTTTAAATGGATTGAATTTTATTAATTTATTTTATAATGGTACTAAACTTATATTTTTACTTGATACAGGCGCTAGTGTAAGTGTAATTTTTAAAAATAAAGTAGTTATTAGCGAAAGAATTAATTCATCAAAGAAAATGCATATTAATGGATTATGTGGGTCAGTAGTATCAGTTGGCACAGTACATCTTTCATTACAAATAAATAAAATAGAACTTTGTCAGGAATTCCAACTCCTAGACGGCCTTGCAAATGACATTGAAATGCACGGTATTTTGGGATCAGATTTCTTTTATGACTACGGAGCTACGATAGACTATGAAAAGTGCTTATTCTCATTTAATTTATATAAGACCAGACAAGTAATTCCTCTTGTGTCGGAACAACAATTGTATATATCAATTCCTAGTAGATGCGAAATAGTTAAATATTTTAAAGTTCAAACCAACGGAGATTATGTTGTTCTGCCGGGTGAACTGTGTGAAGGAGTATTTGTAGCGGGAGCTTTAGTTCGTGCTAAGCAAAATATAATCCCTATTAAAATTTTAAATGTTAGAGATCAAGAAGTTATCTTAAAAAATTTTAATCCAAAATTAGAAACAATAGATTGCTATAATTTATGCGAATTTAAAGCAAAGCCAACAAATTCTGTCAGTAGAGCAGATAAACTGTTAAATTCAATAAATTTCCAGCATTTGAATTCGGACGAAAGAGACTCATTACAAAAAATTTTAGTAAAATATTCAGACGTATTTCATCTTGAAAATGATCCGCTCACGGTGTGCAATATTTATAAAGAAAAAATTATACTTAAAGAATCAACAAAACCACATTTTATTAAACCTTACAGACTGCCACATGCACAAAAAACACAAATTCATAATGAAATAGATAAAATGCTTCGCGACGGGATTATAGAGGAATGTAGGTCAGAGTTTCAATCACCTTTGTTAATTGTTCCTAAAAAGGGTTTTGATGAGAATGGTGTTAGAAAGGCTAGAATTGTGATAGATTATAGACAATTAAACCAGCAAATAGAGGATGATAAATTTCCATTGCCTTGTATATCTGAAATTTTGGACTCATTATCAGGAGCAATGTATTTTTCTCATCTTGACTTATCTCAGGGTTATTATCAGATCGAACTAGACAAAAATAGCAGGAAATATACAGCTTTTGCAACCGATAGAGGTCAATATCAAATGACGCGACTCCCCATGGGATTAAAAACAAGTCCCAGTTCATTTTCACGGGCAATGACAATCGCAATGTCGGGACTAAACTACGAATGTTGTTTCGTTTATCTTGATGATTTAGTAGTTTTTGCAAATAATTTAATTAATCATAATAAAAATTTGGTAAAAGTTTTTCAAAGATTAAGACAGGTTAATTTAAAATTAAATCCGAATAAATGTGAATTTTTGAAAAAAGAAATTCTTTACTTAGGTCACCAAATATCTTCAGAAGGTGTCTCTCCTGATTCTTCTAAAATAGAATCTATTCAAAAATTTCCACTGCCCAAAGATTCCCAAGAGGTTAAAAGATTCGTTGCTTTTACTAACTACTATAGAAAATATGTAAAAAATTTTGCAAAAATTGCTCAACCTTTAAATTATCTCACGAGAAAAAATGTTCCTTTCATTTGGACTAACGATTGTCAAAATTCTTTCGAAAATCTAAAAAAGGCTCTAAGTAATCCACCGGTTCTACAATATCCAAACTTTGCACCAGAAAATGAATTTATACTTAAAACCGACGCATCAAATTATGCATTAGGTGCTGTACTATCTAATTCAGATGATAGACCTGTTGCATTTGCAAGTCGATCTCTTAATAAAGCCGAGAAAAACTATAGCGTTATAGAGAAGGAGCTTTTAGCAATCGTTTTCGCAGTAAAACACTTTAGACCTTACCTATTTGGTAGAAAATTTTTGATCTTGAGCGACCATAGACCGTTAGTTTATTTATTTGGAATGACAAATCCCAGCAGTAGATTAATTAAGTTTAGACTCATTCTCGAAGAATACGATTTTACAGTAAAATATATTAAGGGTAAAGATAATGTTGTAGCGGACGCGCTATCACGTATCGATATATCTTCAGAAGAACTAAAAAATTTAAATAAAGAAGTGTGCGATTCAATTTTTGTTACCACAAGAGCACAATCAAAAAACGTCGAAAAAGAATTTTTAAGTAGTTTTAAAGATGATTCTGACGAAAGGATTGATCACCCTGGAGTTTTAGAATTATTGAAACCGCCTAAAGATTCGTTTAGTTTAAATATAATTTCAAAAAAGGAATTTGACAATTTAGTACGTAAAAATAAAAAAGGTAATTATATAGTTGGAAACTTAATATGTGATAAAGATTCGCGAATCATATATTTTTATCAGGATCCTCGATCATCATCAGACTTAGGTACGATGTTGAGAGACCTGAAATATATTTATAATAAAAATAAAATTCCGGAATTAATTATTTTAAAGAATCGAAAAAGTGCACAAGTAATTAAATTGTTAATGAAATTCCGTAACGAGATTAAAAATATAGGTATCAAAATATCTATTATAAAAGATGTAGAAAATATCTTAGATAATGAAACTAGACAAATTATCCTAAATGATTTTCATATTCTCCCTACTGGAGGACATGCAGGTATAAACAGGATGTACAATAATATTAAAAAGAGGTATTTTTGGCAAAATTTAAATAAGGATGTAGAAAGTTTTGTAAAAAGATGCGACCATTGTCAAAGGTGTAAACATTTCAATCCAAACAAAGAACCTTTATCTATAACCACAACTGCTTCATCAGGATTTCAAAAAATTTTTATAGACTTAGTTGGTCCACTCCAAGAAGATGTAGAAAATAATAAATATATTTTAACGATACAGTGTGAGTTAACTAAATTTGTAGAGGCATATCCATTAAAAAACAAGGAAGCTAATACAGTGGCAACTACACTAACTAATAATTTCATATTACGTTACGGCATTCCAGATGAAATTGTCTCAGATCAAGGTACTGAATTTATGGCGTGTATTTTTAAAGAAGTCTGTAAAATTTTACAAATTAAGAAACTTAATTCAACCGCGTATCATCATCTTGAGAACTCTCATAAGAATTTGGGTGCTTATTTGCGAATTCAAGTTGCAAAATTTCAGAATGCATGGAGTTCTTGGGTTCCGTATTGGTGTTTCGCTTACAACACAACAGTACACACTGAAACAAAATATACCCCTTACGAACTTATTTTCGGAAAACTCGCAAAAATCCCCTCTAATTTAAATTCTTGGATAGACCCTATATATAATTTTGAAGATTACCCTCACGAACTAAAATATAGATTACAACAAGCATGTAATGATGCAAAACACAATCTAGAGGTATCAAAAAGCAAACGAAAATCTATGTATGATAAAGACATAAAATCTGTAAAATATAAAGTAGGGGATAAAGTAATGTTAAAAAATGTAATTAAAAATAAATTAGAACCATTGTATATAGGTCCATATACGGTGATTGAGGAGAAAGATCCCAATATTTTTATAAAAATAGACAACCGTATAATAGAGATTCACAAAAATAGGATAAAGTTATATAATAGTTAAAAAAAAAAAAAATATATATATATGTCTAATTGGTTAAGTAAAGAATATTTTTTTTTTCTCCTTCCCGTGGGAGATGTAATATAGAGCTATATTTATAAGGGTATTTATATTTGTAATTGTATTTATATTTATATTTATAGGTTTATGTATTTATATCGATAATTAATTAGGAAACACTCAGTAGATTTATTACGATTATTGAGAAACTATTTAAGTTTAGTTAAGCATATTAGTATTTAGAAATAATGTAAATTATGTCGTCACGAATTCCGACGACTCAGCAAGAGTTATGAACTCGTCGGAGTGAGTGACCGAAAATCGGGGCTTTTTAATAAAAACTATTAAACTGGTAAGATGTGTTTTTAATATAATTAAGAAGTAAAACTCATGAATAAATATATGAAAGAGATGTTTTATTTCATAAAACCCATACGTGCGGGGTATCTATGGATAGGTCTTCAAAAATGATATTTATTTATTTCTTATATCATTTTTTTCTAAACTGAATAGTTTGCGCTAGCCATACTTCCAAAATGGTAAAATGTGTGCCCCTCCCTGTTAACTTCTGGTATAAGGGGATTATAAAATAAAAAAAGAGTGTGCGTGTAACCTTTACGCGCGATTGAAGTATGTAAAACTTTTTGACGTACGTATCGGAAAATAAATATCTAATTACAATTCAATTATATTTATTGTCTATATACTTTACAAAAAATGAGATGTCATATTTATATTATTCATTAGAAATAGGAATTTGAAAGTTATCATTATTTTTTATATATGAAATAATAGGTTTATGATAACTAAAATGTGAAACATAGATTTTACTCTCTAAATACCATTAATGTATTTGAAACCGTTTGAAAATTTTGAAAATTTCATAAATAAATTTTGAAAATTTAAGCTCCTCCCATAGCTGAAATCACACCGTTACTTCCATCAGAATCTTCCGTTAGAATCTAACGTTAGAGTTACCCCTAGTCGCGCCTAAAGAAGTTTTGCTTCAATAATAGGTAAACAATATTAAAAATATACACACATTACGATTAGAATGTGTGATTTTGTAGCTGTATCTAGCTTATTGTAATATAACACAACACAAGAGCCTTCGATAGTTAGATAACCATTTCATTTTGTAGCATTTTATAGCATATTCCATAAAATTTAAAATCCTGAGTTGAGTTTGTTTTCTCCAGTTCTACGAAGGATCTGTTATTGCTGGTATAAGATCAGCCATCCTGACTAGTGGTTTTATGGCCTTTATGGCTACCTAAAGGTAGAATTTCGTTGCGACGTCCTGCGTTCGCGGCCAGTCGTGGCGTTTGGCAGCTACGGCCAGCCGTTACGTTCGCATGATTTGGTTGAAACGTCTAGTGTCGGCGTTCGTCAGTCATTTTCTTGTACATCGCTCACAAAAATGGACCGGGTAACATTGGCGGCGCTCATATTGGACGAAGATGAAGAAGACGATGATATTCTTAGGTTATTGTTGTCAATGTGGGAAGAAACCCACGAATTATTTAAATCTAGAACCGATAAGGGATATTACAGATTACTTATCAAAACCCACCTTGAGATCGATGATGAAAAATTTCGTGGGTTTTTTAGGCTCAACAAAAAAAATTTGATTTTGTTTTAAATTTGATTCATGAAGATTTAATAAAGCAGTCAACAAATAGTGTGAAATTCCCAATTGCTCCCGATGAAAAATTATTACTGGGACTATAGTAAGCAAGGTCGATGGTGAACATCCCAATATGACTCCACGAGTTTTCGCGAATCTGAAAGTCTCTATTTTAATGGTTATATAAACAGTTAAAACTACGCATTTGATCTATCAATATTTCGTCGTCAACGTCCGAAATTTTTTTTGACATTTTGACACCTATTCACCCAGAAAACGAACAGGCACTGTCGACGTCCGCGTCCTGACTTCTTCAGGTAGAATTTCGTTGCGACGTCCGGCGTTCGCGGCCAGCCGTAACGTCCAGCCGTCGAGCACTGCTACAGTGTCTTTCCAATTGTAATAATTTCGTTAAAGCGGCTCGTCCAGCGAACGCGACGGCCAGCCGTCGACGGCTACGTCCCGACTGCTGAGGAAGAAGTCGGGACGCGGACGTCGACAGTGCCTGTTCGTTTGCTGGGTGAATAGGTGTCAAAATGACAAAAAAAAATTTGGACGTTGACGACGGAATATTAATAGTTCAAGTGCGTAGTTTTAACTGTTTATATAACCATGAAAATAAAGACTTTCAGATGCGCGAAAACTCGTGGAGTCATATTGGGATGTTCACCATCGACCTTGCATACTATAGTCCCAGTAATAATTTTTAATCTGGACCAATTGGGAATTGCACACTATTTGTTGACTGCTTTATTAAACCTTCATGAATCAAATTTAAAACAAAATCAAATTGTTTTTTGTTGAGCCTAAAAAACCCACGAAATTTTTCAATTTTCAAATTGATAAGTAATCTGTAATATCCCTCATCGGTTCTAGATTTAAATAATTCGTGGGTTTCTTCCCACATTGACAACAATAATCTAAAAATATCATCGTCTTCTTCATCTCCGTCCAATATGAGCGCCGCCAATGTTTCCCGGTCCATTTTTGTGGGCGATGTACAAGAAAATGAATGACGAACGCCGACACTAGATGTTTCAACCAAATCATGCGAACGTAACGGCTGGCCGTCGCTGCCAAACGCCACGACTGGCCGCGAACGCAGGACGTCGCAACGAAATTCTACCTTTCCTCAGCAGTAGGGACGTAGCCGTCGACGGCTGGCCGTCGCGTTCGCTGGACGAGCCGCTTTAACGAAATTATTACAATTGAAAAGACACTGTAGCAGTGCTCGACGGCTGGACGTTACGGCTGGCCGCGAACGCCGGGCGTCGCAACGAAATTCTACCTTAACCAAACCTAAAATAAGTATAAGCAAGTGTTAAAACATTTCGAATATTATTATTTTATGAACAAAAACGTGCAACATGCTTCTTTACTTAACGTAAAGCTTCCCTATAAACAATTATTTACTATCATAATATGTATGTATGTTATAAAAATATAAACTTACTTAATCAAATCATAATGAATGTCGCTGTCTCGTCTTTTTTCATTTTCATTTTTCTTCAAATCTTTCTGGCGCTGATAATATGCCCTTTGACGTTCACAATTTCTTTTTCTTTTTAGCTCTTTAAGTCTATAAAACGAAAATAGCTAGGTATAATTAATAGGTATAAATAATTAGGTATAAATAGTGCAATTACACACCAAAAATAAAATGTATGCATATAGAGTAGGTACTCACTCATTTTCATTCAATATTTTTTCATCACTTTCTTTATTAATAAATCCACTTTGTTTATTCATATTTAAAACAAACACTTTATACACAATTTTAAACTATTTACCACCAATGTATTTTGGTTGACAAGCTGTCAATTCATACAATTACAGATTTAATTTTATTTAATATAGTAGGCAGAATCGTGTTAGGTATTTTGTATCAGGTTTTGTTTCCGGTACGCGGTACATTAGAATGACGTCACGTCCGTTAGAATTACTGAGTTACCTCTAGTCGCGACTAAAGAAGTTTTACTTCAAAAATAAGTATATATTTAAAAGATAAAATATGTAGCTTCATATAAATCGCTCACTATACTTTTTCTTGTTTCACTACAATAGAATCTTCAAATAGCTAATAAATATTTAAATCTCGCATTCAATCCTAGCTAGATATTTTTTTGGAAAATAAACTACAGACATTGTATCCTTACCTTCGAAAATAAATTAAGATTTTGTAATCTCGTAATAAAAATATATAAAATATAACACCGTAATATTTCTCATTAATTTCTAACTTACTTTAATGCTGTGGAATCGGCAAGTTTGAGTTCGAGTGTGAGGCTATCTCCAGAGGTTAGAAAACTCTCGGCCAACGTGCAAGGTCTGGGATACCTCGTCGCATTTCCCAGGAGAGAATGATCGCAACTTCTTGGTACGTGTTCTCTGCAGTAGCGGGCCAGCAAAGTTACATTCTTTTTACCGGAATTTACCGACGATTGGGCACTTCCACTAGCAGGTGGCCGAGATTTTGATTTATCTTTCGAACTTGTACTATCAAACAAACAAAAACAATATTTTTATTAATAATAAATTTAAATTTTGCTCGAGAAATAGTAAATTTTTACTTTAATGCTTTTAAAACCGATCTCGACGCGAAGAGTATAACTCGATTAATATCGAGAGATCGGTTTCAGGGATAAACAAATTTCATTTATTACTTGTTAGCGTAAAATTCGTTTTATCTTTTTCAATCAACTTGTGTTTACAGTAATTGAACATTAAATATTTTACCATTTATCATAATTCATACTTTGAAGAAGATTGAACGGCTATTGTCTTCTTATCTATAGTTAAAAAGTAAACAAATGTAACCTCTACTTTACATATTGTTTTAGTTTGAGTACACACTTAATCTGATAAATAATTCATGATCACTTATCTCGTTGCAAGATTTACAACTTTTTGGCATATATTTTTTAAAAGTACAAGAGCTAGCTCTCAAAATCCTCTTATTGATTGCTCTTTTTATACTGTAAAAATCCGTTTCTAAAATTTGTTGAGAGATTTACCATCCTCTTATTTATTACAATGACTAAACTTTGCAAGCAAACAAAAGTAAGTAAATACTAATAATTTAAAACTTCTTTATGTGAAGATGGTTGTTGTAACCTTTTTTTTTTGTTGACTTGTCTGGAAAGTTTAAAGCTGTTCACCGCAGACAATCCTATTATTCTTTTTACTCTGCTCTCCTGTCTTCTCGACGACTTATTTTTATTAAAGTAGTGACAGCAATTAAAGTAAACTTTTTGTAACTATCTATAAAAAGTTTTGTTCAAACAACTTAAAGTAAAAGCTTTCTTACCAGTATAAACCATCACAGTTACTGGGTGACCACAATTGCCCGTCCCATACATTCAAGTAACTTCTACAAATTTGATCTGCCTTCTTTGGATCCCAAGCACTAGTTACGTGAAATTTTAAGACACTTAGCCAGACTCTATATCTACAAAAAGAATAAAGATAAAACTTTAGGAGGATGATATAGGGAAATTTAAATTCATATCTGATACGATCTGATTGTATCTGATGCCATCTGAACCAATCTGATTTACATCTGTCAAAATTTGGACTCACAGCTTACACGATCTGATTATAGAAGTTATTTGTGTCAGATGTAAGAGTAGGACGACAACGATCTTTTTCAAAGAAACGAAAGGAAAACAAGTATTTTTCTCTGGGAAGCGTGTATTAAAGATTATAAAATTTATTGGCTAAGCGCTTTCGGCCTAACACCGGCCATCAGAGCTAAAACTATAACGGTACAATATAAAACTTTTAACAAACAACAAATTTAGTAACTTACGTCCAAAGGTTAATCAATACCCCAGAAGTGAAAAGGATCAATAGACTGTACAGTCGTCCAAAAATTGCCAATCCACTGGAGACCGAGGGATGGTCAATAAAAATCAACATCAAACATTTAAATTTGCAAAATTGAAACTTTCTTGCTCTTCTTCAAAAAGGTTGAACTTGTGTGTCAAATTATGACATGTATCTATATAAAAGTCTCAGATAGCTTCAGATTGTATCAGATACATATCAATATAATAATAACAATATATGGCTATAAAAAACTCATACCTAGGTGGAGGTAGAATCATACCAACATGTCGCCAATCTGGATATCGAGCACGATGCGAAGTAGGAGGTGTTGGAGATATTGAAGCGTCAAGTCCTTGAAGATGGTAAAGGCAAGTTGTGTTAGCTGGTACTGAATGAATTGGACTTTCTAGAACACCTCGATTTGTACCTCGTACCCAAAATTCACATGCTCGTTTTTGTTTGGTATACGTAGGTGATTGTTGTTCGACAAACGTAACCTGTACATGAAACAAGTTACATCTATATAAGTCCTCATTATAAAATGTTATATTTACTATTTCAAATTGTTAAATATTATTTTTGGATGCTTGTACATCCATTTACCATCATTAATATAAGTTAACAAATTTAATCAAATTCTCATTAAGAGTATTAAATCAAATTATTCAAAAATTAAAGTATGTTCTCGACTAATGCACATTAGAGGTGTACATGTATTTATAATTAACAGTAACTTTGGGTTAATACAGCAAAAAACCGAAGGGAAGATATATGTTGCTGAAAGTGTATATTTCCACTTAGCGCTAATTAAGCACTTTGTAAAGTTTTACCGATAATTTACTCGCCCAACTCGTATCTTTCCCAGAAGTTATCGTTAGTGCTTTTCATTTATAGAGAGATATTTTTGTTCTTTAATAGCATATGATTGGGTATCACATCAATTAGACGCGGAAAATTGGACGCGCGACAATTGGACGCGGCGACAATTTGACGCGGCGAAAATTGGACGCGGCGACAATTGGACGCGACGACAATTGGACGCACGACATTTAGACGCGGCGACAATTGGACGCACACGTCAACTACTTAATAAATAAAAGTTATTAATTCGTTCTATTTCAGTAAGGTACTACTAGTTGACTTTAAAGTGGTTGTTTCTTGCCTAAAATTTTCTTTCTGTATTATTCTGTGCATACATTTATTTCTTGGAAACTAAAAATTCGTTATTTCGGGAAGAAACGATTGAAACTTTTCATTGGTCTTAAATATAGCTTGGATATTTGGGAATGTTTAGAATTCACATTTTATTATTTTCATTCTAAATTTAAAACCTCATTTATGATCTTAGTAGGTACTGCAGAAAATAAAATAATCTTTTAAACCTTTTAAACCTGACCTTTTTTTATTAAACTCCTTGTGGTGCAATTTAGAGTACCTAATCCCTGCAAATATAAAGATAATGACGAGTCAGATCGAACTTTCTAATCAGGAAATAGTGGCCAATGTAGCAACCAATTTAACAGCAGCAGTTGCGGCGCAGTTGCCAACCGTCTCTTGTTTGAAAAGGACAATCCAACGCGTGTGGAAAGTAGCAGAGAATGTCCCACCAATCCCGATGAATTTACTACTATTGACGGGAAACTTTTTCTACAATTTGACAGTGGCACTGGAGAAAATAGAATTCTGTTGTTTGCAACTGGGCAGAATTTAGATTTTATGGAGCGTTGTAATCATTGGTATGCAGATGGTACGTTCGCTTCTTCGGCAATGTTGTTTAAACAGCTATATACAATACACGGAGTGAAGTATACCAATGTTATACCAACTGTATATGCACTTCTTCCAGATAAAACTCAGAGAACCTATGTACGTCTTCTAGAAGCTTTGAAGTCCCTTAGAGCAAATCTTCAACTCACATCCATAATGGTAGATTTCGAAAGGGCTGCAATCAATGCCTTTTCGCAAGAATTTCCGTATTCCACGCTACGCGGATGTTTCTTTCGCCTGACACAATGTATCTAGCTAGAGACATATACAACAGCTAGGATTGCAAGTGCAATATAGCGAAGATGCGACGTTTGCTCTTCAAGTGCGATTGTTAGCTTCCCTAGCCTTTGTTCCACCAAATAATGTGGTTGATGTATTTTCAGCTACTCGAAAGTGAGTTTTATGTTGAAAACCAAAATTTATTGCTGCCATTAATCATTTATTTCGAAGACACATGGATTGGTCGCATAGAGAGGCGACAAAATCGCAGAGCACCACTATATCCCATAAAATTGTGGAACGTTCACTCTTTCGTAGCACAGGACATGCCCAGCACTAATAATGCTATAGAAGACTGGCACAACAGTTTCTCATCAACATTACCTGCTGTACATCCATCAATTTGGAAATTTATAAACGCAATAAAAAAGAAAATAATTTAAATAAGATGAAAATTGAACAGTTCATTGCTGGACATCAACAGCCTAGAAAGAAAATTTATAGAGAAGCGGCTCAGTGTATACAAGTGGTAGTTGCTGATTATGCAAATAGGCCACCACTAGAATACCTTTGAGGAATCGCACACAATTTCCAAATGCAAATATAATTATAATATTTACTTGTAATATATTAATATTTGCCTGTTATTTGTTGTTTTACTTTCTTATATTATAATTTTTTTATATTTTTACATTAAATAAAATAGAAAGAAATTTTAAAAAGAAAAGACAAAAACGGAGATCGGTTTTCCATGTATAACTTAAGAATAGTAACATATAATGAACATTTGTTTTCCAGAATATCTAAATTTTTCCCATTTAAATAAATATAAAATACGAAAACTCTCTACCTATTAAGAAAGAAAAGTAACTTTCGAATCCGCACCATCCTTGGGCGTCCAATTGTCGCCGCGTCCAATTGTCGCCGCGTCCAATTGTCATTGCGTCCAATTTTCGCTGCGTCCAATTGTCGCAGCATTCAATTGTCGTCGCGTCCAATTGTCGCTGCGTCCAATTGTCGCTGCGTCCAATTGTCGTCGCTCCCAATTATTCGTGTCCAATTGACGGGCGTCCAATTGACGCAGACCCGATTGTAGGTTTAGTTATTTCTAAATTAAGTTGTTTTCCAGGTTTTTGTCATTTTTTTTAAATTTTATTTCATTTTTAATGATTTTCTTGTATTTTTACCGTCATAGTTACGATCGCATCAGGGGTGTTTCACGGGGAGGAGCACTCGTGCCTCCCTGCACCCGCGGTTAAGTGATGGGTCTCAACTGCTACTACCTGGGGCCGCACTCCATTGTTTACCTTAAAAAAGGTTACAACGTTTTTTGCTTACAGTTCAACCCACTAGGTTTAAAATTTTAGTTAGATACAGCTTGGATACTGCTTCTTAGCCTTACCATAGTTAGTGAAGCCCTGCGATTCCAAGCCTTATTAAACTATCATTATAGTTCGATGTTTCGGAGATGGCACAGCCCAGAAGACTGACCTGGTTTATTGCTTGTCGGCCACAGTCGTCCAGGGAGATTTAAACCCAACCGAAGTGCTACAAGTATATCCAAGCTCTGCACACACAACTAATGAATCAAGATCCCTCTCCCATAAGGAACTGCGGATCATTATCAGACGTAACAATGTGTGCAAGGGTGAAGTAAATTACCAACCACACCTGGTAATACCCGGATCTGGTGTAAAACCTGTTAATCTAGCGATTAAACCAAATGCTACTACGAGCCCTTACCCAAGATGATACTAGAGAGCTAGTTCTGTTTTAAGGAAATCTCTCCTCCCAGCGTTGAACTGTTATAGCCAAGGACTCCCTCGAGACTCCATTAGCATCCATCATACTAAAAAGGAATGGTCGTTTCTCTATTACCAATGATAGGTTGGTCAAAGTTCCTAAAAAGTAAACTAGGCAAATATTTCCTCCATATTTGGAATAATAAAAGTAATAAAAAACTCTCTGTTTTTTATATATAACTTTCACTTTAATTAAAAAATCTTTAAAATGACATGTTTCGCTGAACTAGCATCATCAGATTGACATATTATAAAGTTACATTTTGTTTATTTGTATCTAACTATCTGATGTTGATTAGGTAATATTAAGGCTAGATTAGGTATGGAAGTAATTAGATATAACAATATTAAAGCATAGACGTTATTAGCCCTAAGGGATTATCCTGGATGTATCTCCCTCTAAGATCAGTATAACTGTGCAATGATATAGGAAAACCAGGAAAAAACTATATCTGCTGATCTTTACAATAACTTAATATATTTGTATTACAATTATATCTTATCTATGTCAATCTGATGATGCTAGTTCAGCGAAACATGTCATTTTAAAGATTTTTTAATTAAAGTGAAAGTTGTATATAAAAAACAGAGAGTTTTTTATTACTTTTATTATTCCAAATAAAAATGAACTTTCAAGTAGTAAGGGTCAGTACAATTAATTTTATTTCCTCCATAGTTCGTCACTCTTCTGACATATCAAGCGACTGCCCCCTATCCTACGGAACTCTCGTCTAGGACTAACATATTGTCGACCGAGTCTCCATATAATTGGGCATGCAATACCTACAGGTATGGTCTGCAGGAGTTGCTAATCTCGAATATTATGCAAATATTTCAATCAAAGTTGGTCACTCTAGACTGCCTCTTTTCCTAAGGGAGTCTAGGTTCCGATATAAGCAGCTTGTCAACTGAGTCTCCATATAATTGGACACTCAACACCCACTGCGTCTGGTCTCCGGGGGCTGCTTATCTCGAATACTGGGCAGATATTTCAACAAAAGTTGATTACTCTTCTGACACCTCTTCCTTTTCCTAAGGGAGTCTAGTCTCGGATAATAGCAGCTTGTCAACAGAGTCTCCATATAACTGGGCACTCACAGAGTGTGGTCGACAGGGGTTACTAATCTCGGATACTAGGCAGATAATTCAACCAAAGTTGGTCACTCTTAGGACACCTCAAGCAACTACACCCTTTCCTAAGGGAGTCTAGTCTGGTATACTAGAAACTTGCCAACCGGGTTTTATATAATTAGTCTTGCAACTTCCCTAGCTTGACACGTCTCATACGATTCCAACCATCGTTACCTGTGCAGCTACCTATGTTAGAGGCAAGCTTTAAGCTTTGACTGAAGTTTCGATTGCTGCCTTGCTATCTCTGTAGTTCCCTCAGAGTCCAATCTCTGCAATCTGAGACGCCGTTTCTCGGCAACTGGAAAATTTATCTATTGGGATAAGTTGAGCTGGTCGGGTCTCGTCGTCTTTGACTCCCATGGTAGAACACCAACGGTTATTTTTTTTTATATCTATATATATAAAAATGAATGTTTGTCTGTATGTATGTATGTCTGTATGTACTCAATGAACTCAAAAACTACTGGATCGATTATTATGAAAATTGGTATGTATATGTATTTTTCCACGGAGAAGGTTTGTATGATATGCTCATTGATGCCACTCGCCACCAGGTGGCGCTGCAGACTAGCAACTTCTGTCCCGTTCAACCGATTGTCATGAAAATTGGTATGTATATGTATTTTTCTACGGAAAAGGTTCATATGATATGCTCACTGATGCCACTCACCACCAGGTGGCGCTGCAGAGTAGCAACTTCTGTCCCGTTCAACCGATTGTCATGAAAATTGGTATGTATATGTATTTTTCCACGGAGAAGGTTTGTATGATATGCTCATTGATGCCACTCACCACCAGGTGGCGCTGCAGAGTAGCAACTTCTGTCTCGTTCAACCGATTGTCATAAAAATTGGTATGTATATGTATTTTTCCACGGAGAAGGTTTGTATGATATGCTCATTGATGCCACTAGCCACCAGGTGGCGCTGCAGACTAGCAACTTCTGTCCCGTTCAACCTATTGTCAGGAAAATCAGTATGATGATGTATTTTTAACGGGTTAGATGAATATGATATTCGTATTAATGGAAGTTACCACCAGATGGCGCTTCCATGTATCAAATTCAATACTGATTAATAGATATCTACACGAATTCGTATAAATATAAGTTCGAAAAATATATTTATCTACTCTACCTCATATTATGTATCAATTTTTAGTTCGTGAAAACTGTCATTATAGACAGCAGTGCGTGAAGGATTGAAAGTGTGCGTGAAGTAACAATGTATTTTAAATGGGATTTACTTTTTCTCACTGTTTTTGACACACCTTCATATAATCAAATATCCTTAGCATCCGCGTTGTCATGTTGTTGCTTTGAGAACATTAAATTTCAACCAAAGTTATTCTGACAGTTTTGAAGTTTAAATTTTTAAATTTGAATTTGTAATTATTTTTTATTTGTTTATCGTAGATAAAATATTGTATGAAACTGTGCGTGAAGTGCTTTTTGCGCACTTACGCGATATATAGCACTCGCTTCGCTCGTGCTCTAAACATCGCGTGCGTGCGCAAAAAGCATACTTCACGAACTGTTTCATAAATAACTATTTTGGTGCGATATAAAACAAAACTATAAACTTTCTTTCCTTCTCTATCTCTTCTTCACTTTTATTTTTCTTAAATTTATTTTAGTTGCTGGCGTAGCAACGCGCGCCGGTTACAGCTAGTTATATATATTTTTTTAACAGTGTTGGATTCTTTTCTCTTAATTATTACAATTTTATTCATTTTCTTTAGTAGTTGTCAAGGTTTTGATGAATTTTTTCAAATTCTTTTTTTTTAAACTATATATATAAAAATGAATGTTTGTCTGTATGTCTGTATGTACTCAATGAACCCAAAAACTACTGGACCGATTATTATGAAAATTGGTATGTATATGTATTTTTCCACGGAGAAGGTTTGTATGATATGCTCATTGATGCCACTTGTCACCAGGTGGCGTTGCAGAGTAGCAACTTCTGCCCCGTTCAACCGATTGTCATAAAAATTGGTACGTATATGTATTTTTACACAGAGAAGGTTTGTATAATATGCTCATTGATGCCACTCGCCACCAGGTGGCGTTGCAGAGTAGCAACTTCTGCCCCGTTCAACCGATTGTCATGAAGATCAGTATGATCATCTATTTTTAATGGGTAAGATGAATATGATATTCCTATTAATGTAAGTTACCACCAGATGGCGCTTCCATGTATTAAATTCAATACTGATCAATAGATATCTATACGAATTCGTATAAATATAAATTTGAAAAATATATTTTTGGTGCAATAAGTAAAACAAAACTTTAAACTTTCTTTCCTTCTCCATCTCTTCTTCTCTTTTATTTTTCTTAAATTTGTTTTAGTTGTTGGCGTAGCAACGCGCGCCGGGTACAGCTAGTTTTAAATATATTTTCTTTTTTTTATTAGTTTTTTCAGTTTATTTGTAAGAATTTCTTCAGTTTGTTAACGATTGTTTCCAATTTTACGATTTTTTACAGTTTTTCTACACTTACATTTTTAGAATTTTTCGATAAAACTGCACAGCTATAAAATCGAATATTCATAAAGAAAAAGTAATTTATTTGGTAAAGTAATAAGATAGATTATCCATTTACCGACCAACACTTAATCAAACCCATTTAAATTTTGATTACGTTGAACTTATAAATTTGGATAATCTTCGCTAAGCGAATATTCAGTTCACGTAGCAACTATTAAACTATTGAAAAGCATTCCCGCCTCATCGGTAAACGTAACATTGCAAACTTGAATGCAAAATTAAATTTCAAGAAAATTTCAACGAACTTTATGTCAAACTCAAAAAGTTTGCCATAGCAAAAATGAGGGAAAGACGATTAAAGAAAATGGCTAATATAAATCTTGGAAGTACTTTGTGCTTTCAAAAAGTTATCATGCCACAATGGAATCTGCTTTTAACGGATAAGGAAGGGAATGGAATTTATAAAAAGCAGATTTATTCAAGGTAGAAAAATGTGATACAGATTTAAATCCTATTTTACATTGAAAATTGTGTTTTTTATTGATTTTTATACTTAAAATAAATTGCTATAGATGTTTTCATTATAAGACCATCAAAGTCTATAGAATTTTACTTTGCCAATAATTTTGGTAAAAAAGGATATATTTTGTTTGCGTTAATGCATTTTCATTCATTTTGTTTAAATTACGTCCGGTTTTCTTGTGACAGCTATATATTCATTTTTCACCCCATTTATCCTACTGACTGCGCCATACAATGATATGTCTTGTTACACATTCATTATTCTATAGGAGTAGCTCCAAATGATAGAACGGTTTAGTGTCGAAAGATTTATATTGAATATATTAATGGGTTTATTCGTGATGCATATGTTAGGTCCAACATCAGTGGTTTATTCGTAATGCTTATTGTAACAATTTTCTTTACTTAACTTTACTTTACTTTACTATACTACTGTTATACTTAATTCATTTTTAAGTATGGAATCGATGTCATTCCAACATACCGTGTATACAGTTAATGTAAAATGGCTATTTTGAATAAATTTTAGTAAACCATTTATCAATAAAATTTCGAAAGTAGCAAACTAAAATTTGATAATATATCACAGTATGCCGAATTGGTTATTGGTAATTTATTACCAGATAAATGAAAAAAGTTTGTGAAACAGTTGAGTTGTTTAATTAAAAAAGGTCGCTCTGTGCAGAGATTGAACTCGGAGATTCAAATCGAGAGACCAGCAGCGTGTTACCGAGAATAAACGGAAATACGAGTCAAAATAAACGACAAAATATTTAAGTGCAATATAATTTATTTTTTCGATTTTGCCCTTTTCTCTTCTTTAAAAAAATACGATTCCCAACGACTTCTTCACGTTCCCAAAGATCGAGGATTCAATGCGTGAACAGCGATTCCAGTAGCCAGATACCTTTAAAACAGCTATTTTTCAATCCCTTTAAAACTGTAGCGTAAACTCAACTTCCATCACTGTCAGAATTTTGTAATTTTATTCTTCTTTTACAACTATTTAAATTAGATATTAGATTAGAAACTTATGTTATTAAAGTTTATTTAACCTACATGCCGATACTAAGTCAACAAAGATAATACGAGTTAACATTTTTGGGGATCAGTTTCTCGTGTAGAGTATTAGAAACTTTGCCCGGGCATTGTTAGAGAATTAGAAGTAACTTCCTTGCGGTTGGAATAATGAAATTCTTGTAGGTATACAATTCGGAATAATAACAAGAAGTGAAGCTTCATTTACATGAAAAGTGGAAATTTCTTTCGTGCTATATTAATATTTATTAATCTGAGGACCAGTGTAGAAAATATAATTAAGCTATATTTTGTTTTTTAAGTTCTCTTATTACTCTCTTTTTAATTAGATGCAAAACAAAAATCGATTTTGTTTACCTCTATTTCCAGTTGGAATCCATGTAAAGCCTGCACTGGAGTGGGATGTAGAAAAGTTCCATAAGGTGACGACGAAAATTCCACTAAGAGTTCATGACCACTAGAAACTGTTGCTGGGACTTCTTCACCTCCACCACAAAATTTAAGAATCACTGGGTCTCTAAAGAAAACATTTTTTTTGTCATTTTCTGGTTAGTGTATTGGAAACTAAGAATCATCATATCTTAATTTTTCTGTAGTAAATTGTAACATAATAAAACTTTGTCTTAAAGATCAAATGTGACTCTAAATTAGTAGAATAGATTGAGTAGGAATGTATACACCTTCAATGGCCATTTTCCATTAAGTTCTTGACATAGAGACAAAAAAAACCTTATGGAAACATTGATAAGGAAATGCAAACATTTTAAGTGCCTCAGAGATACAGCAAGAATTTAGTGAATATGTTGAAAAGTCTTATGGGAACAATCAAGTGATAACATTGAAACAGCCTCTGGAGAAAGCTTATGACCAAGAGAAAAAAATCGCATGGCCGATTGCCAAGAGGTGGATATAAAAAACAGTGTTAGGGTTACGGAGGAATTTGGGGTATACGTGGGATCAATACTGAGCCCCCTATCTATTTAGTATGGTGATCGATGTTATGACTGAAGGGATAAGATGATGTTGTAATTGTAAATTTTGTAAACGAGAGACTGGAAGGAAAACTTGAGAAACTGAGAAAAGCGCTCGAGAGTAACGGGTTGAGAGTGAGTAGGACGAAAATGAGGAAATGATAACAGACAAGGTGAACTGCAGGACCAAGTGCTGCCAGCTGTCCAAAATTTTAAATATTTAGGATCTGTGCCAGAAACGAACGTAGTGTTAAAAAGTGTAATGAATCATAGAATTAAGTGTGGATGAATGAACTAGAAAAGATCAAGTATAGTTTTGTGTGATAGGAATGGGAGTGCAAAAATGAAAGGGACCAGTGTTGATGAATAAATCAGGATGAAAAAGCAAGAGAGAAAGTTAGATTAACGAGGAGAGATATAATAAGAAATGAAAGGCTAAAAAGTGCAGCTTAGCATGATAATCCAAAAAAAAATAGTACATAGGTTGAGATGGTTTAGTCATGTAAAAAGGAGGGATGAGAATTATATGAATAAAAAAGTAGATAAATGTCAGATTGGGGTTAAAAGAAAAAGAGGAACACCAAGGTTGAGGTGGATGGATAAAATAAAAGAGGATCGGAAAATGGAAAAGAAAGGATGCATTAAACAAAGACAGGTTACAGAAAGCAAACACCGATCCCATCCAGGCTTGGGCTAAGAAAAGGAAGAAGGAGAAAGAAGATTCAAATAGCATCTGAAAACAATGAAAGTCTCTGTTGACACTAAGATCTTAAAAATTCTCTGAGAAGAATGAATTACTAAGTGAAAGTGTTGAAAATTTCTATACAGACAATTAATTTTGTGCAGAAGTTAAAAAGCTTCTGGTACTAACTAAAGATGAATAATTGTATCATACTGAAATACTTTTTGAAAATATTTAATAAATACTTAAAGATATTGACAGTGCTTATGGTGACACAAGAAATTTGGCGAAAGTGAAGAAAAAGTCTATATAAACAATCAAGAGCCCATCTACCTTGTGGTATATCCGTCATAAACAGTAACGTAGTCCTGCACATCGTCACAATCATCCCACACTTTTATCTCATTTGGTGTCGCTGTTCCGTATAGTGCTGATTGGCTTCGAATAGAAATGAGTTGTCCTTTGGGTTGCCGCACTGTTATTACAGCATGTTTTCCTGTAAAACAAATGTGTTCATTAAACACCGACAATTCATTGCCCTAAACAGCAATTTGTGAAATGATTGAGCGCCAATTGTTAACATAACGAAACTTTGTAAAACGGTTTGATACTGATCTGAAATAAATCGAGTCTAATACGCTATCGGCCTGCTACCAAAAACCAGCTTAAGATTCCAAAAAATTTCATTTTTAATATGTTGTAAGGGCATATCTGAGTACTTGGTGTAAAACCAAGTTTGAAACCGAAAAATGTAAAGAGGAACCGATAAACCTTAACATTTTCGGAATTATTTCAGTTTGTTGCCTGTATCTCCTTTTTGAGAAAAAACATGCGCAACTACTCTCAAGTAAATTAAACTTGCTACAGATTCTGAGTTACGTTCCTTTAATAATTGGTCAGATTTTTCAAATAGTCCAAATTTTGGACGACTTTCGCGAGGAACATTGAAGGAGTGATCCTACGATAAAAGCTTTAAATGAAGTAGTTAACTTAATTAGCTTTAAGCTCAACAGAAGTAGCCTTTTCTGACAGCAAATGTCTAGTGGTACTATATGGAGGTAGCAAGCAGGACTCTCTGTTTATCCTACCTACGTTATACAATCTTCGTAGGTTTTGCTGCCAGTAACAAGGTACACCTGCCTCTTCTGCTCCACCTTAACAAATTCCTGTCAGACCTACCACTTGGAGCAAAAGTGGTTGCGGTGGCTATAAATCCGCTGGTCTTCTTTAGAAGCAAATTTTTTTATTTTAGGTTCGGAAGTCATGTTGTGACAGAACTTTTTCTGACCTGTCCAGCTCTCATTTTTCCCATTTTTGAGTAAGCTAATGGCTTCTGCCTTTCTCTTTGCTCGAGTTCACCAGATATCATTAAAAATGTAAAGCTTCGCTTCCAAAAAAGTTCACGAATTCCTCATTTTTTTTATTAATAATTAATTATTAAAATAAAAATTATTATATTCTTCACAATTGCTTCGGATATAGGATCCACATATTTTAAAGTTGGTTCCTATTGGATATTATTTTTCGTCGTTGTTTTTGCACCTGATCATAAAATTTTAATGACCACTGAACCTTAAACATTTTTTCGTTAAACAACAACCAAAATTTGTTATTTACATGTTTGTCATACAAATCAGTATAAAAAGTATTTTTATTTTGTCAAATTGGCCCAAATATGCGATTTTTCTCTCGCGACGAATCTCGAAAACAAATATCTTTCTCCTGATGTTCGTTTCACTAACTTCCTTACCGATTTTTATCGAAAACAAGCGTGGACGGCATCTTTAACGCCGTACAAATCCCCGAAACTCAAAATTGGGTTACTAGAATTGGGTCACGCGAATCTTCCTTGTTTTTCGTAAAAGTTTGATGATCTTGTATGAATAAATATATGTAGTTTAATTGAACTCCAGGTTGCGTTTGACGTGACACATTGGGAAAGATCAGATATCTGATAAAAAACTATTTCTCCCTAAAAAATATGCGAATTTGTTTATTTATACATCCTCCTAATTTATAAACTGCCAGAATTATTTGAATAATTAAAATAAACCAGCATTATCTTTTAAACTTTTTTTCACCAATATTGTCACCTTTTTATTATCCACAGTATCTTTATCCCAATAATTCTAATTAAATTACGTAACCTATCTATTTGCGACCATTATTTGGGAAATTGCCCTACATTCCTCAACAATTCGTTGTTTCAAAATGTCGTAAATCTTAGATTTTAAGTACCCCCACAGAAAAAAAATCTAATGGTGTGAGGTCCGGTGACCGAGCTGGCCATTCTATGGAATCTCGTCGTTCAATCGATCTACCACGATATTCGTCATCTAAGTAGGTAACGTCTTACTGCACCATACTGATGTGATGTTGTTGAAACGTTATCCCCAAGTTGCCAAATTCATCTGGATCTTCCAGAATTTTATGAATTAATGCCACAATTTCGTATTTTAACATATCCAGATATACTTCACCGGTTAAGTTAACATTGAGAAAAACAGTCCCAACTATGTAATTTTCCAAAATACCTGCCAAATTTTTTTTTTTCAGGAAATTGAGTATGTTTTTCACAAAAGACATGAGGATTTTTGTCACTCCAATACCCCACTTGATTAATTTGATTGTATGTATGGTGTTAGGGGTAACAGATACACCTGCGACCTATAATATCTATTGTGTCCCCATTTTCTTGCTATAATTCTGATGATTCCTCAGACTTATAGCAGCTCTTCTAGTCCTATCTTCTTTAGAAGGTTTAGGATTTCATTGTGTTTTAAATTAGGTAGTTCTTCCCTTTCTATGTCGTATGACCCTAGGTATTTGACCCTAGAAGTACTTAATGCCATGCATTCTGAAAGTATGTGTATTGAGGTTTCATCCTCTACCTCACAGAATCTGCAGTTTGCTTCATCTACTAATCCTAGTTTCTTCATGTGTCCTCTTAATCGACAGTGACCGGTTAGTATTCCTGTTATAATTCGGAGGTTTTTCTTACTCAGGTTAAGACAGCTGTGAGATCTCTTCTGGTTATGGTTTTCCAGGAGCGTCTTCAATTGTCTTAGTCCTTTTAGATCATTCCAGTACTTGGATTTTTCGCTATCCATTTTTTTCCTTAGTAATTTGATTGAACATATTTTCACAGAATTCTAGTCTTCGGTCGGGGTCATCATCTGAAAGTTGTTGTACAATTTTTAATTTGTACGGATAAAATTTGTTTTTAGCCAACAATCGGGCGATGACAGCCCTCGCATCGCTCGGGCAGTCAACTCTCGCCCTACTCAGAAATCGTCTTGTTTTACCCCTTGCCCCACAATATACTATTAAACGAATCTATGCATATAAAAAAATTGTTAACAGAAAACCGTCATATCCTGGACTATAATAAGTAAGTACAGACCATTTTGGTTAGAATGTAGTAACATTTAGAACTCACCTGGAGGTATCTCATGCTGTCTGACAGCATAATAGCAAGTAAGGTTTCGTGGATAGATCCCCGGGAAATTGGGGGACTGGAGACGGCAGTGTTTCCTATCACAGTCGCTGAAAATTCGGGAACAATAAGTTCCCGTTATTAGATCACCTAAATAATACTCCGGCTCCGGAAACGAACCGATGCTAGGCTCGGTTGTATTAAACATTGATGGAGGCGGTTCTGAAACAATAAATCGTCAATTCTAGAGGGTTTCTAGAACAAAAAGTCAAATCTACCTTAAATTACACAAAAAACGGTTTTCGGATTTGACAAATTATGTTTACTTATTTAAAAGAAATTAAATTGACAAATAATATAGAAATACTGGCTGATCCGGCGAACTGCTTACCGCCCAACAATAATGTATGTCTTTTTCTCATTTTACGATTTTATCAAATTTTTTGTATTGTTGTTAAAAAAGCCTCTGTTGATACCACAATAAGCTCAAGAAGAAGAGGAAATCGTTGTAAAAAATTGGAAAATTTACGCTCTGGTAACATTTCAAGAAGTTAAAAAATGCAAACGTCTTGAATGAGCCTCTGGTGATAATACAAGAAGACCAAAAATAGGTGGAGAAGTTGAAAAAACCCGTGATAAAACTAAAGAAGATGGGAATGTTGAAACAGCCGGTAACAACACTAGAAGTAGACAAAGAGGTTGATAAAACCCCTTGATATACAAGTAAATTAGCTGGTAATTCACGTGACAGTAAAAGAAATTTGAAATGCTTAAAGAATAGATAAGTCGATAAAACAACAATGTCATAAAGAAGAAAGTAGCAAATACAATTGAAAGTTAAAATCAAAGAAATTGTTGTAGGTTTATCGAACTGGACATCATGCATATTTAATATTTGTGTACCTACAGGTACTTTTTATTTGTTTATTACAATTTCTGTAACATATTTTATTTTATGTTTTGTATTACTTATAATATGTAAGCTGCCACAACCGGCTGACATTTTTTTTCACTTTATCATCACCAGGCAAACTTTTCGGAAGTTCTGTAAGTTATGACAGGAAAATACCGACCGGAAATGCGAAAGTTTTTGCCATGAAAATATGAGAAAAGATGCTTAGGTTATACGAACAATGACACAGTTCATGAATGTCTCCAGATAGCGACTGTAATCCACTCAAAACTATAAAAGAGAAAGAAAGACGTAAGAATTACGAGAATTTTAGTATAACTACATAAAAACTTTTGTTAGGAAACAGAAAGAGTTAAAACTTGGTATAAAATGTTACCCTTAAGTAATTTGTAGGAGATATTAATTCATATTTTATTTGTTATTGTACTGCTATATAACATATCAACTGCGCCATCTTGCCCATCTTACGATGGCGTCATAGTACTTAATTAAGTAAGAAGTGTCACCTTACGGAGGACTCATAGTATTTAATTAAGTAAGAATTGCTCGTTATATATACGAGATATCAATTGTCCACCTTACTTTGGTAAGAATTGCTTGTTTAAATATATCAACTGCGCCACTTTACGATGGCGTTAAGTACTTAATTTAGTATTTTCTTTTTTCCACAATTATTCCTGATCTTTTTACTTCTTTCCATTTTAACTTAGCTTTACATTTTTCTATTTATTTAGAAATCAAAATACAACGCCATCTATCGGGTATCTATAACCTAGATTTAAGTAAATTAACTTCGCCATCTATTAGGAATTGATAAAACTATGATAACCTCACTATACACAATTTATAGTTTAAATTTTTAAAATTTCAATTTAATTTATTATTTATCACTACAACCTCGGGGACAAGCTTTTATTATCATATAAATTGTGTATAATGAAGCTGATAGTTAAAATTTTAAAGAGAAGTGTTATTTTCTTCTTTTTAGAGCGTTTGTTTGTTTTTGTATGTTTCTTTCTTTTTTTTTATGGGTATCTAACTCTCCGTTGGACTTAGAGCTTGGGGCTTATTAGTTAGTATATCCCACTACTTTCAGTGCGTTCGTTAACCGAGCGCCTAAGGCGCGAGTTTTCGCTAACGTTGACCGCCGGATTCATCGGTCGAGAGTTCTATCCTGCCACGCTTTAAAAACATGTTTTTTAGTTTTTTAAACTTTATTTTTTTATGGTAACATTTTTCTGGTTTGGGGTAAAAAAATAACTAATTTCACCCTTTTTGATAAAAAGGTATAATTCAAAGAATATTCTTTAAAAAAATTTCTACTAGTAGAAATTACTTACCAAAGTTTATATTTTTTTAGTTTTAAGAAAAATATAATAAAAAATTAATTTCAACTTCCAAATTTGGTGGGGTAAAAAATAAGAATTTTTGCTCTGATGCCGTAACTATTTAATGGAATGTCTCCAGTTTGGATGATTTATCGTGTCTGTATGATGAAAAAGAACTAAAGTTAATGGGATACAGTCAATGATAAAGCCGTTTTAGTAAAACTCTTTGATTATGTTTAAAGCTATTAGAATGTGCTCTATTCGTTCAACAAAGATCTTATATCGTGAAGATGCATCCACCACATAACAATTAAATTTTTTTTTGTCCCATTTATGGGTGGTTGATATTTTATCCATTGCTACCTAAATTTTAAATAGTATTTTTTATGGCAGGTAACAGTTTATGGTACATCGTTTATAGATTAATTAAAAAAAGTATTGTAACAATATTATTTTAACAAATGATTGATAAAACAAAAAAAAAATAAACAGTAATGTCAACTATTTCTCACTGATATTGCGAATTTCAACGCGGTCACTCCAGTCTTAGCGACGAATCCAGGCTAGGTCCACCCAAAACAGCAGTCACTTAGCAAAACATTGATGCGGTTCGTGAGCTAATTAAAGATGACTCTCTTGTAACATTTTGGGAGATAGAGGCATCTTTGGACATTTCAAAGAACACAATTCAAAAGATTCTACATGAAGAAGTTGGTTTCCCATCGCCAGAAGAAGCCATCGATGCCTTTAAAATAGCGTCAACTGAAGACTGGAGTAACTATTTTACCAATTGTTTTGAACGTATGCAACGATTTTGGTAAAACATATTTAAAAAGACAATCCTCGTATATGGAATAAAGCTCATTCCAAAAGCTCAGACATAATTATAGAGTTTTACTGAACAAGCTTTACCATTAACTGCATTCTATTAACTTTTTCTTAAACATATTTTTAACACAAACTTGTGCGTATAAATGATCCCTACTCTTCTTCCTTTTGTTTCTTTCTTTCTCACACTCCTTCGTTCCGATCCTTCTATACCGATGTATTGAAGTATCGCGTGCCGATGAGATCAATTTACTTCCTTACAAAAAAATTCTGTCAAACCCAACTATAAGAAGTAATCAGTTCAAAAAAATAAATAAACCAAGTCCCCTTTATAGAAAATTGATTTATATACTTACCGCCTATTTGAAGAAATCAAAAATAAATTTCCGTCAAATAAAAATTGACAACTTTTTGTCGCAATTCAAATTCGTTTACTTTGAAACTCGCTGTTGGAGAATGCAGTGGATTTAACAAAATCAATTCGTTGATGTTTTATTCATGGCTTTCTCTATTTACATATCTACGTTTTTCTGATTAACCCAAAATCGGAATTAATATTTCTTTTTCCTTTTTTTTTTCGTCAGAAACAAATTGGTATAATTTGTACCCTATTTATATAAGTGTATGCAGAATTGGAAGATTTTGGATTAGAATAAATTATTCAACAGCTTTATAGGTAGCTAGGAGCAGTAGAAGGTCACTTTCGAGTGACAATGTCAAAAGTGGACTCAAATATAAATATGGAAAAAAGTGTTACTTATCTTTTGATGTACTTATAACTGAGTACACTTTCCCCCAAAATATTTAAGTGCCATTATGACATTGACAGGTGGATCTGTTAGACAGATAATAGTTACTTATTAATGTCAAAGAGAGTGTACAATGTCCTTGAATAAAAATACATTTTATTAAGATGTATAAAAAATACTGCTTTATTCTTTAACCTCTTTTCTAATTGGTGATTAAATTCACCAATTTAACATTGAAAAATATGTAGCAGATAGCTGCCAAGTAACTGTACGTTTTATAATTTCATACTCTTCTTCTCCCTCCTCTTCTTTCTCTTAGCCTTATCCCAACCATAGTTGCAGTTGGCGTTGACCTTCCGTATCTATTGTCTGCTCCTGTCTCTATTTAATGATTCCTATTTTTTTTCAATTTTTTTCACTTTCAGGTCCTCATTTATTCTATCCATCCAACTCATTTTCCTCTCTTCCATGTAGCCCCACTCTCACATTCATCTACTAAGTTATCCCACTTTTACTGAACCTTCTACTCTTTCATTTCTTTCTCTCTCCTCGTTGATGCTCACATCCAACTCAACGTCTTTATTTCCACTCTTTTGTTATTGACCAGGTTTCTGAGTTATACATCAACGCTGGTTTTACAACTCTCTTGTGTACAAGACTGTAGTCTACCTTTTATCTTTCCACTTATGTTACAGTCAAACAAAACTCCATTATTTCTTCTTAACTTTATCCATCCACACTTAATTCTATGGTTCATCTCACTCTTTAACCTTTCATTCTTTTCTAGCACAGACCCTAAATATTTGAAATTTTGGGCAGCACTTGGTCCTGAAGATTGATTTTAAGTCGACTGGTCTTGTCTATTATCATGTACTCAGTCTTCGTCCTACGTACTCTTTACCCTTTACTCTTAAGAACTTTTCTTTGTTTTTAAGTTTTTATTCCTGTGTTTCTTTCCATTCATCACTATACTAAACAGATAGGGGCTCAGCAACGGCCCCTGGTGCAACTCAAATCCCTCCGTAACCCTATCACTGTTTTTTATATCCGTTTTTGTTCCGTGATACATATCTTGCACAAATTAGACTTAGTTTTCCAGTACACTTTTCCCTCGCATACATGTCCATACTTTCTTACTCGGTCATACACTTTCTGTAAATCTATAAAAGTAGCATGAATATGACGACGCATTTCACGATATCTTTTCATTATTTTTATTCATCAATTATTTTTCTCATAACAAAAACAGCACTAGTTGTATCTTTTCCATGCCTTGATCCAAATTGCTTTTCACTTATACTCGTCTCTTCTCATAGCCTCTTTCAAAGTGTGCTACTTTAGTTTAATGCCTCTATAGTTAGTAGGCACTTGATATTTTCTCTTAATTTATAACTTTTCTCATTAGGTACAACAGAATCCTTACAACATCCTTCTATACTTCTGCTTCCACTGCCATCTTCTTCAATGCACTCCTCATATCCTCTCTAGTTACGTCTTTCACTATTCCAAAATTTGCAATAATATTTGTATCTTCTTTGTTTAGGTACTCTATTTCGTCGTTCAGAAGATCCTCGTAATATTCCTTCCATCTTCCTTTTATACTTTCATACGTTTGTAAAACTCTACTTTCTTTGATCTTAATTTGTCGAATTGCAGTTTTGCTTTTCAAAGCTTCATGTTTTTCTTAAGCTATCCTTAAAAATTCTCTTTCCACTTTATTACTCTAAAAGACCTTTTATAGTACCTCTGATTTTGATTTTTTTTGCCAGTGCTCTGTTTGCTACCTCATATTCTCCCTTATCACTTGAACTTCCTGATGAATTCCACTTCTTCTTTGCCGCTTTAACCTTATTCATCACCATGCTTCTTTATTTTCTGGTGCTATATTCCTAACGACATTACTATTGCCAGTTTACTATTGCTCCACATATTTTATACTAATCTCTTTTAATCCTCTTTTCCTAAACTTACTTTTATATTTCTCTTTTCTCAACATCCACCACTTGACTTTCTTCTCGTTACTTCTCTTTTTCTTTGGTTTCTCTTGTACGTCTACATCACAGACCACAACTAAAATTTTATGCTGTGGTGTTACAATCTCAATTCTTTATTGTCTTCTTCTACACATTATATAGTCGCTTTTCCGTCTTATACGTAATGAACTTCTCAGGTTGTTTCTCCAAACAAGTACTCCTTATTCTTCAATTAAAAGCTCTAGATTGCTGCACTATTATTTCCTTTTCAGAATTGTTCATATACTCATACTACTCGTACCTCCTCTTCATCAGATACCTTTTTACATAGATGAACATTTAAGTTCCCATAAATAAAAATATTTTCTCATTATTCGGCATAGAAATTTTCTTTGTCACACATATATATTACACCCTTATTGCGGCGCATATACATTCAAAACAATACCTTTCTCCATACGATAACTTTTATAGTCTATAATCTGTCATTCACTCCGTCACTAGCAGACACTTCTTTGATAAGTTTATCCACAATTATTCCCACTCCATTCCTACTATTTTCATTCGTTCTACTGGAATAAAACTTTTATACCTTTCCTAACTCCTTTGCCTTGTTTTCTTTTCACTTTGTTACCTGTAAACACAAGCTGTTAACTTTCCTTCTTACCATTAAATAATACCTACATTCAACGCTTCCAGTTCAATTCACTCTCCGAATACCTTTCAATGTATTTCTTTTATGTGTTTTTGTATTACATATTATGTAAATTATTGCAGGAAATGATAATTCAAAACTGGTAGGTAAGTGTATTTACTTTGTTTGATGTGTAATTTGTTATAATATCAATTCTAATTTACCCATGTTTTTATTACTTAAACCCCTTTTATATACAGTAATATTTAAAGGCTAGGATAAAATCCCTTTCCTCATATAGTTTTTTGTCATCAATATCCTATATTTATTTAGCTCTAAAAGGCCTGAAATTTACATGTAGGATCTAAAAGCCCTTTAATACTATGCAGCGAAATTGGAAAAGGATCAAAACATCGGAATTTGGGTTGAATATTAGCGAAATATTTGCGTGATAGGCTCATAACCAAAAACCCGATATTGGCTTATCATTTATTGAAACAGAAATGTTCACAGGTCGGCTATATAGGATAGATTTTACTAATTCAGATCATCGAACCGGGATTACGTGACATTTAAATGATGGGTAATCTTAGTTTGATTTTTTTTATTATTTTAAATTTGTTACGTTCATCAATAAAATTATAAAATCTAGTAATAGTATATTACTTTACGAGTGGAGTAAATTGCATATTACAACGAGTGTGTTTGGCCCATGAGCGAGCTTGTGAGCGAAGGGGCTAAAGAAACGAGCTAAATATGCAATTTGGTCCTCGAGTGAAGTACTATGCTTTACCCATGACTTACCAAATTGTATAAAACTAAAAATAACAAACATAAAATCTAAATTTTGGCATAAGTTGTCAAAAATATTTGATTTCAATGAGAAGCTCTGTCTGAGAAATGTCAATTGTTAGTTAATGTAATGTATACTGTGCATAATACAGGTTTCCATTTACTTACTCCACTAGTGCAGTAAATGAAAATATAACACAACTGCTCAATAATTTGACACTTACTGACAGAGATATAGGTTAAAAAATATGGAATTTACTTATGAATCGTGGGTAAAGACAATATAAAATTTTGTGGTATAATAGAGATGATGTATAATCTAAATACCAGAATATGCTGAATTAAAACTTTAAGTCTACATCTTAAAACAAGAATAATAATAATTAAAACCACAAATTACAAGAAACAAATTAAATATTACTAAATTTTTAATTCCCAGGATTTATCTCAATAAAAAATAAAAAAAAAGTTTACTTACTTCCACCATATCTCACAATCGCAGCTTTCTTCTTTAAGAACTTATATTCCATCCTGTAATCGAAATTATAACCATTTTCAACTTTGGAAAGTCGAAATAAACTAACGGAGACTGTAACACTTTTTGTTTCGCTGTAGTAGATGGCAGGACCCCAGGAAGTGCCGCACCAAGAGCCTCCTACCTGGGGTCTGTTAGATTCCGAGATTTGTAAGGCACCATCCGGACAGCCGTCCGTTGTAAAAGACACAAAACGACCCAAGGTAAAGCTATCAAAGGTTAGCTGTAATAAAAAAATAATATATATATATCAATAAAAAAAATATAAACCTGTGTTTATTTCTCTGTGTGGCCACTCATTGCCAATAGCGAAGTACAGGCATAAAATCGACAGTTCGGATAATCCATTACGAGAAATAGTGTTGAAAGAAGCTTCATAAAAAAAGTAAATCGTAAAAAAAATGTTTTCAATTATACCCAATTACTTAACCTTTTTATTAAAAAAATAACTGAATTTCCGAACATTTTGGCACAGTTTCGTTAGCGATAAATACGAGCCCCGTCTCAGTAAAGCTAAAACAGGAAATTTTCTACTTTACGTCAACAGTAACTAAACATTTATTATTTTGAGTTTCCCTACATATTCCCACAGTATCTTTTAAACATATACAGTTGCCCTTGCTTTCAAATGGGACTTTTAATAAAATAATTTGGTTTTATAAAATACACGCTCAAAACAAGTGACCATTTTGAAATCAAAGGGCCTGTAATAAAACAAATGATAATATTTGAAGTTTAATAATTATAAATCAACTTAGAGTCGTATTCATAAATATTTAAACATATCTTTGTGGTACAGAGATTGAATATGCCACGGGGTAAAGCTGTTTCTAAAGAAGTGATCATACATTCGCAATTAAAAGGAAAATCTGCTGGTTAAATCACTGACAAAATATACTGTCACACACTTATAGTCAAGTTAATTTTTCCGAACACACGGTATACACCGTGGGGTTTTTAAATATTTAATACTTCAGTCCACGTCCGTTGTATAAACAAAAAACTAGAATAAATAGGCAACGAACGAGGACTGGGGATCCGACGGGTCGTAAGCGAGACAAGTAGAGGCTCGAGAAACGCTGCTTCGCGTATATTTGAGCTTAAGAAAGTATTAAAAATATTTCGGTACGAAAGTGTGATGTGTGCCCGAGTGGTAATAAGGTAAGCCCTTTGTTTGATTAACTTATTACCACTCGGGCACACATCACACTTTCGTACCGAAATATTCTTAATACTTTCTTAAGCTCAAATATACGCGAAGCAGCGTTTCTCGAGCCTCTACTTGTCTCGCTTACGACCCGTCGGATCCCCAGTCCTCGTTCGTTGCCTATTTATTCTAGTTTTTTGTTTATACAACGGACGTGGACTGAAGTATTAAATATTTAAAAACCCCACGGTGTATACCGTGTGTTCGGAAAAATTAACTTGACTATAAGTGTGTGACAATACGATGCGAAATATTATTCAAGTTTACAAAACTACTGAATCTGTGGTGCAGAAACAAAGAAATGGAAGCAAGCCACGCTATTCTAATATAAATCCAAGAGCTTTAAAAAGGGCAATTAAGCAAAATCGTCGCGCTACTTATAGAGAGTTTAATCCTTTGTGGAGTTAGGATAGTGTAGTAATAAAACCTTTCTGATTAGATTAGAATCAGGCTTTTATTCACATAACTTGGCGTGACATAAAGTTAAATAAAGATCAATGACAAATAATAATGACTGACAAATATATAAATCAAAATGACAAAATAATAACATAAGAACACTATACTACATTCATCCCGCCTTATTTTTCTGAGTAGTCTAGCAAATATTTTGGTTTGTTTTTTATTCTAGACGATTTACGGGTAGTTCCAGTAACATCTCGAATTTCTTCGTGGGAATTTGATTCCGGCAATAGAACGATTGTTTGTTGATCAGCAGAGTCAATTTGATCTGTAAAATTATCTTGTTTTTCATCATCAAGGTATTCCTCTGGATTTAATAGTTTTATGTCCCCTCTGGGTGCCAGATGTTTAGTTGCGACAGTGCTTTCTCTTCCATCTTCAAATCTAACAAGAGCGTAGTCTGGATTTGACAGACTTCTTTGGGCTAGAGAGCATAGATCTTGGTCTCAAAATCAATGGAATTCTATTTTGTGGAGTGATGAAGCGAGATTTGAAGTGTGCATTCGTGACACGAAAGGCCGAGTCATAAGAACCAAAGAAGTTTATCATAACGATTGTCTTATAAAAGAAAGTCAAGTTTCCTGCTTTCGTGATGGTCTGGGATTACATGTCAACTTATGGGGTGGGCAATTTGCACCTTGTAGATGGAATAATGAATGCCGATAAATACATTAACGTATTATAAAACAATTTAAAACCACAAATTAAAGAAATGGCTTTGAATAATGTTGAATATAGACGGTGCTGCTTGCCACATGACTAAAACTGTAAAAAACTGAACATCAGATAATGAAATTTCTCTTTTAAAATGGACTTGCAGCAGCCTAGATCTATCGCCAACAGAAACTTTGTGGTATATCATAAAGAAAAGGTTGCGATTACAACCTGCATGAACCATTCAAGAATTGCGTTGATCGCATTCAATAAAAATGGAATAGTTTTGCACGACTCATGTTATGGTAAGTTTACATGCTTGGCAAATCTCAACAAGCTTCCACAAACACAAACGTGTTTGGCTTGGCTTGCGTGAGATGGGAAGAGCGGCGAGTGCTTGCGACGTATTTACACTTTCGCGCAAATTACGAGTTTTGAAATCACAAAACACTTTTTAAAAATTTATTTTCAAACTAACAGAGTTATTGCACAAAAAATATAAAATTATATCAGACTGATTTTGATTAACATTGATTGAGAATTTATATAAAAAAATATTGATGACTTTGTTATTTAATTATTCTAGACTTTGCTAGTTTAGCAAAGTCAGCGTCTAGTACATCATACACCGGAAGGTCGCCGTCCTGTAACTCGCATGTTTAGTGCTGTTCACGATATTCATCTATGTTTCCACCCAAATTTCCGGTTTCTATGGATTTTTAGCATTCACTATCCTCTCTGCCGAACTTGTCGCTTCCTCTGCTTTTGTTTAATAAAAATATGCCAAACTTCAACGTCTATGTCTGCCATATTTGCCTGTCCGTAACACACTAGCGCACTCACAAGCGTGTAAATGGGATTGAAGCGTTTGTGAAGTCTTGGAACTTGTAGAAGTTTACCGAGACTTGCCAAGCATGTAAACATACTGTTATGTTTCTTTTGATCCTTTGATTTGCGTTTAAAAAACCGATCAAAAGTGGAGACATAGTGAGACTAGCGAAGTATACCGAGACCGAGGGGCGGTTAACTTCTCTAAAAGGTGTACACGGATTAAAAATCTTTAAAGATTTTACGGGATTTTAGGATTTTAAAAGATTTTTGGAGATTTTTGAAGATTTTAGAATAACAAAAGATTTTTAGGGATTTAGGGATTTTTAAAGATTTTATAAAATTTTCAAGGACTTTAACTCGGATTTTTAGAAATTTTGAGGAATTTTTTGGGATTTCAAGATTTTCAAAGATTTTACGAGACGAATTTTAGACCGTTTAAAACACAGGCACTGGCTTGTTTTTATCGTTTTGGGGTGCTATACAGGGTGATCCACTAAGAGTGGTGAGCGGCCATATCTCAGAAAATATAGGAGATGAAGCGAAAAGTTAAATACAAAACTTATAAGATATGTGGTAGTCTATATTTCTATAAATATTCAATAGTATGGCACTGCTGGCTATGCCGGAAGTAGGTGTCAACTTGCTTATTTTATAAAGAACAGTATATTATTACATTTTTGAATTCTACATAAAATTATAATTGCTTTTTAATAAATGCATGATTACTTTATGGTTAATAGTTGCCGAGATATTGACTGTTGAAAAATGACATTTTTGATCTTTGACCTTCTACATCTTAGAGCAAAACGGCTTACATGTTCCTATGTTCGATTTTTGTAATCTTTCCAAAAGTGTCAACTTCCGGTCAAATCGGATGTAACTTGAAAGCAGGAAATACAGTACTTCCGGTTTGACCGGAAGTTGACCCTTTTGGAAAGATAACAAAAATCGAAGATACGAACATGTAAGCCGTTTTACTTTAAGATGTAAAGTTAGAAAGCTATAAGCTGTCAAAGTTCAAAAATGTCATTTTTCGACAGTCAATATCTCGGAAACTATTAAGCATAAAGTAATCATGCATTTATTAAAAAGTAATTATAACTTTATGTAGAATTCAAAAATGTAATAATCTACACGGTGTTCTTTATAGAATAAGCAAGTTGACATCTACTTCCGGTATAACCGGAAGAGCCATACTATTATAAATATTTTAGAAATATGCACTACCACATATTATCTTATACTTACCTTTTGCATTTAACTTTTCGCTTCATCTCCTATATTTTCTGAGATATGGCCGGATGGCCGCTCGCCACCCTTATAGTGGATCACCCTGTATATACTATAGCCAATAGAAAACTTGTTTTTAAATATATTTTAAAAAACCATGCCTACTACTCAGAACCCAACTCATAGGTATTAAAAAATACTTTGATTAGAATTATTGCAACTGGGATCTTCTGCTGGGCGAAGGCATGTAAACAACAAAATATTAATGAACCATTGTGTCCTGGAAGTTTTATTTAGTTAATAAGTGTATAATAGTTTATTAAAAAGTTTTTTTTAGAGCTTTGAATTGCTTATCAATTTTGTATTTGTCCGATCTTCTTAGAAAAAAGAGATCATTGCCAGTCAATTCTATAAAGTGTATCGTGGTAAAATGTAACACGTTATACGTTCGAACACAGCGCCGCGCACACAGTTGAAAACGAACAGACACGTTCAAGACGGAAAGCCATTGCGCACGCGCATCGTTGGTGCCGCGCCGAACCTACTCGAGGCTCGCCGACAGGTCAGCATAATTCAGCGGGAATATTTAAATTTTAATCTAACATTCAAGAATATTTTAGAAGTTTATACGGGATTTCAAGAGATTTTATGAGATTTCGCGAGATTTCTTGCGATTTTCTAAGATTTTAAGGGATTTTAAAAGATTTTACAGGATTTTAAAAGATTTTACGGGATTTTAAAAGATTTTTAAAATATTTTAGTGGATTTCAAAGAGATTTCATGGGATTTTAAAAAATTTGTACACGGATTTTTAGAAGTTAACCGCCCCTCGACCGAGACAAGGTGAACGGACATCCCAAACTCTCGCTCTCGCTTGTCGCTTGGTCTCGCAGACATTTATCTATGATCTAGAAAGCTATGATGTTTTATGGTGCTTTATGGGAAATTATGAAATAAAATATTTCCTCTATAATCCATATTACCCGGGACTCCCCTCTAACTCTGTTTTAAGCCATCAAAAGTCTATTTATAACTTTAAACAACAGCAAAAGCTTGTGAAGATAAAAAGAATATTTTATAAGTTTTAATATAAAGTAAATCATACAAAATATACACCTTCTTACCCTATAATAAACAACTATTTTCCTCGGCTTTTGTACGTTCTAGTATACATTTAATACCCATCTGAAGTAACTAAAAATAAATTCAAGTAGATCGGTATAATAAAAAACTAAATACCCGCATGGAAACACTCGAAGCTTCGTGGTTTTCATTTATTATTTTCCCTGTGGGTCTTTTCATTGCGATAACACAATTTAACTTTTGTTACAGATTATTCATGCAATAATAACTACACTGTACAGTTTATTAACTTTGGTTTTAAAATAGAAAAACACACGTACAATTTATTAACTTTAGTTTTAATATGTTTTGAAAAATACAAACGAGCTTTTTAAACGTTTAAATATTTTTTCAATTAAAAATATATTTTAAACATGTCATAATATAAAGCGAATAATTTATTTCTTAACTAGTTGTACTCGCAACGTCGTTCGCGTGACGTGTGATTGTTGTATAAAAAGGTATTTAAGGTATGGGAGAGAAATGTTTATACACCAGATGTTAAGTTGAAAGAAGACAAATACATCTGTGTAAACCGCATTCGAACCGGATCAGTGGTTTTCATGTGATGCGCGCACAAACATACAGACAGACAGACAAAAAAATCTAACCATATTTTTGGGTTCTATTTCGATGTACCCGCGACTTCGTCCGCGTGGCGTGTTGATTTTTGTATAAAAATGAAATGAAAATCCAGTTCTTTTTACGTTAAAAAAAGTTTTCAAACATATTAAGTGTCAGTTTATGCGAAAATAAACATTAATAATTACTTTACTTTCATTATCTTCTGTTTATTTTCTCAGCCTTATCCCAAGCCTACCGAAACATTTGGTCTCCTTTTTTTCTTTCAGGTCATATTTTATTTTATCCATTTATACCATTCTCGTCTTTCCCCAACCTCACATTCATCACATTTTACTCATACAATTTCCATTCCTCCTCTCTACAGGATCAAACCATCTCAACCAATTTATTTTCCTGGATTTTCTTGATCAGCTGTCCCACTTTCACTCTATTTCTTACTGTCTCGCTTCTTAGTCTATCTCTTCTCAGTAATTCACACATTCAACGCAAAATCTTCATCTCTGCGACTTAACTTTCTCTCTTTCTCTTTTGTTATTGACCAAATTATACCTTCATCAACTCTGGTTTTACAACTTTCTTGTACAGTCTACCTTTCTGTTTTCCACAATCCTGTTAAACATAACTCCACTTATTCTTCTCCAGTTCATCTGTCCACACTTATTTTTATGATTCATCTCACTTTTTAACCCTTCATTCTTTTCTAGCACAGACTCTACATATTTAAAGTCTTAGATAGTGGCAGCACTTGGTTCTACAGATTGATTTTAAGTCTATTCATTTCTTCTGTTGTCATATACTCAATCTTTGTCCTACTCACTCTTAAACCTCTACTATCAAGCGTTTTTCTTCAATTCTCAAGTTTTTTTTCCACTCTCTTTTTAACAAAATCTATTATCATAATATCATCCGCATGCTTCATATATTATGAGGCTTCACCTCTTATCCACCCATCACCATACTAAACAGATAGGGGCTTAGCATCGATCCCTGGTGGAGCTCTACTTGTAACCCAAATCCCTGCGTAACTTCAACACTGTTTTTTATTCCCGTTTTTGTTTCCTTATACATTTCTTGCACTAATCTTATGTAGTTTCCCGGCACACTTTTTTCTCGCATACATCTCCACATTTCTTCTCTCGGCTCTCGGTCATACACTTTCTCTAAGTTTATGAAAGCAATGTGGATATCATGCTGCATTTCACGACATCTCTCTTTTATTCTTCTTATGGCAAAAACAGCATTAATTGTTCCTCTCCTAGGCACAAGTCCAAATTGCTCTTCACTTATACTCGTCTTTTCTCTCATTTTCTTCTCCGCTATTCTCTTCCAAATTTTCAAAGTATCAGTCAATAGTTGGCACATTTTTGCATGACTTCCTTTCTTTATGAACACATTTCCACTTACTTGGTATTTTCTCTTGATTTATCACTTTTCTCATTGGTTCGGACAGAATATCTACTCCATCCTCACCAAGCACCTTCCATACTAGTGCTAGTATCTCATCCGCTCCCACCTCCTTTCCATACTTCATCTTCTTCAATGCACTCAGCACTTCGTCACTATTTACGTATATCACCATTCAAAAATCTGCAATACCATCTTCAAAAATATATCTCTTATTTTCCGATTGAGCAATTTTTCGTAGTATCCCTTCGTTATGTCTTTTATACTCTCATAAGTTTGTTTTTAACTTATCGAATGGTAGTTATACCTTTTAAAGCTATCCTAATTCTCTTTCTCCTTTATTTTGTCTAAAAGTTCTCAAAGACCTTTTGGAATGTCACTGATTTTGTTTTTCGCCACTGCACTCTTTGCATTCTTTCCTGCTACCTTATATTCTTCCTTATCACCCATAGTTTCTGATGAATTCCACTTCTTCTTCACCATCTTTTTCGCTTTCACTTTTTTTGTACTTGTTCATACTATGCCTCTTTATTTTTTAGTGCACCTGTCCGTTATGATTTTCACAACGTTTCTTCTGCTATCTTCCTAACAACATTAGTATTGCTAGTTCACCATTCCTCCACATCATCTTTTATACTAATCTCTCTTAACAATCTTTCTTTAAAATTATTCTCCTCTTACTCAACATCTACCTTCTTCTCATTTATTTTCTTTTCCTTTGGTTTTTCTGTAACGTCCACGTCACAATTTTGATACATAAAATTAAGCAAAGGAAGTGGATTATTTATCCAAAAAGTGCACTGGTTCCCTGCATGGGACTTATTCAAAAATAAAAAAAAAACTGGTGTGGTGATGCCCGGAAGTTGACCTATATTAGACCTAAGTTTTAAACAGTTATGAGGTGTGCGGTGATGTCCTGAAGTTGACCTCCTTAAGATTTAAATAGGTACGGGTACGAATTGTTTCGATTTTTGTAATTGTTTAAAAAAACAGGCCAAAATTAGCACTTTGTTTACGGATTTCTACTACCTCGCAAATAACATTTAGAACCTTCAAATGCCTGAAAAAGTTTTTTTTATCTTGTAACGGCATCCGGTTTGCAGTTATCGGATGTAAATTTGGCCGGATCCGGAAAAATTTCCTACCCCATACACGGTCGAATTGTGTGAATGTGTGAAGATGCACTTCTTAAACTATGACCACTAAGCCATCCGATATTTTTATCGTTCCGATAAACTACCCGGATCGATCCGTCTGAACGAGCTGTTAGGGTTCCTTTGGTTGGTTCGAAAGTTACTTAAAGTTACTTGGGTTGGGGTGGTTTTTTTTGTGAAATTTTATTAATTTTAAAAATCCTACTATTTCAGATATTTTAATAACGAAGTTCACAATAAATATCAATAATTTTTTATCTTCAAATCGGAACATTATTATATCGAATATTTCACGAAAAGCGCATTAACTACCGTAAACTGTAATCAAAATATTTCACTACACTAATTAGGTATCTGTAAATATTATTTTATAGTTAATTAATAGATAAATTTAATCATAAATCAAATGTTTGGCTTTCGATTTACCAACTTTATTCATTTGGATAATGCAGGATCATTTTGTAAATATTTATTCACTGTTCTAGAAATCGATTTAACGAATTTCAAATTAATTTCTAGTTAAACATTTTCATCAGTTTACATAATGGTGTCATATAAGTAACGCTAATCTCCTGTATTAAATTTTGTTGGATAAAATTAATATCCGGTTAATGTTCAAATGTTTCAATTAAATTCGATTGATACAACATGGTTTGTAATTATAGTTTACAAAGAGATCTTTATGGACTCGATTTCCTAATTTAATATTTTAATAAAAAAAAAATGTTTTTAATGTTTGTCTTCAAATTTGATACATAAAAACTGTTACTTTTTATTAAACAGTAACGTTTAAAGGTTAAAATATCAGAGTTGTTTAAAAATCTGATATTTAAAACCTTAAAGTTCAGGTTTGTCAAAAATCAAGAATCGAGAATCGAGAATCGAGAATCAAGAATCAAGTATCAAGTATCAAGTATCAAGTATCAAGTATCAAGTATCAAGTATCAAGTAACAAGTATCAAGTATCAAGAATCAAGAATTACCTAAGAATTAAGAATCGAGAATCGAGAATCGAGAATCGAGAATCGAGCATCGAGAATCAAGAATCGAGAATCGAGAATCGAGAATTGAGAATCGAGAATCGAGAATCGAGAATCAAGAATGATGTTGATAATGGAAAATATATAGTAGCAGTTTTTCTTGATTTAAAACCAGCATTTGAAAGCATTGACAGACATATATTGTTTTGCAAACTCAGATAATATGGTATTATTGGTGTAGTTTATGACTGGTTTCGAAATTATTTAATAAACCGCAAACAACAAGTAAAAATTAATAACACATTTTCTAAAGAGGTTGAAATTAATCTGGGTATACCACAGGGTAGTGTTATTGGTCCATTACTTTTTTTGCTATATATAAATGACATGAATCTCTTTGTAGACTGTGAATTCATAAATTACTTCACTTAAATGTCTCTAAGACTACAGCAATGATTATAACTACACCCTATAAATACAGTAATATTGATTCATTTTGTACACAAATGGCTTATATTTCTCGATATAAACAGTGGGTTTTATGAAATATATAAAATGAAAATTGTCATTTTTACATGTAGGTAAATGAGAGTCCACCAGCCGTGTATTTGACCAAGAATTTAATGCAATTAAAGATTTAAAAAAATCATCGAATCTGATTTAGAAAAAGCTTTCGATTAAAACAATAAAGAAAGTCGGTTTTCAAACGTAATACGGAGATATTTAATATTTTATCACAAGAAACGTTTTTTAACGGGGTGCTATATTTTTTTTACTTAATGAGTAATTTTTTCGGAAATTTCCTCATAGATATTATACATTAAGAGACTAATAAAATATGATAGGTCAGAACAGCAACCCACTAGCAAACGAATATTTGAGATATCCTATGGGCTTATTTTAAATTTTTAAAATTTTAGAAATTATACAAACAAGGATAAGTATATTGAATGAAATTAAGGAGAAATTAAAAAAAAGCGCATCAAGCGGTACTCGAACCCGCAATCTATGCCTCTACGCGGCAACGCACTGACAACTAAGCTATAAAGATTTCGCATTTTGGTTGTTAAATTCAACTACTTAATTTCTCCCTAAACACATATACCATGAAGTTAATTAGAGAGAGATTTTGTCAAATCGACAATTGAAACATCAAACTCCAAGTCACTTTTTTGTGCCCTGTCTTATATTTTCATTCGGTTAGAAGACCAGAACCATGAATTTTTAATAAACGATTATTTGAGTTATTTCTCATGTTCTTTACACTTCTAGTCCATTCAATGAGGATACTTGGCTTCAAAGGACCCCGCACTAACTAAATGGATTTTGGGTCCCGGTCGAATTGGCTGAAAATTCAGTATGTTGTAGTTCTCGACCTTCTGATTAAAAGTTATCATGGACCCAACATGATCCTATGTATAGTTTTCAAGATATAGAGGACGTAATATGTGATATTAGCTGTACGCCTGAGAAAGGCTTGGTAAGGTTTTCGTTAATTGATATAAAAAAATTAAGGTCTTTAATGATCTCCAATCAGTAGACTGCTATGGTTTTTGACACTTCAAAATGAGCTTGATGATATTTCCAATCTAAAGATCCCCTAGAGGTAATTTGAAGGCCCAAATTAATCCATTAAGTCCTAAAAGAACACGTTTAGAACATTTTCTTCAACTGACATTAGAACCGTCATGTCAGGGGATTTTTGGGGTCGCTGATTAAGAATTTTAGGTTAGTTTTTAAAAATTTTAGATGGCGGATCCAAGATGGCAGACGAAAAAATTAAAAAACATCCTATATGGCTAGAATTTACATATCAGGGGGTTTTCGGGTTCGCTGTTTACGAATCTCAGGTTAGTTATGTCTGTGTCTGTAGACAACTCCCGAAAACTGCCTGATCCTAAAAAACCACAATATGCTAGCTATATGAGAACAGGTTTTGTAAAACACTTCAACTTTCAATTTAACCGCTAGGTGGATTTATGTTCAAAGCCTATCACTAGAAAAGGGTCTTCAGAAAATTATTTATATAAGACATAATTAATATTATTTCGTATTATGCCTAAGTTTGAAAATTAAAACAAGTTTATCGAATCTATTTTTTAATATTGGATTACAAATAATTATTATTTAAAAAATTATATATTTTAGAATACCAATTGGTTTTCCGTATAGTTCAACGCTGTCAAAAGGCATTGTTGTTTTATGTATTTTTTACCACATGGATACCACAAGGTTATCCATATGAAAATTCATCTTGTGTGTCGTATGGTATTTCATATGATCTTATCAAGTAGGCCGGCCATAGCAGTCTACTGATTGGAGATCATTAGAGACCTCAATTTTTTAAATCAATTAACAAAAATCTTACTAAGCCTTTCTCAGGCCTACAGCTAATATTACACATATTACAACCTCTATATCTTGAAAACTATACATAGGATCATGTTGTGCCCATGATAACTTTTAATCAGAAAGTCGAGAACTACAAAATACTGAATTTTCAGCCAATTCGACCGGGACCCAAAATCCATTTAGTTAGTGCGGGGTCCTTTAGTTCTAATGCATCAATTTACTTGAAATTTTTTACAGTAGGTAGGAAATAGCTTAAGAAAAAAGGCTACCCTATGCGAAAATATACTTTGAATTGTGGGGGTGTCCTTACCCCTTCTCTTTAAAATGAGCATTGTTAAATTCTTTAATTACATTCAAACTAAGCGAGATATGGTGCAAGAAAGATTGATCACTCATGTATTTTCAGAAAAAATGAGCAGTATAATTAATCCCACACCAACCAGAATTTAAATATATCGTTTCCTTCTATAATACTATTTATTTTAGTGTTATTTCTATGCTTAAAAAGTTAGACTGGTTTAAAATGCATGCTAAAAAAACAAAGAGATTAAATTGTGAAGCACATCATTTATTTTTTTAAAAATCTGCCTTTTTCTCTGTGTAACTCAAAGATGATAAGAGATACAATAAATGATTCAGTATAAATATGCAATTTTTTTTCATTACTGTAAGATGACAACTATTAGAAATATCGCTACTTTTTGTTATGTTGATAACTGGAGTATCAAATTTCTTGTGCCCTTTTACCCTTTACCTTTTAAAAACTGAAGATTTGAAAGTGGTCTGATCAACGTATAGTCCTTCAAATCTCATTTAAAATGGTTTTTGAATGGTTTAAAATGAAGAAAGTTATTATAAAAAAAAAACAAACAACTTCTTTTTTTAATTTTGGAGCATACACGAATTTTGGAGTAGATGTGAATGTGATTTCGGTAAACTGACTACTTATGCTGCGATACAAAATCGGCACTCTTCGGCATGGGCAAACAAATTCTTTGATCAGGTAGAAAACAGGATAGATTTAAGACAACAATCGCAGATATTCTGCAGTACCACCGATAAACTAGAAGAAATTCTAGAAGCTAGGAGATACTGTGCAATTGTTTTCTATGGAGCAGCTAAAGATACTAAAAAAATAAAACAACCAATTAAATCCTGAACAGGAAATAACCGCCAGAATTGCACAAACCAGAAATAGTCATGTGGGACTTCAAGAAATACTCTGTGACCCACATCTCGACATAAATATTCGATTAAGACTAACTGAATGCTTTATATCGTCAGTCTTACACTAAGGTGGTTGAAATTTGGACTTTAAAAATATCGAGCATGAACAAATTAGAAGCCTTCGAGATGTGGTATCCAAAAAATACCTTGGACAGCTAAAGCACGGAACGAGGAAGTTTTAAACAGAATAGATAGAGAGAGAGAGGGAGAAAGAGAGAGAGAGAGTAAGAGAAAGAACTTCTTCAAACGATTAAAAGGAGGAAGTCAGCCTATCAGGGCCATTTGCTGCGTAATCCAAAATATTACATCTCTCAGCTAATTATAAAAGGCAAAATACAAGGAAAAAGAGGCCTAGGAATAAAAAAGCTGCTCTCATTGCTAAGAAACATTAGATGCTGGAAGGGATTGCGTTTCGTAGAATTAATAAGAAAGGCAGAAGACAGAGAAGATGTTTGTCGGTGTAATTGCTAACCTCCAGTTATCGAGATTGCACCCGAAGAAGAAAAATATAAAAGAATAATAAGTAGTATAGGTAGCGGGGTTCTGCGACCGATGGTAACCATGCCATCCAGTTCAGAACCCTCGCTATCACCGCCACTCACCTGTCCTACAAGATCTCACCTTTGATTTACCTGTAATTTTACCTGTCATTTTTTTCACCCTACCTTGACCACCCCTCATCACCAGCCCCTATGGCCAAATGTCATTTTTGTCACCCTACCACCCCTCATCATCGCCAGTGCCCAAATAGAACTTAGAATAATAAGAATTAATTAAGTACTCTAAGAAACAATCACAAAAATATGTATTTTGTATTTCTCCTTTTCCTCTTAAAATTCCAACTAAAACTTTGATTACACCGAAAAATCAATCCAATGAGGAAAAATGAAATTTTAATTGTTTGTCTAACTAACTAAATTAACATTTCTTTTTATTTTAAAAGCTCTGTGATTTTTATTAAAGTAAATTCCCGCAGTTTTTCGATTTATCTTTCATCATGCTCGTTTTTGTTTCAGATGTTTGTGATGTCTGCTACGATTTATTGTAGTCAAGGGTGCAATAAGTCCAGTGCATCCAAATGGTGCGTCTCTAGCAGTTATTTCCTTGTAAAATTATTCCATTTTACTTTGTTCCCATTGAATTATGTGCCAAGTTATCAGTTACAGTGAATAATGTTTTTATTTTTTAGCATTTGGACATACATCGAGGATTGGTTTATAAATATAGTTTAATAATAATAAATTTAATTAGATGATATGAGTTCAGACAATTAAGTTGCGAAATTGTTTTTGTTTAAGAACACCTACATAGCAAACTGAATAAAGGGGCGAATTTTTGTTCCAAATATAATCCTTGAACTTGAGTAAAAATTCTAGGCCACTGCAACAGACAGTCCCGTTGTAATTGTCAATTAAAAAGGGTTTAAAAATCACTCACGATTAAAAAATCTTGGATTAAACACTAAGCAAAGATTAAATTAGAAGTTTTTGTTAAAACTCCGGAAGATCGAGTCGGAAAGCTATGAAATCTTGCAGGAAGTTTATGGGGATAATTAATTATTCTGTGCCCAAATTTTTTGGGGTACAAACATTTTAAGAAGAAGAGGGAGGATTTTGATGATGACGAGTGCGTCAACGTTCAAAAATGAGCCAAATGGTAAGAAAAGATCGTCGATTAATTGTCAGGGCTATTGTCAAAGATGAATATTAACAAAGAAACTGTGACACAAATGTTTCCTGAGGAATTTAACATAAAGCGCTGTCTGTCAAGAACTATTTGGCCAAAAACCAGGTCAGTCTTGGGACACACGACCTATTTGCCTGACTTGGAACCTTGCAACTTCTACTTCTTCTTAAAATTCAAATTATGTTTAAAGGATACCTGCCCGGGAGTATAGAGGGCGTAAAACAAAAATCGGCTTGTCGAAAGATGCAGTACTGTTTCGGACAGTGGAAGGTTCGCTTGAACAGTTCTTGGGATGCGGATCGTTTATAACTTAAAAATAATTTCACCAGACTATTCCTAACTATAAAGGCTCGGAAACTAGAGTACTTTGCACATGTAATGAGGCATCGGGAAAAATATAATATTCTACACCTAATTATGCAAGGAAAAATAAGTGGCAGGAGAAGTCGAGGAAGAAGAAGAACATCTTTGCTAAGGAATCTGATACAGTGGTTTGTCCAGACTTCGCAATCACTCTTTCGATCGGCTGCAAACAAAATCATTATAGCCAACATGATCGCTAACATTCGTTAAACGGATATAGCACAACAAGAAGAAGATTCCTACCGTGATATAATGGTTAGAATTCTTTACAAATTTATTGTGTTAACTTTCACGAGAGTTTATTCTTTTAATTCGTACATCAGAGGGCTCCCATCTGAACTTTCGTCGATTTTAACTATATCTTTTGATTATTATTTTATGTGAGTGCCTAAAATGGGGTGATATTTTGTAGATATTTACAAAAATCAAGTAGATTCAATTCAGACAAACATCAATTTTTAGTCGATTATTTATCAAAGATTAGTTTACTCATTTTAAAATGATCATATCCGATTTGGAAAGAAATTGATTCTGCTTGGTGGTTAGTTTAAAACGAGGCTTATTTTATAGTTTGTTCGTTTTTATTAGGAGTACTTCCACCCAAGATTCATAAAACTTTTGAGAAAGTTATGATACCGAAAATTTTGTAAAGATTCAGCATAGAAAGGAGTTCATTTAAATGAAGAGAATCATAAAGTTATTTCGTTCTATATTTTTGAAGGAATTAAGAATTTTAGATGATCATTTTGTAACATTATTAATTCAATTGAGCAATACCGAAGTATTTTACTACCTACTATTTTAGTAAGATAAAAAAATAATTATTCTTTAAAAAACAACTTGTTATCTTCAATTTATTTCTGGATTCATTTTCTTTTTTTAATAGAAATTAAGATGTTTAAAATTTTGAAATAAAGACTTTAAACTGGCGTTTGAGTTTAATTTGTGAAGTTTGTACCCTTGCGCCCTTAATTACATGTTTGGGAGAGACTGTTAATACTCTTGAAAGATAATCCACGACATTTAATTAACTTAGCGAGGAAACAACGACAATGTTTTAAAGTTACAATTGAACGGAAAAAATAAAATATTTACTGACCTCGTAAAACATTTTTTCTGATAAACAATAACAATTACTGAACCACTTGAAAGATAATCCACGACATTTAATTAACTTAGCGAGGAAACAACGACAATGTTTTAAAGTTACAATTGAAGGGGAAAAATAAAATATTTACTGACCTCGTAAAACATTTTTTCTGATAAACAATAACAATTACTGAACCACCTAACCGGTACTATTCAAACACCCACCGGCACAAAAAAAGGGCACTTTGATTCCATTCGAAAAACATAATTATCGTTTGTTGTAATTTACTTGGAAAAACGTAAGTGAACGAACTGTTAGAAGAAGATTAAATGCAGCAAATTTGGTATCAAGATGACCTGCTACAGAAGAGGAAATTATTAGATCGTGTCGCTCGGCTGCGATTTGCTAGAGATCACCAAAATTGGACTGACAATGATTGGAGGCATGTGTTATTTACCGACAAATCAAGCCATTTCTTAAGATCCCAGAAGAGGTGAGCGTTATGCTGAATGTACATTTAGTCCTAGGTTAAGCTTTTAAAAAAGTCCAGTTATGATGTGGGTCGGCATTTCTATGGAATCACGCACAGATATATATATCTTGTTCCTAGGGAGCTATCAATTCTGTAAAGAGCAGGTTCTACACGCAGAGTTGGTAGAGAATACTTAAATAATGCTAACATCGCCCAGATGGATTGGCCACCGCACAGTCAAGATCTCAATCCTATCGAACACGTCTGGGATATGCTCGGTAGATGGATTCGAAGCCTGGAATCTGTACCCGTAACTCTAGAATAATTGCGATAAGCACTCCTGAAGCAACAGATAGCTATTCCTCAGGAGAATATTAACCGTTTAGTGAAAAGACTACCGAGAAGAATAAATGGTGTCATCCAAGCTCGGGGGGGGGGGGATCGTGATACCCGGTATTAATTTTGGCTTCGTATTTTATTATTGTTTAATTTTATGGCTCAAATTAAATCTATATATATAAAACTCAAAGGTGACTGACTGACTGACTGACTGACTGACTGATACAGTGATCTATCAACGCAGAGCCCAAACCGCTGGACTGATGGGGCTGAAATTTGGCATGCAGGTAGATGTTATAACGTAGGAATCCGCTAAGAAAGGATTTTAATTAATTCCACACCCAACGGGATAAAATAGGGGATGAAAGTTTGTATGATCTATCAACGCTCAGCTTAAACCGCTGGCCGAATGGGGCTAAAATTTGGCATGCAGGTAGATGTTATGACGTAGGCATCCGCTAAGAAAGGATTTTGATTAATTATACCCCCAAGGGCATAAAATAGGGGATGAAAGTTTGTATGAAACTTTGTCAATTTTAAACCGTTCGGGCTGAAACTTTGCATGCATATAGTTACTATGATAAAGGCATCCCCTAAGAAAGGATCCCCCAAGGGGATGAAATAGGGGATGAAAGTTTTTATGAAACTCTGTCAATTTTAAACCGATCGGGCTAAGATTTTGCATGCATGTAGCTACTATACCGTAGGCATATCCTAAGAAAGGATTTTGATAAATTCCACCCCTAAGGGGATAAACTAGGCGATAAAAGTTTGTAATGAACTTTGTTAATTTTAAACCGATGGGTCTGAGATTTTGCATGCATGTAGCTACTATGACGTAGGCATCCCATAAAATAGGATTTTAATAAATTCCACCCCTAAGGGGATAAAATAGGGGATGATAGTTTGTATGAAACTTTGTCAATTTTAAACCGATCAGGCTGAGATTTTGCATGCCTATAGCTACTATGACGTAGGCATCCCATAAAAAAGAATTTTGATTAATTCCACTCCTATTTGGATAAAATAGGGGATAAAAGTTTGTATGAAACTTTTTCAATTTTAAACCGATCGGGCTGAGATTTTGCATGCCTATAGCTACTATGACGTAGGCATCCTATAAAAAAGAATTTTGATTAATTCCACTCCTATTTGGATAAAATAGGGGATAAAAGTTTGTATGAAACTTTGTCAATTTTAAACCGATCGGGCTGAGATTTTGCATGCATATAGCTACAATGACGAAGGCATCCCTTAAAAAAGAATTTTGATAATTTCCACCCCTAAGGGGATAAAAAAGGGAATGAAAGTTTGTATGAAACTTTGTCAATTTTAAACCGATCGGGCTGAGATTTTGCATGAATGTAGCTACTATGACGTAGGCATCCCTTGGAAAAAGGATTTTGATAAATTCCACCCACAAGAGGATAAAATAGGGGATGAAAGTTGGTATGAAACTGTGTCAGTTTTAAACCGATCGGGCTGAGATTTTGCATGCATATAGCTACTATGACTTAGGCATCCCCTAAGAAAGGATTTTGATAAACTCCACCGCCAAGGGATAAAATAGGGATGAAAGTTTGTATGAAACTTTGTCAATTTCAAACCGATCGGGCTGAGATTTTGCATGCATATAGTATGCAAGTTTTTAACGTTTTAAAATAATAATAGTCTAATACCACTCGCGCTTTACTGAGCGGGTGTGTGGAGCGGTGAGACGGTAGCACGTTGCTGATGGCCGACATGGCACTGTCGATAGACGCGTAGAGTCTTGAAAATTCGAGAATAAATTTGTTTTATTACGTATTGGTGTAATAAGAAATTACTTTTTTAAATTCCATCCTTAAGGATTTAAAATAGGGGTTGCAAATTTGTATGAAACTCGGTGGCAAAAAACTAAAGTCCACGTGGATAAAACAAAAAAAGAGAAATCTTGACGATTTGATACTTTTTAAATTTTTTATCTTGTTACATGACTCTACAGAGTGTTTCAAACTAAAACAAAAAAAAAATAACATTTTATTTTTTCTCGTATAAAATGGCATGGGAGGACTTTTTTACATTAGAAGTAGGTTATAAAGTTTAATAATCTATCTACAAATTTTTGAAAAAATCATTAAAATCAGCTGAAAACAAAAGTTTTGAAACTTTTAATTTGATCAAAATTTCAAAGTGCGCGTTTGTCGTGCCGGTGAGTGTATTATGTATTTGTACTGTATATTACAAGCTTGAGTACACTCGTAAATAAAAATATAAAAAAACAATATTATTTTTACGATACACACTCGGGGCTTGATTAATGCTCTTAGAAGTCGTATTTATGTTATACCAAAGCTCTCGATATTAGATTTCGTTTTATTGCATGATAAAACTACAAAACGGTATCAGTAGGTATATGGTTTCTCTAACTAAAATACTGCTTAATTCAATTAGCATTTTAATTAATATGGAGTACCTACTTTATATAAGAGTGTATCTAATAGAAAAAAAATTCTTAAATTCTTTACCTGTGCAAGGTCTCCAAATTCTCCTCCATTTGCAGTAAAAGTTAAATAACAAATAAATGGGATTTTATCTTCTTTTGGTCTATGTAATTCTAAGCTGTATGTTTTTCCAATTATTCCGTAATATGTTCTGTTGCATTCTGAAACAAAAAAGAATTATAGTGTAAATATACAAAAAAAAATATTGTATTTATACCTCGAGGCCCACTTGTCTGTCAGTGACGTCATTATGACGTAAATGCAAGTGGAACCAATGCGAGGTTCGAATAAATGCTAGTTGCCATGTTTAACTTAGAAAGGCTCACTATCGTTGTCTTATTAACGCGCAATAGAAAGAGATGCTTTAAAAAAAATGGCAAGCGCACTACCGCACTTAATAATGTTGTCCAGTGTTGACATTTTTCTAATGCGGGTTAATAAGACACTGATTGCCAGCCTTTCTAAGTTAAACATGACAACTAGCATTCATTCGAAACACGCATTGGTTCCACTTGCGTTTACTACACAATAAGGTCACTGACAGACTATTGGGCCTCGAGGTATAGCACAAAGAAATACCTGTCGCATTATCGTAGAATGGGGTAAATAGGGTCACTGTGGTAAATAAAATCGAAAATTGGGATTTTGTGAGTAAAATTCACAAAACATTAATATCGTAAGCAAAATTATTTAATCTGAGTTAAATTTTTTGCCTAACCGTCAAACTCATAAAAGTCCTTAACATTTCATCAACTTTCATCAGTCGGTAGAGTACTGAAAATCACAACATGGTGCGTAAACTTTATCTGTAAATACTCAAGAAACATTTAGGGCAGTGGGGCTAATTAATTTTGAAAGATTAGCAACTTAGGCACACATAATGATCTTAGTTTATTTGTAAGCAAAAACAGAATATAAAAATATTGAAAAATTGTTGTTTATTTTATGTTATCGGGGTTATTAGGATCGATAAATGAGGCAATAGGATCAGGAGGAGGGGTAAACAGGATCAAGAAATATGCCTAGAGATTACAAACCAAAAGTAGGGGAAACATTACAAAAAAATAGAAGAGGCTAAAAAATAAGGCTACAGTTACTATGGGCAGTGCCGAGCGGACCCCTACCAGCGCCGTCGGGCAAACCTTACGAAGCGCCTTTCTTAAAATTTGTTTAATTTATTAGAAAGTTTTTTATATTTTCGCCGTGTTCTGTGTCTCTGTGTCATTCCGTGGAATTTGTAATCGAATTTAAACCTATTTCCCGACTACCTAGAGCTCTGAAATTTTCAGGATAGCTAAGAACTGGATGACAATGCATGTTTCAAGTGTGTTTAGGCATATACATAGATTTCGAAATTTATACCGAATTGATATTAAACATGATCTAAGTTGTGTATAGATAATATTATTTTGAAAGTTATTAAATAAATCGTTCGTAGCGTAGTTGGTTAGGCGGCGGATCAGTCCACTTGTGACAGTTCTGTTATGTTATCATAATGGGATCGATTACGCGACAGAGAAGTTTTTTTTTCTTTTTTTTTTTGTTCTTACATATGAAAACAGGAATTATTATTTTAACTGGTAATAAAATAAACTGTTTTAGAAAGTTTTTAGATACAGCTACCCTTGATTTTGTTAACAAGGAAACAATCTTCTCTATGATCAATCACAGCGTTGTATGACTTAATATTTTTACAATGTCAGGGATGCTGTGCATTGTTGAGATGACACAAAATATGACCTATAAATCAGTAAAAAACTTTCTATTATAAAAAGTTCTTTTGATTTTTCTAAATTAGGATGTCATGCAACTACTTTAATAAATAAAACAAAAATTAAATTTTAACAAATATACTTTACTGAACAAACTTTTTATTTGATGGAAAAAATAATATACATATATTTATACATAATAGATTAGATTAAATTAACAAACTTACTAATTTTATATTAGGTCTATACATAATTTAGGTACATTTTGCATTGCAAACAGAAAAGCAAGAATTGTCAAAAACGTTAAATATACATAAGTATTACATGTTATATTATTTCAACTTTTCTTGCTTTTCTGCTTGCAAAGTCCTTGATTATATCGTGTATATCACATTGTTTTAATATTTCTTCTTCTATTGATATTATAATTATTATATGATTATAATTAACAATTCAAAATTTTCGTCAGTTCGCCTATCGGTTAAAAACTTTTTTAAATCTGATAAAGAAGCTAAAGCTACTTGGACATTTTGATCAGTAGATTGTAGAATTTTACTAACAAAATTTATTTTACTTAAAACTATATGCCAAACTTTTAGCGAGCAAATGAATGTAAATGAACAAATTTTTTCTGCTAAACATTTGGCATCATAATTTGATTTTTGATCAAATAAATTGTTATTTGAAATATCAAATAAAGCATCGTATATTTCTGGTAAATTGGTAACTAGCGGTTTAATTGCATCGATGCGACTTGACCATCTTGTTTCGGGCAATGGTTTTAAAGTAAAATTTGATAAATATTTTTTTAATAAAGCCCATCTTTTTGTTGAAGATGAAAAATATTTGAACAATTCTTGAATAAGATTAAAAAATCCAGTTGTGTGATAATTGAGACTGGCAGCGTCGTTTACTACCAAATTTAAACTTTGGCTAGCACAAGGTACAAAAAAAGCGCGAGAATTTATATCTAATAGTCTTTTTTGCAGACCGTTGTTTTTACCCCGCATATTTGAACCATTATCATAGCCCTGTCCCCTTAAATTGTTTATATCCAAATTTAATTCAGTAAATTTATTAATAATAAAATCTGTTAAGCCAGCGGCGGTTGTGTCTATAATCGGACAAAAAGCTATAAAATGCTCTTTTATTTCTAATATTTTTTCTTCCTCATTAAAATTAACAAATCTAATAATTATACTTATTTGTTCTACGTGTGATACATCAGAAGCGCAATCTAATATAATTGCAAAATATTTATTATTTCAACATAAATTACAATGTTTGACTTTGGCCACGAAAAGCAATATTTTGTGTAGCTAAAAATTGTATAACACATATTATTCTTTTAATAACGTCGTACCACCGCTGTTTTTCTATTTCTATATTTTTTTGATTAATACCATCAATTGTAGTTTTAGTTTTTAATGATTGACTTAAATTTGTGCACTTTTTATAATTATTAAAATGAGCAGTACTTTTTTCGTGTTTACTGCAAGATTCCGCCAAATGTTTCCAATCGTTTGTTCCGTTGCAAAATGGAGATTTGTTTTTCGAATCGAATAATTTGCAGCATAAACAAAAAACCGCATTTTTTGATACAGAATAAAGCAACCACTCTCTATGAAACTTTTCACCATTTCTTAAATGTCTTTCATAATAAAAATCTGAAAATTTTCGTCCCGAAGAATCACGCGGAAAATTATAATTTTTTACTTGCGTAATCAGGGTTTCTAGTAAATATTCAACAATGTTTGCAGTCAAAACTTCTGGCCAAAGTCCAGGATCATCTTTGGAAAAGCTGGTGCTGTTGTTGATCTTTCTTTTGGTGGCGGCGGTGCATCAAGCGCAGGTCCAGGCAATTCTTTAGGCGCATCATCTTAAAATAAAAACACACAAATGAGTAAATATCGCCCACTGTAGGTACCAAATGCATTGATATATTTATTTAAAATTTAAATAAAATGCTGAATTTTTTATAGCTTTTAAAAATATATACATATCTTTAAAAAAAGCACATACCACTGGAAATGTTTTTTAATTCCTCACTTTCGCAAATCTCTTCCTCGACACCTAGTGATTGTTTTGATGTTGACGGTGAATACACAAAATATTGCTGTATTTTTGTGGCATTCTTATTACGTTCTTCCTCTCGTTTGCGTTTTTTTATTAAATTCTGGTAGCCAGACAATTTCTTTTTTTATCACTCATCACAATATTCACAATTATTAAGTATCGCAAAAACACAAATACTAAACTAAAACAAGTCTCGATATTGCACCATGCACTCACTTTCGGTCATCTGCTCGCTAAACTCAAAAAATTGTTTTGCATTTTGTCAGTATTTATAAAATGTTTTATTTTATTGGACTTTATTTTATTAAAGGGCAATAACGCTTTTTACCATTGCACCATGCCACTCACTTTCGATAACTGATAATTCTTTTTTGGTCATCTGCTCGTCATCTGCCTGCTAAACTCAAAAATTTGTTTTGCATTTTGTCAGTATTTATAATTTTTTTTATTGGACTTTATTTTATTGAAGGGCAATAACGCTTTCAAAGATCGCCTTTGAATAATTCCTATGATATCAATGATATCATTAAAATGTATTTGCCGCATTTGCATTCATCTAAATTGCAAAATACTGACAAACTACTGAGATGAAAAATTGTAAAAATGATAGGGGGTTGCTAAATTTATTTTTTATGTAATTTGAAAATTGAGTTTAAAATAATTACTGTCACAAAAAAAATCTAAAACAAAAAAACATTTTTTTTGCTACTACCACATTTGCAGCTTTTATCCGGTCTAAAATCTCAGAGCGGCGCCTCCGGCGCCTCTGTCACCTGGGCGCCGTCGGGCGCCGCCCGACTTGCCCATATGGACGGCTCGGCACTGACTATGGGTGCGAATTGTGACGTGTTCGTCCTAAATCCTCGAACGAACCTCCAGCGCTAACACTCGATTAAGTTCGAACCAAGACCAAGAGTGGAAATTTATTTGGGTAAATCAAATAAAGAAAATTTAATTTCTTTGGATATCGTTACAAATTTGGGAAATTTATTAAAAAATTTTAATAAGTTAGAAATAAAATTTGTTGAGGAAGAAAAACCGAGTCATCTTACAAAGAAATTGAAGAGACTACTCAAATATAACAACGTCAATGTAAGAAGTAAGAAAATACCATCGGATTTATACATACACGAGTTTCGAAAAACCCTTAAAATTTTAGAGTTAGAGTTATTTGATCTGGACCAAAATCAATAGGATTCTTACTCATGACATGAAGATTCTATATACCAAATTTCATGACCCTATGACCTTCCGTTTAAGAGTTATAGCGTACACAAACGAAGGGAAATATGCATTATATACACGAGTTTTGGAAAATTTTACGGTTAGAGTTATCCAATCTGGACCAAAATAACATAAATACTCCATATACCAAAATGTGTGGTAAATTTCATTCATTCCAAGTTTGTTGTGTATAAGTACGAAAATACAGCATTTTCTTATTTGACTGTGAAACCTCCTTAAGCGAGGTTTTCTCAATTACACATATAATTCCCCGTACAAATTGTTAACAAATGGATATTGAATTGTGGTAAACTTGGTTTGTTAACCCAATTCGCTCAGAGAATGTCGAGAAAGTTTAGGTGGCATCCGTGTAACGACACTCTTTGTCGCAAGATAAAGATAAAGAAACCCAGAAAATTAAAAGTATCCGCAATTACATTTGTGTCGTTTCATAATTCTTCGTTCTATTAATATAGCATTTGCTAACGTTTATGACCATTGAGTCCACCTAGTATAATTTTTAAGTTACTGCCTTTTTTGTATTATTTTCAGTGTTTTTTTTTTTCTACAATATTCATTTTTATAATTCCCTAGGTAATAATTCATTCAAATTTTTTCGCTACTTGAATGGTACAATAAAATTTTTCAAATGTTAAAACCTACAATCCTACTCTCGCTGTGCAAACAAAAACCTCAAAAAGGGCCGAGGTCGCTTTTGATGGTGTGAGTCTAACAAAAACCTTTATTTCAAGCAACAAATCATGTTATGATAATGCACAGTCAGAAGTGCCAGTGTACGGTGTAGAAAATAGCTCTGAAAATGGTCTGTTGTAAAATTCACATAAAGGGTACAAGAGCAGCTTTCAATTTACGTAAAAAATTCTGTGTGTATTTGTTTTTACATATTATCAAATACGTTATTATCTATCTTTTTCTATCTATATAAATAAAAATTAATTGATGTTCGTTTGTCTCGCTAAAACTCAAGTTTTACTGTACCAATTTGGCTAATTTTGGTTTTGAATTATTTGTGGATATTCAGGGAAGGTTTAAACGGTAACAAACATAAATAGTAATAAACGAAAATTACTACAAAACGATAATTTAATTCTTAAATACAGTTTGTAATAGTTCTGTGAGTTCCTAATAGATGGAAGTATAAGTTAATTTATCGATATAAATCTATTCCATCATTTGACATCTACGTTGCGAAGATATTTGGTAGATGGCGTTTTATTTCGATTTATAAATAATACAGTTAGAACAATTTCTTTTTGGACAATTGACATTTACTTTAAAGAGTGCTACACAACAAAAACAATTGGTATAAGTGTTACGTACAAAAACATTCAAAAAGTATGTAATTAACTGTTTGGCAAAACAAGAAGACCATGAAGTATTAAGGCTACCTCCATATAACTGCTTCCTAAATTCTATACAGCTACTTTGGGATCAGTTAAAAAAGAATATTGCCAGCAAAAAACAAACTCCAAAACTAAGTGCATCTATGAGAAGGTCATCTGTGAATCTAAAAGTTTGGAAGGGGCGAGCTAGTGCTCAGCCAGCATTGAGGCCACATATGACCCATTGTGCATCCTCCCGTATGTAGAGATATCCTCACCTCAGGCTGTCACCAGGCCTAGTGATTTAAAATAGGGGATGAGGCTCTCGAGGGGGATCTCCCTGACATCGGCTGGTGTAAGCCAATACTCGCCCAACACGGATCTTCTGATTTCAGAAAAAGCAGAGCAGTCATACATAATGTGTTCTACTGTTTCCTCTTCTTGTTCGCAGCCTCTGCATAGCGGCGATTCTGTTAATTTCATCCTAAAGAGATGTTGTCGCAATTGGCAGTGACCTGTCAAGATTCCCACAGCTGTTCGGAGATTTTATCTGGTCAATGCCTTAATTTTTTTTGCTGTTTTCTTGCCAGGGTGAGGTAATAACTCTCTGGCCAGTCTACAGTTCGTAGTTTCATCCCAGCCCTGTATAGATTTTTGGTGAGAGTCTCTCTCTCTCTCGTTGTAGCTCTTACAACCCAGGATAAGTCTTGGCTGACTCAACAATTCCCCTCCATAAGACTCTGTCCATCATTAGCTCTTCTGCTTCCGTAATATTCAGAGCTCTAAGATCTGATGCTATGTTGTCTCTCCACCGTAGCCGTGGTCTTCCTAATGGTCTTCTACCGGTCGGGGCCTGCTCCCATACTAATTTGACAGCTCTTCCATCTTCCTGTCTTTTGACATGGCCGGCCCATCTCAGTCTTTCCGCTTTAATTATTTTTACAATGTCCGGTTGGTCATATAGTTCTTCTATTTCCCTGTTTTTTCTACTACGATACTGTTTCATCCCGTGTAGCTCCGTATATACTCCGTAGGATTTTCCTCTCTCTCTCTTAGAGAGTGCTGTTTGATAAGGTCCACGACTGCGGACAATGTTAGCTTGATAGATGGGCGAGGGCTAACATATTTGTAGCCCTCGCTTGACAAGGTCAATAGCAAGTGATGTCGCTGCAATAGACAATAAAAACTGGACAAGTTGCATTAAACATGTTAAACAAAATAATTAAAAAGAGCAGTCGATAACTGTTAGTATAATATAGATCCTATTACGGCCCTGAGCTTTAAAGTGTCAGCTTAGCTAGCCGTTAACATTAGTCAGTTCGCACGAATTTGGAACGTAAAAGACGCTACAGTGCATTTTGAAGCTATGTATATAGAAAATTTAAAAATGCAATGTTGTAATTTTTTGTTTACTTATTTTAGAATTAAAAATGCTGTATACTCACTTGTACAATACCTTGGTTCATCGGATCCATCCCCACATTCATTCTTGTTGTTACAATAGCGATTTAGAGGAATACACCTCCCGTTGTTGCACTTAAATTCGGAAACCTTGCATTTTCCTGTTGAAGGCGATTTAGTTGAAGCACCTCTTGAATTACCTTGGGACGCTGCTGAGCCGAGAAAGACCAGGCATATGACGATTGAGGCTGAAACTCTGATCCAAATTGTCGGTGACATTCTAAGCCGAGACTCTGAAAATAAAAGGACATCATCAAACAAACCGAGTAATTACTATTTTAGATATTAACTGAAGAGGTTTGCCTCAAAGAGAATTCTTTCTCGATTAGTGCTTATGATTAGTACAGAAATTCAACAATTACTATTCACTACAATGCGTTTTAAGAATAAATGCTGATGGTGGTATTAGCAGTGGTGTTTCTATAAATAAATTAAAAGTATGAACCCATAAATATATAAAAAAAATCCAAAAATCGTTGATTGGAAGTTATGAATTAGCACTGTACAGACGTCGCGTCAGTTGGTGAGTTCTAAATACTGGCTATTATTCAGGAGCGTTATAAACCCTTACCAGAGTGTAAATATAACTTTTGTCGTTAACCAGATACGAATTCATATGCAGGAAATTATCAGTATATGCAAAATAGTAATAAAATTTTAAAACTTAAACGAAAGCAGTTTATTGTTTTACTCTCTTCCTGCTTAATGTTTCTTCGTCACGAAGACTCTTTGGTTGGCTACGACAATATTAAAACGACAATGAATTAAGCAATAAACAAAACGATTCCATCTACATTTGACACCGTCCAATTAACTTTCCCTCATGTTTACCTAGAAATTCTATAAAAATGTAACTTGACGATGTGGAAAGTTGGTGATGTTGTCTTGTTGTGAAGATCTGCTGTAGGTGGCGGTTGGTGGAATGGTCATTAAACATCTGCCGCTCTTCAAGTCTGCCTTGGAATTCTATAAAACAGTTACTTCCTGGAGGCACTTGACGATGTGGACAGTTAATGGAGTCGTCTTGTTCTGAAGATCTGCTAGTGGGGCGAGTAGTCGTCAGAGTAGGTCGGTGGGTATTGGAATGGTCTTTAAACATCTGGCTGGTCTTTGTAAAATGGATAGCTTCTGTGGAATCAATGGCAGTGGTAAGACTGTTCTTAGGGTAGTTGCTTGTCGGAAGAAGTTCCAATTGATGTACATGATGAGAAGAGTGGCATTGGTGCTGCAGTCAAGATAGGACATAATCGGATCGTTCTCTATAAATCGTGCTTTAGTGCGTAATCGGATCGTTTTCAGCTTAGTTCCGTTTGGTTGCCTTGGACTCAGTTTTAGCTTAAATGTCATTTTAAATAATTAATGAACTACTTAGTTTAATAACTGTAGCTCAAAATTGTGCCGTGAGTGGTTTTACAGTATAATTTTGTCTCTTCCTGGTTGCGACTAGTAATTCTCGAGTTAGTAAGTTAAAAAATTTGGGTTCTTTTATTGTTATACCTACCTGTTTGAAATACAAGTAATTCGATTTTAATAATGTTTCCTTTAATTGTTTTATTTAGTATATTTTATTAATACTAACCAAAATCACTTTTGCCAAAAATTAGTTTTTTTTATTATCATCAAAATCAGTGCCGATTTTACACGTGCTTTAAGAATTAATTTACTCTCAATAAAATGGCTAGAAACTAGTTCTACTTGACTGTAAAATCATTAAGGGATCGATTTCTGATTATTTATTAGCGATTCATCTAAATTGAAGAGGTCTACCCAAGATTTTTTATTATTATCGATTTTGGATTTGTTTAGTTTGTACTTTGGAGCACTTAATTCCATGTTTGGGAGGGACTGGTATAACTCTTAAAAAAAACCAATATCTAGTGAGCTAGCTAAGGGAATAACGCCCTTTAGGACGTTTTAATGTTACAAGATTCAAGAATACCTCAGGTTAGTTCCACAGAAAACATATTCACGTGGTGTAATTCATGCACATCATTACAAAAACAGCTATATCTTTGTTAATAAAAATAGTTTTGCGTTTATATAGCTACAGTGTTTTTATATCAGACCCTTCAGATAGATAAAATAATGATGAGCTACTCTGTAGGCGATCTTCAACCTAAATTTCAATCGAGCTTAGGCAACATGACGGGCTTTGACCGTTCGGAAGTAATAACAGTTCAGCTTTGCCTCTGATGCTCTCTACAACCCTCATCAAACATCCCCTAATTGCTGATTCTCCACTATGAAATCGCCGGCATAGCGCGCTTTCACTATTAATAATAATCCCTAGTTTTACTAAACAAGACTTTAATTTCGAGTAGTCGAACCCCACAAAAAGTTTTATCGAGTCTTTCATCTTGTTGTAAGCCAGAAAATTAATGCGTTTTTAATGAAACAATTTATTGATAGTTTGAAAATTTTAAATATTTGGAAAATCAGAAGCATTTTATGGATATGAAATGATGAGATATAAAATTTGGAAAGCCAAGAGTACTTTCTATACTACCAGAAAGAAAAGCAAGAAAAAAAGGAGTTAGAAATAAATAACTTTTTAAAAAGACAAATTTTCAAGGAAAAAACAACAAAGCTACTAAAATTCTTTTTTTCTTACTTGAAAAATTTGTGAACAAAACGACATGCGGCAATCCGGAAGTGCCTGATGAGGGAGGCGTAGCTTCTAACACTCAGAAGTATTTACTTGTGTTCACTTGCGATTACTTAAAATTACTTGCAATCACTAGTGATAGCTTACCATTACTTGTGATCTCTTAAAATCATTAGTATGTTATAATTTATCTGATCTTTTTGTATATAGAATAATTTCACCAGACGATTGTTACCTTGTCTATATCGGTGAGAATGACTTAGTTTAATAGTTGTAGTTCAAAAATGTGCCGTGAGCGGTGCTAGACTAAAATTATCGACTCTTTCTGATTGTGATTATTAATTATTGGCTCATTTTAAGTTGGTACGTCAAACAATCTGGTCTGGGTGTAAATTCTCTTCGAAACACAGTCGATTTTAAGAATGTTTCTTTATTTTCTTATTTTATTTAGTGTAAATGTCTAAAAAGGGGTGTGATATTTTATTAAAATCAAGAAGTTTCACTATTATTATCATCAAAGTCAGGGTCGGTTTTTACACGTGCTTTATGAATTACTTTATGGAAAAATTCGATTTGGCTGGAAACTGATTCTACTTGATTGCAAATTCGTTTGGGGATTGATTTTTAATTATTCGTTACTATTAAGGGTTCATCAAGATTTATTCGAGGAGGTCCAGCCTAGCTGTTTAGCTATAAACATATTGGCAAAATTCCAGTCATTTTGTGGAGAAATAGGGACATAAAATTAATCCCGAATTTCGTCCCGACTTTAAAAAATTGTAAGGAAAATCATCAATGTACGATCGACACCGAAAAATCTGAGTTAATCCGAGGATTTCTAAGGATTAATGAAATAAGAGAATAATTAATTCTTTAATTAACCTAATCAATTCTTGTTGACATATAATATTTAGTTATCAATATTTTTATTTAATTAATTAATTGTTTAAAACGGGTGTTTGCGAATAATTTGTTTAGTTGTACTTTGGAGCCCTTTTTACATGTTTGGGGGAAACTGATAAAAATCTAAAAAAGTACCCCTTCACTTATTGGTTTAGCTTCGGAAATAACGCCCTTTTCGCACGTTTTAACCTTACAAATAATCACCTACAATTATTAGTAATCACTTGCAATCACTTGTCATCACTTGTATTCACTTTTGATCACACTAAAGTATTGTTTGACTGTTTTTAAAAGTTTGCCCATTCTAAACAAATACACACATTGCGATCGGTACTCGAATTGAACTGGAAATTTTATTTAAGGGCAAGGTTTGCAATTTAGAATTCCACATTAACCATTTCCATAGGCAGCAAAGTCGAATTCCTTTAATTACGTAATACTGTTAAAAATTCATACAGAAACGAATTTAATTAAATCAGAAGCTCCACAATTCACTATTCTAGTAAACGATTTGAAAATTAGGTGGAGAGTCATTCTAACTGTTGGAATTCTTCATTGATTGGTTGTGAAAATAAGTTCTTTTTAACATTAACGAATTAGAGCTGTTTTCGTTACAAAATTCAAATTTCCTACAATACTTTATAAGAAAACAGCCATAAAAGTAATTAGTAACTGTAGATATAAATCTTAATCGGGATGTGGGTTAGGATAACCAATTTTACTGACTATAGAGATTCTTAGAAATACCTACTGTAGGATTCCTTGACGGAAAAATGTATTGACGTTCCTAAGTTAAATCTTCGGAAATTTTCATGAATTCTGTATAACCAACATGTTGCTAACACACCCTTTAAGCCAGAGTCCATCAATAGATTTACTGGGAAGTGATTTTAGATAAATTATGCAGAGACCCGTGCTGATGTTTACTGAATCTCTGAGATTTAGACTCGAAGGGCAGTAGCAGGATTATAAGATATTTGAAATTGATAGGATTAAGCTTGTCGTGAAAATTAAATAATTTAAAAGTGTACGCAAATAAAAGATACTTACTGTGTGTGATTCTACACCTAATTTTTAATCTAGAAAAGAAAATTTTTAATCTAGAAAAGAAAATGTTGTTTTAGTTTTGAAGTTTTTATTATATTTTCTCGTTAGTTTTATAGTTTTTACTATTTTTTTTGTTGTATTTTGTAATTTTTCGAATAAATCTAATATATATCAACTGCGCCACGGTAGCTTCATAGTACTTTACAAGAACGTATTTAAGAAGGATGCTCCACTTGCTTGGTAGGGGTATGCGTGCCTGATGGAAGCAATTTGGGCAAGGCGAGAGACTGGACTGGAGCAAACGGCTACTTCGCCGTCTCTTTCTTTCTCATTACTTAGCACGCTACTGACTTTCTCACTCTTGAACGAGCAGTGAGAAGAACAGAGACAGCGCTAATGCGCAGTAGCTCTTTGCGCCAGTCCAGTCTCTCGCCTTGCTCACATTGCTTCCGTTTTCATTGCACACGGCAGCTCATAGTTCAACCGTTGTATATTTTTTCACTCAACGGTTCAACATAGGGAGTGGAGCATCCTTCTTAAATACGTTCTTGGTACTTTATTATACCTCGAGGCCCAACTATCTGTCAGTGACGTCTTTGTGACGTAATAGCAAGTGGAACCAATGCGAGGTTCGAATGAATGCTAGTTGCCATGTTTAAGTAAGAAAGACTTACTCTCTTTGTCTTATTAACGCGCGATAGAAAGAGATACTTTTAAGAAAAACGTCAACACTGGAGAACATTAAGTGCGCTAGTGCCGCTCAATAGGATCCAATGCATTTGAAAAATATTTTTTACCAGGGAATTATATTTTTTCTTTTATTGATAAATAAATCTTTATTTAAGAAAGTGCATTCTTCATTATATATTCTTTTTCAAATGCTCTTTCATTGGTAAATAAATGATTATCCAAAAAACTGCATTCTTCATTATATATTATTATTGGAATGCTGAATAATTTAATATAATTCTCCTCGACATCTTGTACTTCAAACGACACCCTCCTCTCTCCATTTTCTTAATTTTCTTAAATTGCTTCTTTTATTATTCATCTTGAAAAAGGGGGCCTTATAAAAGAAAGCCACCTTTCTTGAGTGGAAATGCCGAACGAGCCCTAACCCGAAAAATTTCGGTTTTTATATCTAACAGCCATCTGGTGTCCTTGTTAAACATTGAGGAATATTTAGGACACTTTATGTGCCAGTAAACTCATCATTCATCGTTTTTAAGGCCCTGTTTCAGATTTATATAAAATTCAATAGAGGGATGGTGCTTAATCCCTAATTTATTCCAGTTAATGGAACATAAAATTTTAACGTTTTTAGATTTACCTAATTTACCACATCTATCTCTGAGTGAATTTCGGTTTACACAAAAGCATGCCGTAAAAACGCTTTCAGTTATTGTTTATGATTTAATCTAAAAAAACGACGTGTCCTGACATCTCCTCGTTTTATTGCCAATCATTTTTTAAAATTGTGCAAGGAATAAGTGTCTGAGGGAGCCAAGTCTGGAAAATAGAGGGGATAGAAAACAAGATGGAACCCTATTTGCATTAATTTTGCAACTAGAAATGCGTTGTCTTGATGAAAAAAGACTTTTTTGTGAACCAATTCTGCAGCTCCGTTTTCAAACAGTCCTATATGTACCTGTAATAGTTTTATCCTTTTGCATATAAGTAATGAGAATTTTTCGTTTCGAATCCCTAAAGACATTCGCCATAATCTGTCGGTGATTTTTTTGGAGCAGATTCACCCTTGGTAACCCATTGTTTTTTGGTCCTACGAGTGTAGTGATGTATCTATGTTTCATCCATAGTCATAAAATGACGCTTAAAGTCCTGCGAATTTTTCTGAAATCGCGGCAAATCGCTCTCGAAATACTTCACAAGATTTAGTTTTTGGTCAAACGAGAGCAATCGCACCAGCTATCTTGTGGATAGCTCTGTCGTCTTCAAATATTGATACAAAACATTATGTATCTGTTCATTCGATACTTTGCAAAACATATTCATGCTCTTGAGCAAGTTCAAAGGCAAATCTCCAGACTTTCTCCAGCAATTCGTAATCTTAAAGAACGTCTCCAAACCTCAGGATTATAAAGCCTCCAAGAAACAAGACTTCATGGAATCTGATCGATACATACCAAATTCTACGTGGTTATTATTCGCTTGATTTTAGTTTATTTGTGCTCATTGACGATGTGCGGAATCATGGTCATCGATACAAACTAGTACGTGAAAATTTTAAAAGGCTGTGTCGACAACAGTTTCTTACAAACAGAATCTTTAGAGATTAAAACACGTTTCTTGATTTTGTGGTCGATGTGGTCGATACATAATGTATATCAATGTCCATCTCACGCATCCATCATCATATCATTGATTTTATCAATGATTTATGGAGGGCGTCCAGAACGTTCAGCCTCACTTATGTCCATATGGCCACTCCAAAAACTTATAACCACTTATAAATTGTTCTTTTATAAAGTAATGTTTCATCAACACACGAAATACTATTTCGTCTATTTTACTTGATTCAGAAGTGCCATCTTTCTGATTTCGCACTGACTTTTGAAACGACCCTCGTATTTAAGTTTGTTGAAAGTTAGAGTAGTGTTTAATTTATGAAACTGTTAATTTATTTAATTAATTTTGATTAGCATCCTGCATGTGACAGAAGATCCACTTTCTGGAAAGAGGTCAACGCAATATCAAAGCATGAAGCAACTTGCAACTACATATAACACATGTTCCAGTTTTGCATCAAATTATAGCAAATTTGTTTTGTTAAAGGTTTACTAAAGGACTGCGGCAATTTACATTGGTTTACATTATACGTTGTCACTAAATTTAACAACCAAATCTAATTCCATAGTGTGAAAATGTTTGATCACATTACATTAAAAATTTAGTTTAAAATTAGATTGAATATACCACATGAAACAATACTTGTAAATAGTTATAAATCTCGCATTATTTCTTGTTTTATCGATCATTAAAGCAATGCATATTTGTAACAAACTAATATAAAAATTAACTTCTTCTTTATCCTTCGATTACTCCTGTTTCTCTGTCTCTATTCCGTTGTCTATCAGCTTTCTTTCCATTTTTGGATGCTCGTCCTTGACCCTTTTTTGTTCTATGGGGTGTGTTTTCACTAAAAATTTTCGGTAGTCTCTCCTGTTCCATTCTGTCCACGTACTGATCTCATTGCTTTCGTCTGTTTTTTATAAATTTAGTGATGATGATTAACAAAAATATTAATTTTAAATGAACACCTCTATACCTATTATGCCACCAAGGAAACTAGTAACATCTATGGATCTATGATAGTAACTCTACAGACTATACTATAAAAGTTTTAAGTGCCTTAGTTGCTTAGTTGGAAAAGTTTTGAGGCTTAGAAATTATAATATGCTCAACTCAAGGCATGTCTTTTCTTTTCATAATAATTTTATGTCTGCTTATAGAGTTAAAAAAATAGCAATCTTTAATCTATTTGTAAGCTTTTAATAAATCAGAAAAACTTATTTAAATATTATTTTTTACGAAATTCTATTCTAAAGTCCATTTAAGCAGTAACTAATCAGTATAAACTGCTACTTTTTTAAGGTTTATTTTTAAGACCAGTAAATTTATAGTACCTCAGGGAAACATTTAAGAAAGTATTATTAGATCCTTAGGGTCCTGGAAAACAGCCGAAACTGAAAATTTTCGATGGTTTTAAATTCTTGTTCTTAATCTTCTCATAAGATGAATGGGTATACTTTAAAAGCAAATAATGTCCATTAAACTGTTAAGAAACATTTTTTCTACGTTAACAAAAACTTCCAACAAGATTAAATCCTGGTTTGATAATTTTACCTGCCGTGCATAAATATTCTGATCATTTTTAACGAAAAATCTAACCTCAATTCTACCACCAGGATCAGGCTAACGAATTGTTTGCAGGAAACTTTGAATGAAACTATTACTCACTTTAACCATTTCGTTTTCTCTCTCTCTGTTTCTCTCGACCGTAGCAAAAAGGAGAATGCGACAGAGTGTTTGCTAAATGTTGAAATTGGTTTGTTTTCAAACTTCCATAAAGGACCAGAAACAAACAAAGATTCAGCTTTGTTCAAGTATAATCCGGTTCGTTTCTGTTTAAGGTTTAATTATGGCACTAACAGTAATATCACTAAAATTTGCAACTACGACAATCCAATATCTTTAACCATATGGAAATGTTAAAGGTTCACTAAAAAATGATTCTAGTTTGTCTAGAATTTTAACTATTATGTATTCCAGTATAATATTTAAAGTTATATACACATTCTGGGTAACCCGGCATCTTCGTACCGCTGATCTCTGTTGCTCATTTTTGTTTTTTTTTTATTTTTACGTTTTCAGTGTTTTGTTTTTAATTTTGACGTATTTATTATATTTTCTCGTTAGCTTCCAGATTATTACTATTTTTTTCGTTATATTTTGTAATTTTCGAGTAAATATATTAGATATCAACTGCGCCACCTGGCGGTGCCGTCATCGTATTTAATTGCTGATGTACATCTATACATATAATAAAACCGTAGAAATGTATATGTTTGTGCGCGCATCACATGAAAACTACTGATCCTATTCGAATGCGGTTTTCAAAGACGTATTTGTCTTCTTTCAACTTAACATCTGGTGTATAAAACTTTCCCCCCCCCCCACTTCTTTAACGGGGTGAGGAAAGAAATGTTTATACAAAAATCAACACGCCACGCGAACGACGTCGCGGGTACATCGAAATAGAACCCAAAAATGTGGTTAGATTTTTTTGTCTGTCTGTATGTTTGTGCGCGCATCACATGAAAACTACTGATCCGATTCGAATGCGGTTTTTACAGATGTATTTGTCTTCTTTTAACTTAACATCTGGTGTATAGAAATTTCTCTCCCATTCCTTTAAAGGTGTAGGGTAAGAAATTTTTATACAACAATCACACGCCACGCGAACGACGTTGCGAGTACAACTAGTAAATATATAAGACATTAACTGCGCCACCTTTAGGTGGCATTATAGCACTTAATTCAGTAAGAATTGGTTGTTTTAAAAAAAGAAATATTAACTGCGCCACTTTACGCTGGCGTCATAGTACTTAATTAAGTATGCATTTCCTTTTTTACGCAATTTTTTTCGGTTTTTTCGACTATTTGCAACTTTCCTTTAGTTTCTAGTTTTCATTTAAAAACCGTAATACAACGCCACCTACCAGGTATCTGTAACCTAAATATTAAAAAAATTAACTGACATCGCCATTTATTTTTGTTTTGTCGTTTATATCATATTTTTTCGTTAGGTTCCAGATTTTACTTTTTTTCCAATGATTTAACTAATTTTTCAATTAAATATATAAGATACTAGCAGCCCGCCCCGGCTTTGCACGGGGATTAAAGAAGAATAACAAAAGCCATTAAATTTATTGGGTCAACGCTTCCCTGTAAATGATATTACATGTTGTTTTATTTTTTGGCAGCAAGATAAATTGATTTTCAGGTGCTCCGACCCGCCTTAGGCGGTTGGCCATGAGGAAAGCCGATCCCTACTAATTGGAAGGTTTGACCTTGAGACTTATTATTAGTAAAAGCAAAAGATGTTTTGATAGGAAATTGAAGCGATTTAAACGGATTTGGTCGATCAGTTGGGATCATCGGTATCCTCAGTAAATGAGCTAGTTGACCAGCTGGTGATTCAGTTATATTGGTTGCTACAACTTAATTGTCCTTTAATTCCTTTATAAGTAGCCTCGTCCCATTGCACATGCTAAATTCGTGATTATGAAATAAGTTATTTTGATAAGGATTAATACCAAGATAAAAACTTTTAAAAAATTAAAAAATAATTATTGTGACGTAATTATAACAGTTAGACATATGATGTCGCGGCATTTTTTGTAGATATTTATATATTCTTCAAAATCGTAGTACATTATTTTATTCTATAATCAATAGTATTCTCAGCGCATGCGATGTAAGAATTTTAAGGTCATTTTTGGTTACATTAATGGCATTCTAGTAAGGATCTCTAATTTTTTTGAAAATGAAACATAGCCTATGTCACTCGGGAATAGTGTAGCTTGCCAACGGTGAAAGAATTTTTGAAATCGGTCCAGTAGTTTCGGAGCCTATTCATTTCAAACAAACAAAAAATCAAACCTTTCGTCCTTATAATATTAGTATAGATTAAAGAGTTCCTGGTTTAAATATACAAGATATTAACTGCGCCACCTTACGGTGGCGTCATAGTGCTTAATTTAGTACAAATTACTCGTTTACTGAAAATTTGTAACCTAGATATCAAACAAATTAACTTACACCGCCATCTATTGGAAATTCATAGAACTTTATAATAAATTCATTCTTTGTAATGTAATACTCTGAACTTTCACAAAGATTTCATGATCAAAATTGGTCAAATTGGTCCAGCCATTCTCGAGTTTTAGCGATGAAGAATATAGAAATCATAACACCTAGTTGCCAAACGTTGATAGAGAGTTATATCAATTAACTTACACCGCTGTCTATTAGAAATTTGTAGAACTAAACAATAACTATACAAATAAGTGAAGAATTAACTAAAAAAAAAACATTTTATGGTGGACCAAATAGTATATCTACATCAATCTTGAATCCATTTGAACACATTAAAAAATTTCATTATAATCGATCCACCTATTTGGGAGGAGTTCGGTGACATACAGAAGAATAATATATATAAATATACAGGGTGTCCCAGAATTAACTACGGAAACTTCGTATACGTATTCCTTGATGACAAATAAGTAGGGTCTTTCCTATAAAAAAAAATTTTTTAGAGACTCCTGTCAGAGTTATAACCTACTTTGCAAATGTGCGCTACTTGATCACGATACACGATACTCAATTAACATGGTCCTACTTTTTATTTTTTTTACTCCAATCCGAAACGATTTCGCAAAAAACGACAAGGAACAAAAAAGTTTCTAAATAATCAAAACTTCCTAAAATAATTTTCTGTTATTGCAAATATTAGTTGCTAAGAAAGTTACAAAAAAATATTAAGAGGGGTTCCTTGATTTGCACCCTTAGAATGGGGTAGGGCAGGTGAAAAGTGGCAGGAGAAATGCGTCTTTATTAAAATGATGTTCACCCAAATTTTTAATTTTTTATCTTGGACCAATCAGAAGATATTAAATTAAAACCGTATTTTACCACCCCTCTTTAAAGGGTTATAACTCTGACAGGAGTCTCTAAAAAAATTTTTTTTATAAGAAAGACCTTACTTATTTGTCATCAAGGAATACGTATACGAAGTTTCCGTAGTTAATTCTGGGACACCCTGTATAAAGATTTTTTGTGTATCTAAAATTTGTTCAATGTTTTTGTTATGACGGTTTTCGATTGCATAAATGCAATTGTGATGTATTTTCGATTTATATTGCTCGATTTTTAGAGTTTGAATTTAACGATGACACTGAAAAACAAGCAACTTCTTTTAATGGAAATGACGTGATTAAATTGCCCCCGATGTGTTTTTATGTCCGCAACTGAAAGTGGTTTTAACGATTTTGCCATAAAACGCTTTTAAGGACACCCGATAATTCTGGAATCAGTGATATAAAAGCAAATTTTATTTAATACATAAACATGTTAACTGAGAAATTTCAATAATAAAAATGTAGGTACCTATGAATAATAATATTTTTAACATACCATTTTTTAACTATACCTAGACAGGTACAAAAATGGATTAAGCGGTTTTCTTAAAGAAACTCACGAATTTACTCTCAAACTAGAACTGTTCACGTAGGTGCCGCAGCTACGCTTCAAGTTTATGTTTTAGTATCTGGTAATACATAGTTACAATGTATTAAAAAACTATATTAAAAAAACAATTGGACCTGAAATCCTCCCAACAGAACTCTTAAAAAACGATACGTGAAGAATATATCAGTTCTGTAGTACCACTTTTTAATAAAATGTATATTACTATTGAAATACCCGAGGTATGGTTAAAGTCTGTGTTTATTACAATTCCATGGCATTAGTCTAATAAGCCTTACATTAAAGATTTTTCTTCGTCGATGCGAAAGGGATTTAGATGAGACCCGGTTTGGCTTTCTCTATAAGTGCAGAAACCAACGTTAAGATATCTATGTTGCTTTCATCGATTACGAAAAAGGTGTTTGATAGGGTTCAGCATGAAGCACCTCAAAAATCGATCGTAGGAATCAGAAAACTTATATTGGAAGCAGAAAGCAATAGTTCAAATCGATGGAAGACTTACCGATGAATGAAATATTCAACCAGATGTTAGACAGGGTTGCATTCTATCCTCACTGTTATTTAACATCTATTCGAATAAACTACTAAATGGGCTCTACAAGATAAAGACCTTAGAGTGAAGATCAATGGTGAACTAATAAATAGTATCCCGCCGGGAAAAGTCAAGTGTCTTTACTGTTCTCACCCCAAATGATATAAAGTTATAACTTTTGAACCGGACGTAGTAAAAAAATCTCACCTTTAATAGACTCTTCAGTCAAAGCGCTTTCATTTCTATTTAAAGTTGGACTAAAAAGAATACACTGACGATACGGTTATCTTGTGCACAAGAGGACAAGAAATGGGTCTAAAAGTAAATGTCACTAACACAAAACCACTTGCAGATCCTTGAGAAAGTTAACATTTCAAATACTTGGATATGTTTTTAGAAAACACCAAAACAAAATTCTTCAGCTAATTATGAATCACACAGTGATAGGAAGAAAGCAAATGTGACGACTAAGGAAGATTCGTGACTGGACAAGTTGAACCCAAAATTGTGCCAGAGAATGATAAAAAGTTATATTTGGTTGGTGTTGTTGTATAAAGACTAAGACCTGGAATCTAAAAGCTGATCAATCAATTAGAAGCGTCTGAGATGTGGTTACATAGAAGAATGCTCCGAATACCTTGGACAGCTATGCAGAGTAACAAAGCAGTATTAAATAGAGCAAATAGCATTCAAGAATGATTTTATATTGTTAAGATAAGAAAAATAGCATGTTCCTGGAGAAGACTGATACAAAATCCTCCAGCTTGTGATGAAAGGTAAAATCGACTATCGCAGAGGAATAGGAAGGAAGCAAATTTTATGGTTAAGGAATATTCGGGGCTGGACAACTAGTATTATCACATACATAGTTTTATTCTACGGAATAATTTAATAGGTTTATATTTCATTGTATTATTTTGTATTGTAATCATCCAGGTCAAAATCAGTACGTTATATGTATGAATGAGCAAAATAAGATGTAACAGATACACGTGCGACGTATAGGTAATTCTCATGTTTCCTCAGACTTATAGCAGCTCTTCTAGTCCCATCTTTCTTAGAAAGTTTAGAATATCGCTGGGCTTCAAATAAGGTAGGTCTTTCTCTTCTATTTCGTATAACCCTAGGTATCTGACCTTAGAATTACGTAATGCAATGCATTCTGAGAGTATATGTATTGAGGTTTCATCCTCTACCTCACAGAATCTGTACTTTGCTTCATCTACCAATCCTAGTTTCTACATGTGTCCTCTTAATCGGTTGTACCCAGCTAATATATCCGTTATAAGCGTTTTTGATTGTGTTAGTCCTTTTAGATCGTTCCAGTACTTGGATGTTTCCCTGTCCATTTCTTTCTTTAGTTTTTTTAAGACTGTGCTACTGCTGGTTCCTCAAGATGGTTCTGGTCCCAACTATGATTTTATATTTAAGCGCTCATCATTGATAAAGTTCGGATTGAATTTTCTTAAAATCTGTTTTTAATGGACACATAACATTAAACGCCCTTTCAATGTATAACCCGATATTTTAATTAATTATTTCGACAGCACCTTAAATTGAATACTCGAGTTCTTTGAAGGGTTTAAATTCATTATGAGCAAAAGAGGATATAAAAGCCTAAATTATAACTCCAACTTTCTTTGACGATTATTATATCTCGACAACTTGAAACTGTTACATCAATGGACTTAAGATTAATATTACTTTTTTAACATATAAAATTGAAGAATATCGTTTTAGAGTCTCAAATTAAACCGGTATTATAATCTTAGATCTTTATTTTCTAAATTGCCATATCTGTAACTTCCATAGCAATAAATTTATTGTTAAATTAATAACGAATGTCCGTGCGTCAGAGATACTGCATAGAAGTAAAACGCTGTAATTTGATCATTTTTTTTTTAAATTTTATTGAAATTGAATGAAAATTGTCACAAAGCAAGTCAAATTTAAGAATCAATTCAAATTTGTTCGAAAATGCCTCCTTTGGCGCGAACTATGGCTTTCAGACGTTCAACGAAGGCATCGCACGGCGCACAAAAGTGGCTCTGCGATATTTTGGCCCATTCCCGGCAAAGCGCTTTCTTGAGATTGTCCAAACTTTGGTATTTTTTAGTGCCAACCTGGAAATGAAGCGAGGAACCTCATTTTTCATCCATTCTTGATTGACGGGTGCTGAATTCGATGGTGCTGAGTCCTGTTGGAATGTTCATGGTCTGTGGTCGAAATGTTTGCGTGCCCAAGGCTTTAGTGCTCCGTCCAGTATCTTTTCCCGATAATATTCGGCATTTATTTTGACCCCACGGTCGATGAAAACGAGTGGAGAGCGACCATCCGCCGCCCAGTTCTGGTGGCAACCGAAGGTCCAAACTTTCAGCTGACCTAGCTGGCAAGTAAACCCGATAATTTTGTTTGTTTACAACTTGCTGGACAACGAATGGTTTCTCATCAGAGAAAACCAAATTCGGCAACTGGCTACTTTCGTGCAAGCGAAACAACTCTTTGGCTCTTTCGAACCTAACTTTTTTTGTGAATCGGTAAGATCTTGCGCTTTTTGGAACTTCAATGGCTTTAGTTCCAGCTCATTTTTCAATATGCGTCGCATTGAACTTTCTGATATTTTCAGCTCACAAGCCATTTGTTGGCCACTGCGGTGCGGATTTCGATCAATTCTGGCATTCAGTTTCCGAACCATTTCCGATTTTTTTGCTCCAGATCCTGGGTAACAAGCGATGGTACGAGAAACAATGATTGATTCAAACGTAAATGCTGAAGGGCTCCAACGATAGCCTTTTGAGATTTTCCACCAAAATATAAAGCAATCACACTCTTACTCTTGAACTCCATCACCAATAAAATGCTTTTGCTCTCTTGTAAACAATATAATGAACTGTCACTGGAATAAATTTGGGGGCTCTGTCATTAGTAGTTTGACAGATACATCGGTTTGAAGTTGTATGCAGTTTCTCTGACGCACGGTGTATATGTATGAGCAGTTAGGGGCAACAGATACACCTGCGACCTATAAGATCTATTGTGTCCCCCATTTCTTGCTATATTATAGCAGCTCTTCTAGTCCTATCTTCCTTATAAAGTTTAGGATATCGTTGGGTTTTAAGTTAGGTAGATCTTTATTTTCTATTTTGTATGACCCTAGGTATTTAACTCTACAATTTACGTAATGCAATGCATTCTGATAGTATATGAATTGGGGTTTTATAATCTACCTTACAGGATCTGCAGTCTGCTTCATCTACCAATCATAGTTTCTTGATGTGTCCTCTTAATCGGCAGTGCCCGTTTAGTATTCCTGTTATAATACAGAGGTTCTTCCTACTAAGGTTAAGACAGCTGAGAGATCTTTTCTGGTTGTAGTTTCCCAGGAGCGTTTTCAAATGACTTAGTCCTTCTAGATCATTCCAGTACTTGGAGTTTTCGCTATCCATTTTTTCCTTAGTTTTTCTAAGATTGTACTACTGCTAATTCCACAGAATGGTTGTGGTCCCAGGTATGGAGTTTCAGCTCCTTCTTTTGCCATCTTGGCTGCTGTTTCGTTTCCTTCTATTTCTATGTCTTATTCAGTCCTAGTTCATTTAATTTGCCTAGGCATTCCTAGACCATCTTATGTGAGTTGAGAGCTTTGATGGCTGCTTGACTATCTAACATGATTGATATCTAATACATTTATTTGAAAAATTACAAAGTACAACGAGATAAGATTGTAAAGATTACAAAAAACTTTACGAAGCTTATAGTTATATTGCATAAACTTTAAAGTCCTAGAAGTATGTATGCAAATCGTGTCTAAAGGCTTTTTTTTTACTTCAAGCACCAGTTGCATAGTATACAATTTTGATTTAATTAAAATGGTTTATATAATGTGAATTAATTCAATTAGTAACAATTTATCCAAAATTACTGGTTTTTTTATTCAATTTCCACACATAGTATTTTCGAGTTCACAAATAAACCAACTGTTTTTTGTGTTCATCAATTCTCAGTTCAATAAACCTGGTACACAAAAGCCACATAGCATGAGTAATCTATCAAATAATGGTATCAAATTTTCAGCAGAATCGAATTGTGACGTTTTATATCGAAAACTGATTAAAATGTCTGTCTGAATGGTAACGTCATTCATATCTAAAACGGCGTGTGCAACGTTCGACAGACGCAAACGCAATTTAAGATAAAATTATGCCATAATAAAATTTTCCCGAGAATGACATAAACGAGCTTCGCAAATAAAAATTGATAAAATGCGAACAGCGAAACAGTATTTAATTTACTTTGTTGTAAACGGTTTTTTTATTATTCTGATAATGTACATTCTTTAACGGATATTAAAAAAAATATTCAGTAGAAATATACGCCTCATCCTGCAGTGTCATTCTAAATTTCTAATGAGTTTTGTTTTGTTTTACACCAAATTTTGAACCCAAAAGTTTCCCACTTCTCGGACGCCAAACAATAGTTGAAATTTGTTACTTTACCCATTCTGATTTTCTTGACCAGAAGCGAACTCTAAAGTGCGAGTGGGTTTATGCCAACCTAACGCATAGAATCGTAGTGTCCAATTTATGTAAGGCTGCCATTGAAGCAAGAGTGAGAAGGGGCTGTCCACAGGGAGGGATACTGTCACCCCTGCTGTGGTCAGCACTTGTGGATGATCTTCTTAAGAAACTCCTCAACGAAGGCTTTCACTGCCTAGGTTTCGCAGATGATCAGGCTATAATCGTTTAGGAGATGACCAGAGCGGGAGCTAATATCCCAATTATAGGATCATAACCATTCGGAGGGGTTGCTGACACTTTTAGAAAGCCAGCCATTGGGAAATGGAGGCTAGAAAAGGCCCAGGAGTGATAGGAAAAATCAAAGTCTTTATAAAAGGACACTCGTAGAAATTTACTGCAGAAAGAATGTCAGTCTCTTGAAAGGACATTGTCGGCTCAGAAAATACATGAGTCAGCTGAACTCCACTGTCAAGGCTATTAAGTCTCATTAAGAGGGAACTGCTAGACAGGGTGCTCTAATCCTTTTCTAGATATGATGGGTGTTCACAATAGGTAGGTAGATACACCTATTGCGTACAAACTTTGCTGTAACCCAGTTTGTGTACGATACTTTGAACAGATTCTATACTAACACCAACAAATTCTAATATTGCTCTGATTGAAACTCAACGATTTTCTCAATACATGGTCGGGCTTCCACTAATAATTTTAAAACCATTCCTTAAAAAAATAACCACTTAATGCTATATTTTAACATAGGTACTAACTATATGGATCATGAAATTTTGTAATTTAAAAATTAGTATAGTTGGATTTAAGACGAAGATTTGTTAAAAAACACTTTCATACCTCCACACTGCCACCGTCAAATTTAATCGGCTTCGGTAGCATTTGATTGATTTTGGCTCTAATATCTGGCACTGTTTTAAGTCTGGACCACTAACTTAACATCTATATAACTCTATCATCACTTTTTGTCGTCTTTCTAGGTCAGCCCGTCCTGTCGGAAACCTATTTAGTTTCAGCGACTCTCTCCAATGATGTCCGGACTTCTTTCTGTGAAATATTTGTGCAATTTTTCACTTTTTCACTAAAAATTACAATCTGAGCACGTTTTCCTTTTCGATATTTGCTTTGCTCTTGCCATTTCCAAGACTATGAACACAATTTTGAAGCAGCAATATAAATAAAAAACTAGCGCAATGTAAAACTGTATTTCAAGTGCAAAGTGTTAAAATTTATGGTTATTTTACAGACAATTGATGGCAAATGGGATTCGAAGACATTGGCTCGCATTTTAAAGTGTTGAGATAAAAACTTTTTATATTTTTTAAAAAATATTCATGTTTATTGTTTTTACATAATTATTTAAAATATAAACAACCACATACTGAGATTTGAGTTTGATTTGTGCATTTATTACTTGGCGCTCTTTACCTTGATTTCAGGAAACCTGAAGAGCAAAAAATAGGATTACGTTGGAATCATGACCCTTAGATAGAATGGGTGATTTAGTAATTACTTAGTACACATTAATGATCTACTAGAAGCCACTAATAACCCGATACATGGTTTTGCAGATGATAGCAACCTACACTGTAGCAAAGCGCACAACCGTCCCATACCTCTAGATATTCTGGAAGAGGACAGAAGATCCACAACGGCTTCTCTTAATCAAGATTTGAGAATTGTAGACAAGTGGGGAAGAAAGAATCTTCTTAATTTCAACTCTTCCAAGACAAAGACATGTTGCCTATCCAACAAGAGGCAAATATGCGACTCATCCATTATAATTAACGATCAGTCACTGGTAGCGGGCGACTCCTTTACGCTGGTTGGTATAACGATCTCCCAGGACTTACTCCGGAACGAACATATTGCATCCATAGCAACTGCAACAGGAAAGAAATGAGGCTTTCTATTTAGAGCACGAAAATATTTTTCTCCATCCAACTTGCCTACTCTTTACATACGGCCTAATCTTGATTACTGCTCGTATGTATGGGGTTCGGCGGCTCCGTCAAGGCTCGGAGGTCTTGATGCAATACAGAGAAGGGCAGTTCGACTAATAAACGACACCAGTATCACCAAAAACCTAGCCCCATTATCCCACCGAAGAGCAGTGGCTGATCTTTTATGTTTTACCGATACATAAACGGATTTTGCTCAGAAGAACTCCGCTCTATAATGCCTCCACTTGCCAGACCAGCCAGAGCAACGCGACGTGCCAACTCCATGCACCCTTATACTGTTCAGTGCCCGACATCGAGAACGGATCGATTCGATCGTTCCTTCATCCCCAGGGTATCCAGATGTTGGAACTCCTTACCTCCCCACGTCTTCCCCACTCGTCCTAACTTGCAGGCCTTTAAATCACAAATTAATAAATTACCTCTTCTGCCCCAATAGATGTTCTCGGTACATTTGTATTTAGGTCTATACTTACGAGGACATCCTTAATAAAAAAAAATGAAGTATCATTAACAATTTTGAAAATTTATTAAAAATTGCAAATAATAAAAATCTCAAAAAACCCATTGAGCATATGTATGACAGGAAGGTAGTGAGTACTGGATCCCCTAGAAAGAGATGGATCAATAACAAGGATTCGAAGAATAATGCCTATTATTATAAAGATGGAAGAAAAAGAAGAAAAAATAATTGTACATCAAAATTTTTTGCTGAACAAGTAACGTTAAAATGGTAAAGGGATTCCTGAAACCGGGATAGAGTCAGAGTTTGATTAGAGATACAATTTCATTGGTGAGCTGGTTTTAATTTTTTATTTCTGTGCAAACACAATGTTGATAAAATAAATTAAACTCCTATATAGTAGAAAGTCGTTCAACCGTTGCTAAAATTGCTGGATTCGGCACCCCTCATATGTTGTATTATAACCAGTTTTTGTTCGGTGGACTGTGGCCAATTAAAATTAATCAATTAACCTCAAAAAAGCCGATGGTAGAGGAATAAAAAAGATCGTGTAAATCCCTTTATTGACCAAGAATAATGTAATCGAACGTAATCCTATTATCACCACTTCAAAGACAGTAGAAATGGTTGATTAACGATATTTTATGGTTCTTACATCACATTTGTGTTTGTATCGCATTCATGGAAATTTGAATCTAAAAATCTTTTTTAATTCACGATTTCATTACATCAGAAATGTATTCAATAAGTAACTCGAAATAGTGCCTATCTTAGCAGAATCATTTCCTTTAGTAAGGAAAAGTTTTTCAGGACGTGCTACGAAAAAGTTAGCGACAGAAAATTACTTTCTTTGGCCCTTTTGACGGGAGAAGGAATGGAATTGTGAACAAAAAACAGCTACAAATACAGAAAATCGAGTCGTGTGTCTTTTGTAAATATATTGTGCCGTTTGTTTGATGACCTGCGATTTTTTTCAAAAGGATGTTAATGGACTGAGTTCGGTTATTCTTTTTGATTGTTCTATCGACATGTTAAAATTAAATATTAGAAAATTTAGTTTATTTTCAGATATTGTTTAAATTTATTAAGACTAATTTAATATATACATAAAACATATCTATTCATAAAATATTATCCTTCTCCTCGAAGGAGAGAAGTAATAACTGGAAAGATCACTCCGGAGTTTCATTCAATTTGGCCAAAGTCAAGTGTGCTGAAGACGAGATGTTGCAACTTGGGCACGTTTCAGAATTGGATTTAAAAAATTTGAAAATATTGTCATACATGCAAAGCGGATTTTTCATCGTAAATAACAAGTTTATTCTAGTCTAGTGGCATCTTATTCCAAGAACGGCATCGATATTTTTCCTCAATTCTTTCTGGCTCATATTCTTTTTCTCATTTGAATATTTCTATACAGTATTCTTAACTATAAGTAATATTGCTAGAAACACCAGAATCGCTAAAAGTTGACAGGCAAATAATCAATAAATATATGGGTAAAACAACGAAACCAGTTAATATTCTATAGAAAATAGATGAAATTACGAAGTTTAGATAAAATATTAAAAGATGAAGGAGGTTCTACATCTCAAATATGGGTTTCATTGTGAATGAAATAATACTCAAAATCTTCCCATATAATTATTTAATTAATGAAGGTCAATTAACGAAGTAGCGACTAGTTTCGGCTCCACTGAGCTATCTTCAGGCTAATAATGTTTATTACAAATGTAGTATCAATTAATTCAATCCAACATAGGCAGGAAGTAGTTGCAGTGTTAGCAACAAAGATTTACCTATAATCTGTGGTTAGCAAGTAGACATGGGCCCCGCCAGGATAATTTTTAGGGAGGTGCATCTGCATCTACACACTATTATGATCTAATATTCTAATATACACTCACCGGCACGAAAAACGGGCACCCCTATAATTTTTGTATTAAAGTGCCCAAATTTTCTATTTTTCTTATTGCAACCTTTGTCAACGGTAGGCACGCATTGATACATGTTTTTAAAGTATGCTTTCTTCAGAAAATGTTTTAGAAAAGCTTTTATTTCAAGAAAATGACGCCTGTTAACATTAACACAAAGAAAAGAAATTTATTAGCAGTTATACAATTATCATCATAAACACAAAAATCGATTTAAAAAACCAGTATTTATCACTTCTCTGTCTAATTAATAACTCGTATTACCTACACGAGCCTGTATAACGGCATTAATTCTTCTAGGCATACTGTTAATTAAGTTGGATACTTCATTTTGTGGAATCGCTTCCCATTTCTCTAAAAGAGCCACTCTGAGCTGATCCAAGGTAAGAGGAGAAGGTACCCGGCTTCGAATTCTTCTACCTAGCATGTCTCAAATATGCTCGATTGGATTTAGATCGGGACTGCGCGCTGGCCATGCCATTTGGGTTATACTAACTTCGTTTAAATATTCCGTGACAATGCGGGCGGTAGGAGGGCGTGCATTGTCATGCATCAGTATGAAGTTGTCACCAAAAAATGGTGAATATGGAACAACATAATTTTGTAGGATCTCATTTGTATCCCTATCTGCAGTCACAGATCCTATAGGGACCATGTACAATTTTGTTCGCGCCTCTGAAGATATTCCAGCCCACACCATAACTGAACCCCCTTGAAAACTTACTCTAGGGCTAAAAGTGCACTCAGCATATCTTTCACTTTCTCTTCTCGAGACTCTTTCGCGACCATCTGGGGATCGTAAGCAAAATCTGGATCATCGGTAAACAACACACAACTCCAGTCGTATGCATTCCAATTTTGATGCTCCCTAGCGAATTGTTATCTGGCTACACGATGTTCTCTGGAAAGTTCTGGTCCTATAGCGGGTCTTCGAGATATCAGATTAGCTTCATTATACCTTCTTCTTGTTCACCATAGATCTGCAAACGTCGCAGTGATATAGGCTAACAGCCAACCCAAAAAAAATATATCTACCTTCTTCTAACTGTTTGTTCACTAACATTTACGTTCCTGACATGTTCACGGTTGTTTCTAATCTCTACAGCAGTTGTATGACGATTTCTTAGTGCTGAAGATATCATAAAACGGTCCTCTCGATGAGTAGTTTTTCTCTGGGGACCAGTTCCAGGACGTCGAATGTAAGCTCCCGTCTCTATAAAACGTGTAAATACACGTTGCACGGTACTGCGTGATACCCCAAATCTGTTAGCCACGTAAATTTGACTTCTTCCGTCTTGAATAAGAGCAACAATAAATGCAACAGTTTCTGCGCTTAAAGACATCTTGAAATTCACACTAATTGATATAAACAAGGAATAAACCATATAACATAACTAAACACTTAACCTAACCTTAAATGTCATCGTGAAAATCACTGAAAATGCATAGCCTACTGGAGTGCAAGATGATAACTTTTACATTATTGAGATTTTCGTACAATACCTAAATTATGTTCAATTTGGGAAGACATTTCTTGAATAAAAACCTGCAGGGTATTCTACTAAACCGATTTCATTGTTGAAAAAAACAAATCCAGAAAAAAAATTAGAAAATTAATTCATTTCATAAAAAATTATCGTGGTGCCCGTTTTTCGTGCCGGTGAGTGTACATAGAATGTAGAATGAGTCTAATGTAAAATTTAAATCGCACAATACATTTGGACAGCAACCTCGACGCCTTCAGTTTTTATTCAAACAATAATTTAATAAAAAAATTAATAAAATATAATTTTCTTTCATAGCAGGGGGTGCAAGTGCACCCTCTTGCACCGTGCTGCCGGCGCCCATGCAAGTAGAGTAGAGTAGACTTTCAGCGTAAATGGAAGGAAGAATAGGAGAATACCAATGTGGGTTAAGGGCCGGAAGAGGAGTAGTGGACCAGAGAACGCAACCCTAATATTTTACTCAGAGCCTCAAAAGCACCGTCACCAAAGGCATTCAATAAGCTTCAAGTAAGAAAGTTTTGGAAAAAAGTCCTAATAAATACTTTGACAGTGTTTCTCCATGCACTTTAGAGCTGTGCTACTCCATTGAGTATATGATCGGCGACTTATTCTTAAAGTGGATGTGCCTTTGTCAAAACTTCTTTCACAAATAAAGTCCTGCTTATCCTTGATGGTCATTCCAGCCATCAAATTATAAAAGCACTGGAATTTGTAAGAGCCAACAGTGTGATAATGCTCTGTTTCGCTCCACATTGCACTCACCGAATAGAGCCGACTGATGTTGTATCATTTTTTCGTCCACTTCATGCGTATTATGATCGCGAGATGGCAACCTGGATGAAAAACCATGCTGGCAGAACCGTAGGCTTATACCAAGTTGATCAAATTTTTGGAAGAGCCTACAAAACTGCAGCATCTGTCAGGAACATAACAAGTGGGTTTGATAAAAGTGGGATTTATCCCTTTAATCCACACATTTTCCCAACAAAGATATATTTGCTTAGTGAAGTTACAGAAAACAACTAAATAAGGATGATGAGCCCGTTGCCAGTAATTTTTTTTAACTTTAGCTAAATCACAAAGAGCCTGATTCCTCAGAGGCTTCTGACGCTAAATAACAGCTGATGGACTTCACAGCTAGTATCTCTAAGGAGAAAATATATTTTCAAGCTAATTATGGAATCGTCAAAATTCGTTATTCACCCTCTACAATTTTATCACCGAATGTTGCAAACTTGCAATGCATTGATGATGATACCTACTATGACGCCACCGTAAGGTGGCGCAATTGATATCTAATATTTTTAAAACAAAAATTACAAAATACAAGAAAAAAAAGTGAACATCTCTAAACTATATAATAAAATCTGAGAAAACTGAGAAAAATACATCAGTATTGTATACAAAATCACAGCTATACAAACCCAATAAATAGTCAGAGAAATAACAAAATTAGTTACAGTAGACTAGATAAAAATGTGTGTATAACAGAAACGTGGGTATAAAAACGACAACTGCTGCTAACATTCGATAAAACGAACGTGGATAAAACGACGGAAACAAATTATATTCGATAAAAATCTATTTAAAACTGTTGCAACTATTAATTGCTTTATAGTAACTTGAATAATAATGAAAGCTCTATAAAGCTTTCCTTACTGGATAAAAACACCACAACGGCGCATATTCAATAAAATGCATGTAAAACCACTGCAAACGCTAATAATTTTATAGAAGCTTGAGTAAGATTATTCTGAGTGTATCCAACCCCCATTTAATAAAAAATAACATTAAAATTTTCATAATTCAAACACTATTTGAACTGTATTATCAAAACTTTTGACTTTTACAGCTTTTGTAATCTCTAACTAAAAACATGAAACTTTCCTATTTTATGTATGTAGATATACGTGTAGGTGACCCAAATATGAATCTGTAATGAATTTAAAGGTATCGTGTGGACTTCAATTATAAGATAATTGGTGCACGAATGGGCTGATAGCGGAATTAAGTCAATTAAAAGTTCTGATATCAAAACCGGGAAATTTCTAGGATTGTATGAGTTTTGATTTGGTTGATCGTAAAGTTGTACGTGGTGAAATCTCTAATATACCAAAAGTAATAATTGTTAAGTTTGAGTTTACAGAAATTTGGGAAATTAAATTAATTCAGTCTTTATTTAATATGCTACATAAATGTTATTTCCCGATAAACTTATATTAGTTTCTAATCAGTTTTCATATCGGATGTTGCGATGTTATCTAAAATAATCATACTGAAATATGTCGATGTGTTTAATTTAAAACAAATAAATTTATTAGATACTTGTCAAGTATTCTTAACATTTCCCAAATTCCCTAAATATAATTTCCTCGACTTTCCTTAAATCTCCTTAACACTCTTGAAGTTTCCCGAGATATCTCTGAACTCTCCACAACATTCTTTCATATTTTTCAAGTTTCCTCAATTTCTTTATACTCTTATTAAGTGCCGGCTATATTCAAATCCCTTTTTCCAGTTTGTCGAGATATCTCTCAAGTCTCCGGAACCCTCCTTAATTTCTAGCATATTGTCAGGTTGCCTTAACAATCCGTATATTCTTATTACTTTTTTAATGTCCATAATAGTAGGTAACTAAGTCTTTCACCATTTCTCAAGTTCATTCGACATTCCCTAAGATTTGCCAGGTTCATCATGTCTTTAATAATTCCCAATATTTCTTAAGGTCACAAGGCATCCATAAAGTCATATTATTTTTCTTCTTGTAGCCACGTAGCTGAGCATTGGAAAATATCTGGAATTTTGAAACCATGTGTAGTACAGTACCTGGCCAAATTATTAGGCCAAGCAAGGAAAGATTAAACATTTTTTTATTTAAAAAAGTACAAATATAATAAAGTAGTGATTATTTCAACATTTTGTATGTCCAAGTTTGGCTGTTAGAAGACCTTGAAAACGTTGAAGCATGCTCTCGAGAGAGGCCAGAATAGTTTTCTGGAGGTATGTATGTATTATGATTCCATTCATGTAAGAGCGTTTCAAGTAACATTGTTTTAATAGTAATAAGTTTTTTGGCATCTCTCATTTTAAAAGTTCCCACACATTCTCAATGGCGTTCATATCAGGTGAGTTGCATAAGTATGAGTTTCTCTTCTTTAAGAAACCATTCTGGTAGCTGGGACAAAAGTCTTGTCTCGAGTACTTTCCGTTACTGTTCTTGTCTCATCATATGTTCCACTACGTAGAAACGGCGTGTACTTTTGCTGGATGTCATAGACCAGACCATGACTGACGGTTGGTGTTTGATGGTGAGGACAACGCATTCAGGCTTATATTTTTCGTTAAGGCTTGAAAAACTGATTCGTTCGAAAAGCAGACATTAAATTATACAAAAAAAGAAATGTTCATGTTTTATTCATTTTTATGTTGATATTTAAGAAGAACAACACAAATATACCTTTCTTCAGTTTTCCACTGTCCAGTTTTTGTATTTTTTTGCTCATTTTTTATCATAGAGGATTGGTTTTCGAGCTGGTTTTCTGGCTACCAGTTGGTATTCGACAAGCCTCCGACAAACTGTTCTTTTTAAAACACAAATCCCTTTATCTTTTATCTTTTGGGTAAGCATTTGTAGTGTTTTTTTTTTTGTTTGCTAGACAAATATCTTATTTTGCGATCAATCCTAGGAGTAGTCACACGAAATCTTCCGTTTTGAACCTTTCGCTTTTGGTTTTTGGCTATTCGTAAAATAGTGGCTGCGTCTCTGACGTTGCACCAGTTCCTAATGATTCTCAGCTAGGAATGCTGCTTCCTGACTGGACCTGGACCTCACTTTATCTTCTCTTGCAGAATCAGTTTTGTTTCCTCTAAGGATATGGCCAAAATACGAAATTTTTTCTTTCTTTCGCGATGTTAAGTAGTTCTGATTCACCACCTGTAGTTCTTAGAACTTTTTCATTCGTGGTATGCGCGATCTACGAACGTGTAGAAGTCTTCGGAGAGTCTACATCTCAAATGATTTGATGCAGTTCAGGGTTTTAACCTTGAGAGACTACGCCATATAGTAAAATAGGACATACGTAGCACTTGATGACACGCTCTCCAAATGCAAGTGGAAGATTGATACCTAATAGGAAATTTTTAATGTTTGGAAAATGTTATTCTATGTTTAGTTGACTCTAAATTTAAATTCTTTATCGCAGACCTATATATCGTTTATCCATAAACAATACTAGAGTACCAATAATTAACCTTATATTAGTTTTTCCTGATATTCCTTAAATCTCTAAATCTCTCTTACATTAAATATCCATCAAATATCCTCAACACTTCTTAAGTTTTCTCAACACTTCTCAAGTTTACTAGAGATTTCTGAAGTATTTTTAATATTTTAAATAAATCCTTATAATCTTCGATGGAACATTTTAAATATACAAATATACAGATATTATAGTATTGATATATTGTATGATTGAGGTTTCATCATTATTCACTATAAATGCAATTTAATAGTTATTAGTTCCATTAGAACATATAACTGTTTGTTAATATTTAGTTATTTAGGATAGTTTGCGTGAAAGCCGATGCATATGAGATTAATGTTTTATTGCGGATCATGTATGGCATATATTATTATTATTATTGAAACAAAATGTTATATTTTATCAAAATAAAATGAAGCAGAAAAGCGAACAAAATTATTCTAGCTCATGATTATAAATCGAGAGAAATTGGACTATATAAAACTTCTATAGTCACATTTCTATGAATACTAAACGATATTTATAGAGGAAGAGGTAAAAGGTGAATAACGACCAGCGATTGGGATATACTGCAAAGTTGGCGGCAACCGACAGTCATTTGTTATATACGTAGACATCAGAGCCACCTGCTGAAATCCATTGGAAAAATGCCTCCTGCAAGAATTATACCGATTTCCCTAGATTAAATTTATAGCACACGTTATTATCTACTCTACGGTCACTCGATTTTTCTCTGGAATCTACCATTTTATATTACTGTAGTAAGGTTTTGAATTGGTTCTGCAGAATCTTGAAAATAGTTTGTCTTCAATTGAATTGAGCGAATTATATATAATAGAGGCGGATGTGTGAAATTGCCTCATGGAATTGAAAGCAATAAATTACTGGCTAAATTGATAAATGAAAAATGAAAACTATTATACAACCAATAACAATCGTCAGTTTTTTTCATAAAATAAATTGAGTAACTAGTCGTGGAAACTTATAACATCAAACACATTCCCTGGATCTTTTGGACACTCATTACTCATATCTCTAGATATACAGAACTGTGCGAATTAATGTGAACACGGCATAATTATTCCAATATTTACTTTTTCGCAGTTGGTATCACATTTATTTCATCGCAGATGCTTAGATTCTCTCTGATTCTAAGTAAACAATAAGACATAACCAAGTTACAAACCTGTTGCACTTCGTTTTTATTTCGAACTAGGTGTAACCGCGACGTCGTTCGCGTGGCGTGTTAATTGTTGTATAAAAATTTCTCCTCTCACCCCGTTAAAGGGGTGGGAAGAGAATTTTTTATACACCAGATGTTAAGTTAAAAGAAGACAAATACATCTGTGTGCGCACAAACATATAGATAGACAGACATTTTTGGGTTCTATATCGATGTACCCGCGACGTCGTTCGCGTGATGTATAGATTGTTGTATAAAAATTTCTCCCCCCACACCGTAAAAGACATGGGGGAGAAATTTTTATACACTAGATGTTAAGTTAAAAGAAGACAAATACACATGTGAAAACCGCATTCGAATCGGATCAGTAGTTTTATTGTGATGCGCGCACAAACATACAGACAGACAGCCAAAAAAATCTAACCACATTTTTGGGTTCTATTTCGATGTACCCGCGACGTCGTTCGCGTGGCGTGTTGATTTTTGTATAAAAATTTCTTTCCTCACCCCGTTAAAGGGGTGGGGGGAGAAAGTTTTATACACCAGATGTTAAGTTGAAAGAAGACAAATACGTTTTTGAAAACCGCATTTGAATAGGATCTGTAGTTTTCATGTGATGCGTGCACAAACATATAAATTTCTACAGTTTTATTATATGTATATAGATATATAGATAAAGATTGTATCGCGTTGCCGTGGAGGGAGAACGGGCGAATTATTTACTTCGCTTAGAATATTAGTTCGATTCGTGCATTTTCATTCCGTTTCTTCACCAAACCAGAAACATTTTTGAATTCTTCGGCCCTTCGTTAAGGTTATTGCCAATTCAAGAAGGGCCCTAGTAAGGATTACCTTACAATTCTTAAAGAAACGCTGACTGCCGTCAGCCATATACCTAGTTAGACAGACAGATGTACAACAAAAAATCTAACCACATTTTTGGGTTCTATATCGATATACCCGCGACGCCGTTCGCGTGACGTATGCATTGTTGTAAAAAAAATTCTCCCCACACTGTAAAAGAGGTTTTCCCAACATTTCCCTTCACTGCTCTGCTCCTATTGATTGTGGCGTGATGTAAAGTATCCTATAACCAGCTCAGGAGTATGAAAAATAATTGTACCTACCAAGTTTCGTTAAAATCCGTCGAGTAGTTTTTGTTTCTATAACGGTTATACAGACAGACAGACAGACAAAAATTTTACTGATTTCATTTTTGGCATCAGTATCGATCCCTAATCACACCCTGATTACTTTGGAAATATATTTTATGTAGAGAATTGACCTCTCTACAGATTTATTATAAGTATAGATTATAGTGTGTCTGAGAAGTCATTGAATCCAGACTCATTCTGGATTTTGAAGGTGAATATCTCTCCAAAAATACGTAGGTACTAAAATTGTTACTTTGAAAGAAGTTTGAGATCTGTTTTATTGCAGAAAAGGAAAACTGGGACGATTTTGGCAAACAGAAAAGGAAAATGTGAAAGGAAAAGGAAGAGAACTGCAAGGGATAAAGCATTTTTAGTGAACGAGACCCTAATTACTGAGATCTTCAAAAAGCACGTAATGGAGTTATTATTTATGACTCTGCGAAGACGACTTTTGGAAGGTGGAATAAAATCAATAAGACCTAAAAAGAATCAGCTGTTAAATGCTAGAATGATGAATAAACGGTATAGTTGTTTGAAAAAATATAAGAGCTGGACTGCTGAAGATTGGGGAAAAGTGTTGTTTGCAGATGAGAGCAACTTTTTGGTAAAAGGACAACGGTCTCGTTTCATCAGAAAACGTACCGATTAAAAACTTCTGCCGGCTCATAGTGATCACAAAGTTAAACATCCTCTGAAAAAGATGTTTATAAGAAAAGCAAAACCCCAAAACCGGGTCCCTCGTGGCTCGTGTCAATCCAAAGCATGATGAATTCTCAAAAATACAAAGACTTATTGGAAAGGAGATTAAAAGGAGAGCTGAGAAAGCTAGAAAAATTGATAGAAGCTCTAATCCAGATATTTTTTAATTAATAGGTTTGTAACAACACTAAATTTTTTTCAACAAGGAAAAGGCTATCAAAACTTTTCTTGCATCTGCACGCTGGTGCTAAGCTCAAATAGCTCCTCTTGTAATACCACATATGCCACTTTTGTTTCATCAAATAGATTTCTGATCCATTGTGGTATATCTATAGTCACAATATTTTTAAGTCTGTTTTTCCTGTTATCATGTAGTGGATCTAAATGTTGAACATATGTCTTCAACACTGTCTACCTATGACAAGTTTGGAAGCGCTAAATAATATTTCGCTTTGTAAATTCAATTTTTTCCAGAAGGGAAAAATTACATACTTTGTTTATGTCGAATATACAAGTTTCAACAAGTAACACTCGCTGATTTTAAAATACATTACACATTTTTTTGTCGTATATTACCTGTCTACATTTATCGGTAAAACCAAGTCAACTATCGAAACCAAATACATTTTTGTGGACCCACTTACAACTAGTAACCCCCATTTATTGTCACACCAACATAGACCCTTGTTAAGTCTTCCATGGAAACCTGGAGGTCCACCGATATCCCTTTGGGAATCACTTTTCTAAATATTTCACAATCGTTATAAATACTTATCGAGTTTATGTCAATATAAATAAATTTAATGATATCACTAGAAATTCAGTAAATCTCTTTAAAATTTTAAACTTCAAGTTTCCCATACATTTTTCAATTGCTTTGTAAATGTAGGTAGCTCAAGTCTGCTTGATACTATAGTCAAGATTTCTTGGTTGGTATTAGGTTAAGTTCTAAAAGATTATTAAAGACCCTTGATATTGGTCTATAGCCTTCTTAACACTCGTTTCTTAGAAATCTGTTAAGTCTTTGCAGTACTTTTCAAGCTACGTTAGACATTCGTCAAATCTCTGTAACACTCCTCAAGTTTTTAACAATTCTCAAACTCACTAGTCACTCTTAAGTCTTCTCAACTATCAAATTTTTGAGTAATTTCCAAGAAATCTTATGTGACGAATTTTAAATGACTATCTGTTCTATATAAATATTCTTGTTATATCAACGGAGTGTCTTTAACACTACTTAAATTCTTATTCATTGTTTAAGTTTCTTTAGAACTTCTTAAATTGTTAAGCCTCATCTGTGTTGTTCACATCCGATCAACGATCTTTAAGATTCTAGATCAATTGAGTTGCTTCTTTCAAAGATTTTACTCTACGTTGGGGAATTAAGGTGTGTCCTAGCGATTTGGAATGAGCAGTAATTGTACACAGCACTTTTCACCCAGGGCGTGGTTATCTAACAAATATAATACCAGATAACCGTCAGTAACAATGAATAACAAATAATTACAACAAACTAAACTAATAAAATAGAAATCTTATCAACGAAACTATATAGTGGCTACACTATGAAGAATTGACCCCAGCGGGAACTACTATCCCAATGATTGGCTCAAAACCATTTGTCGTAGTTGCTGACATGTTTAGAAACGCAGCCATTAAGAAATAGAGTCCAGAAAAGACCCATGACTGGTAGGAAAAATCACTGGACAAGCTAATAGCCAAAATCGAAAAGGACAGTTGGCGAAATTTACTGCAACGCTGTTATCACAAAGACGAAACAATAATGATTTTTAGTCTCTTGACGGAATGTTGGGCTCAGAAAACAGCTGAGTCAGCAGAACTTGGCAAATGAAGATATCTTTCGATTTTGCCAAGAGGATAAGGAAACCGCATATTGAATCTTGCGGTTCTTTCAATAGCTATTTCAACTTATTTATATTTTCAGTTTTTCTTTTTATGTATTTATCTACTTCTCAGAAGCCTTTATAGTGTCTTTACAGTCATAGTATCTCCACCAAACCTTTTTATGGATGTATCTATTTCTTAGACGTCTTTTAGTGGCTTCATAGTTTGTTTTTAACATCTGCACCAATTTTTCCAGAATCCAAAGAAACCTCTCAACGCTTTCACGTGTCTATCTACTTCTTGGTAGATTAGTAATCTAATCTTTCAATATCTTCAGATGCTACTTCTTGTAACTCTTTTAGTAGCTCTAGAGTCTCCTTTCACATTTCTTTCTACTTCTTCCGTATCTCGACATACTTTTACAATGTTTTAGCACCGTCAAAGGCTTTTTTTGTAACCATCTACTTTTTAGATATCATCAAGTGGTTTTAAAGGTGCATCTAACATCGGCATCTACTTTTCCAAAAGCGAAACGATGTTAGAATAATTTTTAGTTTCTTGATAGGACATTGTGGGTTCAGAAAACAGCTGAGCCTACAGAACTTTCGATTTTGCCAATCTGAAGGCCGTACAAGGACGCGGTATCTAGTATTGGGAGATGGGAAAATAAATAGAATAATAGAGAAAAAAATCGCCAAAAATTAGAAACAGAAACAGAAAAACTTAAAAGATATTAAAAAAAAAAAAGAAAAAGCGGTTACAAACGAGAGACTAAAGTAAAATGAAAAATAACCGAAACAACAAAAATAAGAAAAAAAATAAAACTGAGTAAATATCATAATAGTTGTAAATAGAAAAAAAAATGTCTAAAATAAAAAAACACCAAAAAAATGACAAAACCCAAAAAAATTATAAAATACAAAGATAATCGAAAAAACACAGAAATTAATCGGAAAAAGCGAAAAAACATCGTAAAAATTGAAATAAAGGAAAATAAAAAAAAATTACCTAATTGTTAGGCGGTACGAACTTCGCCTGGTCAGCTATTATTAAAAATGATATTTTATCTTTCAGTTTTTAGTTTAATAATTATATAACTTTCATTGATTAAGACAGTTTCTAGAGCTTTTGTTACTTGAAAAGATGATGATGCTTCAACGCTACAAAAGTTTTTTAAAAGTTGCCTGTTTTCTTCGACCCACTGATGGAAACAAACTTTAATAAAAGTAAACCTACAATTTATTTTCAGCTATTTCTGAGTGCATTTCAGATAAAATGTGTGATTTCTTTCAAAAACTTTAGCGGATGAAATATTGAAAGAACTTGCATAATCGATGGAAAAACATTTCCTGCAATCAACCATAACTCAGAAGTGCCTATATAGAATTTTGGATAAGAATTTTCCTGAAACATATTACATATTTGAATAAGAGATTTTTACGGTAGATAAATTTGGAAGCAAATATTTTATTCGTATCCGATTTTTAAATCATAAATTTAGAGCAGATCCAATAAATATTTTCTTACGTGTTTAGATTTTGCCACGTACTTTTGATGTAATAAAAGAATAAAAATAAAACTTTAAAATTTGAAAAATTAATCAAGTACTTCAAATAGAAGTTCAACTCCAGCTGAGATCGGTAAGTGGTTTCTCTACTGGCAAATTAGTGCCCAGCTCAGCCGTAGAGGGTAAGTTAAGGTAAGGTAAGGTTAAAATCGGAAACCCCTGTTGTTCCAGGCAATGACCTATCTCACTGGAGATAATCGAATAAATTAAGAATCTTGATCAAGATTAATCGAATTGCACGTATAAGAACGTTAAAGTGAGCTAAATAAAACAAAATGTCTTCAAAACTAGACCCTCCTTTAATGATCCAAAATTACTGAGGTTAATCTAAATTACAAGTTCTATACACTAGCGCTAAACAATGGTATAAATATGAAAGAAAAGGGAAAAAAGAGAGACTATCTGAGGTGTGATCACACGCACGACTTAAAATTAAATCTACAATTAACGACTTAAATCTACAAGGTACAATGGCTTATAGCTTTTCTGGTAATCCCGTAGTCGATTTCCTCCAGTCCTTGGCTTCAAATGCTTTACAACTAAAAGGCCTGAACCAAAAATTATCTAGGCCCGTACCAAAAATTAGGCCCGTACCAAAAATTAGGCCTGTACCAAACACTTGAGCCCCTTCCAAGGATTTCAGCCCGTACCAAGAATTTAGGCCCGTACCAAGAACCCTATTGTAATAGGGTTTATTTTCTCTAGAATCGTGGCACTCTCAACTGGTATGAATGTGCGAAGACGTGGACGTTGCTAACTGTACTGATAGGTGATTTAAACACCGCCACTCTAATTGCAATTCGCCGGCCTGAATGGTATTGAATTAATCAAACAATTCGCTGACTGTACCGTGATCCTATCCACAAAAGACTTCATAAAAATCCCGACACGTGGTTTTCCATCACTCAAAAATAATAACAGAATCTAGCTCCAACAACGATTCGAATGGATAATAAGGTATAGTTTCAAAAATCCAAAATCAATTGTTACAGATGCACTGCGATTTAAAACTTAAACCGAAAAATCTTCTGACTTTCTCAAATAACTGCTCAGGTCGAAATCGAAAGCAAATAGCAAAATGGCTGAGACAGTCGATTCCATTCGACGAAATATGACAACCCGAAGATGGCCTCTACCCGTTTAATTCTTAACTCGTTCGTCTGGTCTTTAATATGTCAGATGCCAATGTAACAAATCACCTGACTGCAGACAACAACATACTGAGCTCTACGACCAGAAAAAAGGACAAGTGACAGCCAGCGGTTTACAAACGTCAGCGATAATAATTTAATAACAACGAATCTTATTACTTGACATAATAATAACAACAATACCAAATATGTACCCCAAAACCATGGAGACTAGACAAGGAGTACGAACTCCATGTATGCAAATAGGGCTACTAAAATAAGAGGGCGCTGGTGTTCCATTTGTACCAAGATGACGACCAATGAGGACGTAGTTTGAAATCAAATAAATAATTTTTAATTATTTCATTATTCATTTATTTACACAATGAAAAAAATAGTTCGATCATTCAGATATAAATAATAAAAACCAATTTAATAATTCACGATTATTTAATTGTCTATAGTCATACCGGTACAAAAGGAACACTAGCGACGCTAGTGGTGAAAAAAGTAAACCTAATATGTACGATACCGTGGACAGATTTTGGCAATTTCTCCGGTCGAGTGCGTACTCCTTGTCTAGTCTCCATGCCCAAAACGATGAATAGATTAAAACTTCTGATAAATGGTAAATCAGATGTGGCTGTAACACTAAATGTCGTTGTTGAACCCTTAAATCTGGTGAAATTAGTGAGGTGAGTACTCAATTTATTACCGATTAAAATAATTATCGCTAACGAGAAATTAGCCCGTGACAATTTAAATAGATACATATTTTTATTACTGTTGATTTTATATAAAGATAGTAATTTTTATTAGAGCTTGAACGTAGCATGTATCGTTTATTTGGAAAAGTAGAAAAGTTGTGGGGCGTGACATTCACAGATTCATTTGTCAATGTCACTGAAAAAACCCCCTAGGAAATAAATCTACCGTTTTCTTTTAACTCGGCCATTTTATCGTACAGTTTTCTTTAGAAAACATTTTAAGCCTGACATTTAAACGAACATTGTTCTATTAAAGTACGTTAAAATAGAATTTTTCTAATATTAGTTACTGATCTAATACTTTAATGAAAAAACAACTAGTAAGCTTCGTTTTTAAAGCTCTTAAAAGACCTGAACTTATGGTGAATTCAGTGAAAGTAGCTCAGTAAAAATACATGCAATCATATATTATTTATTATTATGCTGTGTCGTAAATTGAAACGTTGCCTCCATTTAAGTCTCCCCCAAAACTTCATTTCTCCTATTCTCCCAGGACATTGTAATTAATTAACTCTTCATTAGCGACGATCACAGCATTGCATAATTTACACGTTCAAACCGGTTTACACTGGTTTCGGGTTGCACGAACATAAATGAATTTAGCTCAGGAACATACGAAAAAAAGAGTTTATTAAGATTAATATTCGAGCGTAAAATCGCAAAGAAAACTGCTTGCGGAATTTCATTATATTAGGTACCTATATCACAATTTTTAGAATTTTTATTTTCTAATGGAAAACTAAACATTTACGCTATATATTGGTAAACCTGAGTTGTTGTTCACTATTAACTGTCATTGAGTCATAGCCCCGGCAGCTAAGGCCATTATTAGAAGACTTATTAAAATTAAGTATTTTATAGATTTTCTTAATGAACAACAGTAATTATTTCACAGAAATATTATCCTCCAAGAATAGTCCAAAGTTGTGCCATCCTTTGATTTTTAGAGAATTCACTTTTTTGGTTTCCTGTAGTTTCCAGACAGTTTTTGAACGTTTTCATGTCTTCAAAATGTTTTTCTATATATCCATTTACACTTTAAATGTTTTGTATTGTTTCCAGATGCCCTTTTAAAATCTACACCTTCTTCTCTTGGTTTTGAAGACTCTTTACGTGTCCATCTACTTCTTAGATATCTAGTTGTGAATCTTGTGGCTCTTTCAATAGCTATTTTAACATATTTATATTTTCAGTTTTTCCATTTACGTTTTTATCTACTTCTCAGAAGTCTTATGGTTCCTTCACAGGCATAAAGTATCTCCACAAAAACTTTTTATGGATGTATCTTATTTCTTAGACGTCTTTTATTGGCTTCATAGGTTTTTTTTACATCTGCACCAACTTTTCCAGTATCCGAAGAAACCTTTCAACACTATCACGTGTCGATTAACTTCTTGGTAGATTAGTAGTCTAATCTTTCAATATCTTCAGATACTACTTCTTTTAGTCTTTTAGTAGCTCTAGAGGCTCCTTTCACATTTCTATCTTTTTCTTCCGTATCTCGACATACTTTTACAATGTTTTAGCACCATCAGAGGCTTTTTTATGTAACCATCTACTTTTTAGACAACTTGCAGTAGCTTCTTAGATATCTAGTTGTGAATATTGTGGTTCTTTCAATAGCTATTTCAACCAATTTATATTTTCAATTTTTCTTTTTACGTATTTCACTACTTCTCAAAAGTCTTATAGTGTCTTCACAGGCATAGTGTCTCCACAGAGGCTTTTTATGGATGCATCTATTTCTTAGACTTCTTTTAGTGGCTTAATATAATTTTTAACATCTGCACCAACTTTTCCAGTATCCGAAGAAACCTTTCTATTTTGCGACCTAAGGGGGGCCAACAAGGTCAAGACTGAGTGATTCATAAACGATGCCAAGCTGTCAGATGACGTCACAGGGTTCAAAGGTCAAAGTGTTTTTACGTGTCTTTACTATCTACCCACGTGTCCATCTACTTTTTGGTAGATCAGTAGCCTAATCTTTCAATATCTTCAGATGCTACTTCTTGTACGTCTTTTAGTAGCTCTAGAGGCTCCTTTCACATTTCTATCTACTTCTTCCATATCTCGACTCTCGACATACTTGTACAATGTTTTAGCACCGTCAGAGGCTTTTTTATGTAACCATCTACTTCTTAGACAACTTGCAGTAGCTTCAAAGGTGCATTATACTTTGGCATCTACTTCTCCAGGATCTGAAAATACTTTCCTAACGCTTTTACGTTAACATCTTCATACTTCTTAAACCTTTAGTTGTGAATCCAGTAGCATTTCCAACCACGTTAGACCCTTTCTATGGGTTTAATCGGGTGGTAGCAATTTTAAAGGCCTGTTCAACGTCTATACCTTCTTGTTTATTTTCTCCAAAGTCATTCTTCAGAAGAACTTGATAAAACCAACTAACTGGTTAGTCTAAAGAATTCAATACAAAATTGATACCCTCACAAAAGAACTCAATGAAAGTATAAATATAAAAAATGACTATTTTGAAGCTAAACATAGAAAGTGTAAAATCTACAGAAACTTCAAAAACATATCCTATAATTTTTGAAATTAAATTTAGAGTAGCAACAAACTCTCGAGTTTCTCTTGAAATGGTTCTCCTGATAAATTAAATGAATATATCCCGTGACGGAAGATATGCGTGGAGATAGTCGTAAGCCGTAACCTTAATCGTAGTTTAGTGCTTGTTCAGACAACACATCAGTCGTTTAGTTGATGGGTAAATGCGTACGTTATTATAGGATATAAATTGTAATGGTCCTGGAAACACCCATTCGTATACCTAAAGGAGAAGAAGCAATAAAATTTAAATGGATAATAAAAGAATTGTGGCAACTTGAGAGTTTGATAAACTTCGCCTTCAAATTTAAACCTCTAATTAAACCAGATACGGTTACATTACAGATGATATAATAAAGTACTCCACTTTGCGGCGTTTCCTTGACAATTCTGAACACATAGCCAAGCAATGTTTTTTCTAACATTTATTACACTTAACAAAGACTTTACATTTCCTGGTGATGTTTCCAGGTCTTAGATATAAAAACAAAAAACTTTATTAAATAAAATTTGTCTTTTTCTCTCTAATGACATCTTTTGGGTCAATGACCAGTCAGGATTATGTTCAGAGTTATCACAGAAAATCTAAGACAATTTATTACTTGTAGACAATAAACCGGATGCTGTAGCTACTGGTTCTTGAATTCTTTCTTTCTCTCTTTGGCTTCTTTATGTTTTAAATTACCAATACCTCTCTTAGCCATCGATAGTTTCTATCCATTTTCGACTTCTTCTCTAATAAAATCTATAAAATCATGTATCTTACTCTCAGCATTTCTCAAAGAACCTCCTGTATCCATTCTCTGCCATGCTCTAAGTCGATCTTTCGGTAGACAAGAATCAACCAAAGGAAATAGCATAGCAGCATATGTACTAGTTGTAACTCCAAGAGATTCTAGGGATCGATTCTGACACTTCAAATCATTATATAGCAAAGCAAGGGGTTGTTTATGACTTACCATCACCAAATTCAGGAGTTTTCTTACATACATCTTCAATGTGAAAGACGGGTGTGTCTTTAAGGACTCCCACTCAGGAGTAGGAATGGTTCCATTTTTGAACTAATTTTTACTCTGTGCTGGGTTGCCACACAGGTCGGATATCACGCGGCTTGATTTTGGTTAATTTAATCTTATAAATGCAATACTTCATTGTTGTATTTTGTTTGGATATATCACCCTAAATTTTTAATATAAACAGTTCAAAAGAAAGAATGGAGATTTTGTAGTATTCCATAAGCAGTTCAAACAAAAGAATGGACATTCTGTAGTATTCCATAAGCAGTTCAAAAGAAAAAATGGACATTCTGTAGTATTCAAAAAACTTCCACGGATTTTCGTTTAATATGTTTTGTTTTTCCTTTGATAGTCGATCAGTCAATAGAGCATAAATCCAGCATTGTTTAGATGACGACAGCGATGTACGACACTCGTGACATTTGCTAAATATTTATTATGTAAAATTTCATTCATTTTTGCAAAGGCTCAACTTTACGACACACGAAGAGCTGAAAACCAACGTGTGTGACAGGGGATGAACTGTTTTTACGTGCGTGAAAAACTGCTGGTGTGACCTATTAGTTTTATAATGACCGGAAATAACTGCGTGAACGAACCACATCGTGAAATCCCGCCTGTGTGGCCGTAGCCTAACTCTTGAATAGAAAGTCACAGGGTCATGAAATTTGGTATATAGAATACTGGTTCTGATCGGATAATCCTAAGGGTAAAATTTAAACAGTTTTCCGAAACTCATGTCTTTAATACATATGTATAGCTGTGCGTAACTTTGTACTTATTTAGTTTGAGCCATATATTATTTATATTAAGGTTGATATGATTGATTTTACCAGAAAATCCATGCAACCAACTTCCAGAACTATTCTGAATTTTATATTTTATCACTTATGTAGAGTTTATATAAATTAGCTTTTGTTAAAATTATATTGTCTGTAAATAATATTAATTATGGTTAAATATATTGTAGGTATTATATATTTTTTATTCCCATATGTTTTTTGATAAATTTATTGTTATATATATTTTTAATATTCCATGTTCATTATACAAATAATTTTATAAAATTAAATACACCAATCTAAATTATTCATCAAACTAGGTCAGTATTTCAAACATCCATATGTTAATAAATTATTTTATTTCTTACACTAAATAAATATATAAATAAATAAATAAATACAAAAAGCATACTTGAAAATTCGGTACCAGCAATCGTCAATTATCCGTTCATTCACAAAATTCTTCTCTAGCGCGCTTAAACAAGTCCGTTCGAGTAATCTAAAATTCCATGCTGTTTCGAACCTAACCTTAAAACCGAGGAAAATTTTTGAAATTTTCCCAGTATTTCCACATTTAACGCAACAGCCCACTCGCGCAAACTACTTGAATCAAAATTAGCGACATATCAATGAGGAATTCGAACACTCGATGTACGACCGGCCAGGAAAAGTGCCATACGCGTCCCGGAAAAGCGGAAAATCTCGACTGCGGACCAAGATCTGAGGTCACAAAAGGCTCTGCTAGCATTCTCTGCAAGCGAACAGCTGCAAATCGATAGACAACAACGCGCTGGCGCCAAACTTTATACCCTTGCGCCTTTTTTCCTCTCTGTTTCGTTAGTTTAGAATCGGATACTTACTATCGACATTGATGTAAATGTGGCAGAAATTGAATGGAGAGAAAGATGAGATACTAGAGCAGATAAACGTGAAAGGTTTAAGGATGAATACATCTAACAGTATAGAAACTTCAGCAGTCAATTTTTACATTAAGAGTATAAATATTAAAGTTTTTCTTAAATCATTATCAGTTTTTAATCACTTTAAAACTAAGCTAAGAAATTAGATATTCCGAAATTACATTTCTTTTGGCGCGCTATGCAAAAATGATGAGGGTAAATTTTTACAATGCTCTGTCAAGAAATCTGTCATCATAAAACTAGCTGGTCAAAATTTTAGTTTTTTGCGTTTGTAGGTAATACCGAAGTTTCGAATTAGATTTCCACTTTTTTATTAATTTTGCTCATTGATTTATATTAACATTTTACTTGATATTTATTGCTATTAACCTATGTTTTTATGGTAATTCAGTTTTGTCGCTATGTAGAGGAAACACTAAAGGGCCATAAATGTGAATAGTAAAGAATTGAGGATAATAAAAATCGGTTTTAGTATGATTTGTGTATGAAATGTTGGTTTAAAATCATGAGCAAATAATTTTTTATGATATTCAAATAAAATTTATTTAACTAGATATAGAGGGTGTTAAAAACAGTGTTACAAAATGAAAAACAAGTGTTAATAAACATATGTTCGCAAATTAACGGTTTCGGAGATATGGATCATTTTGCGTTCAAAAAATTTTTTTAAGTACAAAAATCAACAAACAACAGAAATATATAGTAAAATAAAATGTTCAAAGTGCCCTTCCTCCATTTCAATGTAGCTTCGACATCTCTGCCACAGACACTGCAAACTCTTTTCAAAAAACCTTCATTGGTTAGAAGTCGATGACATCTGCTCTACTCTTTGCTTCAGCTCCTCGAGGTGATTCACAGGAGTGGCTTATACGAAATTTTTTAAGTGTTCGCAAACGAAAAAGTGGGTTTAACTCAAGCGATCTTGCAGGCTATGGTACAGGTCCGTCCCTTCCTATCCATCTTTCTCCAAAAGATCTCTCTATATGCTCTCTTACGGCAATTGCAAAATGGGCCGGAGCACAATCGTGCTGGAACCACTTTTGATTTCTTTGTATTAAAGGAATATCGCCCAATGTTTTATGCAAAAAGTTTAAGTAAACAGCTTCCGTTAATCGGAATTAATGTCTAATGATCAAATGGATTTAGAGCATGCACTCGTTGGACATGGTATAGGTAAAGCTGCTGCTCGTGGGATATACTTCAAACCAATTCCTACCTCCGCTGATATTCTGCGCAAACTAGTTTCTGAATCGTGCATCCAGAAGACACAATTAAAGTGTATAACTTTCAATATTTTGATGTACTTGAAACTGGGACTAGCAAATCAAAGAAGCAGGAGGCGTTGGATCATTTGAAAGTGGGTGCAACAAAAGACAAATAGACTAGAACTTCCGTTACACATTTTTATGACGATTTTTCTGTCGCAACACGTCTACCGAAACTACTATAAACAGTTTGACTATTAGAAAATATAGAATAGACCATGTTAGAGAAGTATGTAGTAGTTAGTAGTTCATATAGTACCTTATTTAACACGCCAAAATATTAACCATGGCTGTATTGTTAAGGATTCGAGAGTTATTACAAAAAGGCAGGATAATTCTCCAATATATACAGAAATTTAGAAGACATTAAAATGTATTACAGTCTTGGACAAACAAGGGTGTAGTCCTTTAAATCCTCTACAAAGCGTTTTAGTTGAAATCGAGCGGTCGCCAATAGCCATTGGAGTTCATCAGAATAATAGACGATAATCTGATGATGAGCTATTGAATTAACGATGAGAGAGGTCAGATCGAACAGATTACAATGTGAGAGATGGATAATTTGATAAACCCAGCTACAGTTTCATATATCATCGGTGAATACAGACATTGATCGAAAGGACTTAAAGAGATGAAAGAAACATCTTTAAGATTTAGCTAACTTTATGATTTTATGAGTAATTTCTTATAGAAAACGAGAAGCTAATCAATACCTTGAAAAGTTATAGTGAATAATACTCCGAAAATTTCTCCATTAGCAATGAAGCCTGTTTGTTTAGGCGCAATGTTAAATTGTTTGCGTTTTCTATTCATCATCGCTTAGTATGTGTACGTTGTAGGCCAGATATGCACCGTTAGCAAAATAAGTAATATATTGATAGAAATTTGAAAATTTTGTTACTTTAAAGTTTAACAAATCTTTTAAGAATGTCATATAAACAATTAGTTAACTAAATTTATTATATCATTTCAACTGAGTTCATCTTTATTTCCACAAATTTTTTCTTCAAATTTCAATTTCTCTTAATTATGACAAATCTCATCAATTTTCTTCTGGGACAATACAAACAAAAAATTAATAAAAACTCAAAACCTAGTAACGATTCCCTTAAGGAGGATTCACTCATAGGATTCACTCTTCCAAAAAGATACCGAAAGATATAAACTGCGCCACCTTACGGTGGCGTCATGGTGCTAGGAATTGCTCATTTAAATTTATGAGACGTTGCGGTGGCATCATAATACTTAATTTAGTCAGAATTGCAATTCTAAATACAGGGTTTGTACGGAAAGTAACAGGACTGATTTTCTTCCACCGCGAGAGCGGTACTTCGAAACGAGAGCGCACCGACAGGATTCTGTAGAGGGCGTTCCTAGCTAACGAACGAGCAGATGGTCAGTTTTCTCCGACACCTGGAGAGTAAGGCCAGGCATTTTCGCCACATGTTTCTGTGAGTGTGAGTGGTGCAAGCCGAAAATGCAGCGTTCGTTAGAGCAGAGATACGCGATTAAATTCTGTGTGAAACTCGGTAAATCTGCAACAGAGACGTTTGATATGATCAGGCAGGCTTACCCAGATGTTTCTTTAGCAAGAAGTGGTGTGTTTCGGTGGCACCAGACCTTTTTGGAGGGCCGGGAAGAGTTTGCCGATGAAGACCGTGCTGGAAGACCTTCGACTTTGACAAACACCGATAATGTGACTCGTGTGCAAAAAGTTTTCAACTCAGACCGTCGACTAAGTATTCGTTTAATTGCCCAGATGTTAAATTTACCAAAATCTGTGGTTCATGAAATTGTGACGGAGCATTTAAACATGCGCAAGGTGTGCGCGAAGATGGTTCCAAAAGTGCTCACTAACGACCAGAAATTGCGGCGAGTGGAATTGTACCAAGAAAATTTGAACATGTGTGAAAGTGATTCCCAATTTTTAAATAACGTAATCACAGGTGACGAGTCGTGTATCTTTGAGTATGATCCTGAGACAAAGAGGCAATCTTCTGAGTGGCACACGCCGGCGTCTTCTAACTTAAAAAAGGCAAGAATAAAAGGCATTTTCCACCATGAATTTGTTTCTTCTGGACAAACCGTCAACGCCAAGTTTTAAGTAGAAGTGCTAAGAGACTCAAACGAAGGGTCAATCGGGTCCGACAAGACATAGCAGCCGCCCTACAGCCCAGATGTGCCCCCGGACTTTTTTTTTGTTTCCTCGCATTTTGATACGACAGAGGGGATCCAAGCAGCATGCACCGCGGCTCTCAAGGCTATTCCGGAAAATGTATTCCGTGACGCCTTTAATGCTTGAAAATCGCGCTGACAGCGCTGCATCGACGCAGAAGAAGCCTATTTTAAAAAATTTTAAAGAATTGTAACGATTGGCTCAATAATTTTTTCAAATCGACCCACTCCTATTACTTTCCGGACAAAGTATGAGATATCAACTGCGCCACCTTACGGTGCTATATATGCTAAATTTTAAGCCCTGTGTACTGGACTAGATACCGGAGAGATTATATACAGAAGCCCTAACTCTGTTTGATTTATAGCTAGTGCATACCAACGTAGATATTAATTTTTCATTTAGGTAGTAGGATCCAGTCCTTAATTTGAAATTTCAGGAAAGTAAACATATAAATAATTCATTAAGTGCTAAGTATATTTATCTAGCGTTCAAAAATCAATGAGTACATTGAGCGTTGAGTTGACCGCATAGTGATTGTCTGTGACTTTGTGCTGATTTGTGACCCAATTCCAGAGGCACAACTTTCGATCTATTTCAGTCGAATTTGCCAACAATTTAACGTGTCACAAAGAAAAGTTACGAAAATTCTATAAATATAAATTGGAAAAATGCTTATTTTAAACCTCTAACTATATATCAGAAAATGTAAACCTATTTGAATCGTTCAAAAATTATGATGATGAAAATGTTGAGCACTAACCTTTTGTTATATCTTAAGTAATTACAAGAAATTCCACAATATTTGAGAAATTGAAATAAACGTTTCAAGTTGTTCTGAGCGGTTGGTTTAAAATAGGGTAATGAATTAAAAGCCTGTTGAATACTAAAGGGAATTTATTTCAGTTAAATTTTACAAATGAGTGAAATCACTCAAATACTTCTTAATATCAAAACCAACATTTTTCGCCAAATTTCTGATAAAGGGAAAATGAACATTACATTTATATTTCTGTCCATCTAAACAGCAACTGCTGTTGGCTAACGAGAGTAATCTGAGCTCAATTAAACTCGAGATCTGCACAAGAACGTTGTTATTAAAACCCATTTTATTATCATCTTGATCCAAAATGGAATAAAAAATAGCCAGCAATCTGTCAAAAACAAAGGGCTTCGGCCCGAGTTGGGTATTCAGCTGTTCACTAACTTTTTGTTTTGATTTAACTTCTTTTAATTTCTTTTTTTGTTTCCCATGGTTTTTCATAAAAAGTCTTTTGTCATCTTTAGGAGCGTTATAGCTGGCTAAATAGGCTGCTATTAATAAATATTTAGCATAAAAAGGTAACTCTAAGATTGGGTCGGGTTTATCTTTGATTAAAAGTGATTTTGTTGTATCTAATCGTAAATATAATACTTCTAAAGATTCTTTTAAAATTGGAGAAATATTCTTCCAAAGAGCCATAGTATCTTGAATTGTATACTTATTCGACATAATAGGTTCGCAATATTTAATAAAGTTTATTCGTGACATATATCTAAGTTCAGATAAATCTCGACATACTCTATAAAACATTGATAGAAAAGTACTTAAGTAATTTTTGTAGAAATCTAACTCAAATTCTAATGTCTTATTAAAATGTTTCAATAACAATCTTTTAGCATAATCTATATCTAAAGATAATATCTCCAATAACTCATCTCTATTATATTGAGGAAAATGAATTTTAATAGGTTCCACACCTCCTCCTTTATTATAGAACTTTTCAAATACAAGTTCTGATATCAGTACCACCGGCATATTAATTCCAGTTAATTCTTTCAACTTTAAAAAACAAGGTAACAAATTAAAATCCATATTCCTAAACTGTTCTGCATTATCAAAAATTAAAACAAATCCATCCAATTTTATGTTTTCTTCTTGTATTTTTTCAATATTGTATAAAAAATCCATCATGTTTTCACATTTCGCATAAGGAACCGGATTTTTTGGATCCAATTGATGACCAGATATTTTATTTAAAATAGATTCAAATAAAATCCTAGATGAATAACATTCGATCAGATTTATCACGATATGGTTAATTTTGAGATTCTCCAAAACGGATCGAAGGACGATTGATTTCCCCGTACTGGGACCTCCGTATATGTAGAGAGTTTCAATTTGCGGCTCATCTTTAAATCCAAACATATTATAGAGCTGTTTGATTTGGATATCTCTGCATGGCAACGACTGTCGCAGCGCAGATATACACTGCTCCATGGCTTATAACAATTGCTCAGTCTAAAACAAGAGGGTTTACGTTAATTTACATTCTTTCATTCGGAATATAGCATAAGACTGAATGCAAATTTATCTGAAGAACAGATTCCGTCATTTTTTTGTTAAATTTAATGAATATATTCATAGAATTTTTTGAAAAAAGCATCAAAACGAATAACTCAGATATATTTATGCATTGAATCTGCAGCTTAGATAAATTTTAAATGCAACAAATACAGCTTTAATAATTTATGAAGCTGAACAAAATGTTTAATTTAGTTGTATACAGGGTGTTAAAAAAAAGTGACACAAAATGAAATGGGTAAATAGTCTTAATAAACATATGTCTGCAAATTAACGGTTTGGTGTTTTTGTATCATATTTGGATTATCTCTGTTTTTAGTATAAAAAACTTGCTTTTATTTTTAAATTCGACCAATGTTTTATCTAGATAATATTTGTATACCTCGATAGGCAGTTGCATGTCATTGACGTCATTGTGACGTTTATGCAAGTGGAACCAATGCTAGGTTTAAATGAATCGTAGTTGCCAGGTTTAACTTTAGAAAGACTTACTTTTTTGTTTTATTAATGCGCAATAGAAAGAGATACTTTTAAGACAACTGGCAAGCGGCGCTATCGTAGTTCATTATGTACTCCAGTGTTGCCATTTTCTTAAAAGTTTCTCTTCTTATTGCGCGTTAATAAGACAAAGATAGTAAGTTTTGCTAAGTTAAACATGACAACTAGCATTCACTCGAACCTGGACCTGCACTTACGTCACAATGACGTCATTGACGTGTAATTGCATATCGAGGTATAGCTATTATTTAGATGTTGGTGAACAATTTTACAAATTTTAGCTATGCCTGTTAACAGTAATATTGGATTAACTGATATTATGCATTTCTTGTACGGTCGTGCAAATTGTAATGCGAGGGAAGCGCTACGTTTGTATATAGAGGCTTTCCCTAATCGCCACATGCCTTTAATTCGTGTGTTTGGAAAACTGGACCCAAGTTTGCTTGTTACAGGTACATTTGGAAAATAATTCCGGGAGACCAAGGTCGGTGTTCACCCCAAAGACAGAAGAATCAATTTAAGCAGGAATAGAGGAGAATCCAGAAACTAGTTTGCGGAGAATATCAGCGAGGGTAAGAATTGAGGCCACTCTGATTTAAAGAATAGTCCACGAGCAGCAGGTTTACTCGTACCATGTTCAACGAGTACATGCTCTGAAACCACTTGATCGTCAGGCACGTTTGGGGTTCGGCTACTGGTTTCTAAAAAATGAGGCTGAGGACCCCAATTTTATTGCAGTCATTCTTTTTACTGATGAGGCAGCGTTAATACGAAATGGAACCCAGACATCAAGTGCCTTTTTGTTCAACTTTTGAAAAGGTATTTTGGGCATCGGTTAACGGTAGTTGAAGTTTTCTGCAGAACACGATGGTGCTCCGGCCCATTTTTCAGTTGCGTTAAGAGAGCCTTTAGACGGGTATTTTGGAGAAATCTATATGAAGGGGCGGACCTGTACCATTTAAACCTCCTTGACTTTTGTCTTCAAGCACACTTAAAAAATTTGTTATACACCACTCCGGAAATGACCTCGAAGATTTGCAGCAAAGAGTAGGGTAGGTTTGTCATCAAATCTTAGCCAATGAAGGTATTTTGGAAAGAGTTCCACAGTTCCTGCGGCAGAGATGTCGTAGCTGGATTGAAATGGAGGAAAGAAACTTTAAACATCTTATTTGACTCTATGTTTCTGTTGTTTGTTAATAAATATCATTGTTTTTTTATACACATTAAAAAATTGTTTTGAACACAAAATGGTCCGTATCTCCTAAACCGTTTTGCGGACATATGTTTAACAACACTTTTTTGCTTATTTTGGGACCATTCATTACAAGTTGTGACAATTTTTTTAACAGTCTGTAGGTATATTTTTTTATAATGGAAACTTTTTGATAGATTTGAAGTACCTAAGCAAACAAAATATACAATAATTATCTTATATATAACAAGCAATTGAACAATCCTCAAGTAAAAAAGAAGCAGAAAATAAAATAAAGATGTGAATGTTTTTAAAAAAATTATTTTTGTACAACTGTCATTAAAAGTGACACTTTTAATGATAGCAAACAATGTTAAAAACGATTGTTTACATAGCAGCGTGTTAAAAATACTTTTAACACGTTGCCATGTAAACAAGTTTACTTTTAACACGGTTTAGTTTACTTTTAACACGGTTTGGTTCATTGTCATTGAAAATTCGCTCGTTTCATTATCAAAATAGGGAAGTTGTACAAAAAACATTGTATGGTATTTTTGTTAAAAGTGATTTTATTTTGTTCGTGAAATTGTTCAATTCGCTCCGCTCATTTCACAAACGTTTTCACTCACAAAATAAAACCTCACTTTTAACACTCATATCATAAATAACTATAATTTTAAAAACTGTCACTGTGACAAAAGATTTATTCGCAACTATCCTTAGAGGAATAAAATGGCATAATATGTAGCTTCGATTGACATGATCAATTTACTAAAGATGAATTGTGAGTATATAAACAAGAAAATTGGGTTAACGAAAAATACGTTTGATAAATGATCGATTGTTCGTAAAACGTTGGTTGATGTATGAGTGCACACTATAAGAATGGTGAACAAAAAGCTTTTTTTGGTTCTTACAATTTTTACATTCCATCTTTTAATGGTGCTATATGTGTAGATTACAACAAAGAATATACAACAAAAACTAAACCTATTATTACCAGAAAGTATCGCTTCAACCATTAAAATGATATAATCAATGTTGGTTGCGAAAGATTTTTTATCAATCTAATAACATATAATGAAAGTAAAGTGACCGATAAGAGCGGATAATTCACATGAATTATTCGATTAAGATAATAGCAAGATGTGTTCTGTTTTATTTTATACTAGTTGTACTCGCAACGTCGTTGATCTAGGTCTTCCAGGTATCTTCTTTGCTCCTAAATTCCATTGTTTGTAGATGATTAAGTGTTAGTTTAATTGAGAAACTTTGAAATGATTGCGCAAATGCCAAAGTTTTATCATTTTTTTCAATCTGATTTTAGAAATAGGTACTAATCTACAAGGAGTCGTATAAGGTAAGTGTTTTTTCTTTTTAATCACTAGAAGCAACGATTTTTCTTCATTGTCCTTGTACCGTTGTGAAATATAATATTTTAATCGTTCTACTGAATCCATTCCAATTCTTCTTTTCTCAAAAGCCATAAGATCGAGGCACAATATATCGGATCATTTCATACGTCACTTCCTGCTTTCCTGCTCTCCAAATATGTCCCAACCATGTAACCCTACACTGTTTTATTTTGAATACTTTTAATTCTTGCATAATTTCTTGTTCTTTCCTTTCCACTATCCGTAAATGTTCTTCAGCTATTTTAATCATAGTCATCGTCTCAGCTGCTTACAGTAGTATCGGCCTAATTTTGGTTTTCTTTGACAATATTTTACTTTTGAGCAGTTTTTTATTTGCGAAATATGTCTTGTTTGCTGCCATTATTTTCTTTTTTATTTCAGGTTTTCTCTCTCCGGTTTTGTTAATTGTCACTCCCAGGTATTTAAATTGTTCCACTTCTTTGAACTCGTTATTTTCTATTTTTTTTAGTTGTAGTTTGTCCACCTCTTGTTCTGAGATTACCTATATTTATTTTTCTAAGTACATGCTCTAGGACCCAGTTAAATAATGTCGTTGATAACACGTCTTCTTGTTTTACCATATTTTATGAATTCCATATTAATTTTATCCTTACCAGGAGCGTTTCCATTTTTTACTTTCCTGTATGATTTCATCCAGTCCCTCTTTTGTTGGTTTAATTGAGAGATTTATGTGTCCTTGGTCTACTTCTTTCATTACCAAGTGTTCATCTAATTCCATTTCTGCATCTTCGCTCCTATCCGTCAATAGTTCCATGTAGTGATTTACCCATAGTTATTGATATTTAAAAAAAATCGTATTTCTATTTCTTATTTCTTGCTCTATTTCCTGTATTTTTTTATCGATTCATCTCCTTTTATATGTTAGTTTGCTGCTGATTCGATTAATATTTTAATTATTTCCCATTCTGATTGTATGTTTCCTTTTTTATATCTTTGTTTTATTTAAGATGCCACTTCTCTGTATATTTATTTTTTACGTCAGCGTCATGTATTTTGTTTATGACCGTAAAAATAATGTTACTGTGTGTAATTATCACTAATTTAAGAATTTCCGCAATTGTTGAATCACATAACTTTTTTTTTAAATTTACTTTAATCTTGTTATTAACGACAAAATGGGTTATTGCAAATAACGCCATATTTGTTAAATTTCTGCTGGGCACATAAGTAAACTTTTTTATGAAATATATTTTTTACATAATACTAAAATTTAATTTATAAAAATTTCTTACTAAGATATCAAAGATAAATTTTGTGTTGATCCGTGTAATTTATATGATAATTATTACTATATTTTTAATATTCATTATTTTAAATTGAATATTTAATTTTAGAATCAGTGAATCTGTGGAGTACGGTTCTGTGTACTAAAAAGATCCGTTACCGGACATGTAAATACGCGGGAAATTAACTATAAACTCTTAACCTCTACACACATTTATATTACCTTTTCAATTAATCCAGAATAGTCACTATCAGTCCAAAGCTAACAATTTAAACATTCAGCTTATGTACCTACAATCTCTAATATATTAATAATAAATACAACTTTAATTAACACTAAAACTAGCAACACTATACAAATAAAAAGCGGTCGACACGCTCGGCACAAAAATTATCGAAACCACAAGTAAAGAGTAAAGCAAGGTTGCCATATCTGTAAATCCCCAAATGATTTGCTATGATAATAATAGATCTACTTATATACATAAATACAAAAAAACGCGGAAAAATGATAATAATTGTTGCAATGACATTTGAATTAAAAAATATATATAAATAAAAATGTAACTTAATATAGAGGAAAGTAGTTATATTTAAACATAATTCCTACAGATGTCAGACCATGAGCTGTTCCAAATTAAATTTAAACGCAGGCTTGTCTTAGCCCAATAAATAATTTATAACTATATTTAATTTCAAAATTAAATTTTTAAATTAGACTGTAAATACTTCAATATGTTTCTCTTTTGATATACTTTCATTTTTATCCATTAACATTCTTTCTCTACATGGCTGATATTGATCAAAGAGAAAAATCAGTTTTTTTACTCCTGTCACGTCTTCGATCTAATTTAGTGTGAAGGAAAAAGTATCTCTTATATGGACCGAAAGTGTATGAGGTGAAGCAGCTTTTATCTCTCCAATAAATTACCAATTTATACATTAGATAACGTTTAAGTAATGCCTTTCTGCAGGCCCGGATTTGGGGGAGGGCAGGCGGGGCTACTGCCCCAGGGCCTCCACAAGAGAGGGGCCACCACAATTTGAATTATCAATTCCAATCTTGATAATTGAAGGTGATTAAAAAATGGAGTTTATCCAAGTTAGTTTTTGCAACATAAATCATTTTATGGACATTTGTTATTCAGTGCAACGAGGAGAAGTTACAGGACGTATCGATCAAGAGCTAGCAATACAAGAGGCAAAACAAATTAAGTATTGGCGAAAAATTCTTAGAATTGTCGTCAGTACGATTTGTACCATGCTGTGGTCACTTACTCAATTTAGTTGGAAAGGCTCTTGTACATTAGCAGTGCAATTTTTTAATTTCATTCAGAATTTATATACGTTTTTTACAGCAAGTACACAACGATACCGAATCCTGTATGAAAAATTAGCAAAAAAAAGTGGACAGTCGTATGTTTTAAAAAATCTTGTGATACTCGCTGGTCATGTAGAGCTGAAGCCACAAAGGCCATTGTCATGGGATATTCTGAAATCGAAGAAACTCTAACCAGCAGAAAAATATTGTGAGAAAAGAAGCAGCACATCTTTTAGATAAAATGAGTGGTATCGAAGCCGCTCTATTTGCCACCTTTGGGAACGACATTTTGGAGCAATTCAACGCAACAAACAAAATTTTGCAGGACCCAAAAATGGTTCTTGAATCAGCTATGCGTGCATTGGAGTCATTGAGATCATTCGTGGAATACAAAAGAGACGATTTTGATAAATACGAAGAAGCAGCTAACCAAATGTCAAATACTATCCAATACGTTCAGTCACGTACCAGAAACAGAAGTGTGAAGTTGAATCCACTTGATTTTATAAAAACACAAAACGTAAATCTGTCACGAAGAGAAAAATTTAAAGTGTCTGGTTTTATTTCAGTGATTGATCAATTTTGTGTGTCTCTCACTGAAAGATTGCAGTCCTACGAAGCTGTTCGTTCGAGATTTGGATTTCTCAATCATCTAGAGATTCTAGAGGAGATGAACGCTGCAAATTTGTATGCTGCAGCAGAGGAACTGGTGAAAATTTACAAAGATGATTTAGAACCTAGCCTTGGTAATGAGTTGGTTCAATTTGTATCTTTAATAGACTTATGAAAAAGACCAATCTAAGGAGTTGTTTTATTATCACATTCTGGAAAATCAAAATTTTAGGGCTACCTTTCCGAACATTGAAATTACACTAAGAGAGCGCTCGTTTTCAAAAATGAAAATTATAAAGAATAGGCTCCGAACGACGATGGGACAAAACCGGTTATCGAAGTTGAGCCTACTTAGTATTGAAAGTGATTTATTCCGGGAACTAAATTGTAGCGAAATCATTAACGACTTTTCGTTAAAAAAAATCTCGCAAAGTTTCATTCGTTAACGCGGTAATTTAGTTTTTAATAAATTCTTTGTTAAAAGAATTTATTTGTTGCGAATACATTTTTGAAAGGCTTTTGTTAAACGAAATTTTGTTTTCATTCGGAAAAAAATTAGGGGCCTCCACTTCATCGTTGCCCCAGGGCCTCTAGACCTTCAAATCCAGCCCTGCCTTTCTGGCAAATAGCAAAAAGAGATTTATATAACTTTAGTAAGTTATATATAAATATATGATTGCTGAGTTAGTTGTTATCACGAAATGATCATTTATAATATACAGAGTGTCTGAAAAAGTTGACAACAAATGAAAACATCCTTTATTTTTATTTTTATTTCCATAATATGAACATCCACTAAGAACGGATTTTGAAAATTTTTACCCAGAAGGGACGAAATAAGAGTTGAAAGTTTTTTAGGAAAAATCTTTAAATCAGAATTGATTTTTATAAAAATTGAAATTCAGACTTCTCAAAATATTTCATTGAACACGTGGTTCATGGTTTATTAGAATTCACACCCTGAAGGGGTGAAATAAGAGTTGAAACTTTATATGGTAAAATCTTTAAGAATAGAAATTCAGACTTTTCAAAACATTTCACTGAACACGTGTTTGGTGGTTAAGTAGAATTCACACCTTAAAGGAGTGACATAAGGGTTGGAAGTTTATATGGAAAAACCTTTAAATCAGCAATCAGCACCAATTTTTATAAAAATTAAAATCAGACTCATAAAAATATTTCGTTGAACACGTGTGTCATGGGTTTTTAGAATTCACTTCTAAGGGTGCTAATAAGGGGTTGAAACTTTGTATGGATAATATTTAAAAGTAGGTACTCCGTCTTCTATGAAAATTATTATGCGGATTCCTACTGATAAAATGTTAAAAATCGTAAAAAAAAATTAGAATCTTGAAAAAAGATTGAAAATCGTGAAAATTTGTTGAAAATCGTAAAAAATTGTAAAAATATGGAAAATGAAAAATGTATGAAAATGGTGCAAAAACTGTCAAAAATCAAAAGAAAAATGGTGGGGGTCCTGGTGGCTGTGTCATTTTTCCTGGAACCTACTGGAGGTTCACTCTGAGCACCAGGTACATCGGAGACCTTTGCCGACATGAAATTCGTATTCAGAGACCTTAAAAACCCCCGAGTAGGAAAACTAAACACATTTCCATCGATATTTCCCGAGTTACAAATTCTACATTTTCCATAGCTTTGAGATGCACTTTGAAATGCAATTGTCGTCTGAACCTAACCGATTAAGTTCACAAACTTTTCTGGCGCTCTCCCAAATCGAATGCAAAAAGGTGCATGTTGATTGGTTTGCCTGTTGGAAATTGGTAGGTTTTGGGCTTTTTAGTGTTTCATTGCCTCACCTAAGATACGGGGGTACCTAATAAATCAATCTAGCTAGGTTTCATTTTTGGAAAATATCGTTTCATTGTAGGCAATAAATAACTGGTACTAGAAAACTGAAACATATGACATCTATTGACGAGTAGTTATACTAATATGAATTTTTTTTATACAGAAACACTAAAGCTTCTTCGGTAGATGGTGTTTGAGGTTGGACCAAATACTTGTATTAATGATAGAATATATATCTTTTTAAATCAAGTGTTTTTATTAAAAATGTCTAAAAGATTTGAAAAAATTCTTGTAAACAATCTAACTTTACGAAGCTACGTTTCGTTCCAACACCTTGAAGAACATCGTCATCAAATTCAAACTGTAATATTAAAACTTCCTACAAGACGTTTGGCGCCAGATTTGTAACGTTAAAATGTCCCAAAGGGGCGTTATTCCCTTAGCTAGCTCACTAGGTCGTTGGTTATTTTTTACCAGTCCCTCTCAAACATGAAATTAAGGTTGCTAAAGTACAAATTAATTATACTCAAACACCCGTTTTAAATGATTTATTATAATTACAAAATTTCAAGAAACAATTAATAAAATTAACAAAAAAAAATTTTGACAATTGAATATTGACGTGCTTTAATTAAGTTATTAAAGAATCAATTATTTTTTTATATTCGTAAATCCTGGAAACTCCAGATCTGACTCTGATGTAACGGTGGCGATTCTTCTGAGATGATTTTCCTTCCCTTTTCCAATAGTCGAAACAAAACTTGGGATCAATATTCCTTTTTTTATTTCTCTATTAAATGGCGGGATTTTATACAATGTCCATAAAAATTAAATATCTTGGGTCGACCTCTTGAACAAATGATAAAATGAATAATCAGAAATCGATACCTTAACGAATTTACAATCAAGTAGAATCAATTTCTAGCCAAGTCGAATTAAACCATTTTATTGTAAGTAAAAACCGGCCCTGATTTTGATGAAAAAAAACTTATGTTTGGCCAAAGAGAAACTGCTTGAATAAAATATCACACCATTTTTAGACACTCATACTAAATAAAATAATTAAAGGAAACATTATTAAAATCTACTTACTTTATTTCGAAGAGGACACCAGCCTAGAATTACCAATCGCAACGACGAATAATTATACAGTTCACTGCTCACGGCACAATTTTGAACTGCAGCCATTAAACTACATAATTCCCTCCGATATAGGCACGGAAACAATAGTCTAGTGAATTTTTTATATAAAATAATCAGATTTTCGCTCATCCGACACGTGCTGCTAAAGTATAAGATGTTTGCAAACCTCGACTAACATTACAAGCAGAAAGGTCTTTTGATTAGATGTTTTATAAGCAAAGCTCTGACATGTATTTATTTTTTATGAATAAAGGTACCTACTTTACCATTAACAAAATTCATAATTTTATACAAATCTCATAAACCACTGGAAAAAGTTGACTTCTGACTGTTGCTTTTGCGGTTCTAAGGCTTGCAGGTCTTTTAATAAAGAATAACTTTTTTTTGAAAAAAAATAATAAAGGAAGTATTCATTTGTTTTCAACTTTTTCATACATATTATATAGAGTAAAATTGTCAAAACTGTGTTGTATGACTGGTTATGTGTATATCTCGGTATAATGCACTAACTTTTCAAGTAACAACTTCAAGTTATAATTTATAATTAAACTTGTAAATTTATTTCACATATTTCCAAAAAGTAATTTTATGAAATATTAAAAAATACCTAAGTATGGAATGTCAGCCTCGAGAACGTGCTAACGTCATCATCGGAAAAATAACTATTTTTAACTCATCACTGAGTCTTTTGTTTTATCCTGAAATGAAAGAATAATAATTTCCCTAAGGAACCGTGTTCGTCCTGCCTGTTACAGCGGCGCCGGCGCACAAAATTATGTAAGCAGAATTTCTTATTTTCTTTAAATACTTGAGTAAGTCGATCTAAATTAAAAATGTGAACAAAATTAGTTATGCATCTGATTTAATGGATAAAAAGGCAAGTTTACGAATAACATTTATGTGTTATAATTAAATTAACTTTAAGTATAAATTGAAACATTAGAGCATAAACTTCTATAGGTAGTGTGCATGGCGCTTAAATCGAAACAAATACTAGAAAAAGTGCCATATGGAAAATATCACGACGCCACCGTAAGGTGGTGCAGTTGATACCTAATATATTTATTCACAAAATTACAAACTACAAGGAAAAAGAAAGCGAGAGGTGTCAAGGGACACCCGCATGAAACGAAGTTCCTTTCGATTAATTAGTGAAGGAATTGTAATAAATTTTTGGAGTTTACTCCTTAAGAAACGATATATAAGGTGCCTGGTATGAAAAAAAATATCGGTAGTAAAATCGTGTGAAACAGTCACGTTGAGAAAAGTGTCAATCACGTTGAAAAAAGTGTCACACGCAGGCGCAGTGAAACAAAATAATAATATCATTTCTCTCTCTCTATCTTATACTGAACGCATAGAGAAAGCACTTCCTGAATTTTCCAAAATTTTCAAAATGATTGAATTTTTATTACATTCTGTATTAATTTTGAACAGAGAGAGAGAGAGAGAGAGAGAGAGAGAGAGAGACAGACAGACAGACAGAGAAAGATGCGCACGCCGCACGACTTAAAAGTGTCGCCTCGTGTCGTGACAATTTTTCGTCTGAATTTTTTCCGTCTAGTCTCCTTCGCAACGCGCGATAAGGAACTACGTTCCAAAAACCAGTTAAAACCAGGAAACTAACGAGAAAATGGATAAAATCGACAAAACAAAAAAAAAACAATGAAAACAATAAAAAACGATACAAAATCGTAAAAATTTAAAAAAACGGAAAATGAAAAAGATAAATCCGTATTTTAGGCGGTACCAAGTTCTCCGGTTATCTAGTTATTAATGTTAGTAGATCTTTAAGGATAAAATATAAATGAAAAGACTTTTGGGAAAGACTATGGTTTTTATTTTCTATCAAATCACAAATTTTCATTTTTATAGACATTTTGATCCTCTTTTTCAGTCGTAAGTTAACAATAATACTCTCCACCTGTGGTAGTGTCCCAATTCCCTGAAAGAATTCTCAGTAGTCCTAGTTTTTCTTGAAGGCAGGTGAAACACCTGATTCAATTCGAAATCGTAACTTCTGGTCGGGTGCATAAACCGGCCGGGAATGGGAGTATCAACCCTAGAATAGGGGTAACAAACTTACGAATCTTGGCCTTTTTCTTAACGGCTGATACTAAAATACACGAAAGGGTCGAGATCTCGTTTGCGAAAGGGTTTGTTAGATAACATCCTTAGGGTTTAGGGTGCATTTGCTTAGATAAAAAATTTTAAAGGTCAATATCTACTAGAATGTGATTTGGGAAATCTAAAATAGGTGCTTTGAATTAAGCTAGACGGGTATAATGGGATTTGTAATTAAAAAAATAATTTTGTAAATATTAATTTTTTTTTAATAATAAGAGAACACCAATATTGTAAATTTTTGAAATTCTCTTCATTTTTGGAGGTTGTAAAATTTGAACTCGTCTTTGCGGAATGTCACCAATTTCTCTAAAAGTGCTTTGGTTATTTTGTATTCGGGCTTATACATTACACCCGCATAGTTTGAATAGATAAAATCTTGTCTAGGAAGGAACAGCATAGAAACCACTCCAATGCTGGTATTAAGATGGTCTTCGTACTTTAAGTGTAATGATCTTCTCGAAAATTATCTTGATAAGACCTATTCAGGAATATATCTTCTTATTATTACAACTAATTATTATCAGTATGCTCTTAATTGTAATAATAACTCTAAAAAATTTAAATAAAGTCGGTTATAGGGTGTTACTCAGAAAATGGCGGTTTGGTTATAAGTTTGAGAAGTGATAAACTTCTTTTGGTGCGTTAAGGAAAAATGATGAGGATAAATTTTTACGATACGAGCAGCATACCGTCACAAAATACATGCAACGAAAAACCGACATGATGAAGTTAGTTAAACTTCTTTAAACAACGTGAATTTAACGTTTGTTACCAAAAACAAGATTCCCTTTAATATGAAGGGTACCCTCCATACCCTTTAATTAATAATTACAAACGGCCAATCTTATCAAATTAATGAAAAAAAGAATGGTCTTTTACTATGTAGGCATGAGAATAAAATTCGTGATTGGTATATTTGGGTCAAAGAAGTATTACTACAGGGTTTTTTGATACTTAACATTTCACAATAAGATAAAAAAAACTGTTTAACCTTCTTACTCTCTGGTGTTGTTTGTTTAATACGCTATTTGAACTAAAGATATAAAATAGCTTCTTATAAAGTAAAAATATATCACAGTACATTTCACACATCACAGTATATAACAATAGAAGTATTAAGACACAGACCAACCAGAAAAAAATAACGAAACGGCCAATGAAGAAATGTCAAAGAAATAAGTCAGATATATTAAAAAGATCAGGTATAATTAAATAAAGGTGAAATAAGAACGGAAATTTATACTAATATTATAAATTCGAAAGTAACTTAATCTGTATGTCTGTTTAGACGTAGGAAAGACATAGGTTAGATGGATAGATTGAAAGATAGATATTCATTGGGTTGGCTCTAGCCTGTATCACTGCATCCTTTACAAATCTATTGTGAACACCCATCATCTCTAGAAAAAGATCAGAGCACTTTGTCTAACCCTGCTCTCTTAATGAGACTTAATAGCCTTGACAATGGCCTTTCCGCATAACTAGGAGCAGCCGGTTTCTCATCACCAAATACCAGATACCAGCCTTCACATTGGCATCGGACATGAAATGTGGGTTCCCCCTCCTCTTGGCAGTATCGACAGATGTCTTCATCTGCTAAGCTCGGCTGACTCATGTGTTTTCTGAGCCTACAATGTCCTGCCAAGAGACTGACAATCATTGTGAAATCGTTTCGCCTTTGTGCTAGTAGCTCTGCAATAAACTTTGTCCTTTTATGAAACTTTGGCTTGTCGCTTGCCCAGTGATTTTTCCCACCACTCCTGGGCATTTGAAAGATAACGCTGTTGTACATTAGTTTCCAAGGTTTTTGATAGATTTTAGCAAGGCATAACAATTTTATCATCAAGGCCATTGTCGAAAATTTTTAACTTTTCCTTTTAAAGTATCTATTATCTATATTGTTGAATATCAACGCAGGCTTCGCGTAGAAGGGAGCTATTGCAGCAGCTTCCTCAGGAACAGCAGCTATTTACGATTAGTTTTGACTCGATTTTTAAACTACCAACGAGCAGGTCATGAGGAAACGCCAGTTTGTAATAGTAGCAAAAGCAGTGATCGCTTAAGAATGTTAAAGTAGTGTAAATTGTTGGTTTTGGATGAATGTACCAAAAAAAAGCAATTGGGGCACTAGATCAACTGGGCTATTATGGGAGGAATGGTGGTACTTTTAGTTGGTACAGGAAGACCCTGTAGGTAATTAGTAGAGGTACACTGGCTGATGAAATTAATGCATTTTTGAAAGCGTTTGTGTTATGGACACATGCAAAAAATGCGAGTACAACTACACAATGATTCACAGCAGGGCAATGTGCGGCTGTTTTTTTAAAAATCGGAGAAGATTGTATGCCAACAGATAGTAACGGCTTGAGAGGGCAATTTTAACGCCAACAAATGACACAGTTGGCCAGATTAATGAACAAATCATGTCGGAGGTGGAGGAAGATATCGTCGAGTATACCCTTTAGTAGGCAGCGTTATGGAAACTGAGCAAGAAACATCGTACCCTATAGAGTTTCTCAACTCTACAGGTGTGTCTAAATACAAGTTGAGGTTGAAAGTTGGTGTTCCAGTCTTGATAATGAGAAATCTTGACGCATCAAGGTTATGTAATAGTACACGACTACATGCTACAAACTCCTCACCTATGACGCAATATTATAAAAGCTTTAATCATCACTGAAACAGCAAAAGGAGAAAAAAATTTATACCCCACATTCCGATAATTCTAACCGTTTTAACGTTTCAGTTTAAAAGAGTGTAGTTTCCACTGAAAGCAGCATTTGCAATAACAATCAATAAAGCTCAGGGAAAAACTTTGAAACTCACAGGTGTAAATTTTTAAAAACAAAACTCTTTTTCTGGTGGACAACTTTATGTGGCGTGCCCGGGAGTGTCAAACTCCCAAAATCTTTATATTTTAGCAAAGGACGAAAAAATAAGAAACGTACTAAATAAAAATGTATTTCGGTAACTACAATTACACTTTATATGCAAGTATGACGTTTAAAATAAAACTACTGCCCAAAGAAACTATATAATGTGAACGAAATCGTGGGTAAAAGCTAGTAGAATATAAATGCATAGAATAAGAGCATGCAGGAACAATCAAAATTTAAATTTTCACAAAAAATATAATAGAGGAAATGAAAATAATAACAGGAAACAGAAAACAATGGAAGAAATGCAATCGAGATGAGACATTTAAGAAAAACCAAATGGGATAAAATAAACAACGAGACTATTAGGAGAACGATCGATCAGGAACCAATAATGAATAAAATAACAAAAATATAATTAAACTGGTATGGAGTATGGAGCTGATAAGAATGTAACCCAGCAAAATTACAAAAAAATCTACGAAACAAAGGACTATCCTAAATAGTAAAAAAAAGCAGACCAAGAAAAAATGGATATAACAAGTTGTAGAGGCAGTAAAAGTTAAACAATAAACACCCGAGGAAATAAAAATAATAGCAGGAAACAGAAAACAATGGAAGAAATGCAATCGAGTTGAGACATCTAAGAAGGATTGTTGGAAAAACAAAATGGGAATATAATCCAATATAAAAAATATGCAATAACGAAAAGGTATACACATTAAGTAATTTTCTAAAAAATAAGTTGTACAAAGGTATACGAAGATAAGACCAAAAACGACAGTAAAATGATGAAATATCCAAGGTAGAATGTTAATAAAGAATGGAAATTTGTTTTCGCAGACATCAGAGGATCAAACTAAACAACAAAAATAATAATTATTTATTAAATGCTAAAACAAAAAATAAACAATATGGAAAATTAATTTAAACCCGACACTGTATTTATGTACATATTTTATAAGGATCAGGTATAAAAAGTGTTTTAAAAACTATTCTGGGATCAACAGTATGGAAAATAAATGCGAACGAATGATATTTGTAACGATACACGAGGTCAAAATGTCAATAGCAGACCTTTTTCCCTTGAAGGCATCGACTTGTAGTTCGCAACATTCATTTTATAAAAAGGGTTCTTTCGAGACAGGAGCTTTTATGATAAAACTGGCAGGTTTTTAGGTCGTTCTTATTCAATTGCTATACCTTTATGGTATTTTCGATTAAATTCTAGAAGAGCCATTTTCAATATTGATAAAATTTCAAGTGTCTAAAATGATTGCTACAAAAAGAAAATTATCATGCATAAAATTTTGTTTGTAATAAATGATGATTTATTGAATATTTTATATCTGCTTGAAAATTTTCGTATTTAACTTTTCTATTATATTATCTTTTAACTTACGACCCATTTTATCCATACCAATCTATTGGTCACGATGCGGATTCTTCAATGCTTACTAAAGTAGGTTCTAGAGTTTTGGCACAAAGTTTATTGGTTTTAATTTGAACAAAAATAAAATATTATCGTTGCCTTTGGAAACAAAATTTGTTTACATACAGAAAGTTAGAAGTGGTGGAGATAAATATGTTGTGTTGGATCTAAGGTTTAACAAGGAGAGATAGAGTAAAAAATGATAAAGTATGTGGTACAGGAGAAGTAGGACAGCTGAGCAAGAAAAACCAAAAAAGTAGGTAGAGACGGTTTGGTCATGTAGAGCGGAGGTATGAGGATTATGTGAGTAAAACAGTAGATGAACGTGAGATTGGTTGTAAGAGAAAGAGACCGAAAATGAGATAGATAGAATAGAATAAATGACGACCTAAAGAAGAAAAAATGGAGAAAAGAGGATGTATTAAATAGAGACATGTTGAAACAAATGTTACACGGAAGGCCAACGCCGACCCAACTGTGCTTGGAATAAGGCTCAGAAGAAGAAAATTTATTAATTTTGAAGTTTTAAGATGACGTATAAATTAAAAATAAGAAAAAGTATCTAAAACCTCAATGAACTGGCTAGACACAACAATGTCTTCTTGGAGGTGATGTCAGGGCATAAGGGTTTTGAGGGCAATGAAATCGCGGACCTTCTGGCCAAGAAGGGAGCGGACACACGATTCATTGGTTCAGAACCTGTACTGGGACTGCCTAGAGCCTGGGTAAGGACCAAAGTCAGTAACTGGGTCTGGGAAGAGTCGACCAAACACTGGAGTAATACTGTAGGGCTGAGGCATTCGAAGCTGACGCTCAAGGGCTACTCCAAAAAACTGACGTCTGACATACTGAATCTTGGCAGGAGTCAGATAAGAGTACTGGTGACTTGCTCACTGGGCATGGACCATTAGGACTACACCTTTGAAGGATGGGAATTCTGACACAGGGACCCACCTCGTGCCGACTGTGTGCCATGGAAGATAAGACGAAAACTCACATTCTATTTGAGTGTGAGGCCTTGGACCATAAACGGTTCCTCATCTTCGGTGAAACGAACCCTGAAACTTATCATCACCTTGAGGAATTAGTCACAGGAACCATCGAGGACCATTTAGAATTTCCGACGAAGAAGAAAAACACTTTGATATGTTGCTCACATGTTATAGAAGTATCCAGGATTTTCCAGTAGAAGAGAATCAAAAATTGTGATGTTAAAAACCATGGAGAGCCATTTAGAAGCCTCAGTACGAATTTTCGACAATATTTTTTTGCAGAAGAACATATCAATTTGCAATCACTGGAAGATAAAAAATTACTAATAGAAAACTCGACCAGCACTGAAAATGGATTTTAGTACCAAATCTTTATCAAATTTCTGGATCGAAATTATTACTTCTCAGTAATAAAAGCCAAACCATTATGGATTTTGTTATTTTCCTCACATCTTATCTTTTGTGAAACAGGATTTTCTGCGATTATATAAATCGGTTTTAATAATTTTATTTTTCAATTTATTGTACCCATTACCAACTTAACACACCTTCCTGGGGGAGCAACCACAGTTTGAGACGGCTAGTGTAAATAATGACTACAAATTGTATAACAAAAGATTTATTTACAAACAGTTTAAAAATCATACAAATTTCGTATACATATCATACAAAAAGAAATGGTAATTTATATATAAATAAAGTCTATTTGCAGTGATTGAGCAAAAACATTCGTGTTAAAAAAAGGTATAAACATTGCACCCTTATAATATAAAATAAAGATAATCCTGTCCAAAAAAAGGGTCTATAACTATTTTTGAACAGGAATAAATAGATAAATCTTTCATAAAATTATCACAAAAGTTTTGTGTACACTTTCATTATATTTAAAAAATTACAAAATATGTTGATTAAATTCTTGGTTCATTTTATTTATAAAAATATAAATATTATATACATAAATCGTTTTATAGCATAATTCGTTAGTGCGTTTTTAAAATTTTCAGATCACAATAAATTGCACACCCAGATTTTAATGTTATCCCTAAAATAGCGAACAAGCAATATTAAGCTGCGAATTTTTGAAGTGACTATTTCCTATTGTTCGGTATAAGAGACCACGGGAGAAAGATGATCTTATCGTCACGCGACGCTTTAATACATCGCTGCACAGAGGGAAGAAATAACCAAGGGAAAGAAAGAAAAAAGAGGAAGTAAGATTAGGAATCAGTTATACGCATGAATACATACAACTAACTGTACATTTTGTGTTTAAAATATTTTTATATTTCTTTTCTCTCAGCTTCAAGAAAGTTGATCTTATCGTCACACGACGCTTTAATACATAGCTGTACAGAGGGAAGAAGTAACCAAGGGAAGGAAAGAAAGAAGAGGAAGTAAGATTAGGTATCAGTTATACGCATGAATACATACAACTGTATATTTTGTGTTTAAAATATTTTTATTTTTTTTTTCTCTCAGCCTCGTGAAATTTGATCTTATCGTCACGCGACGCTTTAATACATCGCTGTACAGAGAGAAGAAGTAACCAACAGAAGGAAAGAAAGAAGAGGAAGTAAGATTAGGAATCAGTTATACACATGAATACATACAACTGTATATTTTGTGTTTAAAATATTTTTATATTTTTTTTTTCTCTCAGCCTCGAGAAAGTTGATCTAATCGTCATGCGACGCTTTAATACATTGCTGTAAAGAAAGAAGAAGTAACCAAGGAAAGGAAAGAAAGAAGAGGAAGTAAGATTAGATATCAGTTATACGCATGAATACATACAACTGTATATTTTGTGTTTAAAATATTTTTATATTTTTTTTTTCTCTCAGCCTCGAGAAAGTTGAACTTATCGTCACGCGACGCTTTAATACATCGCTGTACAGAAAGAAGAAGTAACCAAGGAAAGGAAAGAAAGAAGAGGAAGTAAGATTAGGAATCAGTTATACACATGAATACATACAACTGTATATTTTGTGTTTAAAATATTTTTATATTTTTTTTCTCTCAGCCTCGAGAAAGTTGATCTAATCGTCACGCGACGCTTTAATACATCGCTGTACAGAAAGAAGAAGTAACCAACGGAAGGAAAGAAAGAAGAGGAAGTAAGATTAGGAACCAATTATACTCATGAATACATACAACTGTATATTTTGTGTTTAAAATATTTTTATATTTTTTTTCTATCAGCCTCGAGAAAGTTGATCTTATCGTCACGCGACGCTTTAATACATCGCTGTACAGAAAGAAGAAGTAACCAAGGAAAGGAAAGAAAGAAGAGTAAGTAAGATTAGGAATCAGTTATACGCATGAATACATACAACTGTATATTTTGTGTTTAAAATATTTTTATATTTTTTTTCTATCAGCCTCGAGAAAGTTGATCTTATCGTCACGCGACGCTTTAATACATCGCTGTACAGAAAGAAGAAGTAACCAAGGAAAGGAAAGAAAGAAGAGTAAGTAAGATTAGGAATCAGTTATACGCATGAATACATACAACTGTATATTTTGTGTTTAAAATATTTTTATATTTTTTTTCTCTCAGCCTCGAGAAAGTTGATCTTATCGTCACGCTACGCTTTAATACATCGCTATACAGAGAAAAGAAATAACCAAGGGAAGGAAAGAAAGAAGAGGAAGTAAGATTAGGAATCAGTTATACGCATGAATACATACAACTGTATATTTGGTTTTTTAAATATTTTTATATTTTTCTTTCTCTCAGCCTTATCCCAAGCTTAGCTCGGGTCAGCGTTGACTTTCCTTAACATTTGTTTCCACATGTCTCTATTCAATGCATCCCCTCTTTCCCATTTTTTTCTTTCAGGTTCTAATTTATTCCATCCATACACTTCAAGTTCGGTCTCACTCTATTCTTCTTTTCCCCAATCTCATATTCATGTATTCTTTTACTCTCATAATTCTCATCCTTCCTCACTAAATTATCAACGCTGCTCTTACAACTCTTTTGTACAATCTACCATTCATTTTTGTACTCATAATCCTGTCACACAAAACTTTACTCCAGCTCATCCATCCACTTTTGGTTCTTTCATTCATCTCACTCCTTAACCCTTCATTCTTTTCTGCAACAGTTTTCCTTTCAGTCTCTCTTTCACAAAATCTAGAAGCACAATAATATCAGCATACATCATATACCATGAAGTTTCACTTCTGAACCCTTTATTTTTAACATCCATCACCAAACTAAACATATAGGGAATCAGTTCCGACTCCTGATGTAGCCTTATATGTATCCCAAATCCTTTCCTTACCTCAACCTCGCTTTTTATTTCCTCATATATCTCTTCCATATGTATATAGGGATCAACCGAATCACCCGTGCATTCAAGATTTGAGTGCATAGCTTTTTGTTTTTGGGGTGTCACAATTTACGTCTTTACATGAACTTTCAAAGCGACGTTCATGATTGTAAAATTAAATTGTAGTTTAAAGTTGGCGCTCGAAGATCTGACTGATAATGGCGAACCCAAGATAGTGGACGAAAACCATTTTTTTATTGTGAAGATTTTGAACAATCCACTTTAATTAACCAAACTTAGTATACGATTTTTGAAGCCGTTGATTACAAATACGAGGTCACATTGGCAAAATTTAAGAGAGTCGATCCATAAGGAAGAACAATCTCAAGAATTAACCAATTTACACCAAACTTGATATATGGTTGTTTTTGAGTTTGCTGATTACGAAGATTTATTAAATTTGAAATGACACAAATGGCAAATTTGAATTTTACAAATATGATTTTGGATTTGTAATCAGCGACTTTAAAAGCTTCCGCATACCGTTTAATTTAAGTGGGTTCTCCGAAAAGTTAACATTAAAAAGGAACGGGTTTTGGTCCGCCATCTTGGGTCCACTATATTAAATTTTAATTAGTTATCACTCAGATATAATTCATTCACTTCTTATTTCAATCTCAGTAGACTATGCATTTTATTTCTTGGATTGGCACTTCAATTTGTTGGGTTGGTACCTACTGTCGAAATCATAGATTATCGAAATATTGACAGCACATTGTCAAAGGTAAAATTGTTGAAGATTCAATAACGAAATATTTGATGCTTTCTTAGATTCAATATACAATGCCAAAAAAAAAATAAGTACAGAAATTCACAACAGCATCGTTAGATGTTATGGTATGTTTAGGAAACAAGCTAACAGCTGTGAGAGTGTTTATTTAAATCAATTGGCCGAGGTTTTTCAAGTAAGTACGATTTTATGTGTACCTATTTCTTTTAAATCAATGCTAGTCGCTAACATAAACTTATATATTTTGCATTAGATTAATTGAGAGAGGTTTTTGTAATGAATTTATAAATATGTATCACTTTTTTAAATAAAATTTATATTATTAAAAGAACACATAACCTTTTTTGACAGATATCATAATAAATTATATACAATGTTGTCAGATTTCAAATTTCGAAATTATACATTTTTGTAACTATAATTTAATTCAAAATTTTGTTAAATATTTTTAAATCTCTTAACTACCGTTGTGTAACTGAGGTATATTTTTTGAATCTAATTAATATGACTAACATTCTAAATGCTTATTTTTTTTAGATCAGTGTATCGAAAATACGGAAGATTATTAAAGAAGGATTGAAAAATAATGAGAAAGTCGCAGATAAAGGATGTAAAACTGATACATTTGAGAAGTTTATTTTAAAAAAAGACTTACAGCGACAGATTTGGATGTACCATGCTAAAACTGAACATTTTACTTTAGACAAACTATTGACTGATGCTAAACAAAATTTTGATTTTAAAGGGGGACGTACGACACTATACAAACTTATAAAATTAATGGGATACAAATTTAAAACAGTTAATGGACGACATATTTTATGTGAACAACGACACGTTAAAATTAGAAAGATCGCTTTCATTCGGAAATATAAACAACTAAAAAGTCTTGCTGAGAGAGTTAGATTCGTGTACCTAGATGAAACATGGATATATCAAAATGGTAGTTCATTGCGTCAGTGGGTGCACGATTCTGACCTAAAAAGTAATCCAGCTCGTGTAAAATCCGAAGGAAAGCGATTTACTATTTTACACGCAGGGACTGATACTGGATTTTTGGAAGGATGTGACTTGTTACTAGACTCTTCGAATACAGACCTTGACTATCACAAAAGTATGAATGGTGACCTTTTTAAAAACTGGGTTGTTAATCAACTCATTCCTGCTCTATCTGTATTTCAAGAAAAATGTGTGGTGGTCATGGACAACGCGCCATACCATTCAGTTCAAATTAACAAACCACCCTCTTTTTCAGCGAAAAAAGCAATGATGCAGGAATGGTTGATTAACAATAACATTAGGTTTGACACAAAAATGACAAAGAAACAACTGTACTCTATAATCTTACCTTATAAAACTGACGAAAAGACATATGTAGTGGATGAAATTTTAAAACAACGAGGACATGAAGTACTTCGACTACCACCATACCATTGTCACTACAATCCAATAGAACTAGCATGGGGGTTTACTAAGACATATTATAACAAACATATTACATCTACTTATCTTGACCAGGAAAGAGTTAAAAAAACTTGGACAGAAGCATTGACTAAATGTACACCAGACATGTGGCAAAATTTTTGTAGACATACAGACGAACTTATTTTGGCAGATTGGACTACTTACATGGGAAACTGCTCACATGACAATATTCCTCCTTTAATTATTTCATTGGAGGAATCAGATTCTGACGATTCCGATTTTGGATTTGATAGTGACTCTGATTCTTCCAGTGAAATAATGGAAGAGGATTGATCATACAAATACACCGACAACATTTACATGTTACATCTAAATCTGCATCTGTATTTGTTTTTATTTGCTTTTATGTAATTTATTAAAATATTTTTTTCATTGTATCGGTTTGAAATGTCTAACAAATCTTAATTTTTCTGAAAAATTTCTGTTATAAAGAACATTATTAAAACATCAGCATATTTAAGTCAAATGCGACACCACCTGGGGCGGACCAGGAAAATCAAATTTTTACTGGAGTATAGTTTCCTCAATTAACCCATTGGATGTGAAATTTTATTATCCTACAGCCACTAATACAATAATGTTACACTACGATGCCATTTGGATGTAAAATAGAAGACTTTAAAAAAGATGGATACCTATAGACTTTGAGTAGGTACTGTGTTTTTATGTAAAACTCAAAACTGATGAAATAATTTTTTTTACCACTGCTTGAATAATTTAAAAGTTTTATTATACATTTGTAAAAAAGATCTTTTACTATTGCTTGAGTAATTTAAAAGTTGTATTAAACGTTTTTATTAATATATGTATATGAATTTTGAATTTTACTTATATTATTTATTTGTAATAAAATGTAAATATAAAAGTATATTTTTCTACAAGCATGCGTAAAACAACACTTTTCCGCACGCATTTTAATTCAGAAAATATCTCTTTCTCTTTTTTTATTAAATGAATATGTCCTTCAATAACCTTTTGGAAAATTATTGTATTATTAATTTTATGTTGTTGTACCTACTACATACAAATAGTAAAAAAAAGATTGTTTTGCATAAAAATAGAGATTTTTAAAATGTTTGTTCTTAAAAAAATCATAATTTATTAAAACACCTCTGTAAACGTTACTCAAAGCAACAACAAACTTTAATTGTCACAAATTAAAATTTTGTTACATTGTTAGGAGTTGAAAATAAAATTTAAAAAATGAATAAAGTATCTTTTTTATGCTTGTAGAAAAAATATTGATCCTAACTCTTGCGGGAAAGTATAACTTTCCGCACTTGATAGGATAATAACTATTTTCGTTCTAGATCAATAATATAATATGATAATTGACTATAAACAGGGATCTGTTCTGTGCAAAGGAATGTGTTATTTTGAATATCAGTCAAAATTCATGTGAATTTAAATAGACCATTCTTGGATATTAATAGTACCTACTTGCAGCGAAAACTGACGTATCTACTTTAGTACCTATTCAATTTAATATTAAATACATTGACTTATTTTCGGCAAGTTTTAAATTTGGTTTGCAGATTTAATTACTTAAGATATTTGTAATGAATACACATATTTTTATTGAAGACGTGACAACATCGTATTTACAATTAATAAGACCACGGAACAATATGAACAGACGTGTATTATACTCGGCGAATTTCATGTAACTAACAGAGCCTACTGAGATGGAAATAAAATGTGAATGGCTTATATTTGAGGGCCGCCCTAAAAATATAATTTAAGCTGAAATACAAATAATACTATACTTTAATTTTACAAGTATTTGATTCGTTGAATTTTAAAAAATACTACCGTTGCTCTTGTGAAAGGCAAAAATTTTGACACTTCACACACAAAAATCTATCCACCCAAATTTTGAGGACAATAGTGACCCAATTGACGTGAAACGTCCCATATATAATAGTGTGTATAAATTTTATAATTATAACATATGTCGCTTGGACTCTACAGGGAACCAACATCACCACCCAGAGGACCCTCCACATACAGGAATGAAGGAATCCAAAGAACCTTAGGAATTCCGATGATCAAGATCCCCTTCCCTCCTTAAGACTTCTCAAAACCGAAGAACAGGGACCTTCCTGCAGAACTTGACGAAAACAAACTGAGCCCTTGACGAAGGTTTTTGTGGTTCCGTGCGTCCTTGCCAAATGAGAGGCCTCTCCCAAACCCACATTGCACCACGTGGGATTCTACACCTACACACACTTACACCAAAAAATTATTTTTGACAATTTAGGCTCGTTCCAGGAACCAAAAAACACCGAAAAAGTCAGAAAAACCAGGAAGCGAAAACCAAATGGCACCGACAACTGATACTCCATCCCAAACTCCACCATCCATCCCTGAACAGGACACCAAGTCCTATAACAGGGTCCTTAAACCTAACATCCAAGACCCACTAACATCACACTCCTTTAAACCGATTATCTCTTGTATTCCTTGTATTTTTTATTTTGGTTGACCATTTTTGTAGGATTTGTGAAATATAGTCAATGACCAAGGTTAGTAAATTAAATAATAATTAATATATTTCAAATTTAAATTATAACAACTTAGAATAAAGATGTATTGAATTTTAATGTAATTTAATCTATGATTTTATTAAAATTTATTAATAATATTCAGACAAAATTTCATTAATCCACAATAAGAAGTAGTCACTTCTGTCGGCACTCACTAAGAGCCTCAAGCATTTTTTGTTAATTAATTGCAAAAGAAAATTATTCCAAAAGTCGTCTTTAAGTTAGACAATTCAATTTATTTGCTAATTAATTGAGCAAGCAATTTACTGATTTGTTGAAAAATAATTGCGAATTAAATACAATCAAACAACGGTCTACTAGCTATAATATAAACAGGTGCTCTTTTAATTAATTTTGTGAATGAGTTTTTTTTTTTCTTTTGGAATTAATTAACAATACAGTTCTATTTTCTATTTTGACAATAGTATCAAAAATTCTTTTTATTTCATAATTTCCCGACTACAATCATTTGTGAACATTAGGGATATATCCTTTGTTCGATAAATGCGTTTAATTACATTTAAAACAATACCATCTATTAGTAACTAAAAATAAAATATTTGTATTCACATATTTTTATACTTTTATGCTACTATATCTATATATGTATAAAATGGAAATATTTACATCATCACAGATAATATACGTAAAAAAAATTGTAAAAATTTTGATATTATTAAATACAATCTTTTAATAGATAATTATAGCTTTCTTTCACTTACTGACACAAATTCTTACAATTTAATAACGTCTTTTCAATTTTTGGCTCCTTTATTATACTCCCTTACCTTCGTCTGGGACAAAAGCTGAAGTAAGGGAACAAGAAACAATGAAGTGACAAGAACCTGAAAAAAAAAAATCTTTGTAAATTCAAGAGTCATCGTTTTAAATAACAGCGTTAATGAATAGACACATAAATTTTATTTTTCGAATTATTTCGATAGGGAACTGTACGTATAAAAGTCAATATCTCAAAAACTGTTTAAGATAACGTTCAAATTGAATAAGATTAATAATCTACATCAAATAATGTTCGGCAAAATAAAGTTATTAAAATACATTTTGATAAATTGTTCAAATTTGAATCTGCGTTATACAAGGTGGGTCAAAAGTTCGTTAACACTTCATACGATGATAAAAAACAGTTATGAAAGAAAAAAAAGATTAAATAGTTGTAACGATCTGTCAGATCGTTTTAGTATTGAAATCCACCAGACTATATTCGGTGAGATTTACTTTAATGTTATCGCCGTGATTATAACTTGGAGTCAGGTTTTACTGATATAGTAACGTTCGTTTTTGAGCCGAAATCCATCTGAATATATTTGGTATTTATTTTAAACTAGTTGTACTCGCAACGTCGTTCGCGTGGCGTGTGATTCTTGTATAAAAATTTCTTTATTTCTTTTCCCACCCCATTTAAGGAATAGGAGAGAATTTTTGATATACCAGATTTTAAGTTGAAAGAAGACAAATACATCTGTGAAAACCGCATTCGAATCGGATCAGTAGTTTTATGTGATGCGCGCACAAACATACAGACAGGCAGACAAAAAAATCCCCACCCCATTTAAGGAATGAGAGAGACATTTTTATACACCAGATGTTAAGTTGAAAGAAGACAAATACATCTGTGAAAACCGCATTCGAATCGGATCAGTAGTTTTATTGTGATGCGCGCACAAACATACAGACAGACAGACAAAAAAATCTAACCACATTTTTGGGTTCTATTTCGATGTACCCGCGACGTCGTTCGCGTGGCGTGTTGATTTTTGTATAAAAATTTCTTTCCTCACCCCGTTAAAGGGGTGGGGGGAGAAAGTTTTATACACCAGATGTTAAGTTGAAAGAAGACAAATACGTTTTTGAAAACCGCATTTGAATAGGATCTGTAGTTTACATGTGATGCGTGCACAAACATATACATTTCTACAGTTTTATTATATGTATATAGATATATAGATATAGATTGTATCGCGTCGCCGTGGAGGGAGAACGCCGGGCGAATTATTTACTTCGCTTAGAATATTAGTTCGATTCGTGCATTTTCACTCCGTTTCTTCACCAAACCAGAAACATTTTTGAATTCTTCGGCCCTTCGTTAAGGTTATTGCCAATTCAAGAAGGGCCCTAGTAAGGATTACCTTACAATTCTTAAAGAAACGCTGACTGCCGTCAGCCATTTTGTTCCTGACTAAGTAGTCGTCACCGAGCCATCCCGGGATAGTTCCTTAAGGCAGATTCTTTTTAAGAAAACACCAGGCTATCCATAATTGGAAGTAGGAAAGAATTTCTGTAGTCAAATAGTCAAGCTCCAACGAATTAGAAGCCGGAAGATACAAAGATAAGAGATTAAATTAATTAATTTTTTTTAAACAAAAAAATTTCTTTAACTTGAATTGATTTAATAAATCATCTTAAAACTGATTTTTTTTTGTTTTATTTGCTTGTCTGTACTTTGGCGCCCTGAATTTGTGTTTGAAGAGAATTGATAAAACTCAGAAGGAAGCCACGAACCCAGGAGCTAGCCTAGGGTAAATTAGGGTTACAATATTCTGAGTCTTCTTTTTTCGCTAGGTACGATAGATTTTTACGTTCATTTTCATATCTGTCTTCCTCGTGGTAACTTCTTCTCAACAATTACAAGTAAGTTAATTTTATTGTTTCATTTAATAATTTTATTTGTATAAGTTTCTCAAATTGAGGTGATTTTTTTTAAATATAACCAACATCTAATTTCAAGTAGTTTCTCTTTCGCCAAACACCAGTTTTTATGATCATTGCTTGAATTGTTGTCCTGTTTACACGTGTATTTAAAATTAATTTATTCTCAATAATATGAAAAAAACAGAAAGTGATTCTACTTGATTGTAATTCATTAAGGGATGGAATTCTGATTATTAATTTCATTATTAGGGTTATTGCCACATTTGTGAGGAGACCTACGTAGGAGCTATTAATTTTATTTGGATGTGAGTTCGAGCCGCTTGCCATTTTAAGAAAAGAAAGCCGAATTTCAAATTAAATCCCAGTTCATCCCAGGAAGAAATTTATTTTGAATTAACCGAAGATTATTCAGTTCATCCCAGGAAGAAATTTGTCCAAGGGAATCCTTTCCGAAGAATCAACACAAAAGATAACAGTTTAAATTAATTTACGAACTAAAATTTAATTTTGATATTTACTGACATTTTTTTTTAAACAAATCATTTAAACTGATGTTTGAGTGTTATTTGCTTGTTTGTACTCTGGCGCCCTATTATTTTATGTTTGGGAAGGGTTGGTAAAACTCTGAAAAGAAGCCACGAACTCAATTGAGCTAGCTAAGAGATATAATCACTTCAGTGGGAATTTATAAAGTTACAGAGTCTTTGAAGTCACACCTGGGCCCATCGGTCGGTCTATAAATGAGCTATAAAAGAGACCCTTTTCCGACCCTAGACTCGAGATTCGGCATGTGGTTGTAACATTCATAATTTTACAATCTATTGTTAATTATTTTTTTATTAATAAAGAAACGTAAAGATACTTTTTTTCTGATTACAACCATATATAATACTTACGGATTTTTGGTCCACCCTGTATTTACTGAAAACTTAGTGAATAGAGTGAATAGACAAATTAAATTAGTTTTATTAAAAGATATCTCTATAAATAAATTACATGGACCAATTAAGACCAGGTATGCAAAAAATACTAAAATACAATTAAATTTGTTAATAAATTCATGTAATTAATGTCAACAAACACTATCGCGTCAAAGCAAGCATGCGACAATCTATTTTTCTGCTTCCTTTCCTTTACTACACTTCTCCTTAACACGAGATTCTCAGTGTCTGACTTATAACAACAAGAGTTAGAAAATTAAAAGACGCAGCTTGTAAGCCATTAATTTGAAAAGTCGAGTGGTGAGGTAAACATGGAGGTGACATTCTTGTTTTAATAGCTGGTTGAGCAAAACCAGCCGTTTAACTCAATTACTTTATAATAAATCGTTGCATAACCAAGATTAAAAAATCGTTAATGCAAAAATCGTTTGTGTAAAAATATTATTCCGGGGCATTTTTTGCCTTTGATAAACTTTATGACAGCTGTCAGGGCATATTTTTGATGTTTAATAATCTTTATGACAGCTGTCAGGCGCATTTTTGACATTTGATAAACTTTATGACACCTGTCAGATATCAACAGTGTGATAAAATTCAAGAAAGATTAATAAACAAAAAAATAGAATAGAATATTTTTTAAATAAAAGTACCTAAGTTAAATATTGTGGTAGATAATATTCCTATGAAGCAAAACAATGATTTTTAAACTCGATTCATCTTTTATAAATAAAAGATATTAGACAAATTTTGCCTTTTTATAGGTAGCTAATACCTAATATGACAGCTGACTTACAACTGACACACGTCAACAAGACGTGCCTATAAAACTGGATTGATCTTCTATAAGGTAATAGATAGCAAACAAATTTGGCCTTTTCAAAACTAGCTAATACCTACATGACAGCTTACTTACAACTGACACACGTCAACAAGACGTGCCTATAAAACTCGATTGATCTTTTATAAATAGATAGCAGACAAAGTTTGCCTTTTCATAAGTAACTGATACCTATCTGACAGCTGACTTACAAGTGACACACGTCAACAAGACGTGCCTATAAAACTCGATTGATCTTTTATAAAGTAATAGATAGCAGACAAATATTGCGTTTTCATAAGTAGCTAATACCTATATGACAGCTGACTTACAAGTGACACACATCAATATGACGTGCCTATAAAACTCGATTGATCTTTTATATAGTAATAGATAGCAGACAAATTTTGCCTTGAATAAGTAGCTTATACCTATATGACAGCTGAGTTACAAGTGACACACGTCAACAAGACCTGCCTATAAAACTCGATTGATCTTTTATAAAGTAATAGATAGCAGACAAATTTTGCCTTTTCATAAGTAGCTAATACCTATATGACAGCTGACTTACAAGTGACACACGTCAACAAGACGTGCCTATAAAACTCGATTGATCTTTTATAAAGTAATAGATATCAGAAAATTTTGCCTTTTCATAACTAGCTAATGCCTATATGACAGCTGACTTACAAGTAACACACGTCAACAAGACGTGCCTATAAAACTCGATTGATCTTTTAAAAAGTAATAGATAGCAGACAAAGTTTGCCTTTTCATAAGAAGCTAATACCTACATATATGACAGCTGACTTAAAAATGACACACGTCAATAAGATGTGCCTATAAAAGGATTGTAGAACCTTTTTTAAATTAAAACATTCATGTTAAACGCATCGAAGAATTTAACTTAAAAAGGGCAGTTGATAGATAGCTACTTGAATTATTTGTTGAGATTTGACAAGTGATTGACAGCTGAGTGTTAGGAGTCACATTTTAATTAAAAACTTATTTAATATACCAACTAAGATAATAACTGTTTGAACCAAATAATAAGTAAAAAATTAATTAATAACTTGGAACGGTGTTGAATACTACACACTTTCTCTGTGTTGTAGATAACATTCGTGTTATTGTTTTTACTTGTTTTTTGCTTCATATTTGTTTTTTTAGTACCAGGATGCTATATAACCAGTCTTTAATAATTACTTACACTGTTAGGTATATAAATGAGGTTCAACCTACAGTTAATATTTTTTTACACAATAGGTTGTTAAATACAGGGTGTTTCATTAACGATAAGAAACCCAAGAAGTGGAGATAATAGGGGTAAAATAATGATCATTGACCTCAATAAGTCCCGTCTAAATGTCAACGGTAAAGGTTGTTAAGGTAAGTGGTTGTCTGTTTAGTTATGCATACAGCCATAAAGACCAAAAATGTATAGACATAAGGTACTTTTTTGCTTTTCAAAATATTTTTCACCAAGATCGATACACTTTTGCATACGTTCAAACCAATTGGTAAAACAGTTATTCCAATCTTCAGTTGACATCTGCAAAATCGCTGTTTTAAAGAAATCGATGGCTTCTTCTGCGCTACCTACGCATTAAATTCTTGATTTTTGGGAACGTGAAGAAGTCGTTGGGACTTAGGTCGAGACTATACTGTGGATGTTTTGAAGCTCCAAAAGCTAGATTGTCTTTTGGGCAGTTTGAGCACTTGCATTGTATTGATGTAAGATGTATTGCCTTTTGGGAAGTGTGAGCACCAAACCGTTCTTCGATATTCTAAAGCAATTGTTGCTACATGACCAGATTTTGACAAAAATAGCGACCATTTTCTTTGACACAATTCAAGCAAATGAGGGATCCAATGGAAAACCACCTTCGCAATACCCAGTTATTCATGTTAAATCTTTTGAATCAAGGTCTTTGAAATGCTTAAAGATGCCTCTATCTTCCGATATGTTACACGGCGATCATCCTTATTTAGCTGTCTGCTGCGTGACTGCTGTTTTGGGTGGACCTAGCCTAAATTCATTGCTAAGACTAAAGCGACCACGTTGAAATTTGCAATACCAGCGGGAAATAGTTAACTGATGTGGTGCTTCATGCCCAAACACAGAATCCATTTCAGCGAAACGTTGCTGTGGGAATAATCCTTTCAGAAAATAAAAAAAATATTGTTTGAAAATGTTCTCGGCCAAGATTCATTTTACAACAGACATGCTAATTTCAAAAACTCACTTTACCTACACGATTTGTTGTATCGCAATGAAACTCTGGATTTATGTCGATAAAAGATTGAGGTTAGATTTGTGTCTAAAGGTTCTATTGGTGGAGCCTTCTAAGCGGCTATATGCAAAACTAAAAAGACAACTCTCGTATCCCGCGTTAATAAGTATAGTCAATTCTGTCGGCACTCACAAACTACCGCACAAAAGAAATATTATACAGTAAAACAGTTTTTACTACTATATATATATATACGATAGTGTATAATATATTATATAAAATCAGAGATAGTAATATTATACAGTCCCGTATTAGTATTGTTTCCTATATACATACCTATACTGGTCCTCAGTTTCATTAAATCCATCAATTTTTACTACATTCCACTCTTCTTTCGCTTTAGCGTAACTAAAAGATATCTGAAACCACAAAAAATATAATTACATAAATTTTCTCTCACCATTTGTTACTAGAAGTACAGTATTCTAAAACAAAAACACATCAAATTCAGATAACAAAAGACTCAATTTTCTTCAGCAGTTGTAATGGCATATTTGTAGGTTTAAGTAAAGCCTGAAGAAAACACAAGTTAAAGGGAGAAAGGTAGGTTAATAAACACAAGGCACATAATAAATTTGCCCGCGGGAGGTTGATTCTCACCTCCATAAATCCCGCTTTATGAGATTAATTAAAAACATCAATAAATTTTGTGTAGGAAGCTTAGTTTAATCGGACGAAAATTCGGTTAGCCGGAATATTTATTAATATAGAGACGTATTTGGGGTTTTTTGTTTTAAATTTATAGCTGTAATTAAAACTTTTTATCAATTCATTGTGATTAGATTATCTGAAGAAATGTATTTGTATTTGTATATTTTAATGTACATATAAGAAATATTCTTATTCATTACCTGATCATCGATCATATCTCTTCTGATGAATTTCATTGGTTCTAAATGAGAATGAAACTGGTCCACAACAGTCAGAGGCAGTTTTAGAAGATGTTCTGAAACCCCAACAAATCAAAATTGATATTTTATAAGCATTAGTTGGTATTTATTAAATTTAACCTAATTATTTATAAGTTAGAATTTCATAAATAAGAGTAATATTTTGATGGTTTTGCCCATCATAATGGTTGGTTGAAAAGTTTTGAAAGCGACATCTATTAACCAGTAGAAGAATCAAAATTTATGCGCTATTTTAATATTTCATCTTCCATTTAAATATACAAATCATTTTATTTTGATTTGTCAAATAATTCTTTGTTTACAAGCCATTTAAAGTTGATGTGTCAGTGTATTTGATTGCAATGAAATATGTGGTTTATCAGCAACAGAAATTCATACAAAAATGGTGAAAGTGTTAAAGGAATCTGCTGCTTCATTTTCAACTATGCAGCGATAGGTTTAAGAGTTTAAAAGTGTTCGTGCAAGCATCGAAGATTTACCACGTAGTGGACGCCTAAACAGTGCAACAACACCAGATATCATTGAGCAAGTCTATGATATTGTATGTATAGATCTAAGATTGGTTAAGAGTGAAATTGCTGATACCATAAGATGAACAGGTATTCCATATTTTACACAAAGAATTAGAGCAGCATTCATTTAAATTTAACCAAAACTAAATCGAAAACAAATTTTTTAGCGTAATTTGGAGTGTTTTTATCGTCATCATCCTGCCTTCTGCATCCAAAGTTGAACATAGGCCTCCCCTAATTTCTTCCACTTCTGTCAGTCCTGGTCTTCCTGCAACCCTTTTGACGTCATCTGTTCATCGTGTAGGTGGGCTACCTCTGATTCTTCTGTCTGCTCGTGAACTCCACACTGTAATCTTTTAGGTCCATCTTCCGTCCTTTATTCTGGCTACATAGTCCGCCAATTTCCTCTTTAGCCAGGCTATTCGCTCTATGACATCTGTGACGCCTGTCCTTCTTCTGATTTCCTCATTTCTAACCCTGTCTCTGAGAGTCAGTCCAAGTAGTGACCGTTCCACTCTTCTTTGGGCCACTCAATGTTTGATTGCTGTGGCCTGAGTTAACGATACTCTTTCGGTGCCGTAAGTCATGACTGGAAGCACACATGGGTCGAACCTTTTCATTTTCAGAAAATTTGGCATGTTGCTCTTGAAGATGTCTGATAGAGCTCCATGTGCGGCCCATTCTAAGGTGATTCTTCTTGTTAATTCGGTAGTTTGAATGCTCCTGGTAATTTGGATTTTGATGCCCTAAGTATTTATATTTATGGAGCAATGCTATTTCGTTTAAGTCGACTTTTCGATTTTCGCTTTCGTTCCAGTACTACCGTAAAGAGTGTCAACCTGTCTAATTTCTCTTTTGATTTTTATTTTGGTATCTGTATGTAGTCGGACAGCAATGGTTGCATTATTATATATGTTCGAACTGATAATCTATACGACTTTCCTCCAACGCCCTCATTATGCTGTTAATTTCAATCGTATCAAATGCTTTACGAAAGTCTACGAAAGCGAGGACTAATGGTCGGTTGTATTCGATGGATTTTTCTATAATCCCTTTTATGCAGTGGAGGTGGTCGTTTGTGGCAAAGTTTTTCTTAAAAGTATCCTGTCCAAAGGGGTTGGTAAAAATCTAAAAATTAGATAAAATAAATTTTATGTGTAGTTTATAACTATGGATGACACAGGACGATCGTCAAAAAAGGTTATGAAATCAGTTCGTTGCAGTGTAAATTTGTTGATTAATTATCTTTGAAAGATAACACAATTAACTCTGAATATTATTTTAACCAGTGAACAACAAAAAAATCGTCAAAAAAAGACCCGATGTGCAGAAGAAAACATTGTATGTGTTCACACAAGTTTGTTGACGATGGGTAAATTGAACGAATTAAAGTACGAATTGCTTGAGCACCCACCGTTTTACCAGATTTAGTTCCCTCTGATATTACCTCTACAAAAACTTGAAACAATTCCTTCCTAGAATGAAGAAGCTATTGCAGCCGTGAGACAATTTTATGCAGGGCTTCAGAGTCATTACAGATTTATAAAATTACTGGAGGATCATTGGAATGATTTTATATTAAATAAAAATAAAATAATTCTTTCATTTTGTTTTCAAAACTTTTCAACTAACCTATAATACACACATACATTTTGTACACATAAGCTGTAATTATTTAAAAGTTTCACCTTCATGTATGTAGATAATCAAAAGTAATATGTCTTAGTTCCTCGAGCATAATAATTTATTTTTTGTAAAGATTTTAAAATTATAGTCATTAAGAGCTACATTATAAAGACTCTACCGTATAATAACAATAATAATAAAATCGACAACAGCAGTTAAAGCTAAAGAAATCAGTGTGGGTGTTAATTCGAGATCTACTTTTTCAGTTTCGTTACTCCAATTTGTAGTAATTGTCACATATTAATTTAATAATCGTTTCCTCAATTTATAACAACTGGCAATAATTTTTCTTTACTCACCGATGATGTATCCCATCGTTACGTCATCCGGTAGGCGTATTCTTTCACCGGTACTTATAAATCTGCCATTACTGAAACAAATAAAAATTATTTATTAAATGAGTCTTTCTTAATTATACCGACTGTGTAATTCAAATTGCAACAATGTATTAAAAAACTTTGTACCATCACCTGTCATATAATTTTTTATTTCTAAACCGTTTTTATAGAATTTTGGATATCCGATATAAGGTTGTCTCATGAAATTTTTTACTGAAGAGATTTTGTTGTCGTAGACAATTACAAGTGTGATTCCTATTTCTAAAAAATGATGGCACCTGGTCTCAAAGTAACGAAGAGAGGGCTAACAGCTTCAATGAACATCTTCAGACAGTTTTACCGAAAGTGAAAAAGTAATCAAAAACCTGAATACAAAGAAACACCTAGATACGATCTGATAACAGGACTAGTACTCAAAGAACAACCTGAAGAAGCAATATCGCTACTAATGTTCATAAACAATGCTGTCCTAAGATTGTGCTACTTCCCCTTCCAATGGAAGATAGCACAAATCATCCTTATCCATAAACCCAACAAAGACACAACCCAACCTTCATCCTATCGTCCTATAAGCCTCCTGCCTTTACACTCTAAATTGTTTAAAAGGCTTCTCCAGAAAAGAATAGAGACTGTTATTCCAGAAAAAATCTAATACCTCATTATCAATTCGGATTTCGACAACAACATGGCCCAATCTAACAGGTTCATAGGGTAATCAGAACTGCAAGAGATTCTCTAGAACAAGAAATTAGTACAGCAGCCTTCCTTGATGTCTCCCAAACCTTGGATAAGGTATGGCATAAAGTTCTAATATCAAAACAATCATACCTCACCGGCAGATCGTACCAGATAAAACTAGGGGAGGCCCTCACTAGTCTACATCCCATCTACTCTGGTGTACTCCAAGGAAGTGTCCTTGGATCCATACTGTACCTCCTGTTTACAGCAGATATGCCAACTTCAGAACGTACAACAATTGCAACATATGCTGATGACACTGTTCTAATGGCCTGCCCTAAAATCCGATTCTAGCTTCTCAGATACTACAAAGTAACTTAAATAGACTTGAAATATGGTTTAAACTATGGAGAGTCAAAGTTAATAGCTCCAAGTCAACACACATTACGTTTCCACTAAGGAAGGGGATCAATCCAGCTGTAACCTTTAACAACACGCCAATGCCAATAGACAGCCGCCTAATATGGCAAAAGCATAATATTTGGAACAAACGACTGCATCTGGTACTCGTATATAGAAAGATGTACTGATTCATAAATCAAAAATCACGCCTAAGTCTAGAAAATAAACTGCTGATCTACAAATGTGTACTGAAACACATCTGGACGTATTCAAATTCAAATTCTTTATTTTATTAAATTATTAATCTAACAATAACATATATATTTATAAATGATATAAACTATCCCACATTTGATAAAAATGGATTATTCCTCGATTATTGAAACCGTTTACACTGAGCCCTTATAAGGACTAATGTGGAATAACCCAAAAAAAAACATAATAAAACATTAAAATTATAAAATCATAAAATTGAACCCAGTCCAGTCGACACACTTGCGGAAAGAACCCCCCAAACCAAGATCCCACAGGAGAAACAGGAAAGAATACAAAAAATAAATGTTTAAGTCAAGGGAAAAGAAGTATGCATTAATTTTGTTTATACTTTAAGAGAAGTTAAAGAAAGAATAATAAAGTTTAACAAAACAAGAGGTTTATAAGAATCGTTGTTGATTAAGCAATTTTTCCTTTATGTGTTTTGCAAACAATTTTAATGAAATATTTTTTACTTCATTTGGTAGTTCGTTCCAAATTTATCCAAATGGCATCCAAATCTGGAGAACTACCAGTGAAACAAACCTACTCAAGATACAAGGCTTTCAATCAAAAGTTCTAAAGCATCTCTGCCAAGCTCTTTGGTACATTTCCAACATATTGATCACCAATCTCCTGACACCCCTACAGAACAGAAGACTAAAGACCAGACACTCTTGATCTCAACACTAGAAACGAATTAATCATTCCAATAACTATTGTACTATTCAAATTAATTCAATCAATTATTAATAACTGTATTAATTTAATTATTAATGTACTCGTTTAGGTATTCACCACTGGGTAAATACTGACTGATGTGTCACTTTCTTAACACTCATTTGTATTGTTTATTATTTTGTATAAAATAGATCGCAATAAAACGGATGTCAATCAAAAAAAAATCCAGAACTTACAAAAATTCTGGTGAGAGTGTTGATTTGTAAGGTACGGAATCCAAGAGATTACTAGTTTGGTAATAGAACGATTACCAATATATTTCTGGTATACCTCCAAAGAGTCTGGAATACCGTTACCTTTAGCATTGCTGTGCTCTTTGATGAAGCTCAAGGTGATCGATGGCTTCAGCTAAGGTTTGATGACATATTAAGGAACTAGTCCTGAGTTAGTGCGTCTGAATTAGTCCATGTTATGATCCTGAGTTAGTGCGTCTGAATTAGTCCATGTTATGATCCTGTTTGTTAGTTTCATTTGGGCTATGTTTATACTTGTGATTTTAAACTGTACTACGTTAGTCTATAGTCGATTTTGGTTTTAAACTGAGTAAGCTAGGCTAGCTGCTAGAGCATATACTGTTATGGTTATGGTATGTATTGGGGGTACACAATTATAAAAAAATTTGAAAAGAGGTTGACCTTAAAGGCCATCCTTGCAACTTCCCGCTAGTTTTAACCGTAAAGCTATAGTAACGTGACGTTTTTGACTTTTTTTGAAATGTTTAAAAAGCCATAACTTTTTAACGCGTTATTCGATTTTAATGTTCAAGATGGCATTCGACGCAGTTATTTGAGACCTAAAAACGTTACTAGGAGTGCAAAATCGATTAGTCAAAAAATCTTTTAGTTATTGAAAAAAAAAACACTTTTTTTGAAATTTTTCGACAACGATATCTCACGAACGAACCAACCGATTTTAATTTGCAAAACGGCATTCGACGTGGTTTTTTAAGCTTAAGAGCTGATTAGATTATGAAATTGATCGATGTTATGGCCAAAAAGATATGCCCAAAAAATATCATTTTTACCAATTGTTTTTTTCGGTTATTTTGAAATTTCTCGAAATCTACCGGTTTGAATCGGTTCAAACTTACAGGGAATCTAAGTTAGATGGAACTCTTTGAAACGCTTTTTATTTCATTCCGATCACACGCACACGCACACGCACGCGCACGCACACACACACACACACACACACACACACACACACACACACACACACACACACACACACACACACACACACACACACACCCTCGTAAAAATAGTCAGGGGAGGTTCCAAATACCTCAAAACGTCGAGATCCGATGAAAACTTGATTTTTGAAAACCGGGGTAAAACCAATAACTTCCCGATTTTAAATTTTTTTATTTTTTTTGCGGGAAGTTAAAAGGGAGAAAATTGGGTCACAAGTAAAACGTCGGTGGCTGTTACGCCCGTTTTTGTCAATTCCCTCATCGCCAAATAGTTAACGCGGAAAACAATAAAAACAACCCCATAACCAGTCAGTTTTTTCATAAATGTCTATTTTAAAAGATCGATTATAATCTCGTTTTTCTCGTAATTTCCAAACTCGATCATAAAACTAATTTTTCCTACAAAGCCAAGGGAGTACAACTACAAAAATTGAATAATAATAGTTACCTGTTTAAAGTAATTAAAACTTAAAAGTAATCCAAAAAATATTACTCTGAAATAAATCTAAAGCTTAACGAACCAATAAAATTTGTTATTTATGGTAATTTTTTGCTTCAATTAATATTCATAGTGGATCATCTTACATGAAAAAAAAAACAAAAAACACATTCAGTTTCAAAATATTTAATCGTATGTGTGAACCATGCGCCGAGTCGGATTTCTTCTCGTTTAAGGTCCGACAATATTCGACAAATTTCTAGTGATACTCTTAATTGACAGCCGATTAGATAGGAATAGTAGTCCATTAATTAAATTGAGAAATACAACGTTAAGTGCTCGCTCAGATCTATCAAGAAAAAACTGTCTGGGGCTGAGCAATCGTCACAGAGAAAGATAAAAATTAATGAGCTCCGGAATACCGAACAAGGTCTAATTAAAAGTGTGGGATTCGGGATTTTGTGGTTTTTTTAATAGAATTCGCGGTTGTTTTATTCTGCAAATATTTACCTAATTGGGATTTTAAACAAATAAATTAAATATTTTTGAAATTCTAGTTAAAATTTATCTACCTGTGTTCTTTTCAACTTTTTTGTAAGTGAAATCAAATCTATAGCAGCATTATGTTAAAAATGTTTTAACATCTATTGAGAAGTTGGATTTTATAAATAAGGATTTGTTGTGTAACGTTTGTAACGTTCGTTTTCGAGCATAACATCCGGACTATAAATATTTTTATATTATCTATTGTTATCGCGCTGATACGAGAGGGGATTGCTAGTTGGAAAGGAGAGAATATGTCTCGTCAAAAGTTTTCGATTTAAATTCGTTCATTTTATAGGTGAATTTGATTAAATTCAGAGTTATTTCCGACTACCTTCGCCCTTCTGTTCTGGGTTATTGCCAACTATAAGAAGGGCCCTATTAAGGACCAGCTATAAACATATGAGAAATTACGCAGTCAGTCGACCATCAGTTGAAGCCGACGCCATTTTGCAGTTCCGTTCCTCCATTAACGAAAATTCGACAAGAAGTCCCTTGAAGGGAAATTCATTCCGATTGCAGTTTCGTTCCACGTCGTACGAAAATCCGACAGGAAGTCCCTTGAAGGGTGTTCAAAACCGTTTGCAGTTCCGTTCCTACATTAACGAAAATTTGACAGGAAGTCTCTTGAAGGGTGTTCAAAACCGTTTGCGGTTCCTTTCCACTTCGTACGAAAATCCGACAGGTTGTCCCTTGGAAGGAACTCCATCCATCTTACAATTCCGTTCCACAAGTTATCAAATCTCCGTCAGAAGCCATCGAAAATCCCCAAAGATAAGAGAATTTATTAATTTATTTTACTAAACATAATTCAAATAATAAACCATTTTAAAACTGATTTTTCGAATTTTATTTGTGTGTCTGTACTTGGTGCCCTTTAATTAATGTTTGGAGGAAATTAAATAAAACTCAGAAGGAAGCCACGACCCTCAGGAGCTAGCCTAGGGAAATTTTAAGGTTACAAAGTTGGCGCCCAACGCCAATTTTATTTTTAAGGGTTAATTAAGCTACAGTTGTCAATTTAACCTTAAGAGATAACGATTCGTAAGTCCTTACAATATATAAAAAAGTATGCATAAAAAAATGTATCACAACTATACTATTTATAGACTGACTTATTAAGTACTTTGGTAGATTAATTAGTGTCCCATATAGTAAAGATTCTGGATTTTAATCCTACCCAAATGATCTAATTCTGTCGAGTTTTCCTGTACTATAGTATTCGATTTTTTTCGTTTTTTTCTACTATTTAAATGCTAATTAGCCTCAGATCAGATAAGTAGGTGAGAGCTACTCGAGTTAGACTTATTTTAGACGTTGAATTCCACGTACGTGCGATTCAAATGCAAATATACTCTTCCTTCACTTGTCTGCAAACAATAGAAGTTTGGAGTAGGTATGTTTTCAAGGTTTCTTTTGATCAAAAAATTCAAATTTATTTAGTTAGAGAATTCTTTGTTGTTCTGTTGAACTTCTAACTAATTTTATGTAAGAATAAAAAATTGTTCTTACGATAAGCCAAAATTAACAGTAAAAACACACTAGTTTACAAAATTCAACTTTTTGTCTCCTATTGCCTGCAGTAAAAAGTTCAAGGAAGAATATTGTAACATCTTGCTAGTCGTGGACAAAATAACAGACAATGAGAGTGGCAAATTTGTGTTGATTTAAAAAAGGTGAACATTCTTCTTGGCCAACAAAGTGCTTACACTAAGTTTCTCTGTTTGATTTGCCTTTGGAACAAGCTAAACTAGAGCATTGGGTGAGAAGAAACTGGCCTTTAAGAACAAATATGACGCATGGGAAGCACAATATAATCCAGAATTCACCACATGACAAAATTTTACTTCCGTCATTACATATCATGCTGGGAATCATGAAACAGTTTGTTAACGCACTAGATAAAAACAGAATAGTATATTCTGCACAAGGTTAGAATAAAAATTCGATACGAGTGGAAAATTCCGAACGCGAGCGTAGCGAGCGAGAGGAACCACGATTAAATCGAATTTTCATTCTAATCGTGTGCTTTTCATACATATGTCGAGCCTGTAGAAGACTTTCTTTTACAATGAAAAAATATGGGGTGCAATATAAGCATAAAACTCCACTTCATTCATAGTCCCCTGGACAGGTTTTGTAACGATTGTATCGTTAATTTTCGAACAGTTCTCCTGGACTATAAATATTTTTAAATTATCTATTGTTTTGGCGTTGTAACGAGTGGGAGACTGCAAAGTGGAAGGAGAGTCGAGGTTTCGTAGTTAATTTTTGATTATATTTCGTTCATTTTAATGTTGAATTTTTAAGAAATTCAGATTTTTCGACCATCTTTGCCCTTCTGTCTCTGGTAAGTTACTTATTACCTTGGTTTTAAATTTAATAGTTTAATAATCCAAAATGCGGTGAATATAATATTTTATTTATTTTACTAATATTTTAAATATTCGAATACAATGGCTGAATTCTATACTAGGTCAGTTTTTGTGGTATTTTTTTATTTATACATAAAAGATAATTAATTTTTTCTCGAAATTTGGAGAGACTTATAGCTATTGTGTTCGAATTATAGTATTTGAAATTCGGAGTTTTGATTCCAACTTTATTGACAGGGTTATTGCCAACTAGAAGAAGGGCTATTATTTGGTTTACCAAAAACTACAATTATTTTTTCGTCAAGAGGTATCATCGGAGAAAGTCCGCTTCAGTTCTGATTTCCCGGTCAGAAAATTCCGAAGGGAAAACCCTACCTGTCGCTGTTGTCTTAGAAGTCCTTCAGTAGAAATCATCCAATTTCAACACGAGCTTAAGAAACTCCGTTTATCAAGCCATCGAAAAAACACAGATAAGAGATTAAATTAATTATTATTAACTGTCAACATTAATAATCCGAATTTTATTGAAATAAACCATTTTAAAACTGATCTACATATTTTATTTGTATATCTGTACTGGCGCCCTATTAAAAACTTGATTGGGGAAAAACTAGGCAAAAATTCAGCAGGAAAGTCACGACCCTCTGGAGCTAGCAAAGGGTATTTTTTACGTTACAGTTTTCGGAAAATTTAAGAGATATGAGCGAAGAGCAAGGAGAGCGTAGGCATCAAGACTTACGAGTCATGGAAGAGCATAATCAGGGTTTTTGGGATGAATATGATGTTTGACTATTGTTGGTCACTGATACGCCATTTTTTCTAAATCTACACATCAAAGAAAAGCTTTAAAACAAAGTTTTGTAGAAGCCAATGAATAATTTAATTTTTTAATAAATAATTTCTTATTTAATTTATTTTTCTGTTTTTACGTCATAGCTGAAACTCAATAACTAGAGCTGAGAAAAATACTCTAATCATATATTTGAAATATGCATACCATATAAAGTTAGCAACAGTTAAAATTATTTTGACAACAGATATACTGTAAACTAGTATTTACTAGATATGAAAACACTTACTTAATCCCATTGAACTAGAAAATTAATACGTGATTTTGAAACTTTTTTTTCTTTTGACTTCTCTATCCCTGGCACTGTGCTTTTATTTACGCCGTTTACCGATTCGCTACGGTTGATTTTATTTTTCTGACCGGATGATTTAGTAAAATGGTTCAATTTGTGCGCCCGTAAAACGTGAAATTGAATCGGTTTTTTTCTTACAATAACCATTACCTACTCGCAGAGTAAAATATCATTAAAAAATTTTAATGGAAGCTTAATGAATTTAAAGGTGTCACAATACCGCTCCTAAGTGCTTGCGGTAAAAAAAATTCAATCAATGAATCGCTTACATAAAAGATTTTTTTATATTGCAGCGTGAACAATCATTAAATTGAACTCTTTAAATGTTGATTAGATAAGTCTTTGTTGTTGCTTAATAAAAAAATTATTTTAACAACCATATATGATTAATTTCGAAATAAAATAAGAGTCATGATCTAGTTTTTTTAACATAACCCCACTCTTCTGTGCGTGTATATGTTACTAAATTCCTCCTAAAGTGCTGAATTTCGATTTTGATGAAATTTTTGTATGTGTTAATTTTTTCTCATTTACTCTTTAGTTCTACGAATTCCTAATAGACGGTGGTGTAAGTTAATGAATAGAACTCTCTATCAATGTTCAACATCTAGGTTTGGTAGACACCCTGTAGATGGCGCTGTGGTTTGATTTTTAGACCAACTTGACTAATTTTGAAAACGACTCTTTAATATTCCAACACAAAGTATGTATTTATGACATAGTTCAATGAATTCATAAAAGATGCTGGTGTAAATTTAGTAAACGATTGAGTTATCTCTTAATTTGAGAGATATCTCAAATAACCGTTTACTAAATAATTCATGGTTCCGGTCACATAACCGAATAAAAATATAAAACAGGGCACAAAAAAATGACTTAGAGTTGATGTTTCAATTGTCGATTTGACAAAGTTTCTCTCTCATTAACGTCATGCTATATGTGCTTAGGGAGAAAGTGAGTAAGTGTCACATGTGGCAGGAGTAGGTATAATTTAACGACCAATAAGCAATTTGATGGCTAGGCATTCATAGCTTAGTTGTCAGAACGTCAGCGCGTAGAGCTGAAGATTGCGAGTTCGAGTACTTGCTGGATGAGACATTTTTTTGATTTCTCCTTAATGTCATTTAATATATTGTTGTTTGTATACTTTCTATATATAAAACTTTCAAAAATTTTCAAAGATGGTGGTATAAGTTAATTTGTTTGATATCTAGGTTTCAGATACCTGGTAAATGTCGTTGAATTTCGATTTCTAATTAAACTTAAAAACTAGAAACTAAATTTAAATGGAAAACAGTCGAAAAAAAGTAAAACTACGAAAATAATTATTAAACAACTACTATGACGCCACCGTAAGGTGGTGCATTAAAAAAATCGAGACAAAATGGCTAAATTTGGAAAAAACGAAAAATTAGTAAATGACATCGTGTTAAGAGGTAGGAAGTTCCGGGAGTCAGCTAGTATGGCTATAATATTATATAGGTACAATTTAAATTTTTTTGGGTAAATGCCTACTGTGGCAATATCTACAGTCAACTTTGTGAGAAACATTCCATTCAATTCTGTTAGGTGTCATTTTTAGCCTATCATGTCTAGATTCATCATTTCTAAACTATTAATGGTCGATGTTTCCTACTTTCATTTTTAGTCGATCATGATAACATCTGTTTAAGTAGGTAGGCATTACTTTTAGTTTATTATTAATCTGATAAATATGATCTTTAGACAACTTTCTGATAAAATTAAAAATTCAGAGTTCTTAATGTTAATTTTAGCCTATTAAGCAACTTCTGAACTGGAGACAATAGATCTCAAGCCAGGTCGAAGTTTCAAGGGGTCATTTGACCCACCTGGAGATCTCTTGAAAAGTATAAGTCTAGCATTAAAGAAAGACTTCAGATGCTACGTCGTAATTTTTGAATGAAACAACTGACCACACCGGAAAAGAAGAGGGTTGTCACCCCTAATTTTTAACCCTGAATCAGCAAATTTGTAGCCATTGATAAAAAATAAAGAAAGAATATTAAAGGTGCAAAAGCCATACATTTTAGAATCACGAAAAGATCATAGAATTTTCCAAAAATGTAAAAAATTTGTAGCATTCCAGACTAGGTTTTTATAAGGCAATGTGTTAAAGGTAACTTTTTATTAGTCAGTTTCTAAATTATTAACACGCTGTACAAAGTTATGTTACCAAAAAAGACCCTCTTAAAAGTGACGGCATTAATGCTAGATTTGACTTTTTAAAAGATCTCAAGTTTTAGTCTATCTTCGTGAAATCTGAAATAAAAAATGTAGATTAAAGTGAACATATAAAGAAGTTTCAGTTTTAATGGTGCATTTTAGGATTTTTCGACCTTTTACCGATGGACTTAAGACCTTTTTGACTTGAACTGAACTAACTCTGGTATCGAACAGGTCTTGATACATACGCAAAATACAATTTAAGCCACCAAAAGAATTCAAATTATTGAATGAAAGTTTTCCGTTGATGAATTCAACTGAACGAAGATGAACAATAGAGGGATTTACTAGGTCCAAAAACTAAATTTGAAATATAGATTAAATTATAGATTTTTACTTCTTGTTGCGAAGAGAATGATTGCTAAGGAATGAAAGAAGTTTTTTGTTTTAATTTGAAATTATTACTGAATTATCAACTTTAAACTGATAACATATCTGAATCATCTTTCTTGATATCTTCTTCTACATCTTAATAAATTCGCAAGACAGTATTCTTATGTATATCAAAGGTTTGCAAGTGCCAAAGCTTTTAAGCTCGACTCGAGTTAACACGTAGATGAAGAAATTTAGTAGAGCCTTTGATATACACAAGAATACTTGCGAATTTATCAAGATGCAGAAGAGTATATCAAGAAAGGTGATCCAGATATGTTATCAGTTCAAAGTCAAGTTCATGTATTAGATTAGAACATGTTACTGTAGTTACTGGATCCAAAAACTAAATTTGAAATATAGAGTTTTACTTCTTGTTGCTAATAGGATGATTGCTAAAGAATAAAGAAGTTTTTTGTTTTAATATGAAATTAATATTGAATTGTCAATTTTGAAGGATAAAAAAAAGATTTACATTCCTTTTATAAGCTTGGTGATATTTATCCATTTACGTTTTAACTCGGGTTTAGAAGATTTGGCACTTGCACGTTACATTTCTGTCATTTAACCTTAACTAATAACAATCTTTAAATAGTAACACAATGTAGGTACATATTTTAATGTGATAAAATGATGTGACTCATTAAAATTTACTTTATATAGGTACCTGAAATACTATTAGAGACATAACATAAAAAATAATACTTGTCAGGAAACCGTTGTGTATTAAGAATTTATTGATGTCGACGTAGAAGTAAAACTGCTGTATACAGCTTATTACTTTTGATACCCTGCAGCGTTCATGGCAAATGAGTACGTGCCAGCGTTTATGTATGCACATAATTTCAAATGCAGATAACCAACCGTCGTTCAAGATGGCCGAAGGAAATATGTATTTATATTAAAATATTTGTTATTACGCAGAAGGGTAAAAAAACATAATCAAACGTTTTCGCTCCAAAACTTCGCCTTCTACTTGCGCTTGAACCGTCGCTGAATAATATGCAGTTACCCGAAAGTATAAGATGCATAATTTAAGTTTATCGTATAAAATGTACACATTCCTAAATATAAATTGTTGTTTTTTTAGTTACCAAATACAAAATAACCATTAAAGAGCGAAATTACTTTACTATATTTCTTTTCCTAAACACAAACGTAAGAGAAGTTGGAAATGTTCCCAACGGAAAAGTTTCTTCGCTTGCCGCAAGCAACATGATCTCACGTATATCTATCGACAAATTAACATTACCAGAAATCGAAAACGTTTTCGATCTCAAAACGACTAAACCACAAGTCTGCATCTTTCGCGGTTATATCGGAACCGAATAAAATTAAATTTTACACTCAATTTATTGTCAGTGTGGTACAAAAAAAACATTTTTTCTCAACACTTCTGTGTAATATTAGTACTATAATCTACGTTTATGTCTTATTGTGGTTCAGTACATAAAAATTGATTCAGATAACATAATTGATTTTAAAAATAATTGAGATATTTATAGAAAAGCAATATTACTTGATTGCGCTATATAAATCCAATTTATTTGAGCATAAAAGTATCCGTGTTGCTTTCTACTTTATTTCTTGATCTATTCCCCTAACCTTTTTTATAAGATGGAAGCTGTCTGAGATATAGTCATCGGTATTGGTGCAGTCTAGTTAGGTTTATTGTATTTCTTCTATTGGTTCAAGTCACCCTCTGCAGCATCTGGGTACTCTCTTAGAGTGTACAGGAAGGGAGCTAAACGTTTATATAGGAGGCAATCTAAAGTCTCCAAAATTAACTGTCTCCTGCAATCCAGTGACTCGCAATCAGTATGCGTTTAACTGTTTTAGGTTTCCTGTCGCACAATCTGCAGGTTGGGTTTCATGAAAAGTGTCTCTTGACAGGCGCATGTACCGTAAGTAATACTTTAATTACTCGAAGCTGATTTCTGCTGGCACGAGTTGTTCAATACACATTCTGCTATGTGCTTGTCTTGAGACATGTTTCAGTATTGGTTGTATTGTCGATGGATCGAGGTTTTTGGTACACCTAGAGCTGACTCTTCTTGAAGAATGTTGGTAAATCCTTTTCTTACAAGTTTATCAGCTTGTTCGTTTACTTGTATTTCTCTATGTTTGACACTGTTATGTTATGCCAAGATATTGAGTTTTACACGGCATTCGTGTATATATTTAAAGGGGGTTTCTAAAGCCCCAATAGCTCCCTGACTATCTGGGTATATGTTGATACGCTTAGATTAGTAAACACTCGAATTATATTCTCTTGCATATTGCAAACTTAGGTACATATATTTCTGCTTATAATACAGACGTATATGTCCCTATAAGGACAGAAATTTATTTATTCCTGTAACTGCTGTATATTCCTGTTCCTGGACACTCTTTCTTTAATCTGTACCAGAAAGGCTTGGATTAGATTAGAATGGTCCGATTAAATCTTTCAGTTGTCTTCAGCAATTTCCAGCCTTTGTTATGTCCTGATCTAACAAAAATGTTGCTCAGGTTTTTTGGCAGCCTATAGAAGCCATTCATTGCTTGGTTCCTTCTTTAAGATTATGTGAACTACTGCTGGAGTACTCCCCTGTTATGCCCAGACAAGCAAGTCTTTGGACCTTGCTTAGCTTAATGATGATATTTTTTTGTTGTGTCTTTGGCCACCACACCGTATTTGACTGTTGCCCTCTTGGTTATGTATTCAAGATGGTTGTTCCAGGTGTTTTTAATCTAATATCACCCCAAGGTACATAACCTTTCCCACCACTTGTGACCTGCAACTTTTAAGTTCCTTCTCATGGTAAATGTTATAACCTTAGACTTTAGAGGGCTTATATTAAGATCTGCTGTCAAGGTCCATTTCGTGACTACCTTCAAAGAATGTTGCATTCTATCTCTTGTTGTAGTTTTCCTAACCTACTTACTCTTTATGATTCTAAAATAAGCTTGCAGTCATTACATTAAAACAAACACAACAAAAGTCAATTCAGCACCTCACGGCATTGTCTCTTAAACTCATTTAAAGATACTCCCAAAATGTCACAAATAAATTGATTAGCTAATCTGGAGAACCGAGATAAAGGCATATTGTAAGCATAATTACGGGCATTGAACGGAACAACAAACAAATTTGTATTACGTGTACCACTAGTAGGAACTATTACAAATTCAGCAATAATCTCGATTTCGATAAACAAGAGCAAGCAAAAATATTATGAGTCAATATAACTAAAATCTCTGTTCTGGGCTCATAAAAAATTGTCCTTATTTAACCTTAAATGGTATTTTAAAATACTGATATAGAATTTGGCTTTCTACTTTATCATCTTTTCTTTGCCTCCATTGAAGAGCCGTTTATGGATTTTATTCAAAGGAGTTATTTTCTTTCAATATCTTATCTAGATACAATTCCCTCACAACTAAAAATCTTTCCCATGTAAACTTATTCTTATTGTCTCTACCAAGTGCTTTAGTTAACTTTTTAAAGCGTGTATTTAGCCTTTGCAATCTCTCACCTTAACTCCGACACTGCGCTTGTATTTAAGAAAATCGAAAAGACATAATTGCATACTTTGACCACGTGTGTGCTTGTGTGCAGAAAACGTAGCGAAAAAGAAGATGTGAATATTGTGGAAGAGATGTACTGTTAAATAGATGCCTGTAGAGCAGCGGCAGGTGGCAATCGAGCGTTCCTATCGAGTAACTCCCATCATTATGTAGAAATTGACAGTGCCAAGCGCAAAATATATACCAGAGAGCGGACTGTTGGGATACTTTTTTATTTTGAGATATAGATCAGTTGATAATACACATTTAACGAGTTTGTGTATTATAGAGTTCGTAGTAACCTGGGTACTATCAGTAGTAATAAAATCAACAAAGAAACATGAATATCTGAACAGAAATTCTTAAAATATCATTAATGACAGATTTTATTAAAAGCGCCAATTTTGAAGGATCAAAGCGCATCAGCGAGTCGGTTTAAGACAAAAGAAGAATCTCTCATTCTTTTTTTTATAAAATGTTTTTCCGATTTATATTATTAGTTGAGGGTTCAAAAGTGCTCATTAGGAAATACTCGAGTGAGCAGCTCGATTCTAATTTAAACTACGAGTCTACGAACGAAATATTTTATGGTCTCGTTAAAAGTGCACCGCCGCATTTTTCGGATATTAAGCGTCACTACAACAACCAGCCAATTACCAATGCACCAAAATTATTTCTTAAATGTTCTGTTTATTTACCTCATTATTTTTGTCTCAACGAACAAAAGGCCTTCAACGCGAAAAAATAGAATTTCTTACTCAAGTTCGGAATGTTCCCACAGTATTTACGGGAATTTTGACACTATTTTGCTCAATATAAAATAATATTAAAAGTTTCTTATAATTTGGATCTAACTCTCCATTACATGCTTTGTAATTGATTATCAAATATCTTGATTACCAGTTTACTTTAAAGATAAAATTTCATTGATTTCGTTTTTTACATTTTTTCCTTTGAAAATGAAAAAAAGAGCAACTTTTTAAGCGGATCTTCTGAACTGATGTTGAAATGGAACGAGACTGGTAAGCAAAAGAACGTGAGCGGTTTTTTGTGTTTTTGCTCTTATTTACGTCGATTTCCGGGTGTAATTCAGTTAAGATCGGAAAACTAGAGAAAACTTTTCTTTTGTGTGTTGAGCACCACTCGATTCTGTTGTTAATTTTAACCCCGGGAACTACAATTTTTTTGTACTTTAACTCTAAATTAATCGATTTTACTTTGTAACTAAAAATTTATTTACTATAGATAAAATCAGAATGTGGGTGTTATTTGTTTTGTTAGCAATTCTAGCTATGTTTGAGTTAATTTTGATAAGCCCGAGGGTTGAATTCCGTTGTTTTACCCTGAAACTTAAATTCGGATTATATAAATGTGGAATCCAACGACACATTTCAGACATATTTGGTCTGCTGTTTCAATTATAATTCAACGATTTGAATGGGTTTCCTGGTCCGGAATAATTCACAGCGACGGGGTTATGGGATGATATGGATAATATGATGCTGCTGATTATATGACCAGATTTACTACTCTATTGATTAAAAGGTTCATTGCAAACGACCTGGACAACATTTACAAATTGTGATAATTGTACGGCCATAAATTAACAACTAGAGAGTTTATATTATCCAATGAATATGAAAACAAGCTGAAAATTTTAAAAATATAAATTTCTGTAGTAGACACCAAACAATCAAAATAAACAAACGCCCTAATCAAACTATTTACTATATGTATTAGCTTAGAATTAATACCGTAATTGTTATGGTAGCACTTCCAACCCTGGGTGGGCCCTGTCTGACTGATGGAAAGAAGCATTTAAACGATTCAACAAAGGAAACTCAAAAAACCTTTACAGTATTTTTAGTGGCGATGAATCTTGAATTTACTCCTACGAACAGGAAAATAAACGCCAATCCGCTATGTGGGTGTTTCACGATAAGGAAAAACCAACAAAAGTGTGTCAAAGAAAATCTGGTCATGTAGCAATCATGTAGCAACAATTACTTTAGAAGATCGAAGCAACACATAACGGCGAATCATCCTAAGCCAGGACAATGCAAATGCTTAGACTGCCTAAAAGTTTTTGAAGCTTTAAAACATCGAATCGTTAGACCATCCACCATATAGTCCCGAGCTAAGTTCCAACGACTTCTTTACGCTCCCAAAGACCAAGAATTCAATGTGTGGGTAGCGATTCCAGTCGCCAGAAGAAGCCATGGATGGATTTTGAAGGTGTCAACTGAAGACTGGAATAACTGTTTTACCAGTTGGTTGGAACGTATGCAAAAGTGTAGATCTTTATAGGACATTTTTGAAAAGCAATAAAGTACTTAAAGTCTATATTTTTTTTCTTTTTATGGCTATACATAAAACAACCCTAGTATGTCATAGCTAGCTTCTATCAATATTAAAATTTATCATTGTTTAATTATTGCCGAATTATTGCTGAGTTTGAAGTTATCCATCATTTTATGTGCAAGCGCCTGTGACTATAAAGTCCTATGCTTGATGAAATTATGCGCCCACATTCCGGACACTGAAAATATTCAGGTGTATAGTTAAATGCTCTACGACGGGTTTGAGAATAGAAGTTCAAAACCATTTGTCTCCAATTGCTTCTATTAGCTGCATGGCGTTCCCAGTTGCCTGTGAAGTTGAATGTATTCAGTGTTTCATCTTCAAAACGTTTTTTCTGGACTCCTTGTCTACGGACCTCAATGCTTAGTTCTCCAAAAAGTTCACATTTTTCTAACCGATTGACATCCTATCGATAGACATGACCCGTACAATGTAGGCGAGCACGGGAGATCAGAATCTCTATAGGCAGACACTTCTAAGAATCACTTGATTGGATATTTAATGGTACCAGCGAACGCGCATCATTTGACGTAAATGTCTTTGATTCAGCACTTATGTATTTCTTTGTCTATATTAATTAATTTCAACTTTTTTAGTTGTTTCCTTGCAAAAAGAATTGCACATCACTGAGAACCTGAGCCACTGACAGAATCTTAGTTTTAGAGTTCAATTTTAGACCAAGAGCTTGATAAGCTTCCGAGTAGACGTCAATTATTTTCTGAAGTTGGTTTCGAGAACGGGCCTTTAATGCACAGTCGTTTGCATACATTAGTTCCATTATGTACTTTCCAGTTTTGCCTTCAACCGTGGCAAATTGAAAAGACCGCCATCATGCTTGTATGTATAGAAGGGCTGGTTATTTTTCTGTTATGGAGAACACTGGCGTAGTTGTTTATGTGACGGCTAAAAATTTGCCTTAATTCTCCACAGACCCTCTCTGTTTAAAGAATTAAATGCCTTCTTAATATCGATGAAGGCAATTTACATTGTCAATTTTAACATGTGTTAATTTTAACAAATTAACGGTTTATATGTTACTTTTGACGTGTATAATTGTTTTAAACGTTAATTGTTACATATGACTATGTTTTACATGTAAATTTTGTTTTATATATCGTATACATCATTTTGGGTGTGGTGTCATTCTTTTATGTGAAATTTTTGTTATCTGTTATTGTATCATACTCAAATTTTATTAAAATGCGAGGAAGCTTAAGCCATCTGAGATTGTAGTTTCTGTACATTTTTCTCTGTGTATTTTGTTATTCATGTTTCTTTATCGGAATAGTTAGAAAGATATTTTAATTGAAACCCGAAATGTGAATTTTAAAAACATTTTTGTTAATAGATTCCAATAAAGTTAACGAAATATCGATGGCACCACAAATATGTTAAATTTAATGGGTATTTAAAGATATCTACTAATTTGGAATTCGATAATAAAAAATAAAAAGACCACCGCTGTACAATATTAGATGGTATAATTTAAAATTAATTTTAAGCTAAATTTTATTATATTATATCTATACATATAATAAAACTGTAGAAATATATATGTTTGTGCGCGCATCACATGAAAACTACTGATCCTATTCGAATGCAGTTTTCAAAGACGTATTTGTCTTCTTTTATCTTAACATCTGCTGTATACAACTTTTTCTCCCCCACCTCTTTAACGGGGTAAGAAAAGAAATTTTTATACAAAAATCAACACGCCACGCGAACGACGTCGCGGGTACATCGAAATAGAACCCAAAAATGTGGTTAGATTTTTTTGTCTGTCTGTCTGTATGTTTGTGCGCGCATCACATGAAAACTACTGATCCGATTCGAATGCGGTTTTCACAGATGTATTTGTCTTCTTTTAACTTAACATCTGGTGTATAAAAATTTCTCTCCCATTCCTTAAATGGGGTGGGGTAAGAAATTTTTATACAACAATCACACGCCACGCGAACGACGTTGCGAGTACAACTAGTTTTAAAAATAAAATAACACAGTAACTAATTGTGATAGAATTTGGTACATAAAAGTAAGTTTCCACCTTTAACGGTTTTTTTTTAGTCAACCATGCTTATTAGAAGGGTTGGCGGAACGGTTTACTTTAGAGGTGGATGAATATAATTAAGAATGACATGTTACTAAAATAACAACAACAAATTAAGTCAATTCAAACATAAATTTTTAACATGCAACGTTTGAATTATAATATTTTAATTACAAATTTGACATAGGTACAATAAATATAATTTGATTTAATACCAATTTCAAATTTTATTTCCATAAATTTCATATTATTTTACGTTACTCAGTTAAGTCATAAAACATTAAGAAAACAGCAAGAACTCACCTGGCGAAGGGCATCATCTTGTTTGCCAGCGCCCTGCTCAGGCAAAAACCAGCGCCACCTGTGGCGAACCAAAATTTAATTTTTTTCTGTAAAAAAAGAGAAACACACAATTAGGCGAATTACTATGCACAACGGGATACTGAAAAATGTTTAACCCTTGCCGCGAAATAATGGTCTTTTCTTAAAATTAAATGCGCTAACATATCTACATAATATGTACAGAGTAGGATTAAGGATAAAACTAAAGAGCGGGTAAAATAAGTAAAATAGTAATATAAACAACGTTGTTATGGTAGTTTTTCCCTCAAACTTAAGAAAAAAATTCGAAAAGAGGTTGACCTTAAAGGCCATCCTTGCAACTTCCCGCTAGTTTTAACCGCAAAGCTATAGTAACGTGACGTATTTTGACGTTTTTGACTTTTTTTGAATTGTTTAAAAAGCCATAACTTTTTAACGCCTTATTCGATTTTGATGTTCAAGATGGCATTCGACGCAGTTTTTTGAGACCTAAAAACGATACCGGGAGTGCAAAATCGGTTAGTCAAAAAATCTCTAAGTTATTGAAAAAAACACTTTTTTTGAAATTTTTCGACAACGATATCTCACGAACGAATCAACCGATTTTAATTTGCAAAACGGCATTCGACGTGGCTTATTAAGCTTGAGAGCTGATTAGGTTATGAAATTGATCGATGCAATAGCCAAAAAGATATGCCCAAAAAACATCATTTTTACCAATTGTTTTTTTCGGTTATTTTGAAATTTCTCGAAATCTACCGGCTCGAATCGGTTTAAACTTACAGGGAATCTAAGTTAGATGGAACTCTTTGGAATGCTTTTTATTTCATTCCGATCGGTCAAGCCGTTTAAAAGTTATAAGAGGTTTACATACATCCACACACACACACACACACATCCACACGTACATACAGACATACAGACACCCTCGTAAAAATAGTCAGGGGAGGTTCCTAAGACCTCAAAACGTTGAGATCCGATGAAAACTCGATTTTCGAAAAACGGGGTGAAACCAATAACTTCCCGATTTTAAAAAAAAAATTAATTTTTTTTAGCGGGAAGTTAATAAAAAAAAATTTAATTTTTTTTAGCGGGAAGTTAAAAATATTAAAGCGGGTAAGAGGATCAGAAACATGACAGTTCCAATAATTTTTTTCTCAACTACTTCCTCCTTTAACGTTTTCATCGGATTTTAGAACAGTAAAGTAAGTAAGATTTAACAAAGTCTAGATCTTAATACACATGTGTATCTTACAAAAAACCTATTCTTTGCAAAAATTATAAATTAATCATAAATCATATCCTAATAAACTAATTATGTGAAATATAGGAATTAGACCAACAGAAATCGAAAAAATGACCCATCCGGAAGCCATTATAATAATAATATAGGCACCCACACCTGAAACTGCCTGAAACGAAAGATTTAATACTCCGTGCCGATTGCGAAAACAGTATAACTTATCGTCCACATATACATTAATCGTTAGTTTACTAAAAATCAATGATTCCGGTCCTTTACTGAAAAATAAAGGACAGGGCAAAATGAAGTGAGTTGGAGTTTCATGTTTCAATTGTCGATTGAACAAATAATCTTTATCTGATTAAAGTCAGATAATGTGCTTAAGGGGGAATTAAGTAAGTGACCTATTCGAGATAAGTTAAATCAATACATGTTCAAAAATGCTGATTTACCATTAAGGCGTCTGTGGCCGAATGCTTACTATCGGCTATAATAGGTAGAGATAGCAGGTTCTAGTCCTGCCGGATGTGACTTTTTTATTGTTAATTCTTGTTTGAATAATTTTTAAATTTACATTAATCCAATCCTGTTTAAAATCCATTTTATTTATTGATACGCAACAGACTCTTCGGAAAAACGGCATCTCCAAATTAATTAAGTTCCATAGTGATGGATTAAGGCAGATTACAGGGTGTTGAAAAATGTCCGTGTCGATAACAATCTTCGAAAAAATATCTTATTTTTCTTTTAGGTAATCATCTCCTGTCCCCGATGCTGTCACGGTAATATTGATGAAGGTGGTAATGTAATGAATCTTTACGGGCAATTTAAAATTTATAAGATCGGTAAATATGTTATAGCGGTCGGTAGCTAAAACCTTGAAGGGCAGGGTTTAATTTCTAAAGTGATAAATCACAATTGAGTTTATGGAACAGAATTTTATAGCAATAAGAATTAAATCATTCTGTCACAATTGTTGAAAATGGGTTAGCGTAGTGATTTAATGCCTTGTAGAGATCGCAAAAATCGAACATGTAATACTTGTTTGTTTCCTATAATAAAACTTTTTAATCCGTTAAAAGATCCATCTTCTTGTTCTTTTTGTGCTCTTAAAAAGTATGAGAAGAACGAAAGCTCGCAATAAATATTCACATTTGTTATAATCCTTATTATATTTTTTTATAATTCACGTTCACAAAGTTTCTATTTCGACACTAAAAACAGTATCGAAATAGATTCATTGTAACACTGTTTTTGGTAACTTTTGTTGTACACAATTGGTTGCACTGTACTGATTGTCAACGAAAGAGTTCAGGTAGTAAATCAAGAAGTATGTTGTAGTAAATTATTAACTACATTATCAGCGTTATTGTTAAATTCGGAATATTTTATACAAATTTGACAAACATTCAAATTTAAAATCATTAAAACTGACAAGTGTCAAAAGTGTCAAGATTGCCAACATAAATAAATATTTCGAAAAACTCTCATTTTATATATTTTTTTATACTTTTAAAAGTTATTATAAAAAATAGTATGTAACACTCGAATTACAATGACGGTTTGTAGTACTCGTTCTTTGCGAAACTCACCGCTTCGCGGTTCGTTTCACAAACTGCACTCGTACTACGAAACCTGTCATTGTAACACTTGTATTACAATATACTATTTTTGTATTTGAATCTACAATTAGTCTTTATTAACGTCTGTTAAGCTAGCAGCGTAAAATGAGCAAAAGCGATAATTAGTTTGCTTAATATTTAGTGATAATTTAATGCTTATTTTATGCCAGTATCGCAAATTTTGTGCTCTAATAGATTTGCAGACATTGCAAAAAGTGCTAGCTTTATATCAAGCTAGCAGTGTATCTGTCGAGAATTCTGCATCAGGATGACTCAAATTAATAACTATTTAGTGCTTACTTAGTGCTCTTAATTTGTGCGAAAAATATATATATTTTTTTAATAAATAAATAGTTAACTGCTAGCTTAGTAATATCTTTAAGATACAATACGTAGGGAGTCAACCGGAGCATCAAGAGTATACGAAAATTTAGTGCTCTTATTTTTTGCTAATATAATTTAATTTTTTTTAACTGAACTATTTCATTTTTATTTTTTACTAGTTAACTACTAGCTTAAGAAAGTAAAATCTTTAAGATATAATACGTAGGAGGTCAACTGGAACATCAACAGTACACGAATATTTAGTGCTCATTTAGTGATCTTATTTTATGCAAAAATAATTAAATTTTTTATAACTGAATTATTATTTTTATTTTTTACTAGTTAACTGCTAGCTTAAGAAAGTAAAATCATTAAGATAGGAGGTCAACCGGAGCATCAACAGTACACGAATATTTAGTACTTATTTAGTACTCTTATTTTTTGCAATTTTTTATAACTGAATTATTTTATTTTTATTTTTTACTAGTTAACTGCTAGCTTAAGAAGATAAAATCATTAAGATATGATACGTAGGAGGTCAACCGGAGCATCAGCAGTACACGAATATTTAGTGCTCATTTAGTGCTCTTATTTTATGCAAAAATAATTTAATTTAATAAATGTTTGAAGTGACAAGACTTTCGAATCGTGCATAAGAGATAAACAAAGTAATATTAAAACAGAAAAGATTTTTCGATAAACTGAAATATCCAACTGGATATAAACGATATATAATTTGATAAAGAAATATAATAGACCTTACATATAAATATTAGCAAAGAAAAAAGGTCGAAAGAGGCAATGCTACAACAACAGAATCAGAAGCGTGATAACGATCGAAACAGGCGTGGCGGGATGAGCACTTGTTATGGATACGTTGTTTTTTATTATCTGATCATCAAACGCAGGAAAAGTTATGTTTCGTTTCACGGATCTATAAATGAAATCAACAAAAATACCGAGCCGAGCTAAACTGAGCTTGTCGAAAGATTGTAGATGCGAAATGATCTAGATACGTGGATGTTCGATTTCATTGATTTAATTGGATTAAAAAGTATCGGCAATAGGCTACTTGACACATAACTAATTTCATACAATAAATGAGTATTTCTTACAGTATTTAGCTTACGAAAACGAAATATATCGACTTTAATAACTAAATGCGTAAGATTAATTTAAAAAATGTGTTTAATTTGAATCGCGGAAAACGCTGTCGGCCATGTTGTGACGTCATACAAATTGTAAACAAAACGAGTAATTTGACGTGGTGTTATTACAAGTATAAATATTTCGATAAAAATTCCTTATCACGTTCTTAATTTATTTGCTTTATTGAAAAACAATAATAAATTCATTATGGACGTTGGTTTCACAAAAGCAGACAGCACAAATTTGCCAAAAATTGATACATTAATGGTTCGTACTTTCTTTGCCTTGAATCCAGATTTCGGCTCTGCCGAGCTAAGAAATGTCAAGACTTCTATGTAAGTACAGTGCAGTTGTTAAATAGTAGACATAAAAAGAAAGAATGAGTGTATTTATTCTTTTCAGAAGGGATTCAAAAGTACCTAGGTACTCATTTATGTTATAAGTATCGTAACCTCTGAATAATGTAACATCTATTTGTATTCATTGATGTGTTACTGTATTTTTTATGGAAATTAGTTGAAATCATGTTTTTAAAGTAAAGTAAACTGGAAAATTGTCCGTGTTTATATGTCAAATGATTGTTTACAATACGTATGACGTCATAAAATGGCGGACAGCGTTTTCGCACCTACATGAAGAGATGGATTTTAAATTACAGTTTTGTGGCTTCATAGGTGTTGAAAAAATATAGTAATATTTTTTTTACCTTAGTAGCACAAATATTAACTATTTAGGACCTAGTTTAAAAAAGAGTCAACTAGCCTATTTGTTGATTATCAGTGATGGCCATCGGTTATACGTTTCACATTTTGATTGTAAAATCTTATTTGGTATAAGCTGATCCTGCGAACTCTGCTTACCTCTGATGTCTTTTTCTAATTTTCCGTTTATTTAAATCTTTACGATTTTTTTTCAGTTTTGTTATTTTTATTATATTTTCTCGTTAGTTTCCAGGTTTTAAGTATTTTTTTCGTTGTTTTGTAATTTTAGTTTTTCGATTAAATATATGAGAAATCAACTGCTCCATCTTACAGTGGCGTTACAGTACGTACTCAATTTAGAAAAATTGCATATTTAAATATATGAGATATTAACTGCGCCACCTTACGATAGCGTCATAGAACTTACTTAAGTAAAAATTGCTCGTGAAATTATATATGATATCATAGTACTTAATATAGTAAGTATTTTCTTTTTTCCGTATTTTTTCTGTTTTTTCCACTATCGAAATACAAAACGACATCTACCGGCTCTCTGTAACCTAGATATAAAACAAATTAACATATACCGCCATCCATTAGGAATTGATATATAATAAATACGTACTTTGTATTAAAATATTAAATTGTAGTTTTTGTCATTTCCCGTCACTTATTATTTTTTATTCACAAATATTTCACGATCAAAATTAGCGAAAACAAACGATGATAGAGAGTTGTATCAATTAACTTACACCGCCGTCTATTACGAATTCGTTGTAATTTTAAAACATCCTAATCGACGTTGTTTTCCTTGTAAGCTCAAATAATAAGGTCGAAAATTATTGGTGGTTAGAGTACGATCATTTCGGCACCGCTCGTGTGAGAATGTCTTATGATAACGTGATCGGTCATCCAGGTATTTATCAATAATAAAAAACGATCAGATAAATGTTAAAACCAAACAACAAATAGTAAATCTAAATCATTCTCGATTCCATTTGAACACGTCGAAATTGGACTAGTTGTTTAGGAGAAGGGCAGTGAGATACAAACGAAAAGAAGAATTATATATAGAGGGTTTGTAACTTTATTAACAACACACAACTTAAAAATCAGTGTCCCCGAGAATCCTACAAAATTAGCAATTCTAGAAAATAAACTCGAACATTCTTGATCTTAAATCATTGCAGCGTTGGGTTTTTATGCGACATGTGGCCGAATGGTTAAAGGCCTATTAATTATTAAGTCTAAAAAAAGCTTTAAGTTGATTATTTATTGAGTAAAGGAACAACAGCATTTATTAAATACAAGTAGATGAATGAGAAATTAGGGGTAAAAGGAAGAGGAAGACCGAAAATGAGATGGATGAATAGAATTAATGAAGACCTGAAAGTGAAATAATGGGAAAGAGAGGATGTACTGAATAGAGACCGGTGGAAACAAATGTTACGTCGAAATCGGACTAGTTGTTTAGGAGAAGATCAGTGAGATACACACGAAAAGAAGAATATATATATATATATATATATATATATATATATATATATATATATATATATATATCAAAAATATTCGAGTTTATTTTCTAGAATTGGTAATTTTTATAGGACTCTCGGGGACACACTGACTTTTGAGTTATATATATATATATATATATATATATATATATATATATATATATATAGAGAGAGAGAGAGAGAGAGAGAGAGAGAGATTTGTAATTTTATTAACTACACACAACTCAAAAGTCAGTGTGTCCCCGAGAGTCCTATAAAAATTACCAATTCTAGAAAATAAACTCGAATATTCTTGATCTTAAATTATAGCAGGGTTGGGTTCGCTACATTAGTCATTAGTTAATAACTCACACCAGGAAAGATTCATACCAACAAATAAATACAATATATTCAGATAACTAACTTAAATCAGAAATTATTTAGAATTATAAGTTACTTATAAATATTACAACTAGCTAAAATAGGAATAAAAGGTTTCCGTTGCTCTTTTCTTTGATTAATTTTCTACTTGTCCTTCTAATGCAATTAAACTAAGGATTTCTCGTTATTTCTTTCATTTAAATAATCCACATCCTCTAATTATTTCTGTTAAAACGAAAAGAGAGAAGAAGATATAATGTATTTTTGATCTAATCTCAGCAATTGCTGTTTTAAAAACTAGAACTTTACGTACGTTTGTATATTATAAAAAAGTATAAATTACTATAATTCTAGTAAACTAATTATTTTTGAGTAACGAGACTTTGAAAATTTTGAAATTAGACATTACATTATGGAAAAATTGAAAAAATCTGGCAGAATTTAGATATATAATGTGTCATAAATAAGACAATAGCACAAATGGTTCCCATTTCTGTTTTCTTCGAGAAATGTCTAAATCTCCTTCTATTGTCAATAAACTAACGATTTCTCTTTATTCCCTTCATAAAACTATCCCACATCCGTTAATTATTTCAGTTTAAACAGTTGAACAAGTGGAAAAGATTTATGATTTCGTCATTAAAATTAGCAAGACATGAATGTGAGAAATAAGTGCCTTTGTATTTTGTATTCGAGCGCACTTTCGATTCAGTTTCACATTCAAGCTTATATTTGTACAGTTCCAATTTCCTTATACGGTTAATTAATTTTATTGCTGATATCACCTTTTAAATCGCTGAGCGATACAGATATGTGGTTGTGGTATACGTGTAAATCAATTTTATGTATTTGTAAGTACAAATAACCGCATTTTATATAACAGACGGAATAATAAATATAGGTTGGGCAGATTCTATAAATCGCGAGTAAATGAAACTTCATAAGATGTTTTTTTTTTAATTTAGAAAGTATACAAACAAGAAAAGGACATAAGCAGAAATTGAAAAAATGTTGCATTCAACAGGGCTTGAACCTTCAACCTTTACCTTTACGCGGTTACGCTCTTACCACTTTAGTAATGAGTCAGTCTTTATACCGTCTTGAGTCAACTCATGCCACATTTGACACTTACTCACTTCCTTCTTGGGGACATCTATGCATGAAGTGACTGAGAGAGATAATTTGTCCAAACAACCATTGAAACATCACGGTGCCCTGTCTTATATTTTTATCTTAGTTTTATTTTCTTGTTTGTTTACTTTCTATATTTCAAAAATACCATGAGAGATATCTCCAAATAATTAGTCTACTAAAAATTCGTAAAATGTGTACGTATAATATTAAAAGAAAATGAGTGGGGCCTAACTAAAGTTGAAAGGCACTTTATAACTCAGAAACCTAAGCCATAACGAAAGAGGAGGGTAGACAGATATCAATACCTGGGTTGTAAACTAAATGAAGAATGGGATCGTATGATCGAAATAAAAAGATGCATCGAGATAACCAGAAGTGCCTTTAATAACATAAAAGCAATATTATGCAACGGAAAACTGAACATAGACATAAGAACTAGAGTATTGAGTTGCTACGTATTCTCTGTCCTGTTGAAGCCTGGACAATTACAGAGGTGGCCGAGAAAAGACTAACTAGTTTTGAAATTTGGTGCTATCATCGAAGAATGTGGAAAATATCCTGGACACAACCCGTAACAAATACAAAACTTCTAAAAAGAATGAAAAAGGATAAGGAACTATTCAACACTATAAAGAAAAATGATCTATTTTGGTCACATACTAAGAAACGAGAAATTCCAATTGATTCGGCTGATCATACAAGGTAAGGTGGAGAAGACGCACGTCCTGGTTAAAAAATTTAAGACAGTGGAGTGAAAAAATGTACATAGAACTCTTCAGAACAGCAGCAGATAGAATAAAATGGGCCATGTTGTCCTTAGGGATAGGGTACCTTAAGAATAGGAACGAAAGAATAAGGAAGAAAGTTAGAAGTGGCAGAGATTAGGATGTTGCGTCGGATGTGCAGATTAACGAGGTGAGATAGAGTACGAAATGAGAGTGTAAGAAGTACAGCTGAGAAAGAAGATCCAGGAAAATAAGTTGAAATGGTTTGGTTACGTAAAGAGGAGGGATGAGAATTATGTGAGTAAAAGAGTAGTGAGATTGTGGGTAATACAAAGAGAGGAAGACAAAATGTGGATGGATGAAATAAATGAAGACTTGAAAGAGAAAAACAAGAGCAGAGAGGATGCATTATATGGGAACTGGTGGAAGCAAAGTTAACGTCAACCCCAACTATGTATGAAAAAAGGATAAGAAGAAGATGTGGACAAGCCAACTTTTAATAGTGATCGTAGAAAAGTAAAGTTTAAAATTATATCAAACTGTTAGCAACTAACATAATGGCCTTTTGCTTTAAAGCACATTTTTTTGTTTTTATTATCTTGATAAATTAAAACTTGAAATATTTAGATAACAGTAATATTTAATGTAATAAATACTTAAAATCAAACTGAAGATATACCAAGTCGAAAGATTACGAAAAGTCTCACACTCCAATGTCTTAAAATTCTTTCTCACATTCTAGGAGCGTCAGAAACGTTTTAACTTTAAGGTGAATGAAAAAAGGGTCTTATGCGATATGTGGCTGAATGGTTAAAGGCGCCATTAATTATTAAGTCTAAGAAAAGCTATAAGTCAATAATTTTAAAGGAACAACCAAGTAGATGAATGCGAAATTAGGACTAAGAGGAAGAGAGGATGAATAGAATTAATGAGGTCCTGAAAGAAAAAAATGGGGAAAAGAGGATGAGCTGAATAGAGACAAGTGGAAACAAATGTTACTGAAGGCCAACGCTGACCCCAACTATAGACTTGGGGTAAGACTGAGAGAAAGAAGAAGAAGATAGAGTAATTTTCTACTAGGTCTAGTTTTTTTTATGAAGGATGTCCCCGTAGGTATAGACCTAAATACAAATGTACCGAGAACATCTATTGGGGCAGAAGAGGCAATTTATTAATTTGGGATTTAAAGGCCTGCAAGTAAGGACGAGTGGGGAAGACGTGGGAAGGTAAGGAGTTCCGCAATCTGGAGACCCTGGGGATGAAGGAACGATCGAATCGATCCGTTCTCGATGTCGGGCATTGAACGGTATAAGGGTGCATGGAGCTGGCACGTCGCGTTGCTCTGGCTGGTCTGGCAAGTGGAGGCATAGTTTCCTTTTTCTACAATCGTGCCGTTTAAAATTCAGTGCTTTTATTAGAATTTTAATAGTTTTTGGATTAGTCAGTAATTTATTTTAAAAAAATTTTCTAAACCGGTTCTATTCTTTATAAAATTGTTAAATAGTTTTTACAAATTACATTTTAATACTTTAAAAACGCTATGGACTACTAGTTGAATAATGAGTGATAATTAGTGATATTAAATCAACTTGTCTGAAGTTAATAACTGCTTTAAAAACATACCTATCACCGGGATACTGCATGTTTTTTTAATATATTGATACAGTATTCAATTTGTCAATTTAACTGTGCGCAACTGGTTTTTTCAAGATAGCTGTTGTAAAGCATATTAATGCTTAATAAAATCTGAATAAAATATGAATATTTATACAGTGTGTCGGGGAAGCCTTTTATATAACTGGTTTATAAAAAATTGTATATATAGAACAAATTTTTAACTACAATTTAAAGTACATTGTGTAGATAACATTTCAGAGATATTTTCTCTTATCTATACAAAAGAATTGGTGGATCTTCACTCAAATGTTATTTTTCTTGACAATTACAAATTGATTGCAAGTTATAAAAAAAAATCACGATTGAAGCTTCCCGGTTGTCTTTACCTAATCCGTTCGTTTACTGATAAAACCAATAGTAAAGACTCGGACATCTGACTTTTGTATACGGCAGATCTTCAACAATGACAATCATTTGCCAACGTAGGCAATCGACGATCATTTGAAAGGATCCGATCCTGACGGATCGTATTAACGTCAGGCGCGATTAAATGTGAAAAGGACGACGTAAAAAGGATCAAAAAGATATATCCAGTTGTTCTTGTCGATTATAATAGCACTGAGAATTGAATCGAAACGATTTTCCTGTCGATAAAAGCTATTATTATAAAAAAACGTGTGCACGTAAGAACTTATACTTATTTGGCGTAACAAGATAAAAATTTCTAAAAAATTTATCCTTCGAGTTATCCTATGTTTGTAGAGAAAATAACAATAATAATGGAATAACAGTACTTCATTTTTCTGAAGAGAAAAAGATTGTTCACGAAGAGAAAAGGTATTTCCACCGAGGTATGTACGAGGGTTGCCTTTTATATTTCGGGATTAGAGAACAAAAACAAATATTAATCATCGAAAATCACTTTATTGTTTTTCAAAATATTCCCCATGAAGATCTATACACTTTTGCATGAGTTTGAACCAATTGTCGAAGCACTTTTGCCACTCTGATTGAGGTATCTCCAAAAAATGCATTCTGAATGCAGCAACCGCTTCTTCAGGTGTCGAAAAGCGTTGACCTCTCATTTTGTTTTTTACGTACGGGATTAAAAAGAAGTCATTTGGTGACAAGTCAGGACTATACGGCGGATGACTCATCAAATCGATGTTTTGGGTGCTCAAAAATGCAGTTTTTTGAGCCGATGTGTGGGAGCTCGCATTGTAGTGGTGAAGAGTGATCCGTCTTCGGCGGTTGGTTTTCCTGATTTCTTGGAAGACAACTGGCAAACAAATGGTTGTGTACCACTCAGAATTGACTGTTCTGCGTTGTTCTAGTGGTACGGTTGCGACATGTCCAGTTTTTCCGAAAAAACAGGCAACCATTTGCTTGGAAGTGCTTCGTGCGCGAACAACTTTTGTTGGATTGGGCTCATCTTGAAACACCCATACAGTCGACTGCTGTTTACTTTCGGGCTCATACGCGTAAATACACGATTCATCACCTGTCACGATGTCATAGACGTGTTTCGAAGCACCGCGATCGTATTTTTTGAGCATTTCCTTCGACCAATCGACACGAGCCTTTTTTTGAGCGATTGACAAATTGTGTGGGATCCAACGCGAACAAATTTTTTTGACCATCAAATATTTATGCAATATTAAATGTATGCCGGTCCCACTAATGCCTAAGGTTGTCTCAATCTCACGATAGGTCACATGACGATCTTGCAATATCAGTTCGCGCACAGCATCAATGGTTTTCGGAACAACAACTGATGTTGGACGACCTGCACGAAATTCGTCTTGGAGTGAACTACGGCCACGATTGAATTCACCATACCATTGATAAACACTGGTCCTTGATGGAGCTTCATCGGCAAAAATTGAATTAAGTTCATCCATGCACTGTTGCTGAGTTAATCCGAAAGTTGTAAAAAATAATCGCACGAAAATGTTCACGATTTAATTCCATTTTTGGGTCGAGATGAATCTTTTAAGTTACTGTAAACAACACAAATAGCGCTCGTATGTCAAAACGTTCTGAGTACGTATAACCTCAAAAATGTCCAACTTTACGATAGAGCTGTCAGTTGCCAGATTGCAACACCAGGGTTGCCAAATCCCGAAATATAAAAGGCAACCCTCGTACACTATTATTCACAACCGTTTAAAAAATTGAAATTAATAATAAAAGCAATCAATTATGAGAAACACTTATTTCAGACAAATCTTCCTATCTTAAGTTTTAGAGTTTTCCGTAGTTCATTTATAATATTACGCAGGTCTTTTAAAGTCTGAAAGGTTACATTCTTCATTTTTAAATCTGAATGGTTCCTTCTTAAGTTCGATTACGTCAATTACACACCTACTGAGTTATGGCGATTACTTTAATAAATTTCTGTTTTCCTAATTTGTGTCTTTTCTCTCGAAGGTCTAGTCCAAATCAGCCGAGAAAGTTCAAAGTTTACTTTTTAAATGAAAAGCAAAGAATCACTTTACAACTGGAAACAATTTTCTCCTTCAATTATCAATTACTTCTGGAATAAGATGCCTCTGGTTATTAACCACTTCAACAAAGCAACTTCCGTGGTCACCCTTCCTGAATCGAGGAGTATTGAAAGATAAGAGAGTTTTGTTTGATTTTAAGAACCAACCATGAATCGAGTTATAAGATTTTTATATTATTTAGGAAAATAAACGACCGCAAACTAACATAGAGTTAATTATTGAAGTTTGTACTTGGCGTCCTATTACTTGATTTTAGAGAACTTGGAGAACAATTACTCGATTAAGTTTCAAACCACGAACCTGAGCCAGAGTGGGCTATATATTTGTGTAAAATTAACTTTTTTGGAGAAAATATCATTAAACTTAGTTGAGGAACTAGTAATGTTACATTATATACAGTGTGTCCAATTAAGTCGGCATCATATGGAAAACTTTTTTATTCTTATTTTTATGAAAAAAAGTTATTCTTTATAAAAAGTTGTGCATGGTCTAAAACTTAAAATACAACCATCAGATATCATTTTTTTAAGCCATATACGAGGTGTGTCAAAAATATGAATTTTACTTAAGAGTTAAGTAGGTACCTTTAAATAGGTACCTGAAAATAGCGACAATTGTTATTAAGAAAAGTTGATCGTAATATTGGATATATGACAATAGTCGATTGTCGCTATTTTCAAAAAAAGGTACTTTACTCTTGAGTAAAATTTAGGGCTTCACACGAGACGAGAGTAGGCGAGAGTAACAAAAATCTCGTCTCGGTCTCGTCAATTCCCAAAAAATTGAGTCTCGTTCAAGTCTCGGTCTCGTCTCGTTACTAGATGTCTTGTTTTGTCTCGCTTAATTGTAAATAATGATTATAAATATTATATAAACTGAAATAATAAACTATTCGTATTTAATTATTTTATGTAGCTGTTGAAAAAGGATAAGTTGTTTATAAGGAAAGTTTACTGTATGTCTGTAGTAAATAAAAGGATTTTCCAGGTAGAAAATTTCGAGTTTGATATTATACACGTTTATTACTCTCTAGTTTATTATAGACACATATACTCAATCAAGAGAAAGGTAACCCATCGATCTTTAAAAAAATAAAATCATTTAAACTTGAACTATAAAAATCTGCGAGGATAAATATTCATGATAAGAGATGAGTTACTATAAGAAGCGTGAACAAGTTGAAGTAAAAATGTGAAAAAAAATTATATTTTCTAAAATATATTGTTTCTATACAGGCCATTTCTGATTTTTCGAATAAAAATATCATAAAAAAAATTAACGAGACTAAAAACGAGACTCTCGGTATCCCCATAGTATTTTCCAAAACGTCTCATCTCGTTTCGGAAAAGCGAGACGAGAACGAGACAAGACGAGAACGAGACAAGACGAGAAAAATCTCGCTCTCGTGTGAAGCCCTAGTAAAATTCATATATTTTGACACATCTCGGCTTAATAAAAAATTGATATCTAATGGTTGTATTTTAAGTTTTAGGCCATGCACAACTTTTTATAAAGAATAACTTTTTTTCATAAAACTAAGAATAAAAAAGTTTCCTATATGATGCCGACTTATATATATATTAAATTTCTTTTTATATTATTGTAAGGCATCTAAGAACTTCAAATATTGATTACATTAAATATTATTTTTTGCTGTTAATATTAATTAAGTATTGGCTATTTTTAAAAGTACAACAAACTTTTCCATAAACAAGACCCGCTTAAAGAAAAAACATAAGACCAGCAGCGGGTGCCACGGTTGACGGTCGATTAACTACCATGGTAATGACAAAAACATTCGGATTTATTTGTTTCTAAAAAAAGTTTAATCAAGCCTGAGCCACGTAATTCTCAGGAAATTGGAATGGAATTCCGACCACATGAAAATATAATGAAGCGTTCATTTTTTGTAGGTACCTATCTCGCCTGTGATTGTCGTTCATCAATTTTATGACCGTTTTGTTCTTAATTAATTTGAGAGAGTACAAGCTCACAAAGAGAAAATGGAGAAACGTTATTATCATTATTAAATTTTTATATGATACTTTACTTTATATTTTACAAAAATACAAAGTTTACTTTAAACTGGAGAGTTTTTATAAAGAACGTTTTACAAGTATTCTAAACGAAAAAATTGCTTTAAATTAGTTCGTTTATACTTTTAAATCTAATTATTTAATTAATTCACTTGTTACAAACCATAGAGGCAAGATTACTTTACCACAGATAAAGAAAGTAAGGGCAGGTTAAGATCTTGAGATTAATTTCAAAGGTGTGTTCATAGTGTATGGCGTTTCACTATGAAAGGATGCATAAGTATATATCTTTGATCTGTTCTGGTAAAATATCAGGAGAGAATAAATAATGAAAACAACATATAGCCACCGAAAAGAAAAACCTTGCTAACAGTTATTTCCTATGAGATCAATAATAAAAATTTTAATATAAGAATCTAATCTAATCTAAATATGGTCTCTCCTGTAGAGCTACATGTTTTAAACACTGCTTCCTATGGGAATATTGTGACCAGGTTCGGCACCAAGTGTTCTTGCATGCACTCCATGCGTGCAGGACTCTAGTTTGATCAGCTGAAGATCATCACTACCGCTGATGTTCATAGGTAGGCATAAATCCAGGTGTCCCAAGTTCTTGAGGATTTGGATGACTATCCTTGAGTTACTGTTGCCATAGGGCAGTTTCCTTTAAAAGAAATCTGAGTCCTGTGACTAATTCCTCAAGGTGATGATAAGTTTCAGGGTTCGTGTCACCGAAGATGAGGAACCGTTTATGGTCCAAGGCCTCATACTCAAATAGAATGTGAGTTGCCGTCTCATCTCCATGGCGCACAGTCGGCAGGAGGTGGGTTCCTGTGTCAGAATACCCATCATTCGAAGGTGTAGTCTTAATGGTCCATGCCCAGTGAACAGGCCCACCAGTAAGTACTCTTATCTGACTCCTGTCAAGATTCAGTATGTCAGAGTAGCCTTTGAGCGTCAGCTTCGAATGCCTTAGCCCTACAGTATTACTCCAGTGTTTAATCAACTCTTTCCAGACCCAGTTCTAGACTTTGATCCTTACCCATGCTCTAGGCAGTCCCAGTACAGGTTCTGGACCAATAAATCGTGTATCCACTCCCTTCTTGGCAGAAGGTCCGCGATTTCATTGCCCTTAAAACCTTTATGCCCTGGCACCCACTCCAAGAAGACCTTGTTGTGTCTAGCCAGTTCAGTATGCACTCCCAGATCAGCTTGGAACTAACCCGAAACTGTTTTAAGGCCAGGAGTGCAGCCTGGCTGTCTGAGAAGAAAGTTACCTTCTCCCCTCTCCAGCCACGGCCTTAGGTGTGGTCGGCAGCCTTTACCTCAGCCTAAGGTTGCGTGGACCACAGACCCTAGCAGTAGAAAAATAACCTTGAAATATTTACATCTGTTAGCCTAGAAATTTTTGAGCTGGGTATGACCTAATTATGTGGTTAAAAAATAAACGTTTTGAGCGTTCATTTAATACGTCATAAACATTAATAGACTTACTTATAAACTTATAAACCTGCAATCGTTGTTAGGAAAGTAATTGCAAAACATTCAGAATCGTTGATAATATTTTAATGGGTATCAGAATTAAGAGAAGTAGAAAATGTTGGTTAGGTTTCAAATTTTAAGGTATGTATGAAATGCGTCGGTGACAAAGGAACGCATTCGGGCGTTTAGTTAATAAGTAAAATATAACAGTATTCAACAAATAGACGTACACAAGCGTTAGTTTGAATTTGACTTATTAACATACTTATTTGTTTGTATGTTCAGTAATTAAATAAGAAATGTGTAAATGTTACAACTGCAATCGTATATATGCATTTAAATATGTATTCATTATTTTTATAGACCTTTAATTACCAAACTTGTTTTTATAAAATAGCAATAAATTTAAGTATCTAGTATTATAACTAAAGCAGTTACGACCTGATCTGGTTTAAAATGAAAACTATTTCTAAATACACCTAAGTACCTTCTTCACCTACATCTCGATCAAGCGGATATTACATTAAATCAAATTCCTGAAATAGACACTCATTCACTGTTATACATTAGAGAGAAATTTTCAGAAAAGTGTATCGTCGTCAGTTAGAAGTCTTCTAATTGATATCATTTATCAAACGACTTTCTACATCGGGTTGGGTCGCTAATATAAAGCATTAATATCGTTGACGACACAAATGGACCACGGAAAAATAAATGCACCAGTGTTTTGTAACTTTGTGGTCATCTTTTAGAGTGAAACACATAAATTTGTAAAATGTTTTAGGAGATTATTTAGAGTAAGGTAAGTGCGCCAAATATTGCCATGCTCCTAGTATTGCCACTCCCCGTAAATGTATTAATTTGTCCCTTGAGTCGCAGATGGCCATGTAAGCTCAAATGTCAAATTAAAACAACCACTCTAAAAACGTTATAGGTGGAACCAGTCAGTATTGGTGTTCACGGCAAAGCAGCGTGTAGTTCGTGCGATTTGTTTATAAAAACGTGGGAAAACTGTAATAATTGTTATAAGCTTGGTAATACCGATTATAGAAGGGTGAGAACGTTATCAGGTAGGTACATTCAAGTACTTTATTAATCCATATTGTGTTTAATTAATAAAAAAGAGAATAAAACATAAATCGCCATTTTTGTTCCGCAGTAGTAATGATCCTAATACTGCCACATGAGATAGTTCCTAATATTGCCATGGCAATTTTAGGAACCTAACATGAAAATTTACTTTTTATTAATAAAAACTTTTTTTTCAACAGAATGCCGAAGAGAAAAAGAGCCATGTGGTCTGAGGCGAATCTCGTTGCAGCGTTAGAAGCAATACGAGCTGGAAGCAGTATAAGGCAAGCTTCATTACGATATGAAATACCTCGAACAACACTTGGACTACATTATCGCAGCCAAAATTCGGTTAAACGACTTGGAAGGAAAAGTGTTTTAAGTTTTGAACAAGAAAGAGATCTAGTTCGTAGAATTCATAAACTAGCTGAGGTGGGCATGCCAATAACAAGTAAAATAGTAAGAAGAAGTGTATTTTCGTATGCGACGATAATGAACATTCCTAATCCTTTTTCTGATACATCTAAATTAGCAGGAAGGAAATGGCTGAAATTATTCTTTGCAAGACATCCCGATGTGGCTAAAAGGAAGGCTCAGCAAATGAATCCAGCAAGAGCACAGAAAATGAATCCATTTATTGTAAAGGATTATTTTAAGAAATTGAAGGAAGTATTCATTAGATTGGAATTGTTTGATAAACCTGAAAATGTTTACAATATGGACGAGAAAGGTTGCCGTCTAACGATCCATAAACAGCAAACCGTATTGGCGAAGAAAGGTGCTAAACGTGTCCACTTGACAGCGCCTGAGCACGGTGAAAATGTAAGTATTGTGGGTTGTGGAAATGCCATGGGACAAGCCATTCCACCGTTCATTCTTTTCAAAGGGAAGAGATTGAAGCCTGAATGGAATGATCATCTACCACCAGGATCAACTGTAATGATGACACAAAAAGGGAGCATGACAAATGAGGCGTTTATTTCATGGCTAGCACATTTTGCAAAGTATAAGAATACAGGACCCACACTCCTGATATTCGATGGAGCAAAATCGCATCTGGACATAAGTATTGTTGAAGCTGCAGACAATTATGGTGTTACTTTATTTTGTCTTCCAAGTAACACCACGCATGAACTGCAGCCTATGGATAAAGCAGTGTTCAAAAGTTATGAGTCTTTTTGGGATCAGGAGGTTTTAAATTTTTTGATAACTCAACCTGGGAAAAATTTAACCAAAATGCGATTTGGTGAAATATTTAGTAAAGTTTGGTTAAAAGCGATGACACCAGCTAACATCATCTCTGGGTTCAAAGCAACTGGAATATTTCCTTTTAACCCAGACATCATACCTGAATCAGCATTTGCACCTAGTCTTATAACGCATATTGAAGAGAATGTGTTAGAACCACTAGACGTCGACGATAACAACGTAAATAAGCCATCAACTCCTACAGTTGATAAAAACGGTCCCTGCACAAGTGGAATCAGTAATAAAAAAAAATCAACAAAACGTCTTCGTTTATATAGCGAGTCGACTCATTCTGAATCAGATTTCAGTGTTCATGATAGCACATCTGATGATATAAACACCGAAGATGAAAATATGGTATCATTCACTCCCGAAAAACTTCCAGAACTAGACACTTCTTTTAAAGGTATGGGCTTACTAATTTCGCCCCTAATCAAGATAACTGCTACAAAGCGAAAACCAGCAATTAATAGTAAAGCTCAAGAAGTTACGAAGGATTTATTTTCCACAGCGATAGAAAAACCACCCAAAGGTAAAAGTAACAAAGAACCTTCCAAACAACAAGAAAAATCAAATGACAAAAACAAAGAACAGGAAGAAAAGAAAATAAACAAACATCAAAAAGAACAAGACAATCTGAACAAAGAATATAAAGAAAAAAAAATAAACAAGAATTTAAAAAGTACTGAATCATGGTTCTGTCATGTATGTAATGAAGAACGCCAGGCTGATATGAGATTATGTCTTGCATGTGGCCAATACGTGCATGAAGAGTGTGTGGGTCTGACTAAACATGATAAGGATAAATTCATATGCCCTAATTGTTCTTAAAAATAGTAAATGTCTCATTAGTTTTTTAAATCTTAAGGTTCAATATTATTACTTATTTTTATTAACAAAATAGCTGTTCCCTTTATTGCCAGTACTGTGGCAATATTAAGGGTATAGGTTCCAAATATTGCCAGTTGGCAATTGTTTAAAAAAAGAAGAATATATATTTTTTTGATTGTTTTATTTTTATAATTGTTTAGAAATTAGACTATAAACATGTTTGTTAATCGTTTAATAAATTTACAGGTTATTTCAAATAAATTTGTATTTAATAAAAAATAATAAGTCTTAGCATGGCAATATTTAGCTCACTTACCTTAGTTAAGATTTAGATTTATGATAAGCTTATATACGAGAAGAAATATAAATATGTTTCTTTTTTATTTATTTTCACATTTATGAAGACAAATTATAGGCTCACTCTTTAAGATAAGTTAAAAATTATCAATCTTTATTTTCTTTTTAACCTACTCTTTTTTGGCTTGTGAAATTATAAAACTTTTAACATCTTAAGTTGACACTTGTATCAAAACAACGTCAATGTAAAAAGTAAGAAAGTACCTACCAGCGAATATGAACACATACATGGAACTAGGTTTAATATTTCAAAATAATATATTACTCAAAATAAATAAGTACCAAGTTAGGTACTGTTATAAATACGCATTATATACATGAGTTTTGGAAACCAATGGGTGGTATTAATAAAGTCGAGTATGTGCTCCTAAGTAGGTACTCATGAGCAAGCAGAGTATATTCTCGGAAAATGAGCACGTGCTAAATATTCGTATGAATAAAATTGAAAGCTACAAATAGAGCACCTGCTACGGTTGTAGTAGTAGCTACTCACTTATGTCATCATTTGTTTCTACTTACGCATTGCAGGTCTATGACGGTTTACCGTGCTAAGTCGTGTCGTGCCGGTTTGATCGCTAAACGGTCTTTTAACTTATAATTTGTTAATTTGTGATTATCCAGTTATAGCAAGTATAAAGTGTGCTGAAAGCCAGATGAAATTTGTTACTATCATAGGAGATTACCAAATTCTACTGGAAAAATCGAACCTGCCCGATGTAAAACAGAAGGTAATTTCCGAGATAAAAGGGAAATTGATTGCAGAAAATCTAGAAATGAACGAAGCCCAAATTTGGGAAAAGCTAAATAACATGAAGGCCAGAGTGAAAAAGAGAACTGACAAAACGCAAACGGTTTAAATTTTTAAATGATTGCATGATTTTAAAAATGTCTGAATTTCTCCATATACGAAAGTCGTGTACAGCCCCCGGCCAAGAAACATCGACACTTGTGAATTCCTCTCTACTGTTGCAGGTGGCTTGAACGTTGGTACTGCAGAACCCTTTCCTGTTGACATACTTATCTCCATGCAGGGTTGGTTTCACGATCGGGATGCGGGTGCAGTCAATAACACCTATAGCTGAGGGAAAGTTGTGTTTCTCTTCCCATTTTTGTTTCTCATTTTGTAGCACTTCTGTGGTTGCAGGGAATTTTATAAACAAATGAGATTTTGATACTACAGCTGCCATCACATTTGTTACAGTGTTGGACACTGTTGACTGGTGAACACCAATATCTTCCCCTACACCACTTTGAAAACCTGGATCTCCAATATATCGCAAGAAGATTCTCATCTTCTCACTTTTCTTTGTGGCTCCACCCTCCTTCCCAAATCACCCAGGAAATGTTGAGTTATCCAATCGACGTTTCTTCTGTTGAATCGATATAACACACGATACTCAGCATCACGAGTGTCTCTGCGAATATTATAGAACTTTCTGCCACAACCAACAGGCATAAATTCAGCCATAATACATACATCCGATGAATGTGAGCAACCTTTTGAGGTAACTCACGAAACCTGGAGTACGTACTCTGAATATGCAGTAGGTGCTTACTTTTATTCATACCAATGCGTAAGCAGGTACTCATCCTTGAGCACTTTCTCATAGACGGAGGATGTGCTCACTTACTGAGCATATTCTCCACATTATTATACCAAATGGAGCAGATGCTTCAAAAACTTGAGCAATAAGCATGTACTCATGTTTATTAATACCACCCATTGTGAAACAAAATCAATAGAGTTTTTCCCCATGACATGAGGAATAGGGAGTACTCTGTGAATTTCCAGTGTTTGAACTTATTGTTTTCGTTTGCAATAGGTGATTTTTTTAACTGCATATAAAAGCACGTATTGTATAACTGAGTAGGTGTTTCAGCAAGGTTATGATGACAATTACTTTAAGAAAACTATAAATTCTGTGTTTAATGATGCAGACTTCTCGGCTATTGTTCTATTCTTGAATAACTTTCTTGAAGTAATTTAGTAAAAAACTGGTGACAAAGATTTCCTTTGTATTTTATTTTTACCCACACTTATGCCAAAATGCAAGGGTGCATTTAATGAATGCCTACAAGTAAAGAATTCATTTTTTAAGCAAAGTAATTCACCTTTGCATTTAAGAGATGAAAAGTGTCGCACTGAGTTTAGTATACAGATTGTGCTGCTGCTTGCAGTTCTTCAATGTTGATTTTTTTCAAGAATTCAAACGCGCTAGCTTTAAAAGATTTGCTGCAGCCGAAGGTGTCCGGTCTTTTCAAGAAAATCACAGTTTCTGCTCCAATTATTGTGCGTAGAACTTGATTCAATTTCAAACGAGGCTTCAAACTAGGAAAACAAGAAAAGATATCCTTTCGTAGTGCGTTTTTCCAATCAAGTAAAAATGTTATACCTCTAAGACCAACCAGGTGAAATGTCTGATATTATTGTTAATTATAACACCAAGTATTGACAGATAATAATTTGATAGAAAAATATGTGGCAGTTTGTGGCGATAATACCAATTTCAATTATGGGGGTGTAACTAGGCGAGGAACTAACCTTGTGTTATATTTATCTCTAAAAGGTCATTAATAGATATCAGATGTGGAGCCCATATAATTCATAATGTTATAAAATCAGCTGCAGACGGTCCACCTTCAGATTACGAAAGTATTATTGTAAAAATATATTCATTTATTTGTTTATATAGTTGAAGTTCTAAAAGAATTTTGCGCTGACGCTGAAATAGATAATCACGAAATGCGCGAATACAGTAAAACTCGCTAGATTCCACTGATGCCTGCTTTGGAGAGAATTTTGAAAATGTACTATTAAGACATGTCCCAAATCATTAAAAGACTTTTTTGAAGATCCTACATATGGATTATGGCTATATTTTTTAGAAGCTCACTCAGCAAGTTTTCACCAACCTGTTGTGAAGGTTAAAGGTCAAACTTGAAGCTACAAAAGAAATCAGTTAACTCAAAGACATTTCGATTAAAAAAAAAACAGTTTCTTTTTTAATGTCCCATTTTGAGTTAAAAAAATGGTCAGTTTAGATATACACCACTCCTGCGGAAAGACAAAAACATACACGCATCGCATGGTCGAGTTAAACGTACAGTATCTTTATATATCCGCATATGCACGTATAGTTATATAGAATTAAGTTATTGTGCTTTAAAGCTAGTCTAAATGATCGTTTTGAACGTTTAAAAAACACGGTAACAAAAAACATTACACAAATGGTAGCAAAAACCAGTTAACGTCATGAAAAAATTATAAAATATTGCTTTTCAATCATAATTGGTCAGCTTTATTAATTGCAAGTTTTCTTTTTCACCATTTTATCAATTCTGAGTACAAGGTAAACAATAAGTATTCTGGGCAACCTGTTCCAATGTCATATTCGTTTTCAGCTAGCCCAGAAATCCCCCAAGTAATGAGTTTTGACTATTTGTATAACGATATTACCGAAAAATCCTGAGCACCAGATACTCTGGAGATTACTTTCAATGTCATATTTGTTTTCACCAAGCCCAAAAACCACCAAGTATTAAGTTTTGACTAATTGTAAAACGATATTACCGATAACTCCAGAAGACGACGTAAATAGTAGATATCCTGGCCACCAGGTACTCCATAGATCACTTTCAATTTCATATTTGTTTTCAGCGAACCCAAAAACCCCCAAGTAATAAAATTGAATTCATTTACGCCAATAACTAACGAGTTCTTTTGGAGATGCACTTTAAGAATGCATTTTTTGTATGCACAAATGAAGTTTTCCAATATTACATGATCTCATAATATAATAAAGTTTCCTGACGCTTCTACGAATCGAATGCAAAAAGAATCATAAAAATCCGTCTTGTAGTTTAAATTTCGGAGGCTTCTTTTCCTCGACTATAGTCCATTTGTTTAGAGTTGGCAGCTAAGATATGTTATGTTATGTTTTAATAGAAATGTATACCACTTTTAGTTATTTTTCATGAACCACCCTTGCTTGGGCTTTGAAGGACTTGCATTTATAATGAATTCACTGTGCTGCCAACTGCAAACAAATAGACTTTAAACGTATAAAGAATATTTTACAATTACTTAAAAACTGTATAATATGTACTTTGTTTATTAAAAAAATTTATTTAGAATTCAGAAATTCCTTAGTGTAACTGAAGTAAGTATATTTAAGAAATTTTCTGACTCTATTAAGTTTTTAATTAAAAATGTCTTATTTTAATAAAATCTAAAATTTAATTATATTTTATACATCATTTCTAGAATAAATTTTTAACAAAGTGTTTGTAGTTTGTAAAATTTTTATTTATAAATTTTTTCATCAAGTCTTAATTCGTTTTTATTATCTGATTCACTAACTCGATTACTGTTTAAAGCAGAAATGCATTAAAAGTTTTTCAAAAGCTTTTAAACCGAATCTAATGAGCAACAATTCGCTCCAGTTTTCTTATACTTTATACTAATTCGATCTGAATTTTTTACGTTTTCTTTGAACGATAGCTCCTTTCGGATTTTAATTGGTAAACAAGATATATGTCTCTGGCAAAGTTAAACTGACGTAGAGACCAGTTGTTAATTTCGTCCTTTTATCGCCATTAGCTACAGTGTCAATAAATAAATCTAATTACCGTACACCGACAAACATTTTATAATTGCTCGTTCAAACGAGAGCTACATCAGCGTTAATAAATTTTAAAGGCCGCGTTTGAGCATCGGGACTAAATGTATGTAATGTTAGCCTATACTGACTACCTGTGGGATGCTGTTATGAATAAAATATGCAATTTTTCGGGAAATATACGTATATTTTTAGAAGTAAAATTCGTTTAACTATCAACTAACAAACAATAACTCTTGGTACTGTCAGAAGTATAATTTTAAAACGACTGGAAAAAGGGGAAATTTAATAGCTGTTACGTGAATTAAACACGATTATATTGCACGCCATCTATCGATATTTGTTTGAATCTGAGACATACGGATTGTCTCCTCCCGGTGGTGGTCTCATTTTGTTAAAATAATAAAAATCGATTTTACTGACTAAATAGATAATGACGAACCTTATGTTTATGTTCGGCGGCTCCCTCAAGGCTCGGAGTTCTTGATGCAATACAGAGAAGGGCAGTTCGACTAATAAACGACACCAGTATCACCAAAAACCTAGCCCCATTATCCCACCGAAGAGCAGTGGCTGATCTTTCCTTGTTTTACCGATGCATAAACGGATTTTGCTCAGAAGAACTCCGCTCTATATCACCTCCACTTGCCAGACCAGCCAGAGCAACGCGACGTGCCAACTCCATGCACCCTTATACTGTTCAATGCCCGACATCGAGAACGGATCGATTCGATCGTTCCTTCATCCCCAGGGTCTCCAGATTGTGGAACTCCTTACCTCCCCACGTCTTCCCCACTCGTCCTAACTTGCATGCCTTTAAATCCCAAAATAATAAATTACCTCTTCTGCCTCAATAGATGTTCTCGGTACATTTGTATTTAGGTCTATACCTACGAGGACATCCTTAATAAAAAAAAAAATAGATATTAAATTTTTGCAATGGTATAGCATGGGTTTATCTGTATCAGGTTCTCTATCGCATAATCTGCAGCTTGAGTCTCCATTAAACAGCCTCATCGTTTGCAAGTGTCAATTGACCAGTACATGGCCTGTAAGGAATCCTTTTATGACGCTGCTAGTTTTGCGCAGTGTTTCAGCTCTTCTAGCACGCATTCCGCTGTGAGCTTGGCCAGAAATGTGGATCAAGATTTTCATTCGGCTCCAGATCATACCTTAAGCTGGCTCTGGACCGTAGAATGTTGATAAATCCTTTTCTTACAAGTTTATCAGCTTGTTCGTGGCTTGTATTTATCTATATTTGACACTGATACGTTATGCCAAGATATTGAGTTCTACTCGGCATTCATATAGTTATTTGGAAATATATTGATATGGATTTTTCTTCGTGGCGCACGTTCCTTCAATGGAATTTTGGAACGTGATCTACTATTTGTAAATTGCTTGTCTAGATTAAGTAAAAATATGAATTGATGTTTTTTGTATTGTTTTGTGTTGATATAGAGATATGGTATATTGATTAGATTGGCATAGAATTTGTAGAGAGAATTGCCATTCAAAAAAAAGTTATGAAACCAAATTAAAGAAATTTTATTTTTAAAAGTAAATAAAAAGAAAAATTTATATTAGAAGAATAATATGAGTAAAATAAAGCAGGAGTCAATAAAAATAGGAACCAGAATTTTAAAGGTAGAGCAACGGAGAGAAATAGTTGGGATAACAAAGGAAGAAGGAAGAAAGAACGAGATAGAAGGTATAGAAAAGCAGGGAGAAGGAGCTAATATATAGAAGAGTGGATAGAAGACAAGGCAGAGAAAGAAAGGAAGTTATTTTTATTGTGTATTTGTTTGTAAGGACAATCAATTTGGAAATATCTGAATCTACGACCGATAATTACATTGAAGATAAAAGATAAAAGTAATAATTATTATTACATTCCATTGATTTAGTTTAATAAATAAATATTGATTATGTAATATAACAAGATTCAGATATTTTACTGTTTATGTAATTTATTCCTCCTATACAAGGATTTTGTTGGAATTACAACACAGACTGGAAAAAGGTAGGCTATAATTTTGTGCATTCAGTAGTATACTACAATTAAGAATGATGCAGTGTGTATTGCATAGATGTATAATTACAGATATTGGTAAGACATTCTGAGAACATTCACCCGAGAGGTTCAGTAGCCGTTTAAATAAAAATTTTAATACTTAAACACTTTATATCTTTGAACGGGAAATATTTACAATCTAGAAGAACTAGAACGAGAGTTTTGTTTCTTACGATTCACTCATGCAAAAAAGTCATCGCGTGTTGCATTAAGATCTAGGCGTGGTCGGTGCTCTTTATGCGCTACTGGAGGCCATCGGGGTCACTTCTTGTATCTCCAGATGGATTTACGATAAGTTATAGACGTTCCTCATCTGTGGCCCGTTACTTCGATCTGATAACTGACCTCCTGTCTGTCTATGATTTAAGTTCCGCATTAATAAGAAAGGATATGGGTACATTTAAATTTATGTTTCTGTTCCAATTCCATGACTGCTTACTCAACCGTATTGTAAGAATAATTATGGTTATCTATTAATGAGAAAACTGCATTCTGGCATTTTTCATATACTCAATTCAATAGAATGTGTAAAAATAAAATAAAACTCTATTTGTAAGAAAATTAAATTAAAATTAAAGCACAAAAATCGGCCTTACCTTCGAAATTTAAACACAGCAAGACGGATGTTAATACTCCTTTTTGCATTCAATTCGTAAGAGAGTTAGGAAACTTTGCTATCTTATGCGATCATAAAATATTGAAAAACTGGTTTTGTGCATACAAAGAATGCATTCTTAAAGTGTATTTTAAACAGAACTCGTTATTTATTAAGTTCAATTTTGTTACTCTGAGGGTTTTGGTTTCGCTGACAACAAAAATGACATTAACAGTGATCTCTGGAGTGCCTTGGATACCTACTGTCTCCTGGAATTTTTGGTAAATTCATAAAACAATTAGTCAAAACTCAATACTCGGGACTGAGAAAGTATATAATATCGACAGTACCTCCTAGGTGCTCTGGGTGGTAGACTCGGAAGATGCCACTCCAAAACGCTACTTCATACCTACAAAACTTTTATTCAACCTTTTGTCAATTATAAGGCCGTGTCATACTCTGCTCTTTGTCAGTGACTCCTTGATTCGCTTCTTGCCACAGAGAGAGCTACAACACACACATCACCTTTTTCCAAGCCGCCTTGTCTACCAAAATACAAAAATACTTAATCATCCTTCTCGATTTTACGCTACAACAACGATACGTCACTGAGACTCTACACTCTACAGGAAACAAACATCACCAACCAGAAGACCCTTCATACCTACTGGAATGGACGACTACAGGGAGCCTTAAGAAGTTTGTAAAACAAGATCCCCTTTTCTCCTTAAGACGCCTCTGAACCGTATAAAGGGATCTTTCTACAGAACTTGAGAACCTTCTTGACTATTGCCCCCTCTCCAACAGGTAGATACGACAGGATTACACAAAAAGAAATGAGCCCCTCACGAATGTTTCTGAGGTTCCCTTCGTCCTTGCCAAATGGGATACCATACGTGACATTGCACAATATAGGACACCTCTTCACACACTCATACAACACCAAAAAAGTATTTTGTGACAGTTTAGATACGTTCCAGAAACCAGAACACAGGGAACAACACCAGAAAAACCAGGTAACGGACACCTAATGGCACCGAGCGACTGATACTGACTCTATCCCAAACTCCACCATCTATCCCGTTAAAGGACACCAAGTTCTATCACAGGATCCTTAAATCTAACACATAAAACCTACCACCTAACACTCCAGTAACTCCGTTACTCTTTGCATCCTATGGAATACCAGTGCCTTGCACAGCGTCCTTTATGTCATCTCTTAGAGTTTCATTAAATATCTGTTAAAAATAACCCACTTTTTTAGTTAGCACAGAAATCACTAGTCGTTTTCAGCAAGTCCAAAAATCCACGAGTAACAAAAGTAAACTTTTAACTCTTCCCTGATCCTACACAAATACTTCAGCACCATCTACCAGGTGTCTACCTAACCTAAATGTCAAACGTTGATAGAGAGTTATATCAATACCGCCGTCTATTAGGAATTTGGTCCAGCTGTTTAGGAGGAGTTCAGTGACATAAACACGCACAGAAGCATTGTATACATAAGGATTATTATAACAATTTCTATTTGATTTATTTTTATCCCAACACAATTTTCCAAATGAGCACGTTGCAATACAATATTTTGTTTAATCAAATAAACTAGTGGTTACTAAAATTTAATCGGTCGTAATAACATAACAATGAATCACAGCAATTATCCCTTAATTGAATATTGTTGTGCGAACGAAATCAAACGTTTGTTTTATTTAATTAAACATTTTCCATACACACTGAATTTGATTTATTTCGTTTGCAATAATAGATACATTTTTGTTTTTTCCACTAATTTGTAAATTCACAACAGTTGTTTAAAAGATATGTTATAGGCAATTGACAACTGGCAATTTCTTATCGTAAAAGATAACAAAAAAAGATTAGAAAGTATCTATTTACACGTTAAAACTAGAAAACATTAGCAGTTAAAACTTCTATTACTTTGGAATAAATATGACATTTAAATGTGCTCTGGGCGGGAGAATCGGAAGAAGTGACACCAAAACCCTCTTACACACATATAAAACCTTTTTTAGACCTCTTGTCGATTACAAAGCCGTGCCATACTCTGCTATTTCTCAGAGACTTCTACATTCCATCCATGCCACAGAGAGAGCGATCTTACGGAAAGTGAAAAACCTACACTACCTCTATCCTTGTCTACAATAACACAAAAATACTGCCTCTCCCTTCTCGTTTTCAGACGTTTCAACATCGTTATGTCGTCTGGACTCTGCAGGGTACCGTTGCCCAGAGGACCCTCCATACACACTGGAATAAAAGACTCCAAAGAAGATCCAGAGTTCCGAAAAAGAAGATCCCCCTTCCTAACCTTAGACTCCTCCAATCCGTTGTAAACTTAGACCTTCCGGAAAATCTGGAAATCCCGGATGAAACCCCACTTTCCTACCGCTAGATGGTGCCCCCAACCCCACACTGGTAACAGGAGAAAAAAATGGGCCCGTAGCGAAGGTTTCTGTGGTTTCCTTCGTCCTTGCCAAATGGAAGGGCTCCACGACAGAGGAGACACGCCACAGCGTCAATCTCCCAACCCCACATTGCACCACGTGGGTCACACTTCCACATACACTTACACTTACACCAAAGGAACATTACATTTTAGGCACGTTCAAGCACCATGGAGGGAGGAAGAGAAGTTAGAAGATCCAGCTTCACAGAAAATACAAATGGGAATTTTTGTGAGAGCGGGGCCGACGATACAAATACTAACTCCTTTCCAACACTCCATCCATCCCCTGAAAAGGACGTAAGTCCTAGAACAGGGTCCTCTTACATACCAAATTCCTAAATATCATCATACTTATCTTCCTAATATATACTCTAAAGTCTAAGTCTAAGTCATTTTTGAATCAAAATTTGACAAATGACGTTTAATATGTCAGTCTTTCAATAAAATAAAAATTTTAAAGCTATATTTTAATTTTTAAAATAGACATAAAAAAATTAAAACGTTATGTACCTACATTTTAATAGAATTTTCTAACAATAATAAACCTAATTATGGCAATTAAACCATATTTCTACGATTACGGTTTCTACAAATCTGCTTTAAATCTTGATGTGACCTTATTCCAACAATAGTTAGTTCAAGAAAAGGTGACACCATTAAGTCGTAAAAGCCATCAAATCCATCCATGAGTTAATTAAGATCAACTAAAAATCCTTAACTCTTCTTTAGTTTAATTAACAGTTTTCTTAACGATCAACTAGCTTTGATTAGTTCGAACTGGACTAGAGTGAAATTTATCGAAGCCTTCGTTTACGAGGTCGTTTAAAAAGTTTACAAGGGCGTGTCCAGTTGACGATATAGACAACTGACAAGGTATATTAACCATTAACCAGATTGCTATTGATAGCCTATTATTAAAGCTTTTTTAAAAAGAAAAATAAGAAAACTTCGTGTCTTATACTTATCTAGTTTCTGTGTCAAACTTACTTTTATAATTACTGCTTAAGTAATAATTTAATAATTACATTATGTTCATAAGTGAACCGGGGCTTTTTGGTTGTTTTCTTCGACCCTAGTTCGCAATCGGGAAATTAATTGTTTCAGGAAGAACTTGCCAAATGATCTTTCTTATACCGTACAAAACTTCCATTATTAATTTCAATAAACGAAGCAGGGAAACAATAGCATTAGTTAACAAAATTTTTATTTTTTTTCTATACCATTTATTAAAAAGTCTTAATCGCTATTTTCCAAAGTTGCTAAACACGGAAATAATAATGAAAATACAAGTTTAGCTCTTGTTTTTTAGTTATTAAATTGTCCTTTAAAGACATGAATGTTTAACTTGCAGTTCTGAGAGGTCACTAATGCCACAATCGCTTTGTCTGCCTTTTGTATTCTATTGCTGATGATTCCCCTGATGAGCGTCTACCAGTAATCCGCTAACATTGATTTAGAAGGAACTTCCCAGTTTTCTTGGGAGGTTCCTTCCATATCCGAAATTTCTGGTCCGTTGCTGAAACACCACAGTTTCCAGTGTGAATGCAAGAAGTGTTACTTTAAAGACAAATTAGAACCCAGTCTATCGTAGCACTGCAGAAGATTGTCCACAAGATCCTTATAGTTTTTTGCCTTAATATTACTAAGGAAGTTTTTGTATATTAGAACAAAAGAAGGGTAACTTCTCAACACTTCTGGAGAATGTTCTTGAAATGTTCATCCTTAAACAGTATCGGTTTCTATAAAACATTCTGTGTTCCAAATTGAACTGATTGACGCACAGACCAATCCTTCTGTCGATAGTGAAGTGCCCTCTCCCGGCTATTACATAAATACAAAAACCAACGGAATTTAGCATAACCTTGTTGTAGGACAATTAATATGGTAATAACTTTGAGATCACCGGAAGTTTGCTCCTTAAACTTGTTGTAGTTTACTGTACATAACAGCTTCTTCATATCCTTATACGTGTTTTTCATGTAAATTTTATGACCAATCGGAACAGATAGGAACAAATTTGTATTATGCAAAAGAACAGATTTTAGAGTTAACTAAGATGAATTAATTTTATAGACAGATTTTAAGACTGATATGAAAACGTCTATGTTACTACAAAATACCTAATGATCAATGGAGTCGAGACAGTTTTACCTTTAGGTAATTGTAGATCTCTAACTCGATTATTCAACCAAAATTTTTATTTTGCTGTGTTTGGTAAGGAACTTTGATTTTGTTAACAAATTCATTGTTGACGATTCTAATTTGAAGCTCCGTTTTAAAAAGGATAGTACAGCAGCAATTGTCACCACCCCATGAGTGGGTGATTTCTTTCGAACCTACTCAAATATTCTGGAGTTATCATCTTCATATTATCCCAACTAAACGAAACCATACTCTTTTCATTTACATAAAAAAACTAATGTAAATCCGTATTTTACCCGCATCTGTTATTAATTCCACAAACTCGCTAAAATCCATGATCTTATGAACGAAATTTGTATGTAGAAAAGAGACAGAACAAAAGTATGCAAATTGATTCCAAATAAGGACTGATTTAAATCACAATTTACGCAAATAGCGCATCATCTTTATATGTTTCTCTTTATAAACTTTTAACCGTTTGAACGATTTGAAAGAGAATTTATAAGAATTAATGACTATGCATTTTTTTATACATGAATAGTTGTTTTACACGGAAATGTATATTTATTATAGAACGAACTGATTGTTGAAGTTAGGGATAATTGTATAGTGAATGTTTGACATACTGTAATTGGTGTGACTAGAAAGTATGGAGGGTAGAGGTAAGGAGAACGATCTTAAATGGGAAATGATTAAAAATGTGTCCACTTTTTAGAGGAACATAACACTTCTCAAACTTGCCACTACAATGGCGCTAAAGTAGATGTAGGGTACAGAATGAATGTAGCAGTTTTTGACAAATTGATTGAAATGTCGTATGATTTCGTAATATAAGTCACGAATTATATAAGTGCTATAAAAAAACGTGGTCAGCGAATTCAGTTTAGTGTATTTTAAATTCGTTTTATACTTTATGATTATCTTATGTATCTTATGATTATTTCAAAAATGGTGTCATAATAAAGCGGAAATGTGTCTTTCCTTGTTTATTTATCTATCCTACTCTAAGAAATTATGGCGCTTTTTTTAAAATTTACCCTACTACGATCGTAGCGCCACCCTTATTTACCACATTTTGACGGACACATTCAATACACGGAGACAGTTCTCCTTACCTCTACCCTCCATACTAGAAAGTAAGACTCTGGTTCACTTTGACCTTTGAACCCTACGTCAGCTGTGACGTCATCTGACAGTTTGGCCTCGTTAGCAGTGGGTAGCAGAGCTTATCAGTGTGTAGTAGTGGACAATACAGCATCAGAGAAATGCGTAGCAGTGGACAACATAGCATCCGAGCGTACAAACTCGCTCTGTTACACACTGCTACGCACTGCTCTGATGTTGTGTTGTCCACTGCTACGCATTTCTCTGATGCTGTTAGATGACGTCACAGCTGGCGTAGGGTTCAAAGGTCAAAGTGTACCAGAGTGTCTTACTTTCTACTGGTGTGAATTAGTTTGACCTTCATTTTGAGGCTTTGAATTGTCCTCTTCAGTTTAATAAAGATACCTACGAATTTTGTACGGTTCCGCTTTTCGATTTTTAACTAAATATAAATTATTTTGTTAGCGATGACATATATATACCGAGTCAGGTCGGCCATACACGTAGCGGTTTAAAGCAGTGGTTTGCCCTTTTGAGCCTAATCGCAGTTTTTACCGCGGCGTGTGTGCCAGTATTACATAATATAATGTACTCTTTACAAAGTCTGTCACTAAGCTTTTATAACTGTTCTTGGGTTCTCATTACCACTCCTCTCCAAAATGTTCTATCCACTGCCTTTTTTCTCCAATCACTAATATTTATTGCTTGTAAATCTTTTTGGACACTCCATCTCTAACTTGGTGTTCCTTTTCATTCCTATTTGCTTTCTACTTAAAATTATTTAAGTCATTCGACTGTTTTCTAATCTTTGCACATGCCGTAGCCATCTTATTCGCTGTGCTTTTTTTGTGCTGTAATTTTTGGTTCATTGTAGACCGCCTCTAATTCCTTGTTAGTCCTTCTAACCAATAACTTTCAATTTTTAACGCAGGAAGTTAAAAACATCATTTTCAACTAAGTAAATAATTTATAATTAGCAAAAAAATTGAACTTGGTTATAGGTTCTTAACCACAGCAGGTTGGTGTCTGATTATTGTTAACAACGTTAAAATATTTATTAGTTTGAAAGGATTTTTTCGTTTATTTATTGAATGAGTATCAAAGCTTTATAGTACATTAAATTTAGTTATACCTTAATCACGATAAAAAATAATAAAAAAAATCAGAATCGATGACAATGCGAACCATGAGTCTGTTACTTCCTGGCCGGCAGCCAGTTTGGTTGGGTTGGAGTGCGGAGTGCGGAGTGCCGGCGATGGTGCGCCGATAGCCAGCAGTGATAGAGCCGTTTCCACTCGAATGATCGCGCTTCGCGAGCACACGCAGTCGTTCATCATAGGCGACCAGCATTGGAAAACTTCAGTCGTTTGGTTTATTATGTTTTCTTTGATGTTATACACTACATTCTACATTTTAAACTTGTTTATTAAATTCCTTTTCAACTAGATCATAAAGCGTTAACTTATCGTAGAAACTATATATGTACGTGTTTTACGAATTGACACTGGTAGTAAATTTATATTCGTTTTTTGTTTGGCTACATCTATATATTATTTTAAAATGAGTAATTGCATTTTACTATCATCACACTGCGATACGGTATATAATAATAGAATAGAAGCTACTTAAGTTTGTTTCGGAAGTGATGAAAGACATAAAAATCGCAACAAAAATGAGTAACTGAAGTTCCCTTCGCAATTCTATTTCTCGTTGTTCCCACTAAACACCAAAGTATCATAAGCTTTGTTTCTATTGAAATTCATAGAGCTTTAGACGTTTTTACAATAGCTTAGTCATGTTTTCCATCTTTGATATGATTTAAGATGAATTTCTTAGTATAGAAAACAGAACATATTGTAATGGGTATAAGAAAACCCTCTACCTATATTTTTTTTCGTAGTCTGTGGTGTTTTCTAATGTTTTTCATCATCACTGCGATACGGTAGGTATATAATAATAGGATAGTTTACATTTTTATTAAAGTGAAGCCATTTAAGTTTGCTTCGAAAGAGGTGAACGACAAAAAAATCGCAACAAAAATGAGTAACTGAAGTTCCATTTCTAATTCTAGTTCTGGTTGCTCCCACTAAACACCTCTGTGCCAAAGCTTTGTGACAATCTGACACCACTTTTGACAGATAGTTGGTTATAGTCCGGTTCATTCGTTCCACCACTTCCACAGACCGATGTAGGAAACAAGTACATCTTTGTTGTAATGGACTACTTCACTAAATGGGTTGAAGCATATGCAGTTCCCAATCAGGAAGCTACCACTTTAGCAGATATATTGGTTGAAGAATTCGTAAGCCGATTTAGGGTACCATTAGAATTACATTCAGACCAAGGAAGAAATTTTGAGAGCAAGCTGTTTCAAGAAGTTTGCCAAAGATTAGGCATCCACAAAACGAGAACCACAGCGATGCACCCTCAGTCTGATGGAATGGTGGAACGAATGAACCGGACTATAACCAACTATCTGTCAAAAGTGGTGTCAGATTGTCAGAGGGATTGGGATCGACATATTCCACTATTTCTAATGGTAATTCGATCGGCCATCAACGAATCAACTGGCCAAACGCCTGCGAAGGTCCTGTTCGGTAGAGAAATGAGGCTACCATGTGACTTGGTGTTTGGTTGTAAACCTGGTGAAGAAATGGCACGTGAACAATATGTCACCGACCTTCAGAATCGAATGGAAAATATACACAACCTGGTGCGTGGAAAACTACAATTATCTAGTGATCGGATGAAAAGGTACTATGACACACGGACAATGGAAAAGAGTTACCAAGTTGGAGATTTAGTCTGGCTCTATAACCCCCGACGGCGTCGAGGTATTTGTCCCAAATTACAGAAGAACTGGGAAGGTCCTTACACCATCAAGAAGAAGATTAACGATGTGATTTATCGGATCGTGAAAATTCCCAGAGGGAAACCCGTCGTGGTCCATCATGATCGTTTGGCGCCTTACCAGGGAAACCACAGTGGAGATGCGCAGCAACTCCAAGAAGATGGTTTGGCTGGCTCAGGGAGTGTGCGGGATTCCGATGTAGGAAATAACATTCCAGGAGGAATGAATCTAAGGAGGGGGCAGTGTAACGGAATAACCGTAAAGGAAGGGACCTTAATTTGAAAGATTGTTGTTGACAGTTGATTTTTAGAAGTTTGTAAAAAAATCAACTGACCATTTTAAATAATGTTTCTAGAAACTTCTAAACACACTGACTAGATTAAATAATGTTGTATATAAGGGGATGCATGGGCAGTTTACGTCAGTTCGAGTCAAGTGTTCAGAAGAGTTCACCCAGATAGCATGCAAACTTGGGGCAAGTTTGATTTTTCTTTGCTTCTTAATTGCTGCGTCAAATATGACGAGACAAGTTTGTGACAAAATCTATGTAATATTGTTAAGTTAAATATGAACTTTCAAGTTTGCGACAATATTGCTCGAATATTGTTATGACAAAGATAATATGTCAAGTATGTAGCAACATTACTGCAACGTTATCACTGCACCCACGCGCGCAAGTGACGCGGGCGCCATCTGCTGACTGAACTTGACATGCTGCTGACTGAACATTACCGAGTTGACTAACGTGTCGCGGTTAGAATATATTTTTACTTCTAGTTTTTTAACTTATATTGTAACGATTATGATGTCTTGTTGGTGTGTTAATTACTACCTACTAAGCTGAAACTTCTACAATTAACAATGTTCAGCTTAAACCCGATTAGTTTGTGCTTGTGAATAGCGTCTTTTTTGCTTTCGAGTAGTTGAGGTAAGTTTATTATATATTTTTTGTAGTTTCTTGCTGTGCTCACACATTCACTATCAAAAATAAGAAGTCTTTGGTTATTGATATTCACAGCCATATGGGATTTTAATTAATGTATCTTGTTTAAATTAGAAGATATTTCACGGATACACAGCGGTTTTGCAAAGACTCCGAAATGTCAGGATCAAATGTAATTAAAATTTGCGATGTATATCCGTGAAAAATCTTTTAATTGAAATAGGTATATAGTCATCACCAAACCATGATAATACAATGTCTCAAGTTGTATAACCTCAAAATTTTTTTGTCACAGTGATTATGCACAGATAGGTATTTACTTGAACTATGGAGGGACCCTCCATAACTTGAACATTAACTCCTTTAGTTTTAAGAGTTTATAACAATTTGTTTGTTTGTTTCAGAGCTGTTAGACAAACAAAAGCATCGGAATCTGAAACTAGCGAATATAATCTGGGTGCTAATGCGAACGACGAATAGTTCTAGACAATAATTTTAATTTGATACTTCAACTAACGTTTTGATTTATTACTGATGACTTAAGTGATTAATAAATAAGTTATATGATTATAAATTGGTTTTATTCTGATGTGGTTTCGAACCGAACAGCCTGGATAAAAAATAATATTTCCGTAACAAGGTTAGGGCAAGTTTGCCGTAACAAGGTTAGGACAAGTTTGCCATAACAAAGTTGTTGTAATCTTTGTAAAACAAACTTGCATGCAAGTTTGTCACACTGAAACTAGTTTGATTTAAACTTGCTGCAAGTTTGTAAAGTTGCCACGGCAGACTTGAAGCAAGCCTTCTTTTTTGATGTATCAAACTTATCGCAAGTCTCAAACAAGTTTATATTGTTATCTGGGCATTGTATTGTCAAGTAGTTAGACGTTATCCAGCAGAGTTCAGTGTATCTTAACAATTTTGTAAATAAATTGTGTAAAAAAAGCCCCCATAAGTGTTTCAAATTGGTGTATATATATATATATATATATACAAATACACTTCGGTACAATAATAACTTTGCCTCGTATAAGAAAATCCCTTATGAAATAACTCAATAGAAAATTGTCTAATGGCAAATTTCACAATTTAGTAAACCGAGTAGATGAACTAGTTCTCATACGTCATCCCGAGTTTCAATTTTGGATTATGTTTTAATGCACAACTACTTACACTTAAAGTACTCTAAGAACAATGAACCAAACAATGCAGTTCTCGATACCACAATTGAAAGTAGCTTGTAGAATTGCAGAGGCGGCAGAGTGAATACGCCAGCAGGCCTCATAGAACCAAATAAAAAAACAAACCTAGCGTGCAGTTTATAGTTCGCAAGTATTGCCGAGAGTTGTAGGCGTGGGTCCAATGTTTTTATTTTTATTTTTTATTTTTTGTTAATTTTACCTCAACGGTTTACTAGATAGATAGGTTGGATAAGTTGTTTTCATCTATAACGGTATTTATATTTATTGGTTGGCGTGTTCTAATGATAGTAATAATAATAGTAAATAAATGTAGTTTACCTTATAAAGGAGAAGTTTGTTAATAAATCAATTAACAGTTTTATTCGAATCGACGTTACAGGCGGATGCGATTAAGAGCGTAAAATAGATCATCGTTATCTTTTAACTACAATTATTCCAATAAATATCTAAGTAATAAGTCACGAATAGGAAGTTTAAAGCAGAAAATTTTTATTAAAGTGATTCAAATGGCACGTCATCTTCCTCCTAAGCCTGTTGGACAGTGCCGAAAGAAATTTACACCAAAGCTTTTATTAGGTATCTCCGACACAGAAAAAAGATTTAAAAGAAGCGTTTAATCTTTTTGATAGTGAAGGTATAGGTAAAATCAATGCAAAAGATCTGAAAGTTTGAAGTTAGGATTTGAACCTGGAAAGGAGGAGATTTGTAAAATGGTTTCAGATATCGATAAAACAGGATCTGGAAAATTTTATTCGATGATTTCATGCATTTGGTTGCTGTAAAAATGTCACAGAAAGATTCGAAGGAAGATATTTTGAAAGCATTTTGATTAATTGATGAAGAAGATAAAGGTTAAATTACGTTTTGGAATTTAAAACAAGCAGCACTTGAAGAGGATATAACCCATGAAGAACTTCAAGAAATGATTGACGAAGCAAATCGATTATTAAATGAGAGGACTTTTTGAGAACAATGTGTAACCTTAAAATTTCCCTAGGCTAGCTCTTGAGGGTCGTGGCTTCTTCTGTGTTTTGCTTAATTCCCCCCAAACATCTATTATAGGGCGCCAAGTACAGACACACAAATAAAATTCCAAAAATCAGTTTTAAGTTAATTTATTTCAAAATTTAAGTATTTGAGACAAAAAATTTTAAATCAATTAATTAATTTAATCTCTTATCTTTTTTTTCCGATGGTCTTCCTGTCGGAGTTTCAATAGTGATGGAACTGCCCAAGTGGATGGAAGTGATCTTCCTGTCGGTGTTTCGATAGTGACGGAACAGTACTGCCCAAGTGGGTGGAAGTGGTCTTCCTTAAGAGAACTTTCTCAGAAATAATACCGGAATGGATGGTCGGTTCAAAATGGCCGTCGACAATCAGCAATATTTTCAGAAATGCATATCTGCAACCTCAGTAGGGCCCTTCTCAGATTTGGCATTAAATCCAGACAGAAGGGCGAAGGTAGTCAGAAAATTAAATCTGAATTTACCAAGAATCGCAGACGAAATGAACGAGAAATCATTCCGTCGACGAAGCATTATTTCCTACCACAAAATCGGGAATCGACCTTCGCATCGGCGCGATAAAAATTAAACAGAATAAAAATATAAAGTCCGGATGGAATGCTCGAAAACGAACGTTACAAATGAAAAAGAGCAAGTTAGATTAGAGTCAGGAGTATTAATGTAATAAATTGATAAAAGATCACTATTGTTTCCTCTGAGAAAATGTTTTGAAAATGTAAGAATTAAGAAAGAGATGCATATAATTTTACATGAAGTTCTAAAAAATCAAGTCTACCTTTATAATTGTTTATTTTGTATTTTTTTATATTTTTTGACTATTTTCATTACTATAAACCGGAAAATAAAGTATAGTTTTATAACTGTCGTTAAAAATAAACCTGTTTCAATCCGAATGACATATGTGAACAGTTTTATCGTAATAGTCTTTTTTTATGCGTTCAAACAACTGAAAGATAAAAGTGTTAAATTGAATCGAAAACTGAATTTTTAATCGTTTCATTTTTGATCTTGATTTATTTATTACGTTTGGACTCATATCACTCTCTACATTTCGAATCACAATTTTTTTTAAACCTGCACGATGATATAGTGGATGTTGTTTACAACATAAATCAACAAAATGAGCATATATCTCTATTTGTTATTTGTCAATAGCAAATTGAATTATCATGGTTTATTGATATTTGTGATGTAAATAACCCAAACGATAGATAAAGTAATATTTCGCAAAAAGATTTCTTCTAATATGTTTAGATTGAGCAAACTCACAAATATTTTGATTTATATACAAATTAAATAATAGTAATATATTATTTTCTCATCCTCGAGGTATTATGGATGAGATCATAAGAGCCAATTCAAACAAAGCGAAGAAATTAAAAATAGAATACAAAAATTTAGAAGCGGTAAGGATCTCGAAAGCAGCATTTGCGGACGATGTGATGGTAGCTGCAGAAAGTGAAAAAGATCTAATATGGAAATCTGGAATGAAACACTTAAAAGCTATGGAATAATAATGAACAAAGAAAAGATAAAAGTAATGAAGATAAAAGACAATCAGAAAATGAATATTGAAATAGAGGGAAGAAAATTAGAACAAGTTGACATCTTTGAGTATTTGGGCACTAAGATAGAAGATTCGGGAGAACACGAAATGGAAATTAATACAAGAATAGAAAAGCCATGGAGACGTATTATTTAATGAACAAGGCTTTAATAAAAAAAGAGAAATTTCACGAAAAACCAAGAATGTATACAGGTGGATATTCAGACCAATCCTCACTTTCGGGTGCGAATCATCGGTATTGACAAACAGGCAGAAAAGTGAACTTAAAGCCACTGAACTGAAATATTTAAGAAAAGTGAAAGAAATCACCAGAAGAGACAAGATCAGAAATGAGTTAATACGGGAAGAGCTAAACATCAAACCCTTGATATCATTTATTGAACAAAACAGCTAAGTTTGTGGGAACGAATGGAAAACCAAAGATAGGTCCAGAGAGTTTGGAAAGCCAAAACATGGAAGACGGCAAAGAGAGGCAGACCTAAAAAGACCTGGGACAAAACAGTAGAGGAATTGCTGGTACAAAAGAGGAACAACTCGAACTGAAGCAAGACGAATTAGCAAAGAAAAAAAAAGAAGAAAATTGGTATACCAGTAATGCTATTACTGAATGCCACACACCATTAGATAGTATAAGTGGCTCTTGATTATTTATGTATATATATATATATATATATATATATATATAATGATGAAGATATTGGGTTTAGCAGCAATACGAAAAGTGTACTCTTATAAGTTTATTGCCAAGCTTTCGATTATGATTATATATATATATTGAGATGATATGAGTTACTATGCTATATTAAATAAGAATGTAGAATGAAAATCTTATGGAAAATAGAGAAAGGAAAATTTTCTTATTTCGGGTCAGAGCACAAATGCGGTAACAGTGGGATTAATTATCATCATCTTCTTCATAATTCCTAAAAAAGGAAAAAGAAAATAGAATAAGAAAGAAAAAAAAATACAAATTCATTTCAAAGATTTTGTTTAAAGATTCAAAATGGTTTAATTTACATTATATAAAGTTTCAATAATTATGAAATTGATAAATGGGAAAAGTAAATAATTAAAAGCTTATAAAGTTGCCAATACGTTAGTAATTAAACATTAATTTTTAAATGAATTAAGGGTATAATCAAATAAGAAAATTAAATTATAAAAATATCACAAATAGTTAAAATAAATATTAAAACTTTTACTTACTTTTAAAATATACAAATTTATCAACTATATTCTAATTTGTTAATAGTTCAAATGCCAAATGAAATATTCTGAAAAAGAGAAAATTATTAGTTTGTAGTGCTAGTAAATTTTATAAAAATAAAAAGAATAGCCATTGTGTTAAATTGTAATAATGAATTAAGAATTAGATTTTGTTAGTAATTTTATTTAAATAAGGAATTAGTAGGCGATTAGGTGGTAAGGATGTATAGATTTAAGTTTGTTGAATTTTTCAGTTGTTTTTTTGTTGATTTGATAGAAGCTCTCTTGTTTTCTGGTTCTTGATATGTAAGTTGTATTAAAAAATTGCTCCGTAGAAATTTTGAGTTTTTTTTGAAAATATTGATAAAAGAAAGTTTAAAATCAGTGTAAAGTATTAATATTATCACAAGGTAACCAGAGAAAGCAATTGGTAAGAGAAAATTACATTATTTTATGAAGAAATAGATACTTAAATTGTGGGTTGAGCAGTATATGGTATGACTGCATTTTAATTAAGTTAATGAAGATTAAACTAATATTTAACAAGAAAGAAAGTCATAATTACACTTACCAGAGGAGGTAGTAGCAGTTTGTCTTTTGGTTGAAAAAGAATTTATTGTTGGATCTCTACAAAGTGTCCTGAAATCTTTGCTGTTCCGGGGAAGAAAGTAGATTGTCCAGAGAAGTGAATCCTGAATCCTGGTTTCCCAGAAGAGGAGAGAAGTTTCATCCAAATGGTAACCACTTTTCACTTGGTACAATAAAGAGTTTTCCGTGTTTGATTTTTTTTTATAACTTTGACGAACATTGGTATTTCACTGTTTTATGTATTTAACTAAATTACTATTCACTATTTGATAAGTTTAATTTGAATTGTTTATTAACACAAATCAGAATATTTCATTTCATATATTTGATGTATATTTGGGTTTAACAACGGTTTATTGAAGTTTGTCACATTTTGAATTAGTAAGGTTAGAAATTTATATACAATTCATGCCTAGAAAACATCATTGGTCTAGGACAGTGTGGTTTTACAGTCATTTTATTGAAAATCTTTATATTAACTGATTTTGAATCTAAATTTTTTGAATATTTGGAACTCTGACCCTGATATAAGGGAATAGCCGGTAGCATATTTACATAATAATATTGGAAAATAATTAAATTAAGTTAATTCTTACCTATTTAATATTTATATTTAAATTCAAAATTAATTCATGGTAGGGAATATTTTATAACATAGTAATTGATATAATCAATAGAAAGTATTATTCATTACACTCAGGTATATGTTATAATATATATATATATATCATTTTAAATTTTGCGAATATCCTAATCAACAACGAAGATACAACGATTTTTCAATACTTTATTGTGACCTGAAAAAAATATTTAAAACAAAATAAAAACAGAAAAGAATTTCTAACAATTTGACATGACATGTTTATTCGTGGGATAAAAACTCAATTTTCCAAAAACAAGCCGATAGACGATAAATTACTCGTACTTACCACATCCTTTTTCTCCTTTTTCACGATTTCTAACGGAGCTTGGATACTGGGTTTTCCCAAATACCACTCGTCTCGGTGGTTGTAATCTCCCAAAAATCGGACTAGTCTCGGCACATTCACGTAGTTGTCATCATCGAAGTGACAGAACCATCTGAAATAAAAAATAAACTCAGTATTTCTTTCCTATAAAAATTTTTCTGAAAATGGAATAAAAGAAAAAATAAAAATCATAAGTATACCTTCATAATCAGTAAATGATTTTAAGCTCATAGTAAATAGAATAAATAATAAATGTAGGCATTAACTAATTTAATTGGTATCGAATTAGTAACTAAGTTTTCAAAATTTAGAAACTATACAAACAAGGAAGTGAAAGGAAATTCGAAAAAAAAGGTCAAATCGGCAGGACTCGAATCTTCAATCTTTACCTGTAGCCTGTAACGCCTCTAACCACTACAGTCACATTTATCCAGAGGGGTGGCGTTTTCAACAGGATAATGCAAGATGCCATACTTCGGGCTAAACTCAAGCTTGGATGCAAGAACACCAAGTGGAAACAATTCGATGGCCAGCGGCTTCACCAGATCTTAGTCCAATTGAAAACATATGGGGACTAATGAGTGCTATGGTAGCTTAGCAGGTAGAGCATCTGACCAAAATATCTCAGTTTTAAACGAAATTTTACTTTTTCTAGTTTTAACACAATTAATAACAAAAATTAAAACAATATAATCACTTTTTTATGTATATTTTGATTTAATTGGTTTATTTAGGACTTTATCATAAAAAAATGTATAGAATTGTATATCTGAGTCATTAAATGTGGTACTTTGTAATTAAAAAAAAAAACTTTATATATAATGCCTGTCGTTTAAAGAGATAAATTTTATCGCACCATTAAATTCTCAACACCTAAAATTTCACGCAATTTTTATTTCTATCACACATTTGTATTCTGAGTTTATGATTATTCATTCATGACAAGTTATAAATTGTTTATGGAGAATATTTTATATCGGGCAGTTAATGCTTGGTATCTTACTGAGTTCTCCCAACAGTGACGGTACCAATGTCTTTTATAACTACCCAATAGAATCTCAAAATTAAATACGGAAATATAACTCAAACTTAAATAAAAAAAATAGTGTGCGTGTAACCTTTACGCGCGATTGAAGTAAAACTTGTTTGACGTACGTATCGCAAAATAATTAAATTACAATTCAATTATATTTATTTTCTATATACTTTACAAAAAATGATATAATGTTATATTTATATTATTCATTAGAAATAGGAATTTGAAAGTTATCATTATTTTTTATATATGAAATAATAGGTTTATGACAACTAAAATGTGAAACATAGATTTTACTCTCTAAATACCTTTAATGTATTTGAAACCGAAAGAAGATTATAATACAACACCACTTTTACTCGAACAGAATAGTATCTAATAGTTAAAGAATACATGATTAATTACAAGATTACCATAATAAAATTTATATCTACACTTCTAAACAAAATATAACCTCAATTCCACTAAAATGTCAATGCAAATTTGTTTTGTTTGGAAAGGTTTTTAAGCTCCTCCCATAGCTGACGTCACACCGATACTTCCGTCAGAATTACATCCGTCAGAAAAAAAATCTGAGTTAGCCTCTAGTCGCGCCTAAAAAAGTCTTATTTCAAAAAAATATTTTTTTAAATTTATTTTTATTGTGTTGAAATAAACAGTCTCCAATTATTCTAGAATGTCAGCACAGGCTTCATGAGGTAATCCATGGCAGCTAGAGCACTGAATTCAGTTTTCATCTTGGTTCTTATATATAAGAAATTGTATTGGATGATTGGAAAAAATTCTACATTATCCATTCATAATAAATTATCCATTTACAAACAAGTACTGAGGCCAGTATGGGTATATGGGTGCCAACTCTGGGGCTGTACCAAAGCTAGTAACCTACATATTATCCAGAGGTTTCAAAACAAAGTACTGAGGAACATTGTTGATGCTCCTTGGTATATCCGTAACAGCAACCTCCACCAGGACCTGGGTATGGAAACTGTGACCGAAGTGATCAAGAGAACAGCAGCAAGTCACGAGCAGAGGCTGCATAGTCATGTGAATGTCGAGGCAATCCAGCTTCTTCACAACACTGAACTAAAGAGAAGACTCATGAGGACAAAACCATTTGAGTTAGTGTAAATGTGTAACAGTTGTTTAGTGTAAAAAAGCAGAGCATAGTGCTGTGATGTTATTGCATGTTAGTTGTAGTGCATTAGTTGATAGATATAATAAGAGTAAGCCATAGGGTATGCCCTTAGATTTAAGTATTTGTTGTTATTAAGTTAGGTCAGAGAATAACTGATAATTGGTCATTTGTGACCAGATAGCAGTAAACAAACATCGTACAGGTGTTATAAAAAAAAAAAATCTTGGTTCTCTAAGAACAACACGCAAATTGTTTTTCTGTGTAAGATGATTCAATTAATGGCTGCCTTTTCATAGTATTCCTTCCATGTTTATCTTTACTTCATTGGCTTTCTCTTTTTTTTCTTTTTTCTTTTGTGTTTGGTGAGGTTGCTTAGGTCGTCTTTCTCTGTTGCACTTTTAAAGTTGTTATCATTTTTTTCCTCTTCCTCTTTATCATTTCTCTTCTTATTTTTTTCTTCGACAGCAAGTTTTAAGGGAATAATGTAATAGTTTCATTTTTTTCGCATTCTCTTTTTCGAGCCAAAGATCGCTTTCTTGCAGCATCTGGTAATGAAGATAATTTACGAACAATTTAAATATCTACATTAAAGTTAGTCGATGGTTTCGGAATTCATTCGTAGAATCTTAAAGCATTCTATATTCTACATCATCTTGATCTAAGCCATCCTTATCATCAAGCCCTTAAAGAATCACCATTACATCCATTAAAATTGACAGTTTGGTGCTGGCTGCATCGTTAGTTCTTATTTCTTTCAAAATAAGAAAAAAGCTGTCGTTACGATGAATGGCGAGCGATGCTAATCTAATTTTTTTCCAGCAGTTAATCAGGTAAACAAGACGGCGAAACTTGCCATATATCGCGTTAATAATCAATTTATTGCAAAGACAATTTGGTAAAGTGGTCCTCTTCTGGCCCTCTTGGTTGTGCGACTTGACGCCTTTCCATAACTTTTTAAGGGACAAGTCATTGGTTTACACTTACAAACCAGCAACTCTTGGAAGCCAATATTCAAGCCACCAGATTTATTGGAATAGTTGTATTGTTCAAATGAACCAAGTAAAGTAAATGCCATTAAATTATCTACTAGATTATAATAATAAAAAATTAATTCTAACAATATTTCTTTCTTGTATTAAGTAATATTTAGGAATTCTTTCAGATACCTTTTAAAACACTCTGAAAGTTACGCCTTTGCTTGATAATATATTTCATTAACGCCACAGTGGAACTAAAATATGTAAAGATTTATGATGGCACAACTTACAGATTCTAACATTCTTCTGGTCATTTGTGGCACCGTAATGGTATAATGTTATGAATTATATGGAAACTATTTACATTTAAAACATTTCGCTATATTTTTTGCACTTTAACATACATTCCACGCCTAAACTCTAAGTGCCTAATGTGTCATATTCTGAATTTCGTGATATGTTATACCTACCAACTTTCTTTTTTTTTTCTTACACAATACTATTTTGTAACGAAATAAACGAAACAAAACTTAATTCGATTCGATTAGTTGAAGGCCCGTTGGTTTTAACGCAGGAAGAATTCGTGCTTACAATACGAAATCTGGTGTTATCTAATAAGAGATCTGAATCTACATCAGATCATTAATCAGCCTTAGTCAGAAGTCAGGCTCCCTTACTGTCGGTATTTATCAGATATGTTGTTCTTCTTGATAGCCGGTAGTGGATCGGGGTTCGGCTCCAAATCGGATTCATCAAATTCTCAGCTGTCAGTTGCTATTTAATAAAAAAAAAATGAACACAAAATAAAGTGCTCACTGTATGTGCTTTTTAAACGGAGAAAATAAGGTTAATGAACATTTTGATTCATTTCTATGTACAAAACCGATCAATAGTGAATTGTAAATTTTGTATTAATCACGATTAACAACCCTCAATTTACGATCAAACTGTTAAAATGTATTTGGATGATATAAACGTACTCTGAGATCTTTATATATATAAAAAGGTACTAAATAAGTTTAATTCTGTTAATCGGGGGTTTTTTGGGTTATTGAAACCCAATAAACATCGACAACGATCTCCATGGTACCTGGTGCCCAGAAAACCGGAGTACATGGTGTGTAGGAAACCTACTCTCCTGGAGTTTTCTGTTAAGTCGTTTTAAAATTATCCAAAACTCGATACTCCTGTGTTTTACAGAAATTTTAGTAGACGACCAGGTACTCCTGAGATCGCAGTCGATATCATATTCTTATTCCCGAAGTATTAAGTTTTAACTAATTTCATACAAATTTACAGAAAACTCCAGGAGACGACGTAAAAGGTAGGGTTTCTGTGAACTATGTACTCCAAAGATATAGGCGTGTTTACATGATGCCAGTGACTGGCGCCAGTCTCACTGGCATGCCAGCGGTGGCATGGTACTGGCATCATTTTCTTGTGCCAGTCAAGCGCTGTCTGCCAGCGCTGTCTCGAATAGAAAGTTGGTCCATTTTTCATGCCAGTGGCCCTCGTCCGCGTGCCCTCCAACCCCGCGCCAGTGGTTGTAGACACGTGTAAACACAGCGTTCCAGTGACTGGCGTACATGTGAAGGGTAAACTTGACCAAGTAGGAACTAGGGTGCCAGTGAGACTGTCGCCAGCTACTGGATACGTGTAAACGTACCAGTCCAGCGCTGTCCTAATCAAGCACTGGCATGCCAGTAAGACTGTCGCCAGTTACTGGCATCATGTAAACACGCCATATTGGTTGATATACTCGTTCTCAGCGACGCCAAAAACACCCGACTACCAAGTTTTAGCTAATTTCATGACGAATTTACAAAAAAAAGCATTTTTTTTACCCTATAGACATTTAACTAAAAATTTTTCGAATCATATTCCATTAAGGGTATAAAAATCGCTTTATCAAATCAAAATCGAAATCGAATTCGAAATCAAAATCGAAATCGAAATCAAAATCGAAATCGAAATCGAAATCGAAATCGAAATCGAAATCGAAATCGAAATCGAAATCGAAATCGAAATCAAAATCGAAATCAAAATCAAAAGGTGTGTGTGCGATTCACACACGATAGAAGTGAAAACTTCAGTAAATCGACAAAAGAATGAGATGAATATATATAACAAGGGTAGGATAATTACAAAGTTTATTTGTTTAAAAATGAAAGTGTTTTGATTAATTTTAAAAGATTTTATTTAATATAATAATATGTTACATAATTTATTGCCCAAGTTCCATATTTTCAGTTTCAAAAATTATTATTTACGACTGTAATATTTTTAAAAACTTACATGTCGTAGATACTTACGCAGTCGAAGTTCGTATTAATACGAATAGTAGGATTGTTTTCATTAGCAGATGTGCTCACTCCCGTACATTTTTGTATTAAACTATAAACGCCGCCTACTTTATACTTTATACCTAATCGGCGTTCGACCGACATGCGACATGCAACATGCACTTAAAACGATCTAATAAAAGTTTCACTTTAAAGACTCCAAGAGATGACGTAAAAAGTAGTTTCCCTGTGCACCAGGTACTCAGGAAACCGCTGCCGATGTCTTAGCAACCCCAAAAACGCGTCGAGTGTCAACTTTGTCCTAGTTTCATGATGAATTTACAGAAAACTCCTGGGGACGACGTAATTAGTAGGTTTTCTGTGCACCACGTATAGCGGAAATCACTATCGATGGCATTTTTATTCTCAGCGAACCAAAAAAAGAAACGAGGAACAAAATTGTACCAGGTAGGATTAATTTAATTTATCGTCTACAAATATTACTTTAAACTAGTTATAATTTAAAAAACAGATAGTTGAATTCTCCCTTCAAACACATTGTTAATAACAATATTATCAGCTTTGTCAAATATTGTCGAGGTCAGATTGTTGGCAGTGAGTGTACACAACTGTAAATTCAAACACATATGATTCCATTTTACTGATAGTGATAAATAATCATCAATCATACAGGTAAATGAACTTTTAGTAATAAAAATTTTAACAACTTCTGTGGTCATCGATGTATAAAAGGAAAATAAACAATCTTCATTTTTAGATTTTTTTTTATTTTCGTCTTTGTTCTTTCTCTTTGTCATTCCGGGTGAAATTTTGTAATAAAATTTAAACCTATTTCTCGACTACCTAGAGCTCTAAAATTTTCAGGATAGCTAAGAACTGCATGACAATGCATGTATCAAGTGTGTAAATTTTATACGAGAAAATTCGTTCCGGTTCGCCGGGTGTCGTGAGGAGTGTGACGATTACCGTTTCTTATTTAAAACCGGGCCGGACTTGCCGTCTAAACGGGCTATAAGCAATAAGGACAGACAGACCGTGGAAAGTGACTTTGTTTTATACTATTTAGTGATTAGTTTTATATATTAATTTATATCTAAAAGATCAAAAAATTATTCAAAAAGTAAATCTGTTTGCAAATTATGCATTAACAAAAAAAGAATAATACATAAACAATAAAAAATAACTGATTTATAGTACAAATTTAAGAACAAAAACAGAATAATTAAAATGAGTTAAAAAAAGATTTTTTACAAACAAAATTTCTTTTTTTCGTGTTCGAACGAAAATACGCTGAAGTTTGAAGAAGATGGATTTGAAGTGTTTACTGATAAAATTACCAGAGAAACTACCCCCGTTTGAAGGTTTACTTGGAAAAAGTCCAGTGTTACCGTTCAAGTACCTAATTACTTATGAAGCAACGATAACATCGATAAGATTGCCAGGAAAAGATGGAGTTATTGATGATATTTTTATGGGTTTCGATACTTTAGAAGGTAATAAATGAATAATGTACTTACTTTTTCATATTTTGCAATAAGTTTTGGTGTACGGTTTGTGTATCTTGCACTAGTATATGCAATAATATATTTATAAAATTTTTAACCAAAATTTGGAAACGATAAATCAATATTCAGAAATATAAAAAAATCAGTAAAGTAAAACCAATTTTTGATGTTTCAAACGCAGCTGATAAACAGTACATTAGTGAGAAAACAAAAATATAGCGAGATTAAACTTATTTCCAAGCTGTCCATCGGAGTGAAGACACTGAAGACAGAAAGGATTTCACACAAAATGAATACAAATTAAGTCCTACTTGATTAATCTAGAATTCTGATATAGTTCTCGACTTTCTGATGAAGAATTGTCATGGGCCCAAAGTGTTTCTAAGTCGCTGGTAATAGTGATAGTAATCAAAAGTTGAAGTATTTAATGGGTTCTTAAATATGTTTTTGGATCTACCAAGTCTGAATCTAAAGTTCACTCACTCCTAAAATTTATCTGGAGGTCGTACAAGGTCGAGCTAAGAAAAATGATTGTGACGTGAATTTATATGCTTTTAAGGTAGCTGAACTAGAATTTGGTAATTTTTCATTCCTACGAGGACATTTTGGGGCTATTTTATGTCTACAAATATACTTCGATAGCAAATGAAATGATAGAGATGCATAGTCTTTACAATGAGTGTTTTTGGGAATATCTCTGAAAGGTCACCTCAAAGTCAAGGTGAGTCAGTTAAACACAAATTAAAAATGCTCAAGATGGAAATCCATAGTCGGATGGGGTTTTGAAATTACCGATTTTGCCACTTTTAACAAAACAAGATCACCTAACAAGTAAGGCAAGGCCAATTCCTGATCAAACTAATGTAGAAACTTCTTTTGTCTTTAAATCAGTAGTAAGTTTATATGTGATGTTAGATTCTGGTTCTGCTACCTTAAAAGTCCATTAACCCACATGTTTTCAGACCCCACAGGCATTTACTTTATCTCAAACTTGAAATGCCTTTGATTTGACCCCTAGATACCTTTTAGGGATAAGTAATCCTCAGATTCGAACTTGGCAGATCCAAAAACACATTTAAGACCTCACTGAACACTTTACCTTTCGATTACTTTCATTTGCTATTGAATCCTCGCGATTACCCAAAATCGAAGTGCCTCAGGTGTACGTTATCGATTATAATTTAATTTAGTTTGACATGTATAGCTTTGTAGGAATGAGCAATTACCAGATTTTGGTTCAGCTACCCTAAAAGCCCTTAAACTCACATCTTTTCTTTAGCTCGAACTTGAACTACCTCTAGATACCTTTAAGGGGTTGGGTAGACCTTAGATTTAGATTTGGCAAATCCAAAAATATATTTAAGAACCCACTCAACTCTTCAGCTATTGATTAATATAACCAACGACTTATTTAGGCCCAAAGCAAATATTACACACTTTTCTCCTAAATATCTCAGAAAGATACTTACTATTTATAGGTTATTGTCTATAGGATTGAATAAGAAACAAAGATCAAGTTTATGAGTGATGATTATTGGGAACCTAAATATAAAAAAAAACTGATTTTATGTTCAGCCTTACCGAATCTATTCATATTTAAAAAATACAAGATTATTATTTCGAAATTTGTTCATTTCTAGCAGAAAACTTTACACGCCGTTTTTTAGGAAACCAAATTCCTATCGATTTGGTGTCTTCTTAAGATTTTTAATGCAAAATTAAAGAAAAAATTGCTTAATTTCTTTAATTCTTAAATTTTTTGTTTAGAATTTATTTCTGCCTTCCAGGAGAGCAAAAATAGAAGCTGGTCTTTCATTTCTAATTTGCCTCATCTATAATGTATAAGTATAAGATCTAGTTTTTAAGTTGAATTAATGTCCTTAATTCTGTGTGTAGTGTGTGTTTGACAAAGAATTTAAATAGATTCAAAAGGTTGAAAGTAAAGTCAATGAGTGCCTACACCATATTGAAGATACTCTTCAAATTTGTACAAACCAACAAGTCTTTCGTCCACTTTTACACTTCTGCTAATTCAGTCATTTCTAAATAAAACAAAAAATAATAACTTCATATATTCATAAAATTCCAACTATTTTTAATCTAGTTACTTGTCCACCTGTTATTTTTAAATCTCTAAAATCTCTAACTTCAACACCACACAAACTGGTTACCTATAATCACCTTAATAGACCAATAAAATTTTAATCCGATGGGATTACAAAATTCTCTTTCATTATTATTTTATTTACATATTTGTTTATTAAGATTATATATAGTAAATATTAATATTTTTTTGGTCAATGTCAATGTCAAGTTTTCAAATTTTTAACTACTACCACCGCGGTTAACAATTGTCTATTTCCTAAATTTTTAGTAGGGCTGAAAATGGTATAGGTAGGAAGGTACCTCATATAAAGTTTGTAACGTTCGTTTGAGAGTATATCCTCCGGACTATATTTTTATTTATTTCAATTTTATCGCGCCGGTGCGGATGGTCTGTTCGCGTCGATTTGGTAGGAGAAAGTTTGTTACTTCGTTAGAAAATTATGTCAATTCTTTCATTTTATCTTCGATTCTAAATAAAATCGGAAATATTTTCTGATTACCTTGGCCCTTCATTTAGGTTATTACCACATCAAAGAAGGGCCCTATTAAGAATTACCGTAAAACAGAAAAGTTTCGCTGACTACAGACAGCCATTTTGATCATTAGAAGTCGACACAAGGTGAAACCATTCCCGGGTTTGGACACAAAGGAAGTTTCCTCGAAAGAAAACCCACTTCCATCCACGTTTGGATTTAGAGCAGTTCCGATCCACAATAAATTAAGCTCCAACAGGAAGAATCGAAATAAATCAAAGATAAGAGATTAAATTAATTAATTTTTTTTTCACTAAACTTTTGATTGATTAAATAAATCAACTGATTTTACCGTTTTTTTATTTGTTTGTCTGTACTTGGCGCCCTAAATTAATGTTTAGGAAGGGTTGGTAAAGACTCAGAAGGAAGCCACGACCCTCAGGAGCTAGCCTAGGGTAATTTAAGGGTTACAAAGTGGCGCCCAACGTCAATGTAACTTTTAAAGGGTTAATTAAGCTACAAATTGGCGCCCCACGTTGGACGCCAATTTGTAACCCTTAAATTACCCTCAGGAGCTAGCCTAGGGTAATTTAAGGGTTACAAGTTATCGTTTATCCAAAGAATACTTCTCTATCCAATATTTGTAAATATTTGTAAATTTCCTGACCTTTAAAGAATTTATCAGTTATTAAATAAAAAATGAATATAATCAAATAACTTAATCACAAACAATAATCATACGTGACTTCACCTAGTGGATTACACATTAAAATATTTAGATAACATTCATGTGGAGTGGTACTTCAAAGCATTAATTAGTATTAGATAAGAAATAAATCAGAATTGCTGCACCATTTGTTAAGTAACTATACAAAAATGACTACTGTTAAATTAACAGAAGATAAATTTGGCGAATTTAAAGACCGCACTGGTCAAATAAAACCAGTAAAAAAATTTACTTGGATAAATAACAACAAAATAAGTGTACAAGTAATAAATTATGGGGGTTACATAACTTCAATTAAATTACCTGACAAATCAGGAAAAATAGATGATATTACCATCGGTTTTAATGAATTTGAAGGTTATTTGAAACCTGAAAACCGATATTTTGGTGCAACTATCGGCAGAGTAGCTAACAGAATTGCTGGAGCTAAGATGTTGGTCGATGGTGTTACTTACCAATTAGCTGCAAATAATGGAGCCAATCATTTACATGGAGGAAATCGGGGTTTCGATAAAGTTTTATGGGAAAGTTCCGTTGAAGGTAAACTTTAATTATCGAATTTGTAATATATATGTAAATATACTAGCTGATCCAGAGAACTTCAAACCACCTAACACTGATATCTTTTACTCATTTTTCATTTCTTCAGATTTTTACAGTTATGGCTCGATTTTTATATTTTTTTTGTTTTGTCGTTTTTATCATATTTTTTCGTTATTTTCAAGTTTTACTATTTTTTATTGTATTTTGTAATTTTTTGATTAAATATATTTGATATCATCTGTACACCTTACTATGACGTCATAGTACTGAATTATTTACGGTGGCGTTTGAGTTCATAATTAAGCAAGAATTTCTAGAACTAAATAATGAATACATACTGGAAAGTTACTGTTCTGTAAAGAGAACACTAAGAACTTGTTTAGGAAAATTGGGTAAATCATTAATGAACACTAGAAAAAGTAAGGGGCCCAGAAAAGAACCCTGTGGTAACCCTTTTTACCTCTGCTGAGTTACTGGACTGCATGCTAGGCACACCCGAGAGCTGGAAAAAGGGTGCCGCAATAATAAAAAAAATTATCAAATCAAAAGAAAAAGCAGATAGAGCTGCTTATGGTTAAAATAGCCAGCTAAGAGGAGGGTTTTTTTAGTGGGTACCCGGGGGATAGCTCCCCGGAAGCCCCACACTACCTGGCCTGACCAACCAAAGGCCAGGCGTACGTAAAGCATTTTATCTACTCCTTTGATAGTAAATGTCATTTATACTCATTGTCACCATGCTTTTTTTTATGTTTATTAAATGCCATCTGTTTAAAAACTTAAACACTAAACATTTTTGTTGGAGTCTAACTGACATGTAAGGGGTAATATTCCATTGAATATGCCCCTGTAGTTACATTATAAAGTGGTAGAAATTTAATATATGCTATTTATTTCGTGTATTATTGTCTGTATGGTAAGTCTAGTGGTTACGCACTACTATCCTGTTAGAAAGATCACTGTTATCTAGGAGATTAACTGCGAGGGTATTCGGATGGTTTTCTAGTCGTTTAAGATAATTTTTACTGAACTGAGTAATAGTTTGTTTCACTGTAGGCACCTTTAAGTCGCGAAAAATGTCTCTGTTCGGAATAAACCAAGGAGCATCTGTAATAGCTCTTAGTACCTTGGATTGGAACCGTTCTATAATTGCGATATTGCTGTCTGATGCTGTGCCCCACAGTTGGATTCCATAGGTCCAGATAGGTCGAATAATAGCGTTGTATGCTAGCAGCTTGTTTCTGAGGGATAATTGCGATCTACGACCAAGCAACCAATAGTGTTTGCTGAACTTTAATCCCAGTTGTTTCCTTTTTTTCCATATATGTGTTCTCCACGTTAATTTGGCATCAAGATGTAAGCCTAGATATTTAGTACTGTCTGCTTTGGGTATTAATTTGTTGTTCATAAAAACATTAGGCGTTTCACTACGACATTTGGTGAAGACAACGTTGTAGGATTTTGATTCATTGATTAATATTCTCCATTTGGTCGCCCATTCTTGTGTTTTTTGTAGACTATGCTGAAGTAATTCAGAGGATCGTTCTGGTTTCTGATCTTTGGCAAGTATAGCAGTATCATCTGCGAAGGTGGCCGTTAATTGTCACCATGCTGGGTAAGTAAGCTATAACGCACAGTCGTGCGTAATGAAACGTCATGTTGGAGATGTCAAATATTTAGAATTGAAATTAAAATATTGAGTCGTAGATAAAGCATAGTACGTAACTCGAGTGGTAAGAGGTATTACGTACTCGTGTAATTACGCACTAGCCGCTACGCGGCTTCGTGCCTAACTTTTTCCACTCGTATGTAATGTCCTACTTACCACTCTTGTTACGTAATATACTATTTTCCCCTCCAGCCTTCCCTGCCTGAAGAAGGTTGATCAGACGGTTCCAGGTAGGGACAACATATATAAAGGCAAAAAAAACCTTTTTAACTGGAAATAATCCTGATTGTATATCTTAATATAATATTTATCGCATTCGATTTTCCAAATAAGAAGCAAGCAAACTTGAGAGCTTTAGTTCGAATCGATTGAATAGAACTCTAATTTATCAAAATACCAGTGTTGATACAATCGAAGGCCTTGGTGAGATCGCAGATTGTGGCAGTGGTATTTAAACCTTTATCAAAGCCCTTAACTATGTATTTTATATTTTATTACCTCCGTTTCAGCCTTTATAGTGTACTTCTGTTTCCTAAATCTAAATTGATCGGTTGAAAGTAAATATTTTTCTCAAAATAATTTATTTATTTTTCTTTCAAGATGATTTCCAATAAGTCTATAATTATCTATACACTTTGGATTATCTTTTTTATAAACCGGTATTACTTTACTTTTAGAGAGTCAGGCAAAATTTCATCTGAGAGGCATTTATCAAATAATAAATAATCTTCCCCTAGCACTACAAGAGGTTTATTCAACTAACTATTAAATTTTCTTTGCAAATCTAACGATATACTCATGGTTCCTCACGCTGGCGTTCGGAACCTTCCACTTGAATATCGAATTTTTATTCTACTCTCATTATTCCAGGTTCCAAATTAACTCTTACTTACCATTCAGCTGATATGGAAGAAAATTATCCAGGTGATCTAACTGCAAACGTAACCTTTGAGTTAACTGATGATAATCGTTTTCTCATCGACTACAAAGCTGTCACCAACAAAGTTTGTCCAGTTAATCTTACCAACCATTCTTATTTTAATTTAGCTGGTAATGGAACAGGAGCTAAAGAACTGTATAAGCATATAGTCAATATTAACGCTGATAAAATAACAGAGGTGGTTAATGGGATACCAACAGGTAAGAATCAATCAATTAAACAAATCATCAGGAATAACAATATAAACTTATAGCAGTGTTCTCATAATAATAAATTTCTTTATCAGGAAAATTAATAAGTGTCTCAGGTACACCGTTTGATCTTCGTGTTCCCACCGTATTAGGCGATGTTATCCATACTGTACCAAACGCTTTAGGATATGATAATAATTTCTGTATATCAAAAGATTCCGAAGAAGGAACTGCTTTTGTAGCAAGTGTTTATCATCCAGAAAGTGGTAGAGGTATGGAAGTTTACAGCAACCAACCTGGAGTTCAATTTTATACAAGTAACGCTCTACCAGAAGATGATGTGTTAAAAGGTAAAGATGGATATATTAAAAAACATGGTGGATTGTGTTTAGAGACTCAAAAGTATCCGGATTCTGTAAATCATGTAAGTAAAACGCAGAAATATTAAAAGATGTTTTTTAAATGAAGATATTTTCAGGATAATTTTCCTAGTACACTTATCCATCCAGGAGAGCAGTACCATCATTCCGTTGAGTTTAAGTTTTTTATTCAATAGTTTATAATAACACATTTGATATGAGATATATAAAACTGTAAACTGTGGTTTGCATTAAATTTAAAATAAATAATTTTGGGAAGATTTTTGTAATTTTCTTTTCTGGTCTATAACATTTTGGGGGTATAGAAATTTTAGGTTTATTTCGATTAGAACTTCATATTTTTACAACTAATCAACTCGAATAATTAATTTAATAAAAAATAATTTGAGTTACACAGAAGATAAAACTAGTTCTTACTCTTCATTTTTCTCGTGTTACTGTTTTCGTAATAAAACGGTAATCATATTTTTAATTAAAAATTATGGCAGAAAACCGGTGCGATTTCCTACTGTTTAACAAACTGACCTGAATTGGTAGAACAGAAAGTGGAAGATGCTTGAGATTATTTTAATACACTTCCAAAGCTACTTTTGTACTTTTACGAGAGAGATAATAATTCTTTTCAGTGGTTAAAACACAACTACGGGAAGTTATTATTATTCTTTATTATAACAAAAAAGGCGTTGCATGTTATTCTTTAATTTGTTTTGATATGTAACGGTTAGTAATAACTGAGTTCATTAATAAATAAACACTAATAATACAGAAGTCAAATACATAAATCGAATTGGGCAAACTTAATCATTTTAATTCCTCGGGATAAAAACATTGGTATGAAGGTAGATATTTATTAAAATGTTTTTTTGGTTATTTTAACAGTAATTTGTATGGAATTAAAGACCGTTATTGTTTAAGGATACAATTGGCAAATGGAAAAAATTAAAAAATCTTTATATATTTCAAATTTGATCTATAGTCGAGCCGTTCAAAAGATGGAATGATCACGTGAACGGCACGCACTCTTAGAATATTATTCTCCCCAACCAAAGTCACAAGTCCGATTTACACCACTCAACAAAAAAGTACCCACCCTCGATGCCTACAGTTTATATTATCTCTGGTATTAGTACAGTGTAAACTGTTCTTCGTTATTTCAGTTTAGAAGGCGTGGCATCGTACGATTACGCCGGCCAGTCACTGATCACGCGTCCTTGAATTCCATCTTTTGAACGGATCGAGTATAGTAACGATTTCTTTTGGTTAAATGAATTCTGTCAATGGTAAGTTATAGATTTGAGGCGGATTCTTTTTTCGTATTACGTCTTTGTTGACAACTAACAACTTACCATGACGGTAGCGTCATAGTACTTAAGTAATAATTGTTCGAGTATCAACTGCCCCACCTTACGGAAGAGAATCTCGTCTTAAGAACACGTTGAAAAAAATCGTTATGAAAAACAAAAAGATCAGGTTTTCCAAACTTCACGCAGTGAAGAATCAGTTTAACAAAACCTTCATAAAAATAATCAAGTTTTAGCTCGTCTGCTAAAGTAAGATGCTTCTAAAACTTGACTTAAATACGAAAAGAACGGTCTTATGACTTACATATTTCACAAACAAAGATGGGTCATCTAGGTACTATTTTTTAAAAGTTTAATAAATGAAATTCTAATTTATCACATACAGTAGCAGATGTGAGCAGATTAACCAGGATAAGTCCAATAAATAAATGAACGCTTTTAGTGAATCTTAACCCATCAGTGATTAACAATCTAATCTTCTTCTTGTTTCTCCTACGACTAGGATTACTCCTCTTTGTCTGCCCCTATTCAGTTTCTGTGGTTGTTGTCTGCCAGCTTTCTTTTCATCTTTTGGGTAGTCTTCCTTGAGGTATTTTGCTATATAATTTGTTGTCCTAAATTATACCCAAATATACTTGTAACTGAACACCTTACCAATTTACAAATCATTAAAAACAACGTCAATGTAAGAAATAATAATAATAAATAGTTTAAAATAATATATTGGTCAAAATAAATTTACACTAAATTCGGAATACCGTTAAAATTTTACCATTAGGGTTATCCGATCTGGACCAAAATAAATTTTGATAAGGTCCAGTTTCGAAGGTTAAACTATGTTCACAACTTTCTGGTTTATCAAAATTTTTTTTATAAGATCAGTTTTCAAAGTTTACACCGAATTTCCATGCTCCTCTTAAATACAAATTTTTCAAGGTTACACTTGTGTGCTCAGGTTTTAAATTTAAGATAAAATGCAATATCTGAGATAAGACTATTTTAACAAAGTGGATTACTCAATAATTTTGCAGATATTTTAATTAAATTAATTTGTTAATTTTATAATAATGGACCCAGATTTTATGCGATAAGTAGAGTTTGGAAAACATGCAAAATGCATATAATGGTGCATATGTGCATATTTTGGTAATTTTAATTCCCAATTCGATGTTGTTTGCTTTAACACAGTTTCAATCTGATAAGTCTGCAAACGGGTTTAAACTAATCCCTGTTTAACCCTAGTAAAGCCAATATATGTTCATTTTTAGTCGATTCAGGCTGCAACAGGATTTAAGCAGAATAAAAATTTCGACTCAATGTATATGCGAATTAAATAAGTGCATATTTCTTAGGATGCTACCATTTTATCATTGAAAATTGCACCTATTACAAGTTCGTCGAACGCCAATGCAAGCGGCCAATTTAGATGAGTATCTGTTAAGCTGCACACATGTTTACCACTGTCAGTAAAAATTGTGCACCGAAACATTATTGACGTCGACATTGAAGTTACTGCAGCTTTGCTATTTATTAAATGATCCTGTATAACTCTTATTTCAGTTTAAACCCCAGTAAAGTGAACTGCAAAAATTTTAGAGTATCGCCATTATACGCGTCTGGATGTCAATCGTGTAATAGCAGGAACACAAACGTATGGACGATATTGTCCGAACGCAGGCAAACATGCACAAAAACCTACACAGGTCTGAAGTAACGCAAGTGATCACGAGCGACGGTGAATGAAGACAAATTTGGCCAAATGAGCTCTCTGGATCTAGAAATTTGGGGAGGAGCGAGCAGGTGCTTTGCCATCACTGACGCCACATATCGCCCATTGTGCATCCTCCCGTGTGTAGGGATATCCACACCTCAGGCTGTCATCAGGCCTAAAGATTTAAAATAGGTGATGAGGCTCCCGAAGGGGAACTCCCTGACGTCGTCTGGTGTAATCCAGAACTCGCCCAAAACGGATCTTCTGCTTTCAAAAAAATCCGAGCAGTCATACATTATATGCTATACTGCGTCCTCTTCTTATTCGCAACCTCTGCATAGAGGCGATTCTGCTAATCATATCCAAAAGAGATGTTCTCGCAATTGGCAGTGACCTGTTAAGATTCCCACAGCTGTTCCGAGATTTTGTCAGGCCAATGCCTTAAATTTTCTTGCTGTTTTCTTGCCAGGATGAGTTAATAACTCTCTGGTCAGTCTACAGTTCCTTATTTCATCCCAGCACTGTATAAAGTTTTGGTGAGATTGTTGTTTGGTAGATGGGCTAGGGCTAACATATTTATAGCCCGCAGCCCTGCTTGCTACATTGTCAGCAATGCTGTGACCTTTAGTGTTCCCATGTCCTTTGATCCAGCTCACAGTGACTACGTTATTCTGGCAGGTCTCAATTAGAGTTTGGTGACATTCTAGTACTAAACTTGAAGTGAAACCTGGTCTATCCAAGGTCAGTAGTGCTTGTCAGCATTCCCTGTAAATATTTACATTCCTGCCTGTGATGTTCCTATTGATTAATTCTTTTGCAGCTCTGGTCTCACCTTCACTAAACCAAGTAGACCAGCGAAACCAAACAATGGCCAAAACAAATAGATTTTCTACATGTTGCTATCTAAGTTATTTAAACGAAAAATAACAAAATACAACGAACAAAATAGATAAAAACGATAGGGCAAAAAAAACATTGAAAACTAACAAAAAAAGGGGGCCAAATTGTAAAAAAAGGGAAATGAGAAAAATACATCAGTGTTAGGCGGTACGAAGCTAAAGTGTGATTCGAAAAAAAAATAAATGAGAAAAAGACATTAGTGTTAGGTGATACGAAGTTCGCCGGCTCAGCTGGTTTTGTAATATAAAAACAGCTAAAGTTTGATTTGATTATAATCCCCAAGTTCAACTTTTTAAAAATTCCGAACGCCACTGTGTTTGGATAAAATATCGACTGCTACTTTAAATAACTTGTTTTTATTAGGCAACATCGTTTGGTACTCCGATACCAATATTTCCAATGTTCTGTTCGAGTCCATGTCGAACACACCCCGAAAATCTCGATAGCTTTGAAATTTTAATTAGCTCCACTGTCGTCTGTCATTAACGGGCGACTAATCAAGATTTATGTCGGAATCTACAATAAAATCTCATGTTTTTAATTTATGAACTTAACTAGTTGCCAGAGATTTTATGCTCTATATTAAAAATATAATCGGGAATGTAGTTGTGTGGGCTCGTATCGAATATTATCAGTTTAAAAGTCTAATTAATTTTTATCGCTAAATAAATTAGTTAAGTTATTAAAGGAAAGGCAAACTAAATCTATACAAGTATAGTATAAGGCGTGGTGTTTCGCTTTCTAGATCCATTTTACGGGGTTGATTAGTCCCCATAATCATTGTATTTGTTCGCTTATATGTCTCCATTTGTTCCGGTCTTTTGCCTTCTCTTATCATTTTGTAATTCCTGCCCTACATAGGTCCTCCTCTACTTCAGTTAACCTTTTCGATCTTGGTCGACCACGTCTCCTTTTTCCTCCTGGTTGCCATAAAACCATAGCTTTTGATACTAATTCTGGTCCTTGTCTCCATATATATGACCCAGCCATTTGATCACATCGAAAGAGCTGGGAAAGAACAGAAGGTAACGTACAGTCAAAGAGAATGCTGCAGACACCTACTGGTGCTATAGCGGCAGATGCCCTTGGGCTGAGGAGGAAGACCCTGCGAAAAGTGGTTGGTTTCATCAGCGGCCACTGGGTATTCCGCGGACATCTACATAAGATGGGAATTCAAGTTGAAAACCTCCTATGTAGTAAATGCGGTGAGGAGGAGGAAACAGCCTTCCACGTGATATTCATGTGCCCAGCCCTGCAAGGTCTGCGTGTGAGATCCCTTGGCCTACCGACTGGAGATCAAAGGGAAGAACGGGTAACCATAGTCAAAAGGATCTCTTGGTTCATTAAGAACCTGGGATTTGACGGAGAATGAGGACATGTGAATGAGGGTGCACAATAAGCTGTACTAGCTGCGATGCAATCCCATGGACTACCCCTAAGCCTGGCCCTCTGTAAAAAAAAAAGCCATTTGATTCTTTGTACGTTTATTTTCTTTACTATATCTTCTGCTATACTGCTGTTCTTTGATTCCCACTGAACCCAGTATTGTTCTTATTATCTTTCGTTTATTCATCCTTAATTTCTCTTCTTCTTTTTTTGTCATAGCCATCGTTTATGCTGCATACATTATATGACATGAAATAGACTTAATCTTTGCTACTGTTAAATATTTTAGGCACACAATGGTATTAACATTAACATATTAACATAACAGTAAAAGGTTATAATCTAAATATATATAAAGATAAAAAGCCAAAAAAATATAAGTTCACTTTCAAATCAAGCAACTAGTTAGTTGCATACTTATTAACAATGATCCAATTCTTATTATTGAACTTTTATTATTGAACTGTACACACTACGTGCTCTGAATATTTTTGGAGCATCAAAACTGAATGGTAGTACCCTAAAGAGAAGCAACCGAATAAAAAATAAAAAAACAAGTTCTGTTAATTATAATCCCATTCGCATCTGCTGGTCGCCTCATATCTGACATTATAAATCACTACCATGAATACGCAATAATCGGATAATTGGTGCCCCCGTTGCGATTTCATAATCTATTCGGATGCTGCTGTTCCATTTTGAAGCCCACCTCAACTTAATTTTTTTTTATTTTCTTATTGGTTTAAAACCGGTACGCATTAATTTGGGCTGCATATTCAGGTCCTAATAAGTATGAAAACAGTTTCTTGTTTTTAAAGAATAAAATTTGACTCTGTTTTCTAGATTTCTTATTGTAAATAAATGAAATATTTAAGTATACTTTAAACTAATCTTAGTTAAAGATGCTAACGACAAAAAAATTTGAGGTTTCTTAACCATTTTTTTATGCTAAGACCCATTACCGAAGAAATTATATCAAAATAAAAATGTAACAAGAACAAAATACAATTGACCACGCTTATCACAAACATCACCATAAAAATCCTAGATTAACTCTACTTTCTGATATATAAATGAGAAGGATAACTAATGATAGGTGGTAGTGATTCTGGTGCTATTTCCATACTTAAACAGAGGTTAACCAACTAACCAGATCTCAGAAGTTGATTGATCTGATTACAGGGGTCTACCTAAAATAGCAGGAGAGCTTGAAGGGACTGCCATCAGGCCTTGAAAACCCTGGGAGAGAACAACAAGGTTATCCTTAGTTGGGTTCCGGGGCACAAATGTATTGCTGGCAATGAGGGAGCTGACAAGTGGGCAAACAAAGCAGCTGACAGCCCGCTCATTGGTCCAGAGCCGACGTGTGGTATTGCTTACAACACAGCACGAAGAGCTGTTCGCCAGTGGATGGGCATAGAACATCGAAAGAGCTGGGAAAGAACAGAAGGCAACATACAGTCAAAGAGAATGCTGCAGACACCTACTCGTGCTATAACGGCAGATCCCCTCGGGCTGAGCAGGATGACCCTGCGGAAAGTGGTTGGCTTCATCAGCGGCCACTGGGTATTCCGCGGATATCTTCATAAGATGGGAATTCAAGTTGAAAGCCTCTTATGTAGAAAATGCGGTGAGAAGGAGGAGACAGCCTTCCACGTGATATTCATGTGCCCAGCCCTGCAAGGTCTGCCTGTGAGATCCCTTGGCCTACCGACCGGAGATCAAAGGGAACAACGGGTAACCATAGTCAAAAGGATCTCATGGTTCATTAAGAACCTGGGATTTGACGGAGAATGAGGACCTGTGAATGTGGGTGCACAATAAGCTGTACTAGCTGCGATGCAATCCCATGGTCTACTCCTAAGCCTAGCCCTCTGTTAAAAAAAAAGGAGAGCTTGAGCCGAAATTTCGCCCAGCTGTCCGCCATTTCACATAAAAATGGTAGACTTATTATCGATGGTGATTTTTTACCCAAATTTTGGCTCTCTTTACCATTGTCCGCCACCTCCTTTTTATCCAGCCTGTTGTCCGTCATTTCGGATTTAGGCTTCTCAAGGGGCCAACATTACGTGGAAGAAATGGGAGACATATTCTGGCCCTCTTTACCCTTGTCCACAAGTTTTTTATATCCATCCAGATATCCGCCTTTTCGTTTTTAGGTCCTTCAAGGGTCCAACATTAAATGGTAGAGATGGCGGACATATTTTCGATGACCATTTTTTGGAGAAAATTTGGTCCTCTTTACCCTTGTTCGCCACATTCTTTGTATCCACTCAGGTTACCACCCGTCAGGATCTCCAATTGTCGACAGGAAAAATTGTCATCCATATTATCGATGACAATAAGAGCACTTCACTACAGACACAAGGATTGGCCTGTGAGTCGATCACTTAAACCTGACCACGCTATGTTCTGTCGAATTAAGCAAAATTAATCTCCCTGCTCTTCATGTCAAACTGAGCCTTATGAAAAACTTTAGTTAATAAGACTGGGAAAGCATTTTTGTATTTGTGTACAAAATTTCCACGTCTCGCTGCAGCCAAAATAAAAGAACGGGGTTTTATTGGTCCATCAATAGGAAAACTATCTAAGGATAATAACATTCTCAAACGTTATCAGAAGTTAGTATGCGTTTTCTTGTTCACGTATCTAAAAACCTCATTAGTAATAATAATGCAGTAAACTATAAGTATTTTGTGGAAAATCTTCTGCAGTACTACAGACGACTGGGTTGTAATATCTCTTTAAAGATATACTTCTTGCATTCAAACTTGAACTTCTTCCCTGAAAACTGTGATGCGGTTAGCGACGAAAATGGCAAACGCTTCCACCAAGAAATTTCGGAAATGGAAGTAAAACCAAAAACTGAAGTAAATCAATGTTAGTATTTACTTTTGTCAGCCACGCGCCAAACTTTTTAGTTTTATAAGCCTATATATGTATATATATATACACTCGAGGGTCAATTGGATTCATTTCAAAGCATTTCAAAAGTGTTCGAACATATTACGTCAAACTGGAGATCCTTGCGCATTATAGGAGTGACTATATAGTGTTAATAAATAGTTACACCAAAAGTAATAGCATCAGAAGTTACATTTCTGTCAGCACTGCCCAAGTTAGACACACATTTTTGTTTACTTTAGAACTTAATAGTCTGACATACCTAAATTTTCTTTAGAAACATAAAACAAAGGCACAATTTGTGATTAATTAACAATTCCTTAGTATCTACTGTACCAAACTGGGCTTCTTTTTCTTGCGAACTTTAAATTAATTGAGATAAAGCGAAGGGTCGCGCCAAAGGGAGAGACAAATGTTTAATAAGTTTCAGAGTTGAAAAGGATGGTATGCGGTTTCGGTCTCTTTTCTTAAGAAATTAATTCGAAACGACAGAAAAAGTTTAACGAAAAACTCTCCGCATGATTTATTTTAGCGATAATTGTAATCGTAGACACAATCAATCTCAGTTGCATACAATGAAAACAAATCGATGTTAGAATTCAATAAATACGAGTTGTAATAAATGAAGCGGGACCATCTTACAAGATATTAGACTTTATTAATCTTGTACCTTGTTGTGTCCGTTGCACGCTGTACTTGATTTCTCATTTTTCATAAGTTGCTTACCGGGGGGTACAAAAACAGGTCCGTCATTAACGATTTTAACAACAATTAATTGTCGACATGAGCAATGATAAAGAGGTATGTTAATAAATTTCACTGCAGGATTTTTATCGAACTTGACCGCTCCGGATGAAGTAATAAAATAATTTAAGAAATAATATTTGTAATAAATAATCTCCATACGATTACAAAGTTATAAATCAGTAATACTTTTTTTAATTAAGGATGTCCTCGTAGGTATATACCTAAACACGCATGTACCGAGAACATCTATTGGGACAGAAGAGGCAATTTATTAATTTGGGATTTAAAGGACTGCAAGTTAGGACAAGTGGTGAAGACGTCTTCACAATTTGGAGACCCTGGGGATGAAGGAACGTTCGAATCGATCCGTTCTCGATGTCTTGCACTGAACAGTATACGGGTGCATGGAGTTGGCACGTTGCGTTGTTCTGGCTGGTCTGGCAAGTGAAGGCACTATAGAGTGGAGTTCTTTAGAGCAAAATCCGTTTAAGTATCGGTATAACAGGGAAAGATCAGACACTACTCTTCAGTGGGACAATGAAGCTAGGTTTTTGGTGATACTGGTGTCGTTTATTTGTCGAACTGGTCTTTTCTGTATTGCATCAAGAACACTGAGCCTTGAAGGAGTCACCGATCCCCATACATGCGAGCAGTATTCAAGATTAGGTCTTATTTGTGCTTTGTAAAGAGTAGCTAATTTGGATGAAGAGAAATATTTCTGTGCTCTAAAAACTAACTTCTTTCCTGTAGGAGTTGCTTTGGATGCAATATGTTCGTTCCAGAGTAAATCCTGGGAGATCGTTATGCCAACCAGTGTAATGGAGTCGCTTGCTACTAGTATCTGATCGTTCATTGTGTGGAATGAGTCGTATGTTTGCCTTTTGTTGGATAGGCAACATGTCTTTGTCTTGGAAGCGTTGAAATTAACAAGATTCTTTCTTCCTCACTCGTCTACAATTCTCTAATCTTGATTGAGAGAAGCCGATGTGGATCTTTTGTCCTCTTCCAGAATATCTATGGATATAGGAAGGTTGTGTGCTTTGCTACAGTGTAGGTTGCTATCATCTGCAAAACCGTGTATCGGGTTATAAGTGGCTTCTAGTAGATCATTAATGTATGAAAGGAATAGAGTAGGAGCTAGAGCCGATACTCGGGGAACTCCTGCGTTGATCTTGTAGAGTTTAGAAGAATGTCCATCTACGGCTACTTGGATATGCCTATTGGAGAGAAAGTTGGAAAGGTTTGGCGAAAGTCCGTATGAAGGCAGTTTGTTCAAGAGAGCTGCGTGTAGCAATTTTTACATGCAAATTCCTTAGTATTTATCGTTTACTAATTGTATCACAGATTTATGTTATTGTCAAAACTTACTCGACAGGAATCGAACCTGACATTTTTGTTGCTACGCGACGATACCTTAACCTTACATAATTATATTCCTAACAATTTTATACTAAGCAGAAATCGAACGTTATGCTTCTAGTCAACACTCAGACATTTGAAAATCCATTTTGCAGAAATAGATAAGAACTGGTCCTTACCTAATAAATAAACGACACAAAAACGGATATTTGGCTGAATTGATTTGAAATTATTTAGGTTAGTTTCTATAGATATTATCGCATTGTCCTTTGTTTGGGATTTAAAGTAGGTAAATATTAAAAACGAGTATTCAAGGAGGTAAGCTCCCCAAATTCACAAATTTAATGTCTATCGCTTCGCTGTTGAACGGGAAAAAAGTTTGCTGAATCGTTAAAATGTTTACTGTTTCGCCCACAGAAGGCGCGCCTTCGCGGCTAAAGTTTAGTCAGGTGAAATTATTCTTAAATAAAAACGATCAATAAATCGTTACGCTTGATAACGGTTCGGTACCGAATTTTTCGGCCGTTATTCGGTTTTTAAAATGTTATGCGCAAATCTGGTTAATATATCCTCATACACTGGCTACAAAAATTCACTTCTCCACAAAATCCCGTTTTTCTTCTAATTACTTTTATTCGCAGGAATTTTTTGTTTGATCAGTAAAGACAACATGTGTTGTTTTAAATATTGCTAAGAGAACATTTTTAACACCTAAATAACTAAAAGAAGACATGAAATTGAAATGCTATCGAAATAATTTTTAATTTAACAATTTTGCAATCTACCACCGGTGCTGACGATAACGAAAAAAGAACAAAACCGTTTTTAAAGTCGATTCAATTTCGAATTGACGAGGAATTTTAATCTGATGCAAACAAAGCATGTCAAAACTTGAAATTACCAGAAATTACTTTAGAAACTTTGGGAAATTTGTTTGGTTCGTAAATTTACCATAAAGAAAATGACTTTTTGTGTAAGTGAAATGCGTGGAAACTTGATTGAAAACGGTTAAAAACTATTTTATTTTCTATGAAATCTGTTAGAGAAAAATGTCACTATTCATAGTAATTAAATACCTTCTTGAATTTAAATATTCAGTGTTATCACCCACTATTCGTATAAATATATAAAGTGGCATTCTATTTGTAAATGAATGCAGCACCCTCCTTGTTACAATTAATAACGATGCATTAGCATGTATTTACGCATACTTCCTGCGTTTTAACTTCCTGCCATTGTCCTCATGGTAGATATATAAGTCTTTGCATGGTAGCGGATGGATCCCCCAAGCAGCTCGTTGTACTTTAAACAGGTGAATTAGCCAAGTAATGAAGCGGCAGCGTTTCATCTTTTCAAATTTAAGAGCTTGGTCACTCATTAACAATTGTTCAATTTACAGCGACAATTTAACTAAACTACAGGTCACACTCGAAGTTTATTACTAAACAAAAACAATAGTTAACTATAACAAAGAATTTTTTACAGTTTTTTTTTTATAAACGTTTTTATTTATTTCTGTTTTGTATAAGTTCATTACACTTTTCAAACAAAGCATTATGTTTACTGATAACTTACAAATAATGAAATGACGTTTACAACTGTGCGTTATAGCTTACTTACCCTGCATGGTGACGTGACAATGAGTATGAATGACATTTACTTGACGTTTCATTACGCACAACTGTGCGTTATAGCTTACTTACCCTGCATGGTGACAATGAGTATAAATGACATTTACTGTCAAAGGGGTAGATAACAATACAGTACGTACCTCATATATTTTTTAAGAGATGTCAAATATTTAGAATTAAAATTAAAATATTGAGTTGTAGATAAAGCATAGTACGTAACTCAAGTGGTAAGAGGTATTACGTACCTTCTCGTGTAACTTGACTTTTCCACTTGTACGTAATGTCCTACTTACCACTCTTGATACGTAATATACTATTATCACACTTCTGACAAAAAAGAAGCAACACAGCCACCAACCAACGACAATTGATACTTGACAGCTGTCAAAAGTGTATTAAATGTCACTTATTATCGACAAAAGTGTGATGACAGAACGTCTGTTCTACTATATATACTTAAAATCTTCTATTGTGTGTAAACTGGTTTTCTGAATGTTTTTCAGGTCACTTATCAATTATCATGTGAAGATTATTTATACTAAGTTAATGATTTAAAAACTTCAACATTAAAAGAGTAATTATCGAAAAAAATATAAAGCATGAAAGTTATAAACGAGTCTAATACAATTTCTAATAGCCCGAAGTAGATTTAGTTTAATTACTAACAAGAAAAATCGGTGAACTTGGCACCTCGCAGCCATAACTCAAATTAAAATGGTGCAATTTCCTTTCACAATGAAATAAGTACGTGGGTACATTGTTATAGTAACAATTAGCCATTAAGAGTATTCGCACTCGTCTTATTTTAATCTTCATATTCGGATCGTGCAATGTACTAAATCTTTTGAGCTTTGTTTTTTCAACCACAACAGTTTTTTTAATTCATTTAAATTTATTCTTTCATTTTTGAAATTTCACAAACAGAACAAATTCTTCACATCAAAATTGATTTCTTATTATAAATTTTACAACTTCTATTTGAACAAATTTTCCACCATAGATAGATAGATATTTATTGGGTTGGTTGTTAGCTTGTATCACTGCGACCTTTACAGATCTATTGTGAACACCCATCATCTCTAGTCTAGCCCTGCCCTCTTAATGAGACTTAATAGCCTTGACAGTGGCCTCTCCACGTAACTTGGAGCAGCACTCTAAATACCGCGTCCTTGCAAGGGGTTTCACGTTGGCATAGGACATGCCAAATTCAGCTGACTTTTGTGTTTTCTGAGTCAACAATGTCCTGTCAATAACCTAATAATCATTCTGACATCGTTTCGCCTTTTTGATAACAGGTCTGCAGACCTTAGTTTGTCGCTTGCCCTGTGATTTTTTCCCACCATTGCCTGGGCCTTCCCTAGCTCTATTTCTCAATGACTTTCTAAACGTGTCAGCAACTCTGCCGAATGGTTCTGGGCCAATCATTGGGATATTAGCTCCAGCTCAGGCCAATTCATGAGCCTTCTCATTGCCTCGAAACCCTGAGTGTCCTGGTATCCATGCCAGTGTCAGAGAATTCCGACTTGCGACATGTGTCAGGGCCCTAACGCAGTCCCACACCAGCTGTGAGCCGAGACTATTGCCTTTAGAGCTGTTTGGCTCCCCGAGGATATGACTACGGTTTTACCCGTTATACCCCAATTTACAATCTCCGTTGCAGATTGTTGTATGGCGATTACTTCAGCGTGAAACACTGTAGAATAGACACCTATACTTAATTGGACTTATACCAACATATTTTCTAAAGCACCTTTTTAAATGAAACTTATTTTATTTATAATTTTCATTTTTATTCTGATTATATTTATCATAAATTTAACTGAAAATGTGCGGCATGTCATTATTTTTAGTGTATAATAAATATCAGAAGCGCTTTTCCTTATCTCTTTTAATCTCTTAACCACCGATCGCACCGATCGCACCGATCGCACTGATACACAGAATTAAAGTATTACTACTTATTTCGTGAAATTTCTATTTCTAAAATCCTGTACGGTGAATGTTAATTCATATCCTCTTAAGATATTAAAAGGCACACGTGGGTTCATTGTTATACACAGCCCCTAAACGTTGTTCAGTGGTCTCAGACTTGATCTGAAGAGTTTTGCGTGGTAAAATGTATACAGGATAATCACTGTTTTCGAATAGCTTACGGGATTTAAACCAGAACGGATCTTGATTGAATGTAGCGACATATGCGGGTGTATTGTAAACGAAGACTTCGGTTAATCTTTGAGTGAAGTTGAGCAATTTTGTTTGTCATTGGCGTAGATTCAACAATCAGTGATTAGATCTACCACAAATGTTGAATAGCTTCAAATTTATGTAATTATTCAGTATTATAAAAATGCAGATCTTCTTTTTGTATGGTCCTCTGCAAATGGCACTATCAACTTCATCCATAGCCATTCCATTGTATTCCGTTCATAGATTTTACTTTGATTTTTTATTGATTCTGTAACTACTCTATTTGCGACAATTTAAAATTACAAAATATGTATTGCTTGATATTTAGTTTACAGATACTTGGTAGATGGTGTTTTATTTAGATTACTAATTAAATATAAAAACAAGAAACTAAAATAAAGTTAAAAATATTCGAAAAACAACTAAAATTAAGGAAAAAAAGGGAGCTAAGAAAATACTAAATTAAGTACTATGACGCCACCGTAAGGTGGCGCAGTTGATATCTCATATATTTATGTTTATGTTAAGGTTTAACTTGAGTTTGTTAGTTTTTAAGTAATTGAAAACTCTTCCGAATATCCATTATACATTTTTATCTGGTTATGTAAGTAGACCAAAAGGATTTCCCGAATAATTCACAGGGGATATTTTTCAGTATATCAATTAGCCTTGTACTCCTTTCTTGTTGAATGAAATGTTTATCTTTCACATTTTCAGTACCTTTTTCTTTTTCTCAGCCTTATCTAAAGCTTAGGTGGGGTCGGAGTTGTTTCCACCTGTCTCCATTTAATGCATCTTCTCTTCTCCATTTTTTCTCTTTCAGATCCTCATTTATTTTCTTTCTCATTTTCGAACTTCCTCTCTTCCTCTTTTGTTCAATCCCACATTCATCTACTCTTCTACTCACCATCTGTACCTATTTATCTTGCTTAGTTGTCCTACTTTAAACGTACCTTTACTATCTCATTTTTTACTCTGTATCTTCTCGTTAATCCTAACATCTTCATCTCGGCCACATCTAACTTTCTCTCTTGCTCCTTCGTTATTTTCTGTATATCTTCCAAAGGTTAGCATAATACCGATTCTAGGTGATCAACAATATTTTTCAGTATACCAATTACTAAATTTGAACAGCCTTGTAGTCCTTTCTTGTTGAATGAAATGTCTTATCTTTCAGATTTTCTGTACCTCCTTCTTTTTCTTAGCTGTATCTCAAGCTTATTTGAAGTCGGCGTTGTTTACACCTGTCTCCATTCAATGCATCTTGTCTTTTCTAATTTTTCTTACTCTATCTCATCTCGTTGATTCCTCAAACTCTTCATCTCCGCCACTTCTAACTTTCTGTCTTGCTCCTCCTGTATATTTTCTATAAAAGGTTGGCATAATACCAATTCTAGATAATCAACAATATTTTTTTATCATCCCAAGAAATACTGACCACAGCGTCTGCTTAGTTAACAGCACATGAAAGTTTAAGATATTGTTATTAAAAAAATCTTAACTAGACGGAATACTACAAATAAGTGATTAGATGTTCACAGTTATTGTTCTACTTTAAATTTTATTGTATTATCTTTTCAAAACGAAGAATAGTTGATTAGCAAATTAATTATACATGTTTTATACGTCACAGATGAGCCTTATTCTCATCAAACACCCTTTCAAGCATTTTTAAAAGACAAGCAAGACAAATGCTGTCAATCCTCAATTCAACTTCGGAACTATAAAAGATGTGGTAAAATAAAAGTTTTTCATTGGTGTAGTAAAAACGATTTTTAATAAAAAAATATTAAAGGTAAGTTTGTATTAGGTAACTATACGCAATATTAATTTTTTTTATGAAATAAAATATTCAGTTTCTTGATTTGTTTTAACATATTATTGAATTAGATTGCATAAATATAAAAAATTTAAATTTCTGTTGACGTTACGCCTCTGTAGATAGCCCATGTTTCTATGCATTATTTTATGATAATAACGAAGGCTCTCTTTTTAGCCCACGAAAAAAACTTTGTAGGGTTTTCTTTAACTTTTTCTATATATCTCCACCTCTTCTCTTTTATCTCTTTTTTTTTCAGGCCTTTGTTATTGCGAATAATAGCGGGCGGTGTTTGGTCTGCTAGTGGTAGCCGGCGGCTTATTATTTATAACTCTTCGCCTCTCATTTTTTGTCGCCAAGTATATCAAGAATGTCTGGTGTGCCATATTCTATTTAGATGTATTTTTACCTCCGCTATTTTTATATAGAAAAAGAAGGGTAAAGAAAAAATTGCAAAAGCGCAAAATGAACATTACAGTTGACAAAAATTTATAGTTGAACACTAAAAAATCTTTTATCAATTAACAACACAGAATTTATAGATTTAAGTCCGAATTTACAATTATAGCTCAGAGTTTACAATAAGTTATAACGCAGTATTCACAGTTGCCAAACAGAATTCAGAACCCTATCCAAACTCACATTTACAATTCAGAAATTACAATTGAAGATAAGAATTAATAATTACAAGACACAATTCACTTTTGCAAATTAGAATTCAAAAGTGTAATTCAAAATTGAAAGAAATTCATAATTGTAGATCAGGATTCACAGTTACGAGTTATTCTTCTAAATTTTAAGTTACTCTTGTAAATTCCAAGTTACTCCTTTACATAAATACAAGTTTCACTAGTAAATTCCGTAAATGATAAGTTATAGGTACTTATAAATTTCTAGTTACCCCTGTAAAATCTTAGTTACTTTTGAAAATTCCGACTAATTCTCATAAATTCGGGGTTGTACTTGTAAAAATAAGATTTAATACTCTAGATAAATACAAGTTCTACTTCTACAGTTACCCTTGTGAAATACGAGTAACTTTTCTAAATTCCAAGTAACTCTTGTAAATACTAAGAAATTCTTCTAAATTCCGAGTTACTCTTGTAAATTATGAGTTATTCTTCTTAATTCCGAGTTGTTTCTCTAAAATCTGTATCGCTTCTATAAATACTGAGATATTCTTCTATTCCGAGTACCACTTGTAAATTTTTAGTTAAATTCCGGGTTATATACACCACTGAGTTGGTACTCTATATTCATACAATTATGGGTTACTTTTGTAAATTCAGAGATTTGTTTCTCTAAATTTGGTATTACTTTTGTAAATTCCGAGTTATACTTCTAAATTTACTACTTTACATAACAAAATGTTGTATTTGTAAATTGCGAGTTTCAGTTATAAATTAGTAGTGATATCTCTAAATTTCGAGTTAATCTTTTAAATTATAAGTTATTCTTGTTAATTCCGAGTTACTCCTCTAAATTCTGTATTACTCCTATAAATACGATATTCTTCTAAATTCCGAGGTTCTCTGATAAATTCTGAGTTATTCTTCTAAATTGCCGGTTCCACTGGCAAAGTCCGAGTTACTACTATACATGAATACAAGTTACAATTATAAATTACGAGTTACTGCTATTAACTACGAGTTACTCTTGTAAATTATGAGTTTTTCTTCTGAATTTCAAGGACTCTTATACATTTAAATTAGGTGTAACTCTTGTAAATACTGAAATATTCACCTGGATTCGGAATTACGAGTTATACTTATAAATTCCGGGTATCACTTGCAAAGTTTTAGTTATTTTACATGAAAAAATGTTCTATTTGTAAATTTCGTTTTACAATTTTAAATTACAAGTTATTCCTTTAAATTCAGAGTGACTCTAAAAAATTATGAATTATTCTTCTATTTTCCGAGCTATTCATGTAAATTTCGAGTTACTCCTCTAGATTCCGTACTAAGTACTTTTGTAAATACTAAGATATTCTTAATTCCAAATTACTTTTGTAAATTCTGAGTTATTCATCTAAATTCTGAGTTGCATTTGTAAAGTCCCAGTTACTACTCTGTTGAGTTGTAAATTCCAAATTTTTCTCCTTCTTCTTCTACATGTTTTTTATTATGAGTTATCGTTCTTAATTTTGAGTCTTTCTTCTAAATTCTGTTTTGCTTCTGTAAATACTACTTTCTCTACTTGTAAATTCAGAGTTGCTATTATAAATTACGATTTATTCCTATTAAATTAGGATTTACATGTAAATTATTGTTTTAAATTCCGATATAATCTTTCAAATTCTTAGTTACTTCTCTAAATTTAGTGTTATTGTTGTAAATATTGAGATTTTCTTGTAAATTCCGAGTTACTCTTGTGAATTCCGAGTTACTCTTGTTAATTCTGAGTTCTCCTCCGAAATTCCAGGTTGCACTTGCAAAGTTACGAGTTACTACTCTACATGAATATAAGTTCTACTCGTAAATTCCCAGTAGCAATAAGAAACTACGAATTTCTTCTTTAAATTTTGAGTTAGTCTTTTAAATTCCGAGGTACGTAAATAAATAAAAGTTATACTTGTAAATTCCAAATCCTTTTTCTAAATTTTTGTTTATTCTTACAAAATCTGGGTTACTACTCTATATGATTAAGAGTTGTGAACTCCAAGTTGCAATTGCAAATTTTGAGGTATTTTTGTAAATTCCGAGTTACTCTTGTAATTATTTTTCGAAATTAAGGATAACTTAGTTATTCTTGTAAATTCTTTGTTACGATTTAAAATTCCTAGTTTTAATTATAAATTCTACGCCTACATACTTTTCTAATTGCATCTACTTTCTTATAATAATTAAGATTGAATGACGCCCAGAATAATTATCCTATTTTTATTCCTAGCAATAAAAAATAATAGTAATATCGTGACTGTATAAATTATTTTACTCTGCTCCTGCTGCTAGACATAATTAGCTGTTAAACATCAAACTATTTAATCAAAGAAACATGATTAGAACATTTCGAATTTGATTGGACCAAAAAATTACGTAAATTAGATGGCAGTAAATTGGTTCGGTTCTAGTTTCCTATTATATTTATGGCTTGATAATTTTTTCAAGAAAATTAATACCAGAGTTGAAATTAGATTGTTTGGTGGAATATAAATTAAGACTGTCAAATTTTTTTTCTATATATTTTCATCTTTGTTGAATTTTAAATAAGAGTTTTAAAATGTTTGCTATAGGTACAATTTTTTTATGTTAATGAAGCTTACCCGGCGAACTTATCTCCTAACAATTAATGATTTTTTTTTATTTTTCGTTTTTTCACGATCTTCAGGGTTAAAAATGTTTAAAATCCCTTCTGATGAAAATAAAGATCTGTCAAAATTTCACGTTTCTCCCATCAGCGGTTACGGCTAGGAGTGCGGCTATACCTCAGTCATTGGGAAGTTCTTATATTCGATGTTTATGCCACAGATGCATGCAGGAACGAACCGTAGTAAATTGGTAACTCATCGCCCTTCGCCATTAGCTGTGTTACGAATTTTCGACCAGATAGAAAGCAAAAGAGTTAAACATTATTCAAGACAAATATCGATCATCACTCTGGCAGACTGCAACATCGAATTTCGGCTTTTATACAATGGCCCTTTCTGTAGGATTTACTAGACTTTTCAGGGTAGTGCTACAAATTGATATTTTCCGCTTTGTTTATTGGAGTTGTCCATGGTAACTTTATTCTCTATAAGATTTTGGCAATTTTTTATAATACAATCTGTTTTGAAATTAAGACAAGTTTGTAGTCGAGGAAACCATAGAAAACGGCGGCTAACATCTTGGTTATAAGTTTTGTTTCTTAAAATGAATAAAGATATCTGATATTTTAATTTTTTGGTCTGAAATTGGATATTAAATTTCACTTAGCTGTAAAAAAAATGTAATGGAAATAATTATTTATACTGAAACAGTTATGGGGACTTTAACACAATTTATTCACAAAATTGTTAAGATACACAAACTCTGCTGGATAACGTTTAAACTGATTGACAATTCAATGAACTATTCAAATTATTTGAACTCCCCTTAACTGTCCATACATCCCCTTATATAAAACAAAAGAACATTCTAGAATGAACGCGAAACATAAATCGAACTTAAATAGTACACATATGGAAGTACACACTAGAAAGAGAGAGGATATTCTCGAATAACCTAGAAAGAGTCTTTCATGTAATGGTCCTTTCCTTAGTCGGATCTTTCGTTACAATACTTTTAATTTGAATATAATATAATATAGTATAAGTCAATAAATTTATTTTCGGTTATTCGTTCTTCTCAGCATGTATTACCTATCACTTCGTTGAGATGTCATGTTCTTTTAGATACAGTCGAAGTAAATTGAGCTAACAAATTGAGGAATTTTTATATCCCCTCAGAGTATTAGATAAACTGTATCAAAGCGGTATATTAATAATGTAAAGCTGGAAATAAATCATGGACGTACTTAAAAAATTTATAAAATTTATAGATTTCAATTAAACAAACCTTATATAACATAGTTAATTCAAAGCTTCGTTAAATAGTTATGTCGTTACAAATAGTTTGTTTTTTCCTCAAAACCAAACAGTTCTTAAAATACGTTTGCATACAAGGCGAGGAAGGATCTTGCTAAGTGTAGGTAACAAGGGGGAAATTTACAGAATCTTTGGACTTCTGATGAATAATTATAACAATATGTAAGCACTATGAGCCTATTAGACTTTGTGTACTATTCTTTTCAACTCCCTTCTGTCAGTTGCTTTTCTTTCCCAGTTCGTTACGTTAAGTCTTCTCATCTTCTTTAACTTCGTTGCTCCTTCTTGACCTCTGTTTTCCTCTAGTACCATTCTGGGAATTCTAGATGAATTCATTTTCTGTACGTGGCTCTGCATAGGTTTTTGGTATTTGATAAAGCCAGTTAGCTCGTTATTTGGTCTTCCCATCTATTGCTCATATACGTTTTTCCCACTAAAAGATTATTGGCAGTATTTTCCGGTCCTAAACTAGCCAAGATTACCAAATCGTTCGCAAATGCAATGGATATATAGAAATATTTTTTGTTATAAAAGAAATTTAATATATTATTTACATTTTATTATAAAAATAAAGTTAATACTTTTAGTATCAAAATTTGTGTAAAATCAATTGAAATTTATCACGATAGAGGGGGATCTTAATTTTTAAATAAATACTTATAGGGGGGCTACCAAAAGTGTAAATATTATGTACTAGACAGAAAAATTCGAAAGCATGTGTTTTAATTGTCCTCTTTAAAAATAAGGATTAAATTAGCAACCCTTACTTCGCTTTTTAATAGAACTTTTTACCTGTTAAAGTAATGGTGCAGTTTTGGTTATTTTTTTACTACAAAAAGCTCTGTTTGTATAGAAAAAAATTAAGAATAAAAAAAATAATTCAAAATTATGACAGTCTATAAATTTTGTGTAAAACAGCGAAGTGAGGGTTGCTAAATTCACCCTTTTTGATTTTGGAGGGGTATAACTATGATTACTTCAAAGGAAAGTTTTTCCTCATTTTTGTTCCTGAAAAAAATCTTTTAATTTGATCCCTTAACTTTAAAACACCCTGTATAAGGGTAAATCTGTTTATTCTAGTTTTCATTCCTAAAATTATCAATAAAGAGATACAATTGACTGGCACTTTAAATGAGGGGTTGCCATAGAAAAATCGTGACAAAAATGAGTCACGGAACTTCCTGGGGCTTCTCTATTTCTCGTTGATACCACTTTCGAATTATATCAGTTCACAAAGATATGCCCAAGATATCATTCCATCGGTGTTTACCGAGTTACACGTTTTATTGTGCTGATAAATCTGGGTATTAAAAGGCTTTGATTTACAATAGTTCTGAAAAATTTTGTATAGAATAGAAATTTTGATTATCGTGTGTTCAAACGTGAAAACATTAATTCTCTTTGTATACGCAATAAAATATATGCGTTTTAAACATTCTATTTTCTGTTTTTTAAAAAGCACGATCACTAAAAACCAATTTAAAGTTTTTTCGGGGCGGCTATGTAAAGTACACACTTAATTTATTTCTTAAGTTGTTCAATTTAATTTTTTCTTCTTCATAGCTGACGTCCTTGTCTCGATAAAGATAACAGCAGGTGTAAATAGTCGTTCTGGCTCTAACATAATATGTATTATAAAGAGTTTCTTAAATTACTTAAAGCCAGTTTGTTTTTCAGATGCTTCTCTACAAGAAAACAACTCTAAATTACTGCTTTTTTTCACACGGTTCCAGTTTCATTTGGTGAACGGTATACCTATATTTAGTTTAAAGCATTTAGACTTAATATCATTATTATTACGGTAGTAGCTATTAGTACACTAAGAAAAATATGTTAACTTATATCACTTTTAAATTTCAACAAAGAAAATATTAGTAGCTAACAAAAACGAAAAAAAAAATGGAATTCCATAGGAGGAGGGGTACGAGGTCAGTAAATAGATACCAAAATACCTTTAATTGTAAAGATAAAAATCTTTATAAAACAGTTTTTTACGTAAAAACGTAATGTATAATCATTTTTGTAGTCTTATATCAAAGTTTGCTAAATAATCTTTCTTCTAGTGTTAGAAATGGAACAAACGAGGGCTAAAATCATTCTCAAAAACTAACTGTAGTGAAAAAATGTGTAAAAAAAGTCAGACCAAAGGACCAAAGAAGATTCTACTGTTTTCAATGTTTTTTTTTGTTGTTTTGTCCATTTTTTTTTTCATATTTTTTCGTTAGTTTCCACGTTTTTACAAGTTTTTTTTTGTTTTGTTGTATTATGTAATTTTTCGATAAGATATATTAGATATTAACAGCGCCACCTTAGTTTGCGTCATACTATTTGATTTAGATTTTCCTAAATATATAAGCATTGTATAAAGAGTCTTTATACAATGATATAAGATATCAACTGCGCCACGTCATGGTGGCGCCCTAGTACATAGAACTACTCGTTTAAATATATGAGATATCAACTGCGCCACCTTACGGTGGCGTCATAGTAGGTACTTAATTTATTAAGAATTTCCTAATTTTTTTCAGATTTTTTTCTGTTTTTACTATTTTCCATTTTACTTTAGTTTTTCGCTTTTCTATTTATTTAGAAATCGGAACGAAATTTGGGATTAAAATTCTTTGCTTTTTTCTTTACAAAATGGCTGAAACTTATCTAATCTAATTATATTTAAGTAACTCGAGTGGACCTCTTCGAATAAATTGGGATTTTCCCACTAAATTAATCCTTAAAGCACGTGTAAAAAACGGCCCTGACTTTGTTGAATGATCAAAAAAACTGATGTTTGTCTACATTGACACTACTGGATATTGGTTAGTATCAATAAACTTCTTAAAATAAATAAAATACACCCCAAGGATCAGATTGTTTGACGTATCCATTAGTAGTGTGACGAGAATTACTAATCACAAAAAGAAGGAGTCGATAATTGTGCTGTCACACCGCTCAGAACTTTCAGAAATATTTCAAGATCAAATCGGTCCAGGCATTCTCGAATTTTACTGATGAATAATCTAGAAATCCAAATATTGCACCATTTACTGGGTGTCTACCCAACATAGATGTCAGAGGTTGATAGAGAGTTATATCAATTAACTTACACCGCCGTCTATTAGGAATTCGTAGAACCGAACAATATATATACAAATATATACAAAATAAATTTAAAAAAAAATTATAGTGGACCAAGTAGTAAATCTAAACCATTCTCGAATCGGTTTGAACACATTAAACAAAATTTCATCAAAATCGGTTTAGAGCTAGACGTTTAGGTCTTCAGTGACATACCCACGCACAGACTAATTACATATATTGATATAGAATTCCTCCTCTGGGACTCCTTTTAATTAATGCGTGGATTCTACACTTATGAAAATTTGTTTCTATATCAAAATAAACAAAATATCCCAGTCCCTTATTCTACAATACAAAAAAAATAACTTGCTCTACCTGGTCTTCTTTTTACTTCTCTATTTATTACCTTTATTTCTGCTCATCTATACCTGCTATTTCGTTCTTTCTGTTCCGATACTTACTACCTAAACTATTTATCTCAGCTCCTCAATCTTCCAAGTTCTAATTTCTATCCCTATTTACTCCTGCTTTATTTTTATCTTTTTAATTATTCTTATAGTCATTTATTATTATTATTTTTTGATTTACTTGATAAAATTACTTTGCAATATTTTAACAACTTTAGTTATCTGACATCTCTACATCAATAATCAATTTCTGATAAAAAGAAAAATTTAACAAAAAGATTAATTTTCAATTTAATATCAACCATTTTTTTTACTTTACAACTTTCTAGTGTGACTGATGGAAATAAATAGAAAGGATTAAATATAAGAAATCCTTGCAACTTTCCAGAAAATTGAGTAGCTAGTGTTGACCAAACCGAAAACCGCAATTTGCAGACGTACTAAGGTCGCTAAATTGAGTAGAATTAATGTATCCACTTTCCGGTAGATTTAGCAGATTAACAAAGTAACATGAGACACTGATTTATCTTAGTATGTAAATCTATAAGGGAAGTACAGGTGATTTGTTTGCAAAATAAATTAAAAAAAAATAACTTAAATCACATAAATCTATTTTATCGTTGGTTGGTTTTGTAAATGTTTAATTAAATAGATTTAAATAGACGAGTAGATTTTCTTACAATAAATTCAATACATCAAAAAATATTCAGAATACCACCTGTTGATCTGTGTGGAATATTCATAAAAAAGCTAAAGAAACTAAATTAAATTTTCGGTTGACTCGCTGAATAAACTAGGATAAAGTTTAGGTACTCAAGCAGTGAACGTGTTCAAATCTGATTATCCATTGAAAAATTCTGATCGGATTTGCTTTTTATCCTTTTAAATAAAAAAAAAATAATCATGTTAAATTACTTCTTTTTGATATATTATTGAAGTAAAACTTCTTTAGGCGCGACTAGGGGTAACTCAGTAATTCTAACGGACGTGACGTCATTCTAATGTAACGGAAAAAAAAACCTGATACAAAACACCTAACACGATTCCGCCTACTATATTAAATAAAAGTTAAATCTGTAATTGTATATTATTAGGCAACATAATATACATATTTTGCTGACCTGTCAAATTGACAGCTTGTCAACCAAAATACATTGTTGTGAATAGTTTAAGCCTAAAATTTTGGTATAAAGTGTTTGTTTTAAATATAAATAAACAACGTGGATTTATTAATGAAGAAAGTGATGAAAAAATATTGAATGAAAATGAGTAAGTACTCTATATGCATACATTTTATTTTTGGTGTGTAATTACACTATTTATACCTAATTATTTATACCTATTATTTATACCTAGCTATTTTCGTTTTATAGACTTAAAGAGCTAAAAAGAAATTGTGAACGTCAAAGGGCATATTATCAGCGCCAGAAAGATTTGAAGATAAATGAAAATAAAAAAAAGACGAGACAGCGACATTCATTATGATTTGATTAAGTAAGTTTATATAACATACATACATATTATGATAGTAAATAATTGTTTGTAGGGAAGCTTTACGTTAAGTAAAGAAGCATGTTGCACGTTTTTGTTCATAAAATAATAATATTCGAAATGTTTTAACACTTGCTTATACTTATTTTAGGTTTGGTTAGGTAGCCATAAAGGCCATAAAACCACTAGTCAGGATGGCTGATCTTTTACCAGCAATAACAGATCCTTCGTAGAACTGAAGAAAACAAACTCAACTCAGGATTTTAAATTTTATGGAATATGCTATAAAATGCTACAAAATGAAATGGTTATCTAACTATCGAAGGCTCTTGTGTTGTGTTGTATTACAATAAGGTAGATACACATTCTAAACGTAATGTGTGTATATTTTTAATACTGTTTACCTATTATTGAATTAAAACTTCTTTAGGCGCGACTAGGGGTAACTCAGATTTATTTTCTAACGAAAGTAATTGAAACGGAAAGTTACAATTCTGACGTCATATTCTAACGTTAGATTTTAACGGAAGATTCTGATGGAAGTAACGGTGTGATTTCAGCTATGGGAGGAGCTTAAATTTTCAAAATTTATTTATAAAATTTTCAAAATTTTTAAACGGTTTCAAATACATTAATGGTATTTAGAGAGTAAAATCCATGTTTCACATTTTAGTTATCATAAACCTATTATTTCATATATAAAAAATAATGATAACTGTCAAATTCCTATTTCTAATGAATAATATAAATATAACATTATATCATTTTTTGTAAAGTATATAGACAATAAATATAATTGAATTGTAATTAAATATTTATTTTTCGATACGTACGTCAAAAAGTTTTACTTCAATCGCGCGTAAAGCTGGATTTATAAACTTGACGTTGCTGTTGCCGTTCGCTGCAGTTCGCAGTTGCCGTTACCGCTCAAAGTTAAAAACAAGGTATCCCTAACTCGTATTTATAAAGTCCGTAGTCGTTGACGTTCGGAAGTTGGATTCCGTTCCGCTGACGTTCGGTGTCGTTCGAAGATGACCAAGTTTTATCTTTTGCTGTTGCCGTTGGGGTGCAGTTCGACAATGGGCCAATTAAATCTCGTTATTTTAAAAATAGACAACTGTCAACTATTTTAAGTTCGTAGAAATGGCAGTGTTGGTATTTGTTACTTGTTACTTTTATTATTCGTTTGGGTTTGGTTCGTTTGCTGATCGTTTTTTTATTTGTAGTATTTTACGTTATTATTATTATTATTATTAAACATTATCATTACACTGTCAAATATATAAATGTCCAAATAACTTCAAAACTAACTAAATAGATGTCTGTAACAAATGTCCAATAACTTAACATATAACAAATAAACCAAAAAAAAAAACAAAACTCAGTAAAGTCAGTTGTCATGTTGCCAAGCATTTTGACATTCGCACTAGACCACCGTTAGGTTTATAAATACACCAACTTGAACTGTGAACAGCAAACTGCAAACGTAACGTCAACTGCAAACGGCAACGGGAACGGCAACAGCAACGTCAAGTTTATAAATCCAGCTTAAAGGTTACACGCACACTCTTTTTTTTAAACTTTTACCTTAGTATGTATGTATGAGCAAGTTAGGGGTAACAGATACACCGGCGATCTATTGTGTCCCCCTTTTCTTGCTATATTTCTGATGATTTCTCAGACTCATAACAGCTCTTCTAGTTCTTGGACAAACCTCGTATAGAGCATAAATAGTCTTTTAAAATTCACAAAAAAAATTGTTGTAGATGCCATACCAGAAATAAATAGCAATTACGCAATATCTAATTAAATGAAACTGAATGAAATACGTCTGTTTTATACAATATTTTTATTAGAACTAATATTTTCACTGGAATGCTGAGTCATAGAAATTAATTTTTTCTAGTAATAAAATTGACCATTCGGCAGACTTCCTGATCGAATTACTCTCTTGGTCTGGATCCATATTTATTCAAATTTATCTAATTTAGCGACTAGTTGTGCCAATTTATCAAACCGTTAAAGTTTTATGTGTCCCAAATTGCCGTATCCGTTTTAGAATTAGTATGATCTTGCAGTACCCAAACAAATTATATATTTTTCTACAATATTTATAAGTATTATATTTAAAATGGATAATAATGATTATAATCATATATGTTTTTAGAAAAATGACATTTTACGTTGTTCATATGGAAATGCTCATCTAGGTGAGGCACTAAAACGCAGAAAATTTAACAGGAAACTACATGATGGTAAAATAAAACTTACATTTTCGGCATAAGAAAAATGCTTATTCAAATAGCGTCTCGAAGCACATGAAAGAAAATGAATTGCAATTCGAAAAATATATATCGACAGGAATAACTTCAATTTTTGAGGTCGCAGAATACGAGTATGATGACGGCGATGGTTCTCTAGCTAACTGGTGCGCAGGGTGGACCTCGCCGCCTGGAGTTTTATGTTATTCTGTTTTAAAATTAGTCGAAAGTAACTCTTCAAGGGGTTTTCCAAATCACTCAACACGAATATTTTGTTTATAAGTGTCCCCAGAATACCTTATGCAACTTTATATAAGTAAACTAAAAATTATGCAAAATAGGTATTATTTTTTAAATTTGTTGCTTTTAAGGAGTTCCAGCATTGATGAATTGCTAAACAATACATATCATAATCTCCCGCGCAGCATTTAAAAAAGAGGGTAATTACAAGTTCAGACTTGGTTGTACAGAGAAGAAGTTTTGAATGTAATAGAGTGGAAATGGAAGCTCAAAGAAAATTCAAATTATATTTGGTAAAGATGACACAGCATTCTGATCCACCAAGTGTTATGAGCTTAATTTTTTGCAGTTGCAAAAAAGACTGCGGCATCTCATATGAATGTAGGAAGAATGGCTTGGTTTGCAGTGTGGCTGGTAAAAAATATTTTGAGTCCAATTGTACTATTATTGAACAGTCTGTCGAAAATCTATATTAGATGATAGATTTTCGACAGACTATTTATGGCCCATGGCTTGGAATTTCTCAACTGTTTTCCTCCATTTTCTTCTATCCATGGCCGCAGTTCTCTAATTTGCTATCCCGATTTTTTCTAGGTCTTCCTTACACGCCTAGTCCTTAGTCCACCTTTCGTGCCATTCTCGCAAGATGGCCTAGCCATCCAAGTCGCTTTGTTCTAACAATCCGGCTAATTTCTGGTTTCCGGTACAGCTCTCTGATCTCTGCATTTGTTCGTCTCCTCCAAACGTTTTCATCGCCTTTAACTCCCACGAATATCTTCCTTAAGACACCCCGCTCCCAGATGCATATTTTCAAGATTTTTGTTCATAATCCATGTTTTGCTTCTATAAAGGACGGTGGGCTGTATCACAGTTCGGTATAGTCTCAATTTTGCCTCTCTAGATATGTTCTTTGCTCTTAATAGTTTGTGTAGTGCTTTGTGTATTCGCTTCTCAATTTCTTGGTTTTCTTCCCCTTTACTTGTTATGGTTACTCCTAGATACTCAAAACCCGACACCTTTTTTAAAGCAATACACTTTTACTCTCGTTGATTGAAGTAGTCTTCAGTTGAGTGTCTTTATATGAGGTCTGTCCCATTTCCATATACTTCGTTTTTTCCTCATTAATTATCGGCCATACTGTTTGGCCTTTGCTTCAAAGAGTTTAAAAATCTTCAGTAGTTCCCTTTCAGTTCTTGCCATTAACAGTAGGTACATCGTCCGCAAAGGCCAGGATCTGGCTTCTATTGTTACAAATCATACCTTTCGTTTGTATTCCACTCTATCTCATTATTGCCTCCAACAAGAAATTGTGAAATCTCCCTGTTTTAATCCTCTTTTAACTTTAAATTTTCCTGTTAGGCTTCCTTTTATCCTTACTCTATTGTCGGTCTTCATTAAAGTCATTTTAACTAGTCTAATCAAATTTATTTACTTAATAAAAACATTGTATTTATATTCAATAAATCTTATTTTAACTTTTGTTTGATATCACATAAAAGTAACATAAAATTTCACGAGACGAGTTCCACGTCATAGACTCCAGGTAGCTCGAGGACTGTCCCCGTCATCATATTTATGTTCAACAATCTCGAAAACCCCCCGAGTAATGACTTTCGAATAAAATTAACATAAAACTTTAGGCGACGTGGTCCACCCTGCGCGCTAGGTAGCTAGAGGACGATCACTGTCATATTCGTGCTCGCGACCTTAAAAACCTCCGCGTAAAAAGACTTTCGAATGATTTACAATGAAATTAACATACAACTTCAGGAGACAAGGTTTACCCTGGGCACCAAATAACTCGAGAACTATCGCCGTCATCATATTCATATTCAGCGACTTCGAAAACTTTCGAGTAACAAAATTGAACTCATTCCTGTCAAATTTGCCGAGTTGCATTTTTTTTGTTTTTGAAATTTCAGAAAGTATACAAACAAGAATATATTAAATGACATTAAGGAGAAATTGAAAAAAAAATGTCGTATCCAGTAGGATTCGAACCCGCAACCTTTGCCTCTACGCGGCAACGCTCTAACAACTAAGCTATTAATGCTTAGTCCTTATTTCGCTTTTAAATATTTTAATTATCGATTTGAAAAAACCTATGTGAATAACAATATAAGACAGGGCATAAAAAACGGACTTAGAGTTTGATGTTTCAATTGTCGGTTTGACAAAATTTGTCTATCATTAATTTCATGCTATATGTGCTTAGAGAGAAAGTGAGAGGGTCTCGTATTTGACATGATTTGAATTTAACGACTAAAAAACGAATCATGACTAAGCATTCAGAGCTTAGTTTTTAGAGCGTTACCGCGTAGGAGCTAAAGTTGCGGGTTCGAGCCCTGCTGGATGCGACATTTTTTTCAATTTCTACTTAATGCCATTTAATATATTCCTGTTTGTATACTTTTTTTTCTATGTATTTCGAAATTTACTTTGGATAGGCAATTTCCTTATGCACAAAATGCAATTTTCAGTTTATCATCATGACTTTTGGTCAGAAGGTTTCTGGTGGTTGTTGCAAAGTGATTCATCTTGCAGCGCAAAATTTTACCTTCTATGGTTATTAAAAAGCATACGATTTACAATAGAAAATTTTTACTAACACCACCCTGTATACCCTTACACACTAATCATTGACATAACTACATTCAAAGTCAACAAATTATACCTAAGATAATATTTTCTTTGTGCGGCTTTGGTCTTACTAAAATAATATTTAAACATTAAAGTATCTTTACAGTAGGTATAAAATTCCTTATAGGAAAAATAAATGAATGGCAATGTGTTCAGTTTAACTGACAAAAAAAGTCAATATTATTAGTTGCTAGTTTAGTTCCAAATTTGTTTATTTAAACATACAGGACGAGATACATAATTTACTTATTTTTATTTAAAAATTAAATTCGTACAGTTTTGAGTTAGTCAAAAACGTTTCCGTGCACTCGAGTTTCTTGCCCTACAATAGTTTTCTAAATATCTAGAATTCTGGGAAAATGTTTATTTGGTGGCTAAAGCTAAGAAAGCACGGCAATATATGGACGAAATTAAAAATCTTTGTCCTACTGTTAAATATAATGGAGGACAATTTAAAAACAACTTTAATGCCAAGGGTAAACAAACTCGGACTCAGACTACTCAGAGGTTATGTATAGCAGCAATTTAAAGATCCGATTCAAGAAAATTTCTTCAATGGATTATCTACAATAACAATCAACCCACACTGTAGCAAAGCGCACATCCATCCCACTTCCCTAGAGGACAGAAGATCCACAACGGCTTATCTAAATCAAGATTAAAGAATTTTAGATGAGTGGGGCAGAAAGAATCTTGTTAATTTCAACGCTTCCAAGACAAAGACATGTTGGCTATCCAGGAAGAGGCAAACATACGACTCATCTATCGCAATGAACGATCAGACACTAGTAGCAAGAGACTCCATTACGCTGGTTGGTATAAGGATCTCCAAGGACTTACTCTGGAACGAACATATTGTATCCATAGCAACTGCAGCAGGAAAGAAGTTAGGCTTTCTTTATAGATAGCCCAAATAAGACCTAATCTTGAATACTGCTAGCATGTCTGGGGATCGGCGGCTCCGTCAAGGCTCAGAGTTTCTGATACAATACAAAGAAGAGCAGTTCGACTAATAAACGACACCAGTATACAGCGAATAAGATAAAATAAGGAATAAGATAAGAAAATAGAACATACGTAATTCAATGAGAGCGTTTATACATGTACTGAAATAAAATAAGAAATAAGGAATTAAATAAGAATGGACTTATTTTTCATTCTTATCTTATTTTAGTTCGGAAATTGAAGTACGCATGTGCAGACTGCAGACAGAAATGACAGAATTGTTTCATTCCTAACCTACAATATTTTTTCGCGAAGAAAGAAAAATAATATTTTACTAAACAAATATAAAAGAGTTCCCGGTGAAATGTGAAACGACCATACATGAAAATTGAAAATTAGGTTAAAAGTTTTGGCGCACAAAGTACAATAAACATGAAGTTGTCAGTAGACATGAACGTCATTGTCATAAAAAGCTGTGATTTCATTGGTTGATTCTTATTTCTTAATTGACTGTATAAACGGATCAGTTTTTGTCTTATTCCTTATGCTATTTCTTATTTTATCTTATTTGCTGTATAAACCCACGGTTAGAGTATTGCTGGAGCAAGTGTATCGAGCTAAAAGGAGACTGTGTTGAGAAATAAATTGCTATTTTCCCAAAATTTGCATTTTTCTTTTGTAGGCGAAGTACTTATCGGACCACACTTTTCTGTATAAAATTACTTGCTCAATAACATCTCTAAATAATAGTTCATCATTAACGAGCACTTTGAAATTAACACTTAACAAAAAGCAGATCTAAATAAAGTAGCATCAGTAATTATTGAAATTTGAAATCAACTTAATATGGACTTCTCACTTATCATTATTATTAATATTAAAAATTTACCAAGGCCAAACTATTCATATTTCACTTTACTTTTAGATGAGGTAAACCGATATTTTAGTACAGCAAATAAAGCGTTATTACTAAATAAATATAATATTAACACGGAATTTTCTCAGTAACAAACAAATTTATCGCCATCAGCAAATCTGAGTGTTACGATCGGGATCGGGTTTATGTTTATAAGTGTTTATGTTCAGGTTTAATATACTGCTGACTGTAATAAGCACAGATTAGGATATGAGATTAAGCAAAACAATTAAAAACAAAATCATCAAATAAGAAGAAAATTATATTACGCAGTTCCATAAATAAATGTGGGTGTTCAGATTATGAAAATAATCTTCTGTTCAAATTTTACGTTTCTACCATCAGCGGTTACGGCTGTGCGTGCGTCTATACCTAAGTCAATGGGTACATCTCCTTATATATATATATGAATGAAAAATTTTATTAAATTACCTATAAAGACTATATTTAAATAATTGTAACTGTACTTACTTTTTATCAGTGTTCAAAAAAGTGTCGAACTCCACCGACATTTTGCAACACAAGGCCTTCCTGCTGTGTGAAGCTGAACAATTCGTGTTGATCATATGGCCGTCTGAAAAGGAAAAAATCATTATTATTATTCCAATTATTCACAACGACAGGATATGCGTGTGTATAAAAATAAGTTTTCGTCTACATCTACATGTGTGTATAAAAATATATTAGGTTTGTTGTTAATGCGCGTTTTTTCATCGACCCTGGTAATGAAATTAACTGTGTGACAATGACCTTTAATAGTATAAGTATCTGATTACAACAAGGATGTTGGTGATATAGAGTTTCTAGTTTTTATACGATCTAATTTAATGACAAATTTTTCTGTCTTCATGTATCAACGCAATAAGTATACATATTGATATGGAATTCTCTTTGAGGGCACGTTCCAATCAATAAAATCACCGGAGTTTGGATCAGGGATGTTATGGATATGAAATTTCGGATATGGATTGGATACGGATATAGGAATGATTATTATACCGGATACAGATACGGATACGGATATGAAATTATTTCGGATTATCCGCTAGTTTCGGATAATTTCGGTTACGGATATTAGATTTTTAAGGTATTTGAAAGGTAAAATACAAATAACAAATAAAAAGGTTTTATTTAAATGTCACCATTAGGTAGGAACTACGATCAGTCTGTGAGTAATTATTATAGCTATGTTATTAAATAAATATTGAGTGTTATTTATCTAAATTAAAAATGTAATAACAAAATTATTACTTATGCTTAATCAGTAATTTCGTATTTCAAAAAAGTATTAAAATTAGAATTAAAGTTGAAATGCATGTTGCACATATTTATCTACATACTATAATTTATGTTTAACAATGAAAACTTTCTTTTTTTATTATTTATGATAATTAGTTATAATAATATTAAACATTTTTAATAATCAAAATTTAGCAAAGGTAAATTATATTTAACAAAAAGTAATATCGCAGCCTTATCACCAGAAAGTCTATTTCTTAAAGCATCATAAATTAACCCAGCAGCACTGAAAAGTTGCTCGCTCGGTACACTTCCAGGAGGTGGAGAAAGATACTGTTTTACTAAAGTTGTACTTGGTATGCATTTTCCACCATAAAAGTGGATTTTCACTGAGTGTCAACCTTTTTTCTCTATTGTATCCGCCCTTATCCGATATTATCCGGAACTTTTATTTCGGATTCGGTTACGGTTGCGGATAATTTTTTATATCGGATATCCGGAAGTTTCGGTTACGGTTACGGAGCTCCCTAACATCCCTGGTTTGGATTCAGCTATTATAAAAATAGAAAAACAAAAAATACAATTTTTTTTATTACTTTCGCTGGTCTTCTTTCCGGTCCCCTACTTGCTAGTTATTTCTCTTTGCTCTGTCTTCTTATTCTATTTCCTTCTGTTCTGTGTTGTTTTATATCTTTTGATTAAATCTATTTATAATAATATATTTAAAAAAAATGAGTGTGGCAGTCACTGGGACTACCGGCAGAAGTTATACTTCCATGCATGCGCCCGGATTCATAAATTTGTATGCGAATGATTTAGCAAAATCATTACATTATATTCGTATTCAGCGACCTCAAAAACCTCCTAGTACCGCCTGCACACTCATTTTGTATCGAATTTGCATAAAACTCCTGGAGACGAGGTCCGTCTTAAGCACCAGGTGTTTCGGACACCATTATCATATTCGTCTTCAGCGACCCAAAAACCGCCGCGTTCCAAGTGTGCACTGATTTTGTACATAAAACCCCAGGAGAAGAGGTAAATACCCTAGGCACCAAGTGCCGCGAAGACTTTCGACATCATGATATTCGTGTTCAGCGACCCCAAAAACTCATTTGGATTACTTATTGAGTTGTAATTTTTCTATCTATTGTCTGTTCGGAATGCACTTTTCGACTATTCTTAAAAACTCTGTTTATGTAGCCAACAACCTCAAATGCAATCATGTGACGGTACTATGGACTACAATACAATACTCATTACTAAGTATTATTATTATCAATACAATAATATAAAATACTAAACTTTATATTTATACTTACGTGACAGAATTATAAAATAATCTGTCAAACACAATGTTATACGTCACTATGATATTCAAAACATTAGCTCAGACTGATTTTTGTATACCTATCTCTTTTTAATGTAATGAATGTTTAAACGGCATTCAAAGGAATTGTTATGTTAGGACAACATGTGGTAAATATTTCAACTTTGTTTTTACCGACTAATATACCTTATGTGTGTTTCTGTCTCTCTCTTACTCACACCATTACATATGTAATGATTTTTCATATTTAACCCCACACAAACTTTTTCCGCCGAGTGCATGAATAGAAGTATAACTTCAAAAACTCTCAGGTGCTAAATTTGGTGACCCAGCTTTCATTACATTTAACTCAATTAAAAACAGTTTAAAAATTTACCATACCTTTTCATATCAATGTAAAATCGTTTCAGTATAAGAAAACAGTTTTGAATTCCTAGCAATTAGATCAGTATTCAAAAAAAATGTAATTAAGTACAACAATAAAATAGGTTCCCCCAGTAAATGTATTAAGGAAATCTCGACTACGATAAACGTGACTTGCTTTAAAATTATTCAATTACTTCTACAGACTAAGCTAAATATATGTGCTATTTTGCTATAGCGATACATTAACTTCACTTGTCTACAATATAGTTACTCTAGTTTGTTGTAACCTGTTTATTTCTGGTCTGTATGTATACATTAAATTAGTTTGATTACCAGAGGCATCGCAAAGAGAAAGACAAATAGATCTTCCTTGGTACGGTATTTTCAGATAAATACAACAGTATCAGACATCGAAACCAATAATAATAACGGACCAATAGGTAATGTATGAATAAGAATTTTAAAAAGGATTGACATTTCCTTATGTATTAGTGTCACATACGATTTAATTCCATGTTTTGTTACATCTAATTAGGTAAAAGACAGTATACCAGTATTTACCGTTAAAAACTAAATCAAAAATATAGGTCCAACAGGAAAAATTTAAGGTTGTTTGTGTCTCTAGAAAGATCTCCTTTGGGGCTTGTGCCGTTGTGATTATTAACATTTTTTGCATGTGTAGGTTGATATGCCATCTAATAGTTTAGTTGAGAAGATTAGTTTGTATTATTGTTTTTATTTTAGTTTACTGTTTGTGTAATTAGTTTTATGGTGTTTAATTTTCTAACTGAATAAGTTACTATTATTAGCAGACTATTAAGGATAGGTACTCCTCAGGTCATTAGATAGCACGATTTTTAATTGTAGATTGTAGACAATTGGCCCAGTTCCGTAAGATCTAGACTTTGAATAAAGTCTAGTATCCACTTAGGATGTACATTTGTAACCTGTTCAAGTTTTAAGAAGACCTATCCCAGATGTTTATAGCTATAGCAAATAATTACTCTGCAGTTACAGATCATATATTCAGTCGTTTCATCTGCATACTCACAGAATCTGTATGTTCCACTGTCCACTTCTCCCATTTTACAGAGATGGCAACTCAGTGGACAGTGTTCTGTAAGAATATCTGTGATAGGGTCAAGTTTCTAAAGCTCCAAGAGTAATTTAGAGTAAGGCAAGTTCATCCATAGAACGGCATTTTAAGATGTCACAAAAAAGTTCAGGTCTGGTAAAAGGAGTATTAGCTTCTTCTTTTGCAAGACTATCACCAATCTAGTTTCCGACAATCCCTTTATGTACTTTGTTGTTTTTAGCCAGTTTCTTTCAGAACTTTCAAATCAGTTTGGCTATCGGTGGCAATTTACATTCTGGCTAAATTAAAGCTAGCTCTGTTTGGCAGATTATAGTAGTGTTTGGAAGGGCTAGTAAGAACCTAAAATTATAGGAACTGCAGGACCAAGCGCTGCTAGATGTTCAAAATTTTAAATATTTAGGGTCTGATCTAAAAAAGATTGGAAGTTTACAGAGGGAAATGGATCATAGAATTAATTGTGGATGAATAAGTTGGAAAAGAATAAGTTTTGTGTGACAAGAATGTGACTGCAAAAATGAAAAAAAAAAGACTGTACAAGAGTCCAGCGTTGATGTATAATTCAGAAACCTGGTCAATAACGAAATAGCAAGAAAGAAAGTTAGAAAAGGCAGAGATGAAGATGTTACGTTGGATGTGTGGAATAACGAGGAGAGATAGAGAAAGATAAGATAGTAGGGGGTACAGAGAATGAGCAAGAAAATCCAGGCAAATCGGTTAAGTTGGTTTGGTCATGTACAGATGAGAATTATGTAAGTAAAAAAGTAGAATTATGAGATTATGGATAAAAGGACGAGAGAAAGACCGAAATGAAATTGATGAATAGAATAAATGAGGACCTCAAAGAAAAAAATGGAGCAGAGAGGATGCATTAAATAATGACAAATGTTCCGGAAGGCCAACGCCGATAACAACTAGGCTTGGGATAACACTAGAAGAAGAGGATTAGAAACTGTAGACTCTACTCATTAGTCATTAGTATTATAAATCTCGTCTGTAGACATTTACATTGATTGGGTTGCTCCTGATATGTCCTGTAAGATAACTGGATTTCCATAAATTTAGTCTTTGTTAACGTTTCCAGAGCAATTCTATATGTAAATGCAAACGCGAAAGATCTAGAAGTACCTTTAGACCATCACTAGCACATGATTTTATTGCGTCAGTGATCTGTACACAAGCTAGTCTTTGCACCTTTAGCAACTATATGATTGCATTTTGTTGTGCAGTTTTATTTAACCAAACCACAGCAGCATAGGTGATTAGAGGTCTGACAACTGTTAGATATGACCAATAGATCATTTTAGGTTTTCCCAAAAAGCCTATGGTAGGACCACATAACCCTTGTAGCTTTAGAGCAAGGTGTGAATTTCTATGTACGTTTCCTTTTGAAGATTAAATTTACTTATTCCGTTTTAAAAAAGATATCTTTCTTTTTCCATTTTTCTAAATAAGATAAACAGAAATAAATTCCTTGAATAATTGTTATACAACATTTTTTTATATTGAACTATTACACATATCGTGATCTTACTATAAAACATTAAACATTTATTACAAAGTGATTGTTTAAAAGAATATAACAGTAACCACACCCAATCGAAGGTCTAAAAATAATAGAATTTTAAAAATGCAGATCGTGCAGTTTCTACTTTGATAAATTCATTCGATTACTAATAGATCTATACTATATCAACTAAAAAAATACTGTTTATATCTCGACTATGAAGCTAAATTAACCGATTTACTGAAGCAAGAAGACATGCACCTGCATTGTTTATTAGTACAGTACAGATAGGCAATTATTGTATATTTTTTATAAAGGAAGTTCTTTATGAAATTTTAGCATTTTTACATTTTTCCTAATGCATACACTTCAAATATCCGCAACATTGCACATGTTAAAATGCACTTGCAAAACATAAAAACTAATATTCATATTTTAATATTTTCTAAAAAAATATCTTCTAGACCAGAAATTTGTCGGTCCAGTCCAAGAAGTTATTTAAAGCCTTAATGAAATATCTGCTTTATTTTTAAAGGCTTGTGCTCCTGCACTAGCGCCAGTTTTCACTAAGCTATTTCAACTATCATATGATACAGGTATTTTTCCAGAATCCTGGAAAACTGCTCAAGTACAACCAGTCCCCAAGAAAGGCTTCAATACCCTGCCTTCTAACTACAGACCCATAGCTCTTCTATCTGTAATTAGCAAAACTATGGAGAAATACGTCAATCACGAGATCCTGAGCTACCTTTGCAGATGGATATCCAACTTTCTCTCTAACAGGCACATCCAAGTTGTCGTAGATGTACATTCCTCCAACCTCTACAAGATCAACGCTCGACTTCCTCAAGGATCGGCTCTAGCTCCTACTCTATTCCTTTTACACATGAATGATCTACCTAAAGCCCTAATAACCCGATACACGGTTTTGCGGATGATAGCAACTTACACGGCTTCTTTCAATCAAGGTTTGAGATTTGTAGACGAGTGGGGAAGAAAGAATCTTGTTAATTTCAACGCTTCCAAGATAAGAACTTACTCTGGAACGAACATATTGCATCCATAGCAACTGCAGCAGAAAACCAATTAGGCTTTCTTTTTAGAGCATCGAAATATTTCTCTCCATTCAACGTAGCTACCCTTTACAAAGCCCAAATAAGACCTAATCTTGAATACTGCATGAGAATCGGCGGCTCCGTCAAGGCTCAGCGTTTTTTATGTAATACAGAGAAGACCAGTTCGACTAATAAACGACACCAGTAGGTATCACCAAAAACCTCTAGCCCCATTGTCCCACCGAAGAGCAGTGTCTGATCTTTCCCTGAAGAAGATTCGTTTGTTTCTTCATCCCCAGGGTACCTAGATTGTGGAACTCCTTACATTCCCACGTCTTCCCCACTCGTCCTAACTTGCATTCCTTTAAATCTCAAATTGATAAATTGCCTCTTCTGCCTCAATAGATGTTCTCGATACATTGGTATTTAGGTCTATACTTACGAGAACATACTTAAATAAAAAAAAACACGATAGTTTTCATAATTTAGGACTGCTCCTTTGATTGTTATAATAGTTTGGAACTGTTCTTAATTCTATTTTAAAGAATTCAAGACTACAATTTTGGAGATTATTGTGACTGTTTTTAATTTTTTCAATATCTTAAAGTGAAATTTAGCACGTACGTTAAATCACTATTGTACGAATTGGTAGTAAAAGAAGTGTTAAAATCACCATTCATATTTTTAGTATCAATAAAAAATGAAATTTTAAATTTGACCGTACTGTACTAAATGGAAATAAGCATCACAGGAAATGACTGCGTATATCTAGTTGCAATCCTGGACATAAAGCTCTTAACCATAAATTTCTTGTCTCAACTTGCAAGAAGTTTAGTTAATTAAATGGATTTAAGTCCGATCGAAGACGACGCAGGTGTGAGATGTGAATTTAATTATCCACGATCAGTGGCCCACATTGCAGAAACCGGAGATATCATTCAGAATATTACGCTAGACAAAAAGTGTATATGTAAATGGAAATCATTTAGCATAGAAGTTGTTTTCTGTAAAAAAAACTGGAAACTGGGGTAAATATATGCAATGGAATTTATTTATGAACCTGGATCGTTTTGTTGGGTTATAATCAAAAGAAATGTAGAGGGAAATAAAGAAAATTCGAATATTTCTGAGAAGATAAAAATAATGGAATCATTTACTATTTGTTTAAAATCACCTTCTGTGATGTTGACAATTTTTAATTTGTCATACCAGAAAGAGATTTGCATGATTTTGTAACAATTAAAATTAGAGTACCATCACGAGATTCCTAGATCTCTCAAAAGGTACAAAGAAATTTAAAAGAGAAGAAGAACCGATTGTTGAGTATCAAAAGAAATTAAATTTAAAGTAACAACGATCTTCACCTCTAGAACGTTAAAGAGAATAACAACCAAAGAGAAAAAATCTTCATAAATTTTTATTTAATTGATTATTCAGTTATATTATTTATTTCTATGAATTCCTAATAGATGGCGGTGTATTATTCATTCCAAGTTCATGCGGACTGACCTTTCTTATCTTAGTGAGGGTATTATATCCTGGTTTTGATCTTTACAGGTTTAAGTTTCATATTTTAATGGTTTCACAAATTCTAGCACGCTCAGAGTATAGTCGTTCACCAGAACTTTTAAAAAATTTTCGTTATTTAGTGTTAATATTTATTCTTTCACATATCCTCATATGTAATGTTATTTTATTCATTAGTGTTATGTTTTTTGTTTTATAATTACTGTTATTTTATATTATTCATTATTTTCCAATAATATGTGGCGGCCGTGGCAATAATTTTTTGTATGAAATTTATAATGATCTAATAGTGGAAGTTGATGACAGTGTTGAAAGAGGTAAAAGAAAAGTGGACCTTTGGGAAAAACGCGTGTAAATTGCAGTTCTTCAAAGGTTATAAAAACGCATCAAGTACCATCAAGTACCAGATATCTATGGGCTGAAAGAAATTATTCTACTTAACGTAGCATTCAAATCGAATTGAAGAGGAAAGAAGTGACAGATTTTGCGAGAACAACGGATTTAAATTTAAAACTATCGATAAGCGTCAGTCTATCATGGAAAGCAAGAGACTGGTTGTATAGAGCAACGATGATTTACAAAAAATCACAAAGCATAGAGAATGCGGCAGACCAATTTATTATCAGGATGAAACTTGGCACGACACACACGCAAAGGTGAAGAAAGGATGGGATGCTTAAAACCAGCGAAAATGCAGTCTAGACGTTCCTTCTAACAAAGGAAAAAGAATAAGCACTCTACATTGTGGAAGTTGTGACGGTTGAGTCTCTCCGCTAAAAAAATAAAATATTGTTTTCTGGATTACCATCAAGATATGGATAAAATTCTTTTTGGGTTCCTTTAAAACTTTACTCCCAAAACTCAAGAACAATAGCTTTATTGCTAAGGATAATGCATCTTATCATTCAAGGGTGAAGGTTAGAGTACCCACATCAAGTTCTACGTAAGGTGAGCTGAAATTTTTTTTTGGAACAGAATGACATTTACCATGTACAGTGCTACACAGAAAAACAATTATTAGAAGTGTTCCGTACAAAAACATTAACTGTTTGGTAAAACAAGAAGATCATGAAGTATTTGGGCTACCTCCCCATTACTTCGTCCTAAATCCTATGGAGCTACTTTGAGGTCAGTTGAAAAGGAACACTGCCAGCCAAAACCAAACTCCAAAATAAAGTGCATCTGTGATAAAGTTAATAGAAAGTAAAGTCGCTGCAATAGACAATCAAAACTGGACAAGTTGCATTGAACATGTTAAACAAGTAGAGCTAAAATACTTACTTTTCTGGTGTAAAAAAATTGATTATAAATGTAGGCAGTACTGATGACGATAAGATCGATACTAATATCATTACGATTTATAACTTTTTTAAGTTGTACTATAAAAAGTTTATATCTTGCTTATCAATATATTAATTACTGAGCTAAAACCTTTCAATTAAAAAAAATTAAAATTAGTAACGGTTTATTGGGTTTACGAAAAAAATAACTTTATTTTCATGCCGCGGTTAAGTATAATAATTGAAAAGAATAGTCAATACCTGCTAGTATAATATAGATCCTATTACGGCCCTGAGCTTTTAAGTGTCGACTGAGGTAGCTGTTAAGGTTAGTCAGTCCACACGATCTTGGAACGAATAATAAGTTAATTTGTTTGATATCTATCTAGATTACAGAACGTTGTATTTCAGTTTTCAAATAAATAGAAAAAACGAGAAACTAAAGTAAAATACAAAATACTAAAAAAAAGGAAAAAGTTTCGGAAAGAAAACTAAGAAAATGCTACTAAATTAGGTACTACAACATCACACTAAGGTTGCGCAGTTAATATATCATATATTTAAAGGATTACTTGATTAAGCTAGTTTTTTATAAATTTTAATCTTCTTGAAGATTTATTTGCGGTAAAATAATATTCTTTACTTACTTGTTTTTAATTGAAACTCCACGTCATCGGTGTCAGTAAAGAACCAAGTCTGAAACAAAATGAAATAGAAAATAAAATTTTGGTGCTGAAATATGCAGAATTCTCGGAAATTGTGAGAATTCATCAGTCTGTCGTGTTTTTGTTTAAGTTAATTGCTCCACAGCTTTAATTACTCGTGGTTTTACGTGCATATACACTACGCCAACTAAATTGAAGAGTATTTTCTTTGAAAAGACTAATTTAAAACTGGTTGGTTGCATGGAAATTTATTACTACGACATGAACATGATTTAACAACAAACAATATTATTTATATACACATATATATATATATATATATATATATATATATATATATATAGGTATATATATATATATATATATATATATATATATATATATATATATATACTATAATTAAAAAAATTGATACAAACGTATCTAGTGCTATGCTTTCATTGTATTCCAGATACATAACCTGCGTTTGTGCCTGGTTAGAATTCCTAACTCTAGGATCTAGGATACAGGATGCTGCGACACAGAAATAAATATTGATATACAAGGGCAAAACCAAACTGTAGACAAGTGTTTCGCTCGAGTTAGAGCTCATCAGTACAGTATAGTTTTATCTCTTCAGTCACTAATGTAGAGACATCCCCGGTATAGAATGGTAAATATTTGATGTAAAATATTGCCAAAGTATAAACCAATCGCAAGTACCGCCATCTCTGTTCAAAGAATGGCTCTCTTGTGGTCGCTTTGCACGTTATATAAAAATAATAATAAATGAACGGAGCGTTTTTTTGACAGTCTTATCTATACTAATATTATAAAGAGGAAAGGTTTGATTTTTTGTTTGTTTGTTTGTTTGTTTGAAATGAATAGGCTCCGAAACTACTAGACCGATTTTAAAAATTCTTTCACCGTTGGCAAGCTACACTATTCCCGAGTGACATAGGCTATGTTTCATTTAAAAAAAATAGGGATCCTTACTAAAATGCCATTAATGTAACCAAAAATGACCTTAAAATCCTTACATCGCGTGCGCTGAGAATACTATTGTTTATAGAATAAAATAATGTTCTACGATTTTGAAGAATATATAGATATCTACAAAAAATGCCGCGACAGCATATGTCTAACTGTTATAGCTACGTCACAATAACTAATTTTTAATTTTTTAAAAGTTTTTATCTTGGTATTAATCCTTATCAAAATAACTTATTTCATAATCACGACAGATATCACAAATTTAGCATGTGCAATGGGACGAGGCTACTTATAAAGGAATTAAAGGACAATTAAGTTGTAGTAACCAATATAACTGAACCACCAGCTGGTCAACTAGCTCATACACTGAGGATACCGATGATCCCAACTGATCTACCAAATCCATTTAAACCGCTTCAATTTCCTATCAAAACATCTTTCGCTTTTACTAATAATAAGTCTCAAGGTCAAACCTTCCAAATAGTAGGGATCGGTTTTCCTCATGGCCAACCGCCTAAGGTTTAAAGGGAAGCGTTGACCCAATAAATTTAATAGCTTTTGTTATTTTTCTTTAATCCCCGTGTAAAGCCGGGGCGGGCTGCTAGTATAACATGATTTCGTTACAACATAAAGAACATTTTATTTGAACTTTTTCAAAACGAGAATATAAAAAGAGATCAGAAAAAACTGTGGTACCACTGTTTTTTATGTAGCTATTTAAACGTTTAGACCAAAAATTTATCTATTAACATTAAAAAAAGAAATTCTTGCGACACCACTGAACTATGTAGTTCTTTGAGGATCCCAGTCAAGACAGCCGGGGTATAAAGATATCAAATTTCTAATCTATGTTTGCATCTTTTAGAGCCAGGTACTTTCAAACAAAATTTGGTACTTATCCGTGTCCAAATGGCATTTCATAGTAAATTTAACAACACACGCAAACACACACAAATAAAAAAAAGGTTCATTTTAAACAAACAAAAAGTGAAGAAGTTGGAAATGGTAGGTACTTTTAACAATAACTAATAGATAGTTGGCACTTAAATGTTTATTAATACTACAATTTAAATAATTTTCCACTCGCATTTAACGAGATACACCGTCACTATAAAACTGAAACTGTTATAGCATCGTTACTTTACTAATTGGTTTTATAAATAGTAAATATACGATTTTTTTATGGCATTTTTTGAAAGATAGATAATTAATTAAGAGTTAAGATACAGAAAACAGAATGTCCTCATCACACTACTGAAGGTTCATATAATCTTGAAGGGAGAGGTAAGGATAGGTTTTATCAGTTTATAAGAAAATCTGAGCAACAGTTTTGTTAGATTAGGACACAAGCAAAAACAGCAAAAAATTGAAGACAGCTGACGGATGAAATCGGACCACATGGTTCCCAAATACTTGCATCAGACCACATAGTTCCCAAATACCGACATCGAACCTAATGGTTTTTAAATACCTGCATGAGATCACACAGTTACCAAATATCTGCATAAGAAAACACTCCAGGTAGATATACTTACTTAAACGTAAGGAATGGGAAAATGTAAGCACTCAAAACAAGCTTTAGGGTTAAACAGAGTTTAAGACTGAAAAAGATTTAGAAAATTTCTGTGATTTTTGGGAATATACACATCTATGTTTCAAGGAAGTTTTGAATCATACCTAAAATTATATTATACTAGCGGCCGCCCGCGACTTCATCCGCGTGGACTTTAGTTTTTTGCCACCGAGTTTCATACAAATTTGCAACCCCTATTTTAAATCCTTAGGGATGGAATTTAAAAAAGTAATTTCTTAGTACACCACTACGTAATAAAACAAATTTATCTCGAATTTTTAAGACTCTACGCGTCTATCGACAGTTTCATGTCGTCCAGCAGCAGCGTGCTACCGTCTCATCGCTCCACACACCCCGCTCAGTAAAGCGCGAGTGGTATTAGACTATTATTTTTTTAAAACTTTAAAAACTTGCATGCTATATGCATGCAAAATCTTAGCCCGATCGGTTTGAAATTGACAAAGTTTTATACAAACTTTCATCCCTATTTTATCCCTTAGGGTTGGAGTTTATCAAAATCCTTTCTTAGGGGATGCCTAAGTCATAGTAGCTATATGCATGCAAAATCTCAGCCCGATCGGTTTAAAACTGGCACAGTTTCATACCAACTTTCATCCCCTATTTTATCCCCTTATTGGTGTAATTTATCAAAATCCTTTCTTAAGGGATGCCTACGTCATAGTAGCTACATTCATGCAAAATCTCAGCCCGATCGGTTTAAAATTGACAAAGTTTCATACAAATTTTCATTTCCTTTTTTTATCCCCTTAGGGGTGGAAATTATTAAAATTCTTTCTTAAGGAATGCCTACGTCATAGTAGCTATATGCATCCAAAATCTTAGCCCGATCGGTTTAAAATTGACAAAGTTTCATACAAACTTTGATCCCCTATTTTATCCCCTTAGAGATGGAATTAATCAAAATCCGTTCTTAAGGGATGCCTACGTTATAGTAACTATCTGCATGCAAAATCTTAGCCCGATTGGTTTAAAATTGACAGAGTTTCATAAAAACTTTCATCCCCTATTTTATACCCTTAGGGGTGGAATTAATCAAAATCCTGTTTTAGGGGATGCCTTCGTCGTAGTTACTATATGCATGCAAAGTTTTAGCCCAAACGGTTTAAAATTGACAAAGTTTCATACAAACTTTCATTCCCTATTTTATGCCGTTGCGCGTTGGGGGGTGGAATTAATCAAAATCATTTCTTAGCGGATGTCTACGTCATAACATCTTTCTGCATGCCAAATTTCAGCCCCATCCGTCTAGCGGTTTGAGCCATGCGTTCATAGATCATACAAACTTTCATCCCCTATTTTATCCCCTTGGGGGTGGAATTAATTAAAATCCTTTCTTAGCGGATGCCTACGTTATAACATCTACCTGCATGCCAAATTTTAGCCCCATCCACCCAGCGGTTTGGGCTCTGCGTTGATAGATCACTATATCAGTCAGTCAATCAGTCAGTCAGTCACCTTTGAGTTTTATATATATAGATAGACTAGCGGCCGCCCGCGACTTTATCCGCGTGAACTTTAGTTTTTTGCCACCGAATTTCATACAAATTTTCAACCCCCATTTTAAATCCTTAGGAGTTAAATTTAAAAAAGTCATTTCTTAGTACACCACTACGTAATAGAAAAAAACATATTCTCAAATTTTCAAGACTCTACGCGTCTATCGACAGTGTCATGTCGGCCAGCAGCAGCGTGCTACCGCCTTACCGCTCCACACACCCCGCACATTAAGACGCGAGTGGTTTTAGACTATTATTATTTTAAAACTATAAAAACTTGCATGCCATATGCCATCAAAATCTCAGCCCGATCGGTTTGAAATTCACAAACTTTCATACAAACTTTCAGCCCCTATTTTATCCCTTAAGGGTGGAATTTATTAAAATCCTTTCTTGAGCGATGCCTACGTCATAGTAGCTATATGCACAAAAAATCTCAGCCTGATCGGTTTGAAATTGACAAAGTTTCATACAAACTTTCATCCCCTATTTTATCGCCTTAGGGGTGGAATTAATTAAAATCCTTTATTCGGCGATGCCTACGCCATAGTAGCTATATGCATGCATAATCTCAGCCCGATCGGTTTAAAAACAAACTTTCATCGCGTATTGGATCCCCTTAGGGATGGAATTTATCAAAATCCCTTCTAAGGAATGCCTACGTCATAGTAGCTATATGCATGCAAAATCTCAGCCCGATCGGTTTAAAATTGACAAAGTTTCATACAAACTTTCATTCCCTATTTCATCCCCTTAGGGGTGGAATTTATCAAAATCCTTTGTTAGGAGATATCTACGTCATAGTAGCTATATGCATGCAAAATCTCAGCCCGATCGGTTTGAAATTAAAAAAATTTCAGACAAAATTTCATTCCCTATTTCATCCCCTTAGGGGTGGAATTTATCAAAATCCTATCTTAAGGGAAGTCTACGTCATAGTAGCTACATGCATGCAAAATCTTAGCCCGATCGGTTTGAAATTGAGAAACTTTTATACAAACTTTCATCGCTTATTTTATTCCCTTAGGGGTGGAATTTATTAAAACCCTTTCTTAGGGGATGCCTACGTCATAGTAGCTATATGCATGCAAAATCTCAACCTGATCGGTTTAAAATTGACAAAGTTTCATACAAACTTTCATCCCCTATTTTATCCCTTTGGGGGTGGAATTAATCAAAATCCTTTCTTAGCGGATGCCTACGTCATAACATCCACCTGCTTGCTAAATTTCAGCCCAATCCGTTCAGCGGTTTGAGCTGTGCGTTGATAGATCATACAAACTTTCATCCCCTATTTTATCCCCTTGGGGGTGGAATTAATCAAAATCCTTTCTTAGCGGATGCCTACGTCATAATATCTACCTGCACGCCAAATTTCAGCCCCATTCGTCCAGCGGTTTGGGCTCTGCGTTGATAGATCACTATGTCAGTCAGTCAATCAGTCAGTCAGTCACCGTTGAGTTTTATATATATAGATATACTTATATTGAACTAATTCGAAAATCTTTATTGTTTTAGTCCCAACCGGTCGACAACAGTTTGCGGCATACAATTTTTTTTTTCACATTCTGACAGCCCTTCTGCTCCATCACTGAAATTTCAAATAGAATGTGGAACCGATTCGAGACATCTCCCGGACGATCCACAAACCCACAAGCTTCCTTATTTTGACATGCCAGAATAAACAGCACTTAGCAAAAATGATGCTGATCAACATAGGCAAAGATAAATAATCAGGCAGCCATTAAGGCTTTATTTAAGGGCCCTTAAACTGGTACCCAGACTAATGCCGAGTAGAACTCGATTTTCTGACAGAATAGAACAGTATTAAACTAGTTTGGGTTCAAGGATAAGGAACGAGCAGCTTGATCAACTTGCAGGAAAAGTATCGGCCACAATATTCTACGATCCAGAGTCAGCTCCAGGGGTAATAAACGAACCGTCTGGAGCCAAATGCAAGCCTGAATCTGTAGATAACGTAATCAAAACTAGGAACACATCTCTGGACAAGCACACAGCAGAGGAGCTAAAACACTGCATAAAATCAGCTACGAGTGATTGCAGGATTGCTTGTCAAACTATGAGCCTGTTTAATGGAGATCCAAACTGCAGATTATGTGGCAGGGAACCAAAGCAGTTAAACACTTACTGTATCAGTGCGAGGCACTGAATCATAGGAAACAATCAATTATAGAAGACTTCAGAGTCCCTCCACAAACATATGGCACCCATATAACAATATCAAACTAATTTGGCTGCCAGGACATAAAACAAGACAACAAGCAGACTAGTAAACTTGCAAGAATAGCATCAGCAACAATAATACTTGTGCTAGAAGAGCTGAAACACTGCGCAAAAAAGCATGAATCAGTTTATTACAGGATTCCTCACGGGCTTTAATGGAAACCCATCCATTTTTTGGAGACTTCAGTGGCCTCCCAAATAAAACGTACCCATCCCTGTACAAACTAGTAGAGAGCATCAAGATCTTGTCGAAGGTGACATGAACCAATGGAAGAAGCATGTAGTATGATCACTATATGTCAGACACCTCCTTAAAAAAAAGTATACATCTGTCAATGTCAAAACTGTGCTCAATGGATTTGAGAATTGTTACTCTAAATACTGTCTTCAAAATTCAGTTAATATCCCAAAAATACAGTTTTTTTTAAATATATCTTCTGCAAGTTTTATCCTGTTTATGAAATTATTTATTTATTTAAACGCAATGTATGTAAATAAAATCTTTAACCATTATCTTAAATAAACTTTATGGCTTAATCGCAGAAATTCCATTTTTTTTATTCTCTTATTATTATTTGTATCAATTCTTCCCACGAATGTTATCAGAACCTAATACAAATTTGATGACTAAATATAAGATATGACATGATTTTTATAATATATCTATTAGTCAAACCAAATAATAATAAATTGTTGAAAATAAACAATCCAGTCTGAAAATAAACCATACATTTTATCGCTGGGTAATTGAAGTTGATACGAATATCTTTGTTTATTAAACCCGTTATTAAATTAACTACACACGAACTACCTACTTCTACTTCCAAAGTTATTACCCATAACAAAGTAAATGTAACATTTTGCTGATCGTTAAAATTATAGTGTAATTTTCAAGTTAACTATAAGAAAAACAACGTTTATTCAACAAAAATTAACAAGAGTTAGGTTAAAAAAACTTTTAAAAAAAAAATTGAACCGCCTTCAAAAAAAAAAAAGAAAATGCACTAAAAAGACAGAAATACTACTAACATTCCAAATATAGATTTAATAGCTAAGATTAAAATAGAGGGTAATTTGCCATTGGAGCCGACTTCAAGGAAATCGAATTCAGATGCCTAGTTGCTTCCATTTTTTTTAAGAAATAAAGACTTTATTTCTGGCTTTTTAGTGCATTTTTTTTTGAAGGCGGTTTAATTTTTTTTTTAAGTTTTTGTGTTATCCTTTTTAGTTGCTACTTGGCATTGTCAGATGTGAGCGCAAATTCATGATGTACTATCTTCAAAATCTTCCGAATACCGTGCAAGAGGTACTGAGTTCAATCCCCAACAATCCCGACATGTACCAATGTGACTTTTTGAAGACATAAGTAAATTCTCTAACACCTAGAGGCACCATGCACGTATGATGAAGGAAAACATCGTGATGAAACGTGGACTTAATTGTCTAAAATCACCAACCTGCAGTGAGCAAGCGTGTTGATTAAATGCTTATTCCTTCTCATTGTGAGAAGAGACCTTCGGCTTTAGAGTGGACAGTAACGGGCTAATTATTATGTTTTTATGTTATACATCATTATTAACATATTAACTTAACTGCAGAGTTTATTCTGTTGATTTTTGTGGTATATTTCCTGGAGTATCTTCCACATTGATGATCAAACTATAACCAAATTTCTATGGAACCACACAGATACTCTACTTTTTTGAATGCAAAAAGAATTTTTCAAATCGGATTATAGATATTCCGTAACATACATAAAAAAAAGGTCGAATTGAGAACCTTTTCATTTTTTGAAGTCGGTTAAAAGTAACGGAACGAGATAGTACAATTACAATTAAAAACTATTTTTAAACAGCAACAAAGGAGAGTTAAAATACGAATATATGACAAATCAAATTAGTATTTTTATTAAACAGTTTTATTGAATCTATACTTCGCAGACTATCCAATTTATTCAATTAAATTGATTTATTAAAAAATCCCCGAAACATGCTCCATAAAACTAATTACTTTTTTTTCAAACGGAATTTTATAATCCAAGTTATTCTAGATTCACAATCGTTAATCCCAACCGTAAATACTCAAAATGGTCCATGGAACGCTTTAGTTTTGAATATTTTTTTAAGTAACAATAAATATTTTAATATATTTATTATGTATTTGTTTAGCTGTTTATTTTGCTACAAATTCATCCTATATATGTCTTTATCTGACTGCTAAATTCTATAGAAAACAAGTTCTCAGACAAAAAACATAGATAAGAAAAAAAGGCGTGTGATACTCTGAGAATTCCGATGGTAGCAAAGCTTTCTATGCTATCTTTTGACAAAGGAGTAAGCCGGAAAAATATATTTTTGAATTATAAATTTAATAAATAAAATAAATTTAAAAAAATACCATCCTAATATGTATGATGTTTTATGCAGCTGGACCGATTTTGATGAAATTTTTTGTACGTGTTCAAATGGTTTGGATACTTTACAATTTGGTCAAGTATAAAATGTGTTTTTCAATTAATTTAATTTTTCATTTATTTTTAAATTTATTAATCAGTTATACGAATTCCTAATAGACGGCGATGTAAGTTACTTGATATAACTCTCTATCAACGTCTGAAATCTATTTCGGGTAGATACCCGGTAGATTGCGCTGTGTTGTGATTTCTAGATTATTCATCGGGAAAACTCTAGAATTACTGGACTAATTTGCTTAATTTACATCTTGAAATATTTGTGAAAGTCCAGGAAGGTTTGATGAGAAACATAAATAATAAGTAACGGAAAATAGAAAAAACGGCAATTTAATATTCCAATAGAAAGTATGTATTAATGATATTTTTCTATGAATCCCTAAAGTTAAGGTATAAATTAATTTGTTTGGTATCTAAGTTACAGATGCTCAGTAGATGGCGTTATATTTCGATTTCTAAATAAATAGAAAAATGAGAAACTAAAGTAAAATAGACAGTAGTAAAAAAAATATAAAAAGCGGATAAAAACTAAGAAAATACTTACTAAACTAAGAACTATGACTCCACCGCAAGGTGGCGAAGTCGCGCGAAATCTAATTTACCGTTTATGGAGATGCTATCAGGAAACTAGTGATGTAAGGAAAAGGCATGAAGGGACTAGAAGAAAAACCACCCAAGAAAGGTTTTTTTATTTTTCAAGCTAGACGCAACAATTCTAAGACTACTCGTGAAATTTCTTTCAACCTCTAGAATACTCACGGAATAACAGTGACTGAAAAAAATATCAGACGTCTACATAAAGTTGGTCTTCATTACTGCAGACCAGTAAGAGTACCATCACTCTGGAAATCGTACAGAACATCTCACGTGAGACAAAGCAAAATGAGCCAATGTCCTGTTCACCTACGAGTTACGGTTCGGATTTCATCCTAATTCTAGAAGAGTAAGAGTTTGACGTAGACGTAGCACTTTAGGGAGAATGAGCCACTTTCAGGAGGTCTGTAATTACCAAGGTGGTTCTATCATGGTATGTGCTAAAACCATACGCAACTCGTTTGCCTCGATAGAACCATGAAACAACAAATTTATTTACAACAACCAAAAGTTCAACCATTTTTCCAAACTGTTGGCACAGAACTAATCTACAAACACGACTACGCTCGTCCTCATGTTGCTCGAGAAGTCCGACTGGTTCTAGGAGTAGAACCTGGTTACTTTATCATGACCTGCACAAAGGGAACTTCTGCACAATAAGCAAGTATGCCTAGAAGATGTCAGGTGGCATACACCTTATTACAAACAAATCATAGGTACCACACAGTATTCATTTAATTTTATGTTAATTAAAAATGTATCGCTATTGGGTTATTTTTTAAAAATATTGCTAATATTCTGTTAATTTTTACCTGAACTTGTAAAGCATTAAAAAAGGATGTTAAAGTAAATAAAATAATTTAAAAATCGATAGAACACTACAAAATAGAAGAACTAAGATATTTGTTTATAAATAGTGCATCTGTAAAATGCTCCAATAAAAGAATAGAACACGTAAATATTACTCTTCTTTAATACATTCGAAGTTAATGTGAAAAACTCATGGACTGACAACGAAAAACCGAGTTTTTTAATTTATCCTTCTACATAATCTCTATTGATTTCAACACACATGGTCTGCCGTCTCTTCAACATCAGTGTTTCTTTTAAGAAACCTGTGAAAATATCCTTGTGTCGTCTGTGTTGGAAGCGAAGCGCTTTTTAGAAACAAATTTGATATTTTCAAGCTGCCAAATACAGAAGAGAGAAATATTCCAGCAAGTCGTATAGATACATCAAATCCATCAGTTTTTTTTACCTTTTTTACAACAACTACTCTTTTGTCCAATACGAAGAAGAGTGGGGATCATTTTCGAGGAAAGTCTTCCCACGTTCAAATTCAGTTGTCCACTCTTTCTAACCATCGACATTGAAAGACCCGTAAACATTTGTCAACTCTGGATGATGAACTCTCTTAAGGGTCAATCCTACTGCAAAAAACGTGTCCAAAAACAGCCAACATAAATTTTCGCTCTGTCTGTGTTAGACCGATAACTTTACACCTTGCCCTCGTATAGGTGGAAAATTTTACTTTAATCCAAAACGCTAGAAATATCACATTTGAAAGAGTTTACGACAATTCGTATAATTTAGCCGAACTTGATTAAGCTCAGTAATAAATCTAAGCCTATTAAGTGAAGGGATAAAAACGTTAGTGTGCAGCAAGTACATTTAATTTTTTCAAGTGTCTGCTTGTTAGTGGGGTTCTAAGTATGAGTAGTAGGGCACTTGAGTTAAAACAGACGTTAAGTTTTGTGTTTTTCATCACTTGCCGCTACCAAAAAATTAATAGGCCTTTGGGATTTCAAGCAAGCTCGTATGTGTGTGACTTCTACAAATAATAAACACATGGAGAGTTGGGAACGCAAAGCATATTTAAACCATTGACGTAGGAATTTTTTACTGAATAAAATAAGATATGTTTATGGTATGATAATGCAGTTTTTATTGTTTAGAAGTATCGTGGATAATTTTTAAAATAGTATATTCTGTATACCAACCTATTTTAAATGCTGAGAACTTACCATTCGTTACTGTTAGTTAGTAACTTAAAAAAATTGTAGTAAAACTTTATGCTTATTTTATTATTCTATTCGAATAATCAAATGGTAATTAAATTCTCGTAACCGTTCGTTAGACAATGTTGAATCGATTCAAATCAATGAAATGCAGCTATATGAGTTCATGTCTAAATTGAATAATTTTATTGGCTGTGATAGATTTTTATAAACAGTGGGAACAAGCATTGTTATCTTAAAAGTTGAGAAACTACGAACAATATATGAGCTTAAACATCAGTCATATTAGAAAACTAGTTTTTAAGAGAATATTCCTGAAATTACGGCCATCGCATATAATATCATAATAAACTTAGCTGCTTTCTTTGATTAAGACTATTGTTTTTAATCATCGACTGGAATATCAAATTTTACTTTTTTACATTCGATAAGTTCAATAACGACGCTCATCGAGCTCCTCCCGCACTCCACCCTCACGTTTCCCACACTCCATATGCTTACGCTTCCCACACTTAAGGAGTTAGGGCACATCGAGATGGTCTGGTGGTTCCTGGCAAGTGGAGGCACTATAGAGCGGAGTTCTTCTGAGCTAAGTCCGTTTAAGTATCGGTAAAACAGGGAAAGATCAGACACTGCTCTTCAGTGGGACAATGGAGCTAGGTTTTTGGTGATACTGGTGTCGTTTATTAGTCGAACTGCTCTTCTCTGTTTTGCATCAAAAACTCCGAGCCTTGTCGGAGCCGTCGAACCCCATACATACAAACAGTATTCAAGATTAGATCTTATTTGGGCTTTGTAAAGAGTAGCTAAGTTGGATGGAGGGAAATATTTCCATGCTCTAAAAAGAAAGCCTAACTTCTTTCCTGCTGCAGTTGCTATGGATGCAATATATTCGTTCTAGAGTAGGTCCTAAGAGATCGTTATACCAACCAGCGTAATGGAGTCGCTTGCTACTAGTGTCTGATCGTTCATTATGATGGATGAGTTGTATGTTTGCCTCTTGTTGGATAGACAACATGTCTTTGTCTTGGAAGCGTTGAAATTAACAAGATTCTTTCTTCCCTACTCGTCTACAATTCTAAAATCTTGAGTGAAAGAAGCCGTTGTGTATCTTTTGTCCGCATCCAGAATATCTAGGGAAATGGGACGGTTGTGCTCTTTGTTACAGTGTAGGTTGCGATTATCTGCAAAACCGTGTATCAGGTTTTTAGTGGCTTCTAGTAGATCATTTATGTGTAAAAAGAATAGAGTAGGAGCTAGAGCCGATCCTTGGGGAACTCCAGCGTTGATCTTGTAGAAGATGGAGGAATGTCCATTTACGTCAACTTGGATGTGCCTGTTGGAGAAAAAGTTGGATATCCATCTGCAAAGGTTTGGCGAGAGTCCATATGAAGGCAGTTTGTTTAAGAGAGATGCATGTCACACTTGATCAAATGCTAGTGGATGGCATCACTCCAGACATATGCTAGCAGATCGGCGAAAACCATATTATTTGTCACTTAAAAGGTTTGTGTATATCAAGGTAGCTCAGGATCTCGTGGTTGACGTATTTGACGTTGACATATATAATAAACAATTTTATTTGAATATATTACCGAGAAAAATTATAGCCCAAAAAAAGTTAAAAAATTTGTCCGCCTATGTTTAAAACAATTCCTTGTGGACTATTCCACAAAGTAACTTTGTATATTTCCCACGACATGTATGTTTACATATTATGTTCAACTTTTTATGCACGCCAATGTTTTCTTTAACATGTTAGAGGGTCCTTGCAAATTGGAACATTAAACATTAACCGGAATATGTTACCAAGTTGTAAAGCTAATTTTAATTTTTCAATTATCATCTACCTACAGATAAATTAATGCCGTTTTTTAATTACATTTAAAGTTTTTTGACCTATCATATAGTCATGCACAGTATAAACAATGGAAAAATGAAATTATGAGAAACGTAGTTATAGCTGTTTTTATTAGTGAATAAATTTTGAATAAACTATGTTCTAAAAATTAAACTTTTGGTTTGTAATAAATAAAAGTAACTCGATAACGAGCGGAAATCTGATTATTTTTATAACGGTTCTTTTGAAATAATTCTTGAGTGTATTAGGAAACCCGACCTGTTTGTGTTTGATGACGATTTTCTCAAAGATGTTTTTAGTTCTTAGTCTTAAGCCGCGTTTACACCGGAGTTTGAAACACAAGTTGCAAACAGAAATTGCAAACATCTCTAAAAACGCGCATTTTTAGACGAAACATTTCTTTGTTGCAAACAGTTTTTCAGTGTTTGCAACAGAAATTTTTGTTTCCACCTGAAGTCGGTAAAGATCAAAGGAAGTTGCAAACTTTTGTTTGCAAAACTGGTTTCGGTCACTATGTGCCGTTGAAACACGAAACATAAACATTCCCGCAATCATTAAAGTTAGGTATTCAAAATCCTCACTGATCATTCTTAAGGTGCGTTTACACCGGAGTTTGAAACACGAGTTGCAAACAGAAATTGCAAACATCTCTAAAAACGCGCATTTTTAGACGAAACATTTCGCTGTTGCAAACAGTTTTTCAGTGTTTGCAACAGAAATTTTTGTTTCCACCTGAAGTCGGTAAAGATCAAAGGGAGTTGCAAACTTTTGTTTGCAACACTGGTTTCGGTCACTATGTGCCGTTGAAACAGGAAACAGAAACATGTATTAAATAAAATGTTAACGATAATAAAAATATTTTCAGTGATTAGTTCTTAAAATATGAGTTATTATTTAAAAACTAAATATCCCTAATTACCTTTACGTTGTCTCCCAACAAATCTACAAGAGCAGCACACACTTCTGGTACAAATAAAGAAATACCAGTAGTAAATTTTATTGCTTAAAATTATAAAAATATATTTGCCATAAAATACCCTAGGACCTTTTAGAAGTGAGAGTGGGGGATTCTTAAACAGGTTCTGAGTCTTAATAACAATATTTTATACTATATTATTTAAAAATGGCTGTCAAAATAACAAATATAGGCTATGTGTAGTCTACTTATAACGTTTTACCTTTATGTTATCCTTCAGAAGATCTATCAAAGCCTAGCACACCTCAGGTATAAACAAAGATATGGTTGATTTTGATATCTTGAACAGGTAACTCAAGCTTGTGTATGAATCTCCGGTAGCTAAAAAGCGTAATGTTACGGCTAGTTTTTCCGTTACAGAAATAGCCTTTCGTTAATTCGTATCCATTTTTAAAATTTTGTGACCAATTATTAAAGTTAGATATTCAAAATCCTCACTGGTCATTCTTACAAAGTTTTTAAAACTTCCGTCCGTTTTCAGTTCACCTGATAGAGGGTTAACATCATCTCTATTTAAATCGTCCAACTGTACGTAGCTCTGGAATGCAGAGACGGCCTCACCCAGTATCGTCTCAGCCTACGTTGCTTTGACAACACGACACACGCCGCCGCGGCTAAAATGACATCCTCGACACTTGACATCCTGGGAAGTACTGATCCCAGGCGAGTCATAATCAATGTCGAAAGTGTTTCAAACATTTTCATGAAACATGGAAATAAAACCATGAAATAAAAATTGCAAACTTTTATTTTAAACTAGTGTTTGAAACTGCTGTTTGCAATAAAAGTTTGCAACTTTTTGTTTGAAACTTTGGTGTAAACGCACCTTTACAAAGTTTTTAAAACTTTCGTCCGTTCTCAGTTCACCTGATAGAGGGTCAATATCATCTCTATTTAAATCGTCCAACATCAAGTGACACACGCCGCCGCGGCTAAAATGACATTCTCGACATCCTGGGAAGGACTGATCCCAGGAACCAGAACATAGGCGAGTTATAATCAAGGTCGAAAGTGTTTCAAACATTTTCATGAAACATGGAAATAAAACCATGAAATAAAAATTGCAAACTTTTATTTGAAACTACTGTTTGCAACTGCTGTTTGCAATAAAAGTTTGCAACTTTTTGTTTGAAACTTCGGTGTAAACGCGGCTTTAGGACGAGTCGCATTCTCGTGAAGTTAGATTGACATTTTTTCAAAGATCTTTTAGGCAAGTTTTTAACAATTTATAAACTATTAAAAATATTTTATAATGAAGGTAGGTACACTAAATGTGAACGAATTAACGTAAGTTAAATTTGTAAAAATTTGATCAACGATTTGTGGGGATGTGTTAAGGCCTTATCATACTAGCTTAACAGCCTTTCGCAATCCGCTAAATAAATTCATACTTCCCTGTAATAAAATCAATTGAAATTAAACACTAACATGACATATACACCCCGTGGGAACTACTGTGTTTGAAATCAAACATATTGTCTGTCCATTGTGCTTTTAGGAGGGTCGAAAAATTGATAAAATTAACCTTTTAACGCATCCTCTTGACTATATGTAATGTAGGGTCAAATATTTTACGATAGGTGTGGCAACATATCATTAAATTTGAGTTAATTAAATTTTTGTTGATACATAAATTCTCTTTGATATAGAACTTTTCAACATATCGATTTTAAAATACCTTTGAAAATAATTAACCAACAGTAGTGTTTTACAGCAGGTAATTTAATTATCGTAAATGGCTGAAACGGTAACTAAATTGTTCTAATTTATAGATATTTCTGTCATAAATAACGTACAATCAGTGGAAATGTAATTATTATTTGAAATTATCCCAACAAAATCAAAAATAATATACTAATATATCAATAAAATGAATCAGCTCGTTCAGGAATAATGCACATTAAAATGTAACTAGATAAAAGTAAATTATTTAAATGGATTTTTTAATAGGAGTAAAAAATATTTAAATTTTTAATGACATAATTTTACAAAATTTAAAAAAAAAGCATGAAGTATTTGTCGCGCAAACTGTTTACTTTAGAAAAAATGATGCTAGAAACCTTTTTGCTCAGAAGAACTCCGCTCTATAATGCCTCCACTTGCCAGACCAGCCAGAGCAACGCGACGTGCCAACTCCATGCACCCTATACTGTTCAGTGCCCGACATCGAGAACGGATCGATTCCTTCATCCCCTCCAGATTATGGAACTCCTTACGTCCCCACGTCTTTCCCACTCGTCCTAACTTGCAGGCCTTTAAATTCTAAATTAATAAATTACCTCTTCTGCCCCAATAGATGTTCTCGGTACATTTGTATTTAGGTCTATATCTACGAGGACATCCTTAATATAAAAAAACCTAAATATCATTTTTAAAGACCTATCCATAGATACCCCACACGTATGGATTTGATAAAAAAAAATGAGTAACAGTTTTAACAATGAAGTACCCCCAATTTTTTTTTTGTGTAAAATCTTAAGGCGATTCACAGAATACATCTACTTACCAAGTTGAAACAGTATAGTTCTTAAAATTTCGGAAAAAAAAAGCCAGTGACATACGGACGGACAGACAGACAGAAAGACATGACGAATCTATAAGGGTTTTTTGCCATTTGTCTACGGAACCCTAAATACAGGGCCAAACTATTATAAAAAAAAGTGAAAAATATAGAGATAATACACATGAGGGTTAAAAAATCAACTCATCATACATATAAGCCAACACACAAAGAAGAATAAATATACAAGATAGACACACGTATGTATAAGATTATACTAAATATTAAAAAAGAGATAATCTAGGAATATTACAAAAAAAAAAGAAAGAAAAATATAAAAAAAATTAATCCAGAACGAGTTATAAATACAAATATCGAGATATCGTAAGTAGAATAAAGGTGCTTTTATACAAAAATATAACTTTACAAAAAAATCAATACCCAATCAATTAAGCTCCCGTAGGGAACAATATATTGCCTAGGTTCCCATAACATTTATTCCCACGCATTACCGGGACGCCTGTTATCATCAATTAGAATAAATTCAATCTGTACTAGTTACTGGTGCCCCACACCATCTACCAACCCCTCCGAGTCCGTTCTGAAGCCCGTCTGCACGTGATTCCTAATGTAAATCTACATGCATTGACTTCCTGTCCATTGTTTATGGTTTATACCCACGATAAAAAGATACCTAAAGGGATAATTTTAGAAGTTGCAATAAAAGACTTTAGTAGCAAATTTAATTTGTATTTTAAATAAAGATAAACATCCAGAATAGCAAAAAAAATAATTACGTACTCTAACGTTAATCAAGGAGCGAAATTCTCTATTTACAATTTACAGATCTCAAAAAACTATTTGGTTTTGGTATAAATCACCAGTAAAGAAAAAAAAGGTGCAGCTCTGGAGAAAATATGGACAAACTGAGAACATAAGTGGTACAGAAATTGATTGCACATGGCCGTCGAGAGGCTAAAAATTACCCGGGGCAAAAGCATTTTGGACGTTCTTTCTTCCCCTACAAAATCTTAGACGTACATTCAAATGGCAAACAAACAATGACGAGCAAGCAAACATGGTAGCCATAGCACTTGCGTTTGGTTTGACAAATTTTTATTTTGAATATAAACAAAAGCAAAGCAAGCGACAAGCTCGGCAAAAAAGATGGTGGATGTTAAAATTCCATAAAAACCGTAACAGGTAAAGAACTCGTGAGATGCACTAAGCACGCGCCAACGTGTAAATACCTCGCAAGCGTTTGCCACAAGCTTTTTTTGATCTGTATTTGAAAACCGACAAAACCCCCAAACGCTGGTTCCATCTCATGTAAGCCAAGCCAAACACGCTTGTGTTTGTGGTAGTTTGCCGAGACTTGTCAAGCATGTAAACCTACCATTAGGTCTAATAGCATATCGAATGCTCGCCGGATTAATCTGAACTGTTTCCTGTCATGTTCGAAAACTTAATGTCATTTTTTGGTTACTGTATCCAATAAAAATTAGCTAAATTACGTAGAAAACCACTTTGGCATGGAAACAATAGGTGGTATCCTTTCTTCTTGGGCAACGAGTTTTAGTTTCTGGAGGGTGCTAGAATGAAATTCAACATGTGTTCAATAGGATTTATGTCTTGCAAATTTGCTAGCCTTGGTAATCTTTGAATACTTTCAAAGTTCTGTGCATTTTCTACTCTTCTCGAGCGTTAGGGTCATAAAAATGAAATTTTTTTCAGTTTTATTTTTGAGATGATAAATAGTAGGTTCAATAATGTTTTAAGCATCTATCTCGAGTAATAGTGCTTGGAATGGAAATAATCTGCGTAGGACAAGCTTTCCAAAGTATTACGGATCCTTCTTGGTATGGAGCGACTTCTCTGACAAAAGATAGTCTTTCTTGACATCCTGTCACTCTCCAAATTCTTTCTCGCTGCTTATCACTAACTAAACCAAATCTGCTTTCGTCCGTCCTTTAAGCTTAAATTCATTTTGAGTGTATAATATACACATTACACATATTATGTGCTTACTGTAGACGAGCGACTGTGTCTAGGAAGTAACCTGGGTAGTTTTAATGGTCCTGAATCGTTAGTTCTATCTATGAAGTCTTCGCTCTATTGTAATACTGGAAATTATTCGACCATACGTTCTTCTTAAATGACTTTCGACAGCTGAAACTATTATGGTTCGGTTCCGACGTACATAATCTGCTAGATACCGATCTTTTCCTGCATAAATTACTCTATGACGTCAAATTCCACGTCTCCAATCAACACTGTTAATTTTATCGAACAAATGCACCATTCGGATAATCCATCCGCAATTGGATAATTCGGCATATTCTCATCATGCACAGCCACAATTCTTGCTCTATTGAACACTGAAATTCTATTACCAGACAATTGCAAAGAAGAACTCAACAATCACTTAAACACACTAAATTGATATGAACTCATTTTTAAATATTGGTATTATAGGAAATTGTTTTCGTAAACTTTTTTAGATATCTATTACTGATGAAATAATTTTACGAGGGGCTCCAAAAGTATTTTTATTTAGGCTCACGGTAACTTATCTTGTCATATTTTTAGTATCGTCTTTTGTTTTCGTCTCGTTACATTCATTATGTATTGATTTCATTTTTAATTTTTTATTATTTATTTATTTTTATTATTTATTCGATTTCATCGTTTCTTTCATAATTTTTCATTACCTTGTGAATGTGTTTAGTTCCCCAAAGATATTCTGTAGGCAAAACTAAGTTATCATAATTCGGTACATCCCCTGATAAGTAAGCACCAGTGGGTGCACCAACCGTAAATTATCTATTCGAATTGAATAGGGGTGAGTCGCAAAAAGGACGAAAAGGGCCTCAGTCGTTTCCCACGGGTAATACACGCGTAGAAGTGTGCGACGAAATTTATGTTTATTGTTACGAACAATGAGCTTTGTTTTGTCAGTTCCATTTGTTGAATGTGTCGAAAACCACTTGATGTGTGCCGTATTGGGAATTATTTTCGGTTTTGATTTATTTGTTTGGTTGGTCACTGTAATTTGAATTCAATTTAACATTAAAATCAATTTTACCTCAATATATTTTATATTGGGAAGCCGTGGTTTATAGAAGTATGAAAAAATTTACTTACATCAACTTTTTGAATTTCTCATATTAATAAATGCGTGTTGCACTTGGTGAGGGCCGACAGAAGCGAATACTTCTTATCGGGCGTTATGAGTATATGTGCTTTAATGAAATTTTAGGTCTAATTATTAACTATTTATCCATAATCCAGTTTAACATATTCCTGCGTATATACAAGCTCTACTCTTCTCACCTATTTTTTTTTCTCTCTTCCTCTCACACTCAATTGCTTCATTCTTGTTACTGTGATATATTTAAGCGTCGCGTGACGATGAGATTAATTTACTGCAGAAAATAGAAAGATGGACACAATACACACAAGAATTATTTAAAGATGACAGACAAATAGAAGACACAGTACAATACAACAGTACAGAAACTGGGCCAAGTATAACAAAAGAAGAGGTTATGCATGCAGTAAGATGTGCAAAAGATAATAAAGCTACAAGACCTGATGAAATTCCAGCAGAAATTATTAAATTAAGCACAGAGAATCAAAAGTCGGTCTTTTTTATTGCGATACATTGCCAATTCCTTTCAGAGGAGAGCATCGTGGCTACTGTTGTCAGGAACTTCTCCACTTTCGTCATCACACAATAAATCTAACATCATATTAAGATCGCATTTAAAGCCAGATCTGCCTGATTCTGGATCGAAAGAATCTTTTTATAATTATTATTATTGACAAAAATAGTAAACGATTAAAGATGTTTTAGCTGTTTCACAGGTTGTAATGTTTGTTGATCAAACTAAAAGGTAATTTGTCATTGTTTGGTCTAAAACTGTACATTTATCTTTATTTAATTTCATTTTCCAATTAGCTGTCCAATCCTGAGATCATCACACAGATCATTATAATGTGCTAGAGGGTTTGCAAAAAGTTTGGTATCGTCAGCAAAGAAAATGATATTTATTTTTATGTTGGTGGACAAATCCCTGTCGTAGCCTAGAAATAAAGGAGGTCCTAGCACTGAACCCTGCGGTAGACCACTTATGAGAACTTGATAAAAAACCATTTATTTTGTTTGTTTATTTTTTTCAAGTTTGACGATAATTTACGAACCAGTGGCAACATAACCATTTAACATCTTTAAAATATCATCTTTATTATTTTCTTCGGTGACTGGTTTGAAAAATTTATGCTTTTAGCGAGGGAACTTAATAGATTCAGATTGTAATTGCCTATACATTGTTACCTTCCAAAGACAAAAATTGCGTGAATTATGTTCTCAGATTTGACGAAACTGCTGACTTAATGGTATCTGTCGATTTTTAAATAAATAGAAAAAGGGAAAAATTAAAGTTAAAATTAAATGAAAAACATTTTCAAAGACAATGACGGTTAAACTAAGAAGAAACAACTACTTCCTGGGCTATATGCCCCAACGGATATTGGATTATACTTCAAAGTCAAACGGGGTTGGCATATCTAATAGATAATTTAAACCAACCATTCTGGTTTGCAGTTAGAAGGGACAACATAACTTGTAGACTACTATCACATCTTTTACACTTTCGTTATTGAAAGATATATATTGATTGTGATTTTAGTGTATTCTTCAGTCAGCGATTATGCTTTAAGCTCGCTGACGGATAACATATACCTTGTACTGACGAGGTGCAAATACACCGAAACCGGTCTACAAGTTATGTTGTCCCTTCTAACTGCAAACCAGAATGGTTGGTTTAAATTATCTATTAGATATGCCAACCCCGTTTGACTTTGAAGTGTAATCCAATATCCGTTGGGGCATATAGCCCAGGAAGTAGTTGTTTCTTCTTAGTTGAACGGTCATTGTCTTTGAAAATGGTTTTCAAAAACTTGTAAAGCGTTAGAATAATAATATTCTTTGATCTTTGATATCTATTGATAACACGCTTTATTAAATACGACAATGATACAGTTTTCTGTAGTAATACTTTACTACTCTTTAATATTAGTCTTAAGTTATTTTTAATTGTGCTTTAATTTTTTATTTCAGAAGAGGATTCTGATTCATTTATAATAAACATTTGAAAACCATTTTCAAACGAAGAAAAGTTTTTTATCGCCTTAATACTTAGCAAAATTTTTATATAAAAAAGAAAGAAATTATTTTGTAAATTGTATCACTGAAAATGTATCCTTAAGATCACAAACTACTGTTTTTAATAGAAAAAGATCCCAAACAGGTAACATAAAATAAGTTTAACGTTTATATATTTTTTCGCAGGTATTGATTACCATTTCTGCAATTTTTTTTAACGTTGATAGACGATTATATATAAATTTAATATCATTTCGGGATAACATAAAATCTGTATCAGACAAAGAAACTGCCAATTATTGTCAATCTGTTCGAAAAAAAGTACCCTCTATTAATTTTGGTGATAAATTTTCGAGCTGTAATGATGGGTTCTGAATTTCTCGTGAACGCTGAGGGCATTAAGAACCCGAAACCGAAAACGATGGGTGGCAACCATCTGGGTTTCCAAATGATACACTGCAAATATGTGGTAAACCTTGAAAATATTCACTGTTTGAAAAATATAGTTAGCTGAAGAATTAACGGTACAATGCACTATATTATCAAGATTTGCCAATCATAAACAAAACCACAAAAGCAAATTAAGAAAATTAGAATCTATCTTTCATAACCCAATTTAGTTTAATAACAATATTACCTATATCAATTTAGTTTAAAACAATACGGAAACTGAATTTTAATCTTAAAAAATTCTGCACTTGATTTACGTATTAGTTACTGCTATAAACAAATGTAATAAAACATTAAATTATGTTCATTGTACCAACCATAAAAAAGTAGAAAACTTACCTGTTTTCTAGCAAGCTGAAACCATGTCTTCAGAATAATGGGCAGTCTTTTAGTATGATAAGTTTTTGTTGTTTTTACACTGATAAAAACATCATCTAAAGTAATTGTTGGTGGTTTAACTGTAGCTGTAGCTGTAGGAAATTCAGTGGTAAGTTCTTGAGGAGACTCTATTTCCATTTGCGAACGATCTTCTGCCAAATTTCGATCATAATGATATGGTTTTGATTGTCTATCAGCATCTGGGATCTAAAAAAAAAAACGTTTTGTCAAGTAAAGAACAATGTAGGTTTACTATGACGGCATTTGATATTTGTGCCTCTGTATGAAATTGATGGTATAGTTTATCCAAAACCACTTGAATAGGCGTGGTTAACGCTCTTTTCTAATTTTCAAGAATTCTCTTCATGGGCGTACAGGTGTGAGTCGGGAAGTTAAAAGCAACATTAAATAGATATTTTACTACTCGTTTTACTAGGTTCGTTCATATAATGACGTTCTTTTGAGTTTCACCTGGTAAAATCGTAAAAATAATTCCTATCCAAGTGGGTCTAGTTATACTATACATATATTTAATAACGGTATTACAACTATATTTTATCCTGAAGACATTCATGAATTTATTTAAGGTCACTATTTCATATGCAATTTTTTGTTTTCGTCCAATTTTCATCCAACTTTCGAAATTATAACATGATCTAATATTCCTCCAATATCCTGAATGCAAGAATGTCAACAACAAAGGAAGAATGGTTATTGTTAATTTTTGTTCCAAGTTTGTCTGAGTTTTTATTATTATTTTGTTATTGGTATTTGGTAATTATGTGACTTTTGTTTATCTTTCTTCAATTCTGTCTTTTTCTTAGTCATATTCCAAGCCTAGTTGGAGTCAGCGTTAGCCTTTCCTAACATTGGTTTCTATCTTCTCTATTGAATGCATCCTCACTTCTCCATTATTTCTCTATAACCTCATTTATTTCTTGTCTCTCTCCTTTTTAACCCCAATCTCACATGACCAAACCATCTCAAACTATTTTTAGGAATTTTCTTGCTCAGCTGTCCTACTTTCATTCGTTTCGTCTGTGGTCATATACTCAGACTTTGTCCCACTCACTCTCCACTACTCTCAAGTGCTTTTCTCCATTTATCAAGTTTGCCTTCCAGTTTCTTATTCACAAAATCTACAATTACAATATTATGGGAAGTCACCTCTTATCGTTTTGGTCATAACATCCATCACCATACTAAAGAGATGGAGCCCAGTACCAACCCCTGATGGAGCCGCACATGAACCTCAAATCCCTCTGTAACACGAACACAGTTTTTTATTTCCTTATTTGGTCACTCATACATTTCTTGCACTAATCAGCACACTTTTCACTCGCATACATTTTCAAACTTCTTGTTTCGACACACTTTTTTATATCTATGAAAGCACCGCTGCCTTTAACGACATCTCTTGTCATTCTCTGCAAAAACAGTATCAGTCGAGCCTCCCTCAGGAATAAATCCAAATTGCTCTTCACTTATATTCGTCTCTTTTCTCAGCCTTGTCTCTACTATTCTCTCCCAAATGTTTAAAGTATTCCAAATCAGTTTAATGCCTCTATAGTTACCATATTCTTGTACATCTTCTTTTTCTTTATAGATTGACACAAGTTCGCTTTTCCTCAACTCACATGCTATTTTCTCTTGATTCATTACTTTTCTGATCAGGTTCAACAGAGTATCTACTACTGCATCATCACCAAGCACGTTCCATACTTCTGCTGGTATTCCATTCTCTACCACCTCCTTTTCATTCTTCATATTACTCAATGCACTCTTTACATCTCTCATCATTACCATTACAAAACTTGCAATATATCTCTCTCATTTTCATCGTTTAGCAGATTCTTGTAATATTCCTTCTATCTTCTTTTTATACTTCATACGTTTGTAAAACTCTACCTTCTTTGTACTTAATTTGTCTTATGACAATTATGTCTTTCGAAGGTTTATCATTTTCTTGAGCTGTCCTAAATAATTTTCTTTCTCCTTTATTACTCTCAAAGTTTTCATGGAATAAAGAATATAATACAAAAGATACATAAAATTACTAAAATCTTTAAAGGTTGGTCAAGCTGCTTTTCATTAAACAATTTGGTCAACTTTGATACAAGTTTAATACGAAAGCTTTCGTCAAGAAGAGCTTGAGCAATTTCGTGAATTTGTTGGTAAAATTTAGTCACGATAATTTCTTTTTAGTTATGGTAATACAGCAAAAATCAATTAATACATCTAAATTTTAAGAAAATATTATAATCTACTTTAAAAACGAAATATTTGTAATGGATTTTCTTTGAAAACCGAAAGAAATATTCTTTTTATCTTATTCGTACTTTTAAATTTACTAATAGTAGGTATCACAAAGAATCTACGACAATGGTTGATTTATGTAAAATCTTTGTTACTCTTGATGTTTTTTTTTGTTACAAAAGATGGTATCACGTTGGTACTAACAAAGCAGGTAAAAATTGGGCTCGTGCTAACTTCACCAAAGTATAATTAAGGTACATCATAGGGTCATAGTTTTTCTGTTTAAATCTTGATAGTGGCGAAAATAATTTTTTTAACTAAACCAGATCCAGTCGAAAGTAATATTACAGACTTCGTTTAATATTCACAATTTTCTTGTTAATAAGTAATCACTTCTATCAGTAATTATCTATTTATAAGACTTATAAAAATATTAATAATATTGAAAATAATTTTAAAACCTAGGGAGCAATCAAATGTCAGCTGAGATCTTCAAATATGTATGAAATCGGATAGAAAATAATGCAAATATTAATAGAAAAAACGAAGAATAGTTGCCAAGGGAATGGAAGCCAGATGTCCCCATACATAAACACTTTGCATACACGATATTAATTAAAAACAAAAATGAAAGATTTAATAGGTGAATAGAGAACAGATTTTCTTGTTAAAACAAATACTTGAAGAGACTCATCGGTATTATAAATTAACCAAGCATTTAACAAAGTTAAAAGAAAAGGACTGTGTCCCATGGAATATGATGTATGTGGATGATATTTTGATTGTAGATTTTATGAAAGAGAAGCTGAAAGGAAAAGTTAAGAAATGGAGAAAAGCGATTAGAGTAAGTAGGAGAAAGACTGAGTATATGACAACAGACGAATGGCCTTAAAATTAATCTAGAGGGCTCAAATCAAATCTGCCAACTGACCAAAACTTCAAATATTTAAGGTCTGTGTTAGAAAAGAATGGAGGGTTAAAGAGTGAGATGAATTATAGAATTAAGTGTGGATGGATGAACTGGAGATGAATGAGTGGAGATTAGAGTAACAGGAATGTGAGCGCAAAATATAAGGTAGACTGTACAAGAGAATTTTAAGACCAGCGTTGATGTATAACTCAGAAACCTGGGCAATAACAAATGAGCATCAGAAAAAGTTAGAAGGGGAGGGGATAAAGATGTTGAGTTTGATGAGTGGATTAACGAGGACTGATAGAGTAAGAAGTACAGTGACAGTGGGACAGCTAAGCAAGAAAATCCAGAAAAATAGGTTGAGATAGTTTGGTTATATAGAGACGAAGGATGAGAATTATGTGAGTAAAAAAGAAGATGAATGTGAGATTAGGGGTAAGAGGAAGAGAGGACGATCAAAAATAAGATGGATAGAATAAATGAGGACCTGAAAGAGAAAAAAATGGAGATGAGAGGATGTATTAAATAGAGACAGGTGGAAATAAATGTTAAGGAATGCCAATACCACAACTAGGCTAGGGATAAGGCTGAGAAAAAGAAGAAGTAAAGAAAAAAATGTATAATACACTTGGAGAGCTAGAAATAAGCAAGAAAATTATCAGAATAATTTAACTAAAGAAAAAAAAAACAGAAAACCAAGTAAAAATAAATATTGAACTCTTGCAAAATTTTCTAATAAATGAGACAAGGAGAAAGTCTCTTTTCTTCACAGTTTTTCCTATTTTCTAAAACTTTACATACTTATTACAAATGTATTAAATTATTTCTTCTTAGTTATGATGATATCCAATGTTAATCTATGAAAACATTTATTTGTAGTCAGAAACCGACTCCGTTTTATCTAATAAAACGACAAGAATAAATAGAGATGATTTGTCAAAGCTTATTTCTGTTAATTTAAGAAAAACAGGGGTTGGTATTATTCTGAGCTAATGTTGAATTAAGTTTTATAAAAGTCTCACGTACATTTTGAATTAGTATTCAGGAAATGTCAGACAATGCGGTATGACTATTTGGTTACAAGTGGTCGTCTAAAATATTTATAAACTTTTGTAAATATTTACTCAGTCTTTTAACTGATTAGAAACCGTTTAAATAATATTTATAGAAGTAATAAACTTCCATATATTTCTATAATTATAATATAACAAATCTCCTAAAAATTAAAAAATATATCTAAAATTGTAGACTATAAGAAACTTAAAAAAAAAAAATTAATATCGAGGCGAGAGTATTTTTTTTCGGTTAGATTATAATTTAATGTATTATTCGTTCCAAGTTCGTGCGGATTTACTAATCTTAATAGCTACCGAAGCCAAAACTTTAAAGCTCAGAGCCGTAATAGGATCTATACATTACCAGCAAGTATATACCGATTATTCTCTTCCTGAACCGCGGCATGAAAGCAAACATGTTGTAAACCCAATGAAAGACTACTATTATTCAATTTTTTTAATTTTTCGAAAGCTCCGGTCGACGACAATACTCGAAAAATACTAGAAATTGAAAATCCATGAAAAAATGAAACCCAAACCTGTAAAGATCAAATCCAGGTAATATAATACAATGGAAGCGATAACCAGCTAACGTTAAACATTCATTAAGATAAGATAGATCAGTCCGCACGAACTTTGCAGGAATAATATAATCTATTTTTAATTTGTTGCGATTCTGTTTGTTTGTCTTCCTCGTTTGTTATTATTTCGCTTTTGCAGTACCCACTCAGAGTTTTACTTTAGTTTCATTATTGATTAGTTTTATCAAAATTTAATGTACAAAAGAAAATATTGTGAAAGCGAGAATTTGTTATTTGATGAATTATTAAAACGCAGATATATAATTTTCTGAATCAAGAAGTAAACTAAATACATACATACTTAAACTCCCAATTTAAAGATCAACAAAATGAGATCCTAATATATACCCAAAACTCATTCAAAATGTCATTTAATAATTCTTTGGACGCACAGGTAGAAAGAAAACTACTGTGTTTGGAATATGGATTGAGGCATTTTTTAAATTGAGATAAATTCATGGGCGCATTTAAAATATTTGAAATTATTTAGTCACACCCTTCATGATGATGAAGATTAGTTTGTTGATCGATTTTTTTTTAATATATAAAATGAATTACATAAAATTCTGATTCAACACCGATTTTAAAAACCCGATAAAAGTACACACTATATACAAAAAAAACGAAATAAAATCATGAATACTTAAATGGAAAAAACTCAAGGAAAATTGAAAGTTGTGTAAGAATATGAAAATAATTATATATCGCAAAAAAATTTAAAATCCGAGGAATATTGTAAAAAATGAGACAAAAAAAGTCAATATTTCTTTTTTGTATTTAATTTATTTTGTGTAATAAACAACATTGAACGTCTCAGTTATAAATATGAAAAAAAAACATGGGAACATGCCCCACTGCTGCAATAGAAGTAATCCTAAATCTCTCGCCACTGCATATTCAAGTAGAAAATGCCAGGAAGAAAACAATATATAGAATGGTCAAAGAAGGAATAATCAAGGAAAGACCCCGATCACTTCAACTTGATCAAACTTGGGAAATGCCCCAAGATGGCATGCCAAAGAAATTTAACTTTGAGAGAAAATTCACCGCAATAATAGGAAGTAAATCTGAATGGGACAAAGACAACATATTAGGGCTAAGCCAAAACGCCATAAAATGGCTCCAAGACAGATAAAGGAAGAGGAGCAGGGGTTTTTGGACCTAGAACCCAAGCATCTTTCAAGCGGAAATCCATGCCATCAAAAAATGTATAGAATTTAATATCGAAAGGAACTATCGTAGTAAAAGATTGTAATGATGTGAGATAGTCAAGCAGCCATTAAAGCTCTGAACTCACACACAATTAGTTCAAAGATGGTCTGGGAATGCCTAGGCAAATTAAATAAACTAGGACAGAATAACAGTGTTGCCCTCCTATGGGTTCTAGGACACATAGGAATAGAAGGAAACGAAACAGCAGGCAAACTGGCAAAAGAAGGAGCTGAAACCCCATACCTGGGACCAGAACCAATCTGTGAAATCACCAGTAGTACAATCTTAGAAAAACTAAGAAAAAAAATAGACAGCGAAAAATCCAAGTACTGAAACGATCTAGAAGGACTAAGAGAATCGAAGACGCTCCTGGAAAACGACAACCAGAAGGGATCTCCTAGCTGTCTTAACCTTAGTAAGAAGAACCTTCGTATTATAACAGGAATACTAACCGGACACTGCCAATTAAGAGAAACTAGAATTGGTAGGATTGGTAGATGATTGGCAGATTCTATAAGATGTAGGATAAAACCTCAATACACATACTATCAGAATGTACTGAGAAGAAATAGAAGAGGAAGATCTACCTGACTTAAAACCCAACGATATCCTAAACTTTCTAAGAAAGATAAGACTAAAAGAACTGCTATCACTCTGAGGAAATCATCAGAAATATAGCAAGAAAATGAGGACACAAAGCAGATAAAAATCAGAAACAATGGCTATATTCAACCAAAAATATCTCAGTCAGTTTTAAATGAACATATACGTTTACATACTAACATTTTAAAGGAAAATGTATCCACTTTTTTGATATGGAGTCATCCTGTCATCCATACACCTATTTTGAACCCAAAAAAAGTTATGGACATAAAATCAAAAAAAAAAAGACAAACAAATCTCATTATTTTAAATTATCGCTTAGTGAAATTTAATTTTCTACAAAAATTTTGTCAAAGTTTGTGTCGTTAGCGAGATATATCAAGAAACTGAAATGAATGAATTTTCCTCACTATCTCTAATTTCCACCTCTCTCAATTTATAGAATTCTCCGGTTTTTTTATCCAAAATGATCATTAAAACGATTCTTGAACTTCTGAGTTCCTTATTACCCTCATCCCTCATTTTTCGAACATATTCAATAGCCTACACACTATAGTCTTTATATATTTATATTTAAGTATCGTTGTTATTTACGAGTATACACCTCATGAAGAAATGAAAATATTGACTTGATTAAAAAGATATTTGTATGAAAAATGTTTATACTTTAAAGAAATCAGATTACTAAAATTTGAAAATAAAATTAATATTCTTCATATCGCAAAAACCAAAATTTGGAGTTTAATTTCGTAAAATTTATAATACCTGTAGTTTATTGTCTCCAAAAGTTTGATAAACCAAAATTGTAAAATAAGCAAAAACCACAGCACAAGTTAGAGTCTGCAAACATTTTTTATGTTTAAAATTCATTTTTGTAGCACTGTCTTGTATTAAAATCACCTTTTCCACAACCCCCGACATTTAAAACGCATTACTAACATCCCGAACAAAGTTGAATCGCAAATTTGTTTTATTTATACAAAAGTGTCTTAATCGCGGAATTACCAGAAAATATATCGAGCAACATGTGCGCGCGCGACATAAACAAACTCATAACCGATCTGCACCAAAGCCGGGAAAGGTTAGGACTGTTTTGAATTTGGCTCCATGTTGGTTGTTGGTTGGGCAGGTTGTTGTGTTTGGGTCCCCCATTCCCATTCACACAAGTGTCTTCGGTAGTGGTAGTAGGAGTAGGTAGGGCACACGCCGCTTGCCTTTTTATTTCGTACCGAATTGTATTAATCGCATTAACTTCGAAGAGATGAGGTTTTGAGATCCGGAAAAAGATGTGGTTGGTTGGTTGGCTGTTAATGAACAAATCACGATTTTATAACTTTTTAAAAATATTAAAAAAAAAAACTTTTTGAACGATACTTTTGTTATCTGAGCGGATGAAAGCGAAAAATTAAAACACTAAAAACAAAAAGGTTTCTAAAATAGATATATTTATTCATTTGTTTCTATTAAATTTTGTTTACAATTTTAATAATTTTCATAAATAAAATTTTTTTTTTAAACCGGCCAGAAATTAGTACTTTCCGGTTTATTTTTAGGTCAGAAAATCTCTCATTTTGTCGGACAAGGCCAGAAAATAAAAAAGAGTCCGGTAAAAGCTTTTACCGGACTATCACAATAATTTAAAATGAACTGAAAATTAATAAATTCTGGCCTGTTTAAACAATATTGTACGTAATACGTCCCAAAAGTGCTTTTAGTGGGCTCGCAGGCTTGCAGGACTCGCCTGTGGCTCGCCCTGCAATTTGCTCACTCGTACAGTAAAAAAACACTTTCGGGACTTGTTACGTAAACTACTGTTACATAAGTTATTTATTTTATCATATTTGCTATTTTAGTTTTCACAAATTTTTGTTTTTTCGTTGTATTTTATAGTTTTTTCAGATTAGTTCTTTTTTCAGTTGCTTTTTTTTATTTCCGAAAGGTTTCAATTTTTTTTTGTCGCCTTTATTTTATTTTTTTACTATTTGCTGTTTTACTTTATTTTTTTGTTGGTTAACAATTTTTTACCCATTTTTGCAACATATTTTTTTTTAATCCTCCTTGGGTTTTTCGACAAAATCAATAAACGTGATTTTAAACGTTTTTGTTTTTCCAAATTTTTCGATTTTTTTTGTATTTGTTATTCATCCGTATATTCTCTTTTTCCCTATTTCTTTCTTTATGATTTTTCTATTTTTTCAATTCTGCCATTTTTTTTTGTTTTTACCATTTTTTTGTCGCTATCTTTTTGATAGTTTCTCATATTTTTGATTTTTGATATTCCGGACGAAGAGGAACCGAAACCAGCTTTTTAACTCTACATTATTTAGCAATAGAACTACATCGCCATCTGTCAGGTGTTTTCACAACCATGTATTTTTTACTCATCTTTTTTCTAATTTATTATTCGACTTTTTATTCTTCGCTGTTTCTCACAATTACTTCAATTTTTCTTTGATTTTTCGATAACATTTTGGTTTGATACTGTTTCTTCGGTTTCATTTTTAACTTGTTTTCAGTTTCTTACTCATTTTTAAATTATTTCTGTTTTTACGATTTTTTACATTTTTGAGTTTTTTTTATTTATACTTTTCCCAGTTTTTCTTTTCGATTTCGAGTTTTTTACGAATTTGTAACCATTTTTTTTTGTTTTTGTTAATTTTTCCTGTTTTTTCACTATTTTTGCCATTTTTGTTTTTTTTTTTATATTTCAATATTTATCATTTTATTCCGGACAAAGACAAATCCAAATAAACCAACCTGGATAAGAGATGACTACATTTATCTCGATATGCATTTTTCTTGAGGACTTCTTTCACTAAGTTTTTGTTTTGTTGATAGGCCTATAAGAATTAAGATGGATGAGATTTTCATTAAAAAATTATAGAAAGGTATCATTAAAATAAATTAAGTTGTAAAAATATATATAATTTTAATTAAATAATAAGAAATATCGAGATTTAAATTAATATAAAAAGAATAGAAGAAAAATATATAATAATTAAGAAGAGTTTATAATAGTTATTTATGAAACAGTTCGTGAAGTATGCTTTTTGCGCACGCACGCGATGTTTAGAGCACGAGCGAAGCGAGTGCTATATATCGCGTAAGTGCGCAAAAAGCACTTCACGCACAGTTTCATACAATATTTTATCTACGATAAACAAATAAAAAATAATTACTAATTCAAATTTAAAAATTTAAACTACAAAACTGTCAGAATAACTTTTGTTGAAATTTAATGCTCTCATAGCAACACCATGACAACGCGAATTCTAAGGATATTTGATTATATGAAGGTGAGTCAAAAACAGTGCGAAAAAGTAAATCCCATTTAAAATACATTGTTACTTCACGCACACTTTTAATCCTTCACGCACTGCTGTCTATAATGACAGTTTTCACGAACTAAAAATTGATACATAATATGAGGTAGAGTAGATAAATTTATTTTTTCTACAAGCATGCGTAAAACAACACTTTCCCGCACGCATTTTAATTCAGAAAATATCTCTTTCCCGCACTCAGTGCGGGAAATACTTTTTCCCGCACGGCGTGCGGGAAAGATTTTTTCCCGCACGCATTTTTTTTATTAATTAGAGATGTTGTTCGATAACCTTTTTGACAAATTATTGTATTATTATCTTTATCTTGTTGGACTACATACAAATAGTAAAAAAAATTAAGATTATTTTACATGAAAATAGGGATTTTTAAAATGTTTGTTTTTAAAAAAATCATAATTTATTAAATCACCCCTGTAAACCTTATTCAAAGCAACAACAAATTCACCTGTTTAAGTAGGGTTGCTATAGCTGCAGTCGTGTATTTATTGACACTATGAAAGATTTAATTGTCAGAATTGCATCTTTTCAAGTATCTGAATAGTAATCCAGGTGATTTTTAAAGTTTTGATTCAAAAAAATTAAATGGATAATTGCGATGAAGACCTTCCGCACAGTATTTTGGAGGCTGCTGCTGAGGCCAACCTAGAACTCCTTCCTGCGATTTCCAAACAAAGGTATGAAAGGCAGTATGATCATTTTGTTCAGTGGGCTCGTCAAAAGGGAACCAACAATCTAAAAAAAGAGGAAGTTTTACTGGCTTATTTTTTAGAACTAAGTAAAGTTATAAGACCCAATACTCTTTGGTCCCGATTCTCAATGATAAAGGCTGTTATGAAACTAAGAGAAAATTTCGATATTGGCAACTTCTACAAATTAATTACATTTTTAAAAAAACAATCTGTAGGCTTTTCCCCAAAAAAGCCAAGGTTTTCAATAAAGAAGATATTGCCAAATTTATGGTCGAAGCTCCAGATGATGTTTATTTATTAATTAAAGTGGCCACTATCTTCGGTTTAGCAGGAGCTTGCAGAAGAGTAGAACTCACAAATATAACCTTAGAAAACATCGAGGTTAAAGAAAACTACATAACAATAAAAATAACTGATTCGAAAAATCAAACATCCAGAGCTTTTGTAATCTCGGAAGAAGTAAACAACGGTAGATATTTTAAGCTTATTAAAAAATATGCATCATTGAGACCTTTAAACACACCTCATCGTCGTTTTTTTGTACAATTTAAACAAGGCAAATGCACTAATCAATGTGTAGGAATCAACTCATTTGGAAAAATGCCTTCTGAAATTGCGGCCTACCTAAAGCTTCCGGATCCTCAGTGCTATACAGGTCATAGCTTCAGACGCTCTTCTGCGACATTTTTGGCTGATTCTGGAGAAGAAATTACAAATATTAAGAGACTGGGCGGCTGGAAATCTACCACCGTTGCGGAGGGATACGTAGAAGATTCCGAAATAAAGAAAAAGAATCTATGCAACAAAATTTTAACACTAAATGAACCACAACCAGAAGCGCAGGAAGCGTGCCAATTAAACATGACTCCAGCTATATCCTTCAGTGAAAGCAGTAGACCAACTGTGGAGCAACAACTTAATTCGGCAATTAGCCTACAAAAAGCTATAAATTGTACTTTTAATATTAATATTAATAATAAATAATTTCAAATTTTGTTACGTTGTTAGAAGTTAAAATAAAATTTAAAAAATGTATAAAGTATCTTTTTTATGCTTGTAGAAAAAATATTGATCCTAACTCTTGCGGAAATTAACTTTCCCGCACTTAACTGCTTGCCCGAACTCCGCTTCGCGTCGTTCGGGCATCGGCAGTTCGCGTGCGGGAAAGTATAACTTTCCGCACTTGTTAGGATAATAACTATATCTACTCCTTTGACAATAAATGTCATTTATACTCATTGTCACCATGCAGGGTAAGTAAGCTATAACGCACAGTTGTGCGTAATGAAACGTCATGTTGGAATGCGTAACTTTTCCACTCGTACGTAATGTCCTACGACTTACCACTGTTGATACGTAATATACTATTACACTACTATATATCTTCTTAACACACTTGAAATAATAAATTGTTTCAAGAGGACTAAATTACTGATGACTAATTCAAAAAATCGAATAATTACTTTTTCCGAAATTCCCATCTGAAAAAGACACCTGTGAAAAACGTAGTTCTTAATATTAACAATGAAAGTCACGCATTTTTTTTGATCATTTTAATAACACAGGATTTTTGTAACTTTTGAATATCTGATTGGACGACAGCTAAGACCATAACCTAATTTTAACGGGAATTCATGCTCTCCAAAAATATCTCTATGCTATTATACCTACACGTACACTTACCTGAAAAGGATATTTAGACCTAAAACAGGGTTCTTGGTCTAAAATCTAAATCCAAGTCCAAACTCCTCTCACCCTAATCCATTCTATTCCGTAAAAATTAAAAAACATCCTGATAAATTAAAAGAATTGTAGAAAAAATTTTAGGATTAAAATTTATGCTTGTTAATTTTGTAAAAAATATTTAAGTCTATTTTGTCCAATAGTCCAATTTCTTCTGATTTTATCACAACACAACTTTAAATAGGCAACACTTTTTACATACAAACTCTCACCGTAAATAATTTTAGTTATGGAAGTTGGTTACAATATTTTAAACTACTTTTTAAATTTATCTAAAACTATATCAAACAACAATTTAAATAAATAACAAAATAAAAATATAATAATGGACTAAAAAAGCTGTGACGTCAGAGGGCGGGATCTGTCATTTTATCTTTCCAAACAAACTTTTAATGTATGTAAATTGCCATTAAGGTTTTTTTACATCAATAGTTTTAATATTTCCTGTATCAAATAAGATATATTAATTGTAGAAATCGGTTCTTTGGGTGTTTAATATTTATATAAACCATAAATTTTAAGGTAAGAGAGCTCGACTTTTTCTAGACATGCCTTAGAATTATTTTGAGGTTATGTTTTTATTTGTATTGTTTTAAGTTTTGAGTGAAAAATAAGTTTTTAATTCCTTTTTTCAGTAAAAATGACATCGAATCATGTTATTAAGCTGTCTGCTATTATGCATTTCTTTGATAATAATAATAAAATGGTAGAAAGAGGTTAAAATGCAGTGGATTCGGGCCATATTAAAAGTATGCATTTCTATACTAATTTTATGACTCTTTAAGGGGTTGTACATGCTAGTATGAAAGACGAAACTTATATTTCTGAGGTAAGGATAACTAGCTTATAATTATTGTCTTAAATTCTTTTTTTAAGTTCCGCTTGTACACCTTTTATTTTGAGGTGTTACTTTGGTCTATTTGATTCATCTAAAACATTTAATTAAAGTTTATTAGCATAATTATTTAATATTCTAATGATTGTAGATAACAATAAAGAAATCTAGAGCAATCCAGTGGGGGAAAACTCACGAAAAAGATGGTCTGGATGCATTAAAATCATCCCTAGGAATTGATGTAATGCCAACAGGAATTTGGTTATAGAATTCTGGTATATTAGGGGCAAGTCCAGATGGATTAGTAAGTGACAATGCTATTGTGCATTACGCAATGATTTGCTTTTAGAAAAATTCAAAAATAATAAGTTCATTTGTTAGTACAACGAAAAAAATGAACTGGTAGTGAATCAGAATCATAATTGTTACCATCAGGTTCAGGGAAATCTATATATTTTAAAAAGAGAAAAATGTTTTTTGTATATTTGGACCTTAAAAGAGATAATAATTGTTGAAATTCAAAAAGATCCATATTGGGACGTGAATATAACGTATTTAGAAGATTTTTATATAAACCATTATTTTCCCAAATTAAGGTAAATATTTTGTAAATAAAAATACTATTTTAATATATTCGTTTTTATTTTCTATGTAACCAAGAGCCTTTATAATCTATTACCTAAGAGTAATTCTAAAATAAAAATTAAAAAAATAACAAACATACTTAGGAAACTCACAAACAAAAAAGCCAAAACATACAGTAATAAATTGTCCTGCTTGTTTATAACATCTTCAAATATATGTTATTATATTTATAATACCGAAATACGTATATACTTGATAAGAAATCCACTTCTTCCTTTCCACATCATTTCTAGGAAAAGTAAAAAAATTTGCAGTTTTTCTGCTCGCTATAATGCTTGCAATTGGGGACAAAACACATCACCATTTTTACTCAAACAGAATAATATGTTATAGTTAAAAAATACATAATTAATTACAAGATTACCATAACAAAATTTATAAACTTCTGAACAAACATAACCTCAATTCCACTAAAATGCATATAAAATATAAACACCTACACTAACTTTCAATGTTTATTCACTATCATAAATTGGATACACTAGGTCGTATGAAAAGTGTCCGGAAAATGCTAAGATTTTTGATTAGGAACCACAACAAGTAATAGAAAAATCTCTTATGGCTTTTTCAATGCAAATTTGTTTTGTTTGGAAAGATTTTTAAGCTCCTCCCATATCTGACGTCACACTTTTCTAGTCCATTATTTACTGACTTTAGTGACATTTGACATGTGACAATTGTGTCGACAAAACTTTATTTACATTTTAATTTATTGATGAAATAAAGTTGATAATCTTAAATTAAATTTAAACATTAATGAATGAAAACTCTTAAACATACAGTAATGGTTATACTGTTAATATTAATTTAACAAAATAGATTTTTTTCATAATGAAGAAGGAAAAAACAGGCGATACTTGCAGACCTTTTAAATTATAAGTATTCATTTCAATAATTAATGAAATTAATAAAATTATAGTATTACCTAATTAATAAGCATATTTGTTTACAGCCCATCAAATTGTCAGTTTAACTGGAATTAGTTTTGAACGGAAAAGTATAATAGTAAGTAATATTTCGTATCAAACAACATATTTCATATTTGATACTTTCAGGGATTTGTTGAATTAACTGTAGTACCTATAAGGGATAATTTAAGAATAGTAAAATTAAACGCTAAACAATGTAGAATTTATAGAGTAATATTAAATGACCATTATGAAGCACATTTCCAATATTTTGACCCATTTTTAGATGTTTGTCAATCAGATAAAGATACGTAAGTAATAGACGTATATAATATTAACTTAGTTAAGTTATGTTGTTTATAGGAGAAGTTTAGAGGTATTTTCACAACATCATCTCACAGCAGCACTTAGGATTGATCCAGACAATGCTAATGGAGAGCTGGTAGTAACTATTCCACCAGAAGCAGCACATTTAGTAGCAGAAGGAACAGCGTTAAGAGTAGGAATCGAATTTTCATTAGAAAATCCTCAAGGGGGAATACATTTTGTTGTTCCACCTAAAGAAGGATCTTATGCAGAAGTAAGTTAATATTTCAATATTATAATAGTTCTATTCATCTATTCAACGTTTTTTTTTTAGAGGGGGGTACATCTTTTTACTTATGGCCATCAAAACTCTTCAAGGTTATGGTTTCCATGTGTAGACAGCTTTGCAGAAACATGCACATGGAAATTAGAATTTACTGTAGATGAAGAACTAACAGCTGTTTCAAATGGTGATTTAATAGAAGTGGTATTCACTCCAGATATGAGAAGAAAGACATATCATTACACATTAAATATCCCTACATGTGCTCCTAATATTTCTTTAGCTGTGGGACCATTTGAAATTTATGTTGATCCGTATATGCATGAAGTTACTCATTTTTGTCTACCAAATTTGTTACCTCTTTTAAGAGTTACTACAAGATATATGCATGAGGCATTTGAGTTTTATGAGGAAACTTTATCAAATAGATATCCTTATTCATGTTATAAACAAGTATTTGTTGATGAGACTCATGAAGATTATAGATCTTATGCTACTATGAGTATTTTAAGTGTAAATTTATTACATTCTGCTGTTATTATTGGTAAATGTTACTTCTAAAAACCACATTAAATATAAACTTATTGTTTTTATTTTAGATCAAGTATACATAACTAGAAGAGTAATGGCACAAGCTATAGCAGAACAGTTTTTTGGTTGTTTTATTTCTATGCAAAATTGGTCAGATATGTGGTTAAATAAAGGTATCAGTCAGTATTTATGTAGCTTGTATTGCAAGAAATCATTTGGTAATAATCAATATAGAGAATTGGTACAAAGCACACTGTTTGATGTAGTTAAATATGAAGAGGAATTTGGTGGAATAGTATTAGGTAATTTCAATTAAACTAATCAACTTTAAAATTGATAATAATATATTTTTAGATCCTAGTCAACCTCCAGCTCCTCTTCCTGTTGGTAGCAATACTCCTCAAACCACACCGAAATCGAATGAAGAAAAATTTTATTTTTCCATTCGAAATCTGCATACTATGTCCCCAATGTATATAGAAGCATCTTATAAAAAGGCGTTTTTAGTTTTGAGAATGTTAGAACATAGGATAGGTCTAGAACTACTTTTACAGGTAACTTGCTAAACAATTATATTAGATATCGATAAAAAAATTATATATTTTTAGGTATTCAACAAACAACTTTCTTTAGCCACAAATGCTGCACAGCAGAAGATAGGCAGCGGTTTATGGGGCCATATGTTGATTAGTACTAATGTTTTCACAAAAGCAATTTTTACAGTTACCGGTAAAGATATGGCTGTATTTATAGATCAGTGGGTTAGAACTGGAGGTCATGCGAAATTTCATTTAACTTCTGTATTTAATAGAAAAAGGTAAATGTTGAAATAATAACAACAAAACTGTAGTAAAAAAAAATTTTCAAGATATCGTAAGGTTCCTGTTAGTTGATATTATCGCTATTTCTTCTAATTTATGCCTATATTTCTTATTACTACAATTGTTTCCATCTTTAAAGGTTCTTTATAAAATATATCTAATTAATTCCTTTTTTTACTATACGATAAAGTTCTTTGTATTAAATGTAAACAATATTTTAGGAATACCATTGAATTGGAAATAAGACAAGATGCAACTACATCTTTAGGAATAAGAAAATACGTTGGGCCTCTTTTAGTAACTCTACAAGAATTAGATGGGACATTTAAACATAATTTGCAAATAGAAAATACAGTCGTAAAAGCCGATATAACGTGTCACTCTAAAAGTAGGAGGAATAAAAAGAAAAAAATTCCTTTATGTACTGGTGAAGAAGTAGATATGGATCTTAGTGCAATGGAGTAAGTGGAGTAAATTAATTTATAAGAATTGTTCACTTGAAAATTAATGTATTTAACTCGACTCGACTTACAGTAAAATAGATCGATTATTTGAAAGATTAAAAGTTTATGTAAAGTTAGTTATTTTTGATGTTTATAAATAATAATTATGTTGGAGAATTTATTGTCTAAAGATACTTAACTGAACATTAAACTCACCCCCTTTAGAAACAGGTACCCCACTATTCAAACATTACCTAGATAGCATATTGCACGATTTGTTTTTCTAAAAATTTCGAATTGCTGTACTGTTATTATTTCTAGTGATTCTCCAGTTCTCTGGATTAGATTGGATCCTGAAATGACTCTACTGAGATCAGTAGTTATAGAACAACCTGATTATCAATGGCAATATCAATTAAGACATGAAAGAGATGTAACAGCTCAAATTGAAGCAATTTTAGCTCTAGAAAGATACCCTACTCCACCTACTCGCTTAGCTTTAACTGATACAATTGAAAGTGAGCAATGTTATTATAAAGTTAGATGTAGGGCTGCACATTGCCTCACAAAAGTAAGTGTTTTGGGTGCAATACGTAAATTTATTACAAAATATAACAAAATTTTGAACTAGAAGTTTATTTAATAGAATTTGAATTGACTGAAAAGTACATTAATTTATTTAATTATTCATTTATTTTCTAACAAATTTGAGTAGTTATTTTTAAATACGTATTTTAGGTTGCAAATGCAATGGTGGCAAATTGGGCAGGTCCTCCAGCAATGTTAGCAATTTTCCGTAAATTCTTTGGTTCATTTGCAGCACCACATATAATTCGACAAAATAGTTTTCAAAACTTTCAACATTATTATCTTCAAAAAACCATTCCTTTAGCTATGGCTGGACTTAGAAATACACATGGTATATGTCCACCAGAAGTAGTGCGATTTCTATTAGACTTATTCAAATACAATGATAATTCGAAAAACAGACATTCAGATAATTATTATAGAGCAGCGTTAGTAGAAGCTTTAGGAAATACTATTACTCCTGTCGTATCAGTAGTTACTCAAGGGACTCCTATAACTGCAGAAAGTCTTAGTGCTGATACCAAATTAATTTTAGAAGAAATAACTCGATTGTTAAATTTAGAAAAAGCCCTACCATGTTATAAATATACAGTATCCGTTGCTTGTTTAAAAGCTATTAGAAAATTGCAAAAATTTGGTCATCTACCCAGTAGACCAACACTATTCAAGAGTTATGCTGCATATGGTCATTTCATAGGTATAATTCGTACTAACTAAAATTCGTACTAAAATTTAATATGTAATTTTTTTTAGATGTTAGATTGGCAGCTTTAGAATGTCTTGTAGACTTCGTAAAAGCAGATGGAAAATTTGACGATTTACAACATCTTTTAGATATATTAGAAAACGATCCCGATCCAGGTCTCAAACATAAATTAGCAGGATTATTAATAAAGAATCCCCCTTTTAAAAGGGCACATAGAAGTAGATTAGACGTCCCAGCACTTGTGGAAAGAATCTGGACGAATATAAAGTAATTCTTTTATTTTCAATAATTTAAAACGAAAAATAATTCAATAAGTTCATTTTTTCAAATTGACATGTCTCAAGTATTCTTGTTCTCTTTTAGTTGTATGTTATCACACGATACAAGACTTCGGTGTGATTTGGTAGATATATACTACACCTTGTTTGGTACTAAACGTCCTGTTTGTGTTCCATTAAATGAATTAAATGACATACTACACACCAGTCATATTGATGGAAAAAGACCGAAACTACCTACCATCCCAAAAACTACACATGCACCACCTCCTACTGAACAAGTCAAAGTCAGAACTCCATCACCTACATCAAAAGAAAGTTTGCAGACAATTATAATGGAAACTGTAGATATGGATATTGAAGTGGTAGCAAGTGAAGAAAAAGTAGTGATAAAGAAGGTATATTTATTTTTATTAATTTAAAATATCCTACATCGAATTGTTTGAATATTTTAGGAAACTGACATCGAAATTAAGGCTGAATCTCCAACTATCCAAAAACAGGAATATTTCTCAGATAATTCAGTTTCTCTACCTGGGTTAGGCCAAAGTGGACCAATAGGTTTTGAACCAGGAATGTTCAAAAGAGAAGACGAAATACGTCATAAATCCGATTCACCTAATAAAGTCAAGAAAAAGAAGAAAGATAAAAAGAAGCATAAACATAAGCACAAGCATAAACACGAACATAAGCACAATAAAGATAAGAAAGAAAAGGATCCTAATAAGCTTAAAATGAAAGAAGATACTTTAAGCTCAATGAGTTCAACTCCTAGTCCTAATCCATTATCCATGGGTAGTGCAGAGACCATTTAAATTGCTTTTAAAAGTTTAGTTTATAAGAGTTAAAAGACTGTAATTTTTTATACGGAACGGTGTATATATATATTATAGCAATAATAAATAAACAGATTTAATGTATAAAAATGTTTTGTTTCAAGCAGTAGAATATAAAGGAGTGGCTTATAGATACAGAGAGGCCATTCGATAACATCTCATGATTCCATTGGCGCCAGTTAAAGTAAGACTATTTCAGAGTTTCAGACAAATAGCGTAGTAATATCTTGACAACGATTTGACGACAGCTGTCAGACGATTATGATTTTATTCGCTTTTGTTTTTTTTTTAAACATGTTTATTTATATTTTTATATCTTATACAAGAATAATATAGTTATTATCCTAACAAGTGCGGAAAGTTATACTTTCCCGCACGCGAACTGCCGATGCCCGAACGACGCGAAGCGGAGTTCGGGCAAGCAGTTTAAGTGCGGGAAAGTTAATTTCCGCAAGTGTTAGGATCAATACTTTATACAACTACTGCTCTGGAAGTAGAATTTGAGAGGAATATAACAAATAATTTTTTCTTTTGACACATCTAGCAATAAATTTGTTGTTGCATTTTTAGCTGATTCAACTAGTTCAGGTGGAGTTAAACATCTTGTTAAATCGACCATTATTTTAAATAGTACCATTTTTTTAAATACCTACACTTTCTTTTTGCGTTTAATACAGTTGCGTTGTGACAGTTGTGACATAAATTAAAAAGGGTTAGGACTGATCGAGTAGTCTCTCTAGTCAAATAAAAACGACAGATAGTTTAGGCAGAATCCGTGTAGTTATGTGGTCATAACCAAACATGTGCGTTTATGAAATACATATAGTCAAGTATGCGACTATTGTGTACTTCGGAGATGACATACTGCTCTCGAAAAGTTAACTTCCAGAGCAGGCGTTGTATAAACATCATTACATACATAATATATGTCTTCATTCTTATTTTTTAGTCTTCTCCTTATGCACCCCCTCCTTGCTGAAATGGCATTATGAGGTGTTTGTGGCTGGCTAGTCAGGGTGTCTTGTTATTGTTGTGATGTGTCCTGTTTATTTTGGTATTTTGGTTGTCATGTCGTGGAAAAGTCGAAAAAACCACGTCCGTCCGTTAAAGTTTTGTGTTGTGTCTACGCCTTTGTCGCGAGTTCATTTTGAGTTTCGGAAGCGTCTCCCTCTGGAAGTAGCCAACTCCGTCAATTAAAAAATTGTCGGTTTGGTTTGCGCCGGCTAATTGCAGACGGACACGCCTCCTGTGTATGTATGTTATGGTATTGTTTGTTGTTCTGTCATTTTGTTAGTCATTAAATAATGGAAGTTTTTCATGTGTCTTCTATCAGGGAGTGTGTTGGCTTTAATTTGAAGTATTTTATTCTTTATATCCTCAGGTAGACTCGCCTGATAGAAGTTATTTGCAGAATTTCTAATATATTCTTTGATATATTTCACGTCCGCTTCATGATGCAATTCCACTATTGGTGTACTTCGTTTTTTGTCTAGTATAAGACGTAGACACCTGTTTTGGACTTTTTGTAGTCGCTGTAGTTTTGTGTCAGCTGTCGAGCAGTAAACTTGATGTCCGTATATTAATGTAGGTCGAAGGATTTGTTTGTAAAGTAGGATTTTATTTTGTTGTGTCATTTGGCTGTTGCGGCAAAGTAGGGGGAAAAGTTTACCTGTCATTGCTCTCGTTTGGTTGATTCTGTTTTAAAATGTTCGTTATAGTTAAGTCTTTTGTCTAAGTGAAATCCCAAATATTTAATGTGTTGTTTGTCTGTTATTTCGCTTTTGTTTATTACAAATGCGATTCTGACAGACTTGGAATAAAGCCATAAATAATAAATAAATAAATGTGCCGGGCAGAATAACGTTGTTTCTCCCCTAGGGCAGAAAAAACTGTCAGTTTCTGACTGACAGTTGCATTGGTCTAAAATTGTCTTGTTTCGACTGACAAAACAGGGATCAAAACAAGCTGTTTCAATGCATGTGATATAAAAAATAATTTAAATCCACCATTTCTTCATTCTTCAAGAATGTTTTATGATATTCTTTTACAAGCAGTGGAATGAAATAATTAAAATAAGTCAATTTTAATTGACAGAGTAATAAATTTATTAATAAATATCTTTACAAACTACACAAACACATCCTAAAGTTGATAGAAAATGTGAAATAAATAATGAAGAATTGCGCATTTGTGCTACATATAAGAAAATTAAAACAGGAAAATATGATTTATGTACATTTAATAAAAATTGCTACCTACATGGTTTTTGTCTAAATTATAATTTTTATGAAATTTTAAAAATTACATCAACGACACACATTAAGAAAATGATTACAAATGATAAATTATAAACAAAATGAAACATTTCTTAAAACTAATAAAAAATAAAATGGTTATGAAAGTTTTTTTTTAACAAAACATTCATTCCAAATTTAAAACAAACATATTTTTATAAAAAAAGATACACATACCTAAATAGTTTCATTTTATATTACATAAAAAAAATTATAAAACGAAAATTTGTTTTCTATTTGTAGTAATGTTTGTACTTAGGTACATGTACAATAAAACTAATTCCAGTCGAATAATAAAAAAAAGGAAATATAACTTAACAAAAATAACCATACACTTGAACGAAATATCTATGTTTAAAAAAATCTGAAAATATTTATTATTCATAACCTCATAAACGTTTCAAGGTTCTCTTTTTATCCTTAAGTATTTTCTTTTTCTCAGCAGTCAATTTTTTATCTCCAGCGTGCTTTTTAGCTAAGGGACCATCGCTTGAAACACCTTTACTTTTATATTGCTGAAAAAAAATGCATAAAACATATTAATGCAAAATCAATTTATAGCACAATTTTAATCTCTAGTGGACTAAAGACCATACTTTTCACAAGGATAATGGATTAATTCAGTAAGAAACAAAAAAAAGCCAGACCGCAAATATATGTGTTTGTTGCTCTTTTCTGCAAAAGACTACTGAACGGATTTAAGTGAAACAGTAACAGTAATATAGGTAATACATCTGAATATCATATAGGATACAATGTTTTTTGTGTAATTTGGTCATAATGTAACGATAAATATCAAGTAAGTCGGAAAAAATTCTGCCCTTTGGTGTGCGCTGCCTAAACCCGAGGATTTGCACATAAATAATGTACCATAGGATTGTTGGTCTTAGATAGTGCTAAATAATTTCCAGTACAGCATATATCTACTTTTTATGTGGAAGCTTATGACCAAAATAGTGAACCAAAAATATTATTAAATTGGATACCTTTTTAAAATACACATTTTAGAATAATTATTAAACTCTCATAAAAATTGATGCATTTGTCGCTTGAAGTATTTAATGTAGACAGACTAAATGACCAGTTTTTATCAACACACCACACAGGCGAAGTTTATATAAAACTGTAACCTGATTGACCAACATTCCCAGCAATCAACCCGCAGCTAACAGCACTGAATTCAGCATTTTGAAATTTGCAGATAGGTTCCCTATATAAGCTTAAATGAGCACTAAGAAAATTTGGATAATTCAACCCCCAAGGGTACCCTTAATAAAATAGAGGTTCAAAGACTATATGAAAGCAGTCATTTTTTAAGTTAGATATCTGAAATTTATAATTTTTAATGAGTATTTATACCTGTGCATGAATTTCTGTCATCATTTTCGCTCTCTGTGAATAGTCGTCATAATGTTCTAATAAAAGTTTACCAGCTTCTTCATTAAGAGCAGATTCAGCATTAGGGACTATTAGAAGACACTTTACAGTCTAAAATAAATACAATATAAATTTACCATATATAGTCACAATATAAGGGAATTTGTATACTGAGTCAACAAAGTTTTTTATACAGAAATATTTGTTTTATATATTCAAAACACACGAAATTGTATTAAGAGTACAAATAGAAGTTTTATTGTATATTGTGCAGTTCTTAAGATATATGTTAATTTGTAGTAGGAGTCCAATTATCATGTTTAAAACTTTTTTGCTTTGTAGACTCAAAAGAAATGAAATATTATAACAAATGTAAATCTATAATTAGTACTTTGTTATCTTTAATACTTACTAATAAAATGTGTTTGATCCCGAGGTCTGATTTCCAATCTCTCTTTAGTGTATTAACACAAATTTCTCCATTAGGGGCGACATTGGGATGGAAAATTTTGGTTAGGAAGTGAGCTTTTGGTGGCTCTATTGGAAATCCTTTTCCGAGAGTAAGTTTAACTTTAAATATGCCTCCAAAGTAAGGGGTACCTGAAATTTTTTTATAAAAAAAAATAAACATGCTACGATAATTTCAAACATACCTGCTGGTCCATCAATATAAGCTTGAATATCAGTTACATCTTCCTCGTTAATTTGAACTTTAATTCCTTCTGGTGGATTATTGACTAGATCTTGCATTTCCTTTACAACCCCTCTGATTATTTGTGGGGAGAGGTTCTCTACATTATTTGACATCTGAAAACAATTTCTCATTAAATTGGTTATTTATATGTAAGATTTTATAACTTACAGTTCCAGCAGAAGCCATTGTATAAAATATCACAAATCTTCAACAAAAAAAAATATTAACAACTAATAGCAAGAACACATTAAAATATCGTCATAACAACTTCAACTTGGCGTTCTATACAAGGCAGAAACATTTTGAAATTTTCGACCAATCAAAATACGTATTTTCTTCATTCATTCACTCTTGGATATATTCATAGAGTACGTTCAGTATACAGATATAAAATTCGTTGCAGTTTGAATCTTTATTTTATTTTACCTCACTATTATTATATAAAATAAATATAATTTTATATTGTATTTGTATATAAATACTTTCATTATTTTGTCAGAATTTTATTTTCTCAAATGACATTATGTACATTTCGGATCGATCTGAGAGATCAAAATAAGTTGTATCAAAACAAAGGCAAATGGCAGTGTACAAATAAATGTAACGTTTAAATACGTCAAAATTGTTAATTTGCTCTAAATTTTCAATTTAATATTGAAAAAAATGTCCGACAATGTAAGTAGATCATTTAGATATTACATAATATTGTATTTGAACTATAATTTTTCAAGGAATGTGAAAGTAATTCTAGAAGTCACGAGGGTAGTTTTATAGGGGATACTCCTTATACAAATTTTATTAGATCCTATGATGAATCCCTTTCCTTACCAGTTCCTTGCGAATATAAAGTGTCGTATGCTCCTACAATGGTATACGAATATTTAGTACAAATATTTTGTTTACAATAATTTATTTCAGGAGTCGCAGATACGTAAGCTTAGATTATCACTAGAAGATTACAGAGAATTGATTCTTAGTATTAATAGCGTTTTATTATGGGAGAAACAATGGCATGCTTCTGCAATATTAACAGGTAGGTACGGCTTTGATAAATATTTTTTATATAATACTTAAAATATGATAATTAATAATAAAATAAACTAACAGTACCTATCTAAACAACAATTTGATTAGACGATGAAACACATTAGAACAATGTGTATAATTGTTTAAAGATTAGGTATTCCTATTACAAAGCTAATTATGTGAAGGTCAGAGTTTTACGTATGATACAATTAAATTACAATCAAATTAATTTTCGACTTTACATATTGAATAAGTTTTGTTATTGAATTTATTTTATTTAAAAATAAGCTAACTATTAAGTATATATTCAAATATTTAGATGGTTTCATCATATGATCTTCAATGACATATCAAATCAACTTTTTATTAAAACATCAAACAATTTTCTCAGTTGTATTTAAAAAAAAACTTGTTACCTATGTGATTTTAAATTTATGGAAACCAATTATTGCCTCGTTCTTTTGCACATTAAGAACGAGCGTAGATCGCAGCGCGCAGTATACGTATTAGATGTCTTGGCTTTTTGCAAAGAGTGTAACCATTAATTTCTAGCTTAAAAAAGAACTAAACTTCAGCAAATAATTAATTTTTACGAATTTATATTTTACATATTTATATGCCTGGGTTGTATTCCTGATTATTTTATTTTAATTTAAGGTTGTACCGTGGTGTTTACTCTCCTATGGTTATGTGATCCCAGTATTTTGACAATAATTTCATCTATTGGTCTGATACTAACAATTGGTGATTATGTATTACCAAGTATCGTATCTTCTCTTTTTAACAATGATAATTGGCATTCTCACAAGCAAAAAAAATTTGAAGAAGTGTGTACAAATATCGTTTTGTACAAAACTAAATTAGAATTGATTTTGACTTCGTATTATAGGATGCGAGTGACTAATTCAAAAATGGTAAGATTTCATAAAAATATTTTCTATAAGAATTCCATGAATACTTGCTGATAAATATAAAGAACCACAATAAGGTTTTATAGCTTGATTACCAAGAGTCTAAAATAAAAGAGTACAACCGAATTCCGCCAATAAATCTTATTTATATTATTCATTGAGACTCCAATGGTTCTGATTTCCTAATGGTAGATTGATTTTTATTTTAGATGTTTTTTCTTCTTTTAACTTTGACGGAATTCATGTACATAAATTCTATTTTCTATATAATTAATAATTAATATTTTTTAGTATTTCACGATAACTATTGCTGGACTGTCTTTTCTAATTTGGCTAGGAAGCACAGTGAACAATCTTTTCTTATCTTATTTGTTCGTTGTGGTGGTTCTTCTATTACCTGGAATGACATATAATGGTTTCCTCAACAAAGTATCAGATGCTGTCTCGAAGATATTTTCCGACTTGGTAGAAAATGCTAAGTCAAAAGTTGGACAGAAAAAAGTTGATTAAATTGTTTAATAGTATTCGTTTGTGTTCGTTCTTTCTTCCTATTGCATTGCAAAGTTTTAAGATTATTTTAAATTTTATTTACCAAAATCAAATTATTTCTATTAATTTAATTGTTGTTTAATTTATGAGTTATAATTTAATCATTAAGCTTTGCATTGTGGTTCGATTTTTTACAAGTTTTTGACGATTGCTCAAAATCTATTTGTAATTTTTAAGTAGATACTGATTCGTTTTTTTTTTATTAAATTACCAGAGTGATATTTCGACTGATGTTACCTCATAGTTCCCTTAATTAGTTTTATACTCAATAAATTAATTTTTTTATTTAGTAGTTTTATTTATCACACCTCTCATGAACAAACTTTTAGGATTTTGAAAATGTTAACAAGAAAAGATACATCAAAAATTTATTAAAACGAAAATCAGATCAGTTAGTTTTCGCGAGATATCGATATTCTCATCACGGAATGACGCACTTGTGTTTATCACAAAAGATTGTAACCCTAATAATCCCTTAATAAGTTAAATTGGCACGTTGGGCGCCAATTTGTAGCTTATGAATTTTTTTTTCCAAAATGTCTCACGGGCCGAATCAAAACATACAGCGGACCAGATTCGGTCCGCGGACCAATTGCCCACATATGCTTTGAAAACTTAAAAGAAAAGAACAGCTATTATTTTAGATATACATATTCATCCAATCACCGCAGTGGCCATTCCGCTCAGGGGATATTCACTTGTAAAAATTGAAGGCTGTAGCGCCATCTAGATTTCACGTAGGTACTACTACTCATGGTCAGTCGGCTTCGTTCGCGATTGTTAGTTTATTTTTTATTTTTTGGTCTGTGATTCCGCTAGTACAAGGCTAACCTTCGGGTGGTTTATTTAAAAATCACTCTAGTGATTTGTAAATTGCAATACAAAAAAATTAACCAACAACCAGCGATTTTAATTGGAATGAAATTTTGTGTTGAAAAAGTTTTACTATTAGTTTTACAAAGTAAATTCAGTAACAGTGCGTTTATACTTGTATGTATGTATGTATGTATGGTGTTAGGGGTGACAGATACACCTGCGACCTATAAGATCTATTGTGTCCCCCTTTTCTTGCTATATTTCTGATGATTCCTCAGACTTATATAGCAGCTCTTCTAGTCCTATCTTCCTTAGAACGTTTAGGATATCATTGGATTTTAAATTAGGTAGTTCTTCCCTTTCTATTTCGTATGACCCTAGGTATTTGACCCTAGAATTACTTAATGCCATGCATTCTGAAGTTATATGTATTGAGGTTTCATCCTCTACCTCACAGAATCTGCAGTTTGCTTCATCTACTAATCCTAGTTTCTTCATATGTCCTCTTAATCGACAGTGACCGGTTAGTATTCCTGTTATAATTCGGAGGTTTTTCTTACTCAGGTTAAGACAGCTGTGAGATCTCTTCTGGTTATAGTTTCCCAGGAGCGTCTTCGATTGTCTTAGTCCTTCTAGGTCATTCCAGTACTTGGATTTTTCGCTATCCATTTTTTTCTTTAGTTTTTCTAAGATTGTACTACTGCTGATCCCACAGGATGGTTCTGGTCCCAGGTATGGGGTTTCAGCTCCTTTTTTTGCCTGCTTGTCTGCTGTTTCATTTACTTCTATTCCTACGTGTCCTGGAACCCATAGGAGGGTAACAGTGTTATTCTGTCCTAGTTCATTTAATTTGCCTAGGCATTCCCAGACCATCTTTGAATTGATTGTATCTGAGTTCAGAGCTTTGATGGCTGCTTGACTATCTGACATGATTACAATCTTCTGTCTACGATAGTTCCTTTCAATGTTAAATTCTATACATCTTTCGATGGCACGAATTTCCGCTTAAAAGATGCTTGGGTACGTACCCAAGCTTTCTGAGTATTTGGTTCTAGGTCCAAATACCCCTGCTCCTGTTCCTTTATCTGTCTTGGAGCCGTCCGTGTACCATTTTATGGCGTTTTGGCTTAGCCCCAATATGGTGTTTTCGTCCCATTCAGATTTGCATCCCAGTTTAGTGGTAAATTTCCTTACAAAGTTAAATTTCTTTGGCATGTCATCTTGGGGCATTTCCCAAGTTTGATCAAGTTGAAGTGATCGAAGTTTTTCCTTGATTATTCCTTCTTTGATCATTCTATATATTGTTTTCTTCCTAGCATTTTCTACTTGAATATGCAGTGGCGAGAGATTTAGTATTACTTCCATTGCAGCAGTGGGACATGTTCTCATTGCTCCAGTGATACATGCACAGGCTAGTCTCTGAATCTTTGAGAGGTTTGTCCTCGTAGTGATCAGATTAGCTCTCGTGCCCCAAGCTACTGCCCCATATGTGATGATAGGTCTCACTATTGCTGTGTACATCCATTGCAATGTCTTTGGGTTACAGCCCCAATTTTTCCCAGCAATATTTCTGCACACCATAAGGGCTTTTGTAGCTTTGTGTATTATTTCGTTTTCGTGTTTGTTCCAGAGTAACTTATTATCTAGGATTAGCCCTAGATATTTGACCTCTGTCTTCCACTCAACGGTATTTCCACCTATTTTTATAGTTTTTAGTTTAGGTTTCTTTTTCCTTGTAAAGGCTACTAACGTGGTCTTGGTGGGGTTGATATTAAGTCCCACTGAATCACACCACTGCTTTGCTGTGTTCAGTCCTCTTTGCACTATGTCGCAGAGGACGTTTTCATATTTCCCTCTTGCGAGGATAACTACGTCATCAGAGTAACCCTGGCAAGGTATACCTAATTCGGTCAATTGCCAGAGTAAGCTGTCTACGGTGAGGCTCCACATAAGTGGGGATGCAACTCCCCTTGCGGACAACCTGTGGTCGTTTATACTTATTTCTGTAATATGGTTAAAGATGGATAGAAACTTTAAACAACTTTTCAGATAATTGTTTTATTAATGTTCTTTAATATATTTATAATGTGAACAGACAATACTGCTGCGTGTAGATCACATATAAGATATCATCACAATTTTTAAATATATTCTAATTTACATATCTATGCTTTAATTAGTGTAATGTATAATGTGTAATAATTACCAAATGTAAGTTTTACAGAAAAATAAAAAGAGAATTTATAAAATTGTGATCTGATTAAATATAATTGTCTGTTTAATGTATTTCTGGTTCTTAATGAATATATATATTTTTTACTGTCTTCAAAAAATTAACCTTCATCCTCATCTCTAAGAATAGGCTCTCCATCTAGTTTCCTCAAGTTGGGTAATCGCCTTGCAACTTCAGTTCTAAAAACGGTTTCATCGGTATTTTCAAAGAGCGGGTTTCCAACAAATAACAAATCTTCTAATGATGTTAGCTCTTGAAACTTTGCAAATTCTCCTGCAAATAATAAAAATACATCATTAATGAATGCATCAAACAATTGTAAAAGTAAAACGTTGATTAAATTGATTAGAACAAAAAATTATTAATACTAATCGCAAAACGCCTGTAAGTACCTATTTTTACCACCAATTGCTCAGATGTATATAATTTTCTGTTGATTTTTTATCTCTTTTAATCGAGAGACAGGAGGAAGCCTAGCTAATCTGGAGACCCTGGAGATGAAGGAACAATCTAACCGATCCGTTCTCGATGGCTGGCACTGAACAGTATTAGGGTGCATGGAGTTGACACATCGCGTTGCTCTTGCTGGTCTGACAAGAGGAGGAACTATAGAGTGGAGTTCTTCTGAGCAAAATCCGTTTCAGTACTGATAAAACAGGTAAAGATCAGGCACTGCTCTTCGTTGGGACAATGGGGCTATGTTTTTGGTGATACTGGTGTCGTTTATTAGTCGAACTGCTCTTCTCTGTATTGCATCAAGAACTCTGAGCCTTGACGTCGCCGCCGATCCCCATACATGCGAGCAGTATTTAAGATTAGGTCTTATTTGGGGTTTGTAAAGAGTAGCTATGTTGGATGGAGAGAAATATTTCCGTACTCTAAAAAGAAAGCCTAACTTCTTTCCTGCTGCAGTTGCTTTGGATGCAATATGTTCGTTCCAGAGTAAGTCCTGGGAGATCGTTATACCAACTAGCGTAAAGAGTAGCTAAGTAGGATGGAGAGAAATATTTCCGTGCTCTAAAAAGAAAGCCTATCTTCTTTCCTGCTGTAGTTGCTATGGATGCAATATGTCCTTTCTAGAGTAAGTCCTGGGAGACCGTTATACCAACAAGAGTAATCCATCCGGAAAGGTTTGGCGAGACAGTTTGTTCAAGAGAGCTGCATGCCATAATTGATCAAATGTAGTGGTTTTATATGGTAATGATCTTTCGAACGATTTTTCACGAATTTTCTTTTTTTAAGATAAAAGACTTACCCCATTCTTTGATAACATTATTTCCAATATACAACACCTTCAATTTCTTTAAAACACCTACACCTTTACATTTTTCAATTATATTATAAGATATCCATAATTGTTCCAAAGTTTCAGCAACACCTTCCAATCCAGAGAATGTCTTAATATAGTTTCTACCCAACGAAAGAATTTTTAAATTTTTTAAAGAACCTAAACCTACAGAAATCTTTTTTTATTATTTTAAATTAATTACAAAAAAAAAGAGTATTACCTGCAATTTTTTCAATCATATTAGTTGAAAGACTAAGTTTTCGAACATTTACAAGAGCTGCCAGTGAATTGTCCATTTTTTCGATTGGAGGCCATTGAAATTGAAATCCTACTTCTTCTGCTTCCGCTATATCTTCATCGGGATGTTTTTCTTCCCATCTTTTAATTGCGTCTTTAATAGTTGTGGCTTTTGACATATTTAACTTGTATAAAACTTGTTTAGTAACTGTTGGTTACCATATTGATTTATTTCATAAAATTTCATTGGTGGATCTATTACAGTTTCATATCTTTTTTATAAAGGTTCTTTATCATCTTACTTTTTTAAGAAGTTTAAACTTTACGCATATAATTCTTGTGTGCGTGTGTATTTCATTGAACTCCTCCTAAAAACAGGACCGATTTTGAAGAAATTTTTTGTATGTGTTCAAATATATGGATTTGAGAATGGTTTAGATTTATTATTTGAGGCATTATAAAATGTTTTGTTAATTGCTTTTTTACTTATTGGTATTTATTGTTTAGTTCTACGAAAGTCCAATAAACAGTGGTGTAAGTTAATTGATAGTACTCTCTATCAACGTTTGACAACTAGGTTGGGTAGACACCAGGTAGAAGGCGCTGTATTCTGTTTTCTAGATTATTCATAGCTAAAAATCGAGAATGGCTAAACGATGTAGCTAATTTTGATCTTGAAATCGATTTAAGGAAAAAATGAAATGCAGCCAAGAACGTATATAAGAAGGATGCTCCACTTGCTTGGTGGGGGTATGCTTGCTAGATGGAAGCAATGTGGGCAAGGCGAGAGAAGCGACTTGCGCAAACGGCTACTGCGCATTAGCGCTGTCTCTGTTCTTCTCACTGCTCGTTCAAGAGTGAGAAAGTCAGTAGCGTGCTGGTGTTTGGTTTTTTTTTGGTGAACTGTCAAGACAGATCGAAATGTCAAAGCGTTGTGGATAGAAAATGAGCTGAAATAAAACTTTTTCGATCAGTATATAACAATTACGGGTAAATTTAATACTGAATAAACAGAGAATTAAACAAAGGTAAAAGTGATTTGCCTTGTCGTGATATGTGGAGTGGTGATTTAAAAGATTTAAAAAGGATTGAGGACAATTTGAAAGCTTCATTGCTAGTTTCTTTTGATTCCAAGGTGTATTACTGCGGTGAATTGTTATCATGGATCACTTGGAATACCTCGGAAACTTTCAGGAATGTTGAGGAAATTCTCGAAACTTTGGATCGAATCTTTAACTAAGATACCTCAATTTATAAATAATGACACCGGTGAGAATTGTAAACTCAATTGATTGTAAATGTAAATGGGGAATCATGCATTTATTTGACTGATATACGGGTTAATAACGTTGGCAAGGTAACATAAAGTACGGGCCTAAAATTGCTCCACAAAAACCATAGTTAAAAGTGCATAATAAGTTAGTGAAAACTTTATATCAATAATAAACCTTACACTGCCGAAGAGATTTCTGAAATAGAGGCGGAAATTGGAGATTTAGGAGCTGATTCGGAGGAAGAAGAAAGCGAGCCAGAAAAAAAGAAAGAAGAAATATTAACAAGAACAAGAAAACCATCTGCATCAACTGATAAACAACAAAAAAAAGGTGGAACGATTTAAAAAAAAGTAAACTATTAGTGTCTATTTTATCTTTATATTTCAATCAATTTTATTTAATTTCATTTCTTAGTTATTAGCTTAGAGTTCGCACTTCCCGTTCTACTTTGATAATTTTTCGAATTTTTTATAATATTTTACTACATTTTATCTGTTTTAACTTTATTATATTTTTTTTAACTTTATTCATTGTGATTAATTTTATTTAATAAAGGTTTATTAGAAACTTTTTGTTCAAGTAAGTATAAAAGCATTGAAATTTTATAATAAATACAATTTTTTATGAGATTCTGTCAACATTCAAAGTAATTAAAAGATTTTTTAATGGATCCTTATATAAGGGATTTTCAACTAGAAAAAATAACATACCCCTTGCAATCAGCAACAGAAACATCTGAAGTTTTAAAAATAAATAAAGAAAATAAGAATTTCAAAATATTACATCAAAATATATCCAGTGTTGGCAAACATTTCGACGAATTTCAAATTTTTTTAGAAACTCTTGATATTTCGTTAGATTGTATTGTACTCTCAGAGACCTGGCAAATTAGGGACTCCCTTATTTTTAATATTCCAGGCTTTAAGACCCTATATAATTCAGGCAAATATAATCAGAATGATGGTGTCCTTGTATTTATAAAAACTGATATTTATAATTATCATGAAATAATTGATCTAAATGGTTCAAAGTTATTAAAATTGAAGGTAAATTTTAAAAATAAAGTATGTTTTTTATACTCATTTTACAGATCTCCTTCTAGTGATATTCAGAGTTTCTTAGATCAACTGAATGAAGTTTTACAAAATGAAAATGAAAACTCCGATTACAATTTCTTTGTAGGTGACATAAATATTGACTTATTAGTTGATACTGTAAATAAGAACACGTACCGAAGCATTATGAATGAACACGGTTTTTTCTCAACAATTAATACACCTACTAGGGTACAAAACAACTCAAAAACTTGCTTAGACCACATCTTTATTAAATCAAAAAACAATAATTTTGATACACTTATTCCTATAACAATATCAACTTCAATAACAGTTTATCATACCATCTTATTACAATTAGTCCTAATTGAAAAAATAAGTAAGAATTATGGTAAATCTTGGTATTACCAAATTATTAATAATAAAAAACTTGTCCAAGAAATACAAAAAATTTCATGGGATAATGTCTTAAATAAAACAAGTTTAGAAAATGAAACAAAGGAATTTTTTAGTTCCCTGCAGATGTGTATACAAAACTCCTCAAAAAATATTAGAATTAAAAGTAAAGAGAAAAAAGGAAAAAATGGATGACAAGATCTCTAATTAACTCAATAAATGAAAAAAAATCATTATACAACAAATACAGAAAAAATCAAAATAATGTAGATTTAAGACAAAATTATTTAAATTATAAAAAACAATTATAAAAAATAATTAAACAAGCAAAAATTAATTATTACAAAGAACAAATAAATAAAGATCAAGGCAATCAAAAAATATATGGAAAAATGTAAATGAAAAACACCAGCACGCTACGCTACTGACTTTCTCACTCTTGAACGAGCAGTGAGAAGAACAGAGACAGCGCTAATGCGCAGTAGCCGTTTGCGCCAGTCGCTTCTCTCGCCTTGCCCACATTGCTTCCGTTTTCATTGCACACGGCAGCTCATAGTACAACATAGGGAGTGGAGCATCCTTCTTATATACGTTCTTGAATGCAGCAATGACAGGACCTAAACCGGCGATCTTCATCCATCACTGATAGTGCCTTAAACTATTTTCCGACGGAAGATCCTAGAGGTTAGTCGGCGTTTTTGATCACATCTTGTTTCAACTTGTGTCATATATAACACTTCCTTAATTCCTCCTAAAGCACATATTTGACAAAAGAGAAGATTTTTGATTAAAATCGCGGATTTTGCATGACGAAACATTTTTTTCAATTTCTTGTTTGGCTAATCGGTTTATTGAAAAGGAAGTGTTAATTAAAAACAAACTTAACAGTTTTAGTGACATATTTATTCGTATAAATATAGTATGTACCAATTTTATTGCCATATATATAAATCTTAAATTCTAATTTGAACTCGAGATTAAAATTGGTATAAAACTTTCTAAACCTAAGGATTATCTAAGCATTAATATTCTGTGTTTTCATACATATGCAATAAAAAATCTGTAAAAACTGTATCATCAAAATTTAAGATTTGTTAACATTTATCTGGATAAGTTAGAATGTTGTAATTGACTGATTGTTTTTTAAAAATGATATATTTTTAAAGATTTTTTATTGCAAACGGAATGGTAAAAATACTACAACTACAAATGTTATTAAAAATATGGAAATGTGTCAATCACAGGTGCGCTGTAGTAATAGACCCAACGAAATTGGCGGATTTATCAATTATCATCTGTTACGATTTTTTTCATAATAACGCTTATTGGACTCTAAAGAATAAAAATGTTCAGTTTGCCACCGAGTAACCTGGTCCTAATTTGTTTAAACTATTTTTTGTATATTAATTAATAAAAGTAATGTTTCGGTTGAACAATTTTAAGCAGAAAAGGTCCTTACTAACATTTTCGTAGGACACGTTACTTTCGTACAAAGTTCAAAAAAATAATTAGCAATGTTTCTTAGCGCGTTTTATGCTGCGCGGTCGCTCCCTTGTAGAGATGCTTAACTTACCACTTGTGCGCGGTCACTCTTTTTTAGAGGTGCTCAATTTAACATACGCGCATGACCGGTCTTTTGTAGGGGTGCTCAACTTACTACTCACGCGCAGCCGCTCATTACCTCTCGCGCAATGTTGGTCTTTTGTAGAGGTGCTCGACTGATAACTTGTGCGAGAATGGTCTTTTGATTTTTTTTTTATTAAAAACATATAACCCCTTTTATTGTGAGCGGTCTCTATTTTCTAGAGGTTTTAAACTTTTATCACGCTCGCTTTGCGCCTAGCGGTGCGCTGCTTTTAAAATAATCTTTCAGCATTCAAGTAATTAATTGTTATTATGCAGATTTTAATTCTGTACTGTAAATATAATTTGTATATATGTATAATAATGTAAATATTAGTTAATATTTACATATATACGTATATATTATACTCATTACGCTCGTAGTAAATGGTGATTTTTGCATTATACACAGTCAATTTTGATATATTTTAAATACCTAATCGTCATCATTACAGTACTTAAGTTTTGTTGTGCACTTTTTTTATAATAATTTTAACTACAAGTTAAGCATCTCTACAAAAGAGCGGCCACTCGTGAGTGGTAAGTTGAAAATCTTTACAAAAGAGCAGCCGTGCACCATAAAACATGATTTTTTTTTAATTTTGAGATTTTGGGAAAGATATTTTTATTGCCACCAAAGGAAAAAATACTTTCTTCATGCCTCTTCACGGCTGTGAAAAATGAGACAATCGTGTTTTTTAAAACTTTGCGAATTTCTTGCGCGAAAACGTGTCCTACTATTAAACTATTTTGTTTAGAATGGTCCAAAGAATCCGGATCGAAAAAATCACTTTTATAAATTGGTTAAAAAAACAAACTGGTACTAGTTTCCCCGCTGGCAAACTGAACTTTTTTAATTTATGGGTGTAAAAGCGTAATTACGAAAAAAATTCGTAAGAAATAATATTCAACGAATGCACCGATTTCTTTAGGTGTATAAGGTTGTTAAAGTGTAGATTTCAGAATAATATAATACTTTAATAAGATTAGAGATAAAGAATAAATAAATAAATTTCGAAGTTCAAGAACTACCAAAACTGTTACCACACTTCCTCAAAAAAGTCCTCGTAAACTAGTCTTTTTTTTTTATTTGATTTTTATTGTTTAGTTAGGAATATTGTATTTACTTGCAATTTTTATGCCTATGTCGCAACCAACTGGTTTAAATAGCTGTTTAAATTACACGAAGGCCCTTTCATTACACAATTCCATTCAACCACACGTCTTGTTTTGTAGTTCAATAATTATACTATTAAAAACATTTTTTTTATTAAGGATGTCCTCGTAGGTATAGACCTAAATGCAAATGTACCGAGAACATCTATTGGGGCAGAAGAGACAATTTATTAATTTGGGATTTAAAGGCCTGCAAGTTAGGACGAGTGTGGAAGAACGGCTGACTTAAAATCGTAAATTTGAAAAAGAATAATTTTGCACCACCTCGGCGCTAGTTTTCAGCCTGTTACGCACCAAAAATCGAATCTACGCACCGAAAAAACATAAAAAACAACTTCAAGGAACCGAGGAGACATAGAGGTACATACTTCTCCCCCCGCCTGGCTCCAAGAGTATAAATTATTGGTCCAATTATTTTCTTTTATTGTTTTAATATTAAATTTTATTATTCATCCAAAAGACACATATTTACATTTTTTGTAAAACATTTTGACTTTTTGGAAAATAATTACATCAGATAGAGTTGTTTGTCGAAACGAGAAAAAATAACGGCTTGGCTAATTGACATTTAGTTTTTTTTGGCTAAATGGCGTTGTACAATGAAAGTGCTTTTAATTCGTACATACTGCTTTACTCAGCATATAAAATAATAGTAAAATTATATTGAAAGGTCATAAATAATAAACATTGTATAAATGTAGGTAATTTTGGAATAATAATGAAAGTTGAAGATTTCCAACCCACTTTATTCTAAAAATAGTAACCCAAAATGTTAATGCATGATCCATAATAAGAGCCTATTATGTTATTTTCATGTAAACAACTAATAGGCATTTTTATCTTAAAAGTTCCCCAAGTACAAACTTTAAGCCAATAAAAAAATGAAAAATGATTAATACAGGATGTAACAGCATAACTTGTACAGTCGGGTGACGTAGCGCAGCGCTATAATGACTAAAAAAGTTTTGTCTCAATTCATACGCAATCATTCATTGGAACAGTGAGAAGTGTACTTTTAACGTTTAGGCTTACTTTCCGAGCGTTACAGAACCGAAAATTAATTTATACGTACATTCAAATAAACTGCAAGGCGGACAGGATGAAAAACTGGAGTCTCTCGGTCCATTAGATCAACTAAGAAGCGTGCGAGAGCTTCATCAAGGCGTTCTGTGTGCAAAAAATGCGTTTACCCTAGAATTTTCCGATTATTTTGTGATTACTGATGTCGTAATGATCTTCCTTTACATCTTTACAAGACGCCGATTGTTCAGGAAGTTATTCGGTTATCGGATTTTTCTTGAAGTCGTTCCTGAAGACGCTATAAAACCCATTTTCATTTGTGTGGATCCAGCAACTAACAAAACATGCTCGAAAAGGCCTTTGCATTAAGTTTTTTATAATAGCTGTAAGCGAGGCAATGAAGTACTAAAAAACTGTAAACCAACCAATTTCACGAAGCAACTTTTTGCATTCGATTCTGGAAAGTGTCAGTAGTAAAGGTTGTGAAGTACATTGATGTCCGACAGATGAAAATGGTCTTTTATGCACAAGGAAAATGTATTTTTAAATTGCATCTCGAAGAAATGAAAATCGAAAATTTTGGATCTCGGGACGATGAATTCAGTTTTTTTTTCTCAGGACTTTTTGAGGTCACTGAAAAGTATTTCCGTGGTACCTGATGCTAGGGTGGAATTTAATGTTGAATTCATTCAAAATCAGTACATTATTATAACTTGGTGGTTTTTAACGTTGCTGAATATGAATTTTCCATTAGCAGGCTTCATCAAAATACCTACTTTTTTTATACAAAAAAAATTATCCAAAACTTCAGGCGACGAGGTCAACCTTGAGCACTAGAAACCTTGGAGACTATCGTCGTCATGAAATTCTTGTTCAGTGACCTTAAAACTCATATTTCCCGAGTATCAAAATTTTCATTTTCCACTACTACGAGATGCACTTAATAATGCATTTTCCTTATGCACGAAATGAAATTTTCATCTGTCAGAGATAAATTTAGTTCGTAAATTTTCCTGACGCCCTTCCGAATCGAATGCAAAAAGTTTTGCTTCACCAAGTTTGTAGGTTTATTACTTCATTGCCTCCACGCTTACTTAACTATTGAAACAGAAAATGCTTATTTCAATAAGAATCCTTTAAACTTATAATAAAATATACTGGCAAAATAGGTAAATATTATTTACACTTAGAAATAAATTAGAATCCTTATAAACATAACAATTAAATTAATATTCTGAGAATTAATAATAAAAAATATTAAACTAAATGGCAAGTTTCCCGTTCTCTTAAAACCATTTGGTGAATCCATATTCACAAAATTATTAAAAAAAATATATAATAATTAAATTAAATACAATTAGTTATTTGGATTCACTCACAGCATTATACCAAAAAACTATATACAAATTAACAATTAATAATAACAAATTAACAAAAAAATATACAAAACTTAAACTTAAACTTTCTAACGTGCTACAGATTCTCTAGATGGAGGACTTCGGTATTTCGCTCGAATATGTAAATATTTGGAATCATTTGTAGGCCTACTTGGTGTGTGTCTTGACATAACTTTTACTTTACACGGATCATGCCGTAATAGGAAGTGGTCTAAGGTGTCCCAGCCACCACCAACTCGTACCATCATATGTCGACCTTTTAATAACTGAAATATAAATAAAAAACAAGTTAAAATTTAGTTGCTGTAGTTAATAATGTAAAAATATATGGTGCACTACTTATGTATCAAAGCTTTTGTATATATAGTGCACACAAAGTCGACGCTGTGAAAGTGGGTTCTCTAGAGCTAGCACAGCCGCATGATGGCACAATCAACTAAGAAAATATGGAAAATAATTTGTTGCTAATTAATTGACGCAATTAAAAATATATTGCTTTTTTTTTCAATAAAACATGTGGCTGTGCCAGCTATACCTATATTAGCTGGCACAGCCATAGTACTCATAGTAGAAAAGGGTACGAATGCTGTACGAAATTGACAGAAGGATTAGAGGCTATGGTAAGATTCAGCGTTGATGTACGGGAAGATTTATAAAAAAAATAGAGATTTGTGGCTAAGCTCACCTAATCATAATCAGCACAGCCACGAATTTGTGGCTGAGATATTTTAGTCATAATTAGCACAGCCATGAGTTTGTGGCTGAGCTAAACGAGTAGAAGGTGACTCTGCCAAATGTCTAGACTTATATTTTTTTACAAATTCTGTGGCAAAGGTGCGTTCTTGAAACCTTTTACTCATGCTCTTGGACCACGTTTTAATCGGCTATGATTATCAAGAGCGTTGTACAGCATATTTACTTGAACTAGCACCCGATTCCAAAGCGTCTGAACTACATTTTTAGATAATAAGTAACGTTTCCACAACATTTCTCTACTACTTTTAGAGACCATATTTTCTAAGTACGTTCTTAGAATTGTCTAATAATGTTCTTAGGTTAATAACATTCTTGTGCTACTCTCTAAACATCTACATATATTCATACTGCTTTTGGAATGGATATATCCAAACGCAAACTTTAATTTGCAGTGGCTTAATAATTTTCCGATTAGCAAAATATTCAGTAAGTATGAAGTTATTGAAGTATGCGTGTAAATGTGTTTGAAAACAAACTTTCCAGTATAAGGTTCCCAGGTTATTATTAAAAAAGATAAAGCTTCAGACTAATAATTGAACTGGATTTTTTTTAAAGCATATTTTTAGAAACAGAAACATTAAAAAATAACTATCTGGAAACCCCATATATTACTATGTGTTTTTTTAAATTTTTTCTGTACCTTTGCAGAACCTTCTAAAGGCTGTGAAAAAGAAAATTCATTATTTATCAGAAGAGGTTTTATAGGTACTTATTTAACTCCTTACCCTAACAAAAACATTTTTTCCTGCAATATTATATTTCCCCTCTCCCACTTTTCTAATCTTCAATTTATCGCATCCACCATTTGAACAGTTACAATTCTTCTGCAAAAGTCTTGCCGCCAGGTGTACTTTTCTATCTAGTTCATTAGTAGGAGTTATAGATTTGGGACTTGGTGTTTCGTCTACTCCACTATCTCCTGAAGAAAGTCTTGTCGTTGATGGTGTTACATCCAAATCTGGATCTTCCCCGCTACCTAAAAATTTTACAATTATAAATTTTTTAAGGCACTCAACAAGCTCACAACAGGCTTAAACGAACTTTCAATGATAAAAATGTATCGTCAATGTTTTCTCTAGTTTTAAAAGCCGGTAATAAAGAACAGGGATCTTCTAAAGATTGAACAATAAACGCCAAAGTTCTTTTTAAAAATCATATACACACATTCGAAATTATTTCACTATCTATACATATAATAAAACTGTAGAAATGTATATGTTTGTGTGCGCATCACTATTCGAATGCGGTTTTCAGAGACGTATTTGTCTTCTTTCGACTTAACATCTGGTGTATAAAACTTTCTCCCCCCACCATTTTAACGGAGTGAAGAAAGAAATTTTTATACAAAAATCAATATGCCACACAAACGACGTCGCGGGTACATTGAAATAGAACCCAAAAATATGGTTTGATTTTTTTGTCTGTCTGTCTGTATGTTTGTGCGCGCATCACATGAAAACTACTGATCCGATTCGAATGCGGTTTTCACAGATGTATTTGTCTTCTTTCAACTTAACATCTGGTGTATAAAAATTTCTCTCCCATTCCTTAAATGGGGTAAGAAATTTTTATACAACAATCACACGCCACGCGAACGACGTTGCGAGTACAACTAGTCTTGAATATGTATAGAACTCCTAACATAACAAAATCTTACCTCTTGACCAATCTTCGTCTTCAGTGTTATCACTAGGGACACCATCACTGGCACCACTAGTGTTGGTGAGAGGTACCAAAGACGATAATCCGTTGGGTTGATCCACCAATATTACGCTGTGGTCACTCCATTTTAACATTGAAGAAATGGTTGATGCAGAAGCACTTTGTTTCATATTCGAATAATTTGATGTGGTATCCTAAAAATATACGTTCGTTTTCTAATTTAAAATAAAGTGTTTATAAAAAATACTCACTGGTATACTAGAAAGCTGCCATGATAATAACGAACTAAACCTAGAGTCCACTGAGTCTCTCTCCTCTTCTGCTATTTGTTTTTCTAAAACAACTAATCCTGGCGGTTCGATGCCAAATTTATTTGCGATTCTAGCTAGTTCCAATAAACATAGAATCACATTTCTCGGCTGATTATGCAAAACTAAAGAAAATACAAATATAATTGGGTTTGGGTGAATTATAACTAAAAATTATGTTTACCTAAGTCATCACTTTCAAAGAGTAGGTTTTCATGGACACCAAGTGATCTGCAAAATCTGATAAAGTTTTCCATATTGTCTCTTGAAAAAAAGCTTCCTCTGGCTGCTTTTTCGAAACATTTCCCTCGTATCGTTGGTACAGGCTGTAAAAATCATAAAACTATAAGATAAAATGTATATTAAGTTAGTTGTTTATTTATCTTACGGCTGAACAATTAGTTAATACTTCCAAATCAATAAGAAACAATTGGTCTCTCAATCGTAAATAATTATAGTTAATTATATTTCTTATAAACAGATTTTTTTGTACTTACACCTTTTGCGATTCCCTTTTCGATAGCCTTTTTCACACTTTCACTAATAACTAGCGCCAAACGACATAGAACAACTCCATTATCCAATTCGTTAAGGAAATTATCCTTGTTAATGTAATCCGTACCTAAAACAATAGAGATTTAAATATTACCTTAAAGCGATACATTAGAAAATTATCGACTGGTGTGAAATGATTTATCAAAATTTTACAGGTAAATAAATACGTATGTTATATAAATCTCTATTTAATGCCTACAGTCAGTTTTTAACATATAAACGTATTATGTTTTTATGTAGAAGCCTAAGTAAATTTCTGTGATTCTAATGTAACATTGGATACCGTCTGACAATTTTTTCCACAACAAAACTGTTCATCATTTCGATTGCCAGACAAAAATAAACGATGAATATAAGCCACCCTTTCGACTGTTTGAAACCGTCTGTAAAGTATTTATTAATGTCTATTTTCGTATTAACTTCAGGACTAACTAGCTCTGGATCTTAGACTATTATAGCAAGGTTTTCTTGCATCCCATATAAACTCATTCTTGCCTCATCCTTAAAAATATTGGTAAAAGGAAGATCTAAGAGAACTTTGCTGTTTTTGACGTGCTTTTGAGAGCTTTAGTTAGAACAAGAAAAGCAAATTCTTGAATATTGATCCATACCAATGACGCATATGTTACTGTTGGTTTAGCCACCATATTAAAGATACAGTAGTCATAAGACTTAATAGCCTTGACAGTGGCCTCTCCACATAACTTGGAGCAACCGGGTTCTCATCTCCCAATACCAGATATCGGTCCTTGAAAGGCCTTCTCATTGCCATAGGAAATAAAATGCGGTTTCCTCCTCCTCTTGGCAGTATCGACAGATGACTTTATCTGCTAAGTTCAGCTGACTCATGTGTTTTCTGAGCTGACAATGTCTTGTCAAGAGACTGACAATTATTCTGGCATCGTTTCGCCTTTGTGATAGCAGCTCTGCAGTAAATTTCGCCGAGTGCCCTTTTATGGAGACTTTGGCTTGTCGCTTGCCCGGTGATTTTTCCCACCACTCATGCGCCTTCTCTTGCCTCCATTTCTTTATGGCTGCCTTTCTGAAGGTATCAACAACTCCGCCGAATGGTTCCGGGTCAATCATTGGGATATTAGCTCCCACACGGGCCAATTCATCAGCCTTCTTATTGCTTCGAAACCCTGACTGTACTGATATCCATGCCAGTGTCAGAGAATTCCGACTTGCGGCATGTGTCAGAGCCCTAATCCAGTCCTACACCAGTTGTTTGCAAAAGGAAGGACTAAGTCTGAATCTCCTAAAAAGTGGAAAATCACGTGCATTTACTGCACAGAGGACAGAGAGACTGGTGAGCAGAACAAAAAACTAAGTTTGAATGTCAACAAAGAGGATGGCTCGTCAATACAGATATTCTTAATTTTGCACAGTACTATGTAGAAGGATGGAAATACGGAATACCATGTCTGAATCTCCTATGGAGTGAATGACCACGTGACTTTACAGCTCAAGATTTAGAGAGATTGGCAAGAAGTACAAAAAACCAGGCTCGCTCAATAGACAGTTGTCTAGGAAGGTTTATCATGGAAGCTGAGAAGCCCAAGATAAAGAACAATTACGACGACGAATTTACGTAAAATAGAGATAGTGATCTTAATTCTGTCCTCGATCTCATGAGAAGAAATTTGCGCCCGTTGGAGCAGAATAGACCACTTCACATAACCCGAAAAGTATAAATATTCAGTATTCAGTTCAAATTTATTATTATTAATTTCTTTATTTAGCTAATGCTAATATTACAATAAATACAGACTTTAGTTTCATCAGTAAAATATAAAATACAATAAGTTAAAATATTTTTTTTTTTTTAAGGAACATCCACATAAAATTAAAACCAGTTCTAAAGGCTGCTATTGTTTCTGGAGAAGTACTGTTCAGTTAAATAAGATGTGACACGGGTCTTGAAGGTAGTTACAGAATTTATAGTTTTAATTTCCTCTGGAAGTGCATTGTAATGATCCAGACCTTTAAAAAACAGTGAGTTCTGTGTTGCAGTTTTAACAACATTATCAATAGTGGAGTGTCTAGAGGTTTTTACCTCGGATTAGAGTTACAGTGAATGAATTTATATAATCGACGTGGGGTTTTGTTTTTTATACTATAAATTACAATGTTTACCCAAAATTTTTTTGTGCTTTCAATTTTTTCATTGTTTAAACAAATTATTATGAAAAATTAATTTTTGAGCATATAATTTTACTTTAAATAGTAATTTTTTTCATTTATACGTTAAATTTCACCTGAATAGACATAGAGGAACATCTTTCGAGAATACCTGTCTATAAAAATAGCAGTAGCGATTTCGAACAGGTAATAAAACTTGGAGGGGAGAGCAAAGCGGCAGCTGCTATGTAGCGCCTATCCGAGCGCGAGCGCCTAGATGTGAAATCCTTCCGAAATTTTTTTTAACTCCGTCGGGTTCATTTTATACTGTAATTCTTTCATATTTTGTAGATAAATTTGTGAAGCCTAGACATAGGAAAAATGCCCTGATGCATGAAATAATGGAATCATTAGCTCAATACTATATAAATGTAAATTCCTATCTCCCATACAATCCGCAGCAATGAAGTCCTTCAATATAGTAACCATTCGAAAATAAGTAATCCATAGTTTTGACGCTTTATTTTTATTTTTAAGCTCCAGTAACTTATTTAAAAAAAATTTAGTAAGCGTTTGAAATCCATGGTTTCCAGTTATTTCTGTATAGCTGAACATTTCAAAAATCATAGAGTTATCATCATCACTTATTACATTTGCAAAATCTGTATTGTGTTCCATAAGATTTTCAAAAACCAATTGTGATAAAGCTTGCTGTAATAAAGTATAAGCACGTACTGATCTAGCATACGCATGTCCATAAGTTATGCAATCAATTGTATTTTTAGCATATATGGTAGAAAGAGCTTCTTTTATCCCACTTCCAGCCATAATATAACCAATGGATCCCATGTAAGATATTAGAGTATGAAACGAGCCTAGCCTCTACTTGTCAGACCAGCCAGAGCAACGCGACGTGTCAACTCAATCCATCCTTATACTTACTGTTTAATGCCCGACATCAAGAACGGATCGAATAAAAATATAGATGTTGATTATTAAATATCAACACTATTGATTGTAAAGAAACATTTCATTATATGGAAAGCATTGAAATAGTTAGTCCAAGCGATGGTATACAACATACAACCTCGACGACCTATCAAGCGCTTGAAGACACTTCCACCTGAATCTGAATTTTTTAAACACGGAAATATCCCTCTGCAAATATATCCAGTTTCTACAGGTACAGGATTTGCAAAGATAATAATCACGTTACCAGAAGTTGAACCGGATGTCAAGAAATTTACTACAAATGGTCAATTAAATATTTTGTAGACGTATTTAAAGTTCAAAAATAATAACAAATTTTCCGGATGGAATGGATTTATGAATTTATTAACTAATGCCCATGATTTTGATGTGTCATCGATAATTTTTTTGCCTTTTATTAACGCAGCTCCAAGTGATTATCACACAATTTACACAACAATAAAAAATTCAGTAGATAATGCTAAAGAAGTGGATATGAGAACATGCATTTTAACGTTCGATCAACCTCTATACATGAAAGCACGGTATATTGCTTCTGCTGTGTATTTTTTTATTTTTTTTATTAAGGATGTCCTCGTAGGTATAGAGCTAAATACAAATGTACCGAGAAAATCTATTGCAGCAGAAAAGACAATTTATTAATTTGGCTTAAAGGCCTGCAAGTTGGGACGAGTGGGAAAGACGTGGGAAGGTAAGAAGTTCCACAATCTGGAGACCCTGGGGATGAAGGAACGATCGAATCGATCCGTTCTCGATGTCGGGCATTAAACAGTATAAGGGTGGATTGAGTTGACACGTCGCATTGCTCTGGCTAGTCTGACAAGTGGAGTCTATGCTCGTTTCATACTCTAATATCTTACATGGGATCGATTGGTTATATTATGGCTGGAAGTGGGATAAAAGAAGCTCTTTCTACCATATATGCTGAAAATACAATTGATCGCATAACTTCTGGACATGCGTATGCTAGAGCAGTACGTGCTCATACTTTATTAAAGCAAGCTTTATCACAATCGGTTTTTGAAAATCTTATGGAACACAATAGAGATTTTGCAAATGTAATAAGTGATGATGATAACTCTATGATTTTTGAAATGTTTAACTATACAGAAATAACTGGAAACCATGGATTTCAAACGCTTACTAAATCTTTTAAAAATAAGTTACTGATTCTTAAAAATAAAAATAAAGCGTCAAAACTATGGATTACTTATTTTTGAATGGTTAGTATATTGAAGGACTTCATTGCTGCGGATTGTATGGGAGATAGGAATTTACATTTATATAGTATTGAGCTAATGATTCCATTATTTCATGCATCAGGGCATTTTTCCTATGTGAAGGCTTTACAAATTTATCTACAAAATATGAAAGAATTACAGTATCAAATGGACCCGACAGAGTTAAAAAAAAATTCTGAAGGATTTCTCATCTAGGCGCTCGCGCTCGGATAGGCGCTACATAGCAGCTGCCGCTTTGCTCTCCCTCCAAGTTTTATTACCTGTTCGAAATGTAACTGTTCGCTATTTTCATACACAGGTATTTTCGAAAGAAGTTCCTCTATGTCTATTCAGGTGAAATTTAATAGATAAATGAAAAAAATTACTATTTAAAGTAAAATTATATGCTCAAAAATTAATTTTTTATAATAATTTGTTTAAACAATGAAAAAATTGAAAGCACAAAAAATTTTTGGGTAAACATTGTAATTTATTAGTATAAAAAACAAAACCCCACGTCGATTATATAAATTCATTCACTATAACTCTAATCCGAGGTTTTAACGTTTTGAATGCTCCAGGCACTCCACTACAATATAGAAGTTATTTCTATTTCGTGTTTGATAATTGTGCACATTATATTGATATTCAAGCTTTTCCTGTAGGTAAGTCGGAAGTAATCCATGTTTGATTTTATGAATAAAAATTACATTCCTTAGTAGGAAATTTCTGATTGGCATCCACTTCAAAGTTTCAAGCATTACATTAATGGTAGTATATTTTGAACAAGATAATATTATTCGCATTGCTCTATTTTGTAATTTTTGAAGTCTGTTCAACTCATTTTGATTTAGTAAAAAAAGTATTGTAGAACAGTAATTGAAGTGGGGTAGAATGATGGTATTATATATAATACATTTAGTCCATTGTGAAAGACAATACGAACTTCTAAATAGGAAATTTAATTTAAATGAAATATTCTTGATAACTGCGTTTGCATGGTCTGTGAATTTCATCCGTTTGTCAATCATTACCCCCTAAATACTTGAATTTTTCTACCAATTGTATAGAATTACCTCCAATTGTGATGTTATATTGTTTATCGACAAATTGTTTATAGCCATAGTTATTATAGTTATCAACATGTATTTAGTTTTATTTGTATTGACTAATTAAAAATATTTAGATAACAATAAGAAACTAAGTAAATTCAACTTTTGATTTCTTTGTGACTGTAGGTAAAGGTACAGAACACTTCTTAGAGGCAAACGAAAAAATAACATTTGAGCTATTTCGCATAAGGTTACACTTAATTAAACTTTATTTAACGTACAGGTATTAAAAAACAAGCAAAGGAACCTCACTAGTAACGCAAAAATGGAAATTTGGATTTGAAAAAAAAAACAAAATTAGGTGCTTTTTTTTTGACCGCCAAACATTACCTAAACTGAAACAATAAGAAACTAAATAAATTAAAATTTCTGATTTTTTGGTGTCTGTATGTAAAATTCTTTTAGAGGCAAACTAACATATAAACTTTGAGATATATCACATAAGGCTACATAGTCGTGAATTAAACTTGAAGTGGCAGTAAACGTGTTAATAAATATAAGAAATAAGAAGCTACTGCGCGGTAGGTAACCTATAAGCTCTCTATATCCTTATATAAGCCGTAATGACTGCTTTCTATTACTTTACTTTAGACACTCATTAGATTTTATGAAGTCAAGAGTTAACCAGGTATTTGGGACAATCAGGAACTGTATCTATCTTAGTTTTCTCTTTGGAAAACAATAACCTTTCTGAAAATGGATATAAACGACTACAAATTTTCATTCTACCTACTGTTTACTATTACTAGATATGTGGTTTGCATTTTAATTAATTTTTTGTTAGTTGCAAAATGTATTGTTTATTTTTTTATCATCACTTCCTAGAAATGTAAAGATATTAAAAAACATTGGTAAAAGACAAGTGTTTCCAGTAGTTTGTGAACAGAGATTAAAATTAATTATGTATCAAGATAAAGGAGCTACATTAAATATTTGATATTTCGGTTTTCTTATTGCATATGTTAAGTAAACATTTTCAAATAAATATGGATAGTTATCGATAAGTAAATATTCTAATCACATTTTTTCAGTATGAGTGTAATTTTGTGGTAAACATTTTTAGGTTTCAAATAACATCACAAACTGAACTTAGCTTTTTTTTGCTTAAAAATGAAGGATGGATGATTTAAGAAAGAAAATTGTTAATTTCGAAGTCCATTAACGTCACAGTTTTTGCGATAATTGATATGTAATATTTTTATCCTTTGAAAGGTCACCAGAAATTTAAATCTTCCTATATTTAGCTTAATAATAACAAGAGATAAAAGAATCGAAAGTTTTAAAGAAAAGTGTTGACGATTCTAAAAATTATTTTCAATTTTTATCTAATTCATTCAGTTTATTAAAAATTTTGTGCTAAAAGTGTTAATTCTCACCAAAAAATTGAAATTTATTGCTGAAAATTATAAAGCAACAAAAAATCAAAACGTTTAAATCTTGGTAAAAATAGCAGTTTACGTAACAAGTCCCGAAAGTGGTCCTTTACTGGACGAGTGGGCAATTTTAGGGCGAGCTGCAGGCGAGTCCTGCAAGCCTGCGAGTCCAGTAAAAGCACTTTTAGGACGTATTACGTACAATATTTTTTTTAAACCGGCCAGAATTTAGTAATTTCCAGTTTATTTTTGAGTCAGAAAATATCATTTTGTCGGGCCGGGCCAGAAAATTATTTTTCTTGATCCCCTACCCGAAAATACGCACTTTCTAGCTGCTCTTCGCTCCAGAAAGTCGAACTTTTATAGCTTGCTTGAATTACAGATTTTCTTGATTCCCTACCCGAAAATACGCACTTTCTGGCAGCTCTTTGCTCCAGAAAGTCCAACTTTTATGGCTTGCTTGAATTACAGCGCGCTCTGGCGGCCTATGTTCGGATGGGGATCAAGAAAAGTAGTATACAACCCATGGCCAAAAAGTTGGATGCTCTAACGGCATCTATATTCCACGCGCCAGAAAATCCAACTTTCTGGCCTAGGGTCGTAATATACTAGTGATAGTCCAGTAAAAGCTTTTACCGAACTTATTTTTATTTTCTGGCCTTGTCCGACAAAATGAGATTTTTTGACCTACAAATAAAACGGAAAGTACTAATTTCTGGCCGGTTTAAAAAAAAGCTTTTTAAGTTACAAATCATTGTGGACAGAATAATGGCAATAAGTGAAGAACAACAGGGATTTTTAAAAATGGATTGATACATTATTTCTATTAAAAAAATTGATAGACAAATCCTTGCTTCTTCTGGTTTTTAGACTTTATTAAAGCCGGATTTACATTACGAAACAAGTGTCATGCATGATAAAACTAGTTTCGTGAAACTACATACTTGTAGCACATGTGAAACTTCTTTCGTTGAAAATTATAGTGTCATGAAATCATCAGTATTGCGTAGATAATGGCCCTGTCAAAATCACGGCTACATTTTAGGATGCAAAATGTCATTTTAGAAATGATAAAATATAAAATAAAAAAAAAGGTTATCTCGGAAGAAAATACGTTGGTGGATTCGAGGATGGGTTCAAAAAAAGCATCTGGGTGCAACACAGTCCACCCTGCACAGGCGCTGTCGCGACACTACTAGTTTCGCGTCGCATTTACATCATGAAATTAGTTGCATGACACTCTGATAAGATCAAAAAGTGAAATAATGATGTCTATAATCCAAATCTCATTTAAAGTTATTAAAAAAAACTCTTAAAATGAATAAAAAGTGATTCTCTTATGCAAAGTTATGTTACTATTAATATATGAAAGTACGCCTAAAGCCAAAACGACTCAAATTGATATATACCGATAATTTAATGCATTAACCTCTCATCAAATTTTTCGATTTCATGTCAATTAAGCGAAATTATGTACAAAGGCACGGAATAAACTCTGTTCACAACGAAATTTTCGATGTACCTGGTACTGTGTCCCATTTCATAAATAGATATGAAAGTTTCGTGATTGAAGGTCCATAAATTTTTAGAGATTACGTCGTTACCGATAGTTTCAAACATGATGTCGTGCGAATTCTTTTAGAAATTGATTTAATCCAGTTCAGGAAGGTCTTATTTATCATCGAGCTATAAAAATAATGTAAAATTTCGTATAGAACGTTACCTAAAGTTTTATTGAGCCAATCAGCGAGATCTTCTTTGAGAGGATCCAATTGTTTCGCTTGGATTTGTTTCAGTTCGTCATCGTCGTCGTCGTCGTCATCTGCTGATCTACAGAATCCCTGAGATGTTACAGACATCGGACCCCAACTGTATCTGTGATGCGAGTTCTTTCTTCCAGTCATTGTCAACCTGAAACATGCAGAGTTTTATGCAAAATTTGTTTTTCAGCGTGTTGGATGTTTAAATTATTAACACAAACTCTGCCAGATAGTATAAAGTGAGTTTTTTTCTGAGAAAGTCACTAGATTTAGTAAGGATCTTTATCTCTCAAATGTGTGTTATCAGGTGTCAAATTATAAGCATTCTGAAATTCACAACAATGACAGACAACAGAAAGGAGAGATATGATATGGGTAACAATAATTTCCAATAAAAAAGAAAAGTATTAATTTCCAAAGACTTTTACAGCAACTCCATTAGTTTCTTTTTATTGCCTTTATCAAAAACTTGATGGTGTTTTATGTATCATTCAGTAAAAACAAGTTTTTCCAAAGGCTTTTTCAGCGCTTTTAGAAGAGTGTTTCCAATAATTGCAACTAAACTGGAACTGTTACGAATTCGAATCGATAAACATTACCTTTCCAAAGGTTTTTGTCTTATACGTCTGGAACGACAAAAATTTAAGGTCCTTTATTATGCCTCCGTATGATTTGGCAAAAAGACTATGATCTCTATGGGTTTTTCTTATATCTGCAACGAGAAATTGATGGAATATTGGCCAAAAAACGTATGTAACATGCTAATAATAAGTTTCCAAAGGGTTTCCAGCGTTTATAATTACCTATGTGTAACATATGACAACAAGGGCTGTAATACAGGACAACAATGAGTACTCGCATCGAGATTATGAACTGTTTTACCGTTTTCTTATGCTTTATTAGTGATTCCAGAAGTATATTTCTTTCATACAGTAAAAGAAAAAGCGTACAGATGACACAGAGTAACACATGGCGTGTTTTTAGTTGTAGGTACTAATAATAGACGAAGGTATAATTTAATTGATATATAACTCCCTATCAACGTTTGACATATAGGTTGGGTAGACACCTGCTAGTTGGCGCTGTGTTTTGATTTCTAGATTTTTCATCGCTAAAACTCGGGACCCATGTGGCTTATTTTGATCTTGAAATGTTCAGAAAAGGTTGAAAAGCGTGAAAAAACAAATAATGAGTAACGGAAGATAGAAAAAACGACACTTTAATATTCCAATACAATGTATGTATTTATTATATAGTTCAATGATATCCTAAGTGAATTTGTTTGATATCTAGGTTACAGATCCCGGTATTTCGGTTTATAAATAAATGGAAAAACGAGAAACTAAAGTAAAATAGAAAATAGTCAAAAAAAAGAAAAAAATGGAAAAAATAAAACTAAGAAAATACTTACTAAAGTACTATGATGCCACCGTAAGGTGGCGTAGTTGTTATCTAATAAATTTAATCTAAAAATTACAAAATACAACGAACAACGAAAAAAATAGTAAGAGCCTGAAAACTAACGACAAAATATCATAAAAACGACAAAAACATTAAAAGCAATTAAAAAACGAGAAAAAATCGTAGAAATCAAAAAAATGCGAAAAAGCGCACCAAGTTCGCTAGGTCAGCTAATATTGAATAATTGGAATTTTGTTCTATAAAACCTAAATATGTACATACAAAGTTATTTTATTTTTCTATGCTTATCATCTGAAGAATGTAAAAATTTTAAACCTGTGAATAGCAACAACTGAATTCCTTATTAATAATTTGCGTGTTTACCATATATTTATTGTTAAATTAAAAACAATTATAAACAGTATTTAAATAATTTTAGTAGTGAAAGCGAAACTTATTTATATGCTTATATACCGTGTGTGAAATGGTTTATTTTTAAATTGTATTTATATATTGAATTTAAATTGTGAATTTAATGATTTAAAAATGTTGTTCAACTTCCTTTAATTATAATTTAACATCTTGAAGAATGAGGATATATAAATTAATAAAGCCATTTCGTTAAACTATTTCAATGCAAAATATATTTATAAAATATTATATATTTTAAAGTACACAACAAATAGAGCAAGAAATTAGAGAAGACATTTGGATGATGAACTCACACCGCATAGTTCTAAATACCGCTTAAGAAAACTTTCCAGTTAGAAATACATAAAAAATAAAGAAATGCCAAAATGTGAACACTCAACCCAAGTTTCAGAGTTACCTTTGTTAAGCCTAGTTCCCACTTGTAGTCATTATTGCACAACATTGCCCTGCAACAATGATGCGCAATAATGATTCTAACTTTGGACTAGGTTTTACACCAATGGGTCTAAGATTAAATAGGGCTAAAGAGCAGGAATTCAAAACAGCGACAGAAAGCTAAGAATTTTTGTGCCCGTGTTTTAAGCAGGAATATATGCAATCTTGCAATGCGCAAGAGAAAATAATATTAAGGAACCTGTTGAGGTTTTAAAGACTCCTATGCAGAGTAGTACACAAATGCCGAATAGAACTCGATATCCTGGAGGAGGTATAAGTTATAAGTGTCAAACTAGTTTGCGTTCCCAAACGTAGAGGAGTACAAACTAGTAGACAGTAGACAGTACCAAAATCCTGAAGGGGATGACATGAACCAATGGAAGAAGTACAATAACTTTAACTAGGCTGCAGTACATCCGGTGGTGCCAGGCGGCTTCCATCTTAAAAAAAATCCTTATGTGTCTTCTGTATATATCTGTACCTCCATCAAGGTGGCTGACCCAAAGTGGAGAAATTTGTCGAAATTTATTTCAAAATTAGGTGCATTTTAGGTGCTATTTAGGTGCGCAAAACAAAAATTAGGTGCACTAACCGTTTTTGAAATATTTATGAAAAACCATGGGCCAGCCAGCCTTTAACAACCTAGCTGACCCATAAGAAAAAAAAACAAAAAACAAGGATTAAATAATCTTTAAATTAGGTGCTAATTAAGTGCTTTTTAAAACACGAAACATAAAATAAAAAATTTAAAAATTAAACGTCTTAAAATTGAATATATTGATTGTGTATGGCAAAATGCCACATTTCTTCTTGCACTTTGAACCAAAATGGACATCGGCAGTTTAAGAACAGTTAGAAATCGGTAAAAATTTCTTGTCCTGTAATTTTTTTAATGGATAATTCGGAAGGTCACCACAAATTTTTTTTTTATTTTTTTTAACTCGGACCGCTGAGCGAGACTTGCAACCGGTCATTTCCGGAAATGATGTTTAATATAAAATTCACTTTGTCAGAGATTTAAGTGCTTATTAAGTGCAATAGTTTCACGAGCAAAATAAACTGCTAATGAGCAATTTCAACTGAAAATATTTGTCCAAAGTTTTCTTGCGTCTCAACTAAAAGTGTCAATCTGCACTTTTTAAGCACATGATCAAGATCAAGATCATTAAAATTTTCTTGTAATTCTATTACTTAATAATTCTCTCGTCCGAAATGAAATAATTTTTTTAATTTTTTTTTAACTGGGACTGCTGAGCTTGTTACCGGTCACTTCCAAATATAATAATTATTATAAAAAACTTTTTGTCAAATATTTAAGTGCTCAGTAAGGGCAACAGACTCAATAACAGAACAAACCGCTGATGAGACAAGTCAACTTGAAATTCTTAGCCTAAGTCTTAGACCAAGTGTGTCATTCTGCACTTTCTAAGCACTTAAAAACTGGTACAAATACCTACGAAATAATCCCATAAAATTTCCATAGTTTTTTTGCGCGTAGTTCTGATAATTAATTGACTTCAATCTGGACTTAAAACTTCTCTGCCGTTTTTTATCTGTACTCAAAATGAAGCGCACCTATTTGAATTACTCAAAAATTATTTATACCATTACTTTTCTCCTCCAAGACATTTCAACTAAAAAATTCGAACAATTAAAAAACTTCTCAATAGGTAATTATTTTTTTTATTTAAATTTTAGCTAGAAATGTTTTATCAAAGGTAATACCAGTTAAACAATTTCCTACAAAAGATGCAAATGAGAATTTGATCGACGCTAATTTAGATTTAAAGTTGACAGAAAAAAAAAATTCGAAAAGAGGTTGACCTTAAAGGCCATCCTTGCAACTTCCCGCAAAGCTAAAGTAACGTGACGTATTTTGACGTTTTTGACTTTTTTTGGAATGTTTAAAAAGCCATAACTTTTTAACGCCTTATTCGATTTTGATGTTCAAGATGGCATTCGACGCAGTTTTTTATGTCCTAAAAACGTTACCGGGAGTGCAAAATCGGTTAGTCAAAAAATCTCTAAGTTATTGAAAAAAAAAACACTTTTTTGACATTTTTCGACAACGATATCTCACGAACGAATCAACCAATTTTAATTTGCAAAACGGCATTCGACGTGGCTTTTTAAGCTTGAGAGCTGATTAGGTTGATCGATGCAATAGCCAAAAAGATATGCCCAAAAAACATCATTTTTACCAATTGTTTTTTTCGGTTATTTTGAAATTTCTCGAAATCTACTAGCTCGAATCGGTTCAAACTTACAGGGAATCTAAGTTAGATGGAACTCTTTGGAATGCTTTTTATTTTATTCCGATCGGTTAAGCCGTTCAAAAGTTATAAGAGGTTTACATACATCCACACACACACACACATCCACACGTACATACAGACATACAGACACCCTCGTAAAAATAGTCAGGGAAGGTTCCTAAGACCTCAAAACGTTGAGATCCGATGAAAACTCGATTTTCGAAAAACGGGGTGAAACCAATAACTTCCCGATTTTAAAAAAAAATTTAATTTTTTTAGCGGAAAGTTAAAAACAAAAATAAACCGAATAAAAGAAAAATTATTTCGGAGGAGAGAATTATTAAGTAATAGAATTACAAGAAAATTTTAATGATCTTGATCTTGATCATGTGCTTAAAAAGTGCAGATTGACACCCTTAATTGAGACGCAAGAAAACTTTGGACAAATATTCTCAGTTGAAATTGCTCATTAGCAGTTTATTTTGCTCGTGAAACTATTGCACTTAATAAGCACTAAAATCTCTGACAAAGTGAATTTTATATTAATCATCATTTCCGGAAATGACCGGTTGCAAGTCTCGCTCAGCGGTCCGAGTTAAAAAAAATAAAAAAAAAAATTGTGGTGACCTTCCGAATTATCCATTAAAAAAATTACAGGACAAGAAATTTTTACCGATTTCTAACTGTTCTTAAACTGCCGATGTCCATTTTGGTTCAAAGTGCAAGAAGAAATGTGGCATTTTGCCATACACAATCAATATATTCAATTTTAAGACGTTTAATTTTTAAATTTTTTATTTTATGTTTCGTGTTTTAAAAAGCACTTAATTAGCACCTAATTTAAAGATTATTTAATCCTTGTTTTTTGTTTTTTTTTCTTATGGGTCAGCTAGGTTGTTAAAGGCTGGCTGGCCCATGGTTTTTCGTAAATATTTCAAAAACGGTTAGTGCACCTAATTTTTGTTTTGCGCACCTAAATAGCACCTAAAATGCACCTAATTTTGAAATAAATTTCGACAAATTTCTCCACTTTGGGTCAGCCACCTTGATGGAGGTTATATCTGTAGATACTTTCTTGTTTAATACACTAAGGGCAGATTTTGATAGTTAATATTTATTTTAACAAGATTACAAATACCTACTTATTCACCATATTAAGTCAGTTGTCACTATGTTATTTAACGACTGCTGTTTCAAAATGGTACATAAAAGTGTTTTTGGACAATTCATCATTAGCATGTCTCATATTTCTATGATGATTAGTTTAGAAACTTGAAAATTTACTTTATTTACAAAATAAGAGAAAATTATTATTGAGAGCATTTTTGAAATTTAGAAATATCAGAAAAAAACAAATGGCATTAAGAGAAATTGAAAAAATGTCGTATCAGGATAGGACTCAAATTTGCAACCTTTAGCTATAGTCGGTAACGCCTCTAACCACTTCAGCCACAGATGCATTATAGGGGAGGAAAATCAGCTAAACCTCCAATATTTTTTTAGTACCTAAATGGATCGAAATGCATTTTTTGTATTTAATTCGTGAGAGCATCAGGAATAAATCGACAATGGCATTTCTGTATTAGAAAATTGCATCGGAAAAGTGTAATCGATGGAACAATTACACCTCGGTTAGTAATGCTGGAAATCAATTTAGTTTTGGGGCTCCAGAGTTTTTGGAGTCAATGAACACATATATCAAGTGAGTTAATATCTCCAAGGTACCTGGTGCATTAAAGATATTTACACCTCTTCTCTTGAAGTTTCAAGAAAATTTATTACAAAGTAAGTTCGAGACGTGTTACTCGGGGGGTTTTTGAGGTCGTTCAGCACGAATATCTCTTCGCCGACGATTTTCGAGGTATCTGGTGACTCTGAGCGAAAGGTAACCACCTCTTCTTCTGGAATTTTATCGAAATTCGTTAACTATTGGACAACAGATACCTCGGAGATGTTTATCGACTTGATATTTGAGTTCAATGGGCCCAAAAATCCCCTTGTAACACAATTGAAATCATTTCCAGCAATATTTACCAAGTTGTAATTTTTCCAACTATTGTCTCTTTGAAATACGTTACCGGCTATAGGTAAAGGTTGCAGGTTCAAGTCCTGATGAATACGAAATTTTATAGTTTTTTCCTTAATGCCATTGTGTTTGTACAGAGGTTGTCTTTATGGTTTTGCATATAGCCATAAGGACAAAAAATATATAGACTTAAAGTACTTTATGTCCCACCAAGATCGATCCACTTTTGCATACGTTTTAACCAATTGGTAAAACAGTTATTCCAGTCTTCAGTTGACACCTGCAAAATCGCTATTTTTAAGGCATCGATGGCTTCTTCTGGCGACTGGAATCGATGTCAACGCATTGAATTCTTGATTTTTGGAAACGTGAAGAATTCGTCGGGACTATACGGTAGATAGTCTAACAATTCGATGTTTTGAAACTCGATTGTATGTTGGGCAGTGTGAGCACTTGCATTGTCCTGATGTAGGATAATTCACCGTTGTGTGTTGCTTTGTTCGAGTTTCGCGATAACTTCTGGTAAACAAACGTTTATGTAACCATTCTTTGATCTTCTAAAGCAATTGTCACCACATTGACCATTTTCTTTGACACACTTTGAGAACGGATCACTTTTGTCCTTTATCCCCACGGTCTCCAAATTGTGGAACTTCTTACCTTCCCACATCTTTCCCACTTGTCCTAACTTGCAGTCCTTTAAATCCCAAATTAATAAATTGCCTCTTCTGCCCAATAGATGTTCTCGGTACATTTGTATTAATGTCTATACCTACGGGGACATCCCTAAATAAATAAAAAAAACTAAGTACCTTCTTTTGAACATTTCCCCACATAAATCATTTTCTAATTACCATAAATGTTAAATTTACAACAAAAGATTTTAAATTAAAACAGCAGTTACAACAGTAAACTTCTTACTTCTTGTTAATTATACAAAGTGAAATTCATTATCACTGTAAAAATCTTGACATTTTCTTAAATATTTGGAGAGAAAATCCGATTAATTACCGTTACACTTTGAAACATAACAGTGATAAATTATACAGACGGTAAAATTGTCTAGTATTGTGTTGATTAGTGTAATTTTTTTAATTAAAAGCGTACCGTACCTACCTACCTAGTTATTTGTTGGATAATTGGTTTTTATAGTTGTAAATGTGTGTATACACTTCCTGATAATGAGGTTTTAATTAGATTTTATACTTGCTAACATTTGTTATAATAATGGTTTAAATATTTGATTTAGGACATTAGATAACTGCTCCACATCAACGTGTTTAATCAGAAAAAAATTATCTTTACGTTTCTGGTATTTATTTATTTATTTTTATTTATAAAAAATTAATCACATATATTATTTAAATTTAAACAATAGATTGTAAAATTATGAATGCATACAACCACATGCCGGATCTCGAGTCTAGGGTCGGAAAAGGGTCTCTTTTATAGCTCATTTATAGACCCCCTGCTGGGTACAGGTAAGGGGTAACTTCAGCGACTCTTTAACCAAAAATTGTATTAAAAACTCACCATCACTCAGTGCTATTAGTTTCCAGCCTCTTAAAGGGTTATTTTATTTTCTAATTGAATACAAAGTGTACAAAAAAAGAAAGAATCACCAGAAACCACAGTAAGCTGAGTTGGTGGCTTGTTGAACAATTACGTTTATTAAAAAAAAAATAAAGAAACTTATATTAAAACAAGAACCAATTCCAATAAAATTATTCAACCGTGAATATACCCGAAAAATAATTGAGAGACAAAAACAAATATGTAACTACCAATAAAATGAAACTAATTTATTTATTCAAATGCTCCTACAAAGTTGATTACAATAAAATTTCTTGGAAACCATAAACCACGGGTAATAAATACCGTAATTTTACCGCCAACCTATGCGGACTTACCTTAGTCTACTTATGTTATTTCTTTCATTCACATCACGACTCTTAAGATTTTTTTTTGAAGTAGGTAAACCGCTTATCAGACAGACCTCTTATAAATACATGACCATGATATTTAAAATATTTAAAAATAGACAAAAAAAAATACACCCTACATGGGTATATAAAACCCAAGTAAACAAATAAAAAGAGTTTTAGAAGATTTTTATTCGTAGATATGAGTGGGTAGAATATATTACAAAATGTGATAAAAAAAGTAAATACATGGCGAAGAAATGGATACGTAAGAAATCTAAAGTGGCGAGATAGAATATAAAGATAATGCAAAAAGGTGTGTAGCACTTGGGTTATTGCCGACAGAATGTTTGGGCGTTTTACTTTCGGTATAGCTATTTGTCCACAATAGGTACCTACTTTCAAAAGGAGCGAGTATCTTCATTATATAGTATAGTGGCTAGGGTACCTGTCTTTCAATCCATAGGATCGAGTTCAAATAAGGAAAAGAAAATTTACTAGATTGATTAACAAGTCGAATGGAGTCCATTGGAAAAAGCTTTGAATCGAACAGGACGAAGACGTTTTGTGGAATGGCTATAAAATTGCGGTTAAAAGCCTCAAACTAGAAACACCATATGAATTGGACGTAGAAATAAAAACAGAATGATGCAAAAACCCTCTTCCCACGCTTCGAAGAAAAAGTAATTAGAAAAAGAGCAGTATCGGCAAGTGGTTCCATTTACCATGAAACAACCAGCAAAAAATAGAATCAAGACAGGAAAAGCTGCAGGTCTAGATATGATACCGCCGACAGCTGGAAAAGATTTAAACACGCTTCTACGGGATCAGCAGTTCCCTAAAACAGGCAAAGACAGTCTTGATACCAAAGGGGAGAGAAAAGGGCGAAGGGACAAAAAACTTTAAGTCAATAAACACACTGGTGAAAGCAGTAAAGGCATAATAAAGAACAGACTAGAGAAGGAAATAGCTCTATCTCTCCGTATGGCTTTAGGGTAAATAACAATCCATTAAGACCACTAGAAATAGTGGAAAAAATTGGATGACTGCAGTCGCTTTGGATGTAAAAAATGCATTCAATAGCGGTGCGTGGAAAAAAATTATGGATGGTCTGGAGGGTAAAGATATTCCACAAGAACTAATGAAGATACCTTCTTAGACGAGAGGGAGATAGTAATTGATAACATCGTCCAAAATTGAAAGCAGAAATTCTTTAGGGCTCCATAATGGGACCGATACTGTGAAATGTGCTCTATATGACAGCCTCCTACACGAACAGTGGGGAGATGAGGTATCCAGAATTATATTTGAGGGTAAAATTGTGGAAAGAAGTAACAGCGCCATAGAAAGTGTACTGGACTGGATGAGAGAACACCATCTGAAGGTGAAAAAACAATAGTCATAATACTAAAGGGTCCCAGAAAAAAAAAATTAAATAACGTTCGAAGTGGGTAGGCAGGAGGTAGAGCATAGGAAAGATATGAAGTACCCGTGATAGTGGTTCACCATAAACTAAGGTATGGCGTATATGAAGAGTAAGTATTGTACAAAGAAGGTAGAAGAAATGCTTAGCAATAATACTTAATCTGATGCCAAACATAAAATGCCCTAGCTATGAGAAAATGTTAGTCTTGTATACCGTGGTGCAGTTCATATTGTTGTATAATATATGGGTGCCAATATGGAAAGTAGTAGTGAACATTGACAGATATAGACACATGTTGTCTAGAACCCAGCGAAAGGTACTAGTTAGGGTTTTCAGCGTTTACAGAATAGTGTCCACGAATGCAATTATAGATGTTTGCCGGAGTTCGTCTTATGGATCTGCTCCTGACCGAAAGAGTACGTACATGTAGAAGGGAGGCCGAAATAATTGGCTGGCAAAAAAGAAGAAAGAGAAACAACAACTGCAGAATAGACAAGGAGATGGGAAAATAATAATGACACTGGAATATGGACGAAAACCCTAATAAGAAATCTGAAAAAATGGGTAAACAAACATCGCACTACTAAATACTTCCTAGTTCAGTTCCTTTCAGGAAATGAATTCGTACAAGAAATTTCGGTGCACAGCATTGCATGCTTGATGGTGGAAGAAAAAGGAAAATATAGAGCTATCCTTACCATGATCCAGTGTATAATCATGGAAAAAGATTTAACGTTCTAAACTACCTGGATAGAGAAAAACCTCATTACAGGCATATATAAAGTGTTTTCCCTCTTGTCGCCTCTTTCACGGATGTAATGTCAAAAGACTGTCCCAGTCAGAAATATAAGAACGGTATAGAAAAAAATTTTGCTTCTTAGTATCGATTTTTTTTTGTTTATATCTTCTATGAGGCGCGAATATCTCCAGTATGGCGAAATATGTTTTTGAAATAGTTTAAAACGAATCCAATTTACTCTCCATAAATTCGAGAATATATATAAAAGAAGTGAACACCTAAATTAATGCTATAATGAAGATCGGTTTTCTTCATGTTTTTCTATATCAATAAACCCAATTCATAGCTAAGTTTAAATCAAATAAGTATAATTAAACAAGTTTCTTTATCCTAGTTTAAACATTAAATAACTATTAAAAAAAAACAAATGTTATAACAGTTAAAAGATTTAATAACCTGTAAAATATCCCTATTACTTTGTAAATTACAAACTACTATTAAACCACTTCCTATATATTTACGAGTAGTTTAAATCTTCCAAGTAAAGTTGCAAATATATCTATCAACGTAAAACCGCAATTTTTTTACGCATCACAGAAAGATACGTACCAGTTGGACATGCTCCAAATAATAAAAAATACTACTAATTCTTCAATAGCCAACCTTCTTCATTAACACATAGAAAATTGATCTGCGACAGTGGCAGAACAAGTACTTCTTAAAATATTATTTACATTGTCTAAATATTCAGTTTTTGAAACTGTCAGTATATTTACTGGTTGTAATACAGCTTAATTGGGCTTATTATACAACTTAAATTGGTTTATGAAATCTATTCTAGGATCCTGATACTTTATATCAACTTGTATATAAGTTTCGACTTGGGTATCTAGAAGATGGACACGATCTGATAGAGAATTACCAAAAAGTTGATTCTTTCGTGCCTCACAATCACAATGGCAGTGTATATGTTAGACTGTTTTAGTTTACCTGCCATATAATCTGCAAGTAAGATATCCATTAAACAGACCCATGATAAGCAGATGTCTGTCCAATATACATTTTGACCATTTTGGTTAATTTTGAAGTGGTAATCCTCTGTTTGGTTATGCATTCAAGGAGGTAGGTAGTTCTAAGTATTCTGTCTTCTAAGTTTTTTCTTCTTATAAATGCTATAAACTGAGACTTCTAAAAGCTATATTAAGCTCTGTGTTTCAATCTCTCATTATTAAGAGTCTGCTTCGTTTTATTTTTGGTTAAACTTGCCATAAGCTAAGATGACCAATGTACTTAGTCAGCCTAACGGATTTTCAGATTTACACAAACATCCGCTACGTTGAATCCAGTATCAATAATTACTTACATAGGTTAAATTTTTTTTACCAAATATCAGGACCAGAAACTAGAATATACTATCCAGATGGTATCCGAAGCGCTGCTGAATAGGAATTGGGTACCTAATAAATAGAATTGCGCTAAAAAGTTACACTATATACCCTAAATATTGCAAAAATCGCTGTTTTTGCTCGTTTTTAGAAATTAAAACCCAATCGTGTGAGGCAGGATAAAGCGAGCCTAACGTGCACGAAGGCGAGGCAGCCTCGCCGCGCCACGGCTTGCCTCGTGCTCAAGTGAATTCCTGGCTTTCTTATTATAGCCAATTGGGTAAGCATGCTTGTAGTTTGGTAGTTGCTTTTTCTGGGGTTATGGGGTGTGAAGGTAGGGGTTTGATGGGATAGGGAGATCGGATGGTTAACCCACATAAGATAAGGAACTATATTCCAAGAAAAAAAGTCTCATTTCAAAAACAATATTCGAATAAGCTTAGGTGTGGTTTGGTATGGGCTATTTCTGGTGTTATGTGGTATGTAGGTAGAGGTTTGACGTAATGGAGGGCTCGGTTTGTTAGCCCGTGTAAGATATTAACTATATTTAAAGATTTTTGGTGGATATAGGTTAGGCTGACCTTAAGCAAATTCAAAGACATTTAAGAGAGGAATATTTGTATCATAAAATTTTGAGTGTTTCTGTTTAAGAAAAAAAGATCTGCTGGTCTACATAAACACAAAAACGTGTAAAAGAGCGTTTTTTGCATCTTTAGGATAAAGTTTATCAAAAATTTGGTGTAATAGCGCATTTCTGTGACCTAAATCGTATACAGCACATTTTTTATTCTGATATTTGTAAGCCTGTGGAATGTCATTGTCTAGTCAGCGGTTATGGAGGGTAACCCTCCATATTTGCGGTAATAAAAAGTAATTCAGATCTGTATACATCTTAAAGCATATACTTTTAGTAATAAAAATAAATTCAAATATGTGTAGATCTTAGAACATATACATACTTACTTCTAGAGGTAGCATGCTTTTTACCACTTACGTGAGTGTAAGAGTGCGATAGCAGTTGCTCCCTTTACTGGTCTCTCTTTCTAGCATATGTCAAGATTTGCACACATTGCAAGCTACCTCTAGAAGTATATACTCTATTTTTATTACGACCGATTTTTTTACTTTTATTTTATTATGTCCAAATCCATATTGGATTATTGTTACAAAACTACTGCTTTTATAATACGTAACATTTTTTTTGGACTCATTTAAATTAAACAAAAAAAAAGTGTAATATCCGCCACTGTTGGGCAATTAGCACTTAAAAGTACAGCAGGTTTATATTTTTTATAAATATTTAATCATTTCTATCTAACAACGAAATATGGTTATTAAAATGTTTTCGTATTATTTGACGACCTAATTATTTTATATATAATTTTTTAAGTTATTATGAGCTTCGTTGCACTTTTAATTAATGCAACGTCATTTTTGAATAAATATAAGTAGGTATCTCGAGTAAATTCGTTTTTAGATCGACCCATATTTTCTTCATATGATAACGAACGTTTCTTTAATAAACATTATCTTAATTTCTCAATCATTCATGCGAGAGTGGATTAATATTTTTTAACTTATTTATCATTATATTAAAAAAATGATAATGATTACCATAAAAAAACGAAGAAATACAATTAAGAGAAAATATTTATTAACATTAACAGATGAACGTTAAACAAATAGTGATAAATGAAAAACAGATCTGTGGTATCTAAAGAATTACTACAACAGTAAAAGTATGAATAGAAGACTATAAACACAAATGAATCATAACAGTGAGAGCTAAAGAAGTAGACTTGGAAACGTCGATGAGGTATTGCATGGATCTGGATCTGGAAATTTGCACTGAGGCCACATATGACCCATTGTGCATCCTCCCGTGTGTAGGAATATCCACCCCTGAGGTTGTCATCAGGCCTAGAGATTTTAAATAGGTGATGAGGCTCCCGAAGGGGATTTCTCTGACATCGGCTGATGTCATATGCTCTTCTGTTTCCTCTTCTTGTTCGCAACCTCTGTATAGCGTTGATTCTGCCAATTCCATCCTAAAGAGATGTTGTCGTAATTGGCAGTGACCTGTTAAGATTCCCACAGCTGTACGGAGATTTTGTCTGGTCAATGCCTTAAATTTTCTTGCTGTTTCCTTGCCAGGATGAGGTAATAACTCTCTGACCAGTCTACAGTTCGTTGTTTCATCCCAGCACTGTATAAAGTTTTGGTGAGAGTGCTGTTTGATAAGGTCCACGACAGCGGACATTTTTTTAGCTTCGTAGATCGGTGAGGGCTAACATATTTAGGTCAGACGATTAAAAATGAGTACATGTTGAAATTTTAAAAAGGTTGTGACATGCAATTAGAAGAAAACGGTGACTGGCTTCTTCACCACGATAATACTCCAGCGCATGTGTCAAACCTTGTACAGCAGTATTTGTCAAGACACAGTGTTGTTATACAGCGTCGGCAGCCTCTATACAGTCCTTGCGACCTGTGATTGTTTCCTCGATTGAAAATGCCGCTTAAAGGACATCGATTCGACGACAAGAAGACTGTTGAAACCAATGCGACAAATACACTGAAAGCGATTCCGATAACTGACTTTCAAGATTGCTTTGGGAAGTGAAAGAATCGATATGAGCGTATTGTTCAATCAAATAGGGACTACTTCGAAGGATGCCACCAACCAGATGACGAAGATTAAACCAAGCGCCAAAAAATAGGGGTAGGTTGGATACTTTTGGGACAGACCCTCAGAGGTATAAACGAGAAAGACGTGGTTGAAACGATGACTAATATCTCCTGGTTTATTAATGTTATTTCTTGTTTAAATAATTAATTTTGGATATTAAAAATCAGATTAACCATTCCTAACTAATTTCAAGTTATTTATATTCAGTATTAAAAATAATTAAAATAAGAGATCCGGAAAATTTGCAATTAAAATTTTCTTTAAAAATATACGGCACGTGATTGCAAAACAAAATAACACCTCCTACATTATATACTTAGTTTTAAATTGTTATGTAATTTTAAATGACATGTGAAAGACATTCATCACAAGTAGTTAAAAAAAAATATAAAAAATAAACATTAATCATTCCTACATTTGATAATTGATAATTACTAACGTCATATTGTTGTTTACAGCATCTTCGATCTTTGTATTTTAATTAGAACACCTACAATTTATGAATAATGTTACTTAATCAGCATCACTTTTATTATTAGATTTTATACTAATTAAATATATATATATATATATATATATATATATATATATATATATATATATATATTTGTTTAGGGTTTTCAAAACGGCTAAACGATTTCTTTAAGATTTGAAATACAGATGCACGCTGTGGCAAAAATCGATCTAGCTGAGTAACACGTCAGGGAAAATTCGTTTTTTTCTTTTTTTTCACCCAAAATCATTTTCCACACATAAGATGGTTGTTAGTGTACGATAATTTCGGCGCGGAACTGTTGGTTCAATGGTCAGCGTGTTTTCCTATCACGTTGGGTAGACATCCGCTAGATGGTGCTCTGTTTTCGTTTCTAGAATATTCATTGCTAAAAATGGCAGGACAGATTTGGATAATTTTAATCTAGAAATATTTTTAACTAATAGATAGTAGATTAAGTTAATTAATACGACGCCTCCAAAAGGTGGCGCAGTTGATATCTTATATACAGTGTAACGACTATGCATTTCCTAACGTTATACTGAGTTGATCAAGAGAAAGAAAATTATAATAAAAAAAATCTTTATTTTAGAATAGACAAAAACTTTTATTTTAAAATATTTTCAATAATTACATAACAAACAATTTTATATGAACGCTATTGATGTCTTTTGCAGAAACCAGTAATTTTGTTGTATTTTTTACTAATTTTATTTGTATCTTGCTATAAGTAGGCATCTTGGTGTTGAAGGAAGTACTCCTCTTCCGATAATTTTGCGGGTTCCAGAGCTTCTTTAATGCTAGGCTCAGGCTATCCGTCTTATTTCTTCACCTTCTTGTTGTTGACCCACAGTTTTTCTGATTGAATATTTCTTTGTCTGTGAGTGAACGTGATGTAAGCAAAGAAAATCTATGTAGGATTGGAAATTTTCTCTCATATTGAACTGTTGAAGGCACTCAGTTAATGGAAGATCACCGACATCGTTATCAAACTCATATTTTTTTCCAAATCATTACTCGGAGAACAAAGTCCAGTATGTCGAAAGAGTCCTGTATAGTTGTAAGTGTCACTTCTTCCCAGGTTTTAGATAAAAAATTTACTGCGACTAGCATATTAACAGATCTTTCAAGGATTCGTCTAGCTTCATCAATAATTTACTTTGGTAGTGACCCTTGAGGCCTTTAACTAAACACTGGTCCATCAGCTGTAAGACACTTGCCGTATTTGGAGAAAGAAATATGAAGTATCTCTTTTGAAGATTTGTCATAAATGTATGGACTGGGCAGTTGTCGATAAGAAGTAAAATTTTTCGCCTCGTTCATTCTGCATTCCACTATTTCTTCAAAAAGTTGACTGGTCATCAAAACTGAATTATTAGCTCTATACACCACTGGCATTTTTAAATGTCCTTCAAAAAGCACGAATTATTTTTTAGTCCCATCCATTTCAGAAACCACAAGCACAGTAATTTGTTTTTTGGAGAGCTTTCGTCCCACACACTTTTCCCCTTTAAATTTCAAAGTTTCATTAGGAGTCAACTTACAGAAAATGCCTACTTCATCAGCATTGTAAATTTCATTTGGGGCACCTTGTTCGTATCAACACTTCCTTATTCTCCACTGATTTTACCAGAGTTGACATGATGCTGTTGCTTAAATTATAGTACAGCTTGATCCAATTCTTGTATTTAGGTGTCTTCAATTTTTTGGCACTTTTTGCTTTGTCGTCTACTTGAAGATTTTTTTCTTTATTTTTCCATATTGTAGACACAGTAGTATGACTAAATCCAAAGCGACTGTCAACAGCACTTATTTTTTCTCCTGCTTCTATTGCACGTATCAGTAAAACTTGTTCGTTAACTCATGATTTTCGGTTACTAGCAATGCTTTCACTATAAAAGCTTGTAAGCATCAAAGAATATTATAAATAATAGATTGAGGGTTGATGTAATGCTATATAAAGTGTATCTTTGTATGGAAGACAAGCTAAACCAACCAAAGCCAAGGGATTTTTGCGCTTTAGCGAATTTGTCGTAAATCCAGTGGTATTAAGTATATAGAGTTTACGATCAATTCTTACTTAAGTACTATGAAGTCACCGTAAGGTGGAAAAGTTGATATCTAACATATATTTAATCTAAAAATCACTAAATATAACCTAGTAAGTAGTAAGTACCGAGAAATATGGTAAAAACGATAAAACAAAAAAATAGTAATGAAAAATGAAACAAACAAAATCGTAAAAAACGAAAATGAAAAATAAATATATTTCGCTAGTAGAAGTCCAAAAATATGAGATTTATGTTTTTAATTAATAACCTCTAAAGATCTATTTTACATTGGAATTCAATAGTAATAAATTTTCATAGCTACACGTATTTCGGTTAATAAAAATGTTTGATCGTAGCAAATAACTGTGAAAACAAACTGTAACATGCATTGTAAAGAGACAAGTGAAGCAAAACGAAAAGAAACGTAACGCAGGGGCCGTAATTTGTAATGACTTTAATTATTATGTGGTTAGTATCTATCTCTCATTGCTTTACAGTAAGGTGTTATTACATGGTGAATGTTTTAAAAGAAGGACATTGGTTCATAAATATAATAAAAATGATAATTACATATTAGCTACAGACATTTAATTCGAAAAGAAAAATTTTACGATACAAGATAAATGCTTTAAATGAATAATATATTCCTAGAAAAGAAACCTCCTGTGTTAAATTAATAATAGAAAAAATCGTGGATAACAAGAATGCAGATTAAGGTTATAAACACTGAAGACAATTTACCCAAAAATAGCGAAAAAAATAGTATAATAATTAATCTTAAGCCCCTAAATAAATTAAGCAAATCGATAACAGCCTAAATCTAAATAGATGGTCTAGGTTTAGGAGAATAAATTGCGCGAAAAGAAAAATAAATACTAAAAAAACGAATATTACTAATCAACCCAAAAATGTAATAAGAAAAAAGGATTGAATAAAAAGAGAAAATAAAAAAACGTATGTGTGTGTAAGTAAGAAGCTATACTTCTTTGGTCAAAAATACCAATTATAAAGTTTAATCTTATGTCTAAAAAGTAAAAGACCACTCTTTTATTTCGTAAGTTTGCCAAGATTCTTCTTCTCTCTCCTTTGAGTGCAGCTTCTCGTTGAAGGTTAGCGATAACTATGTCGTATGAGTTTCTGCCTTTAGTTGTTCGTCTCAAAGTTTGTAAGTCCATACTCGTTCATTCCTGTATATTCCTCATTTACGATACCTGTCTCCTGCCTGGTCCACGCTTTCCCTCAATTTTGCCTTTAATAATAAACTGGGATAGTCTATATTTAGACTTATGCCTATAAGCAGTTCAAGATCTTCATTCATCCGGTTCAAAACGTGCTCATTGGTAGTTCGGGATGTAAAAGAGACTCTGAGCATTCGCCGAAAAATCTACATTTCAAATGCCTCCAGTCGTCTTAAGGATGTTACTTTGAGTGTCCATGCCTCCATCCTATATAACAAGACAGAATTTATTTAACACTTAACCATACGATATCAATATTGAGGCTCGGATTGCAGAGTAGAGGCATGAGTTTCTGAAAAGTGGATCGGACCTGTTCTATTCTTGATCTAATCTCCATTTCGGGGTCAAAATCGTCAGTAATCCAACATCCCAAGTATTTAAATTTGTCAACTTGCAGAATCTGCTTTCGGTAGATCTTGAGGTTGGTCTGCATTTGTCTGTGTCCCTTTGTTATCACCATTATTTTAGTTTTTTTGATGTTGACTCTCAAGCCGTATTCATCGCTTTTTGAACTTATCTTGTTTAGGAGGCTCTGTATAAGTCACTTTCATTATCAGCTATTATAACTGTATCGTCTGCGTAACGAATATTGGTTAATAGCTCTCCATTAATCTTTATGTCCAGTTCTACATCTTAAAGTGCTTGAGAGAATACTTCTTCCCAGTCCCAGTATTAGTTAAACAATAGCGGCGACAAAATACAGCCTTTTCTTACTCGTCTCTTTACTCTCATCTCCCTAGTTGTGCCGTGTTCAGTTCTGACCAGTGCAGTTTGATACCAATAAAGATTTCTGATTATGATGATGTCATTCTTATCCAAGCCTTTTCTTCACAAACATTTTATAAGAGTCTGAGGTTTGACTCTATCGAAGGCTTTTTCATAGTCAATGAAACAAATGAACACGTCCTTTTGCTGGTCTCTACATTTCTGCAACAAAACTATGGGCGAGAACATACGACTCTTGGTAGCTCAAAATTTTAACGGGGTTATATCAGTTTTTATTGATTTTACCATTTTTTAACCTGTTTTACCATATTTTACCAATAATATTAAAACACAGTGGTTTTCTTGGTCTTATCTTAAACGTCAGTTACTAAAATAGCTTTATTGTTGCTTTGTCGGTAAAACAGTTAGTTGCTCCCAATTGAAAAAAAATATAAGTACTATTAACCCTTGTCAATACATATCAAAAAGAGCAATATATTTCGTTTATTGTAGCATTTTTTCACTACCTGACAGCACGGATACAAAGATGTTTTCTAAAAAACAAAACCTCATGAAAATCGTTTCCGAGATTCCCATAATGTATAGGAGTAGTAAATAAGAATTTACACACGAGCCGCGTAACCTTGTTCATTCACTGACTGTATTTCTAAAGTGGTCAACCATATATACTTTTATACACTATCACTATCATATATCCACTTAATTTCGCACATTCCTTCGCTCTTGTCTTTCTACAGCGTTGTATTGAAGCGTCGCGTGACGATGAGATCAATTTACGCTCGTGCAAACGATAAGAAGTGGGTAGGTAGTCATTTAAAAAAAGTAAATACACTAAATAACCTATAATTAAAAAAATCAAAATCAATTAATCATAAAAAAAAGATAAAAAAAAACATAAAATAAACAAACTTCTTTTAAGCGATATATCTTTTTTCGACAAATATCTTAGAGAATTAAACTGTAACGTATTTTAATATTCATAGTGTTTTATAAATAAATAGTTACGCCACTGAAGTAGGTATGTAAATGGTACATGACCTTTCTGACAATGTAGGGGAGGCACTAAAAGAAGACCTTGAAGGGAAATTTAATTCAATATGAAACGAAGAACAACAAAGCGCATTCGTCTTCACTTAATTCTATGTATGATCCCTACGAATATGATATTAACATACCAGGTTTAAAAGAAACATCAGAATACTCAGTACGAAAGTCTGAAATTTATAGTCGAGAAAAAAGGCGAGGAAATAAAGAAAGAACATATAATACGCTTTACCGTCGTTTTTTATGCACACAGAAACAATACATTTATAACAATAATTAAATAAATAAAAAATTTAGAACTCTATAATAAATTATTGACGGAAATGTATTTACTTTTATTAGTCGTAGGTATATAGACAAGAATAGTAGGATCACTCTCGGAAAAACTTGTTCCATGCCACTGAAGCTCTCGGTCCGCATTTCGGTCTGCATCGTTATCACTCATCAGCAGCGTTGTAAAAGATTTAAAAAAATGGCTGTAAATTAAAAAAATTAGTTTGGAATTTAAAGCACCGCAAGTTAGGACGAGTGGGGAAGACGTGGGAAGGTAAGGAGTTCCACAAGCTAGAGACCCTGGGGATGATGGAACGATCGAATCGATCCGTTCTCGAAGTCTGGCATTGGACAGTATAAGGGTACATGGAGTTGGCACGTCGCGTTGCTCTGGCTGGTCTGGCAAGAGGCAGAGCGGAGCTCTTTTGAGCAAAATCCTTTTAAGTATCGGTAAAGCAGGGAGAGATCAGACACTACTCTTCGGTGGGACAATGGGGCTAGGTTTTTGGTGATACTGGTGTTGTTTATTAGTCGAACTGCTTTTCTCTGTATTGCATCAAGAATTCTGAGCCTTGATCTAGCTGTCGATCCCCTTATTTGGGCTTTGTTAATAGTAGCTAAGTTGGATGGAGAGAAATATTTCCGGGCTCTAAACAGAAATCCTAACTTCTTTACTGCTGCAGTTGCTATAGATGCAACATTTTCCATAGCTAATATATTTTGAAACCATAAGCGACCCTATCTTGAGATTCTCGGCAGTCAAAATTGCAGATTATACAAAATTAGGTTGATCATGTTACTTTATAATTTTTATTTATTTAATATTGATTCCATAACAATATACATATTTAGAAATAATTTATAAGAGACAATTCTACATACAACCCACTCCTAAATCTATTTACCAATCAAATTTTTATTTTGTTTTTATCTTGCAACTGCCGCAGCCAAGTGCGTGTGGGAAAATAATAACAACTTCACTTTTAATGCAATTATTTCATTATGTACCTCATTGTGAGGCCAATTTAAACATTCAAAGGCTATTGGCCTTAAACTATTAGCAATGATTTGGTTCTACGTTGATAAAATTCATAATTGAGTGTGCATGTCTTCAGGAAGTCGATAAAAATAAATATCTAACAATACATAAAATTATTTGTCAATAATTGGTAACATTCATAAGTGATTACTAAGAGATGAAAAATTTTCAATTCATCAATTGATAATATTTACAACCTTTTTTTATGTTACAGTAAATTACATTGATCAGGATTAACCTTTTAATTTTAAATTGTTTAAAGTAGCTTTTAAGTTATAATTTCAACGCGATCATTAAAATTATTAACAAACATAATTTTTTAGAACAAGTAAACCTTGTAATTTTTTATTTTAAGGTCACTGCTGAAAATGCAAGTGTATTATATCACGATCCTGTTATTAAATCATATCAATAATAATTAAATATTGATCGACGATGTATGTGCTATCTCCACACTCTCGGCAGTCTCTGCAAGACCAAGCGAGAGCGAGAGTGTGATACGAAGGTTGTCTTTTTAGTTTTGCATAAAGCCATAAAGACAAAACATATATAGACTTAAAGTACTTTATTGCTTTTCAAAATTTTTCGCCCCAAGAACGATACATTTTGCTCACGTTCACACCAATTAGTAAAACAGTTATTCTACTCTTCATTTGACACCAGCAAAACCATCGTAAGACATCGATGGCACCTTCTGGCGACTGGAATCACTGCCTAGGCCTTGAATTCTTGATCTCTAAAAATGTATCTGAAAAACTCGATTGTCTCTTGGACAGTTGTGTGTTGATTTGTCGGAGTTTCGCGATAACTTCTGGTAAACAAACGTTTATATACCAATCGGAAGTAACCGTTCTTCAAATTTCTAAAGCAAGTGTTGCCACATGGCCAGATTTTGACATTTTGACTATTTTTTTTAACACATTTCGAGAACGAATCACTTTTGTTGGTTTTCTTTATAGCGCATTGGCGTTTATTTTCCGGTTCACAGGAGTCAATCAAAGAACCGTTCCAATGTTTTTCGACGCCAATTGACGCGAACCACTTTTTGCTCTTCTGTGAGCAAATGAGGGATCCAACGGGAAACCAACTTCGTAAGACCCATTTCTTTATGTAGAATCTTTATCTTTATTTAATATAATTTAATGATACCTCCCACCCCTTCGCCGATTGTCTCGGCGAAACTTTTTGCGACGCCTGGTAGCGGAAACGAACATACGAGAGGTAACCAAAAAATAACGGGAATGGTGCTGTGGTGGGAAACTAGAATGTTCGACCGGCCGTACGTCAGTCAGAGTCACGCCACAGCTGTTTCGCTGTGAGTGGATCGTTTTAAAAATGGAGAAATGCCAATTGAATACCAACCCCATTCAGGACGGCATTTGACATTAAGAACGTCAACAACTTCAAGAATTTTAGCAAAATCAATGCCCTCGTTCGTGAAGGTCGTCTCAGAAGCATTGATCAACTTTGTAAGATGTCTGGAGTGTCATGGAGTTTAATTCAGAGGATTTTATCTAAAGATTTGCACATGAAAAGAGTTGCAACCAAATTCGTCCGTCGCCATCTAACATACGAGTAAAAGGAGCGTCGACTTCAGACATGTTTAGAGTTTAAAAATCCGCTCGAAGAGGAGCCAGAATTTTTCCATGGTGATTAATCATGGTGCTATGGATACCATCAAGGCAATGCTCATTTGTTTATTTTTGATTGCAGAGGTTTTTGTTCCACCAGGTCAAACTATTAACCAAAAGTTCTATCTGAAGGTTTTGAAAAGATTAAGGGGGAGTATTCGGAAGTATTACTACAACGCGTCGGTTCACACTGCCCTCATAGTGTAGCAAAAACGGCATAACAACGATGGTTTATCCCCGTACTTACCAGATCTAGCACCGCGTGATTTCTTTTTGTTCCACAAACTCAAAAGACACATGAAAGGACAGCGTTTTACCACTGTGGGTGTGGTAAAACTAAAATAGCTGGAAGACCACTAAGACCAGATAATTAAATTTACGAAATGTTTCGAAAATTTGAAGTATCGTTTGGAAACGTGCATTGTAGTCAATGGTGAATACTTTGAAAGTGATCAAATGTAAAATTATTAAGAAGTAAAGAAATTATACCGAAATTTCCGTTTTTGTGGGTACCTCCTTGTACAAACTCTCGAAACTTCAGTACCAATTCAAGATTTACGAAGTACGTAGAACTGTGTTGTATGTAGGTATTCCAAAAAACACTTTTTTCGTGACTCTTAGTCAAATTTTTCATTTCTTTCACTCATAGATTTTGTAAACTCTACAATCCTACCTAGACATATAACAAGAAAATATTAATAAATTCTCCCTAATATATTTAAATACCCGGTTTGTTTTTTAAATATTTTCTAATTTTTTAAAGAATAGGGCTGATTTTTGAAATTTTAGGAAGTATACAAACAGGAATGTATTAAATTACTTTAATGACTGGGATTTTTGAAATTTAAGAAAGTATACAAACAAGAATATATTAAGTGAGTTTAAGAAGAAGAAATTTCGCATCCAGTAGGACTCGAACACTCAACCTTTGTCTATACGTGGTAACGTTAAAACCTCTAAGCTATAAATGCTTAGAAATTATTTAGCTTCTTTGGTCTTTAAATTCAACTGAATTTATTCGGTTAGTAAAAATATAAGACAGAGCTCAAAAAAAGTGACTTAAGAGTTTGATGTTTCAATTGTCGATTTGACAAAAATCTCCCTCTCATTAACGACTGGGTATATGTGCTTAATGAGAACGTGAGTACGTGTCACATGTGACATGAGTTAAATTTAATGCACACAAAGCGAAATACTTACTAGGCATGCATAGCTTGGTTGTTAGTTCGTTGCCGAGTAGAGGCAACGGTTGCAGGTTCCAGTTTTGCTCCAGTCCTGCTGGAAGCAACATCTTTTCTCCTTAAACTCATTTAATATATTCTTCTTTGTATACTTTCGTAAATTTCTAAATCCCATGAGGGATATCTCAAATAATCGTTTATTATAAAGGTGGTTTTAACTTTTAACCTGAATAAACAAATTTTCAAATTTTACTTATTTATATAATCCCCAGGAAATTATTTTACAACTATACCTATTGTATGGTATTGAAAGTAAAGATTTATAGTAGTTTCTAATAAATGAATTTTTAAAATAGGGTTTGTCAGTATAAAATTTAAAATTGCATTGAATTTCGTAAACTATTGAATGTAATGACGAGTGGGCAACAATCGGAACCCACGGAAGTTTTACTTAATTCTGTGGATGAATCGGATGCCGCTGCGAATTTAAAATTGTGATTTGTGACATCAAATAGGAATAAGGTGCGTCTGTTAAATCTTCTTTTACTATTATTGCTACCAACGATCCCCTATTTATATTCAGCCTATGTTTTAGTCGACAGTTGTATAGCGAAATCAATCACAGAATAATAATTATAAATTTGTGTACAGTGTTTCGGTTACTGTTTATGTATTTTTTGATAGACACTGAACTGAGTTTGAAAATACGCAAAAAATGAAATCAGTTATAACTCAAAATATAGTTTGGTTTTAACACGAACAATCGAAAAATACTTGACGGGTAGTACTGTGTTTTTCCTAAGATTAAAACCGTCTGTCTTATAGTCATCGGTCGTATTAGAGTCTAGTTAGGTTTATTGCACTCCTTCAATTGGTTCAATCCAATCACTCCAGGATCTTGGTACCTTTTACTAGCGAGTAGTGGTCTAAAGGACGGGTGAAATATATTTTTGGAGACACTCTGAAGTCACCAAAAATTGATCCAATACCTTGCACTTACACTAGTGTTTCAGGTTACCTGCTGCAAAATCTGCAGATTAGGTCTCCATTAAACATTACCATGATTTGTGGATATCCCTTGACAGGTAAACGGTTTGTAATGACTCGTAGTGTATTCTTGCTGGGTTTGTGCAATTTTTCATCTCGTCTGTTCAATACACATTCTGCTGTGTGCTTGACCAGAAATGTGTTCCCAATGTTGGTTGTGTTGTCTACGGATCCATGCTTTCATTCTGCTCCCGACCGTACGTTTTGGTAAAATATTGTAGCTGATCTTGCAAGTTTATCAGCCTGTTTGTTGCTTGTATTCCTGTATGTCCTGGCACCCAAACTAGTTTGACAGTGTAAGGGTATCAAGTTCTACTCGGCATTGACGTACTAGTCCAAAAACCAATTTAGGGTTCTTTAAAGCTTCAATAGCCGCATGATTATCTGAGTATATATTGTTATGATTAGATTTATACGGCCTCAAATTATTATCTCTTGTGTATTGCAAAATTGCATGTACTTCTGCTTGAAAAACAAATGTTTATATTTCCAGAGGACAGAAATTTTTACGTTTCCGTTATATTCCTGCTCCTGTGTACGAAATGCAACCCTGAAGCTTTGGTTGAGTGCTCGCATTTTGCCATTAGTGATAGGCAAACTTGGTCTTGGTCTTGAAGTCTTAGTCTCGCGAAGGAAGAAATCCAAGACCAATAATATCCTTAGACTAGCAAGACCACGACATAATCAACAAGACCAATACCAAGACCGATTATGCAAGAACAAGACTAAATACGCATGACTCGTACTTATAAAAAATTAAATTTATAAATACCTACATCAAAAACAAAAGGGAAAAACTAATTATGATTGATCGTGTTTCTAATTTTTTTTTTGTTGTTTGATATTTTTTAACGTTTTAATAAAATAAAATAGTAATAATAATAAGACATAAACTGAATAAGACCAAGACTTGATACGCAAGACCAAGTCCAAGACCAGACATATTTGAACAAGACCAAGTCAAAGACCAGACATATTTGAGCAATACCAAGTCCAAGACTAGATCAGCAAGACTAAGATTGTCCAAGTCTTGGTCTTGGCGTTGGTATTTGAACCTGGAAGGTTTTGTTAGGTAAGTATTTGGGAACCATGTGGTCTGATTTCATCTCCCAGATCTCTTGTTTACTTTTTTACTTTATTCTGTTGGATTTAACACAAATTTTACTTTGTCCATCTTTGCCTCCACATTTAAGATTATTTGAAGAGGAAGATGTTTTAACAAGAGTTCCATTACTGCTGTTGGAGTGCCTCTGAGAACATTATTTATGCCAAATCTTTAAACCTTGATGATGGCATTTTTTATGGTATCTTTGGCTTACATACCAAGGAAGCATATGTGTCTGTAGATGTAACCACCATGTTAAGATTTAGTATAACATGTTTGATTTTAAAACCCACTTTTGCCAAGAGTGCCTTTGGCCACCATTAAAGTGGTTATGACCCTCTCGGTTATGTATTTGAAAAGGTGGTTTCGAGATACTTCATCTCTTCCACCACTTGCATATTTGTACCATTAGGACTTGATAACAATCTTAAATAAATTATAAAAACTTTTAAAAATTGGTTAAAAATTGGTAAATATAGTTTAAAAAATAAATATAGTTAAAAAAATATAAAATAACTTGTTTACTGATTCTGATCGAGCATAATATGCAACGCGAAAGCAGTTTTCCGCTTGAAATTGAACGCATGAATTAATTAGGTTTTTGCTCGTCGTGCTGCTAAAGTAAGACGTTTGTAAAAGCTTGACCAAGATTACAGAAAGTTCTTATGATGAATTTGATGTTTCACTAGAAAAACTTAGTCAACCGGGTACTATATCCTTGTCCTCTGGGGGTGGTTACCGCCCCAACTCGGGGGTGAAAAATATTTGTAAAAAAAACATGGTAATCGCTAGAATAGTGAATTTTAAGACAAAAATGTTGTATCGAGTTTTTTCTAAAAGTCAATACTTTTGGAGTTATTTGTTATTTGTAACTGAAAGTTCACAAATTAAATTGAAACAAGCATGTTTTTAAACGATTTTTCGGAAATAACTCAGAAAATTTATATTTATATATTTATATTAGCAACACGTTAACTGCCATATGAGTCCAAAGTGGTCTCACACAAAATTTGAACCCATTTTGCCGCGTGAGTCCTATCTGGTCTCACACCGCCGACTTGCTCATTTTGCCTCGTGAAATCGTGCTGGTCTCCGCAACACCGTGGAAGTAAATGGTATTAAAAAGAGCTCGGCAAGCTGAACCAGAAGAGTATGTTGGCCTGTGTGTACGTGAGACCTAAGCGGACTCACGCGGCAGAAGATTTATGTTCTGTAACTTTATCGTAAACCAAAATAAATCGTTCATTTTTTTTCTGAAAAACTTTATCATATTTTTAATTTTATAAAAAACACAATCAAAGTCAAATTCTAATTATTCAAATTGGCCTTATGGGCAACAAAAAAACAATCAAGGCAAAAGTGTTTAGCGCATAAGACACATTTGAGCAGTGTCTGGGGACATTTCCTCATCGCTTCAAGGCGTCCTATTTCCGATTTTAGTTTTTCGTAGCAAAGGGAGCACCTTCTTCTCCCTTTTCTCCCCACATCTTCTAGTTCGTGCGCCGATGATGTTGCTGCATTTGATGGAGGAGCTCTGTCCACTTTCAGTAATCCTCGGACAATGTCTTCTTTGAATTTTGTGATTGTTGTTGGTTCATTGGCGATAGACTTATAGGCTACATACGCATTGACTACTGTCGTCCCTGTCAGCATTTCAATGGCCAACTTTCTGTACCATTTCAGACTCTTTCTCAGCGACGAGTTATAGCTTTTCACTTGGTCAGAGATGTCGATGTAAGATTTATATTTGTTATATTCAATAACATTTTTTGGTTTTCTTATGTCTCCTCCTCTTCTTTTTATTACCATCTCATCTGTAAATTTAGTACTCAGCATTAGTACATCTCTTCGATCTTTCCACTTTTGGACAATTATCCCCAAACTACATTCTGCCGCAGCACTTTCCCCTGGTTTCAATTTTTTATTCACGACATCTTTGGGATTGAATTTCCTTCGTGTTCTTAAAGTTCCAATCAAGTGGGTTTTTCGCTGTAGCAAGGTATGAGTGAGAGAGACGGATGTATAATAGTTATCTGTACACAGTGTTCGACCTGCATCCAACAAATCTCCCATGAGGTTCATCACTACTGTTGTTGGGACACTATTGTTTTCCCTTTGTTCTTTTCCACAATAAATTCTAAAATCGTAAGTGTATCCTCCTTGCAAGCATAATTGTTGTTGCTGTTTTTCGTACGACATGACGTGTTACACTCCACTACATACAAATGTATTTGCTCTTCCCGATGCTTTACTGATTCTTTCCGGAAGAAAACAAGTCGAAACAAGATTTCACACAGACGAATCAGATAGTTTAGGTGGGGGTAGGTGTGGTGACACATTGGTCTCATATGGCAAAATCAGCTGTCATATGCTCCATAGTGCCGCGTGAGACCAATGTGTCACCACAAAAAGAAAAGCGAGATTTTCCATGGAAAATTCGGAATTTTACCAAATACAACTGAGATCTAAGATTTTATGTCGTTTTAACACGATTAGGATGAAAAAAAAATTGTGGCGTGGGGGGCCTGTTTTTTTACCATGTACGGTGGCAGTTAACGTGTTAAAAACTAAAGGTTTCCTACTAATTTTACCGTCACTACCTGGACTATAATTTTATTTAGTGTCAACTTTTTAAATTTTAAATCTCGATTTTATTATTGCGATGATTTCTGTGTTTTTGAAATCCTGGAAAACTATAGATTCTTGTCTAATGAAATCTTCATAAAAACAATTTAATTTGAAATCAAATAAAAATAAAAATTAATACAGAGTTCGAACAGTTGGAAACAAGTTTCAAATCTCAAAAAAAAAGTAGATACCTAAATAACATCTTCAGAATGAAAAGGTAGGTATTTTGTATATAATTGAAACAACTAACGAATCAAATAACTATTATCGAATAATTTTAAATATTTTCTTAATTCAAAAAAATTAAAACTTCATGTTCGTAATGATAAAAAACTGAGAAAGTTTGTTATTTAAATAGCAATTCTGGCAGTTTAAATCAAAATATCCTTTCCATAAACCAATATGATTTTTACAAAATATTTAAACAGCTAATAAATAAAATCACTCACCTTGTTATCCAGCAAAGGAATTAATAAAAAAAAACAAAAATCACCGCGTAAAAAAATCGTCAAAAAAACTCGAAATCAGTAACCAAATAAACAAGACCGGCACAGCTACTCTAATCCTGATGATGTTTATTTACTATAGTGTAGTAAAGAAAACAATCAACCCGCTAACCCGCAGCAAGATCACAGATTGGTATTACTGAGAGATGCACTTCTACATTATTAAAAGGTGTTGTCGATGCCGACAACCACGCAATACTCATTGGAATCGTACTCCGTACTCCACTCAGCTGTTGGTTCGTGGATTCCTAGTGCGCTTTCGCTCTCGGGAGGACGGTTATGAATCAGGAGCTGAACATTTTTAAGTAATTTTACCACCTCTGTTCCAACCCCAAAAATGTCTTTAAAAAAATACACTCAGGTGCAACAAATTCGATCCATGGGTATTTTTTGGTGAAGAAAGAAAATGTTTGAAGATTTAACTTTTAAATCATGAAAAGATGTAAAATTATATGTTAAATTAAAATAATTTATATAGATTATCCAAAAAAATAATTTATTTATAGAGACATACACCAAAACTCCAAAATAAAAGAATATTCAAAATTTTCTGAAGTTAACAAAAAGAAATTATAATAATTTAATATCTAGTGTTCCCCCCTCGGGCCCTTATAAAAGCCTATGAAAGTCTCGGCATTGAGGTAATTAACCTCTGGATATCAAATTGATCCAGTTGGTCCCATATTTCGAAGAGCCGCTCCAAGTTCAGCAAAGTTGTTTGGACGAAGTACTCGTGCTCGAAGACTTCTTCCCATTGTATCCCATAGATGTTCTATAGGATCGAGATCGGGACTGCAAGCTGGCTAGTCCATACAGACAATTCCCATTGGTTGACGATTCTAGCACGGTGAGGACGCGCGTTGTCATCCATAAAAATAAAATTGGGTCCAATGAAAGCAGCAAAAGGTACCCACATGCTGATCTAAAATACTTGTTATGTATCTTGCAGCCGTCATAGAACCTCTATCCACAATAACTAAATCAGTATGGGTTTCTGAACGTATTCCAGCTCAAACCATAATGGAGCCCCTCGATAACTTAATCTTTCCGCAAGATTGCATTGAAAATATTGCTCCCCTTGTCTTCTCTAAATTCTTTCTCGACCGCCTGGTGACCTCAGACAAAATCTGGACTCATCTGAGAACAATACATTGCTCCAATCTGCATCAGTCCAGTTTTGATGTTCTCTTGCAAAGACAAGGCGAGCTCTGCGATGTTCTGTGGATAGTAGTGGAGATAAGGCTGGCCTTCTGGATAATAAATTACCCTCTACAAACCATAACGGAGCCACCCAGATAACTTATTCTTTCCACAATATTGCATTGAAAATATCGCTCTCCTTGTCTTCTCCAAATCCTTTTTAAACCGCCTGGTGACCTCAGACAAAATCTGGACTCCTTTGAGAACAATACATTGCTCCAATCTGCATCAGTCCAGTTTTGATGTTCTCTTGCAAAGACAAGGCGAACTTTGCGATGTTCTGTGGATAGTAGTGGAGATAAGGCTGGCCTTCTGGATAATAAATTACTCTCTACAAACCATAACGCAGCCACCCAGATAGCTTATTTTTTGCGCAATATTGCATTGAAAATATCGCTCTTCCTGTCTTCTCAAATCCTTTCTTGACCGCCTGGTGACCTCAGACAAAATCTGGACTCATCTGAGAAGAATACATTGCTCCAATCTGCATCAGTCCAGTTCTGATGTTCTCTTGCAAAGACAAGGCGAACTCTGCGATGTTCTGTGGATAGTAGTGGAGAGAGGGCTGGCCTTCTGGATAATAAATTACCCTCTACAAACCATAACGGAGCCACCCAGATAGCTTATTCTTTCCGCAATATTGCATTGAAAATATCGCTCTCCTTGTCTTCTCCAAATCCTTTCTCGGCCGTCTGGTGACCTCAGACTAATAAAATAATACTAATTCAATGTAAACTATAATTATTTAATGATAGCTTCCGGACTATAAAGAGAGGCAGTAAAATCGGGACCAGACGAGACGACAATAAGGGAGCGGTAGAAAATTTCATCCAGAAGAAACAGGAATCAATAAGCAGCATACGGGCGGAATGGGAAGGGTAAAATCATTTTTTAATAAGTTTATGCTTGACAGAACGCCATTTCCTCTTCTGTTATATACCTACACAGGGTGTTTATGCTTCCTGAGTCAATTTATTATTGTTGAGTGATTTCGTATCCGGAAAGAATAAAGGTTAACTTTTTTTTGTGTTTATAGAAATTAAATATTGTGTGAGATTTTATAAACCAAATGATACAATATGCAAATAAATGGAAATCAAATTTATATTGATTTAAAAAAACCATTTTTATCCACAAATAACAAAGCTTTTAGGAAGTTAAAATTGACAATTTTAAAATAATATTCTCTATCCTATGACCAACCACGCAGACAAGAATCCAAAATGTGGGAAATCGATTACCGTACAAAACTTATGGTCATCGGTACCGCAGATTTCCGCTTGTAGTATACACTACACTTTAAGTTACTAACTGTAGATTTTCATTTCTATGCCTTTATCCCTGTTTTGTTTTATATTATTCTGGATCTTCCACGCTTCTTCATTTCCATTTTTTTTCCAGGAAATGTCTTAATCTTCTAGTTATTTTCTGTATTTTTGTATCATTTTTGTAACATTAGTTAAACTATTATTGTTTTGTATAAAATTTTCTTCATTCTTATCCTCTTTCTTTTCCTTTTCAGTTTTTTTTTTCAGATGAGTCTTTTGTTGTTCTGTACAAGGGTTTTCTAAAGAGTTCTCTTTCCAGTTTTTTTTTTAATAGTAGTTAGTCTATTATTGTTTAGTACTAATTTTGTTTCATTTTTACTCTTCCTTGTTCTGTTCAGGTTTTTTTTTCAGGTAAATCTTTTGCTGTTCAGATTCGAGGGTTTTCTTCAGTTTCTTTTTTTTTGTAATATCCTTTTCTTTCCAGTTTTTTAGTTGAGTCTTTTACTGTTCTTTACGAAGGTTTTCTTAACATTAGTATTAAAATCCTGCTTTGTAACGATAATTATGATTATGACAAATACAACAATTATGGACTCTATACGTTCTAATCGTGATTATATTTAAAAAAATTGCGGATAAAAAAATTATACAGAAAGACACTAATACGTTTAGGTATCTACCTGTACACTAAATTATTAGTCTATTGCGATATTATGAATCACAAAAATTAGTCAATTTTTTTAAATTGACATTGTTAATTCAACAATTACGTGATAATACTATCTAGACTCTAGAGGTATTCGAAAAATTCAAGATTTTTTTAAATGCTTATGCGCGTATTTCCTTTGTCAGACTTAGTAATATTACCTATATGTTTAAAAGTAATTCTTTGTTTGTAAAATACTTCTTTCTTAGACAATAATTTTGTTTTTAAGATTTTATTCAGAATTACTTACTTTACCAACAAAGCCATTACTTACTTTGGAACAAACTAAAAATCTGAACAAAAAGTGCCAAAGAAAGAACTGTTATATGTACTTAAAAATTTAATGAATTAGAAATTTTTGAAATTTGAAATAAAAAGATAATAAAAAGAAATAAAAAAGGTCACATCTGGCAAGACTAGAAAATACGATCTCTTACTATAGGCAGTATTGCCTCTAATCACGCGGACACAGATGCCGTACTTGTTGATCGACTCTTTTGATTATATCTTAATTAAACTCACGTTGCATTATAAATAGGACCGATTGGGCAAGGTAATCTTACTACACTACGACCTAAAAGATCTTTTGTACATATCCTACATCTATTTATGAGTCTATTATCTGCTTAGGATCTAAGTTTGTAACCTGATAAGGTTCTAAGACCTGTCCCAGATATTTATGTTGTTGGCGAACAATTTCTCTTCAGTTCCATTGTTCACTTTGTCCATTTCAAATAGATGGACAGTGGACAGTTTTTTGTAAGAATTCCAGCGGTTACTCTAAGTTCAGGTTTATGAAGATCTAAGAGTAATTAGGAGTAGCGCTGTGAAGGCCGTATTAACCTTTATGCTTGTCTTTGGCCTGGAGTATTTTTCCAGTAGGTGCACTGAGTGCCTTTTTGTGTCATTTTGAGATGTCACTTAAATAAAAAATCGATTAAAAGAGTACTTGCTCCTTCCTTTGCGAGATACTTACAGCAAAGTTTTACTTTGTTGTGATTAACCAGTTGCTTAAGAGACTGTTTGCAGTTCCAGTTATTAAAAAAAACAAAGTAACTAAATTTTGAGCCACAAAAAATTTCTTGTAAAACAAGTTTTGTTTCTAACCATAAGGATCAGTATTATCTTTATATCTTTATTTTTTTTTCTTTCTCTAGATAAAAGTGTGTAATTTCTAATCTCATAAAAATAATCTACCGGGATATCTTATTTAAATAGTATATCTTTTTTATCTGTTTTATGGGTTTATTATCTTTCCCCATCCATAGAATACAAAAGTAAGTGGCGCTTATTCCCTTTTCATTTTCGATTTCCTTCCATTTTCTTTTCTTTTTAACTATTTAATCCATTATAAAATTGACTCCCTTTTTTTAACATCACGTCGATACCCTTTTCATTTAGCTCGTCCGAACCCACGCTCGGTCTCCACCAACTTACTTGTACCGTTAACCACCTTGTCTACAACAACACAAATATACTGCCCCGTCCTTCTCGTTTTCATACGCTCCAACATCGATATGTCGCGTAGTCCGGACTCTGCAGGAACTAACATCGTATCCCAGAGGCCTCTCTATACACCTGAGACTCCTCCAATCCGTAGACATGGACCTTCCTGAAGACCTGGAAACCCTGCTGGACGAATCCTCGCTTTCCTACCGCTAAATGGTGCCCCCAACTGCACCACCGGATACAAAAAAGGGCCCTTGACGAAGGTTTCTGGGGTTCCCTTCGTCCTTGCCATATGGAAGGAGTCAATCTCCCAAACCCACATTACACTACGTGGGTCACACTACAACACAACACCTACACATACACCAAAGGAAGAATACTGTTTAGGTACGTTCAAGTACCATGGTATGGATGGAGAGAAGACACGAGAGTAATCCAACCTGCAGCAAATGGGAAAGTTTGTGAGAGACAGATACTAACACCATCCAAACACTCCCATCCATTCCCTGAAAAGGACATAAGTCCTGCAGCAGGGTGCTCTTACCTACCATACTCCTATAAATTTATCCCTTTTACCTACCAATCTCTATATTCTTTAGCCTTCAGCCTTCTCTAAGGGTTTGGAAAACTATCGAACAACCAAAACAAACGTTGTAAAAATTACTCGAATATTCGGCAGATTCTTGGAACGTCGCTTCCTGTTTCGTTCCACTTTGTGGGCGATAGGCCCTGACTGGCTTTTAACAACAATATTGGAAAATTTGTATAAATAATAAAAAAAATCATAGTAATATTTTAATATTTCCAAATAGATAAAAAAATCCGAAGGCATAACTGGTTATCATAAAACAAGTAATCATTTTTATATCAGTAATAAATTAAACGAAAAATAATTATATTTTCCCGACATTTTGGTAATCTTTGAAGCTTACTCGAGTGTAAATAAATAACATATATTAAATAAATTATAATAAAAAAAAGATGCACATTTTTGGTACACAATGTATATACACAGATAAATTCAAGTGTGAAATTACTAGAAAATAAAACTTGTTGACTCGTCTGGTAATTTTCTTTTTACAACCTCTCACATAGATACATATATTCATATACTTAATTTTATTTTCATCAGACAACTGTAGGAGCTTTAACATATGTTTTAGTTATTGTAAACATTTATAGGCGTCCATAAACTCGGGTATAAAGACTGTTTAATTCTTTTTGTTGGTTTACCACGGTATTGGATGTTAAATTAATGCCGATAAGAACAAAAACAGTATTGTGATGAAGAACAGACGACATTTGGAACGCACCATAAAAAAGTTAAATTTACAGCAAGTGTGTGTTTGATGGAAAAATATGACTTGGTAAAAAGAATGCTTACAGTGTTTTTATTTCTATTCATTAATTAAATGAAGTGTTTTTTGTTTTGTTTTATTGTTATTAATGATTTTTTGTTTTATCGTTTTTTTGAAGTTATACTTCTATTCGTACACCCTGTAGAAAAAGATTGTGTAGAGTTAAATGGGAAAAATCATTACATATGTAATGGTGTGAGTAAGAGAGAGACAGAAACACTTATAAGGTGTATTGGTCGGTAAAAACAAAGATAAAATATATACCACATGTTATAAGTCATAACTATAAGTCCTTTGATTACCGTTTAAACATTCAGTACATTAAAAAGGGATAGATATACAAAAAACAGTCTGAACTAATGTATGAATATCATAGTGACGGACCACATGATTATTTGACAGACTATTTTATAATTCTGTCACGTAAGTATACATATAAAGTTTAGCATTTTATATTAATAATAATATTCAGTAATAAGTATTGTATTGTAGTCTAAAATACCGTCACATGGTTGCAGTATATTTTGCTCCATGCTTTTAAGGTTGTTGGATACATAAACAGAGTTTTTACCAATAGTGGAGGAAATAAAGCACCAAAACCTCCGAATTTTGTAACGTAAGATGGATCGGAATGCGTTTTTTTTTTGCATTGGATTCGTTAAAGTATCAGGAAATTGGTCGCTATATTTTATAATGTAAAAATGGAAATTGCATTTCTGCATTCGAAAAGTACATTCAGACAATAGAGAGAAAACTTACAACTCGGTAAGTATCGCTGAAAATGGATCAAATTTATATACTCGGGGTTTTTGGAGTCGCTGAACACTAATATCACGATTCCAAAAGTCTCCGCGGCACTTTGTGTCTAGGGTATTCACCTCTTCTCCTGGGGTTTTATGTAAATTCTGTACGAAATCAGTGCACACTTGGTACTCGGTGTTTTTTTGAGTCGCTAAATACGATTATAATAATAGCGATGGTGTTCGAAACACCTGGTGCTTAAGACGGACCTCGTCTTCAGGAATTTTATGCAAATTCGATACAAAAAGAGTGTGCACACGGTACTAGGAGGTTTTTGGAGTCGCTTACCACGATTATCATATAATGAGTTTGCTAAATCATTCGCATACAAATTTATGAATCCATGCGCGTGCATAGAAGTATAACTTCTGCCGGCAGTCCCACTGACTGCAACACTAGTTTTTTTATTTTTTTTTTTTAAGTTTCCAGGATTTTACTATTTTTTCGCTATATTTTCTAATTTACCGATTAAAAATGTTAGATTTTAACTGCGTCATCTTATAGTGGCGTTAAAGTATTTAGTTTAGTAAGAATACCACGTTTAATTACACGAGTCATTAACTGCGCCACCTTCCGGTGGCGTCATAATACTTACACTGTCTTGTGCGTGTGTATGTCAATGAAGGTTTAATTAAACGATAAGAAAAATAAATATTAAGTAACGAAAATGAAACAAAACGAAAATTTAATATGTATTTATTGTAAATTCCTAATAGATGGCGATGTAGGTTTATTTGTATGCAATCTAGGTTACGGGTAGCCGGTAGATGGCGTTGTATTTCACTGTTTCGATAAATTGAAAAACGAGAAACTAAAGTATAATAAAAAATATTAAATATTTGAAAAAAAAACGTCGCGGCTCGTCTCAAGAACACCTTAAAGAAAATAGTCTTCATTTTGTGTTTGCATGTATTAGTTTTTGTATAAGTACAAAACTTTTGGAAATATAAATATTTATTAAGAGTAGAAAAATTCATATTTATGAAACCCTAAATTAATAGACACCGCACTTACGATTATTAATAGATCATTAATTAAAAAATAAACATTTTATATTGGTACAAATAGTAAATCTAATACAAAAAAACTTTTTAAAAAAAGTTAAACTGCCTTCAAAAAAATGTACTTAAAAGCCAGAAATAAAATATTTATTTCTTAAAAAAAATTGGAACCAACTAGGCATCTGATTTCGATTTCCTTGAAGTCGGCTCCAATGGCAAATTACCCTTTATTTTAATGTTATTTGATAGATACATATTAATAATATTAATTTTGTTACTATCAGCGCCAGCTTGTAAACAGATACTTAACCAACGAGAAACTTTAGCAGAAATGTTTTAGTTAGGAAAGTGTTACGTATTAATTTTTATATTCACTCGCAGATGATGGTAAAACTTTAGACAACATAAAAAATACTTAAAGTCACTTTAAACATATTAAATAAGAATAAAAACATTTTTAAAACAATTCAAACAACTTCAAAAAATAGTACTAAAAAATAAAATCTTTATTTTCGTAACAAAAATTGAAAGTAACTGATTTCGATTTCCTTGAAGTCGTCTCCAATGGTTTATATCTTTGTAAAAGATTTGAGTTACTAAAATTCGAAATCTAAATTTAATAGCTAAGATTAAAATAGCGAGTAATTTGCCATTGGAAATCGAAATCAGATGCCTAGTTGCTTCCAATTTTTTTAAGAAAATAAAGATTTTGTTTTTTGCTTTTTACTGCATTTTTTTTTGGTGGTGGTTAATTTTCGTATACAAAGTAGGTATTTATTCTCTAGTTCTATGGATTCCTAATAATTGGTGGTGTAACTTATTCTGATAATATCTAGGTTTTCGATACTCGGTAAATGATGTTATATTTTGACGTCTAAATAAATAGGAAAACGAGAAACTAAAGTAAAATGGAAGTATCTTATAATATATTTAAACGAGCAATTCCTGCTTACTTAAGTACTTTGATGCCACCGTGAGGTGGTACAGTTAAAAAAAGAGCAATTCTTACTGTTTGAAGGAGGATAACGCCACTGCAAGGTGGTACAGGTAAATATTTGATCAAAATATTACCACAAAAACAATAGTAAAATCCTGGAAGCTAACGAGAGAATATGATAAAAACGGAAAACCAGAAACTAAAGTAAAATGGAAATAGGTATCTTATATATTTAAACGAGCAATTCTTGTTTAATTAGGTACATTGATGCAACCGTGAGGTGGTACAGTTAAAATTTTTATATATTTAAATTATATATTAGAATGCTGGAAGCAGTGTTCTTTGATGAGCTTCTAAATTAAGATAAACAGACAGATATTAATAACGAGGAAACAATGGATATAGAAAATAAAATACAAAAATTAACAAAGCTAAGAACAAGCTCCGACTATAAGCAAAATTCAGCATAAAATCGAGAATTTAAAAATGAAAGGAAACCACTGCATAGGGGCTGACATATTAAATTTGGAGAACTTCAGTTAGCAGATAAAATATACACAAACTTATAAAAAATGTATGGGAAATAGAGAAAAGCAATACTATGTCCAATCCACAAAAAAGAAAATATGGTTAAATATCAGAATTATCGAGGAATAGCACTTCTCATTATATCGTATTATTTCGTGGCTATGCATATTAAATCCAGATTAAGGTTCATAAAAGCGTAGGAGGCTTTTGATCAAGTCATAAGATATGAAATATTCAAAGCATTGCAAGATATGGATGTTTGTCAAGACCGTAATAAGGCCGATAGTGACGTATTTTTCTGAAACATGGGTCACAACAAAAAACACCAAGGGTTTGGGAGCGGAAAATACTCCGCAAAATGTTTAGTGGATAAAACTTAAATTGAAAATGGATAAGAAGAACAAATAAGGATCTAACTGAGCTCTATCAAGAATCTAACATATTAACGGTAATTAAAGTGCGATGTGCAGAGAAATTCTTACTGTCTGAAGGACTATGACGCCACGGCAAGGTGGCACAGGTAAATATTTGATCAAAAAATTACCACGAAAAAAATAGTAAAATCCTGGAATCTAACGAGAAAATATAAAAACGACAAAACAAAAAAAAAATGAAAACAATAAGAAAAAGAGTGTGCGTGTAACCTTTACGCGCGATTGAAGTAAAACTTATTTGACGTACGTATCATCGCAAAATAAATTCAAATTCAAAATATATTTATTAACAAGTAGCTACAGTAAGTTAACAGATATTAGATGCTTATATAAATTATAATATTCAGTATGAACAAGTTTTTTTTCTAAAACTAACACACCAAGAGATTACAATTCAATTTTATTTATTGTCTATATACTTTACAAAAAATTATATAGGTAATGTTATATAATAATAATAATAATAATAATAATAATAATAATAATAAATGACTTTATTTAGAAAAATAAAATGTAATTAACAAAAAGGTTAACAAAAAGGTTAAGTTTTATGTCCAACTCTGGCGCAAGTCTAGCCTTTGGCTACTCTACTGAACCAGAGATGAACAATTAAAATAGATATAATATTTTCTTATGACGTTAAAATATTTACAATTTTAGCAGATGAACTTACCATTATTTACTTAAATATTTTATACGTTTTTTATTATTAGAGGCAACTAGGTAACAAGTTATTTAATAATTTTTCATTATGTAGGTAGATTAAATTTAAAAAATTGGTTAGGTTAAAAGAAAAAGTTGATATTCGTTAATTAATAAATTAATAAATTTGGTCATATCTTAATTAATAAACTAAGTTGGTAGACAAGAGTTAGAAAAAAACAGGTAAAAAAAAATAAAAAAAGTAAAGGAATGAGGAAAGAACTCTTTAAATATTCAACAAATACTTTTTAAATTGTATTTTAAATTTTTTTGGTGATAAATTTATAAATTAACTGGGAATTGAATTATATTGCTTAACAGCGTTGTATGTAAAGGAACGTTGAAACATTGCAGAGTTATGATGAGGCATAGTTAGTTTTGCCCCGTTTCTTGTGTTAACATCATGAATTGTGTGACGAAATATCAGACGTTTCTTTATTGTAGCAGGTGACTGAGGGTTATTAACAATGTTTATCAAAAATGAGGAAAAATGAAGAGTTCTACGCTCATTCATTTTAAGCCATTTCACATCCTTATAAAAACGTGAAATATGATCATATTTACGCAAACCACAAACGAACCTAACACAAACATTCTGCACTTTCTGGATACGATTCTTACTTTCTTGGTCCAAACAAAACCCATAGACATAATCGCAATAATTAAAATTAGACAAAATTAAAGATTCACATAACGTCCTTTTAAGGGTCTTTGTCAGTATGTGTCTGTTGTTATAAAGAATTTTCATAGCAGAATATGTTTTTTGAAATATTTTTTTTAAATGCTCTTTAAATCTTATTTTGTTGTCTAAAATAACGCCTAAATTTTTAGCATTATCCACATATTTTAGTTTGGAATTATTAATATTTATATTTAGATTACTTTTTAAAAAATCTGTTTTAATTTTATTACCAAAGATCATAACACAAGATTTATCAGGATTTAAATTTAAATTGTGGTCTTGAGAAAGTTTATTAAGGGTTTTAAGGTCCTCATTTATATAATTTTCAAATTCTAAATAATTTTCAGCACAAAAACAACAATACATTTGTTAGAAAGTTTTTATATTTTCGCCGTGTTCTTCCTTGTTTCGGCAACAAGTAATCCTGGTAAATTTATAGCAGAATCTAAATTCTGCGTTTGGTGTAATCTTGTCACTCCATGTAAATTTGGAATCGAAGACTCTGCACCTAAAAATGACAGAAAGTAAAATGAAATTATTCTAAAATTATTTCAACCGATAATAAAAAGTAAATTAATATTAAAAATATATACTTACTTGTAGCTGCAGTATTAGGTATCAGTATTACGTCTTGTGTAAACTGGAATAGTACCATCAATAATAAAATCCATAATATTTTCACCAATTCCATCTTCTCTATCAATCTCAACTTCATTTTCATAAATGTTATGGTTATCTTCGGTAGGATTTTCATCATAATTGTCACGCAATAGTTGAATATTGGCATCAACATGGGATTCATTTTGGGTAGTGTCTGGTATTGTCTCCAATAAATCTGATACTTCGTAAAAATGTGTGAAATGTTGATCACGAAGATGAAGATGAATCCAGTTTTGTGTATCATTTGCTTTAAAATGACAATAGATATAGATAGTGTATTGATTCTTTGTAGTTATGTTGTAAAAACAATAATTTACACAAACATTTTGATTGTACATTTTTGAAAATAAATACAAACAATCCAAATCTCCATAATCATTAGTGCTTGATAGAATGTTATATGCTTCTTGCGAATTGTAGCAGGAGTTTAAATAGGGTGAACCGCGTAACTGATTTCTCAAGTCACAAGTCTCAATTTGAAGATGCAAAACACTTATGAGCGAGTGGAATAGACAATTACCATCGCCAGGAATTGCTGTGTTCCTGTGTAGAATAACTTCGGGAGTAATGCATTCATTACGCTGTTCATAAATTTGAAGTTGTTGGCCGTGAAATTGATTTTCTTGTAGCGTTACATTTTCTATATTTTCAACAGCCCTACATTGCACGACATTCTCTTCATTACTGTCCAATTTTCGTGTTTTCCTGTAAAAAAAATGAGGAAATCGTAAAGTTAAATAATATTGAGGCATATATTACAATTTGTTTTTAAATATTATTAAATGAAATTACATATCCACGTAAGATTTTTCTTCATTACGTTGAATTTCCTTTGATGTTCAGCATTTGCCTTCAAATCTTTCTGGCGCTGATAATATACCCTTTGAAGTGCATATTTCCTTTTTCTTTTTAGCTCTTCAAGTCTATAAAAAGAGAATAGCTAGCTATAAATAATAGGTAGGTATAAAATAATTAGGTATTAATAGTGTAATTACACACCAAAAATAAAATGTATGTATATAGATTACTCACTCATTTTCATTTTTTTCATTTTCATTTTTCTGCGAATTTTTCTGGCGTTGATAATATGCCCTTTGACGTTCACAATTTCTTTTTCTTTTTAGCTCTTTAAGTCTATAAAACGAAAATAGCTAGGTATAAATAATTAGGTATAAATAGTGTAATTATACACCAAAAATAAAATGTATGCTTATAGAGTACTCACTCATTTTCAATCAATATTTTTTCATCACTTTCTTCATTCATAAATCCACTTTGTTTAATCATATTTAAAACAAACACTTCGTAAAAATATTCAACACCAATGGTTGGTTGACAAGCTGTCAATTTGATAGGTCAGCAAAATATGTATATTATGTTGCCTAATAATATACAATTACAGATTTAACTTTTATTTAATATAGTAGGCGGAATCGTGTTAGGTATTTTGTATCAGGTTTTGTTTCCGTTACATTAGAATGACGTGACGTCCGTTAGAACTACTGAGTTACCCCTAGTCACGACTAAAGAAGTTTTACTTCAAAAAAACGAAACAAAATTAGTAAAAAATTTAAAATACGAACATGAGAAAAAATACATAAGTATAAGGTATATTTTTACTTCTTTAATTGGGGAACTTTTGCCAATTAAAGAAGTAAATATGCCACAGAGAAGCCATAATACAGTATTAGTATTAGGTGATGCGAATTTTGTCAGGTCAGCTAATACGGAATAAATTTCTATTAAGATACTTTTTTTTAAATTTCTACCGTATTTTATTAACAAATGAACCTCATGTCGACAGTAAATCTAAATTGACCGTAAAAATAAACAAGAAATTTAACTTAATGAAAGTTAAAGCATATCTATGTTGATTTTAATTTGGAGCTGTTACATATATACATATGAAGAAGAAAGTTGTGGTTTGTCTTTAATAAAAAGATGAAGACGTGTCATTATATGGTTAAGTTCTTTATTCGCTTGGTCGCTCTCTAATTTTAAATAAACTATAATACAGTCTGGAAATTTTGAGTAAATTTTTTTTTGTTCCTGGTTATGCGAGATAACGAGTACGATTCCAATTAGCAGGAAGCACGACCAACAACACGTTTTTAATAATAAAAATATAAAAGCGAATGTGGTCTACTTTATATTACATTATTTTTATTTCAATTACTTTCGATTTCCTTCGGAGTGACCCAATTGAAATTGCGCTCGAACAGGTTATGGCACTCACACAGAGGCGGGCTTATTTTGTCAACATGGACAATGAATAAGTTAATGCTAAAATCATTTTAAATAGATAAATTACAAAAATAAAACGATATATCATCGGATTACAAGAAGATTTGTAGGAAAGCTAACATAAGATATAAAAACAAATAAGCAAACGAAACTACGAAATGCTCAAATAAATCTAGCATAAAAGAAAATACTTAAAAGGTAAAAGTTGGGATAAGAACTATCAAAAAGAATCCATAAATGACCAAATAAACATAATAGTCTATAGGCCTGGAAGGGAAATTTTCTTGAGTTTTCTTATATGGTCCTCTGGAGGCCTCCATTCCAGTAGGATTGAAGGATACCCAGAACTCTAGTGTTGGTTTTTATATATAAAATTTCAGTACAGATAAAACATATCTTCTTCTTGAGCTTTTGTAGGGTCCTTTGGAGTAATCCATTCCAATTGGTTTGTACAGTCCCAAGAAGTACGTTTGGTCATAAGTATAAAACGAATCAATGATTGATCAAATCAACATAACAGTCAATAATAGTCATAATAGTCTATAGGCCTGGAAGGGAAATTTTCTTGGGTTTTCTTATATGGTCCTCTGGAGGCCTCCATTCCAGTAGGATTGAAGGATACCCAGAACTCTAGAGTTGATTTTTATATATAAAATTTCAGTACAGATAAAACATATCTTCTTCTTCAGCTTTTGTAGAGTCCTTTGAAGTACTCCATTCCAATTGGTTTGTACAGTCCCAAGAACTACGTTTGGTCATAAGTATAAAACGAATCAATGATTGATCAAATCAACATAACAGTCAATAACCAAAAGGAAAATATTTAAAAAATACGACTCTGATTAAATATGAGACTAGGTAAAATAAAGCAAAAAGAGTAAAAACAATATTTTAATAGATATCTCCTTGATAGAACAGAACAGAACAGTGGTTAAGATCACTCTACTATGGATTCTTTGATTTGGAAGAGGATTATTCTTTTTGGGCCTTCGTTATAATTCTCAGGAAGCTTCCATTCCAGCAAATTTGTAGGGTCCCCATAGCTGCGGTGTGGGTTTATAAGTATAAAAATTAAGTAGAGATAGAACAGAACATGACATTAATTATGATCTATTATATTAAGGATTGTTTGATTTGGAAGACGAATCTCCTTCTTGGGCTTCCTTGTGGCCCTCTGAAAACCTCAATTCCTGTGAGTGTTAAGGATCCCCAGAGCTGCGATGTTGCTAAGTAAAAAAAAAATGTTCCTAAGTAAATAAAAAAATGTAAAAATAGAACAAAACAGAGATTAGGATCTACTGTACTAAGGATTCTTTGGTTTAGAAGGGGGATCTTCTTCTTTGGATCTCTTGTGGTTCTCTAGATTCTAAAAGCTTATATTCTGAAGGGTTTGGACCGTCCCCAGAGCTGTGGTGTTTATTCCTTGTCATAAAATATCAGATAGAACAGATTAAAACAAAGTTTAGGATCAGTTTAATTGAACATTCTTATGTTTTAACCGGAGACCTTCTTAGGCTTTCTTCTAATTTTCTAGACTCCTTCATTTCCGGGGATAGTGGCGGTGTTGGTTCTTAAATACAAAACTTCAGTACACTCGATAAATAAAAGACCTCCGATATTTTTGGTTGCTTAAATTTTTTTATATCTTTAATTATCATAGAATTTATCCGATGTTAGGAGTGTTAACCTTCATTTCCCTGACCTGCTTTTACATCTTTTCTTTATGTTTATTCCTGGTTTTGTTGAATACCATACGCTTCTTTCCAATTTCTTCTCGTTCTTGGCTATCTTTGTCAATCATTTTTCCATCATTCTGCTTATGTTGGTAGAGTTATATCTATTACTATAATTATTATTATTACAACTTCTACCCATATCTAGTCTTTTTTGAAGATTCTTTCGTTTGTCTCTATTCTTTCTTTCTTTGCTCTTCCATTTTCTCTCTCTTCTATTTTCCACTATTATCCAACTGATGTTAGATGTTGTCTTTGGTAATTTTTTTCCAGTTTGCTGTTGCTATTATTGTTTGTCTACATTTTTTAATTTAATCTTTTTTTATTCTTTTTGTGTCTTACGAGTTATAAAACGTAGTACCTAAGTTTAAAAAGTACAAATGCAATATAATTGTTAATTAAAGAATTCTATTAAGACTGATCTGTATTACAAAAAAAAAATTGTACTAAAATTTCTTTTTGGACACGGTTATCTTTAGTCGTGAGCTGCTGTGCCTTAATTGTGTTTCGAAATTGTAGGTTTTTAATGTAACCTTGCATATGTATATCATATTATATTATATCTGATTTTTTTTAATAAATTTAGACAGCGATCCCGCCCACTTAATAATAGTTGTAACTTTTATATTGTTTAAAATATCGGCACTTACACAATGGACAAATCGCTGAGTAATTACTTTTCTTATTACCATGCCGCTTTCATGTCAAGTGAAATTTTTATACTAAAAACTATAATAAGTACCTATTGATAAGAAATAATAGGAGGAGATACCTAAACTTGTGTTTATCTTTCTATTCATTCCCTAGTATGGATTTGGGTTCAAAAACCTTCCCTTATAGAATACAAGATATACCACAATGATTTAAATCGCCTTTGTACCACATTTCGTTCCGGTTTTCCAACGTTTTTGTGAAGTTTTGTTAGAACTGGTGAGGAGCAGCAATGCCAACTCTACCGATTTTTTTAAATATATACCGATTTCTACTTTTCTTTTGGATAAATCTACCGATTTTAGAAATTTTGGGTTGGCAACGCTGCTGATGAGCGACATTGATTCAGACCGAAATGCGGACCGAGAGCTTCGGTGGCATGGAACCAGTTTTAGCGAAAGTGATCCTAATATTCTTCTCTTTATACGCTGGCTGCCGTGTCTTCTTTATGAATTCCTTGTTTAATGATTCCCCCATAAAAATTTTATGGTCTCTTTATAGAGAGAACAAATTATAGAGAAATAATTTTTTCTAATATACACCAGTACAACTAATATACAGGAAATTAATTAATTACATACTTGAAAGTTGAGAAAATATTACTATTATAAATGCGAACAAGAGAATATCTTAAAAAGTATTTTTAAGTTCCGCAAAATAACACGAGAGGGCGCAATCGAAGGTCAAAAATGAAAATTTTGGTACCATCTTTAGAAAGCTAAGAGAATTCTGCATCAATTTGATCTAAGGCTTATTAGTGTACCGAAGTTAATAAGAATTGAAAACGTAATCTTTAAAATCGTTGTAACCACTAGACGACCTATTCGATTTTAGAAAACAAACGCTTTTTTCGTTATGAAAGAAGAACGCTGACACGGAAAAAGCTATGAAATTGTGGTATATATGTCGTAGTCACTTGGCGATTCAGGCACATAGCTATGTGACTGGGCTATTTTAGGCACATAGCTATGTGACTGGGCTATTTTAGGCACATAGCTATGTGCCCGTCACTTAGAAACGCGCCGAGTATAGATCCCTCACATCTCTATGTGACGGATTTTACCCCGTAGTCACATAGCGATTCCGGCACATAGCTATGTGCGGAGGACAAGTCAGTCACTTAGAGATTTAACAAATTCAAGACCATCAGTCACTTAGGATCTACCAAGTTGAGGGCTATTACATCTCTATGTGACTGAATTTTAGCCGCAATCACATAGCGATCCAGGCACATAGCACGGGGAAACTTGGAGAGATTCGGAAAAGTTCATTTATTAATTAAAATTGATTTTTTTTTTATATTTTTTAATGCTTACTTTTTATTAAGAAATACTTTTTTCTTTTAAATAAATTGAAATAGAAAATTATTAAACATATTTTGTGTAATAATTTATATTATACGACACATTTATGAAAAAAATTCTTTGCATGACGTATACGAATGATTTAACAAAAAACGTTATCATTTTTGGAAAAAAGTATTTTGATAACACAATCTTATAACTTCGCTTTGCCCGTGTTGCAAACTGTCCCTATGTAAGAAGTTCACCACCTTCCCTAACATTGCGTAATACACTATTTCAAGCGCTTTCAAGACGAAAAATTGTACTTGGCAGCTTGACACTTCTATAAAATCTGTTTATGCTAAAATTCAATCACATAGAGATGCAATAGCCCTCAACTTGGTAGATCCTAAGTGCTAAGTGACTGACTTCCTCTCCGCGCATAGCTATGTGCTGAAATCGCTATGTGACTACGGACTAAAATCAGTCACATAGAGATGCGATGGTCTTGAATTTGAAAAATCTCTAAGTGACTGACTTGTTCTCCGCACACAGCTATGTGCCGGAATCGCTATGTGACTACGGTCTAAAATCAGTCACATAGAGATGTAATGGATCTATACTCGGCGCGTTTCTAAGTGACGGACACATAGCTATGTGCCTAAAATAGCCCAGTCACATAGCTATGTGCCTGAATCGCCAAGTGACTACGACATATACGTTTTTTTTTGCAAATAATGTGCTCTCGGAAGATAATGGTCAGTTTCTTAAAATATTTATTATAATAACCATTATTTTCCGAGCTGTTGACCAAGAAATTTTTACTCCATAAAATATACTTGAAGGCTTAATAACCAATCTTTGATATAAATCTATGCTAAAATTGAATTTATTTTAATGTTTATCTATACTATTTATATAATTTTCATTGTTAGTGTAAGTTCTTGTAAAGTTTATAGGTGTATAAATTTTTGTGAAAAAATCATTTCACCCACATTGTTTAACAAATACTTGTTATTACAATTTTATGTACATATTAAGAATTATTGATTACAAGAAGTATAGCTAGGGCACCGTCAACGTAACCAATATCTTGGAGGGGACCAGGTGGCCGACAACTAACAAGAGAAAGGCCGCCTGTTTGTCCGGTGAGAGGGAAACTGATACAATTTTTTCTCCTTCTGATTCGTAGCGCGGAAATTTTTGAATTATTTTGTTATATTCTATCTTTCTGTCGCGCGCGAACTGTCTACTCTCGTCTTCAAATTGCGTGTCTGGTTCTAAACTCTAATTTAATCCGTGGTATGTGTTAAAAGTGATTCTTTATTGGATCTGTTTTGGAATATTTTTTTATTGTTTAAGAGACTATGGTAAGTTTGTATTTAAAGTTATCCCGCAAGGATCTGTTACAGAGCCAGTATAGTTGACTCATTTATTATTACCACAAATATAAATATAAGCGTAAGGATTAGTTATAAAATGTAAAGCAATTTCTTACTAATTTATCAAACTCTTTTTACTGAATTCTATCTTAGTTTGTATTACTAATGTAATACTTAATATCAATTTTTTGTGTCTTAATTAACTTATATGAAATCTTTAAAACGAAGGGAATTTATACCAATCTTCATTTTTATGAAGTGTCCTGGGTGCCTCGGAGAGTTTAGGCATAATGAAATTCTTATTTAGCGACCCGAAAAACCCCTGGAATACAAAAATTGAACCCATATCCAGCAATACTTACCAAGTTGTAATTTTTCTATCTATTGTCTGTTCGAAATTCACTTTTTAAATGCAATTTATTATAAATATTTTTTTATTCATCGCATTATATATGCGTATAGGTTACTTCTTCGGGAATTTTTCAGTTTAACTTTTTATGACTTGGCATGAATACTTGGTGCAAGGGGTCAACAAATACGCTATCTACGTGAATTCTTCTTGATGTTTCACTATTTAATGCTAACTGATATTATGTACCCACGATAAATATTTATAGATTTTTATCGATATTTTGTGACATACTATTGATTTTGCTAAATTATTCTCATACAAATTTCTAAGCCCGGGAGCGTGCATAGAAGTATAACTTCTACCGGCAGTCACACTGACTGTCACCCGTTTTTTTTTTATTATTTTTGTTTATCTAATCTAAATCTAGAAAGTTATTTGAAAGTTTTTCTTCACAAAACAATTCAAGTGCGTTTACTACCAAGCATTACTTTTGCAATTTTTACATTTGAATAAACAGGTATTGTTGAGGACACTTTATCAAAAGTCATTAACAATATTGCACATCTAACGAGACACTTATTGCAATACGAAAGTGTTATCTCTAATAAATAATTATGTCTTTATGCAGTTTAATGAACTTTCAAATTGAACTTTGAATATTTAGCGACGAGAAAAATCTATTCTTATATTTTATAATATTAAGCGAGCAACTGTCTGCATGTATGGCCATAGGTTCTCGATAACGGCTCTAACAATTTCGTTGAAATGTAAAATATAGGTGCACACGAAGGCAAAAAAGCGATCTAGTTGGGAACCACGTCTTGGAAAATTCGTTTTTTCCAGTTGTTCACCCAAAACCATTAAGTACTATAATCTGTAAAATACTTCGTATCAGATAACTATAAATTAACAACATTACCGATTTAATCTCAACAAGTTGTAAGTACAATACCAGCAAAATTAAATATATCTCTCTTATATATCTAACATTATTGTAGCTCGCTGATGATGGCTGTAAAACTAGCCGAAAGCTTGGAATAAAGAATCTTAAAAGACTCTTATCATAATTATTGTGGTATACCCAATATTCCATCATGAAAAAAATGATACAAACGTATCTCGTGACATGCTGTCAGTATATTCCAGATAAATTACCTGCATTTGTGCCTGTTAGAATTCCTAACTCTAGGACACAGGATGCTGCAACGTAGATATAAATATTGATCAGTCTATATAAGGGCAAAACCAAACTGTAGACACTGTGTTTCGCTCTAGTTAGAGCTCATCAGTACACTACTGTATTTTTCACATGATATGGTTGTTAAGGTACGATAATTTCGGTGCCTCACACGCGGAAATGACTTATGATTAAAGTGTTTTAAGACCAAAGTTGGTCAATTAGGTGCTACAAAATTATATGAGATAGTCTATATCCAAACACTTACAAATAAAGTTTTTATATGTCATTTTTGACGTATGTCATTGTTGGACATCAGCGTTTTATGTGTCATATATGTCATTTTTGACATCTGTTATTGGTTTATTCGTCAATGTTTACATAATTTTATTAATATTGGACCTGTAAACTATTTAGCATATTACGCTACAAGCTTTTCGTCTAATGAAAGCAATTATTAAAATGGTATACCATTTAATAGAGATACAGATAGACTACCTGCTATTTTCGTTTCGTAATAAGATCTAGAATGAATAATATAACAAATTAATAGTTGTAGTTGTAAAGATCATTATACCAAATGTGTTACGAAATGACCAAATAAGAATGCATATTTCAATAAAATATACGTTACTCAAATAGAACAAATTAAAAAAATTATAACAGTTTGTAATGCAGACTTGTCGAATAATGCTACGAAATAGAAAGTGAGTTTCAATTCGATTAAATGTAAAATTATTAAAATCGTCTGTAGTTAACATCTTGTAAACGTTTGAAAGATTATAATGGGAAACGATAATTAAAAGGTTTTCTCCACAAAATCTAATACCTAAATGTTACACTACAGATGATTATAAATCTACCAAACCCATATTGTATACATTTCCCAATACTAAAATAGGATACCTCCTTTTTCTCAGCCTTATCTTAAGTCTAGTTGGGGTCGGCATTGGCCTTCCCTATTCAATGCCATTTTTTTTCCTTTCAGAACCTAATTTTTTCTATCCATTCATCTCATTTTCTGTCTTCCTCTCTTCCTCTTACTCCAATTCTTACATTCATCCATTCTTTTACTCACATAACTGTCATTCCTCCTCTCTATATGACGAAACCATCTCAACCCATTTTACTGGATTATATCTCGTTCAGCTGCCCCTGTTTTACTGTACGTCTTAGTACTATCGCGCACTTTGATTTTTTTTTTGTCACGATTTTATAATCGCGCTGTAAAAATAGCAAATCGCAAACATAATCATATCTTTTCTCAAAACAGCTCCCAAGGAAAGCTCTTGTAAAATTGACTTATCTTATCAACGCTGCAATTAGATTAAAATATGTACCGTCACTATGGAAAGTTGCCGAAATAGTAATGATCCCAAAACCAGGTAAGCCACCTCATCTGGTCACTTCTTATAGACCAATTTCGTTGCTACCTACTATTTCTAAGTTATTTGAAAAGTTACTCCTCAAACGAATACAACCAATTATAGAAAGAAAAAACCTAATTCCAAACTATCAGTTCGGTTTTAGGCAGAAACACTCCACTATAGATCAACTCCATAGAGTTACTAATATAATTGAAAATGTATTAGAAGATAAGAAAGTCTGCTCAGCTGTATTCTTGGACGTAGCGCAAGCGTTTGACAAGGTCTGGCATGAAGGGCTATTTCATAAACTACACTCTATGCTTCCTAGACCACACACAAAAGTGTTAAGATCTTATTTAACCAACAGATACTTTAGGATCAAGCAGGAAGGTGACTATTCTGATCTTAAAGAAATAAAAGCTGGGGTTCCACAGGGTAGCGTTTTGGGTCCGGTCCTGTACCTTCTCTACACTTGTGACCTACCAGAGTTAGATGAAAATACTGTAGCTACATTTGCTGATTATACAGCCCTCTTGGCAGTTGGCAAACACAACATAGAAACAACTAGTATACTACAAAATGCAATTGATAAATTTAAATAATGGACAGAAAAGTGGAAGATCAAACTAAATGAAAGTAAATCAACTCATGTAGACTTTACTAATAGGAGGATAGAATATATACCAATATATATGAATGGACAACAAATCCCATATGCGAACACTGCCAAATATCTTGGCTTAACACTAGACGCTAAGCTTCGATGGAAAGCTCATGTGAAAAAGAAACGTGAAGAACTAGGCTATAGATATAAAAAAATGTATTGGCTTCTGGGTAAATATTTGGCAATGTCAACACATAATAAGCTTCTCCTTTACAAGCAAACTCTAAAACCGATCTGGACGTATGGAATACAACTATGGGGGTGTACCAAAAAGAGTAATATTAAAATAATACAAACCTTTCAAAATAAAGTGTTAAGGGGCATTGTCAATGCACCCTGGTATATTCGTAATGAAGATCTTCATAGGGACCTAAGGGTGGAGTATGTAGATAAAGAAGCCCAAAAAGCTGCAAGAAACCATGAAGGAAGACTTCACCAACATAATAACATCGAGGCAATACAGCTCCTGGATCACACAAATCAGAAAAGAAGACTGAAGAGGACCAAACCCCATGAGTTAGTGTAGTGCAGTGCAGTGCAAAAGAAAAACAAAGTGATAGTGCGCAAGAATAATGTGCCCTATGTAAAACAGTAGAAACTAAGAAGATATCAAAGGGTGACTCTTATATTTAGCTGATTAGTATATTAGGAATAAGAAAAAAGCTACTCATTGGTCTTAGACCAGATTGTAGAAAAATTTTAATATAAAAAAAATATCTTTTCTCAGCCTCTTCTCGACTATTCGCTCCCAAGTTTTGAATTTTCAGTACATGAAATTAGTTTAATGCCTCTATAGTTACCACATTCTTGCATATCTCCCTTTTTTTTATAGATTAGCAAAAGCACACATTCCTCCACTCACTCGGTGTTTTCTCTGGATTCATTAATTTACTTATCCGGTCCAACAGAATATCTACTCCATCCTTACCAAGCATCTTCCATTCTTCTGCTGGTATCCCATCCATACTCTCGACTTTTGCAATCTTCATATCCTCTACTCTACAGTTTCTTTCTAGAAACGTCTTTCACCATTCCAAAATTTGCAAATAAATCTCTCGCATTTTCCTCGTGACTAAACTTCTATGACAGCCACATTTTATTCTTGAATTTTTTAATTGTGACGATAATTTGGTATTTTGTATAAATCAGAACTTATAATCCAATTCTATAAAAAATTAAAATTTAGCAAGATTTGTAATGTATTCAAACCATTTTTCATTTTTTTTCAAACGACGTGTTTTTACCAGTACAAAAACTGTTCAGCAGCGGCAATTTAAAAAAATGGAACAAATTCTGAACTCGCCACATATGATAAGATGAAGAGATAATGTAATTCAAATATATACAAATTGAATTAACGATTATAGATTTTGAATTGTAAAGAAAAATAAATCTTAAAAAGAATCAATCAAAAGAAATAACTGATACACAAAAAGCATGAGCAAATAGAAGAAGAAGCTAAACCTGGAAAGTAGAGGAACAGAGAGAAGGAGATAGCAAGTAGAGCAGTAGAAAGAAGGAGCTCGAAATTAGAGGAGTAGAAAGAAAACCTGCTATATGAAGAAAAAATGGTATTCTTGTTTGGAATTTTTCTTGTAATAACAACTGATTGCCCTGAGTACAAAATCCACAACCCGGAGTGGCGGAGTTTATTCAAACTGGAAATTTGTATGAACATATTATGGGGCTTAATTTAAATATGCAGATTTATTTTATTTTAAGTCCATTCGTTTCCTTTGTTGACACATACTTAGTCTTTGTCCTACTCACTTTTAACCCTCTACCCTTAATCGCTTTTTTCCATTTCTCAAGTTTTCCTTCCAGTCTCTCTTTCACAAAATCTATAATCACAATATCATCCGCATACATGAGGCTATGAGGCTATGAGGCTTCACCTTTTGTGCGTTTAGTCATATCATAAGATCCATCACTTTACTAAACAGATAGGGGTTCAGCAACGACCCATGGTGGAACCCCAAATCCTCCCATTTTTTTTTAAAGTTTATGAAAGCAGCGTGGATATTATTATTCTTATAGCAAAAACAGAATCAGTCGTTTCTCTTCCAGGCATAAATCCAAATTGCTCTTTACTTATACTAATCTCTTCTCTTAGCCTCTTCTCTACTATTTTCTATCTTAAGTTTTCAGTATGTGACATCAGTTTAATGCCTCTATAGTTACCATCTTTTTTTTCTTCATAGATTGAAATGAGCACACTTTTTCTTCACTCACTCGATATTTTTTCTTGATTCTATTCAGGCCTAACGGAATATCTACTCCATCCTTACCAAGCACACTCCATCCTTCTGCTTCAGACAGCCACGGCGGATTTTATGTGCTCTGAAATATAATGGGGTATTTGGTTGATTCTATAAACTCATAATAAAGTCAACATTTTTTTACTGCTATGCCGATTAATGGTTGGTTTTTATAAATGTTTACATAAAATTTTGAAACTTGAACACATGAATAGCTACGGAATGTAAAAGGTTTAATCTTTCAAAAGACCTGTTTAAAGTTTCACATTTTTGTTATTCATCAGTTTGATGTTCAATTTGATTAAGTTTCTACAACCGGAGATTAAACAATCCTTCCTTTTACTTTTTTTTACTATACAACAAATGATTAATTTTCTTGCTCCAACTGTGACGGTTATTTTCTTGATATATTTTTTACTCTGATTTAATCAGTGTTGATTAAGTGATAATTTTCTTATTTGTTTGCCCCAAAAGCTGTCATTGCGTACCGGAGATACGAATTCTCAGGGTCTTTGTGGAAAGGTTTAAATATACGATTTAAGAACTTATTTGTGTTATTACTATCTATCAGTTGCTACCTTGAATTGTTGTAAAAAGTTCTTGTTACTCATGCATTAAATATATGAAATACACAATCTAGGTACTGCTGCAAGTAAAGTAATTTTAATATCAGACTTAATGTTATTGAAACGTGTCTTTAACAGAAATCATGTGAATAAATTTGATATCACATTGGTAATTGTTAATAGAAAATGCAAATAAATTATTATTCATTTATAGTGAACTAATTATATTGAAATACCTCTTATGGTATTTTCTAATTTTATAGAAATTACACACACATAAAAATGACCGTTAATGCCTCTAACTACTTCAGCCACAGATGCATTAGTCGTTAGTCAGATTTATAATCGTCTTGATTCAACTCATGTCACATTTGACACTTATTCAATTCCTCCTTAAGCATATGATGCATGTATGACATTAATGAAAGAGAAATTATTTGTCAAAACGAAAAATGAAACATCAAACTGTCACACAGGGTATAAAAAGTGACTATGAGTTTGATGTTACAATTGTCGATTTAAGAATTAATCTCGCTCTCATCTCTCATTAACGTCATACATACATGTGATTAAGGAGGAATTGAGTAAGTGTCACATATGACATGAGTTAAATCAAGACAATCAGAAAGCTGTCTAACTACTAATGCATCTGTCGCTATAGTGGTTAGATTTCTCCTTACTGTCATTTTCCTTGTTGAATAATTTCTAAATTTCAAATATTACTTTTTACCTAGGTAGACTTGGACTAGAAATACTAAGAGACTTATTCAATAAAATATGAAATACAGGAAGAATACCAGAAGACTGGAAAATAGGAATATTGCTACCAATATACAAAAAAGGTGACAATATAGTATTGGGGAATACAGGGAAATATAACGATACTTAGCACAATAGCAAAGATATACGAAAGAGTTCTTAAAGGAAGGCTAAATGCAGAAATTGAAAATCAGCTAGAAGAATCACAGAGTAGGTTTAGGAAAGGCTAAGGTATACAAGACCACATATTAACACTCAAGCAACTAACAGAAAAGAATATCAACAGCATATATATGATCTTTATCGATATAGAAAAGGCATTGGACAGCATTCCATGAAAAATATTATGGGATAGTTTTGAAAAAAAGAGGAATAAGAAGGCAATTACAGAAGGGAATAAAAAGTTTCTACAACCAAATAAGAAATGACATAAGAACAGGAAACCTACAATCAGAGGAATTTATAACCAAAGACGGGTTAAGACAGGAAGGAGTGTTAAGCCCAGTGTTTTTCAACATCATACAAGACGACGTAATAAAAGAAACAAAAGAAAAAACTAAGAAACTACAAGTAGGATACAGAAACATGAAACTAATGTAAATAAAAGAAAGTGCATTTGCTGACGATTTAGTTATATACGCCAAAAATGAGGAAGATCTACAAACCAATCTAGATATATGGAAAGAATCCTTACAACAAAGAAACCTATGAATAAATGTAAATAAGTCAAAAGTAATGGTTACAGGTAGGAATAATGTGAATATATCAATAAAACTAAATGAAAATAATATAGAGCAAGTAGATGCGTTTAAGTATTACGAAGTAAAGATACACAAAAATGGTAAACCGACGGCAGATATAAATTACTTGAAAACACGACCAGATTAAACTATGCAATGAACAAAATATTTATAAGAAACAGAAAGATCTCAAGAAAAACTAAAATAACCCTATACAACACGGTTTTCAAACCAACTTTAACGTTTGGTAGTGAAAGCTGGATACTTAACGGAGAAACGAAGAGCAAGATTCAAGCACTGGAAATGAGATATTTGATGTACAAGAAGAGACAAAATTAGAAATGATTTAATAAGAGAAGCATTAAAAGTGGAACCAATTTTAAAAAGCATTGAAAGACAAAAGCTAAAGTGTTGTGCGCATTGTACGCAAAAAGCCTATGGCAAGCAAGATCGATACAGAAAAGAATGAGAGGTAGACCTAGAAAAACTTGGCATGTTTAAGAGATAAAGGCGTAACCTGATGGAACGAATCACAGAAGAAAGCAAAAAAAAAGAAAGAATGGGCAAAATTTGTATATTCGTGAAATCTGTTTATAGCTGAAACTATTTATTTGAAAGTTTTGTAAATCTTAACACCTTATGTATATACTTTTTATTTAAGAGATTATACTCAACTTGTATTATTTAGATTTTTAGTATTTAGTATTGAACCATATGTGAACATTATATAATAGGTAAGATTCTAATTCATCGTTTTTTGTTTTCAGGGTTCTAATCCCTTCAGAACATCATAGGTGTCCAGAAACAGCAACTTATTTTAATTTAAAACTAATGACTCTACCGACAAGATGAAACTTCTTCCACTTTTTCTCTTGTTCTTTTTTATTCTGCTAACTCATGCACAACGAAGGACAACTGCAGTAAGTGTTTCATATTTCTTAGATAATAAGTATACTTATTACAACTAGGATACATTCACTTTATATTAGTACTAATTATGTTAAGATTAAAATTGTGATTTAAGTTGAATACTGTAAAATAATTAGTTAATTGTAAAAATCCATTAATAAATACCACAAGTAAGAAATAGGTTGTAAATTGTAGATTGTAAATTATAAGTGTGGTCGGTTGGCGCCCTTGTGATCTTATTATAATTCAGATTTTGTTAGCACAGGGTTTGCGACTTGTAGTCGAGGCAATGAAGCATTATGTTAGGAAATCTTTATTTCCAGGAAAATTCTCGACGATGACGTCCGCGTCCAGGGGTGTTCCTCAGTGCCATATTTATATTCAGATAACCAAAAAAAACCCCGGGTGTCGAGTTTCTCTCCTTCCTTGCATGAAGTTTGGGATAGTCCCCCGGAGATGACGTTCGTCGACGTTCCTGAGCTCCAGGTGTTCGGGAGGTCAATTTGAACATCATAATCGTGATCAGCGACCTCAAAACCCCCTGGGTACTCAACTTGGGTCAATTCTGACTCTTATTTATTGAATTTTCCAAAAGACCTCTCAAAAAATGCATTTTTTAAATACATTTTTGGCTGCAGCAATGCAACTTCCGGTTTGTACTTGGTAGAAAGTAGGTAGGAATGGTATAAATGGTTTTTGAAAGCAAATGCAAAAAACCCATTCCGATCCGTCCTATCCTAAAAGATTTCCTATCTTTGGCCTTTTAGTGCTTCATTGCCTCGACTATTGCTCATATCGTGATTATCGATATTGGGCACATCCGAAAGGGATTCCAGCAAAAAATAGCTTCCTATGAAAAATGTCCATTATGGTCTGCATTTCGACAGATACCGACTGGTCTATGTGGTTTTTGTAATATTTTACGATTAGTTACATAAAAGTTACCAACTCAACAAGAAAGTTACAAGTTAATATAATCAAAAATATTGATACGTATTAATTATATATTTGACCCAAAAAAATCGAACAAAATTAAATAAATACCCACTTACAAAAAATCTACCAAATTGCAGTTTAATAGACTAATAAAATTTAACATTTATCTTCACAACATTGCTTCAGAGTCTATTTAGATTAATTGTGAATTACAACTAAAACTTACTCAACCGCAAACCATTTAAAAATTGCGAAAATATAATTGAAAAATTTTGATAAAATCGTCTTTACGTTGTGTAAAAATTTTCGATAATTTTAGACTTAACGATAGGTGGAAACGTTTAAAACTATACATACTTATATAAGGGAAAGTTTGTAATCTTCGATAATTGTACTTTTTTTAACTGGTTGTTAATAGAACTTAAATAACTACTAATAATTTAGCTGTTTGAGTTGTAATTTACAAACTTATTTTTGTGTATAATACACTATAAGAAATGTGAGAAAGGTAGTGCATAATTAATTTAAATACATGCCAACAATTTCGTCTTTTGATCCTATGGTAATGTAACCACCTTTTTCCGGATGTTGTATGCTCACCAGGGGTTATCAGAATGCGAACGGCACTTAGGTGGTAGGAGGAGAGCGAGTCGTGGATCTGGAGAGCAATTGGGCGAGTATTAAAAAAAGTAAATATTTATAGACAAGCTAAAGGAAATCGGTGAAGGGCGCCACTTATCTTTTTAGAAATAATTAGGAGAAAAGATAAGAAACTTATTTAGAAAGAATCTATTAGATTAGGAACAGTAAGGGAACAAACTTAAACTTACAAAAATGATCAAAAAACATGTATCTTATATTTAAGGCTTACCTTATAGGTCTTTAAAATTTCTTGAATCCTTATTCTTCAATTTATATTTTCTTAAAAATTGAAATCATTCACCAATGAAAATCTTAATTTGAATATTTACTGGGAAGTTAATTAAAAAAATCCCCAATATTTTAATAACGATGTAACTGAAAATATATTTAAAGAAAAAAATTCTACCCCAAATAAAAATACATAAGAAATGAACAGGTTAGATCGATAAATTAGTGGTTGTACACTCTAATTAAAATGGTATGTTATGTCTACTAAAAAAATGAGAATTCAGTTATAGTCTACATGTGAATATCGTAATGTTAGCAATAACTATAACTAAATTCTGAAAAATAACTAGGTATGAGGATTTACTAATTATTAAATATCTAGATGATCTTATGAGATGTGCGTATAAAAATTTCATGACATTTACCTTGAAGGTAATCTAACATGTAATACAACAAATAATCAAAACAAAAATATAGTAAATTATTAAATAACACATAAAGTTAAATACCGTATGACAAAAGTTCCAAAATGTAACGGTAACTCAAAATGTCAATCGTCTAAATGAAAATTTTACACAAAATAAGTTTACCTTGCAAATCGAAAGCAATTTGAAACAGCTAAGCCTCTAGCTTAAAATTTTATTTCTGCAAAAACATCTAAACAGGACCAGAAATATGTATAAATATTTCACCAAACCATAGGAATTCTTCTGGAACAATGCTGTAGAAGTTTCCAGGATAAAACAAATCTTCTTTGGCCTCCCAAAGATTCAAAAATTACCAAAATTACCAAATTCTTAACGGGAGAACACAAACGACACAAAAATCACATCTGGCTAAGTACACAGCAGAATGTGTATTGAACAGACGTGTACCAGAAGAGCTGAAACAATGCGTAAAACCTCCAGGAAGCAGGAATCAGCTACTAGTCATTATAGGATTCCTTACGGCCCAAGGGACACCTGTAAAGCATTGGCCTGTGAGGGATTGCAAGTGACAGTCAATTTTTGTAGACTTTAGAGTACATTCACAAACATATGTCACCAGTCTTTTAGACCCATATAAAGGGTTACAAGATCCTGGAGTGGGTGACATGAACCAATGGAAGAAGTACAAGAAGCCTAACTAGGCTGTAGTACGAGAGGTGACTATATGTCAGAAATGTTACATTTTTAAAAAATACCTAGGTTGAAAGATTAGATAAAACTACTTCTAAATATTTGAAAAGATCAAAAGAAGGAGATCATAAAAATGTGTAGAAATGCACCCAAAACCACCTGGAAGCGAAAATGGAGATTTGTTGGATTTTTCGTCACTATTTTGTATACTTTCTGTTAAAAAAGTTACGTTAACATTTCTACAACCACAATATTATTTTGTTGCATCATAACCCTGGATGGTATGGAAAATAAAATTCAAAAATATTACCAGAGTTATTTTAGTAACATTAAAATTAAAAAAAGACGTGAAAGTTCTAGTTTCTATTTTCAGTTTTAAAATATTTAGTTAAGAAATTTAAATATGTTGACAATTATTGTTAATAACATTATACAAATTTGAATATGCATTACTTTTCAATACTAAATTGTTACAAACGATGTTCTACAATTTCTTAATCTATTATTTATTTATAGATAGTAACTACACAATAAAAATTTCTCCCTTTTGTCTAGAACAAAAATCCGGAACTGCTTTGTGTGAATTTACGTGTTTTTTATGAACGATTATCCAATTTACTGCTACAGGTACCAAAGAGAATATTGAACTTAATCGATTTTAAAGGATTTCTCTTCGATTATTTTCGTCACTCCATAACAACAGGAGGTATATTAAACGAACTAAATTTTATAATATAAAACATTTCTTTGTATTTTAGTATTGTTAACTTTTTCCTGAAGCTTCAATGATTACCAAATAGTTTTTTTTTTTATAAATTATGTTATATGATGCGAGGACTGATATGCAGCAAAAAAATGTGAACTTGAATCTATATACAATATTTGTTCTTGTAAAAGTTTATTTTTAAAGTTCTACTTCTTTTGACGCCCTAGGGAAAAATGATGAGGGTAGATTTTTCGATGCGCGCACACCGTCAAGAAAAACCGTTTAACGAAAAACATACAACATAAAATGAGTTAGTAATCTTTGACAACAAATACAAAGACAAAGTGTCGAGTACATATTTCTATAAAACTAACAAATCAGACAAAAAAGAAATAACATTTCTTTTAAAACTGACAGATTTCTACATTTGTTGCTTTTTACTACAACCGAAGACACACATTGAGCTGGGAAAAGAGACTCGGACCAGACAGTTAAAATCTTATGGTATCCCTTTCAATTAACAATTGAAACCATGCATTCGGGAGATCTTTATGACAATATAATAAAAAATACAAGTAAGGAGTGGATGACGAATGTAATATTGAAACAGATGGATATAAGAAGATCGTATAAAAATCGAGACCAGGTAAAATACAAAGAAACACAGAAAAACATCAAAAGACTTATCAGAAAAGCTAAATAAGATTGGATAAACGATGCCAGGAACTGGAAGAAATGATCGCTTCAACGCTAATAAAAAGATCAAATGAGTTACAAATACAAGAAAAAGTCACATCCCAACAACATTAGTGAATGATAACAACTAAATCGTTACAAACCCAGAAGATATAGAAGTAACGTGGGGAAGAACCACAAATGAACCACCAACATGAATCAGGGTTAGATATACTAATATTGGAGGTGAAAAGAGCAATCGACAATGTAAAGATTGGAAAAGCTACAGGCCAAGACAATATATACGGCGAAATTAATCGATGGAAATAATCTCTAGGCCTTAACACTACTAACGAATAAAATAAATAACACATCGCTTCTCCCACGAGACTGGTTGCCATCTACGTTCGTTTCTATACCTAAAAAAAGTAAAACAAACAAATGCTCACAGTTGCAACGAATTAGTTTGATGAACAATGCCCTAAAAGTTCTACTCAAAATCATACATCAAAGGATATATAATACAAAGAATATGAACGAAATGTGAGTGAAAATCAGTTTGGTTTTCGGGTGGGACTTAGGACAAGGGAAGCACTGTTCGGTATTCAATTATTATTACAAAAATGTAGCGATCAATGGAAAGACGTATTTCTCTGCTTCATCGATTACGAAAAAGCCTTTAACCGTGTAAACCATACGGAACTAATAAATATACTCACGCAATACGGAATAGACAATGTGGCCGTTAAAGTGGGCGACCATCTAACAAGGAAGACATCCATAAAGCGAGGAGTACGTCAAGGATGCGTAATCTATTTCTATTCAATATATACTCAGAACAAATATTTCAGAGTTTCTTGGAAAATATGGAAAAGGGAGTGAAAGTCAATGGAGTATATATAAATAAATTAAGATATGCGGATGAAACCATTATAATAGCGAACAACCTTAACGAATTGCAACAAATATTGGACGCAGTGATAAGAGAAGGGGATAACATGGGACTTAAAGTGAGCACAGAAAAAACAATAGTGATGGCTGTCACACGTACTTCAAATCACTACCCGAACATCTATATACATATATAAACGCCAATCGAATAGAATATGTAAACAAGTGTCAATACCTTGGATGCTGAATAATGGATAATCTTGATCATGAAGTTGAGATACGAGCCATAATAAAGAAGGCAAGATTGGCTTTTCAAAAAATGAAAAATCTTCTGGGAAACACCAACCTTATCATTGGATGTTCGTTACAGTTTCGTGAAAACTTACATTTACTCTATATTACTATACGTAGTCGAAACATGGACCCTAGGAGTAAATGGAATGAGTTGCTTAGAAGCCTTTTAAATATGGATGATAAGAATGTTAAGGATCTCTTGGACATAACATGTACCTAATAAATGAAAGGGTATGCGAATGATGGGTAGTTATCTGGGGCATATTTACCGAGGAGAAAGATACAGCATTCTACAACTAATAATGGAGGGAAAGATTAAAGGAAAAAGAGGACCTGGACGGAGAAAGTGTTCTTGACTAAGAAACGGGACTAGACAGGCCGGGACACACACACATTATTTAGGACAGCGCAAGACAGCGAACAGTTTGCCACAATTATAGCCAACCTTCAGTAATGCAGAAGGCACCTTAAGAAGAAGAAGATTTGCAACATTTACTTGTCATTATAATAACAGTATCGGAACATCCTAAATACTTGCGTAGCCAGTGGCAAAAATAGATCTATTATCATGGAAAAGCCCCTGGTATATCTATACTTCGTGAACTATTATAAAGTGATCGATATAATTATACACTCAAATTATTTATTTGGATATTTATACACGATATAAAAAACTCATTAAACAATACGTTTCGGTTACGTAGCAAAATCCACCTTTAAATATAATCTAGATTTAAATCAATCAAGATAAACTAGTTGGCGGATCGAATTTACATTAAAATTATTGTGCGTTCCTTGTGCAACGAAATTGCTTTATTATAACTGTTCAGAAGGTCGACAAGTCATTAATAAATTAATCCAGGTATAATAGTCAGTTTGTTATTGTTAATATAACAATTAAAAAACAATCCGTTATATGTAGAATATAGATAGACAGTAGGATAGTTTTATCATTAGAGCAAATATTTTATAAAACATGATACAAATTGTTTATAATTGACCCTTGAGAAATCTAAAATGGTGCAAGCTAACTAGATACAAAAGAAGATGTGGAGGACAAGCGTAAAGGTGACCAAAACCCGCCAGTCGGTTTTTCGAATTGTCGTATCAACACCTTCTACTGGGAAAATTTATTTTTTATTTAAGGATGTCTTTCTGGGTATAGACCTAAATACAAATGTACCGAGAACATCTATTGGGGCAGAAGAGGTGGGAAGGTAAGGAGTTCCACAATCTGGATACCCTGGGGATCGATCCGTTCTCGATGTCTGGCACTGAACAGTATAAAGGTGTATAGAGTTGGTACGTCGCGTTGCTCTGGCTGGTCTGGCAAGGCACTATAGAGCGGAGTTCACCTGAGAAAAATCCGTTTAAGTATCGGTAAAACAGGGAAAGATCAGACACTGCTCATCGGTGGGACGATGGGGCAGGGTTTTTGCTGATACTGATGTCGTTTATTAGTCGAACTGATCTTCTTTGTATTGAGCCGTGATGAAGCCGCTGATCCACATACATGCAAGCAGTATTCAAGATTATGTCATATTTGGGCTTTGTAAAGAGTAGCTAAGTTGGATGGAGAGAAATATTACCGTGCTCTAAAAAGAAAGCATAACTTCTTTCCTGCTGCAGTTGCTATGGATGCAATATGTTCGTTCCAGAGTAAGTATACCAACGAGCGTAATGGAGTCGCTTGCTACTAGTGCCCGATCGTTCATTATCATGGAGAATTCGTATGTTTGCCTCTTGTTGGATAGACAACATGTCTTGAAATTAACAAGATTCTTTCTTCCCCACTCGTCTACAATTCTCAAATCTTGATTGAGAAAAGCCGTTGTTTGTGGATCTTCTGTCCTCTTCCAGAATATCTGCAAAATCGTGTATAGGGTGTTTAGTGTGTCACATACGATGAGAGGGCAGTTTGCCCTACATATTAATTTATTAGTTTATATTTTACTATATTGTTTTGTATTACATTTTACCAGGTCAAAGTCATTGCGTTAGATCTCAACACGTGTTTAAATAGTTTAATTTTTATTCTCACGTAGAATATGAATTGGCTATAAAAGCAAGTTGTTTAGGACGGACACAGGGAGTTCGGAGTCTGAGTTTGTCTGTAAGGGTCACCCTCTGGGGTGTCCCTAAAACAGACCCTTGGGTCTGGGCCGTTGTGACTCTTGACGTATTTGCGTGAGTAAGTGTGACATGCCACCATATAGTTTAATTTGGTAAGATTAGTTAAGATCATTGTATTTAGTTAGTCATTATTCATATTTTAATTATTCATTGTTATTGTTTGTTTCGTTGTTAATATATTTGTTGTTTGTTGCCTGTTGTTTATCTCATCTTCCCCTTGGTTAGTTTTCTGCCTTCAGCAGGATACCTAACCAGGGGGTAGATAACCCCGACCTGGGTGGGAAGTGCCTTTAGTAAGCTACCCCTCATCCCAAAACATTAAGGCACATTCTCCCTCTATCCCCCCAGGCGTGACATGGTGGAGGTGTCACGTCAGTGACATGAGGCAAAAAAAATTCTATAAAAAAAGACAACGAATAGTTAAAATTAAACTGATTAGGAAGAATCAGTTTAGGGATCCGAGAACGGTGCCTCCACCATGTCACGCCTGGGGGGATTAGGAATGTGCCATAAAGTTTTGGGATGAGGGGTAGCTTACTAAAGGCACTTCCCACCCAGGTCGTGGTTATCTACCCCTGGTTAGGTATCCTGCTGAAGGCAGAAAACTAACCAAGGGGAAGATAAGATAAACAACAGGAAACAAACAACAAATATATTAACAACGAAACAAGCAATAACAATAAATGATCAAAATATTAATAACGAACTAAATACAATAAACTTAACTAATCTTACCAAATAATCTACATGGTGGCATGTCACATTTACTCACGAAAATAAGTCAAGAGTCACAACGGCCCAGACCCAAGGGTCTGTTTTAGGGACACCCCAGAGGGTGACCCTTACAGACAAACTCAGACTCCGAACTCCCTGTGTCCGACCTCAACAACTTGCTTTTATAGCCAATTCATATTCTACGTGAGAATAAAAATTAAACTATTTAAACACGTGTTGAGATCTAACGCAATGACTTTGACCTGGTAAAATGTAATACAAAACAATATAGTAAAATATAAACTAATAAATTAATATGTAGGGCAAACTGCCCTCTCATCGTATGTGACATGCCCTCCTTCCCTTAAAGCCAGCCCCTGGCTTTGCTCGGCTCTGGCTTACAGGGGTGTATGTATAGGACTGAGTTTTACAAAATTAATAATCCGTCACACTTCTATCAGAATCTGCTCTTCTCGGAGAATGTCCTGTCTTGCCCTCGTCTAGAAACCGCCAGGTCCACCGCTGGCTAGACGGATCCCTTTTTGGTATGTTGGTCTGTCTGCAACTACTTTAGTAACCAACCATTATCTATTGCTTTATCTTTCGAGGCCCATGGTCAACATCAGACCGTACTCCATTACTTCATTCGCCTTTAATACATTTAAACCATACAACTACAGTCTTCCCACCTATGGCTACCATCCATTGGGAAGATCTGCTATTATTGCGATAGAAGTATCGACGCTAACTATTTCCATACCTCGACGGAGACCTTCTTTACTTGTTGAGACAAGACCCATACCATACTCAGGATGAAGGACCCTTCCTCTCTAGAATTCTGGTGCCGAGCAAGCATCTCCTGGATCGCATCTTCCTTGAGTAGATGTGGGGAAAACGTAAACATTTATACATCAAAACAATAACTCGGTCCTAAAACATACAAAAACAACTACTATTAGAATATGTCTAGAAAGGGCATTAGGGAATTACTATTCTTTACATTAAACTCAAATCTGAACTTATACCGATACGGATATTTGACTTCCTATACGAACACCTTACCACATTAGTCTCCCTTTTTTTTGAACACTCGTCAGTAAGTGTTATATTTATATTTTCACATATTGTCCCAGTCCTCTTTGTGGGACCATGGCATATAAAACTCTTGGGCGAACCTCTCGCCCCAAATATACAATACTACATGCGCACTGCGCACAAACTCGCCTGCTATCTCCCAGCAGACATTATCAAACTCAATTATAAAACAATGTGCACCCTGCACACCACTTTATCTGCTGTCCCTCAGCAGACATCATTATACCTAAAAAAACTCATCGAATATCATTGGCAGGAACCACCATCTGCCTTTCTTGGTGATATTGTCACCTATTGTGCTTCATGTGCACTTAAAACATTTCCGCTCTCCTTTAGCAGAGACTATCATCAACAACACCAAATCTCTGTGTAAACTTTGCACACAAACTTTTCTGCTGACCCTCAACAGAAATAATTATATCAAAAAAATACTAGCAGGAACCCTCAACTGCTCATTTTGCTTAAAAAAAAAAACTTTTCCGTGCTTCCTGCACACTCAATTTTCTGCTGTCTCTCAGCAGAACTTCGTAAACCTAAAGAAGGAAACTAAATACCTAAAATCTAGAAGTCAAATACTACCTTAAAACTTTTTGATTCTATCCTTTTTCTGAAAACAAAAATATTAAATAATAAAAAAAAAATGTTTTCCCTTCCGCTTCTTTCTAGATCTTGATCTCTATAACAACTACCCATTTTACTAGCACAATAAACAAATCCTTTTAAGTAACACCATAGAAACCTTAAATACCAAACTAATAAAGATTTAAAAAAATATATAACAATTTTCAAACAAGTTCAATAAAATTTATACCCAATGTAACAGATTCTATATTAAAATAAAAAATACTAAATTTCTAATGTCTACAATGTAGAAGAAACGACCATATTTTGGAGTTTCGAAGTTTCTGGTCCGTTGTACTCTTATACTTACTCTTGACATGCCACCTTTATTACTTACTTTAAAGTTAACAAAAAATTGACTATACCGAATATTTGGTGTCTGTTTCCCAATTTGCGACAAATTAAAAAAAAAATACTAGGAAAATACAGAATATACTACTTAATTAAATTAACAGAAATTTGAAATCTCTAACCAAGAAAATAAATAAATGTTTAAAAAGAAAGGTTCAATGTCAATAATCTGAACTTGAATTATTGCTGTGTGTGCAGTTTTGTTATTTCGGAATTAAATGCACAACTAGAGCTGACAAAGAAATAAAATAAAACATTTACTAGACCGTGATCATATCTGTACCCTATATACACATACAACAAAAAATAAAATTAAAGAAAATTTAATTTTTTCGCAAAGTGGCATAGATTATAACGTAGATACGAATGGGGTACATTGACGAATATTTATTACTTCAACTAAGACACTAGAAACAATTGGAAAATTATAATAAATTCACTTGAAGACGGTTTTTGTTTATTAACAATACATATTGTATACATTTCTGAAACTTAATACGATTGACCGTGAAAAAAAACACACATAATAATTGACCTACATAAATAACTCATATTCAACATATAGATACACAAAAACTGCTAATTCTGCACTCAGGTCATTATTCTAAAAAACAATTATTTCACCGGCAAACTTCAAATAATAGTATACACACCTAAAAGTTCCATAAAACAATCAAAAAACAACCTTTAAACTCTTCAAGATAAATATGTATAAAAGTATCTCAACATTGTGCAAAAGAACACACTCTACGTCAGTAACATGTGGCAAGAAAAATGCTAAAAAAATGGCTACGATGCTACGAATAGTTAAAATTAAACTGGGGAAAGATATTTGCATTGGAAAAACATCGTAATTTACAGATGAAACTGTCACGCCAGTGGCATGGGGCAAAAAAAATGCTATAAAAAAGACAACGAATAGTTAAAATTAAACTGATTAGGAAGAATCAGTTTAGGGATCCGAGAACGGTGCCTCCACCATGTCACGCCTGGGGGGATTAGGAATGTGCCATAAAGTTTTGGGATGAGGGGTAGCTTACTAAAGGCACTTCCCACCCAGGTCGTGGTTATCTACCCCTGGTTAGGTATCCTGCTGAAGGCAGAAAACTAACCAAGGGGAAGATAAGATAAACAACAGGAAACAAACAACAAATATATTAACAACGAAACAAGCAATAACAATAAATGATCAAAATATTAATAACGAACTAAATACAATAAACTTAACTAATCTTACCAAATAATCTACATGGTGGCATGTCACATTTACTCACGAAAATAAGTCAAGAGTCACAACGGCCCAGACCCAAGGGTCTGTTTTAGGGACACCCCAGAGGGTGACCCTTACAGACAAACTCAGACTCCGAACTCCCTGTGTCCGACCTCAACAACTTGCTTTTATAGCCAATTCATATTCTACGTGAGAATAAAAATTAAACTATTTAAACACGTGTTGAGATCTAACGCAATGACTTTGACCTGGTAAAATGTAATACAAAACAATATAGTAAAATATAAAATAATAAATTAATATGTAAGGCAAACTGCCCTCTCATCGTATGTGACAAGTGGATCCGTTTTTTCTACAGCGATATATCGAAGTGGAATGCCGATGTATTGAAACCTATTGAAAAATTACGAAGATTGTCAAAAAGATGGATAAAACCACGCTTTCTCTATTAATGTTTTTTAAAAAATATGTTTAGCGTGATAAATTTAAAGTTAGATATTTTGAATCGAATACAATAAGGCTATAAATAAATATAAGCCATTGATGAAAATATGTTATAGGCGTCTGATTGGCACCCACTATGCTGCATATTTTTAATTTTTATTCTGCGATAAATTGCATAACTGCCTGAAAAACAATGATTATTTAAATCAGAATTAACATAAATGTTCTACACTCTCGATATAAAACGTTTACACGGATATTATTAATAAAAATCGGTGCTAAGCTCATAACGTAACAATTTCACAATCTAGATATCGTTTGATTGGCATCTATAAAATTTAATATGTTTTTCGGATAAATGGCAATTAAACAATAAACTGTAGGTAAATAAAATTTAGATATAGTCCATTTCACCGATTTTGGCCGATGACAGAAATCATACTCGAAGTAAATTTAGAGTTACATCTCTCTCAGATACACGCAAATTAGAAATTTAAATAAGGACGTTTGTTTTTTAATACAACACTTACGTAACTGCATCTTGTTTCCCGGTAGATAAAAAGTATTCAATACGGAAGTCTTGACTTAATTCACATTCCTAGTATTTAACCGTCATGTACGGCTCGTTGTTGAAGGGTTGAATTTAATAATTAGTAATGTCATTTTTTTGTAGATGTCAAACCACACTGATAGTTTCAGAAAGTTACGACCTAATTTAGAAAAAAAAACTCTCCGCCATTGGTAACTTGGATGACAGTTAAATCTTATTTCAGTGGTTTCTAATATCAAATCGGCCAAACGATAAAATGGACTATATAAATTAAAAATAAAAAAAAAATTATTCAAGGCGTACATAAATTGAACCAGAAGAAGCCATAGTTAACAAATAGAGAAGCATTGAGAAGGATAAAGCAAATAGATAAGTAGAGAGAAAACTAGAGAAGAAAAAATATTCAACGTTAGAGCACTAAACTTGAAAATTTCTTGTTTAACTTTAACTAATATTAATGCAGCAACTATCTTAAAACATAAGGCTACACCTGTAAAGACGCTTCTCTATTTTTAGTCGCACATCTTGCGTCGAGACAATTCGAATCATCATCGTTATCCGCACCAAGCACATATGACTATACCAGCAGGATACACAGTGTTGCCTAGTCTTATTTTAATTGCCGGGTTAACTACTTAACTCTCGCATTACAACGTGGGGTACATAATTATTTGAAATAAAACAGGGAAGTGTTAAGTATGAGAGTTTGAGAACCGCTGTGGTAAGAGGGGTTTGAATTATTACAGGTAGTGGGTGTAGACAATAACTAATCTGAGTATGATTTTAAGTGTAAAAGTGTAATAACCTCCCATATATACCCGATAGAACAGGTTTTTTTCTTGTTTACTTGTTCTACGTGGATAAGAATCAGTACAAATGGAAAGTCTTATCGTAGAATAGTTGTTACAAATCAAATTGAAAAGTTAATAGAAATATTAACATTTGAAAAGAATTTGATTATCTCTAAATATTGCCTTTTTGTATGTAAACGTAGTCAATAATTGTAAGTCGATTGCAAAGCGCATAAAATCAATGAAAGTTAAATATCCAAGGAGACCACGATACCTAAGGAATAGTTGTTTGGATTTTAATAGTGAGAAAATTACATCTCATGTTCTAATATTAGATTTGAATTATAAATTGCAACGGTACAGAATAACAAAATCTTGAATTTATGAAAAGACTAACTGACCTGGCGAACGTGCTGTCGTCTAACACAACTGTCTTTTTGTCATTTTTCGATTTTTAGTTTTTTACGATTTTGCATCGTTTTTTTATTGTTTTGTCGTTTTTATTGTATTTTCTCGTTGGTTTTTACTATTTTTTCGTTATATTTTGTTATTATTCGATTAAATATATTAGATATTAACTGCGCTACCCTATGGGTATGTGATATATTAACTGCGCCATCTTACGGTGGCGTCATAGTACTTGATTAAGTAAGAATTGCCAATTTTAATATATAAGACACTGTTTTAGTAAGTATTTTATTCATTTTCTTGTTTCCGCTACTATTAACTTACACAGCCGTCTATTAGAAATTCACGATCATCATCATTATCATTGCCTTTCAATCCTAGTGAATTATGGCAATGCCGAGGCAGATCGTAATCCGATTTTCCAGGAGGTTTAATCCTGGTTAGTCTATTTCTTTATAAGTTTGCATGTGTTTTTGTGGCGTTGATTATATTTTTCCAATCTTTTCTGTTGCTGCATTTCGTCTTCCAATCTTTTATTTTCATTATTTTTACGTATTTCTCTATATGGTTCAGCCATCTTAACCTGGGTCTTCCTCTTCTTCTTGATCCTAGCGTTGGCCAGTTTGTGATTCTTTTTAACATTTCTGTAGGTGTTCTTCTCATTATGTGGCCTGTCCATTCTAGTTGCCTAGCTTTTATGTATCTCTCCTCCCATTTCCTGTTCAACTTTTTTGTTAGTCTTCATTCTTATTTCTCCATCACTTGTAATGTTTGGTTCCAATATTGATTTAATTATTTTTCTTTTCACTATTCTTAGATCTTCTTCATCTTTTTTGGTTAGCGATGTGGTTTCATAGGAACTCATAGAACTTTATAATAAATATATATTTTGTATTTGAATAATAAATTGTCTTTTTTTTCATTTTCGCTTATTTATTATTTTTGTTTTATCTTGTGTTTGAAGTTTCACAAATATTTCAATAGCAAACTTAGCTAAATCGATTCAGTCACTCTCGTGTGTAAGCAATCAATAATCTAGAAATCAAAACGCAGCTCTATCTACCGGGTGTATACCCAACGTAGATGTCAAACGTTGATAGAGAGTTATATCAATTAATTTATATCTCCGTCTATTCGAAACTCGTAGAACTAAACGATAAATACACAAATAAGGGAAAAATTAATTAAAAAAACATAGTGGTATCTTTCTAATTAAAAAAACAGCGATTTTAGTATAGCTACACTAGAGCGGTAAACATTTTTAGATCTCATTCCGTCAAAGGATTTCCTAGAGTGACTGTAGTGGTAATATACATTATATCATGCCAATATTCTTCAATTGTTGTGCTTTGCCAAGCAAGTTAATGATACTTCTTTAAAATATTTGTATCATTCACTATCCAATAATGTTAATGATGCTTTTTTAACATGTTTGTGTGATTTACATATTTTTGGGATAGTTCTAGGTCTCTTCGATCAAGGTATAGCTAGACAATAGAAATTTTTTGATCTCATACTGTGATAGGATTTCAGATCGTGACTATACTCGCAATTTTTATTATACTAGCTGACCCGGCGACCTTTGTACTCATTTGTCTGATTTTTTAAATTTTTACGATTTTTTTTGTTTTTATCGATTTTATAGTATTTTCTCGTTTTTTTCCAGTTTTTTACTGTTTTTTTTTTGTATTTCTCCGGATATACTGATTTTTTTAGCTGTTGTTTTTGAGTTTTAACTCATTTTATTTTTATTTCTTCTGATAATTCCACGGTTAATATTTTCTTTGTTTTCTGTTTTTTTTCTATTTTGTGATTATTTTGTATTTTTCTGTAATTTCTTTTTTGTAATTAGTTTTTCTCATAATATAATAAATTTTCTTGTTTCTTTTTGAGTTTTTACTGTTTTTTATTTTTTGTTGTATTTAAAATTTTTCTGCAAATATCATTTATATTTTCTTTGTTTTCCTTTTTTTTCGTTTTTTCTTCTGTTTTCTAATTATTTTGTATTTTTCTTTAATCTCTTGTTTGTAATTAGGTTTTCTCATTATATAATATATTTTCTTGTTTCTTTTCAGGTTTTTACCGTTTACTTTGTTTTTCTTTTTTTATTTAGTTTTTTTCTGTTCTGTGATTGTTTTGTATTTTCCTTTAATTTCTTGTTTGTAATTAGTTTTTCTCATTATATAATAAATTTTCTTGTTTCTTTTTAAGTTTTTACTGTTTTTTATTTTTTGTTGTATTTTAAATTTTTCTGAAAATATCATTTATATTTTCTTTGTTTTCCTTTTTTTTTTGTTTTCTAATTATTTTGTATTTTTCTTTAATCTCTTGTTTGTAATTAGTTTTTCTCATTATATAATATATTTTCTTGTTTCTTTTCAGGTTTTTACCGTTTACTTTGTTTTTTTTTAGTTTTTTTCTTTTTTGTGTTTATTTTGTATTTTCCTTTAATTTCTTGTTTGTAATTAGTTTTTCTCATTATATAATAAATTTTCTTGTTGCTTTTCAAGTTTTTACTGTTTTTTATCTTTTGTTGTATTTAAAATTTTTCTGCAAATATCATTTATATTTTCTTTGTTTTCCTTTTTTTTCGTTTTTTTTTCTGTTTTCTAATTATTTTGTATTTTTCTTTAATCTCTTGTTTGTAATTAGTTTTTCTTATTATATAATATATTTTCTTGTTTCTTTTCAGGTTTTTACCGTTTACTTTGTTTTTCTTTTTTTTTAGTTTTTTTCTGTTTTGTGATTGTTTTGTATTTTCCTTTAATTTCTTGTTTGTAATTATTTTTTCTCATTATATAATAAATTTTCCTGTTTCTTTTTAAGTTTTTATTGTTTTTTAATTTTTGTTGTATTTTAAATTTTTCTGCAAATATCATTTATATTTTCTTTGTTTTCCTTTATTTTTGTTTTCTAATTATTTTGTATTTTTTTTTAATCTCTTGTTTGTAATTAGTTTTTCTCATTTTATAATAAAATTTCTTGTTGCTTTTCAAGTTTTTACTGTTTTTTATCTTTTGTTGTATTTAAAATTTTTCTGAAAATATCATTTACATTTTCTTTGTTTTCCTTTTTTTTTTCGTTTTTTTTTTCTGTTTTCAAATTATTTTGTATTTTTCTTTAATCTCTTGTTTGTAATTAGTTTTTCTCATTATATAATATATTTTCTTGTTTCTTTTCAGGTTTTTACCGTTTACTTTGTTTTTTTTTTAGTTTTTTTCTTTTTTGTGTTTATTTTGTATTTTCCTTTAATTTCTTGTTTGTAATTAGTTTTTCTCATTATATAATATATTTTCTTGTTTCTTTTCAGGTTTTTACCGTTTGCTTTGTTTTTCTTTTTTTTTACTTTTTTTCTGTTTTGTATTTTCCTTTAATTTCTTGTTTGTAATTAGTTTTTCTCATTATATAATATATTTTCTTGTTTCTTTTCAGGTTTTTACCATTTACTTTGTTTTTTTTTATTTTTTCTTTTTTGTGTTTATTTTGTATTTTCCTTTAATTTCTTGTTTGTAATTAGTTTTTCTCATTATATAATAAATTTTCTTGTTGCTTTTCAAGTTTTTACTGTTTTTTATCTTTTGTTGTCTTTAAAATTTTTCTGCAAATATCATTTATATTTTCTTTGTTTTCCTTTTTTTTGTTTTCTAATTATTTTGTACTTTTCTTTAATCTCTTGTTTGTATTTAGTTTTTCTCGTTATATAATATATTTTCTTGTTTCTTTTCAGGTTTTTACCGTTTACTTTGGTTTTCTTTTTTTTTAGTTTTTTTTCTGTTTTGTGATTGTTTTGTATTTTCCTTTAATTTCTTGTTTGTAATTAGTTTTTCTTATTATATAATAAATTTTCTTGTTTCTTTTTAAGTTTTTACTATTGTTTATCTTTTGTTGTATTTAAAATTTTTCTGCATGTATCAATTTTTTCACTTCTTTTTAGTTCCAATTTTTGTGCTATTTTCTCAGTTTTTATTTTCTTTGTTTTTATTTTTTTATATTATTTTACATAATATTATCGTTTAATATTAGTTTTTTACCCATTTTTACCGCTTTTTTTAATTCAATTTAGTTTTTTAGATTCCTACCTTTTTTAATATTCCACAGTTTTGTTTCTTTATTTATTATTTTTGCAATTTGTTACTTTTCTACTTTCTGGTTTTTTGTTTTTAATTTTTTTTCGTTTTTTTTACATTTTTTATGCTTCCTCATTTTTTTCGATGGTTCAAACGGTATATCGTTTTCTTTTCATATTCGTTTTCTCCCAATTTTTTATCATATTTTAATACTTATGCTATTTCTGGACGAAGACAATTTTGTTGGACATGTGGAACTTAAATCGTCATATTTTACCCAATTTACACAAAACCTTAACTTATTATACTTACATAAAACTTTCCCCAGGAATAACCATTTCTGTTTTTGAAAACAATAAGACAGACAGACAGACAGACAGACATACACGACCTTCCCACAGTTTAATTATATGTGTAGATTATGGTAACCAAATTAATAAATCAATTAAAAAATATATGTTATTTAAAAAGCACTTAATTAATAATTAATTAAAAAACTAGTATAAGATAAAGATTTTTAGTTCACTATATAATTTATGTACAGTATGCTTGAATTAACCACTAAAATATATATCTAAATGAGTTTATATGAAAAACGAAATGCAATTAATGATTAAATAAAAAAAATAGTTCCCTACCATTAACTAACATTAGTAGGTACCTATTTATCTATTTTGATAATAATTTTATTCATGCTTTCTTTATTTGTAAAATAACAGAGTGCTACAAACATTTCTAATGATTTTTTTACTGAACCATCAAACTGATGATGCTTTCTCTTTACAATGTACCTAATAACTGACAAGGAAATGTATAATTTGAATTAGATCTTTTACATATTTATGTAGACCAAAATAATATATCACTTAATTTTTTTTATGGATACCGCTTCATCATTCATCAAAGATTATTTTAACATTAAATAACACTTTCATTCATTAATATTCCTCTTGCAAATGATGCTCGACACAGTAAAAAACATTCTTGTTGTGTCTAATTATTTAAAAATGCTATAAAACTCATTCAACTGTCTATTAAAAAATTCTAATGAGTTTAAATTGCGCAATATAATACTTAATATCCTTGGATTTAAATAAGTGATCTACTGTTATTATATAGTTTGTTATAAATGCTACGTACCTACTAAAATTCTTGTGTTTGAAATCAATTTTACCGCAAAATGTACGACTTTCACTTGCCGCAAAAATTATTGTAAAAATTATTAAAGTTTGTATTATGTCACCACTAGCTAAATAAATAATGATTATAGTAAATGGTTATTAAATATGACGATCAATTTTACATTAATTATATTTATAATCAAAAGAAAAAGCATTAATTTTCTTCTATTATTTGGCGAACTTTTTACCACTAAAATAATTAATATTAATCTTGATGCATGTCGTCTTTTAAATCTAAAACTGCCTAATAAAATTTAAATAAATATAAAAAATAAACATAAAAAAGGCTCTCGGCAACAAAAAAAAAATTAAATTGTGTATAGGATTAGTTAAAAACTTTTGAAAGCGACACCTTATAACCAGTGGAGGAATTAAAATTTGTACGCTATTTGAATATTTCATCTTCCAATTGAATACACAAAAAAAATCTATTTCAATTTGGTAATTCATTCTTTGTTTACAGCCATTTAAAATTGAGGTGTCAGTGTATTTTGTTACAATGAAAAACTGAATATCGTGCAGTGTAAAAATTCTTTTTTTTTTGAAGGTTTATTACCAACAGAAATTCATACAAAAATAGTGAAAGTGTTAAAGGAATTTGTTCCTTCATTTCCAACTGTGCATCGATGGGTTTTACGGTTTAAACGTTGTCGTGCAAGCCTCGAAAATGAACCACTTAATAGACGTCCAAAAAGTGCAACAACACCAGAAATCTGAGCAATTTTACACAATAGAAAAATTAAAAACAAAAACTCAAGTGTATACGCTATTTTAATATTTCATCTTTCATTTAAATTCAGAAAAAATTGTATTTTGATAGGTCAATTCATTCTTTGTGTACAAGCCATTTGAAGTTAACCTGTCAGTGTATTATGTTACAATGGAAAAAACCGAATAACGTGAAGTGATAAAACTCTTTGTTTTGGAAGGTTTATCAGCAACAGAAATTCATACAAAAAAGAGTGAAAGGAATCTACTTCTTCATTTCCAACTGTGCATCGATGGGTTTTAGAGCATAAACTTGGTCGTTTTTTATAGTGGGAATCCAAAAGAAATCATTGAGCAAGTCTATGGTATATATTAAAAATAGATAAAACATATATGGATAAAAAGCATTAATATTAGAATTTTTTATAAGTAAAAAAATACGCCATTAATTTTTTTTATTGGCTAGTAATATTTCATTTTATGAACTGAAATTTTTTTGGCAATTTTTTACTAATTTTGGTTTCTATTCTTTTTTAATATTTATTTCGCATCAAAAAATTAAAATATGGAATTGAGTGAGTCATGTATTTTTTTTTGTATTTTCATCTCTTCCAACGATGCCCCCCTCTTGTTTGGGGTGCGTTTTGGCCGACTGTACTATTTGCCTCCATCGTCGTCTATCTTCCATTAGCGTTAGGTCATTTTCAATCCCCATACTTCTTAGGTCTGCTTGTATGTCCTAGGGGTCTTCGTCCAACTGGTACTCTTTCCCAGGCTCTCTTTAACATTCTTTCTTCCGGTTGTCTCTGTACATGACCCGCCCATTGCAATCAATTCGCTTTCATCTCCTTTACGATGTCTGGATCTCCCTATAGTTCCGTTATTTCTTGGTTGGTTCCTCTTCGGTACTGTTCTGTTCTGACGGGACGCAATCTCTTTCTGACGGGTTTGGCGAGTTGGCACTTGAAGAGCTGACAAAAAAAGCACTGGGCCAAGATCGGCTAAACAAAATCAACGAAGGCCACCAATTTGATGGACAGATGATCTAAAAAAAAACAAAAACTGGATTGTACATATAGAAGAGGCTTATATTTAAAAATGAACTTGATGAAATTCGTGTTTGTTGACCCCAAAACCCCCTCGTAATCATTATCATTTTGAATGAATTTTACATAAAACTCCTGACAACAAGGTCCACGCTGGGCACCAGGTATCTCCAAAACGATCGCGTTATGAAATTCGTGTAAGGCAAACTCAAAAATCACCCGGGTAAAAAACTAAACCCATTTCCGTCGATATTTCCCGAATTATAATTTTTTTATTTTTCATCTCTCCCGAATCGAATGCAAAAAGTTGCATACCGAACTGGTTTGCTTCACAATTGGTAGGTCTATCTTCCATTAGGGTTAGGTCATTTTCAATCCCAATACTTCTTAGGTCTGCTGGCATGTTATCTCGCCACCTCATTCTAGGGCGTCCTAGGGGTCTTCGTCCAACTGGTACTCTTTCCCAGGCTCTCTTTAACATTCTTTCTTCCGGTTGTCTCTGTACATAACCCTCCCATTGCAATCACTTCGCTTTCATCTCCTTCATGATGTCTGAATCTCCATATAGTTCCGTTATTTCTTGGTTGGTTCTTCTTCGGTACTGTTCTGTTAGTGGGATTTGTAGCGGTCCGAATATCTTGCTTAGCACTTTTCTCTCAAAGATTCTTAGTCTGTTTTCGTTTTCTTTTGTAAGCGTCTAGGTTTTACTAGCATACATGACGGCATGACGGTTCTCCTTGAAATATTTTTGGATGCGATTGTAGTCTTTAGTCTTTGCATACAAGCTCTTATTTCCGTTCTAAATTCGGGTTTTTATTTCTTCCGTATTGTATTATTTTTTTTTTAATTTGATTCTTGTTCATTTCTTCTTGCGACGTCTGCCGTGTGACTACGGCCAGATGGAAAAAATTATTAAGTTTGCAAACAATAAAAAAATTAAAACTAAAAAATAAAATAGATTGAAAATATACAAATTATTTTTTTGTAAATTAGTTTTAGTTGATTTCTTTTTGCGACGCCCACGCCCCTATTATTATTACGCCACTTTGTTTTAAACTTAATTCAGTTTAAAAGATTATAGAGTTTAATAATTGAAACAACGGAAAAAAACTCAAAAGAATGAAAAAAAAAGTAAAACTAGATTGAAAAATATACTCAATTTTAGGTAAATATAAAAATAAATAATTTTACACAACAAATTCTATTCTATCATACTTTACTCTTGTAGTTGGTAGGTAGGTATTTCGCAACTCTTTACGCTAGATTAATTTAAGCGAAAGTAAACTTATTACATATTACCTGTGTATAATTCTGAAACTAAACATTTTATCAGTCAAAATTATAAAACATTAAAATTCGTTATGCATATACAAATATCTTTTCATCTACATTTTTATTTATATTAGAATGCAGAAATTTCTTTTAAACGATCTGGGTCAGAGTATACAATATAATTTAAATGCAGCAAAGTTGTACAAAATATTTATAAATCTTTCACCATGTCCTGTCTACTCCTTCTGTTATTGGGTTAAAATTTTTGTGACACCTTTTTATATTTTGGTACGACAGAATTTTTTGCAGTATATCGCTGCAGAAAGTACGAAGCAAAGGTGTGTAAAAGAGAAACAAAGAAGAGTAGGAAGAATAGGGATTATATATAAAGTTTTCAAATTAATTCTTGATTTTTTATTACATTTTTTAGGATTTTTTAAATTTTATCTTATTTTCTCGATTGTTTCCAGTTTTTCTGTTTCATTTTTTTCTGTTCTATTTTTAGAATTTTTTTTTATGTTTTAGTCGTTTTTTCTTATTTTATTTTTATGTTTCCACATTGCGTTTCTTTGATTTTATCTTATTTGACTCATTTTATTTTTTGTTTTTGTCTTTTATCTATTCTATTCGTTTTTCAGGAAATTTTTCTTGTTTTCTCGATTTTTTACATTTCAATTTTTGCCAATTTTTGCTTTATATATTTTTTTAATTCTGTCGCTTTTAATTTTCTTATCACAAGCTAACTTGAGGTCTGCGTAAGCCTTCTGTAACATTGGTTTCCATTTGTCTCTAATGTATCCCTTCTTCTCTATTTTTTCTTTTTCAGGTCCTCATTTATTATATCCATCTATATCATATTCGGCTTTCTTCTTCCCGTCTTACTTTCAATTTATCTACTTTTTACAGAGATACTTTTCATCCCTTCTCTCTACATTACCAAACCTTCTCAACCTATTTTTCTGGATTTTCTTGCTCAGCTGTCCCACTTTCACAGCTCATTTCTTTTTTTATCTCTCAACGTTCATCTACACATCCAACGTAATATCTTCATCTCCGCTACTTTATCTTTTTCTCTTGCTCTTCCGTTATTGATCAACTTTCTGATTTATACATCAACACTGGTGTTACAACTCTCTTAAAAACCATAACTCATATTCCTATTACACAAAACTCCACTTATTCTTCTCCAGTTCATACATTCACACTTAATACTATGATTCAACTCACTCTTTAACCTTTCATTCTTTTTTGGCATAGACCCTAAATATTTGAAGTTTTGTATAGCTGGAAGCACTTGATCCTGCAGATTGATTTTAAGTCCATTTGTTTTATCTAGGATCATATACTTAGTCTTCGTTCTACTAACTCTCAAACCTATACTCTTAAGGCAGTACTCCATTTCAAGTTTTTCTTTCAGTCTTTCTTATACAAAATCTACTCACTGCATGAATCATAACATTCATCACCATAGGGGCTCATCATTGACCCTTGGTGAGCCCCACATGCACCCCAAATCCCTCCGTAATCCCAATACTGTCTTTTTATTTCCGGTCTTGTTTCCTCATACATCTCTTAAACTAACCGGATATATTTTTTCGACACATCTTTTCCTCGCATATATCTTCACACTTCTTGTCTCGGCATTCCGTCGTACTCTTTCTCTAAGTCTATGAAACTAGCGTGGATATCTCACCATCATTCTTCTCACAGCAAAAACAGTATCAGTTTTGTTTCGTGATTCATCACTTTTTTCATCAAGTCCAACAGAATATCTATTCCATCCTCACAAAGCACCTTTCATATTTCTGCTGGTATCCCATTCGCTCTTATCGCTTTTCCATTCTTCGTCTTCTTCAATGCACCCTTTACTTTCTTGCTGCTCACGTCTTTTACTAAGTATTTTAAAATTTGTAATTCCATCTTTAAATATTCCTTGTTCAGCAGATTCTTTTACATTTCTTTTATAATTTAACAGGTTTGAACTTTGTAATTTCTTTGTTCTTAATTTTTCGGATGACAGTTATGTTTGTTGAAACTTCATCTTTTTCTTTAGCTATCCTTACTATTACTCTCAAAGGCATTTTTGATTGCTACTAATGTCGCTTTTGCAACTGCTCTCTTTGCATTCTTCTTTGCTGCCTCAAATTCTCTCTTATCACTTGCACTGCCTGATGAATTTCACCTCTTCTTTGCCAACTTTTTTGCTTTCACTACTTTCTTTACTTCTTTATTTAACACCACACTTCTTTGTTTTCTGGTGCATCTTTTTCTGATGCTTTTCTCAACACTTCTTCTGATATCTTCCTAAAAACATTACTATTGCTAGTCCATCATTCCTCCATATCATCTTTCATACTAATCTCTCTTAACACCCTTTTCTTAAACTTACTTTCATACTCCTCTTTTCTCAACATCCACTTCTTTACTTTCTTTTAGTTCCTTCTCTTTTTCTTTGGTTTCTCTGTTACGTCTATATCACAGTCCACAACTAAAAGTCTATGCTGGGACTCTTTCTCTATTTAATACATTATAACTCATTATTTCGCTCTCACGTCTCCTTCTACACATTATTTATTTATTATTTATACGAGTTTTCCCGTTCTCTATTTATGTCTGTAAAATATAGAAACCGAAACACCACCATCTACTGGGTGTCTCAGCACCCTAGATGTCAAATGATAATAGAAATTTATCTCGATGAACACGTGCTTGGATTCCTATTCATATTTATGTAAATTTTTTAATTAATGAAAAATGCAAATAAAATTGAAGCTGTTCTGACCTTTTATTCATATCAGATGCAATTAATTTTTTGTAACTAGTTCAATCAGAAGGTGTGGTTGTTAAACTTTTTTCAGAAATTTATGGAACCAGTTTTGGTGATTATCCGGAAAGCCGATCAAGCTTTTATTATTTGTATAAAATGAATAAAAAAAATTAAACCAAACTGGCTGACATTTGAGAAATATTAAGCCAAGGAGATCTGTTTTAAACTCTCACTTTTGATAATTATTCTTTTTATAAGTTAATTGGTGGTTTAAAGTGTATTTTATGGACCGTACTCACTACAAAAAGTATTTATATAAAATGAGTTAAAAACCTCTAGTTAATTAAAAAAAAATAACAGAAATTAACAACGCAACGAAAATTAAAATAAAATACTTCTTATAAAATTCCAAAAATTTGATAAAGCAAAAAGTGTTGAAGAAAATAAATATAACAAAAGAGAAAAATAAAAGTATACATAAACAAGAAAGGTAAAATACATACAAGAAAGATATTTTTCTTTAGCTAAAATGAGAAAAACTGTAGGGAAATAAAGGAAATTACTATTTTTTCGTTCTATTTTGTAATTTTTCGATTAACTATACAGATGATAAATGTGCCACCTTACGGTGGCGTCATAGAACCCAATTAAGTAAGAATAACTTCTTTTAATGAATAAGATATCAACTGTACCACCTAACGATGTGTCATATTGTTTAATTAAGTAGAAATTGTGTCTCTAAATATATAAGGTATCAGCTGCGTCACCTTACGGTGGATTCATAGAACTTAACTATTAAAGTATTTTTTCCGAAATTTTTCCCATTTTTCTTTAGTTTCGTGTTTTTATATTTATTTAGAAATCGAAATACAACGCCATCTACCAGGTATCTGTAATCTAGAAACAGAAACAAATTAACTTACCCCACCATCTATTAGGAATTCATAATTACTATATAATAAATACATACTTTGTATTGGAATATTAGATTGTTGGTTTTTCTATTTTGTGTTAATTATTATTTATATTTCCCACCATTTAGACCTTCCCTGAACTTTTACAAATATTTCAAGATCGAAATAAGCAATTTAGTTAAGCGATGAATAATCTAGAAATCAAAACTTTGCGCCATCTAGCGATTGTCTAGACAACCTAGATGTGTAATGTTCATAAAGAGTTATTTCAATTGACTTATATCGCCGTCTTTTAGGAATTGATAGAATTAAACCATAAATACACAAATAAGTGAAAAACAAGTTATAATGGTGTCGTGGGACACCAGTTAGGAACTAAGTTCCTTCGGCTAATGTAGAATCGACACTACTCGCTTGTGTATACGACTGTAGCGCCTGCGCACGTCTCATTTAACGGTTTTATTCCAAAGACTTTTTGTTACGGTTTTATTATTACTTTTTTTTCACTTCGGTCGCGCAGCAAAATCCCTATCTCCTCCAAGCCTTGGATTATACTACGTTATAGATTAATAATTACATTTCTTTTGGTTGTACATATTTTCATAATTTGTACTTTTCGTCTGGGCAGCTTATATATCAATAAATTCTCTAAAGATGTAATTTTTATAATGATTCTGATCGGAATAAGATAATTGAATTAATTTTATTTAAAGTTAAAATAATATTTATAGTTTTTTGTTTAACACTGGAAAAAAACTAAAAAAAAATTACCATCCCGCGTATTCAATCCTCCAACGATATCCAATCGTGAAGAGTTATCATATGCTAGTCAAATCATTTTTATGTATTTACTGCATAAATTTTGATCATATTAGTAATAATAATTTATTATAAATTTAAGATTAACATTAGTAACACGTGTAGATAATCCAATTAAATAAAATATCACAACATAATTTACACATTTTACATTTAAAAACCAATGATTTTCATTAATTTATAGGACATCACAAAAGTTGACATCGTTGGATATTTCTATATTGTTTACAATGTTTATATTATATTATTAAACTTACCTTTCGTTAGGAGATTCTGTAATGAGAAGATCATCTTTTGCCTGATTCATTATACCTATTATATTTTTTGTAAACACTTTCAAGAAAGTTTCGGTGACAGTTAAAAATTATATCATAACTGTCAACATTATGTCTATCGTATACTGAACACTGAGTAGAGGCTAGCGTTGTGTGGAGGCTAGCGGTAACCTGCCTACTAGATATAGTGGCACTATTACAAGCGTTACGGTTTTATTGTTACGGTTTTTTACTATTACATTTTTTTCAGTTCGGTCACGCAGCAAAATCCCTATCTTATCATGCCTGCTGTAAGGAACATAGTTCCAATTAATAAAAAAAAACTGTTTATAGTGGTCCTAATAGTAAATGTAAACCATTCTCGAATCCATTTGAACAAATAAAAAAAATCATCAAAATCGTTCTAGTCGTCGAGAATTTTACATACATAAACATTCGATTTTAAATTTGGGCTAAATGCGTTTCTGTTTACGACAATAAAATTTATTGATTTGATCCATCGATTTATTGCTATTTAATTATTGTAAATATTGCATTTGATGAATGACCTTAGATGAAATACTCCATATTTTTTTTAGAAATAAAATAATGCAAAAATGTCGAAAGTGGGCTATAGTAATTAATATACAAGGCAATCTATCTATCAATTTTTCTTTAAAAGTATGAATAGAGCAAATGAGATTGCAAATGAGATTATTTTTCACTTAGTAATCATTATAATTTAATAAAAAAAATTAAAAAATGAAAGTTTTGTTTCATTTCTTATAGTGCATATATATTTTATTGTAAAATTTTCATAGCAATAATATAACGTGAAATAGGAATTTTCTCAATCTTAAACTTATTATATTACCAAATTTCCTATTTTTTCTCAACATAGTCAAAAATGTTATTCGTTTGAACAACCTATTGATGCCATTATGAGTGGAATATAGAATAGAATAGAATAGAATAGAATAGAATAGAATATATTTTCATTTTTCATTTACATGTAGATTACATTAAATGAACAAACACGTCAGTAAAAAAAAACATACAAAACAATACACATAAAAAGACAAAAACAAGTAGGTACATAGTGTAGGAATATAAAATAAAATTAAAAAATTACTTAAGACTAAAAAACTACATAAAATATTCCTCTAGAGAGTAACATCCTTTAGACAGAAGCAACTTTTTGAGCTTAGCTCTGAAGATTTTAACATGTGCTGAAGTTTTAATATTTTCTGGCAATTTATTATAAAATCTACATCCATTATAAAAAAAATTTCTTTGGTACAAAGCTGTTTGGTGGTTATCAGGTTGAAGGAGATGTCTGAAGCGTGTGTTATAACTATGAGTATTGTTACTAAGAAGATCTAAATTATTGTAGACGTAACTGCAAGCTTCAAGAATATATATATTATATAAAGTTAAAATTCCCAGCGATTTAAAATGCTCTCGGCAGCTAGTTCTGGCATCGAGATTTTTTATAATTCGAACTGCAAACTTTTGTAAAATAAAAACTCTGTTAACATTTGAACTGTTTCCCCAATTTAAAATTCCATACTTAACACGGGAATGAAAGTTGGCATAATATAAACTTAAAAGAACATCTTCATTGCAGTGATTGCGCATAAATTTCAAACCGTAACAACTACTACGTAATTTTTTGCAGAGTTCATCAATCTGAACATCCCATTGTAGATGTTTATCAAAAGTAACACCTAATAACTTGACCGCATTACTGCATTCTACTTGTTCTCTTAGACCCTCAAAAATTACAGGTGGGTCTTGTCTTCTGTGCCCAAAAAGCATCATCAATGTTTTATCGTGATTTAATAGGAGATTATTCTTAACTGACCAATTACTTACCCGTTGATAAACTAGTTCTGTTGTTTCTATTATATCTGTAATATTATTTTCTGAAATAATTATATTCATATCATCTGCATAACAAACTATAATATTGTTCCAATGCCTGCCACGGATTCTCTGTGTGAAGGGCATACGAAATGTCCATTTTTCCATGACTCTTGTGCATTGGTTATGTTGACTTTAAAGAACAATGTGGTTCTTCTTCTTTAAATGCCGTCGCCATAGTGGACGTTGACAACAATTTCGTCGAATTGTGTGCGATTCTACGCTACTCTAAGGAGTGTATGCAAATCAAGTCCTGTCCAGTCACGGATGTTCTTTAGTCACGAACATTGTCTTCGACTAGGTCTTCTGCGACCCTTTATTTTTCCTCCTTTGGGAGCTCGTATCTCTGATGCCGAGATATATGTTCTAGATACTCGGTCTTTCTCATCTTAATTGATGTTAGCAACTCTCTGTCTTTTCCCATTCTTCTTAGAACTTTTTGACTTGATCTTCCCAGGATATCCTGAGCAAATTAAGACCAAACTCTTCGCGTTCTTCAATTAGCCCATATTGCAGATAAGCTTCCCATTAATTTTTATTCCTTCCTTTGCGCGCTCATACGCGGATTCTGAGTAGACATTGTTAATCCGCTATCCAATCTTATTTCTTCATACCTATTAGACGAAACAATTCACTTTTGTTGGTGTTAGTTTTTTTTTCGGTATAGGTATGAATATCGATTTTAGCCAGTCGTTCGGTAATTCTCTTGTTTTGTAGATTTTGTTAAAGAGCTCTACTAGTATTTCTATATTATGTGTATCTGTTTCTTTGAGCTTTAAAATTTCTAGATGTATTCCATCTAGACCTGGTGCTTTGCTTGAGAGCTTAAACAACTTCGTTTTTCATTATGGACGGGCTAGGTTTACGCTCCTTGTTGTGATTTTGATCTTTTTAATGTCAATTCGGTTGTCAATCGCTTTTGCAGTATATCCCATGTGGCATAAACTGTGTTGACAGTGTTAAAATCACATGTGGTTGGTGTCCAGGTCATCCATTACAGCCAAAAGTCGTTGCTAATCATCGACCAATAGTGCTCGCCAATGACAGTAATGGTCTGGCTAACGTCGTTCGGAAAGAATGACGTCACCAACTTGTGAATAGGTATCGTCCAAAATTTGACAAGGTTGTTTGTTTACGTACCCATAAATTCAGACAAAGGCTTTATCGCTGAAGATGATTATTGATGAAAATTAGGGTCACTTTCCAACTGCTCCAGAGTCTATGTATGCACCGAACACAAGTTGTCTGTGGTCAGATAACTGATTGGAAAGATTTAGCTACAAAAAGATGGGCGTTATTAACTATTCGGAAGTCCTGTTGTACGACCCTTTTTTTTTAATGGGTGATTTTAGTATTCGAAACGCAACTCTTTGTTACGGGACGCAATCTCTTTCTGACGGGTTTGGCGAGTTGGCACTTGAAGAGCTGACAAAAAAAGAACTAGGCCAAGATCGGCTAAACAAAATCAACGAAGGCCACCAATTTGATGGGCAGATGATCTAAAAAAAACTGGATTGTACATATAGAAGAGGCTTATGTTTAAAAATGAACTTGATGAAATTCGTGTTTGGTGACCCCAAAAACCCCCCTCGTAATCAATATCATTTTGAATTTTTACATAAAACTCCTGACAACGAGGTCCACGCTGGGCACCAGGTATCTCCGAGACGATCGCGTTATAAAATTCGTGTAAGGCAAACTCAAAAATCACCCGAGTAAAAAACTAAGCACATTTCCGTCGATATTTCCCGAATTCTAAATTTTTTATTTTCCATCTCTTGCGAAGTGCACTTTGAAAATGCATTTTCATCTGACGCTCTCCCGAATCGAATGCAAGGAGTTGTATACCGAACTGTTTGGCTTCACAATTGGTAGGTATAGAGACTCGCCTAAGAGAAAATAATTTGTATTAATGGACAAGTAGACCATGTGTTAATATCTTAATATTTGATCTAAATGTGATCATCGATTATAAAACCTGGACGAAATCAGAAAAAAATTACCTCATAGGAACACAAAAATATACCATAACTAACCTATTTCAGATAACAAATATTCCGGATTTTAATTTGTAATCTTTATTTCAGAAACCTTCAACAGAACAACCAGAAACGCCGAAAGCAATATCCAGAGGTCGAGGTAGATCGAGATTTGTTTCATCCCCAGAGTATACACAAATAACACAATCATCAACTCCTGATTCAGCTTCCAGAAAAACTATTACATCTCGAAAGCGAGTAGTAGAAAATGTTGATCAAAAGATACAATCCAGGACCACACTAAGTAATAATACACCAAAACAAGGTGTATCGAGTGTAAAAATAGGTGAAACTGCAGAAAAAGTTATCGCAAGGCCATCAAATGAAAGAAAACTTACTAAAACAGAACCTATTGTTAGAAAACAATTTCGAACAGTTAATAAAAATGTTAAAAATACTTATGAAGTGCAAGAAGTTATTGATGATGATTCATTTAGAAGACCTAAAAAAACACCTGTTATAACAGAAACTAACTTTAGAGCAGGAAGTGTAGATAATCGTAATCAAGACAGTATAGATTTACCTAAATTAATAGAACCACCTGTACCAGTTGGAGATTCTAATATACTAGATGACCAACCCCTTGATACTACACTTAAACCAGAATTAGAAACTTCTATAGACACTCTTACAGAAATTGAAGATGTACCTAAAACTATACCAGTTTCATCCACACTTAGACCCACAGAAGCACCTCCAAGAGCAAAGGGAGCTCGTAGAAGAGTTACAAGCAGAATTTTAGAACAACAGACAACTCCAGCTGCATTACCTTCTAGAGTAAGAGTTAGAAATAGACCTACTCAAGCTCCTAATTATTACTTCCAAGCTGTCTCAACATCAGTGCCATCTGGTTCTTTTCGAAGAAGGGTAGACTCGTTATTTTCCACTATAGAATCGAGGTAAGATATTATTACAAACTCCTGATTTATATTAATTATATTAATAATTTTAGAAAAGGTCCATCGGTATATACTGCAGATCCTACTCCAGCTGAATCACGTTCTCGAACCGGTAGAAAAATTGAATTACAACCTGAGAAAATCTCTCTTGAGATACCAACCAGAAATCGACGAAGAACTACAACTACAACTCCTAAAAATATAAAAAGTACTACAATTCGTACATATCCATCAAGAGGAAATAAATTTCGTTCCAGAGAAATGCCTATAATTGATGAACAAAAACTAGAAGTTTTACCTTTATTTGAAGAAGAACCTAAGCTGGTACAAACAAGTAGAGGTGCAAACAAAGCAGTTATTGATATCGATATAAAAAATAATGATATAGATCCAACTAGTTCTAAGGAAAGAAGTAGGAACAAACATAATGAAACAAACTCCAAATCGAGAAGAAGAGGTTCTCCTGTAGATTTTATCGAAACTAGTGCTACAGAAACAAAAATGAAAGTTACACAATCTTACGAAGCAACTCCTAAAGTAACTGTTAGTGTTGAAACCCGTACGGAATCTCGAAAACCAAAAACAGAAGTTAAGGAAACAGTTATATCAGAAATCAATGAAGTTACTTCCAGAAGAAAAGTACCACGAAAGAAAGTAACAGTAGTTAAACATGGCAAACCAAGAACAGTACCATTATCTAGAGGTACTAAGAAATCAGAAATTAAATTGGAAAGAAAGGAAAGCTCTGAAGAAATTGGAGACTCTGATAACTATCCAGAGGCTTTTAAGGCTTTGATTAAGGCAAAAAAGGATAAGAAGGTTAGTAACTATTACAGTTTTTTTAGGAAAATGCTTCTGCTGAGATATCTTTTAAGCGGTTTACTTTCTAAGTTTTACAGATTACTATCGATAAATCTGATCCTTTCCAATATTCTAGATTTGAGTTGAAAAATATACAACGGAAAACCATTAATATAGATATACAGGGTGTCCCAGAATTAACTACGGAAACTTCGTATACGTATTCCTTGATGACAAATAAGTAGGGTCTTTCCTATAAAAAAAATTTTTTTAGAGACTCCTGTCAGAGTTATAACCCTTTAACTCTTTAAATGGTAAAATGTGCGCTACTTGATCGCGATACATAATACTCAATTGACATGGTCCTACATTTTATTTTTTTACTCCAAACCGAAACGATTTCGCAAAAAACGACAAGGAACAAAAAAGTTTCTAAATAATCAAAACTTCCTAAAATAATTTTTTGTTATTGCAAATATTAATTGCTAAGAAAGTTACAAAAAAAATATTAAGAGGGGTTCCTTGATTTGCACCCTTAGAATGGGGTAGGGCAGGTGAAAAGTGGCAGGAGAAATGCGTCTTTATAAAAATGATGCTCACCCAAATTTTTAATTTTTTATCTTGGACCAATCAGAAGATATGAAATTAAAACAGTATTTTACCACCCCTCTTTAAAGGGTTATAACTCTGACAGGAGTCTCTAAAAAAATTTTTTTTATAGGAAAGACCCTACTTATTTGTCATCAAGGAATACGTATACGAAGTTTCCGTAGTTAATTCTGGGACACCCTGTATATGTTCCTATTTCATCTCTATAAAAATTTTAAGGTTCAGGATAAATCTTGATCAACCCTTCATGCGATATATTTTTAGCTAAAAAAATCTTAGGAGTGTAACTTTCCAAACTCTGAATAATGACAAAGGAACGAAAGAATTCACAGATTTGTTATTTTTTGGGGTGTAGTATTTTGGTAAGACAAAGAAGTAGATCATCGAGCTTTATATAGAGTAAGAGATCTACTGTATGGAGGATTCTTAGTTTAGGGGATCTTCTTCTTCTCCGGTTTTCTGGTGATCTTCTGGAAGGCTTAGAAAACCATCTCCAGATGATGTCATATTTCGATCTTTACAAGGGATTTGAAAGTTTTACACCAATTTTTAACACATTAATCTAGTATTTTGAAAATAAAGGAACGAACGAAATCACAGAACCTTCTTCAAGAGTCCTGTTGTTTTTGGAGTCGAATATTATTGGTGTTATGCAGCAGATCGTTGAGCTCTGTAGGGAGTCATCGATCTACTCTAGGAAAGATTCTTAGCTTGTAAAGGGGAGATCTTTTTCTTCGGTTTTCAAGTGGTCCTCTAGAGGTATCGCTCATAGGTTTTGAAGGTTTTAAACGAATTGTTGACACATTAATCTAGCAGATTGAAAATAAAGGAAAAAAGGAAATCACAGAACTTTCGTCAGGAGCTCTGTTGTTTTTGGGGTGGGATATTATTGGTGTTATCCGGTAGATCGTTGAGTTTTGTAGGGAGTCTTTAATCTATTTTACAAAAGATTTTCGGCTTGGAAAGGAGGATCTTCTTCTTCGGTTTTCAAGTGGTCCTCTAGAGGTATAAATTTCAGAACTTGATAGAGTGCTATTTTTAATGATGTTCTTTACGATCTTTATAAAAGATTTAAAGATTCTAAACTAATTTTTGATACATTAATCTAGTATTTTAAAAACGAAGGAACAAACGAAATCACAGGACCTTGTTTTTGTGGTGGGATATTATTGGTAGGATTATCTAGCAAATTGTTGGGGTCTATAAATAGTACTTGATCTAATTTACGAAGTATTCTTAGATTGGAAAGAGGGATGTTCTTCTTCTTATTCTTCATTGGTTTTCTGTTTATCCTCTAAAGCTTTAGACTTCAGAACTAAATAAAGCGGTATCCATGATAGTGTCACATTTTAATTCTCATAAAGGATTTAAAAATTTGAACTAATTTTGACACATCAATTTAGAATTTTGAAAAAAAAAAGAACCAAGAAAATATAGGAACCTTCGCCAAGAGCTGTGTTCTTTTGGGGGTGGTATTATTGGTAGGACAAAGAAGTCTTGTCCAGTAGAGCATTGAGCTTTATAAGAAGTCCTTGATCTACTGGAAAGGCAATTCTTCGATTTAAAAAGGAATCTTTTTCTCCTTCTTCAGGTAGTAGGTATCAAAAATTAAAAAAATAAGATTCTCTAGAATACTTCTGGAGACAAATATTTTTAGAGATAGGATATGAGTCAATACTTTGTATTTCATTTAACCATGAATGATCTTGGAGGCAAAACTTATACTACCATATTAATAAAAAATCTAATTTTAATTCACTTTCATGTGTAATTTGCTGTCAGTTTGCACCTATCTAAATTTATTAGGTATATTAGATCGTGATGAATACCTTAATTTACTTTCTAAATTTAACAGCTAATAGTAATATTCTGTTCACTGAGATGAGTAAAATTTTGTTATAAATGATTATAACATTTCCTTTATGTAACTGCATAATTCTCACGGTCTAAGTAAATATGCAAAATTCTCACAGACAACAATGTTAAATTTGACCTTGTGTTGTTTCAGGAGTCAAGAGCATCTCTTTCATTATCATCCTCAACAACTCCTCCTGTAATCGTGACTTCTGCCTTACCGAGTACCACAATTTTTCAAGTACCAGCACGAGAGGTAAATTTATTTTAAAATTAGAAACATCAATTTGAAAATCTTAAAAGTTTCAGTGGTAGGTAAGATACTGATAATAATCCATATTAATACACATTAAGAAGGTAAACAATACTTATATAAGACAAAAGTCTTTTTAACCGACTTATTTTTTATGTATGTTACCAAATATCGCCGATATTTACAATCCGATTTAAAAAATTCTTTTTGCATTCAAAACAGGAAATACCACAAAAATCAACAAAATAAGCTCAGCAGTTAAGTTAATATGTTAATAATTAGCTCGTTAATGTTCCACTCTAAAGCCAAAAGCCTCTTCTTACAAGGAACAAGGAGAAGGAATCAGCATGTAATGAATTAGCTTGCTTACTGCGGGTTGGTGATTTCAGACAATTAAGTCAATGTTTTAGCAAGATATTTTCCTTCACCGTACGTACATGGTGTTTCTAGGTTTTAGACAATTTACTTATGTATCCAAAAAGTCACATTGGTACATGTCGGGATTGTTGAGGATTGAACTCAGTACCTCTTGCACCTGTTTAGTCAGAAAAACGTATGTAGGCTCTAATAGGGTGAAACAGAGATTAATTTAAATCCTTTTTAACTGGATTTTAAATTTCAATCGCGTTTGAACATCTTAGGTCATACTGGAGATACTCGCGCCTTATAAGAGTAGTAAGGATAAATAGTTATACCAAAAGAAACAGACCCTCTGAACAGACCCAAACATAAGAAATTTCACTGCTGTCGCCACTAACCAAGAGCCACATACTTTTTTTGCAACTATATCAACAAAATTCTTTCTTCAAAATTTAATTTTCTATAATATAATTATATTTCAACGTTTTATATCAATTAGAAATTATCCTAGTGCTGACATCGTTTTTTGTTCGAAAATTACGAATATCACAAAAAGAAGTTATTTTATTGAAATTAGGAGAAGGGTGTGTAGTTTACCCTAGTTTTCAAAGTTACGCAATAATATAAATGTTATGTGTTTTAAATTAACATCAAATCAGAAACGTACGTAATAATAATAATTATTATTATAATATTAAATATAACAGTTATCTAAGTGTAATTACTTCCAGCTTTCTCTTATTATTCTGCATTTATGATTAAATAGTGGAACTAAGAGTAAATAATTTTTATCAGTTGTAAAAAATCTTTTATTAACTTAATCTTTTAATAGCTAAACGAAAATGATAACGATCTCAAACCGAAAATATCGACAACCACACCTCGTTGGAACAGATCCAGATTTACTCAACGAATTGCTTCAGAAAGTTCAACAAAAAGACAATTCTCTAGATCAACAACCACTCCATCATCTAGAGGAACGAAATTTAGAAATATTCCTTCAAGAAACAACAATAGTTCTTTACCAAAACTAGAAAGAAACGTTTCTTTCAAACCAAGGAAAACTGAAGAAAGTGGCAATGAGATTAGAAGATCTGGTAGAGGTAGAAGTACTTATACACAACCAGATTCGAATCTATTTTCAACGAAGGTACTTTATAATAATTTTAATGTTTAGATATACCTACCTACTTCTGATTTTGTTTTTGCAGGTACCTAAATATTCTACAACTACTAATAAGGTTAATCGAGGTAAATATAAAAGTGGTTCTACAACTAGTGCTCCTAAATATATACCAACTATACCTTCCGTTCCATATGTGCCTACAGTACCAACAGTGACTCCCCCTAGGGTTGTGGTAAGTCATGAATAGGTATTCTCACGTTTGATTTAAACCTGTATTAATTTATTGCATTTAAATACGAATAAATCGTATTTGGCAATCGATGAGACTAAGCAGGTAATAAAACAGATTAAAGATTAATAAAAAAACAAATTTTTACAGAGTAACTTAAAACTTATTCCTTAAATATAGAATGCTATAAATATTCGTGTGTTAACGAAAGCGTTCGGGGACAGAATTAGGAGAAAATGGATTTTTTCATTCCACTCACAGATAAAGATAAACAAATAAACTCTCTTAGGTTCGGAGGAATTGATCTTTTTATTAAAAATCTCAGAAACAAAAATTTGTGCAAATAATTGGATTAAGTTTTATTTAAGTACCACAAGAAAATAAAATAGTACTCCTTCGTTAAAACTAAGCAGAGTTTTCTTTGTCTTAAGGCTTATACTTGGTCCGGTGCTGCATCGGTCAATCAGTAGAAGACATTCATGTACTACAAATTCTTCTTCTCTACTATTCTTCTGTGAAATATATCTACACACTGCACACGCATAGGAAGTTTATTCGTAGTTTTAGAATCTATTTCAAAACCATTACAGAGAAACAGAGTATTAAGAGTAATAATATAGTGGAGCAATTCAACTCACCTTACCTCTCACTATTCACTTTACTATAACTCGAGGCCCAATTGTCCGGCAGTGACGTAAATACAAGTGGAACCAATGCGAACTTCGAATGAATGCCATGTTTAACTTAGAGAGACTTACTATGTTTTTCTTATTAACGCGCAATAGAAAGAGATACTTTTAAGGACAAGATCAATCGGCACTAGCACACTCACTGGTGTCGACATTTTGCTTAAAAGATTCTCTTTCTTCTTCGTGTTAATAAGACACAGATAGTAAGTCTTTCTAAGTTAAACATGGCAACTAGCATTCATTCGAACCTCGCATTTGTTTCACTTTCATTTACGTCATAATGACCGCATTGCGAAAATTGGACCTCGAGGTATACAAGAAAGTAAAAGGTATCAAATCTTCAAAAATTGTAGGGAGCGTAATTGAGAAAGGGACATTTATCTTCTTGACCCTCAGGAATCCGAATCTGAAGTTGTTTTTTTTGTAAATATTGAAGTAACGGCGCTAGAGTATTTCAGTCTCTATTTCAATATGCATCTTTGTTGCTAACCAGCAGCGTTGCCAACCTAATTTCTGAAATCGGTAGATTGACACAAAAAAAGTAGAAATCGATAGATTAAAAAAAATAGCTGCAAATTTAAAAAAGTGTTTATTTAATATAAAAAGTAAGTTTAAATTAAGATATAAAAAAGTTAAATAATTTTGAAAGAAAATTATAACGGTATATCGGGAGATCTACTAAAAAATCGATAGATTGGCATCATTGTCACCAGGTCACACAAAAACGTCGGCATCCGAAGTGAAATATTGATAAAAAACATCAAAACCTTTCAGTTAAATATTAGAGAGGCAAAATTTGTGGGATGAATTGCTCCATGAAACTATGTTGCTATACCTCGAGGCCCAATTGTCTGGCAATGACGTCATTGTGACGTAAATGCAAGTGGAACCAATGCGAGGTTCAAATGAATGCTAGTTTCCATATTTAACTTTAAAAGACTTACTATCTTTGTCTTATCAACGCGCAATAGAAAGAGATACTTTTAATAAAAAGGTCAAGCGGTACTAACGCACTTAATAATGTTTTCCAGTGTTGACATTTTCCTTAAAATTATTTTTTTCTATTGCGCGTTAATAAGACAAAGATAGTAAGTCTTTCTAAGTTAAACATGGCAACTTGCATTCATTTGAACCTCGCATTGGTTCCACTTGCATTTACGTCACTGCCAGACAAATGGTCTTCGAGGTATATGTCAAAGATTAATTTTGAACATATTTTTATATGCTAACTGCAGCAAAAGTACTTTTATAATAATTAAACCATACATTCTTTTTTTACTGTTTAAAAAGTGTAATTTTTCATAATTTTCTTGTAATGGATTTGAAAATTGTGTTATTCATTAAAGTAAGCGTGATAAGATTCAAACCTGTTTCGGGTATTTCTGTTTCGTTTAAAATGTCAAAAATATTTGGTAAAGCAAATTATGTAATCTATGAAATACATTTTTTTTTAACTAACAAAAATTGCTACACTCAATATACTTTATCCTGCAAACAATTAGTCTGACAGTTGTGACATTTGTACACGTGTTACGTGTTTTCTGAAGGTTAGAGTTAAGTAAAAAACATATGGATTTAATACTAGTAGCGCCATCCGTACGTTAGCCTACAAACTTCTCAGCCCTCCTGGTAAGCATTATTTATGCCAGAAATTTTAGTCAAACTTTCCACACATAGGAAAAAGTTATTGTCAGTAGAAGCATTGTATAAAGACTTTATACAATGGTAGAAAAGACTATATTTTTGCAATCTTATAGAGTTGAAATTAAAGCAGTATTATACCGTGCGACAAAAATTCTTAAAGAAAAAAGTTCCATAGGCATTTTAATTAGTTTGCTTATTATTTATTATATTATTATCTATTAATTATTAATTTAGTAATATTTTATATAAAAATCACGATTTTAGTACGTAAATTAATGATTTTTTTAACCGGAACTTTTTGGGAGACTATTGTTATCTTTTCGTATGTATGCTCAAAGTTTAAAAAGCTGATTCGTATTATCCATTAATATAATCGAGTTATTTTAGGCTCACAATGTTTTTTTAATCATTTTTAACAATTTTGTCGAAGGTTATTTTTACGCGGAGGTTCCATAATATTATCCAATTTCCTTTTTTTAACACCGCATTTTAACAAAATTCTGCTTCAATTTTTTTTTCTTACATGTTAAAGTTGACAGATGTCAAAAAACAAATAAAATAATAATACCATGTCAAACTTGTCATGTGACATATAAAACGTTGATGTCAAAATTGACGTATAAAACAAAAACAAATGTCAAGTCCTATTGAACTGGAGGAGGAATTAATCCAGAAACAAAATTTTCAAGTATAAATTGTACGTCAAACAAAATCTTATAAAAAATTGTTAATTCTGTATAAAATTTTATAATTTTTTTTCTCTTTATACTATGATCAATAACACAACCTTGTTTATTGACTCGATTTATTCATTTTAGTTTGTGATAGCTTTGTTAATTTTGAGATACGATTTAAAAAGTAACATTTCAATCAATTCACGTTTCTTTTTTAACGACTGTATAATTTTAAAATAATGCATATAGTTTATATAAAACCACTTGAATGGGCGTGGTCAACGCGCTGTTCGAATTTCCAAGAATTCTCTTCATGGGCGTACGAAAAATTATTCATATGATTCTTTTAATTTATTTTTTTATTTTATTTATAATTTTTTTACTCACTTAGTCAGTGACATTATAATATAAAAGTTCACTGTCCAGCAAAGACCAACGAGGAGGTGTGAGTTACCTTTGCCGGGAAGGGAATGGGATGAGTAGATATGTTAGTAAAGTTCGGCAGTTAAAAGTGCTATTTTAATAACATAAATTAGCTTGCAAGAAAAATATAATTGTTGTTCAAAGAGAGATAAGGACCCCATAACTTGTCACTGTTACGGTAAAATCGTAAAAATAATTCCTATCCAAGTGGGTCTAGTTAAACTATACCAATGCGTAGATTCTGGAAGTATTAATCAATATTTTTAAATTCCGGATTTCTGGATTCGTAAAATATTTCATGGCAAATTGTCAGCAACCCTCAAGACGACCACTGCAAATTTTTTAATCCATCACGTGTTACCATTTTTTATCTATCGATAAATAGGTCCATAATTTTAAGCTATTACATATATCTACCTATGTTTATCTAAAAAATATTAAATTTAATGCTAAGTATAAAAATTGAATAGCATTGTTCCAATAATCTGTTATTTAAAATTGGAATATTTTAGACAGTTTTTTTATAAAATATCCGAAACAGGAAAATACCCGTGATAATGGCAATAGTTTTGAATTTTATTAATTAATACTACATTTCTCCCAAATTTAATAAATATTATTTATCATATAGCTTAATTTAGGTCTATCCAATATCAATTGAATTCGTTAAAAAAACAAAATTGTTGTAAAAAAAGTATCACAAAACCCTTTGCTAATTTTTATTAAAAACATTAATAAGAAGATTATAAATCAATTCTAATGATTACAGGATTGAAAGGATACTGTTTCATTTGATATTAGAAAGAGTATAGAAAAAAAAACATAAGCTTTTAAAGCAATTAGAAAAAGCGTGTGTGTGTACTTATGTATGCACGTAAGAAGTTATACTTCTTTGGTGTAACAAGATAAAAAACATTTTATCCTTCACGTTATACTAAGTTTGTGAAGAAAATGACAAGAATAATAGAAAAAAAGGTAATTAATACATTAAAAGAAAGTTTTATTACACTGCATTATCTAGTTATTTTTTAACATAATTAAAAAACAAAATTTTATACACAAATTATACTAAATCCTATTTTTGTATCCTAAATTCTATACTATTCACATTTAGGACCCTTAACTATTTTTTTATCTATTCAGCGGCGAAACTGTCATTAAGAGTAGAATTGTAAAAAAATAGGTAAATAACAATAAATATCAAGTAAATATTAATAATAAAAAAATAGCAATATTGTTAAAAGAAGTAAAAATCTACTTCAAAATTGCAAACGCAAAAAAAATATGATAGATAATTTCATGTGACTCGTTTTTGTGTTCACGCGGATCGTAAAAATTTTTCCCGAACGCACCAAAGAAGTATAACTTTAAAAATTGGGAGATATGTATAGTTTAATATATAGTATTAGATATGAATCACATCACATTGTACCAAATCATACATTACTAGCCCGGGTAGTATGGGCACACTGGCTAGGAAAAACATTCTTATTTCATATTTTTGCACTAGCTTTACTTGAAATAATCCACTTATAATAAAAGTACATGTTGTCAAGAGCAAATGATTGGTAAAAAATTGTTTAAACAATATTGTTTTGCAACATACGAAGAGCAGCCTGCAAGGAGTCTTCACTTAAACGATTATATAAGACATTCAAAAACCTGCTGCAGCAACTATTAGACTTTTAAACAATATCATACACATGAAAAGAAATAAACTAAAAGATATATTCGAATCGCGATTTCAAAATTAGAGAATTATTGTGTATGATTTGTTTTCTTAAGGACTTTTTCATATCACATGCATTGAAACAGCTAGTTTTGATTCCTGTTTTGTCAGTCGAAACAAGTCAATTTCAGACCAATGAATCTGTCAGTCAGAAACAAATGTCATTATTTCAAATCTGTCAGAATGTTTCTGACTGACAGAGATCAAAACTCGCTGTTTCAATGCTTGTGATATGAAAAATATAGAGTGTGGCACGGGATGAAACTAAAGACGATTTCTGACCGCTTCGCTCGGGCAGTCAACTCTCGCCCTAGTCAGAAAAACGGTTTTTGCTCAGAATGAGCCAATAGGCATGTTCACTAATTTTTCAAATTACTTTTATTTTATAGATAGAACTTATATAAACACGAAAAATAAATTTTTGTAAAAAAAATATTACTAATTTCAGTAAAAAATTAATACAAAGATCTGTTTTCATAATTGCCGCCAAAACGCTCCATACTGTCACTTGATAAAAAACTACGTCACTGACCGGTAAACAAAGCTCTCGTTCTATTAAAGTCCATTGTATTTTACTAAATTATTAAGAACTTGTTGATTACAAACTGTAAAAATGACGTCGTTTTACAAAAACTGTGCAGTGCCAATGTGTAAGAATACTTCAATACGTAGGTACACCGCAGAAACTTTTTATAAACGTTCCAAAGAACATTCTAATAAGAAGAAAGTGGTTAACACTTGCTAGAAGACACCCACAATCATTGTCACCGAAAAGTACCAGTCATTTTTGTGAAGATCATTTTGATGTAAGTACTAGCAAACTAAAAATGTAAATACAAGTAGTGTAATTGGATCTAGAATCAAGGAAATCGGAGCTTAAGTAAACTGTTAAAACTTTGTATTTAACACGGATTTAAGGTACATAACCTCTCTTTAAATATTTTTTTGTTTTATATCATAATTAGTTTCAAATGTGATAACGTAATGCAATGTATTATGTAAAAAAAGTACCTAAGCTATTGTAGTCGTTATAATAAACAGTTCGCTGGTGGCTCTTGAATATGACAGATAAATTAGATTATTTACCGGACTGTGACGTCATAGCGCTCTAAATGTAGTTAGCAGTCACGTGATAATAGATAATAAATAATGCATTTTAAATTGTTTTTATTTACTTTCAGACTAAAAATTAGGTTCTTTTAATTTTATTTTAGGTTTTTAAATACTGTATTTAATAAGAGAAAAAAAAAATTTTAACATGAGTGAACATGCCTATTAACCTAAACAAACTTATTTGGGACAATTTTTTTTTAACAATTTTTGACCACCATTTGCTCTTGGCAATATGTTCTTTTGTTATGGTGGGACTATATGGAATAAGAATATTTTTGCTAGCCAATTTGCCCATACTATCCGGACTATACATCCATTTTCAGTTTCATTAATAATTATTAATATAAATTTAATAGGACGGTGTACTATTTTATTTTTTTGTTTTTTAATTAGTTTTATTTTAATAAAGTCAATGGCAAAATGATCAGTTTTTTATTTTACATACGTGTAAATATTATTTAAGTACTAAACTTCTAATAAAAGGTTCTTGATTTAAAAACTATTTATTTATTTATTATTTAAATTATTTATTTATTTATTTATTTAACGCACATATGCTCGTTTATTGCACAAATTAACATGTATAATTACAGTACCTATACAGTAGATGATTAAATATGATTAATTATTTTAAAATTCTCAAGCAACCAATTTTATTTACTGGTAAATCATTTTTTTAATTGGTTTATGATTACTTCTTAACCAATTCTTTTACATCCTGAGTAACTAGGTTGACAATTGATAGCGCTTTTGTTTGACAGTTCTATCATTAATATGTCAATTATCTGTCAGCTATCATCTCTGTCAATATCACATTGGTTAAAATCTTTCTGTGTATTATCATAAATTTGTTCAAAAAGAATGTAAAACTTCTTTAGTTACATTATACAGCATATATAGGTACATAACCTCGACTTGATGGAAAGCTGATTGTATTCATTTCGAAGGATATCAAGCGTCATACTGGAGATACTCGCACCTTATAAAAGTACCTTCTTTTTGACATTGATTTGTCAAAAACCTGACACGTCTCTGTCAATGTCATGCTAGATTTCTAAACTACCTACCTGTTTTTTTGCTATATTATAATAGCTGTAATTTAGTTATTTTCTTTTATTTTTATTTTCAACTAATTTAACTTACGGTTTTTTTCCTGTCGGCTGTTTATCTATCATTTTAATAGTAGGTACTTATATCTATTTCGTCTTTTTCAAATTTGTTTTCTATTTTTGAACTTATTTGGTTTTTATATTCTAAAAAGGCAAATAGACATTGACAGGTGAAGGACACCTGTATTAACGATCTGTTAAATAGCTGTCAAATAATTGCCAATTTCATACTTGTTTCTATATGTTTGTTATCCCATGTCAGGATTCAACTGGTAACATATTGTTGATTGTGTCAAAGTCCTGTCATTTAATTGACATTACTTGTCAAGAACCTGACACGTATCTGTCATTGTCATGTAACTGTCATGTAAAAAAATAGACATTGACAGGTGTAAAACAGCTGTAGGTATTAACAATTTGTTAGGTGGCTGTCATATATCAATCAATTTCATACTTGTTTCTATATGTTTGCGGCTGTTAACATATTGATGATTATGTCACAGTCCTACTTATCTGTCAATGTCATACTTTGTTATTTCCACCAGTCTTATCAGTTTGTCGTCTATCTTTATCTCTTTTAGGACTTCTAAGTATGTTTCTTAATATACCGGTCATTATTTTACAAGTGATATTCAGTACATTTGTTCCTTAATAATTTATACACAATTGGAGATCTTTTGGCTTTGTAATTGTTACTATTATACCCATTTTTCGTTTTTCTAACGTGGTTTTTTCCCTCTATGCGAAGACTTTTTCCGAACTTAATTTTTATCCAGATCCACTCTTTCTTTCTCTACCTATCCTAAGTACCATTGCGATGTTGACAGGCGTGTGACAAATGACATAAGAGGTAGCTGTTGTGCACTTGCACAATATCTGTGATACATCTGCGCTATCAAATCTATGCACTCGTTCTGCTGTTTTATATTTTAGATCTTCTGAATAAGTACCTGAATGTTGTTTTGAAAGTTGGCCTAAGTCAGGAATGTCAGGATATTATTTTTTTGTAAAATACCTAGTATGAGTTGATAGAGTGTAAAATTGATTTGTTTCAGTAAAATAAATGGTTGTTGTGTTAAAAAAAATCGAATCTCCTTATCATTCAAATCAACGATTTTGTACACAAACACAATTAACATCTACTCACCTATTAAACTTGCAGGTTGAAACATCGCCATACGACCAACCGGACAACGATCTAGGACTCCAGGTGATATCTATCGATGAACCTGTTTATGCAATTTCTTCTGCAAACCTCGTAAGCGATGCTTACAATTCCTCTTCCATCGCTAACGCCTTACCACTGGTAACCAAAATAAACAAAAATTTCCATTGTAAAAGTAACATAATATGTTTTTTTAAAAGGTAACCGGTGAAACTACTGAGAAACCAGTGTCAATCATCGAAAGGATTATTAACTCTATTACTGCCATATCAACTACCTCCCCACAACCGAGCGATTTAACAAAAAGCTCTTCATCAACGACTGAAACCTCTTCAGCCATATTGAAATTAGCACCTAAAAAAACCCGACAAATTGACAAACCTGACGTGACTCAACAACTGACAGAAAAAATTAATACACTTACTCTTACTACCGAAAATCCCACTACGTTAATAGAGAAGATTTTAAATAGTCTGAATGCAATTCAAGCTACTGATAATACTGGTTCGGCTCAAGTAGGTACCGATTTTAATACTTTGAGCTCTTTTAGTACCACGCCTTCACCTTTTGTGACTAAATCTTCCACCAACTCACGTCTTGCACATAGCAGCACTTCTATCAATCCACTTAGTATATTAGATGAAATTACCTCAGAAGAAGTCTTACAGAAACAAACTATTGGTAAACTGTTGGATATATTAAATGGTCTTGTATCTACTCCCAAAATTAGTGATAATTTAGTTGTTGTTACACCCAAAACTGTACAAAAAGCACCAACTATCTATTACAACTCTTTTTCTACACCTTTTAATAGTGATACAACTGAACCAGTATCCATAATTTCTACTTTATCTACTATTCCAACAACTCTGGTTTCATCTTCTACTGATCTTCTTACATCAACTGAATCAACCATTGATATTTCTTCCTCTCTTGCACCAACCGCTATTGATATTTCTTCCTCTCTTGCACCAACAACTACTGATAGTTCTTTTCCTCTTTCAACAACCACTACTGATAGTTCTTCTCCTCTTTCAACAACCACTACTGATAGTTCTTCTCCTCTTTCAACAACCACTACTGATAATTCTACTCCTCTTTCAACAACCTTTACTGATATTTCTTTCTCCTCTGCACCCACAACAATTGATACATTTTCTTCTAGTGCACCTACCATCAGCACTACATCTAACACACCTACTGTAACCACGTCATCTTCTACAGAACCAACAACTTCTTCTACAATTTTACCTTTTCAAGAAACAACAAATCCATTTATCAAATCCAATACAGAAGAAAGTTTGATTACTTCTAGCAGTACAACTGATGTTACTACTATTAATACATCCCCAGTTAATGACGTAGATATAAGTAGTACTGAGCCTGTAAATATCATCACATTGTTATCTACCTTACCTACTCTTCAAAAATTCGAAGTGAGTCCTGGAAGTGTTTCTGTCTATTCCGCTAACGATATATCTAACTCAGTAACTCCTGAAGATAACCTTTCAACTACTACTATAAATATATCTGGTAGATTGAATTCGGCTACAACACAAAGTACCACTACTGATTCTGAATCAACGACTGTAGATGTCACTACTGTAAAAACTATTGACAACAGTAGTGGTTCTATGAAGAGTAGCGTTGTAAATAGTAGAAGAGTAGGAAAACTTTTAAATATCATTCAAGATCCTGTACAAAATAATATTGACTCCTCCACTCCCGACTACTTCATCTTTGCTGTACTTAATAATAACACCATTTTACGTAAGAGGCCTATGGTAGAACCTAGAGCATATTTTGTTTACGGTGTGTTTCCTAACAACACCGTGGTAAAAAAATATCCAAATGGAACTATCGTTCCCATGGAAACAGTATTAAGGGTAAGGGGATTCGATACTCGTCAAAACCCCCCGCCTTTACCAGAAATAACCAGTAACCAAGTAACAAGCGAACCTGGAAGTTATCTGGATAATAAAAATGTCGAAATGGTATTTCTTGTCAATAACTTTATTTGGTATTGGAGCTTTTACAGCTTCGAACGGATCACTTGAGAAATGTTTCATTCCATAACAAAATTCAAGACAAAAATCCATTGTTGTTTTATTATTATTAATATTATTATAGTTACTGTTATGGAAATGGAACAAACTATGTAGGTACACACTGGCTTTTTACACTTAGCACCATTTTTACAAATTTGTGAATAATGATTTATTATTGCATGATCTTTGGTTTTGGTATTTTGGTGTGGGGTACCTATGTATGTTTGCACTCTAATTTCGCAACTACACACATAAAAATACATCAAAATATATTTTATAAACTGATAATAATTTTTATGGGTGATGATAAAAGTTTTGTGGTTGGAAGCATTATAGGTAAAGATTGCAGGTTCGAGTCCTACCAGATGTGATATTTTTATATCTCCTTAATGTCATTTTCTTGTTTGTATAAGTTTACTTTTAAGTTATTTACGCTATTAAATTGTCGCTTATCTCTTAGGAAGAGACAACAAAGAGACAAAAAATTAAAAACATCTAAACGTTTACCAGAAGGAATTAGATATTTAAAGAAATTAATAATTCAACAAATATTTTCTTGTGGACACATTTTTGGAGTCTTTAGAAAATATTTGATACATATCTCCAAAGTAAATCCTGAAGAGTCTGTTGTTTTTTAAGCTAAAAACCGTATGATCATCGATCGTACTGCGGTGTAGTTAGGCTTATTGTAGATCTTACGTTGGCTCATGTTACCCTCTTTAGGATCTTAGTAAGCACTACTAGTTTGTGAAGGAAGAGTACCATATGTTTATAGACTGTCTTCTGCAACCTAGTGCCTCGCAGAGTTTTGGCTCCTGGTCAATACACAATTTGCTGTGTGTCTGGAAAAAAATGTGTTCCCAGTGTTGGTTGTATTTTTTTATGGATCCATGGTTACATTTTCCTCCGGACACTACGTTTTGGTACCCCGAAAGGTGGCTCTGGGAATGTAGAATATTGTAGCTAATCCTTTTCTTGCAAATTTATCAGCCTTTATGTCCTGTCACCAAATTAGTTTGACGTTGGTATGTTCAAACAGGAGTTCTACTCGGCCTTGCAGTACTAGTCTGGAACCCATTTTAGGGTTCTTTAAAGCTCCAATAGCCACCTGACTGTCTGTATATATTGATCCGCTTGGATTTATAAGGCCTTAAATTATTTTCTTTTATGAATTGCACGTTACTGCTGTATATTCCTGCCCCTTTTACCTTCGACGCGTCTGTGTACCAAGTGTAACCCTGAAGCTTGGGGTTAGTAGTCTCATTTTGCTATTCCTTACGTTGAAGTATTTCTATCTAAAATGTTTTGTTAGGTATGTATTTGAGAACCATGTGGTCTCGTTTCATCTCCGAGATCTTTTCTTTAATTTTCTACTTAATTTAATTGTATTCTAATCAAACCCCATACTTGGCTCCCTCTTCAAGGATGTTTAAAAAGAAGGAAAGTCTAACATGACTTCCATTACTGCTATTGGAGTGCCTTTCAGAACTACAGCAATGCCAAGCAAGTCTTTGAACCTTGTTTAGCTTGATAATAGAATTTTTTATAATATCCTTGGCCACCATACCAAATACGCATATGTGACTGTTGGTTTAATCATCAAGTAACAGATTCAGTATAACATGTCTCGGTTTAAACGCCACGTTTTGCCGTTAGTGTGTTTGATCACCATTAAAGTGGTTATTCCCACTTGTTTATCTATTTAAGATTGTGGTTTTAGGTAAATTTTGAGTCTAATATTACACCAAGGTACTTAATCTCTCGCACTACTTGTATATTTCTACTATTAAAGCTTAGAGGACGTGCGCCTTTTAAGTTCTTCTGCTGGTAAATGTTAGAACCTTGGACTTTAGAGACTTATGTTAAACCCTGCAGTCAAGGTCAATTCCGTTACTACATTCAGAGCCTGTTGCATTCTTTCTTTTATTGTTGTAATAAATAAGTTAGGATGACTAGGTTCTCTGCATAACCCACCACGTAGTGTCTTGCACTATCAGCTAGACCTTCGCCAGATTCCACAGAAGGGGTGATAAAACTTCCCCTGAGGGCATGTTCTGGCTACCCATGATAAATCTATTGCACGACTCTTTGGCATGCAGTCTATTCACCTGCAGCTTGGTCCTTCTATGCCTTTAAGACCTATAGCCCTTGTCATTGCTTCAAAAGAAGTGTTGTCAATAGACTGTTTTTTATAAGAATTCCATAAAAAATAAAAGTCGTCAGAATATAGGTTTATGGTTCTGCGCTCAGACACAGCTAGACGCTTAATCTAGCACGAGTGTTCCATTTACCTTTGTACCCATTGACACATTTGTGATACCTAATTTCCTCTACTTTAGGAGTGATGTTTTTGGATATAGGTTTCTGTTTTTTAAGGATATTGTTTTGATTTCTACAATGTGAAAATTGAAGATTTATTGGATATAATTTATCAATGAAGACATACCATTTTTTAGAAAATGCTCCATGCACCAAAATCTTACAGTGTTAAAATATATTTTGAACAATAATTCATTGCCATAAACTCAAGTGATCCAAAATATAGAAATGGTGGTTTTTTTGTAAATATTTATGTTAATATTTTATCCATTTCTTTATTTCCGACACTAACCAAGTTTTAAGGGTATAAAACTGGTTAAATTCCAATTTAATAACCGTAAATTATATTATAAATTTTAGGAGCAGAACACGATTCCTTCCATCGAAACCAATTCACTACCTTCTATTGAATCACGTTTCGGTACTACCGATAATTTGGTTAGTACCGTACGAAACGATCCTAGCACTACTAAATTTATTACCTCCTCAATTCCAACTAGTACTGAGAGCACTGTAATAACTAGCACTATCCCTGGTACTAGTACAATTACACCAGATATGGTGACAGTAGAAACAAGTACAATAGTTAGTTCAACTTTGGGAGGGAACGGTAATCCAACGCTCCCAGCGCTATCTGAATTATTAAATGGAAAAACTTTAGAAGCCTTTAATGAAATTGTTAATTCTGATAATGCAAATTCTGATTCTGACACCACACAAACACCTAAGAATGAGAAGGTACCGGTTACTCAGGTAAGGATACACAGCACTGTAACATTTTAACAATAAAGAAGTTTGCTTAAGATTCTTAATATACCTGCTATCTACTTTTGGTAACTCCTATGTTCAAATAAGGAACCGTCTTCAATTATTGTTTGTTTATGTAAATCGCAAATATTATGTTACAGTAGGTTTAAAAACAATTAGTAGATTTTTTATGAAATGTAGAGGGCGTTCTGAATTCATCCTACTTATCAGACAAGTCCGTGACCGAATCTAATGCTATCTCTATACTCTTGAAAAGAATCGGCGAGATCAAGCAAAAGCCAGAGTATAGTATGTGCTCTATCCTCGTCCCTCGTCCCTCGTCTTTGCGTCATTTTGTCATCTCTCCACATTTTGTCGGTTTTTAGGCGCGAGTGAAAACAAGCACAAGACGAGCCAAGAGGTCGGAAGCCATGACTATAGCGGACACACTCTTGTCTCCCATCTGACGTCGTAGTTCTGCCTCTAGTGCCTCTATACGATTTTTAGGAGTGTATTGACTGTGTTTATAGCTGTTGTGTTTATTTCGAAAAGCATATTTTGAAAGAAAAATGCAAAATGGACTAATTCAGTTCAACTTCGTCCATGTCAAATTTGAACTGACAAGTGTCAGCTACCGAGACACTCGGCGAGAGTGTGGGGGTATGATAAGCATATTATGCAACCTCCCACTTTCACCGAGACCTCTCGCTGAGTGGCTCGACGAGATATTTCTGGGGCTTGGTTACAGAAACGAGAACGTCTTTCCGAATGTGGTGCCTCACCACTTTAGCACGAATTCAATATAGACGAAGTAAAAGTTTTCTTTTAAAATATCTACTTCTAAATAAGGAAAATACCTGTAAACATACCTGCAAAAGTCGTACAGCGACAGAACGACGTCAAATACGACTGCAGATGATAGAAATTAGAGTATGTAAGCTATGTTTGCGAGTTGTGAGCTGTCCGCCCACTTCGTACTTCCTTTGACTCGCGCCTGAAAAACCGACAAAGGTGACATATCGACGCGAGGAAGACCGAAACGAGGGAGCTAATTATAACACACTCTCGCTGTTGTTTGGTCTCGCAGACTCTAGTCGAGAGATGTAGATTGATTTAGAACTTTCCTACTTACAAAAAGTTAACAGCGATGGAAAAAACTTAAGCAGACTTTTAACTAATAATTATTTTACCTACTTACAATTTTTACTGTCTGGTACTATTTTCTATAGATCTATTGTATGTTAATTATAATATAACTTCTTTTTCTACTCGTCACTAATATTAAATATATTTTTGTCAGTATACCCGAGTACTTAACATCCAAGATTTATTAAAAAGTAGAAATCAAGACACGTTGATCAACAGGAAACCATATTTAGACAAGGCAAGAAACTTACATGTTTGTGATTAATTTGACTCTATTAAAACACTAATCAACTAATACAAGACAACTATTTATGTACAGAAACATTAACTATGTTTAACTTTGCAAACTATATAAATTTAATCAATTAAACCAGAATTTTAGAATTAATCGTGTAGACAATTTGAACTCTATTCCTTACTATCCGGTAATAGTTGGAGACGTTGTAAGGGCAGATGGTTTTTAGAACTGGACAAAATATATAGTTAAGAGCATAAAATCGTATTAATTTCGTCATGAGTTTCTGTCCATGCACTGCTAGGATTCTTTAAGAAGACCTACAGTGGACACTCTGTACTAAACTGTACTAGACGATGGGTGCCATATGCTGCAAAGTCACTCTGAAGTCTCCAAAAATTGAACGTCTTTCCGAATGTGGTGCCTCACAATGGTACTTTCGTTGCAGAGAAGATTCTCCTTTAAGCAGCCTCATGGTTTGAAGATGTCCCTTTACCGGTTCATGGTCCATATGGTATCTTATAATGACAGTGCTTTAGTTGTTCCTGCATTTTATCTGCCTGAGCACAAATATTCTTGTGTTGTCTACGGATCCAGACTTTTATCTGCTTGAGCAGAGTTATGATTGTATTGTCTGCGGATCCAGGCTTTTATCTGGCTTCGGACTTTTTGGTGTACTAGAACTGACTCTAGATCTTAGAATATTATCGCTGCAACTTTTGGACTTCTTTTGCAGTGGTGGTATACCTGTCTAAGGATCTTTCGATAGAGCCTTTTGAAACGTGGACATATCTGCAGTCTATTGTATGTCCTCAGCGTGTCTTCTCCACGACTTTCTCTTCACCTTCCTCAGTGATTTGTGGTATTCAATCAGACTCTCTGTTGGCGATCATAGTGGACACCATGCTGACAAAAAACTCTACTTAACATTACCAATAATTAACTAACTGCAATGTACATAGTTACTGCAAAATGTACTTACCATCTTTCTAACCTTCACATTTATACCTACAACATTTAAAACAATGTATTTGTACAATAATTAATGAAGATAGCGTTTGAAGCGTTCTGTAAATATCTATAAAACGAGATTACTTAAAACTCGTAAAAAATCAATTTTAAATAATCCTAAGGATGCTTTTAATTTGAATCCGTTATAAACTATTTTATTAACTTATTAATTTTATAGGCTGATGCAACAACATGGTCTAATACTGTCAGCACTACAACGCAAAGATTAACAACCACTACTCGGATTCCTCAGACTACTACTACTAAGGTCCACTAAAGTCAAATTACTGTTTCAATTTAATAAAATATTAATTTACAGGTTGATTTCACCACCAGCGATAATATATTACTCTCCAACAGAATTCTAGAAGATCAAACAACAATCTCTACAATTCCTCCTACTAAACCTACTAGAAGATTTACTTCCACACCTACTACTCTAACACCAACTTATTTTCCTACATTCCTAACCACGTTGTTTCCTAATTTGTTCGAAACCACCAGATCTCCCAAATTGTCCACACAAAAACCGGAAGTCGTAAGAATCTCCGCACCTCCATCAGTTACCGAAACTATATCGGCTGCTGCTAGTACTACAAGATCTACAACAGTTTTACCTTCTACAACCCCAACTAGAACTACGAGAGCTACTACACGTACGGCTAGAATAACTACCACAACTCCAATACCTACAACTACTATTCCATTGACAACTACTCCTATAACTACTACTATATTAACAACAACTACTACTTCTAGGCCTGTTACTACTACCACAAGACCTACAACTACTACCACAAGGCCCACAACTACTACCACAATGCCTACAACTACTACCACAAGGCCTACAACTACTACCACCAGGCCAACAGCTACTACCACAAGGCCTACAACTACTACCACAATTCCTACAACTACTACCACAAGTCCTACAACTACTACCACAAGACGTTCAACTATAACCACGAGACCTACAATAACTACCACAAGGCCTACAACTACTACTGATTTATTTACTAATTTAGATCAAACGGCAACTGCAGCATTTACTACAAAACGTAATGCAGCTGTAACTGCTTTGAATACTATAGCAATTACAACTCCAAAATCAATTAAATTAAAAGATTTAAGCAAAGAACAAAAGGAGAATTTAAAAATGATTGCTCAACTTGAAAAGGAGCAGGCAGCTCTGTTGCAACAATTATCTTTTCTAACAAATTTGGTAATTATTATTTACTAACTTATTTTTTACCAAATAACTATTTTTGTTATAACTATAGGGTCTTGGAGGAAATCGAGGTACAAAACCACCAGTAACAGGTAACAGAAGTGGTAAAAGTCAAAGCGCAACTTTAGCTGAAAGAGTAAGTACTCCTAAGACTGTTTACTTGGTTTAATTTAATTTCTAATTTATTTGTTTAGATTGTGGCTCTGGCTGTAGAACGAGATAAGTCTGTTAAAACAACTACCCATTCTACTACTATTCAAACAACAACAATAAAACAACCTAATTCCATTCAGGACCAATTAGCAGCTCTACAAACTACAAAATCATCAAAGCAATCGACACAGCTTAACGAAGTTCTTAAACAGTATAACCTTAACGATATTGCAATTGCAACGACACCATCTGCAGGGGAATTTGGAAAATCTGATGATGCACTACTTGCGTCTTTATTAAAAGAACAAGGAATTTTACCTCCAACGCCTAGAAGTCTAGCTGTAAGTTAGAATTTTAAATTGAATCTCAAAATTTTTTTATAATACATTTTAGGGAATATTCCAAGAAACTACAATTAAACCTAGAGGATTACCATCACCTCCTCCTCCAGGTCCAATAATGAGAGGTTTGAATTGGCTGCTTAATGCTCTAGGACCAGCTCCTACACCTAAACCTCAAACTAAGAGGATAACACCAAAACCTGTTAAACCGAAAAAACCTCCAATAGAACAAGAGCTATTAGCAAACTCACCAACTCATGTCACACCAATAGTGACAGTTGCACCGTCAAGAGTTGCGAATGCTCTTAGTCAAGATGACATAAAGAAATTAATTAAACAATTAGAAGGTATATTTTTAATACATAGTTTACTATAAGTATGTCTCTAGCACATATAATCCATTTTAGATATACAAAAAGATCCTTCTAAAGGTAGTTTAGACCTGTCTCAATACGCAAGCATCCAAAATCTCTTAAACACCAATGAAGGTGTAGTTGTAATGACAAACGGAGAACACGGAACTACCTCCAGACAAAGAACAACAACGCTTCCTACGACAGTTCAAACTCGAAAACCAACTGAAAGGCAATCAAGAAAACTCTCCACTGAAGCACCCGTAGTTTCAGTTAGCAACAGCATAGACGATTTTGATTTCGAATCCACGACAGCTAGGACCGTAAGAGCTCCAATTGGATTTAGACCAGTTCCAGGGGTAGATGATGATGTTAGTGGAGATTCGAATCCATTGGTTAGAAGCAATTTGATTACAGCAGCAGTTAATGTTACAAAAGCTATATCCAGTTTCTTGGGGACAGCTCTTCAGGTACCAAGTTTAGTTTGTTATATATTTTTCTTGTGTGGTATACTGGAATTTTTGGTATAAAGCCGATTTCATATAACATGTATAACACGATACTTTTTTGTTTCTTTTAAGTAACTGTGCGCAGAGATTTTATAATATTCATCGCCATCATCCAGCTAAGCAAGATCTGAATACTTGCTTGCCTTAGCATAACTAGAGCTTTGAAAGGCACTTCAATAGCAACAATAGAAGACTTTTTTCTATTCACATAATTTTGAAGAGGCAAGGATGAGCTTCTACCGGTTGCAAAAAAATCTGAGCAACACTTTTGTTAGCTCAGGACATAATAAAATAAAACAGGAAATCGAAAAAGACATTTAGGACATAAAACCAAACCGTAAGTTTGCCAAATATCTGCCTAGGAAAACTTTTTAGGAAGAAATATTTTAACGTAAGGAATGGCAAAATGTGAGCACTCAGGGTTACACCTGGTACTCAGACTGGTCTATAACTAAAGAGAATTCAAGAACAGGAATTTATATCATTGAGGGAAACGTAAACTTTTCTGTCCCTCTGGGTACAGAGTACAGAATATAGGTACATCTTGATTATAAGCAGAAGTATATATGCAATCTTGCATTTTGCTAGAGAAAATAATTCGAATGCTTACAAATCTAGTTAGGTAGATCAAGTCAAGCGACTATTGGTGTTTAAGGACTTCTAAAATGATCTCCACAGTACCTAGTACACGTATTCCGAGTAGGACTCACTTCATATCCTTGCGAAACATAATAGTGTCAACCTAGTTTGGGTGCCAGGACATAGAGGAATAAAACGCATCGAGCAGGCTGATAAACTTGCAAGAAAAGGATTAGCCACAATATTATACGGTCCGGAGCCAACTATAGGGGTACCAAAAAATACAGTCCGGAGCTGATATGAAGTACAATAGGCCTAATGTGGCTGAAGGACGACCGATAACTATATGTCATCTTAAAAAAACTCTCATTTAATACTGTTGCTAAACCTACCTCTTTCAATGTAATATTTAGGTTGCAAATAATTAATAATAGCACTTTTACACACATGAAAATTTGCACTTTGCACTCAACTAATTTTTTCTTTTCAATTTCCTAACAAGGTTGTTTCGCAGGGGGCTGCAGCGTCCTTCCAAAATATGTTTGGGGGAATTTCGTTGGGTACGAGATTGTTGAGTAATGCAGCAGCAGGATCTTCTACAGGATCATCAGAAGGATGAAATTGAATTTTTAAATTTTTAGAAAAGTTTTTATATTTATTTATTATCAAAATTGTTTATACGTAAGGTTTTTTCATTATTTATTTATTTAGGATATAAACAAATTATGACATAGTAATGAGAAAATTTTATTGTGGTTATGGTACGATCGTTCCTCTGTGTTAGCGTTTTTTGTTTATTGTAGCTACTTTTTTTTTAAATTCAGGTGCCACTGTTTTGTATATAGGCTTTAGTGAAGTATTTTAAATTATATTCCTAAAAATCTATAATTACAATAAAAAATCGTATTGATTGACAAAAGTAGCTTTATTAAGCTATTCTTGTCAAACTATATGTGACCAATCCTCGACAGAAATGTTTAAGTTTTTTTAAGTTTTTTTTTTTGTAATTTAATTTTTTACTACAACGTGTGCGTTCTAGTCGTGTTTAAAAAAGTAAAAAATTGATTTATTTTAATTACAAAATTATATTATTCCATATCATTTTTGTTGGGTATTGATTTTTTTTGTTAAAGAGTCTTTGAAGTAACCACTTACCTAGGAACAGCGGGCTGTCAATAAATCCGAACCTTTTATCGACCCTCACAGTGGGCGGTTATATGCACTTATGATTTTACAATCTATTGTTTAAATTTAAAAAAAATTATATGTAATTAATGTCTAAGATTTAGTATTTGTAATTGAAATTTAATGATTTTCATGCATTTATGTAGCATTAAGGTTCGTTTATATATTTATTATTTTTTTTATTTATTTATATTAAGTGTTGTTCTTGCCCAGTGTAATGTAGAATATTTTGATATCTTATCTGTAAAATTATATATGGATGAAATCAGAAAAAAGATCTTTACTTTATTTATTATTTATTTTTATTTATAAACAATTAATCACATATATTTTTTAAATTTAAACAATAAATTGTAAAATCATGAGTGCATACAACCACCTGATGTGAGGGTCGAGAAAAGGTTCGGATTTATGAACGGCCCGCTGTTCCCAGATAAGGGGTGACTTAAAACACGCTTTAACCGATTTTTTTATAATTAATATTTAATGTAAGATTTTATAGGAATTATTTTATGTTAAACAAATTTTATACCAGTCGATATAAATACTCAAATAGGTAATTGGAAAAATATTATTTGTATATTTTGTTTTATATGTAAATAATATGTTACTTAATTATATTTTATCAATATAACTCGTAGTTTTATTTTTAATAGTTTTTTGTAATGTTGCAAGTACAATAAATATTTATTTTATTTTGTTTTTAAAGTGAGTACGAAAGACAGTTTTTGAACAGAAGTAAATTGATCTCTTCGTCACGCGACGCTTCAATACATCATACGCGCAGCGAAGAAGAAAGAAAGAAATCTGAAGAAGCGGATGCAGTGTTGCAGAGCTCCCTAAAAAATAATAAACTTCCAAAAAATAATAATAATTAAATAATTTTGACCAGTTAACCAATGAAATAAACCTTCGTTTTTTGAGTCTTATACATAAAATTATAAAAAAATGATACAAACGTATCACGTGTCATGCTGTCAGTATATTCCAGATACATAACCCGGAATAGAAATAAAAATTAATCAGTCTATAGTCTATACAAGCCAATACAAGGGCAAAACCAAACTGTAGAGACGTGTTTCGCTCAACTTAGAGCTCATCAGTACAATATAAGTTTGAATGTTCAGTAACTAATGAGGAGAAATCCTCGGTATAGACTGGCCAATATTTGATGTAAAAGTATTGCGAAAGTATAAAACAATCGTAAGTACCGCCATCTCTACTTCAAAAATGGTTGCCTTGTGGTTGCTTTACATGTCATATAAAACCTTAGGCTTAGGTAGTATTTTCATAGAATTTAAATAAATTCCAAAATATTTAAGAAATATTAAAAAATGTCAGAAAAATAAAATAAAATAACAAAACCCAACCAATTTGATAAATAATATAAAAATTTAATAAAATACTTTATAAAAATTTAAATATTATGAATAAAATCAAAAAAAATTAAAAAAATAAGAAAGTAAAATTTAAAATAAAAAATCCTTAAATACATCAAAAGTGTATATATTATATTTTAAGAGATTAAAATATATAAAACAAAATATTGTCTCACGATTTTACAAAGAAGAGTTTTATCTCTGGTAAACAATATTTCATATATTTATCTGTATAAAAGATTGCCTATCATAAATCTGTGAGAGTTAATCTTCGATTTATCAAGGTTACCACCAATTTAAGTACAAAAAAAAGAGTGTGCGTGTAACCTTTACGCGCGATTGAAGTAAAACTTGTTGACGTACGTATCGGAAAATAAATATTTAATTACAATTCAATCATATTTATTGCCTATATACTTTACAAAAAAATGAGATGTTATATTTATATTATTCATTAGAAATAGGAATTTGAAAGTTATCATTATTTTTTTTATATATGAAATAATAGGTTTATGATAACTAAAATGTGAAACATAGATTTTACTCTCTAAATACCATTAATGTATTTGAAACCGTTTGAAAATTTCATAAATAAATTTCGAACATTTAAGCTCCTCCCATAGCTGAAATTACACAGTTACTTCCATCAGAATCTTCCGTTAGAATCTAACGTTAGAGTAACCCCTAGTCGCAACTAAAGAAGTTTTGCTTCAATAATAGGTAAACAATATTAAAAATATACACACCTTACGTTTAGAATGTGTGATTTTGTAGCTGTATCTACCTTATTGTAATACATCACAACACAAGAGCCTTCGATAGTTAGATAACCATTTCATTTTGTATCATTTTATAGCATATTCCATAAAATTTAAAATTCTTAGTTAAGTTTGTTTCCTTCACGTCTACGAAGGATCCTGACTAGTGGTTTTATGGCCTTTATGGCTACCTAACCAAACCTAAAATAAGTATAAGAAAGTGTTAAAATATTTCGAATATTATTATTTTATGAACAAAAACGTGCAACATGCTTCTTTACTCAACGTAAAGATTCCGTATAAACAATTATTTACTATCATAATATGTATGTATATAAACTTACTTAATCAAATCATAATGAATGTGGCTGTCTCGTCATTTTTTCATTTTTGTCATTTTTCTTCAAATCTTTCTGGCGCTTATAATATGCCCTTTGACGTTCACAATTTCTTTTTCTTTTTAGCTCTTTAAGTCTATAAAACGAAAATAGCTAGGTATAAATAATAGGTATAAATAATAAGGTATAAATAGTGTAATTACACACCAAAAATAAAATGTATGCATATAGATTATAGGTACTCACTATGTTCATTCAATATTTTTTCATCACTTTCTTCATTAATAAATCCACTTTGTTTATTCATATTTAATACAAACACTTTATACACAAAAAACTACTAGCAATGTATTTTGGTTGACAAGATAAAAAGCTGTCAATTCATTCAATTACAGATTTAATTTTATTTAATATAGTAGGCAGAATCGCATGAGCGCCGCCAGGATTATTTTCATCTACACACTATTATGATCTAATATATATAGAATGTAGAATGATTTGGACAGCAACCGCGACGCCTTTAGTTTTTATTCAAACAATAATTTAATAAAAAAATTAAAAAATATATAATTTTCTGGTAAATTCAGGTATTTTTTTCCATAGCAGGGGGGTGCAAGCGCACCCTCTTGCACCCTGCTGCCGGCGCCCATGAAAAATCGTGTCAGGTATTTTGTAATTAGGTTTTGTTTCCGGTTTCTGTTATTAGAATGACGTCACGTCCGTTAGAATAACGTTTTTACTCCTAGTCTCGCTAAAGAAGTTTTACTTCAAAAAATATTTCAATTATTCATAAAATTTCCTTGTGGATTGCCTTTATTTGGAAAACGAAAAAACAATAATATCAATGTATAAAATCTTTATACAATGGTAATACTAAAGTGTTTCAATAGTTCCAGGCTAGTTTCAACTGTTTCAACCAAAACTGTAGCGAAATCTTAGCACAGTTTTAATAGCAAAATAAACAGTTTTATATCAATGGAACACTTTTTTACTGTCACAACCACTGTTTTTAAATCATAAAACACTGTATGAGTCAATAAAATTTATTACAATAGTTTCAAAAGTAATTAAAACGGTATTCTATCATTATTACAGTCTCTAAGTTAAAATTATGATTTAACTACTCACTGAATATATTCCTATCTGCCAGTACCAACAAAAGTCTCAACAGTTTCAGACCAGTTCAAACTCTTACCTAAACTGTAGCAAATTCTTAACTTAATTTTAATAGTAAAATAAACAGTTTTAAATCATTGGAACACTTTTTTACAGTAACAAACACTGTGTATAAATCATATACAGCGTATCAAATTCTTAAATTTGTTACAACAGTTTCCAAAGTAACCAAAACGGTAATCTATTCTTTAGAAGTAAGTTCAATTTGTACGCTGTTGGATTAAACTCTTAAATGAACATATACCTATATGTCAGTGCGAACAATGGTGATAGTAATATGTCTCAATAGTCACTAGTCACAGACCAGTTCCAACTGTTACCAAAACTGTAGTAAAGTCTTAAATTAGTTTTAATAAGGATACCCGCCTTGTAACATAGCGGGAGATAGAGGCATCTTTGGGCACTTCAAGGACCTCGATCCAAAAAATCCTACATGAAGAACTGGGCGTTTGAAGTTGGTTTTTCAATATGGATCTTTTAGTTGCTTACAGAAAAGCAAAAACAGGTTCGCGTCAATTGGTGCCAAAAGCTTTAAAAAAGTATAGTATTGTTAGTGTTTCAGGATAAGGAAAAACCAACAAAAATGATCCGTTCTCGATGAGTGTCAAAGATACTGGTAGCAACTTTTGTGTCAAAATCTGGTTTTGTCGCAACGATTACTTCCGATTGGTATATAAACGTTTGTTAACCAGAAGTTATAGCAAAACTCCGACAAAGCAACACAACGGAAAATCATCCTACATAAGTACAATGCAAATGCTCACACTGCCCAAGAGACAATCGAGTTTTTGGAGCTTCAAAATTTCAAAAATTTAATGCATAAGCAGCGATTCCAGTCGCCAAAAGAACCTAAAATGCCTTTAAAACAGTAATTTTGCAGGTTAAGATTGGAATAACTGTTATACCAATTGGTTTGAACGTATGCAAAAGTGTATCTATCTTGGTGGGACATATTTTGATAACCAATAAAGTACTTTAAGTCTACATCTATTAGTCTTTATCGCTATATGCAAAACTAAAAAGACAACCCTCGTAACTGTAACTAAAATGTATTGCAACAGTTTTAAATATATTAGAACAGTCTCGAACTTAAAATTTAATATCTGAAAAAGAGTCCAAATTTCCGATTTTTCATTTTGATTTATTTATTTAATGAAAACTACGAGGAGCAGTCCAATTGTATGATAAAATGATTCAATTTAATATGTTTAATATAAATAAAAATATAAACTATTAACTGAAAAGGTACCCTAAGGGAACCAATTTTTATTTACACTATACCGCATGAATTTACAATTACATTTTCAATTATGTCTCGCTTTTAATTAAACAACTTAGTATTATATGACGTAGTTTGACAAACAAACTATTTATTAAATTTATACACCTACAGTTCAACTAATCATCAGGAGATAATTGGTTGGAATTCCACTACAAGAATATTGATGAAAATACAAACAATCTTAATATTTATGTAGTTAATCAAAAAGTTTGAAGTATTTAATCTTCGTTTATACCATTTAAAATAATGTATATATTCAAGACATAAATATTTTTCGTGTAAAATGTAGTAAGAAGCTGTTATAAATGGAGATTACAAGGTCATTGAAGATACAGGTGGAAGTAAGATGTATCTATTTTAAATATATACCAGAGAGATAGAAATAGATTACTTATACATATACAATGAAAAAAGATCGACAGGAAGTATAAATAAAAACTGCAGAAACATTATGGCCCAGCGTTGCCTCATGGCATTCATGGCAACATACATTTATATCATCAGTAGGGCAATTTGAAGAAGATCGCATAAAAAAATTGAGGTGGAATAGTTTTCGGTTCTCATGCGTACCTGGTACCTGGCTCTGTTGTTGTTATTGTTATGTTTCTTTTAATAATCAATTCTACTGAAATTAATAAAAATGTATAATGTCTACACAATCGTTTATTCTACAATCCAATTCGTTGTTAGTATTCTGGAACCTGTAATCGTTACAAAATATAGAACATAGAACATCTATTGTTTACAGTTGAGGTAATCTTTTGTCCTTTCTTTTCGAAGCGTGTTCGGCTAGTGCCTTATCCTTATAGTTTACTTTATTCTTTCTTCGGGTTGTTGATTTTACTCAATATAGATTTACCTCAATCTTTTTTACCAAGGTTTTTTCAGTACATACATAATGTTTTTACAGAAGTTTTATTCTACTAAAGTTTCGTTTTGGTTTTTGTCGTTATACTGGTTGCCTATATTTCGATACCGATATAAAACTTTTGCCATATTTGCCAATTTTAATGATCCCTATCTATGGGGGCGCGTAACCAAGGGTACCGGGTGGAAAGTAGCTTATTTCCACCCGTGACCGCTTTCCACCCTGGTTAACAATTGTCTCCTTTCCAACTGTTTTGTAGGGTGGAAAACCGTCCATTTTTTAACGATTGTGAGTAAAAGTTTTTTTGTAAATTATTTTTTATCAATATTGTAGGTGCCAGAATCCACAAACCAATAATTGTATTAATAGGAGGTTCATATTCTTGTAAATATATATGTAAGAATATCAGGATTAAATTCTTTCGTTCATTAAACGCTTGCTCGTTCGTGACTAAAGAGACGTTCTATTCCATTGCATATAAAATGACATATGCCTAGAAATATTTATTTTAGTAGTCAGGTAACCAATTCCATGCAACTTGCATCTATTCGAGATAAGTGTTGAGTGCATGTTTTGCTAAAAAACTGCTTTCAGTCCACCACACAACGTCTTGTTTTTGTCTTTCACTTCTCTAAAAGTAGGCCGTCGCTCGATCGCATCGACTATCAACATTTAGTGGCTGGCAATCAAAGAGCGCGGTAGTCGCACGCTTAAGTATTATTATTTTTTTTTCGATTTTATCCGCTGTAGCACGTTTTTTTTCTTTAAGTTTTAACTTTGTCGTTAGTTTTATTTTGAATAAATTTTGTGATACGAAAGCACGTGTTTGATTATCCGGTACGGAAATGGTGCTGTTTGCGCGATGCACAGAAATGGACGACACGGTAAGTGTGCTTTTTTATCTTAATTAATTCTTGGTTTGGTATATTCTTGGATAGACAGCTGCTACCAGATGGCTGAAAGAATAATTAAAGATGATTATTTACTACGTTATTTATTAGAAAAAAAATAATATGTGATTAATGTTAAAGTGATACACCCTGTATAATTCATTTCTTAAATTCTGTTAGGTACCTACACCCTCTACTTTTAAATTTAATTTAAAACAAATAACGCTAAAAAATCGTTTGAAATTAAATACTGAATATTACTCTTTTGTATATACAGGGTGTTTCATTTACAATACCAAATCGATCAATCGAAATCGAAATATTATTAGTCAAATTGATACTAATCTTCTTTTTGAGATGTTGATGGTTTAGATGATACAGGGTGGTGAAATTTAAAGTACATTTACATTTTTGATCTTAAAGTTTTATTTGCATATTTGATCTCACATCAAATGAAAGTTGTAGAAGAGGATGTATGTATGAAAAATGTGATATTATGTTTTTTATTGAATGCATGGGTTTTGAAAAAATCATATTAAATGGTTTTCCTACCTCAAAACACAAAAACTAAAACTTATATACACTGTTACTCGCTATACTAATTTTTTTTCTATAAAATAAATACTCTAGTCAACATGTTCAAAAGCGTGAAAAATTAAAATAAAGGTCCTAAAAATATGAACGATAACTCATTGGATTTGGAATCACCTCTAGAAAAATGTTTTTGAAGGAATTTTGTGCGGGCAAAAAATTGCAATTGCAATTAACAAAATAAGATGAAAAAAATTATATTTATGTTTTTGTTAATAACTCGAAAAATATTAATATTTAAGCAATTTTGAAAAAGGCTCGTTAAAGGGGAGGAAATTTCCGAAAAAAAGTCCGTACTCCCGGAACTCTATCTCCATTATTTGTAATTTTAATTTGAAAATAGGCCTCCGCGCGGCTTCTACGGTGTTCGCGCGCCGCCTCTAAAGGGGGTTTATCAGATAAAATATTTTTTTATGACATAAAATGTTTTAAAAATTTGAAAAAATTCTAGTATTTTTTTGATATATACGAGGTTAAACATAAATGTATAGTATTTAGCTGTTTTTATTAGTTTTTGCAAATATCTCAAAAACAATTTAATTTATGAAAAAAAGTAAAATATACTTTATCCAAAAAAGCATAAATGTATTTTTTTGAGATATACAGGGTGAAACAGAAATATTTCGCAAAAAATAAAAAAACTTTCATAAATGTATTTTTCATAATTTGCGCCCTCGTACTATTTTTGATCAACTTGATTAAAAATTTGCATAACTCAAACCAGATTCAAATGCTCATACCTGGATGGAACAGAGGTGGTAAGAACGTGACAAATTTAAAAATTAGTATGTGTTTTTTCAAACTGTGATCAACAACAGCCCCTTGTTTAATAACACTACTAATTCTAGTTCTTGGTAGTTTTGGTAATCCCGGGATACGATTTAAAGCAGAGGTCGCCAAAATGGTCTATTTGATAAAAGCAGGGGTCGATATGAGTCAGGGGGGTCAATGGGGTCCAAGAAAAATGAATTTTTATTATGCAAATCTCACATGTTGTTGTTGTTTGGCTTTTAGTTTATTTTAATTAATTTAATTAACAATATTAAGTCTATAAGTACAATAAATAAATTTAATTTCGATTAAGTTTCTTCTGTAATGGCCAGTCTCTGGCTTTTATATCCGTTTCTATCCTCTGTGATTGGATGGATTTGTTGCTTATGTTGATTAGTACCTATACCCGTTTTCAGATACGTCTGTTAAGCTAGCACTGGAAAATGAGCAAAATCGATAATTACTTTGCTTAATATTTAGTGCTAATTTTATGCCAGTATCGCAAATTTTGTGCTCTTTTAGATTTTCAGAAATTGCAAAAACTGCTAGCTTTATATAAAGCTAGCACTGTATATGTCTAGAATTCTACATCAGAATGACTCCAATTAATAACTATTTAGTTCTCATTTAGTGCTCTTGATTTATGCAAAAAATATTTAATTTTTTTTGTGAATAAATATTCTTTTAATAGTTAAGTGCTAGCTTAACAAAGTAATATCTTTAAGATAGATAGAGGTTAACCGGAGCATCAAAATTACATGAAAATTTAGTGCTCATTTAGTGCTCTTATTTTATGCAATAATAATTTAATTTTTTATTTGAAAAATATTAACACTGAAGAGGTGCAAATAAAGGATTGAAATTTTGTATGAACAATATTTAAAACTTAATCCCTTTTCTATAAAAAATATTTTACAGAGACCTACAGATAAAATGTAAAAAATGTTGTTGAAAGTCTTGGAAAAACGTTGAAAATCGTAAAACCGTAAAAATGGTTAAAAATTTTAAAGTTTTTGTTTAAAAACGTAAAAATTGTTGAAGATTTAAAAAATTTAAAATTCATGAAAAATTGTTACTATCTTGAAAATGGTAAAAAATATCGAAGATTATAAATAAATCTTGAAAAACGTAAATGTTTGTAAAAAATCCTTGATATCATTAAAATTTGATAAAAATGGTTAAAAAACTGTCAAAAATCATAAAATCATGAAAAAAAGGCAATCGTGAAAATTGATGAAAATAGTGAAAAAATGTTAAAAATCCAGAAAAATTGTCGGAAATCATGAAAAAAAAGTTAAAAATTGTGAGAGTCGTTAAAAAATTATAAAAAATATTTGAAAATCTTTATATAATGATAAAAATCGTGAAAGACATTCTTGATATCTATATATGTATATAAAAATGAATGTTTGTCTGTATGTACTCGATGAACTCAAAAACTACTGGAACGATTATTATGAAAATTGGTATATATATATATATATATATGTATTTTTCCACGGAGAAGGTTTGTATGATATGCTCATTGATGCCACTCGCCACTAGGTGGCGCTGCAAACTAGCAACTTCTGCCCCGTTCAACTGATTGTCATGAAAATTGGTATATATATATATATGTATTTTTCCACCGAGAAGGTTTGTATAATATGCTCATTGATGCCAGTCGCCACCAGGTGGCGCTGCAGAGTAGCAACTTCTGCCTTCTGCCCTGTTAACCGATTGTCATGAAAATTGGTATGCATATGTATTTTTCCACGGAGAAGGTTTGTATGATAAGCTTATTGATGCCACTCGCCACCAGGTGGCGCTGCAGAGTAGCAACTTCTACCCCGTGCAACCGATTATCATGAAAATCAGTATGATGATTTTTAATGGGTTTGATGAATATGATATTCGTATTAATAGAAGTTACCACCAGATGGCGCTTCCATGTATCAAGTTCAATACTGATTAACAGATATCTAAGTATACCAATTCGTATAAATATAAGTTCGAAAAATATATTTTTGGTGCGATAAGTAAAATAAAACTATAAACTTCCTTTCCTTCTCTATCTCTTCTTCTCTTTTATTTTTCTCACATTTATTTTAGTTGTTGGCGTAGCAACGCGCGCCAGGTAGGTACAGCTAGTTCTTGATAAATTGGTGAAAATGTGAATACAATGTTAAAAGTCATATAGGGAACTTAAATTGTAGAAAATTGTAAGAAATTCTTAACAAGCTTGAAAAGTTGATAAAAATGATTAAAACTGTCAAGTATCATAAAAAGATGTAGAAAATCGTAAAAAAAGTCGACAATTGTGAAAAATAGTCGAAAAAAAAAAAAAGTGTTAAACCACAAAATATTGAATATCCTGAAAAATATTGAAAAATTGTCGAAAATAAAATAAAAAAGTGGGTACATTTAAAAGACAAGTAAATATAAAAAAATGGAGAAAAATAAAATTGTAAAATCGAAAAAAAACGAACAATATCACAAAATTTGTAAATAGAAGAAATATGTAAGAAATAAAAAAAACTAATAAAGTAACAAACGCGTATACAAATTACAAAATATTTAAAAAATAGTAAAAAGCTGTAAGTAGAAAACAAAAACAGTACCTAATAAAATCATGAAAATCAAACGAAAAAAAAAACAAGAAAAAATTGTCAAAATTAGAGAAAATAGAAAATGAATAAAAAATCATTGAAACGAAGTTCACCGGGTCAGAATTGACCAATTAAGATACCTTAGATATTTTAAGAGGTAGGGTATTCTTAAATATAAACAAATATATTGTAATGATTTATTTATAATTTTAGTCGCGTTAATTATTATTATCTTACAAAGTTCAAATATTTCTAAGGGTTATCTGCTTTAATTGATACGATACATGACCCTTAAGAAGTAAATACTACAATTACAAAAAAAAGAGATCATTATAATTTTCTTAATTGGAAGAATCTACACCTACGTAATAATTAGTCAGTTTCTGTATTTCTAAATTTGTTGCATGTATGTATATAAAAATGAAGAAACTGAGTAGAATATAACGAAGAGAAATAAATGTAAGTTAAAAATTGATAATTTTCGTAATGTATATGTATATGTTTTTAAAATTAAATTTAAAAGCGTATTTTTCGTTTTTAATAATACAATTCTGTATTTATTTTGATATTTGTTTTGATTATTTATTTCTTATATGATGTAATACTGTTATTTTATTGCAACTACTTGTTTATGTGATTTTTTTAAATCTACTTTTACGTGGTCACACCTTCTTCTATTGGAACGAAGTTCCCTTTCGCGCGTTACGACTGAGACTAGCCGAAAAAAATTCAGACCAAAAAATGTCACGACACGACACGACCGACACGACACACGCATGTTTCTCTGTCTCTCTCTCTCTCTCTCTCTCTCTCTGTCATAGATAGATATATCTTTATTTAAATAGGAAACCCTAATATACATAAATACTAATAAAAGTACAATGAAAAAGACACTAATTTAAATTAAAAGAAAATTTACATTAAAAAGAAAATACTGTAGAAAAAAAATAAGTACCTATAATAGTATTATATTTTATTTCATCCTGTTTTTATAAATTAAAAATTCATAAACATTTTAAAAATAGTTCGTAACTTGACTAGTTAGGTACTTACGTCTAATTACCTTAACTGTCAGTTACTGTCAAATATTTTAAAATTTTGTATTAAATTGTTAATTTCTGTTTTAAAATAAATTGAAATAAAAAGTAATTTTTGGTATATGTATGTCATCTAAACCTCTGGTACTGTATGAATGGACACTTTTGTTAAAAGAAACGAACTGTTGAAAATATTCAGGTAATAATGGATTTACTATTTTCTATTTTGCTTTGAACAGTGTAGTGTCGCGACTTTGTTAAAAGTTTATACAGGTTTTTTGTAGATAATAAATAATAAAATAATAACAATAATGTATCGTGACAGTGTTTCTTCACAAATTCCGGATATTGCTGATGGAGTTAGGTAAGTAGAGATTTTATACAGACAATAATAAATGCTTATGTATGTATAAACACCTTGACACCTCTTACTTTTTTTTATCACTTCAAGGAAGATTACCTACTCGAATTTGTAATTTACGTTATTAAAGTTACTTTTTTTGGCGCGTTAGGGAAAAATGATGAGGGTAAATTTTCAGCATTCGCGCACACACCGTCACGAAAAACCGACAGCATAAAATTAGCTCTTGACTATAGTCAACATTTTTTTTTTTGAGTTTTTAATATTTATTTGATATCTATCAATTTTTTTTAAATCCACTTTAAATGACAGTTTTGCGCTGTCTAAATGCAACAACAATAAAAGGCCATAAATGTAAATAATGCTCGTAAAGAATTGAGCATAATATTTTTTATGATATTTAAATAAAATTTGTTAAACTAGATGATGCGTTATAATAAAACGTTTAGGAAAAATTATGAGGATAAATTTTTACGATGCGTTCGCACACCGTCACGAAAAATCGACATCATGAAAATAGCTGGTCAACATTTTAGTTTTTGTTACGGTTGTAGAATTGAAATTTTGAATTAGATTTCCACTTGTTTTCTTAACTATGGTCTTTTTTTGATTATTTGTATTAAGACGTAAAATTTATTTCATATTTATTGTTACTTTCCTATTTTTTATGACAACCTACTATAAATGTAAGTTTTACTATACAGACTATAAAGGCTATACAATTTATTAAAGGAGATGATGGATTATAATAATATATTTGGGAAAAATTAAAAGAAAATTTCTTACGAAGCGCGCGCACACCGTCACGAAAACCGAGCATACACTATCACGCAAAACCGACACCATAAAATATTTTAAATTTTTTTATCACTGAAATATTAAATTAGATTTCCCCTTTATTCTTAATTGTAAATTTTTTTATTATTTGTATTTCCATTCAATCTTTTCTGTCTCTTCTTCCGATTTGTTGTTTTGTCAGGTTTTTCTATAGACATTTCAGCTATTTTTTTCTTTCTTAATTTTGCTTATTTTTTTATTGTATGTATTTCTTTTCAATCTTTTCTGTGTCTTCTTTCAATTTGTTGTATTGTCAGGTTTTTCTATAGAAATGTCTGCTATTTTTTCTTGGGAGTGATTAACTTTTTCAGGTTATATCCACTTCTTTTGGCGCGAGAGTAAATTTTTAAGATGCGCGCACACCGTCACAAAAAACCAACACTATGAAATTAGCAAGTCAACAGTTTTTTTCGTTTGTGATACTGAAGTTTAAAATTAGATACCCAATTGTTTTCTTAATTTTGTTTATTTTTTACTGTTTCTATTAAGATGTAAAATTTACTTGATATTTATAATAATTTTTCATTTTTATCATTTAATTTACTCTAAATGTCCATTTTGCGCTGAATAAATAAAAGGCCATAAATGTGAATTAGTTTTCGAATAATTTCTGTATAAAATGTTTTTTTTAATTATTTACAATTAATATATCATATTGCCTAATTAAAAATTTAATGATTTAATGGTCATTTACTGTGGTTATAAGTGATACATAATACTTTGAGTACGTTTGTAGAAAATTATTTATTTCAAGAATGATTTTTATTTGGTTACACCAAAGAAGTATAACTTCTCACGTGCTCTCATTAGTACACGAACACGTTTCTTTAAATAATAATTTTACGATTTACCCCTAATTATATAAAATTCTGTTAAAATAAAAACTGCATTATATTCTTGTTTATAATTTTTTATTATAAAATATAAACATTTGTATCTAAAAACAGATCTTTAATAAATTAAATCAGGATATAATAAAATACTAAAACGAATCACGGTTTTTTCACAATAGGCCATGTATCGTGCACGGTTTATTATTCTAAATAGAAAAGTAAATGAAATATTGTAACTAGAATAAATTATAAATTTTAATGTTAGCGAATCAATTAAATCGATAAAATTACGTAACATTGAAATAATGTCACTTATATACTCGGTTTTTCCAGCTATTTTTATTGTCATGTTCTTTGTAATGGAGTTTGTTTAGTCATTTTGAATTCAAGAGCTAAAAATATGATTTTGCATATGATCTTACGGTTTTTCTCTTTGCTCCTTCCCGGACGTTTTCACGGGTTTTCCATATTGATTTCTTCGGTTCCGAATTAATTGTTACTACCCACAGATCGATTTTTATCTATATTTTAAATCTATAAACAAGTACTCTAAAACCGATATTGTAGCAAGACGATAAATTTCATTTATGCACGACCAGGCGGTAAAGTACAGATTATTACATACATTTAGCGGGCGTGAAGTGCCACTTTAGCGCCCGTGGTCTACTTTACCGCCCGCCGGAAGATAAACTGTAAATGGCGGGCGGTAAAGTAATTTTTTTGTCTTAAATATTGAAAAACTTGCAATCATCTAAACTGACAATGAGTCTAAATAAAAATTGCCACCACCTATTTTGACTTTGTAGGGTATAGCGACAACATAGGTATATATATTATTGTTGCTGACAGATAATATTTTACATGTGACAGTAGAATTTGACATTTCAAATTTGGCATTTGACAGTTGGAACTTGACAGTTGACGTTTGATATTTGACAGTTAGCAGTTGACATTTGATAGTTGCCATTTGACAGCTGACATTTGTCAGTTGACAGTTGACATTTGACAGTTGACATTTGTCAGTTGGCATTTGTCAGTTGATATTTGACAATAGACTTTAGTCAATTGACAGTTGCCATTTGACAGTTGACTTTTTTCAATTGACAGTGCAATTTTTTTTATAAAAGATTATTAAATCGGTCGTGTATAAAAGTTTGTATGTATTTGAGGCGTAAACAGCGTTTATGGACCTGACGTGTTAATAGCCCTCGCCTGCGGCTCGGGCTCTTATTTACACGTTGCGGTCCATAAACGCCTGTTTTACGCCCTTGATACATAAATAACTATTATGATGCCGGTAATCAAGATAGTTGAAGGTAATTTTGAAATTTTAGAAAGTATACAAATAATAATATAGTAAATGACATTAAGAAGAAATTGAAAAAATGTCGCATCCAGCAAGACTCGAATCCGCAACCTTTGCCTCTACGCGGCAACGCTCTAACAATTAACCTATGTAGGCTTAGTAATTATTTCGCTTTTTATTCTTAAATTTAACTTACTTACTCACTTTTACCTTAAGCACATATAGCATGACGTTAATGAGAGAGGGTTTGGCAAATCGACAATTGAAACATCAAACTCTAAGGCACTTTTTTTGTGCCCTGTCTTATATTTTTATTCGGTTAGGAGACCGGAACTATCGATTTGTAGTAAACGATAATTTAAGCGTAACACAGGATTTGCAAAAAAGCTAGATTGGAAAAAGAAAAACTAGCTTGCTCACACTTCAGTTATGCATGGTTATGGCTAAAATCCACATACTACACTTATATGTATGTATGTATGTACGTATGGTTGTATGTATGTATGTATGTATGTATGTATGTATGTATGTATGTATGTATGTATGTATGTATGTATGTATGTATGTATGTATGTATGTATGTATGTATGTATGTATGTATGTAGGTATGTATGTATGTATGTATGTATGTATGTATGTATGTATGTATGTATGTATGTATGTATGTATGTATGTATGTATGTATGTATGTATGTATGTATGTATGTATGTATGTATGTATGTATGTATGTATGTATGTATGTATGTATGTATGTATGTATGTATGTATGTATGTATGTATGAGCGAAATTAGGGGTGACAGATACACCTAGATAAGATCTATTGTGTCCCCCTTTTCTTGCTATAATTCTCATGTTTCCTGAGATTTATAGCGGCTCTTTTAGTCCTATACTTATTTTTTAGAAAGTTTAGGATATCGTTGGGCTTCAAGTAAGGTAAATCTATCTCTTCTATTTCTTATGATTTTAGGTATCTGACCCCAGAATTACGTAATTCAATGCATTCTGAGAGTATGTGTATTAAGGTTTCGTTCACTTCCTCACAGAATCTGCACTTTGCTTCATCTACAATCCTAGTTTCTTTATGTGTCCTCTTAATTGACACTGCTCGGTTATAATATGAAGATTCTTCTTACTAAGATTTAGACAGATTTTGCTTGTAGTTTTACAGGGGGTCTTCGAATGTCTTAGTCCTTCTAGATCGTCCCAGTACATGGATTTTTCTTTATCCACTCCTGGTCCCAGCTCCTTCTTTTGCCAGCTAATCTGCTGTTTTGTTTCCTTTTATTCCTATGTGTCCTGGATTCCATAAGAGGATAACAGTGTTATTTTGACATAATTCATTTAGTTTACCTAGGCATTCCCAGACTATCTTTGAACTGATTGTGTGTGAGTTTAGAACTTTGATGGCTCCTTGACTATCTGACATGATTACAATCTTTTGTCTACGATAGTTCCTTTTTAAATTAAATTATACACAACTTTCAATGGCACGAATTTCCGCTTGATAGATGCTTGCGTATGTATGTCCAAAAACCCTTGCTCCTGTTACTTTATCTGTCTTGGAGCCATCTGTATATTATTTTCTGGCATTTTGGTTTAGCCACTATATGGTATCTTTGTCACATTCGGTTTTGTGGTGAATTTTCTCACAAAGTTCAATTTCTTTGGCATGTCATCTTAGGGCACTTTTTTAAGTTAGGTTTCTTTTTCCTTGTAAGTGGTCTTGGTAGGGTTGATCTGTACTTAATTGGCTATGTAATTTATGCCCTAGATATGCCTCCTCCCAATGATTTTGTCCGTTTCTAAATCCAAAAATTTTACTTGTGAGACTACTGATCAAAGAGCTGATAACATAGACGTTTATATTTTGCAGAGAGACACGAAGACTATTATTTGGTAGGGTTAAAAAAGTTAAAAAAAGACCTCTTAATTTAAAAACAAAGTATGTTGGATATATAAAAATAAATTATAAGACAACCTTTGTAGAGGTCAATACCACACCTTTTATTAATTATAAGATGCGGTTTTAGTAATTATATGAAAATCAAGGGATTTACTAATTTTTGAATAAATAAATACATAATCTCCTGTTTTAGTTACCAATAAAAACAACTTATATTCTATCAATTATCAAATAGTAGGTACATGTTTTCATTACAAATTGAATTATGATAAGATTTTCATGGATGAGTCACAAACCAATTTTATAGTAAAACAATTAAAATTTTAACATAAAATTGATGGGTGTTTTTCAACCATCTATCTATAGTATTTACTTCCATTCAACAAACTGATTCATTCATTATTTCACCGGTTTTTGTTGTGAACTATTGTGAGATTACAGTTAGAAATTTTGATTGTAAAATATTCGGTAAGTTTTTTTTATATCTGTATTATAAAGAAAATATAATATAATCTAAACATATTTCATTATTAATAATAAGACAGTTATTGTTATATTTAAATATAGTATTTAAGTGGGTGGTAAACACGATATTTTATTTTTCAATGTTCGATTTTAATTGACTTATATTTGCATATAAATAAGTACATAAGAATATCAATATTATTGTGTTCATAACTCAGTTATTTTTGAAATAAAACTTTTTTAGTTAGGTTATAAAATCGAATTTATGGAGAGTGAGTTAGATTCATATCAAAACCGTTCGAATATATTGACTGATACTAGAGATACTCGCGCCTTATAATTTTGTATACTATTTTTGTTGGGAGAAAAAAATGACGAGGTTAAGCGTTTAGGATGCGTGCACACCGTCACGACAAACCGACATAATGAAATTAGCTATACCCTATTTCAAAAGGGCTACAAGGTGATCCGTCAATAAATTCTGTCACTTCCCTAGTCGGCATTGCAAAATTCTCTCATTTCATAAGAAGCAGGTATTACACCCTATTTTATAGGATTAGCCCATTGTTATCGACCAATAAACACTGCGCCAGAGGCGCGATAGTGGGATAATTATTAATGCATTTATAAAAATTATATTAAAGGAAATAAAAATTATATAAATTTAATATAGCAGAACAGTGTTATGAAAAAAGTATGAAATGTAACAATAAAATATATATACGAAACGAAATCGGAAAATACTCACAAACACACACGAACAAACTTACTTGGAACTTTACGTATATTTACACTACAATTAAATTATTCTATATCACCATATTCTTCGTCATCCAAAGAACTGTCATCATCCCCTGGCGTTATAATTACAGGGTCAACCACCTGATCGACCAGGTTGTCCAGTTCCCACATTTTATCTACCTCTTTAAAAACATGCTGGATTGTTTTTTGCCAGTTCTCTGATGTGATTTCCTGAATGGCTTGATCAAACAGTACCTTGACATCTTTCATTTTAAATGTGGTATTGTTTCTTGCAACAAATCCTTAAAGTTGTGCCCATATAAGTTCTATTGGATTTACTTTAATTATTGAGTTTAATAATCCTAAGATTTTATGACACTTCGTGATTTATTACTTTATACTCTTTTCAAATAGGGTATGGTCAACATTTTAGTTTTTTTGTTTTTGATACTGATTTTTTTTATCATTTGTATTAATGGTCAAGGCAATAAAGCATTAAACCTCCGGAATACCTGGTGCACAGGATACCTAGGGTTTATCTCGTATACTAGAGTTTTCGGTAAATTTATAATACAATTAGTCAAAACACAATACTCGGGGGTTTTCAGCCTCGCTGAAGACGAATATGATATCCAAAATAATCTCCAAATTACCTACCTGGTGACTAGGATACCTATCGTTATTTTATTTTAACTTTGGAATGTGTACACTTGCCATTGAATCCACGTAAGTCACATTTCTTAACCCATCGTAAAAACGTGGAGATTAATAAGTTTTGCGAAAAACAGGATAAACAATTTGATTTTGGAAAAAGTTTTGATCAATTAGGCCGATCTTTAGCGTACTTTTCAACAATAAAACTCGCAAATTTAGAAACTTTTAAACAGATTTTAGTCAACGTCGAACTTAATTGGCCTATTAACAAATTATACTTGGAATTTATATAAATTTCTACCTGTACTTTATCGTTAATTGTTTTGTATTTTTTAAAGAGTTTTACGATGATAAACTAACAGTTAAAGATCTGCCTTCGATTGAATTGGTTTTAAAGTCGTTTGAGTCTCCAGTTTGTATAAAAAACTTTTATTTTAACTTTGGAATGTGTACACTTGCCATTAATTCAACGTAAGTCATATTTCTTAAGCAGACCCTTTCCAGTAGTTACCTGAAGGTGGCAAATCCCTATAATTGTGTTAGAATGATCGACAAATCGAAGCATAGAAAAACATATCTCAGGATAAAGAAAAAATCAGAAAAACTCCAAACATCAGAATGAAATAACTTTTATACTGTATTCATTTGAATTTATATAAAATATAAACAAAGACTAAATAATTTCAATCGGTTATATCTCAATTGTATTGTGTCTAAATATTTAATTAAAAAAATAGTTATACGTTATAATATAACAATAGTTAATTGTAGGTTCGCGTGAGTGAGTGAGTTTTGTATCATATTAAAAGCCTTCAAGGCCGTCCAGCTTGGTTTTCCCAAAAGCATAACGTAATCACATCTTTCTGCTATAACCAGAAGAATGTCGAGCACGATTTATTTCCTTGATCTCGAGCTTGGCTTAAGAGTTTTTAGGCAGGTCTGGTGTTGAAATGTATTTGTCATTGTTTTGTGGTAAACCATTGCCTTGAATATATATTTGTGATTAAATTTAACTAATTACAATAATCCCATAAATAGACTTAAATTTTATATAAATACAATTAATCTGTCTAGCTTAGAAAACGACAGAAATACACTTTACCGAATGAAAAATCTTTATACATGTATTTATTTATTTATTGATATATGTAACTCCAATCAATAAAATACTTCGAGTTGTTGATTCTACACTCAAGGAAATCTGATGCTAGTACAAAAAAGTTCAATTCTCTTCTTTTCCTCTTTCTTCTCTGGTGTCTATTTAATGGTCTTCCTTTTCTTGTTTCTGTTGGGTTTTAACTGCTCCTGCTTCTGTTCTGGGTTATATCCTGTTTATAATTATATACTATTGATTTAACATTTCAATTCTATTTTAATGACATATCTATATTAATTCATTAAATAATTCAAAACTCTTAATCTTAGCTACCGAGGGGTGATCCGAAAATTCACCGAAAGAGTGCATCTCCGAGAAAAATCCATATATAAAATTGTTCTCATATTCAGTTGGTAGCATTGATTGTCTGGTCCACCCAGCATTATGAATATGATATTCTGACCACCGCTCTTCCAGCCCCAAAAATTTCTTTAAAAAAAAAATTGTTTATACCTAATAAAAGAGCTTAATTTGCACCTTTCAAAAACGTATTTTTCATAATTTGCACCCTCGTACTTTTTTTTAAATTTTGCTTTACTTAAACCAGATTCTAATGCTCATATCTCACTCCCTAAAGTGTATTTCGATATGCACCTTTTACCAAAAATTTGCAATTTTAATTTTCTAATTTGCACCATCGTAAAATTTGCGAAAACGGTAACAATTAATAAAAAAATTAATAAAATCATTTCCTGGCTGATGTATAAATAACTGCGCATGCGTTCACTACCCGCAGTTACTTATTACTGACAGCAGTCCGAAACTAATTTTATTAATTTTTGTAATAATTGTTACCGGTTTTCGCAAATTTTACGATGGTGCAAATTAGAAAATTAAAATTGCAAATTTTTGGTAAAAGACGGATATCGAAAAACTCTTTAGGGAGTGAGAAATGAGTATTTAAATCTGGTTTGTAAAGCAAATTTTTAATCAAATTTATCAAAAAAAGTATGAGGGTGCAAATTATGAAAAATACATTTTTGAAAGGTGCAAATTAAGCTCTTTTAACAGGTATAAACAATTTGGTTTTTAAAGAAATTTTTGGGGCTGGAAGAGCGGTGGTGATATTCTGCAGTTATATGACGAACTGCGGAAATCCATGTGGGTGCAGGAAACATGGACTTAAGTGCCCCATTGTAGGCATAAATTGTACAAACACAGTTAGCTATTTTATTTCTTTGGAAAACGCGGATAAAGAGGATAAAGAAGAAAATGATGAAATTATATAATGATTATTAATCTTCTAAATTTGCTTCATTAATTTCGATATCATATTCGTTCTCAGCGAGCCCCAAAACCCCCGAGTTTTGACTAATTGTGTAAAATCTAGCGAAAACTCCATGAGTTCTCAGCGAGTCCAAAAACCAAAAAATTGAGTTTTGACTAATTTTATAATGAATTTACCAAAAATTCTAGAAGACGACGTAAACATTAGGTAGGTACTATACTAATTTGTTATAAAAACTGGAGGCTCAAACGACTTTAAAACCAATTCAATCGAAGGCAGATCTTTAAGTGTTAGTTTATCATCGTACAACTCTCTATAAATTAAAAAACTATTAACCATAAATAACAGGTAGAAATTTATATAAATTCCAAGTATAATGTGTTAATAGGCCAATTAAGTTACATGTTGACTAAAATCTGTTTCTAAATTTGTGAGTTTTATTGTTAAAAAGTACCTTAAAGATCGGCATAATTGATAAAAAAAATCCAAAATCAAATTGTTTTTCCCGTTTCCCTGTTCACGATTTGTTGTCAGAGGTCGTAGTTTCACCCCCCACGTTGGGCGCCAAATTTGTAACGTTACTTGTTCCTCAAAAAATTCTATATTTATCTTTTACATAAATATACAAAATTTATATTACTTAAAAAATATTGCCCACTCTAGTTCAGGTTCGTGGTCCGTAACTTAATCCAGAGTTTGATCTCTGAAATCGAGAAATGGAGCGGCCACGTACAAATTGCACTAATTAAACCCTAACCTCATTTTGGGGTCGTTTATTTTCTAAAAAAATAACTCCAAAAAAATACAACAAAAAACTATTTTTCACGGCAGTTGTCCTCTTAAATCAGAGGCATCTTATTTCAGAAATTCGTTACTTGTATGGTTTCATTTAATACAATTTTAGGTTTCAAAGAAATAATTCAAAATTTCTTCAATGTTTCTGTTTCTTTATGTACATAATAAATAAACTAAATTCGGATTAAAGTCGAAGACATGTTTTCACCAAATTTATTATTATTTTCAGAAAGTTTTAATGCGATAACCGAGGAATGTTTATAATTTTATACACACCGAAATAACTAGGTAATCTTTTTAATGGCGAACATAACAGTAACGGAAAAAAAAGTAAAACCAGACTCGTGCATTTTAAGACAGGTCCTCAATCTTTTTAGCATAAAATTACTTTCTCTTCTGGTTCTTTGAAAATAACCGTTGCTGATGAATCAATAATGTTACGAAATATTTCGTATACATGATTAATATTGTTAAATAACAATAAAATCACTTGGAAAGACACATTACAGTATTTTTTAAAAATTATTGTCATAGACAATTTGACCTATATTTTTTTACAATTTTAAGTTAATTGAACGATTGAAATTGATTTCGACATAAAATGCGTTTACTGTTATGTCTTCGCAATGGATTACTAAGCAGTTACCTACTGTTCTACTCTTCAAGAAACAACCTCAACCTGTTCGTACCGTTAGCTTAAAAGTAAAAGCTGTCTGAAATCATAACTTAAGAACATCTTCATTCTTATATAATTCTTACAATTTAACCACCGTTTTTTTCTCAAGAAAATTAGTTTATAAGAATTCATAGTTCTTTACACAAATTGTAATAATTTTCACCAAATATTATCTAAGATTAATGTCAATATCTGATATTTGCTTGAGCCCCAACTCCCGTTCCGACGAACCTTTTGGAACAGGCGACTACTGCAAGCAGCAGGAAAGCATCTTCTAGAGGAGTTACAGAATAATCTCAAGGAGACCACTTTTCTACGGGAATTAAGCCGAGAACTGTATCAACCTGGAAACCAAATTGTTTCAAGAAGAACTTGCCAAAGGGTGTTTTTAAAATGAAATTGAAATACAAGAAACCAAAGTAAAAATAAAACAGGAAAAACAGAAAAAATTGCGGATAAAACCTTAAGATAATACTTACTAAATATTGTACTATGATGCCAATATAAAATAGCGCAGTTGACATCTCATATATTTATACCAGCAATCCTTACTTAATTCAGTACTACGACACCACCGTAAGGTGGTGCAGTTTATATCTGAAATAATTAAACGAGTAATTCTTACTAAATTCAGAATCATGACGCCACGCTAAGGTGGCGCAGTTGATGTATTTATATGAGCAATTATTACTTAATTAAGCACTATGACGCCACCGTAAGGTGGCGCAGTTGATAACTTATATGTTTAAACACGCAATTCCTATTTAGTTGTATATGTGTGTATTTAGTATTTAGATCTATGAGTCCCTAATAGATGTGTAACTAATTTATCGATAAAAATCTATTCCATCATTTGATATCTAGGTAGATGGCGTTGTATTTGGAAGTATAAATTATATATTTAGAAAGATTATTTGGATTTTTCTTCGTCCTGAATAAAATAATTACTAAAAAAATATGAAAAAGTGACAATAAAAAATTAAGGAAGTCGGAAAAAATTGGGAAAAACAAAAAATAAAAAAAAATCGTAAAAACAAAATAAAACCTTTTCAAAAAATAAACAAAAAAATGAAAAACAGTAATAATCAAAAACTAGCACAATATTAAGAAAACTGATAAAATTAGAAAAAAGAATCAAAAAGCGAAAAACTTAATGAAAAAGATACTGGAAAAATTTAATATACAGAAAACTCAAAAACATGGGAAATCGAAAAAGCAAATGGGAAAACAACAAATCCTGAAAATTTACAAAAATGAAGAAAATACGATAAAAGTCAAACAAAAAAAAAAGCGAAAAAAAATTAAAAAACAAAAATGTGAAGAATCAGAAAAACAGGAAAAATTAAAAAAATGGGTAACAAACTTGAAACAAACGAAAAATAAGTTGAAATCGTTAAAACAGGAAAAAATCAAGATAGAATCAAAAAATCAAGAAAAATCGCATAATGCCAAAAAAAAAGGTAAAAATGAGAAAAAAAAGAAAATTTGAAAAAACATGATAATAACAATATTAAATCAAAAAATGAGTAAAAAACTCTGTTGCAAAAACACCCCGTAGATGGCGTTACATTTTGATTGCTAAATAATATTTGAATTTGTCTTTGTCTGGAATGTAGAAGGATCAAAAATAATAGGAAGTATAAAAAAATCGACAAATAACCGAAAAAAAAAATGAAAAACTAGCAAAAGGGAAATAAAAAATAACTCACAAAATTTTGGCGAAGAATCGAAAAACGAAGAATTGGAAAAAACCACGAACAATTGAAAAAAAAAGAAAAATGGTTACAAATGGGTAAAAAATTTATAACAAACGATGAGAACGTAAAGTAAAATGAAAAATAATCAAAAAAATCTGAAAAAACAAAGGAAAAAAACTGGAGAACTTACAAAAACAAAGAAAAAATAAAAAAAACTAAAATACACAGAAGAAAAGATGACAAAATAAAAAAAAACAAAAAAACATGAAAAACAAAAAAAAAATCGTAAAACTTAAAAAAAACTGAAAAATAAGAAAAAAAAATAATTTATTAATAATCCAATAATTTTAAATGAAACCAAATAATAAATATAGTTCTAAATTGTGTGCTACCGAAAAGAATTTACGTAGAAAAAGCTCACAATGAATGACGTAAGCGTTGTTTTAAATTAAAATAAAAATTCCTAGTAATAATAAAAGAAACGCTTCGTTGGTTTGGCGTTTTCGTACGTATGTAACGGAAAAGGACAAATAGACTGGGTATTCCATGATGGAGACAGATCACCCGAAATCAAGGTAAACGCAAGAATTGAAGAGAAAGGGAAGCATTTACGATTGTGTAATACGGAAAGAGATGCCTTCCAGTCGATTGATGAATTCGCGAACGACGCGTTTATAAGATAAATTTAATATAAAGTGCGTTTGATTGTGATGGTTTATGTGAAGGTTTTTTTTAAGGAATATGAGTGAACTTCAAGGTATTGATAATAGGTTTTTAAATTTAAACTTTAGCAAATTCATTAATAATTTTTATAAGTTTATTAAGTTTTTAATATCTTCCTCTTCTTTTTGTTTGCACAATATTTTTTGACATATCCAAAGTATCTATACCTTAATTTCGTTTATAAGCATAAAAACTAGAATAATGAGATAGGTACTGTTGATATATAAATCAGTTTATATTTGATGATCATATAAATTTTATATTTCAGGTGCTTTTTATTTTTGTCGTTATTTTAATAACAATTTAGGAATATTTATATTCGTCCATCTCTAACACTGTCCAATTATTTACACCACAATCGGATCCAATACTCTGGTTAGCGTTTTTTTAGGTTAAAAGTAAGGTAAATGCGGGTAATAAGGCTTCACTATCAAAAATACAATTTAAAATGTTCGATTCCGCTCAAGGAAACACTCTTATATGGGTCTTCAAACTTTCCGCGACACCTCAGTCGTTTTTTGCGGTCAGTATGATTACTATGATTTGATTCATTTGTGAGGAGCACGAGTAATAAAAAACCGCCCAACGGAATTTTCAGTAATTTTTGTAATACGAGACAATTATATGTAAGTAGATTTTGCCTGCGGCTTCGTTCGCATCAAATTCAGGGTAACACAGTTTCCTTTTTTTGATACAGAATAGAAAACAGAAGAGATCTTGCAACAGGACACTACTTTAATTCACTACAGTAGGTAGACGATATTATATGTCTTTTTTGCTTGTGTGTTTTTGAGTAGTCTTTGCTGTTTTTTCAGAGGTGCTTAGAGCAGCTTGACGTCCTACCTGTTCAAGTAGCCATTGCGGAGTTTTAACAGGGGTTTTCACAGCTCTTAAAGAGGCCTGATTCTTTGCGTTTCCCAGTAGTTTTTGATGAGTTTGAGCAGGTGTTTCAAAGGCTCTCAGAACAGCTTAACGTTCTGCCTGTTCCAGTAGTCTTTGCTGAATTTCAACAGGGTTTTTCGTAGTTCTTGAAGAGGCTTGACGCTCTGCATTTTTTAGTATTATTTGCTGAATTTGAGCAGGTATATCAGAGGCTCTCCTGTTCTTCCTGTTCATGTAGCCTTTGCTGAGAGTTTTCCGCAGCTCTTAAAGACGCGTGAGGCTCTGCGTTTTTGAGTATTCTTTGCTGAGTTTAAGCAAGTGTTTCAGAAGGTCTCAGATCACCTTGACGTTCTGCGTGTTCAAGTAGCTCTTACTGAGTTTCAACAGAGTTTCCGCAGTTCTCAAAGAGGACTAACGCTCTGAATTCTTAAGTAGTCTTTGCTAAGCTTAAGCAGGTATTTCAAAAGCTCTCAGAGCAGCGCCTAACGTTTTGCCTGTTCAAGTAGCCCTTACTGAGTTTTCTAATAGTCTTTGCTAAGTTTAAGCAGGTGTTTCAAAGGCTCTTAGAGCAGCGTAACTATCTGCCTCGTAAAGTAACCCATACTGAGTTTCAACAGAGTTTTTCGTAGCTCTTAGAGAGGCCTGACGCTCTACGTTTTTGAGTAGTCTTTGCTGAGTTTAAGCATGTGTTGCAGAGGCTCTCAGAGCAGTTTGACCTTCTGCCTTTTCAATTGAGCATCTTCAGAAGATTTTTGCAACCAAGCTAATCTCTTGGCATGTGCCTGAGAAGACACTCTTGTAAGGCTTGACTTGCTTTAGGAGTCATTTTAAATCAATTAAAACAGTATAGAGACAAATAAAAAAAGGAATAACAAGAAACTTATAGAATATCAAGAGATAAATAAAAATTGCGATAAGTGGTATCATGAACAATGTGTCGATGTGACAGAGGTTGATTCAGATCATTTAGAGTGACCTGATGGCTGTTAAACAAAGAAAAAGTGTTATATTTTTGAAGACTAGACTTAATGAATATATAACTGGTTACAATCTTAATTACCCAAATATTAAAGGCGAATTTTAATTATTTATGAGTGTTAAAATCTTAGTGTAACAAGGTTTTTTAAAATGTGTCATGTTTGTTTACAACAAAAACTGCCATTTTTTTAAAAAGTATATAGTTGGTTATCTGTATGTTAAATTAATATTAAAATCTGTGGATTCGGAAAGCTAGTTTTTACTATAATTATATAAATTCCTTCTTAGCTAGGCCTTATTATCCGCACCTACCTTACATTCATTTGAAGTCCAATCTAAAATTGTGTTTTTATTCTTAAATCCTGAAAACTGAGTTAACATATCTAAACAATATAATACATTATACGTCAACAGTTTTTCGTTTATAAACGTTATTGAATACGCTCAAACAGTCACGTAAAACTTCAACAATACAGTCACTGGGTGGCTTAAAACACTTATTTGTTTTCTTAATAAATTCCTGGCAAATTTATATTGGCGAATTAACTTATATATATATATAATTATATATATATATATTAGTTATTAATATTTCGCTACGTTATATTTAGAATGTGACTTTTGATTTGCTTGAATGTAAATAAACGCAAATCCTCACTAACATATGGCTACCGTACGTAGTTTATGTGTTAATTGTGTATTTCTTTAAAGTAATTTATAATTCGGTTTATATGTTTTATTTGCCATCGTCCTGGTTCATTTAGAACGTTATTTTGTATTGTTAAATGATCCATCAATAAACAACAGTTGTTTTTCTTAAACTCCATTTCTAAAGTACCATTCAGCTTATGGTTTCTTTATCTATGTTTCTTTTGTATTTAAGAAAACCAAAATTAGTATTCGTGTGATAATTTTAACCCAATAAAAGTCACTGAATTTAGTTTATTTATTCTTATTGGCTGGTAAATACTACAATATAAAAGGTAAAAATCTCTTTAAAACTCGAGTATACTATCTGAATAAAGAGAACAATATCACATAGTAATTTGCTTAACACAGCTTTTAAACGAAGCCCCAATTTTAAAACCAGGAGTTTTATCGCCTTTACTGTGTTCAATGGTAGGTGACGATCTCTTAGCAAAAAGAAGGGTTTCGTGCTCTGTACTGTACTAATAATTTAGTTATTATGGCAGTAATCTTGCTGACCATATGAAAAGTGTCTTAAACCTTATAACCACTTGGTGTTCGAATGGAGGACGTTTAGCAAAATCCTAACAAAGCAATACTCATTTCATTCACCAACAAAAGGAAGGAAGGCTTTTGGAGTCTTAAACCTAAAACTTAGTCATAAATAACGAGTGTCAGACCTCAATTGCGTATGGTGTGCTGGTTTAGTAAAACATACCAACACAACAAAAGGCTATAATAAAAAGGTATAAAGACTCGCATGTATAAAGCTCACTGGTGCAATGAGATTCTAGACCTTCTTTCCTTGCCTTTACCTGTAGAGAGGATTGCTTCGGATAGTGCCTATTGGTTAACAAGAACTATGTCTCTGGTTCCCGGTGATCTTACAGAACATCTTGGGATTTTAAAGATCGGAGTAAAAAAATCCATCTAGATGTTAGTATTAATTAATGTGTGTTAACACAAAACGAAATCGTTCAACTTAAAAAACGGTCTAAAAGACCGTATAGGGGTTACTGATCCTAATGTTAGGCTTTCAATAAACCGGAAAATATTCCTAGGATCTTCTAAGCAGAGGTATTAGCAAGTGTGCATTAAAAAACGCATCTATTAAGCCAGAATATTTATTGCTTTCGAAAGTAAAAGCTGGTTTGAATGCTCTACAATCTACCACTTTTGACCAAAACAGTCTGAAATTGCAAATAGTCTCTTAAGCAACTGGCTAAATATAACAACGTAACTTTGCTGTGGTTATCAGGGCATAAAGGGATTATCAAAACAAGATTCCTGATAGTCTCGCAAAAGAAGGACCTAGTACTCCTTTTATTGTACCTGAAACTTTCTGTTGTATCACGAAATGCCACATCATGGATGATGTTCAAGATTGGGAAAAGGAACTGCAGCTTACTGGAAAAACACTCCAGATCAGAGACAAGCAAACAGGTTAATACGTCATTCACTGCCTTTTGCAAGGTACTCTTAGGGCTACAAAAATCTAAACATAGAGTTCATACACAAAAGATTTTTTGGTCGCATTTTAGTCACCTGGGCTAATGGACCCTAGTTCTAATCTACAATCTACAAAAAGAACTGAACTTTTTTTACATTTTTTGCTCCAAGATGAAGGTTTTTATTGTTTATAATTGTGTTCTTTGGTTTATTCTGTCAACACTCTTCATTTAAGCTTTATTTCCAGATTCGTTTCTACAGTTACATGTTGTAATGTCTTTCAAGTATAGTGTAAAAACCAGCACAACACATTGGAAGATGTAAACAATCGAGTACATTAGCAGCAATAATATATCATCTAAATTATGAAATCACTTACTAATGCAATTTCTTATTTCCACTACCTCGAGTTTTATCCATCGAGAGCAGATCTGAGACTATCTTGTTTTATATCTTTATTTGATCACTAAATTGTGTAAAAACTAAAGCTAACGGCATTATAAACCATATTTAGACAGTTAAACTATAGTATACGTTATTTGTTTCAGATGCCACAAACTGTACCATCAGCAGGGTTTACTCCCCCATGTGACTACAGCAACTTTGCAGACAACTTTGATTTGTCGCTTTTGCCAGGAGGTGATCAACCAGTATCTCCATCGACTCAGTTCTATTCGCAATCGTTTGAAACAGAAAAGCTTCTACAACCTAAGATTATTACATCTTTCTATCCATCACCACCGTCAGAACAAGACGCAGAATTAGAACAGTTAGCACCAGATTTTCAAACTTTACTTGTACCTAACGAAGGTAAAAAGTATACTGGAAATATATATTTGGAAGTACCAAGCCCTTATTCTCCAATTTCCCAAGGGTTGCTCTCACCAAACGAGCAGTTTTCAAGTTACAGAGATATTAGTCACTATCCTAGTTCTCCGGAGCAATCTACTTATACTCCTTCTCCAAGATCTGTATACTCAACATCACCTTGTGGTGAGGATTTTTTTCATAAACAGTATATTAAAAAAGAATCACCCTTACCAAATTTTTCACAATTTAGTGTAAAAGAAGAATCTTTTATACTACCTACAAGCCCATCATCTTACGCTTCTAGTTCTCCAGAACACCAGCTCTGCCTTCCAATTGAAAACACGAATGTTCTTGATATTCTTAACTCTGGACTATCAACGAAGCAAATAAAGAAAGAAGCAGATGAAGATTTTAATTCATTTACAGGAACTCAAACTTTGAGACAACTATTAGAAAAAGACGTTAACAACACAGATACTCAAACTGTTCCAGAACAACCTAAAGATCACCAACTTCTTAGGGAAGCACTTAGAGATACAAGCTTTCAAAAAAAGTTTAATATAAAACCGTTCGATTTCGGATTTTTGGGAAACGATATCAAGATGGAGGTACCTGAACAGGATGATTTAATGAGAACTTGTAATGAAGAAATTGTTAAAGGAAATATAGAGCCAGTGCTCGATATGGCAATTGAGCAGATGAGGAAGGATGTAGATACAACTTGTGCTACTCTAGGAATTTCAGCAGGTTTGTTTTATATATTATATTTATATTTGCCATTCTTCAGGTTTTAAGATTTTTACCGTTTTTTCCGGTGTTCCCTGTTTTTTAAACTGGTGCAAAATTTGTTCTGATTTTTTCGTTTCATTAAGTTCTTTATTAGTTTTCCAGAATTTTTCTATATTTTAAAACGTTGTAAAACTGTAAAAATTTTTGAAGTTAGAGAATTTGTGGTAAGGTGTCGGTTCACGTCAGCAACATGCTAATGTTTAAGGTATATTTAGTGGAAGTTTCCAAAAGCTTTTACGAATTTCGGAATTGGTTTTACCAAGTGTACAAATCTGTAAACACTTTTTTGAAATTAAATTAGATTCTTGTCTATGAAAACTTTCCAAATCTATTTGTATTCGGCCGTGAAATGTCAATCTTAAGACAATTGTGTGGGTGAATGGTACTATGTTTACAAATAAATGGTACCATGAAGGTTAAGGAGTGGAGAAACTCCTCGTGCGTAGTGTACGCATACCAGATCACTTTTTTCTCTTGATTAATTTGTTCTAATAATAGCTATATCTATAATTACAAATCTAGATTAGAATGGACGATAAGATGATTGTCCCTTGGGCATTATAACAATATATGTATAATTAATTGTATAATAATAAATTTTATATTAACTGATAGAAACAGAGTGTACCATTAAGTATAAGACAGAAAGCATTGAGAAAATCCTAATGTACTTCATTAACGATTTACAATGTTGATATAATATACTTACAACCCTGACGAAGGCCAGATATGTGGTCAAAACATAGGTAATAGCTAAAGAAGTTGTTTCCGTTCTGTTTTTTTTCAGAGCCAATTCTCAACGAGAAGGGTTTACTTCAAATTTATTTTTCTCACAAATATAATTTAAAGAGGGCGCTGCTAATAAGTATAGCCCTGACGAAGGTCGAAACATGGGTATAGCTAAATAGGTTGTTCTAGTTCTGTTTTTTTTCTGATCCGATCCTCAACAGCTCAATGTTTTTTTTACCAGTATGGTTTTAAGTCTAATTTATTCTTTGAACAAATATTATTTACAGAGAGCGGTTCTAATGAGTCCAGTCCTGACAATGGCCAAATATGAGGTCGAAACTTGGGTAAAGCTAAAGAGGTTGTTTTCGTTCTGTTTTTCTTTTCTGAGCCGATGCTCAACAGCTCAATGTTTTTTACTAGTAGGGTTTAGTTCAATTATATTTTTTAAACACATATAATTTAAAGCGGGCGCTGCGATTAAGTCCAGTCCTGACGAAGGCAAAATATGTGGTCGTCACATAGGTATAGCTAAAGAAGTCGTTTTCGTTGTTTTTTTCTGCTCAGCTCAATGTTTTTTTACGAGTAGGGTTCAATTTTATTTTTTGAACAAATATAATTTAAACAGGGCGCTGCTTATGAGTTCAGCCCTGACGAACGTGAAAAATGTGGTCAAAACATGGGTATATCTAAAGAGGTATTTTTGGTTCTGCTTTTTTCTGAGCCGATACTCAACAGCTTCATTTTTTTACAAAAAGGGTTTAGTTAAAATTAATTCTTCGCATAAAAATAATTTTAAGTGGGCGCGGCTCATGAGTCTAGCCCTGACGAAGGTCGAAACATGGGCATGGCTGTAGGTAGAGGTTGTGTTCGTTTTGTTTTTCTTTTTCTGAGCTAATCCTTAACAGCTCAATATTTTTTTACGATTAGGGTCTTTGATCAAATATAATTTAAAGGGGGGGCCGCTAGTAAGTCCAGACCTGACGAAGGCCAAATATGTGGTCGACACATAGGTAGGTATAGCTAAAGAGGTTGTTTTCGTTCTGTTTTTTTTTTATTCAGCTCAATGTTTTTTTACGAGTAGGGTTTAGTTCAATTTTATTCTTTAAACAAATAGAGGGCGCTGCTAATGAGTTAAGCACTGACGAAGGTGAAAAATGTAGTCGAAACATGGGTATATCTAAAGAGCTATTTTTCGTTCTGTTTTTTTCTGAGCCGATCCTCAAGAGCTCAATGTTTTTTTACAAGAAGGGTTTAGTTAAAATTAATTCTTCGCATAAATATAATTTAATGAGTCCTGACCTAACGAAGGTCGAAACATGGGTATAGCTAAAGAGGTTGATTTCGTTCTATTTTCCTTTTCTGAGCCGATCCTCAACAGCTCAATGTTTTTTACGAGTAGAATTTAGTACAAATTTATTCTTTAATCAAATATAATTTAAAGAGGGCGCCGCTAATAAGTCCAGACCTGACGAAGGCCAAATATTTGGTCGTCACATAAGAAGTTGTTTTCGTTGTTTTTTTTCTGCTTAGCTCAATGTGTAGGGTTTAGTTCAATTTTATTCTTTGAACAAATATAATTTAAAGAGGGCGCTGCTAATAAGTTCAGGCCTGACGAAGGCGAAAAATGTGGTCGAAACATGGGTAGGTATAGCTAAAGAGGTTGTTTTCGTTCTGTTATGTTTTATGAGCTAAATGTTTTTAGGAGAAGAATTTAGTTCAAATTTGTTCTTTGAACAAAAAAATTTAAGGAGGGCGCTTCTGTCGTTGTACTCGACGAATTAAAATACTTCATAGTTTTTATCTGGACATATTTTTATGTTAATTTTTAACGTATGCTTTTAATTACATTCTCATAAATATGAAACAAAAAACTTGTTCAATTACTATCAATTGTCTGTTTTAGGACTAAATGTTCCATAAATAGGATTTTTTTAAGAATAATGAATTATGCTTATTGAAAATATAAACATGGTATGAAAATGGATTATAAATAAACATACCAGAGCAACTTTTTGTCCTTGATAGTGGCGCACCTACGATTATAAATCTGTTCTTTTAAAATTTATTACTGATTGAATGAAATTTTACTGAATTTTTATTAACTATTAAATCGATTTTCTAAGAAAAAGAAAACAATAGATTTGCGATAACAAATAAATTTAATTTAAAATAAATCCATGGTTATTCATTAATTTTTCTTTGACATATAAAACCTATAACCAAAGCTTAATTATTTTCAGAAATAAATCACAAAATCAAATCTATTTTAATTAGTATTAATTTATAACAAAATTAAAAGCATCTGGCATGTGTTTAGTTATTTTGATATAAAAATAGATACTCAATTAATTAAATCAGAATATTAGAAAGTAGCATTTTACAAAAATTCCACACACAAAACTTACAGTTTTAAAAATTACGATTGTTGCGCCATCTATATACTTAAAATAACTTACAATACACATTAAATTAAATATTATTAAAAGATCTGCAAATTTTAAAAAGAACATATTAAAAATTTTAAAAATTTAATTAATTAAAAAAAAATTAAAAATACTAGAAAAAAATATCGAACGGTGTTACAAAAATAAATTAATATATTTTTTTAATCTTACTTTAAAGATCCGTCACAGTGGGATTCAGCCAGTGTGTTATCTTGGATCCGATGGACTTCTAGACACTTTAGTCTTCCTGAACCTGTATCAGAACAATGGGATATGGCAGGATCGAATTTAGTTACTTTATCTGAAGAAGACTTCACCAGAAGATCACCACAGGTAAGCTAACTATAAATAAAATTATAATAAAAATGGGAATAACTGCAGACCAAAACTCAGTGGAACACTTTCCTATATAGGCCAAATAAGTTGAATACAAGGATTGTCTTTTTAGTTTTGCATATTGCCATAAAGACAAAAAATATATAGACTTAAAGTACTTTATTGCTTTTCAAAACATATCCCACCAAGAACGATATTGGTATAACAGTTATTCCAATCTTCAGTTGACACCTGCAAAATCGATGCTTTAATGGCATCAATGACTTTTTTTGACCAATGGAATCGCAGCTCACGCATTAAATTCTTGATCTTTGGGAACGGGAACGTGAAAAAGTCAATGGGACTTAGGTCGGGACTATACGGTGGAAGGTCTAACAATTTGATGTTTTGAAGCTCCAAAAACTGTATTGCCTTTTGGGGAGTGTGAGCACCAAACCGTTCTTCGATATTCTAAAGCAATTGTTGCTACCTGACCAGATTTTGACACAAAAGTTGCGATAATTTTCTTTGACACACTTTGAGAACGGATGGTTTAATGGTTTTTTCTCATCATGAAACACAGCGGATTGGCGTTTATTTTTCGGTTCATTAGAGTAAATCAACGCTTCATCGCCAATAACACTACTATAAAGGTTTTTTGAGCTTCCTTTGTTAAATCGTTCCAATGTTTTTCGACACCAATTGACGCGAACCGCTTTTTGCTCTGCTCTTCTGTGAGCAAATGAGGATCCAACGAGAAACCAACAGTTCTTCATGTAAGATCTTTTTGATTGAAGTCTATGAAATGCCCAAAGAGGCCTTTATCTCTCGGTATTCCTGTACCTACACGACTTATTGTACCTCAATGAAACTCTGGATTTATGTCAACAAAGGATTGAGTTTAGATTTTTGTTCAAAGGTTCTATGGGTGGAGCCTTCTACGCGGCTATATGCAAAATAAAAAAAAAAACAATTCTTTTATGAGCTTTACCAGTTTATAGTGTACCTACTTATTTATTTAATCATCAAATAAACTGTTCTATATTGGAAAATTTCTTGAAGATCTAAATGCTACCAAAAACCGTTTATATTTATCTATGATCTAGTCTAGAGAATTGTATGTATGTTAATATTGATTTTCAATTTGGAAATTAGGTAAACAGTTATATTTAGAAACGATTATTTATTTGTGTAATTATTCTACGCTAAACCACTTTTGAGTATGCAAAAAAACTCATGAGATCATCTTCATTGATGCTTCATTCAACCACAGTTAAAGATTTTTCTCACGGTTTTTAATTTAACTCAAGTATTTTTTTAATGTTTACTTTTGAGTCACGTTTTTCCAAAACGCGTTGCTAATACTTGTTACTTCAATTAGTCATTGAATTTATTAATAGAATGAGCAGCATGAAGAAGTAGATGATTTCGCAAAAGGTCGACTATTGATTGAGTAATATTGAATAATTGAAAGTAAGGTAAAGTTCAATTTTTTTAAATATTTGATAAAAAAAACTTTATGTGTCGACGACTAGTAAACGATTATATTTGAGGTATCTCTCATGAGATTTTTGAAGGTTGCGAGTTCGAGTCTCGCTGGATGCGACATTTTTTCAATTTCTCCCTAATGTCATTTAATAAATATATGCTTATTTGTATATAAATTGAATTTAAATCTACGATTAAAAAAATGAGATTTTTTTTTCGTTTAACCTTTTTTTATTTTATTTTCCTGTTTGTTTTTAGGTTTATATTAATTTTTTGTGATATATTTTTAGTTTTTTATCCTTTTTCGGTTTTTCCTTTATTCAGTTTTTGTGTTTTTTCCGAATTGGTGCTATTTATCGATATTTTTCTTTTTTTTCATTTTTTAAGTTTAAAAAACAAAATCCATAATCCGACTGCTAATAGCCACTAAAAAATAAAAAACAAGTTCTATAATTTAATGTCAAGAATATAGAGTGCCCCATTTATTATTTTTAATGAATTCGATACTTAGATAAAATATATTTTAATCCATAAAAAATAATTTATACGCTTTAAATTTATTGCAGGCGGGACAAACAAATCTACAAAAATCTATCTCTACTTTTAATCTTTTTGTAAACCCGTTCCTACTTTGTCCCCATTTGCAATTTAAAACGTATAAAATATTTTTTATACATTAAAAAAAATTATCTAGGTATCGAATTAATTAAATATAATAGATCTGCTACTCATCACATTAATTTAAAAAGTTTTTTTTTTTACTTTTTAGTGAGTATAAGCAGTCGTTTATTTTTTTATTTCCATACTAGCAGACCCAGCGAACTACATAGCGGTTAATCAATGATTCCTTTTTCAATTTTTCGTTTCTGGTGATTTTATCATATTTTCTCGTTATCACTATTTTACCTTTTTTTCAGTTCTTTTCAATTTCCCACCCTTTTTTTATTTTTTGTGTAATTTTTTTATATCCTTTTTCGATTATTTTTCATTTTACTTTAGTTTCTCGTTTTTTACCAATTTTTTACCCAATTTCCGTTTTTTCCTAAATTTTGAGATTTTTTATTGTATTTTTTTTTCTATTTTGTTTTAATTTTTTTCATCTCTTTTTTTTCCATTTCTATCTTTTTTTTTTCAGTTTTGCTAGTTTTAACTGTTTTTTAATTTTTTGTCGCAATTTTTTTATTTTTCCTATATTCCTACAAATTTTGAGATTTTTTTTCGGTTTCATTTTATTTTTTCGGTTGTTTTTATTTTCTTTGCCATTTTTTATTTATTCGTGTTTTTTGTTCGTTATTTTCAAATTATTGTATTTTTTTTTAATTTGTAAAATTTATTTTTAGTTTTTCTTATTATTTTTCATGTTTTCATTATGTTTATGTTAATTTTATCACATTTTCTTGTTTGTTTCAAAGTTTTCAGTATTATTTTTTTTAGTTTTTTTTTTATTTTTTCTATTTTTCGGTATATTATATTTTCTATTTTATTTTGTTTTTTCGCTTTTTTATTATTTTTTTCAATTTCAGCGTTTTTCCTAGTTTTTCATCTTTACTGGTTTTAACAGTTTTTTTATTTTTTCATGATAGATGTTATTTTTTTCACCTGTCAAAATATCACAATTTTGTGATTTCGTCCAATGAAAACGCTTAATCTGCAATGTTTTATGCTAAATCTAGCCAATCATTCCGGTTTATATTGATAAAACCACTAGTGGTTTTACTAGTATTGATAAAATTATAGAACTGTCAAAAATTCAATAACAATATTGAACAATCAATTTTCTTGTTTATAAGTACCTTACTATAAATCAACATTCATTTATATTATCTAAATATTCTGAAATATATTTTGTTATTATTATTATCACAATTCAATTCATCTAAACGATAATCAAAAATCAAATATGTAGGTACTTTAAAACTAACCTGCTTCCTGGTTCTGCATGCATTTAAAACTTTTATATGCCTACAGGCAAATGTGGTCTTGTAGGTAAACTTTAAATAGATATACCTAATAATTTTTATTTTGGTAATTTTCTCTTTAATAATATAATTGTATAAATAGGTATAAAAATAAATATTTATTTAAATTATAACCCTGTTTTCACGACGCTCACGACAACTGACAACTGTCAATACTATCTAGTGTACAGGTTAAGTTAATAGGAGGGGTAACGGCATTTCGTTTGTGTTAATTATGAAATATAAGTTGTTCTAGGAAGTTTTTTAAATAAACTAGTTTTAGTACAGAATGGTTCAAAAAATAATCTTCTCAAACACCACTCGTCCTGTAATATTTTACTAGATAAATTTTTATTTTCCAGACTCAAACTTGTTTATTTTAGGCAAAACTACTCAAACAAACTGAATATGATAAAATCACTCGTCCTACGGACTCCTGATTTTATCACATTTCAGTTTGTTTTCGTATTTTTGCCAAATAAAAAAGTTTTCGTGGAAACTAAAAATTTATCGATATAATTTTTAGGACCTTTGATTATTAACGTACACTTCCATCTATTAGGAACTCATAGAACTAAATAACACATTCTACTGGCAATTTAAATAGTCGTTGTTAGTTTTTTATGTTTTTCGAATAATAAAATATAACACAAAGTTAACATTTCTAATATAAATAGCAAGAAATGCCACGCGTTGAGAGATAGAGTGGATACCGCGATCTTCTCTCTCTTTTCAACCAAGGTACTCTTTTACCATAACTCTATACTAAAAATTGATTTTGCTAAGATTTATCTATGAAAAATAATGACGAAACTATATTTTACTAACCTAATTCATACTGCTTCCAAAAATATAAGCAAATATTTAAACAAAATGATTTGTTTGCCGACTGATGTTTGCTCACTTGTTAGTTTAGTTGTTAAACGAATTTTGCCGACGTTTAGAATACATAATGGACTAAGTTTCTATATATAACCTCTACTTTTTGATAGAATATGAAAAACTTTTAATACATTCCTAATATTCATTGGGTGTTTTAATCATGAATATGTATTTTTAATACATTACGTCATATATCAAAAGGTTGCGGAAAGACAGATTTCGGCCCATATTATTTTAAAAACAGGCTTTCTTAAATATTTTATTATTACTAGACAATTTTTAAAAAAATGTTTAAAACAGAGCGCTATAAAAATTAATCTAGGTTAACAAATGAAAATTATGAAAGAAATTTTTGACAACTTTTGCTAGTTTTTAGATTAATGATTATAAAATATAATTGAGAATAAATTATTACGAATAATCGGCATTCTGGAACATTTAAATCAGATGTAAATCGGTTCTTCTGTTGCCGTTTTTGCCATCAGCAATGTCGTTGCCCGTCCTTCACAACAAATTCTTGCGGGTCGCGGGGATAGCAGAAGAAGAAGAGAAACAATATTTTCTACTATTACAACGTTGTTCAAGAAGAGAAAGTCTTTCTGATTCGACCTACTTGACCATTAAAAATGGCCGAGGAATGCGATTTTACAAGTTGCTTGTTGTGCATGGTTGAACTTCTTAGATATAATTAGCTTTTAACTTCGCGGGTTATAAAATGGGAAAATCCCGGCGTTACTGCAACCAGGAACCATTATGCAATTGTAAAAAATTAGATTTCATTTTGGTACTTTCCTATATCTTACGTAAAATTTGTCATACTATTTAATTTAAAATTATTTACCAGATTAAAATAAGATAAATATTAATATTTTTATCAAGAAAATTAATAGTTCTTAATTATTTCTTGTTCTTGTTTTATTTTTTGTATATAACAAATTTATAACTTTAAGCAACACACCCTGGACTTATTTTATTTCTTAGATTACCTTACATCTATTTCTGCTTAAGGTGCCTAATCCAATAAGTGGATGTTTGCGACAATTCTGGCAAACTCCTCTCGATCTTGTGTGGCTCTAAAGAGTTCATGGGCATCGAGGTTTGTCCAATCCCTTATGTTTGTAAGCCATGAGTGTTTTTTTCTTCCGATGCCCCGTTTTCCTTCTATCTTCCCTTTTATTATAAGGTTTAAGAACTGGTACTTGGAATTTTGAAATATATGCTCCAGGTAAGCAGTTTTTCTTCTTTTTATTATTGGCAACAACTCTCTTTCTCTGCCCATTCGATTTAATACTCCAACATTTGTGGTGTGATCTGTACAGGGAATTTAAAGTAATCTTCCAAATACCCACATTTCAAAGGCCTTCAATCGCTTCATCACGTTGGCCTTTATGGTCCAGGTTTCTACACCGTATAGTAGTATGGAGTAAATGTAACACTTTACAAAGCGATATCGAAGCGTTAAGTTTAGGCCACTGTTGCTTAGCAAGCTTCTCATATTAGTAAATGCTGTTCTGGCTTGCTCAATCCTGCTACGTATCTCTATGTCTGGATCTAGATCGTCAGCTATCCAACTTCCGAGATATCTGAACTTGGAGACCTTTTGGATGTTCTTATTTTTTACTCTTATATTCAATTGCATATTTCGTTGTAGCGCTTCTTGGTTGTCGGCTATTATGACTGTATCATCAGCATAGCGAAGGTTGTTAATAGTCTGTCCGTTGATTTTGATTCCGCTTCAATGTCACTTAAGGCTCTATCGAAAATCGTTTCAGAGTAAAGATTAAAAAGGAGGGGGACAGAACACAGCCCTGTCGTACACCTTTTTCTATTGGGAAATATGATGTAAATTCCTGTCCTACTCCCACGGACGCTACTTGATTCATATAAAGGTTCTTTATGATTTTAAGATCATTCTCATCTATCGAACGTTCTTGGAGCAATCTTATTAATTCTGAATGGTTAACACAGTCGAACGCTTTCTGGTAGTCTATAAAGCATAGAAAGACATCTTTTTGCTGATTGCCTTACATCAGTAGAATAAATCAAGATCTATAGTATTTTTGGGTGAAACTCATTTAAAAAAATATATCTATGCAATTCAAACTTTGAACCGTAAAACTTTTGAGAACATTCTCAGAATGCTGACTCAGTGATTTCTAAGTAGATTTAGTATGTGAAGGTGAATCTATGAATTGTAGAAATTGTTCTTCGGCAGTTACGAACACTAAAATTTGTCCTCAGATTGTTTCAAACAATTCCAAAAGACATTAAGAACAGTATGATATGTCTTAAGACATTGTTAACTATACCTATTCAAATCTCCATGTGCGAATTATACTTAAATTTCCCATATTGCTCTCCCTTGATTACTAAAGTGATTTCTAATCACTACTAATAATGTGTACCTAAATTTTAGGATAATACATCTGCTCTAAGATTTTTTTAAACAATAATGAAATCATTAAGAACGTTCTAAGACAGTGCTAACTATATTCAAATCTCTTATTTTGCTGTGAATAGATTTCTGAGTATTCTGTATTCAGTTGCAAGCAATTAAATTTGCTATCAAAGACATTAAGAACATACCAAACACAGTATAACCTAATTTCAAATATCCAACAATTTCGCCATGATACTTAAGTACTCTTAATATATATACATGCTTAACAGGTTTTCCAAATTGTTCTTCACTGGTTACAAAGGTTGTCTTTTTGTTTTGCATATAGCCATAAGGACAGAAAAATGTATGGTCTTAAAGTACTTTATTGCTTTTCAAAATATGTCCCACCAAGACTGATATACTTTTGCATACCTTCAAACCATTTGGTAAAAGAGTTATTCCACTCTTTAGTTGACACCGTCAAAATCGCCGTTTTATTGGTATCGATGGCTTATTCTGGCGACTAGAATCGCTACCCACACATTGAATTCTTGATCTTTGGGAACGTGAAGAAGTTTTTGGGATTTAGATCGGGACTATACGGTGAATAGTCTAACAATTCGACGTTTTGAAGCTCCAAAAACTCGATTCTTTTGGGCACTGTGAGCACTTACATTGATCTGATGTAGGATGATTCGCCGTTGTGTGTTTCTTTGTCGGAGTTTTTCGTTAACTTCTAGAAAACAATAGTTTATATACCAATCGGAAGTAACCTTTTCTTCGATCTTCTGAAACAATTGTTGCCACATTACCATGTGACGCAAAAGTTGCGACCATTTTCACACTTCGAGAACGGATCACTTTTGTTCTGGAAGGTATCTATACTTCGTGGCTGGAATATAACACAATACTGTCGATTTAGATTGAGGAATTTGCACTTGTCAAATATACACAATGATAAAATTTCTTACTTGAATCCAGTTTTTTTTGCGAAAAGAGTTTCTGTATTTCTTACTTTTTGATTATGAATAATTTTTAATTTATTTCAATAATTATTGATTTACAGGGTGGAATGATTCTTCATGCACAATTAGAGATATGGAAAGCAGCTTATTCGGAAGATGATTTACGAATACAGTGGCGTCCAGAAACCACGTCTAGTAACGCTTCTAGTGGGGATTTATCTGATGGTAAGTGTTGTAATATAAATTGCTATTAGATATTTATATATCATATAGACTATTAAAAATATTTTCCCATGTTCTCGAACCAATCCCAAAACCTCCTGGCGCTATGCGATAATGTTAATTATATTTTTTTACCTACATTCTATAATCAAATCGGTTAGGAATGACCTTATTGGTTACATTAGAATTTTATCTGCAAGAAAATGATTAACAATACTAACGTTGAAATGTTGTATAAGAACAGGAGTTATAACAACCTCTGAAGGTTAACAACTCAGGCGTTCTGCATATTTTAACTGGCATTGATAAAAAATGTCTTGGATTAGATACTTTATAAATGTCAAGCAGAACAAAGAGACTGTATATGATTTTATTTTAATATATTAAATTTTTAAAATGTTTCACGTTCTTTTAACCACCTTTTTTTAATTATTTACTAAATCTTTTTTATCGTATTGTATCTACCTAATTTGATAAGTAATCTATTGAAATAGTGTAAAGAACAAACAGTTAACAAATAAAAAAGCAGTAATTTATTACTTTAAGATAAAAATCGAGTTTGGGTGTCTCCCAAAGTATATATTATAAAGTATTTCCAATCTTAACTGGAATGTCAATCATTATTCTGTAACAGTTCCCCCCCCCCCCAAAAAATGGTTTACATATAGGTATACGTAATAGTTTAGAATTATGGCACCTCCCTCATTATTATTTGATGTTAACACGTAATTCCATAAAAAAATTGCCATGTTCGTCTTCAGGGTTGCTGTAAGTCCTCGTAGTTATAGACCTAAATACAATTGGACCAAGAACATCTATTGGTGCATAAGAGATAATTTATTAATTTGAGATTTAAAGGACTGCCAGTTAGTACGAGTGAAGAAGAAGTGGGAAGGTAAGAAGTTCCAGATGGAGACCCTGGGGATGAAGGAACGATCGAAACACTCCGTTCTAGATGTCTGGCACTGAACAGTATAAGAGTGCATAGAGTTGGCACGTTGCGTTGCTCTGGCTTGTCTGGCAAGTGGAGGCATTATAGAGAGTTTTTCTGAGCAAAATCTGTTTAAGTGTCGGTAAAAGAGGAAAAAATCAGATACTGCTCTTCGGTCGGACAATGAAGCTAGGTTTTTGATGATGCTGGTGTCGTTTATTGGTCGAACTCCTCTTCTCTGTATTGCATTAATAACTATGAGTCTTGACGAAGTCGCCGATCCTCATACATTGAAGATTAGGTCTTATTTAGGCTTTGTAAAGAGTAGCTTAATTCGATGGAGAGAAATATTTCCGTGCTCTAAAAAGAAAGCCTAACTTCTTTATATCTTGTGGAGAGAGATGGAAGGGGCGGACCTGCACCATGGCCTGCAAGATCACCTGATTTAAACCCCCTTGTTTTTTTTCCTTTGGAGACACTTAAAACCTCAAGGAGCTGCAGCAAAGAGTACAGTAGGAATGTCATCGAATCCTAACCAATGATGGTATTTTGGAAACACAGCTCCTACGGTAAAAATGTCCTAGCTGCATTGAAATGGAGGAAGGGCACTTTGAACATCCTATTTGACTCTAAATATCTGCTGTTTGTTAATAAATATGATTGTTCTTTTGTACACTTTTAAAAAATGTTTTTTTAACACCCTGTATACAACGTAGTTCTCTTTTATCCTTTTTTGACACTGGAAGCCTTCATCGGTCGTACAACAGTCTAATTTCTTTCAGCTGTTTATGATACCCATTACAGGATCTTGATGACTTTGTAAAAGCATATATCTTTAAAATACACTCTAAAGTCTCTAAAAACGCCTTTCAATGGCACAGTATGGTTTTGGAGGTTTCAGGTTTCATGCTACACCTAGGCTCTATTTAACCGTGCATTGCTTGTAATAATTCTTCATTGATTTTTGTTTGTTTTATGGATTGTTTTAGCTCTTCTAGCAGCATGTGCTTGATAAGAAATATATTCTAAGTAATGGTCGAATTGTCTACAGGTCTAGTTCGAAACTGTTATATTTCACCAGAATATAAAATTCTTCTCGAAACTCGCATAATAGTCTAAAGACCATCTTTTGGCTCTTGTCTCTATCTTACAAGGTTTTGAAGATATAAGCTAACTGTTTGTAACAAATGACCAGAATGAAACACTTTATTTACATATATTATAATTATCTCCTATATACTCAATATCTTATACTTTAATGTTAATTTCAGATGAAGAAGAAGACAGTCCATGCCCAACAGACTCTATAAAACCCACCACATCCAGATCAGGTTCTCACATACATCTTTGGCAATTCCTCAAAGAACTCCTCTCATCTCCCCAAACGCACGGTTCGTGCATTCGGTGGATAGACCGTACAAAAGGCATCTTCAAAATTGAGGATTCCGTCAAAGTAGCTCGATTGTGGGGTAAACGCAAGAACAGGCCAGCTATGAATTACGATAAACTCAGCAGGTCGATAAGACAGTACTATAAAAAAGGAATTATGAAGAAAACTGAAAGATCGCAACGATTGGTTTATCAGTTTTGCCACCCATATTGTTTGTAAATTTTGCTATTTCGATTTTTTATTATTTCCCTGGATTTTAGGGATGTAATTGTTGTAAATAGCTTCTAGAATGCCAAAGTACAAAATTTTTGGGTGGTGATTGGGTGATGGTATTGGGTTATAATTATATAAAGAAAGACATTTTGTTATCAAAGTGTCACAATTAAGTTATATAGGGTATTACTATATACTTGTATACGCTAGTTAGGCGTATTAAAATAGACAGAGATAAGCAGTATAAAAGAACTGATTTTTTTGTATATGTAAATATGTAATAAATATTTTAATTAAGACTAAAATTTTTAGTTAAAATAATTCGTTCTTTCGCTATCTCTGTAAAGTCTTTATAAAGGAAGGTAATTTCCGATTAAAATTAATATGTAAGTTGAAATATTTACCGGATTATATCTGAAGCTTTAAGAAAATATTTGAGTATGTATTTAAAAGTTTTTTATTTAAGGAAAAAATCTGATGCTCGAGTTCTTATGTTCTCTAGAAGCTCGATTTTAAATTAAATAAATAAAAACTATTCACTCAATATTTTTTTAGTTTATTTTTGTAAATCCGGTGATTTTGGTCCCATATATCTATGATATATTAATTTAGTAAGTTCTATGAACGATGTAATTTTGAATAAATATATTTTTGTATCAATTTTAGAGGCAAGTTTAACGTAGATATAGGTTTTTGATATTTAATATTAATTTATATATGTATTTATTATCGTATTTTCAAAATGTTTATATAATATATAATTTGGTTACAATAAACTAATTTCACAGTAAAAATTTATTATTCACTTTGTAACCACCTTTTTCTGGATTTTAAAGACTCACCAGGGGTTATCAGATTGCGAACGGCACTCAGGGTGTACGAGGAGAGCGAGTCGTGGGTTAGAGTAGCAAATGAGCCAGTATTGAAAAACGAAAATATTTAAAGATAGGCTAAAGGTACGATAAACGGTAAACCGTAAATTGGAACACAAAGAGGTTGTTTTTCCGCATGAAGAAATCAAATCCAGAGAAATACGATAATATTACCGGGAGAATGGAACAAAAAAATGGTTAGCCTGGTTCTAGCTACGACTAACACTCTCTCACTGAAGTTAATAATAACACTTTTACTACGATTACTCATGGAAATCGATGTATCCTAATTAAATGCCTTAGAGTGAAATTCTTCACCCTAATCTCAATATAACTTTCCAGAAGAAAATTCGATTCTGTTCGACCCAAAAACTAATCCATCTTTGGATCGATCTAACTGTCAAGCCTAAATAGAAGTGTTCGTAGAGATCCCTGGTCTCTATTAATAGTCAAGTGATTTTTCCGTTCTAAATTGTCATTGGTTCCCGAACTTACCCGCATTTGTGGAATGCATCAAAAACTGTTGCTCAGCGAGAAGACCAAAAATGTGAAATGTCGATTTTTATTCAATTACCGTTGTAAAAATATAGGTTGATTTTACAGTAAAATGGATGTTTGCAATGCAAAAGAAAAAGTTGAAAGCTAAGCAAATCAAGAGTCTCTTCATTCTAAGAAGAATACGTTTTTTAGAGAAAATTTGTATTATCTGTGCTGAATAAAAAATAAAAGTGAATATACGTTGAACTCTTTATTGCTGTTTTTTGTAGCTTGTTACGACTTCAGCGCATTGTACGCTACGTCCAGAAGTATATGCTTTACAAAACAGATAACATGTTACTGAGTGACAGTGGATTCTAATTGGCTTAATGTAACAGTCATATATTTGTACAATTTACTATTAGGGATGTCAAGACTAACAGATATTTAAGATTGACAGTGACATTGTATCCTAAATGGTTGATGATGCTGTCAAAAACGACAATAATGACAAGAGATCGTAGTGCCTTACAAAAAGTGTTACTAAGCACGACCTACTAGTACTTAAGTGAATCTAAGAACTACAAAGTGTCACCATCTTTCTTCAAATTAAACTAACTAACTAAATACAGTAGAAGTCCGATAATCCAGACGTTCGGGACCGGCTCTGTGCCGGACTACCACTACCTGTCTATCAGGCGGTGCCCCTTCCTTTTAGTGTAGGCTTTGCCGTAAAACAAATGTATGTACATGCATAGATACATACATAAATCGTAATTATAAGAACAATTAGGTTAATAATTAAATTACAAATACAATATGCAAACACTCCTCTACCTCATCTTCAGGCAGGTTTTTCAAACGATTGTTAGCACTTCTAATTACATCCAAAACTTTGCTCAGAGCCTCTTAATGGTTTTCTATCCATCAGTTAGGTCAGATGCAGGGTTTGCAGCTGGCCAAAATTTTCTTCAGCATTTTTGGAGTGTTGTATTTTTTACCTGGTTCCTAGATAGGGCGATAGCATAGACGGCATCTTTTACTGTAAACTTTTTTTGAAAATTGGTAACGTCAAAATCGGCATTTAACAGGCTTTGAATAAATGACCTTCTATAAAAACATTTAAAATTTTGATTAACCCTTTGATCCGTGGGTTGAATCAAAGATGTTATTTTAGGTGGAAGCAGAGTAGCAACAATATTTCCAAAAACTAACTCATCTACTGGTGGGTGGTCTTCGCAATTGTCCAAAAGAAGGATGGCTTTGGTATCTTCTGATAGACCAAAGCTTTTGAAGGATTCCTTGCCCTTAGGCACAAAGAGGTGAAAAAAACAGTCTTTAAAGAGAGCGGTATAGTCATCCACGCATTTGATTTAGCATCGTATTGGACAAGCAAGCGTATAACATTCTTACCTATTACAAAAGGGTCACTTAGTGGTTTCCGGGCGCATTAGCAAAACAGTTAATCTGTCTTTGTTTTTTTTTTTCAACCATGGGCTGCTTTTTTTTCTCCCAGCTAGTGTAGATGTTGGTATACATCGCCACAATAGCTCTGTTTTATGAGCATTGTTAATCTGTTCAGGTGTTAAATCAGCCACGATTTTCTCAAACTCGTATTTATATTTTTCTGCAGCGTTTTAGATTGCTGAAAGTGATTCTCCATCAAATCTTCGAATTCCATGCCGAAACTTAAAGCTTCTGAGCCAATCATCAGAATAATTACATTCACTTTCAGCAATTTGTAATTCTTGGCCAAATTTATTTGCATTTTCAACAATCATTGGCCCTGTTACCGGATATACTTCAGAACGTACTGTATGTACTAATATAAACCATTTGAACAATACACTATTTAGCTGTTCCAGTTTTGGTTTTTTTAATGTTTGTCTAAATGCCCATTTGTCAGTTGTTACCGATTGAGAAGCAAACTTCATTAGTTCACCTTTTTGTTTTTTAATGGCATAAATAGTGATGAACCAATATTAAACTTATTCATTAAAACATTTCTATTCTCACCTTTTTCTAGCCGTTTTATGATTTCTTATTACTGATTGAGAGTCAGTGTTACGTCCTTTCGTTCCTTTCCTTTTGAACCAAAATATTTACAATTTTCCGGACCCATGCCGGACTATCGGGCTTTTTGATGCCGGATTAATGGACTTCTACTGTACATTTATAGTGTTAAAAACTCCTTGACAAAAAAAATAACTTGGCTTTTGTTTAACAACTTGAGAAAAAAGAAAAGGTGTGGTACACTTTTATTTTAACCGAAAAACAATTACTTTATTTTGTATCCTTCTAACTATATTGTCAATATTTACAGTAAATTAATATAATAAAGTTAAAAGCTTCTATATAATATTAATCTAATTGAAAATATAAGTGTCTATTATGTTCTGTATGAAGTTAATAGTATAACTACAAATTTATATAAGGCGGGTTTTTAAATGGAAAATTTAAACAGAATAATAAATAAATCCTATATTGGAATATTTGCAGGTAATTTTTAATTAAGTATTGTTAAATTTAATTTTGGTTGCACACACGATCATTATGGCATCTTTAGAAGAAAATCGAAGAACGGTAGATTAATTTTTCACATTAACGAAGTTTTTTCGTTTACGGAGGCGAGTACTCAGCTAATGGCACGAGAGAGATAGCATATCCTGTTATTCTTTTTTTCTCACACACCAGGCTCGCATCGTTAATACGTCTCTAGTAGTATACAAGTTTAATGAGACTGTGTTTTATTTAAATTCAGAAGGATAGTCAACACAGCGTTGACTATCCTTCTGTTCCTCAAATCACTGCTAAAACTCTGATACTAGAATTACCTTCGATTGCAACAGTTTGAATGTTTTCTACACTCTCGTAAGGTGATTTTAAACTTCGAAAGAGATAAAAAGGACCCAAATTTGTTGAGTATGGAGTCCGAGGAACCAGGAACCACAGGAATGTTTTTACTGGCCAAATACTCGTTTATTGAAATTGTTCTTAATGGTCTCACACGCATTACCCTTTTTCAAAGTTTTGAGGAACCTTCCAACACAAGTGTTGTTTAGCCGTTTGGTCTTGAGATAGGAAGTCTTTGTGAACGATTTCGTGCAGCATGCAATTGTTTTTCACCATTCTTGTTTTTTTTTGGCCTTATAAAGTTTGGAGTGTGCCAGTCAGTGCTCTGGCATTTGGTTTCTGGTATTCAAACACACATTTTTAATCAAATTCAGATGGCCAAGGCGTCTTTTCTTTATGATGTTCTTTTGGTCTTTCGAAAGGTTTTTGAGAAACTTTTTTTCGCACAGTACTCTCTCCCTTCTATCAGCAAAATCGTTTCAAACAATCCCTCGAACGGAGTAGATTGTAGAACCTTTAAAGCAGCTTGGCTATCGGAGGCATTAATTATGCTGGCCGAATTGTTATTTAATACACTCTTGTCTATTGCTAATAGCTCCGCTTGGAAGATCGTGGGAGGTTTCTCAGGGCTATTGAAAGCCTAACTCCTTCTGGTGTTTTAGACCCATCATTATAATAAGTGAGGGCGATATCGTTAACACTTAAACGTTAATACTAATATTTAGAGTTCGAAATACTGTTATGGGGAATTAATGTCTATAGGCATCTTGTTCCAACCCCAGAATCTTAAGGTGTCCATTAAGGTCACCAGGGCACAGAGACTTAGTTCTTGTGAACCTATAGGCACTTTTCGAATTAATCGTTTCTACATGTATATGCAAGTGGGAAAAGGTCTAGAATTAGCTTCAAGATCGGACTGGAACACGACCTTATTGCGCCAATGATCCCTATACAAGCGAGTCTTTGCAACTTTTCAACTCTATTATTGCCTTTTATTGCGTTGCTTTCTTCCACTAAACCAGCCGCTATATATGATCAATAATTCATTTTAGAATCCATGTTTTCCCAAAAACCCTACGGCAGTTCCAGATAGCTCTTGCTCCTTTAGAAGTTATATTTGCGAGGTGTACAACGCACATAAGATTCCTGTATAATGTATTCTATTACTTTTGTGAATGAAAGGATGTTAGGATATGCTAAAAGTTCTTCCTTCGAACACTAAGTAGTTATGAGATTTAAGGCACTTTGCATAAGATATTGTAACGGGATAACCGTAAAGGAAGGGACCTTAATTTGAAAGATTGTTATTGACAGTTGATTTTTAGAAACTTCTAAAAAATAATAATGTTTCTAGAAAATTCTAGAAACTTCTAAACACACTGACTAGATTAAATAATCGACAAAACGAGAACCACAGCGATGCACCCTCAGTCTGATGGAATGGTGGAACGAATGAACCGGACTATAACCAACTATCTGTCAAAAGTGGTGTCAGATTGTCAGAGGGATTGGGATCGACATATTCCACTATTTCTAATGGCAATTCGATCGGCCATCAACGAATCAACTGGCCAAACGGCTGCGAAGGTCCTGTTCGGTAGAGAAATCAGGCTACCATGTGACTTGGTGTTTGGTTAAATAATGTGTCTAGAAAATTCTAGAAAGATCTAAACACACTGACTAGATTAAATAAAGTTGTATATAAGGGGATGTATGGGCAGTTAACGTCAGTTCAAGTTCAAGTATTCACAAGAGTTCATTGTATTGTCAAACAGTCAGACGTTATCCAGCAGAGTTCAGTGTATCTTAACAATTTTGTAAATAAATTGTGTAAAAGTCCCCATAAGTGTTTCAATATAAATGTATCACTTTTGTTATTATTTTCAGTTAACATTTTATTCTTCTGTCTTGGAACCACCATCAGCTGGACCTCCTGCTTCTCTAGAACTATTAATAACTACACAAATTCTGCAATAAAAGATGGAGTTGGTTGGATAACAGAATTACCAACACTTGGCACTTGGGGCATCTATAGGCTCTTATTTTTACACCTACATAGCAGATAAATTTGGAAGAACTATTGCTATTAAATTTTTAGGATTATCATATTTATTAGCGTATCTTTTAATAGGTTTAGAAAAGAATTATAAAGTTTTTTTTATTACAAGATCTATATTAGGTTTAGCAATGGCTGGTACTTTTTCTGTAGTACCAATTTATGTTAGTGAATTATCTAACAAATTTAACAGAGCAACTTTAATTACACTAGCTGGTGTGATGTTGTCTGCTGGTATGTTATTTAGTTATACATCAGGACTTCGAATGTCTCTACCTCAATTTAGTTTAGTTCTAACCTTTTTCCCTGGTTTGTGTTTATTACTTTCGTTCATTTTTATACATGAAACTCCATTTTTTTATTTTATAAAACAAGAAAAAACTCTAGCTCAAAAACTTCAAATTACATTAACAAGTCATGGACTTGATATTGAACAAGAATTAGATATGATAGAAAATATTATGAAAGAGCAGTTAGATATTAGTACAAAAAAATTCATTACCAGCAAAATGTTTATAAAAAATTTTATAGCTGTGATGGGTTTGTTAATTTTTCAACAACTTGCTGGATTTAATTGTTTATTGATCCTCAATGAAACTATTTTTGAATTAACTAATACCAATTTTGATTCTAAAGTATGTTTTGTAATGGTTGGTTTAGTTCAGTTATTTGGTAGTATAGTTGGATTGGGAATAGAAGATAAATTTGAAAGAAAAACTTTGCTTATAACATCATCTATAGTAATGTCTGTGCTTTTAGCAGTTATAGGAATACATTGTATCTTAATTGATTTTAAAATAACAGTTTACTCTATGAAACTATTACCTTTGATTATATTAAACCTGTTTATTATTGGTTATTTTATTGGATTTGGTCCAATTCCTTTTGTGATTTTAGCGGAAACCTTACCATTGAGGTTTAAATCTATGTTTATATCGATAGTTGCTACTTGTTATTGGTTAACTGTTTATATAGTATTGAAATACTGTCCTGATATAGTATACTTTATTGGATTAGGACGATTTTTTCTTAGTTTGTCTATTTTGTGTTTACTATCTATACTTTTTATTAATTTTTTTGTTCAAGAAACTAGAAGAAAAGCGCTTAAAGAAATACAAAATATGTTCAAAGTTTAGAATTTATTAATTTGTGTATCGTTGCAGTAAAATTAAACGTATTGTTGCTTGTGAATTAGTTTCTAATTAAACCATGTTGTTTTTCTCATTCTGATACGATACCGTTTACTGCTAGAGCTCTCTGTTGTATAGGTAACCTTAAAACTGGTCAAGTTATGTTGCTAAAAAACATCCAATAAGAAAGCTTCTAACATAACAAAGCTATGTGAAGAGTGGATTGAGATTTTGTTAACAAACAGAAGTTCTATATAAACTTAAATCAGTCGTTATCTGCTATAATAGAGAGCCGAATTAGTTGAGACTGACGTCATTACATACGAATCGAACCGAGTCATACCTCGGCCCATCTTTAAACAACACGAAGTTGATTCCAGTGGAGTAGTTATTTTATTTGTTTTGTTATAAAAAAATAAGATTTAATTTCTTATAAATTAAGATTATATTAATAACTAGTTGTACTCGCAACGTCGTTCGCGTGGCGTGTGATTGTTGTATAAAAATTCTTACCCCACCCCATTTAAGGAATAGGACAGAAATTATTATACACCAGATGTTAAGTTAAAAGAAGAAAAATACATCTCTGAAAACCGCGTTCGAATCGGATCAGTAGTTTTCATGTGATGCGCGCACAAACATAAAGATAGACAGACAAAAAAATCTAACCACATTTTTGGGTTCTATTTCGATGTACCCGCGACGTCTTTCGCGTGGCGTGTTGATTTTTGTATAAAAATTTTTTTCCTCACCCCGTTAAAGGGGTGGGGGGGGAGAAAGTTTTATACACCAGATGTTAAGTTGAAAGAAGACAAATACGTCTGTGAAAACCGTATTCGAATAGGATCAGTAGTTTTCATGTGATGCGCGCACAAACATATACATTTCTACAGCTTTATTATATGTATAGATATGAGGCAATTTTCCACACCTCCTTTTGAGGTATTAGGTACTTCATGAAAAAAAAACTTAAAATAAAATAAATAAATAATTCTCAGTTTAAATGTTCCTCAATAAAAGAACACACAAAATAAATAAATAATTCTAATATAACAAACGTTCTTCACTTAAAGAACAAAACAAAATATATAATCTTAAAAAAATTCTTAGTTCTTGTAAATGAAAAAAATAAATAAATAATTCTTATAGAATGACTAGACGGTTATTATCCAGCTAATCGTCATCTGATTCCATTATATCAGAGTCGCTGTTTCCTATGTTATAATTGAAATGAAAGGTAGGTACCAAAATTTGTTCTACTTCCATATCCGATGTCAAAATTTTTTCTTTACCGTTCCAGTGTGCTTAATGCTTAATGTCAGCTGTAACATGATGAATTGCTTTCTCAAATATTTTTTTTTAAATCAGCTGTTTTAGATGTTGTGTTGTTTCGAGCGACTTCGTTCTTAACTTGCGCTGAAATCAACTTTATGGAATTAATTTCATCGTGGTAAGGAGGTAATCATAGGACAGTAAATCCTCGCTCTTTGGCCATTTCATCAACTATTGCTTTCTGGTAGTCCTTTTTATGCTCTCTTACAATAGCAATAAGTTCTCTTTTCAACATTGTATCGACGCACGAAATATTTTTGGATTTTAACCAAGCGAGGATATCTCCTTTTCTCCAGGTCGTACTTGGAATCTTCTCCATTTTTTGACTATGATATGATGCGTTGTCTATAAATATTATCGATTCAGCTTGTGCTTCTAACTGGCTCCAGTTTACACTAAGCTATTTCAACTATCATATGATACCAGTATTTTTCTAGAATCCTGGAAAACTGCTCGAGTACAATCAGTCCTCAAGAAAGTATTCAAAACCCTGCCTTCTAACTACAGATCCATAGCTCTTCTATCTGTTCTTAGCAAAACTATGGAGAAATACTCAAATCACGAGATTCTGAGCTACCTCCATACATCCTTATACTGTTCAGTGCCAAACATCAAGATCGGCTCGATTCGATCGTTCCTTCATCCCCAGATTGTGGAATTCTTTACCTTCCCACGTCTTTCCCACTAGTCCTAACTTGCATGTCTTTAAATCCCAAATTAATAAACTGTTTCTTCTGCCCCAATAGATGTTCTCGGTACATTTCTATTTAGGTCCATATCTACGAGGACATCCTTAAACAAAAAAATTCGAAAAGAGGTTGACCTTAAAGGCCATCCTTGCAACTTCCCGCTAATTTTAACCGCAAAGCTATTTTGAGTTTTTTTTGGAATGTTTAAAAAGCCATAACTTTTTAACGCGTTATTCGATTTTGATGTTCAAGACGGCATTCGACGCAGTTTTTTGAGACATAAAATTTTTATATAAAATGCAAAATCAACTAATAAAAAAATTTCAAAAATTAAAAAAAAACAATTTTTTGAAATTTTTCGACAACGATATCTCACGAACAAATCAACCGATTTTAATTTGCAAAACGGCATTCGACGTGGTTTTTTCAGTTTAAGAGCTGATTAGGTTATGAAATTCATGGATGTAATAGCCAAAAAGATATGCGCAAAAAACATCATTTTTACCAATTGTTTTTTTCAATTATTTTGAAATTTCTCGAAATCTACCGGTCCGAATCGGTTCAAACTTACAGGGAATCTAAGTTAGATGGAACTCTTTGGAACGCTTTTTCCGATCGGTCAAGCCGTTCAAAAGTTATAAGAGGTTTACATACATACATACATACACACACACACACACACACACACACACACACACACACACACACACACACACACACACACACACACACACACACACACACACACACACACACACACACACACACACACACACACACACACACACACACACACACACACACACACACACACACACACACACACACACACACACACACACACACACACACACACACACACACACACACACACACACACACACACACACACACACACACACACACACACACACACACACACACACACACACACACACACACACACACACACACACACACACACACACACACACACACACACACACACACACACACACACACACACACACACACACACACACACACACACACACACACACACACACACACACACACACACACACACACACACACACACACACACACACACACACACACACACACACACACACACACACACACACACACACACACACACACACACACACACGCGCGCACACACACACACACACACACACACACACACACACACACACACACACACACACACACACACATCCACACATACATACAGACACCCTCGTAAAAATAGTCAGGGGAGGTTCCAAAGACCTAAAAACGTTGATATCCGATGAAAACTCGATTTTCGAAAAACGGGGTAAAAACAATACCTTCCCGATTTAAAAAAAATTTTTTTAGCGGGAAGTTAAAAAAATGTTGGTTGCATATAGATTGGTTAAGTAATATATTTTAAGGTAGTTAACTTCTTAATTAAAAATTACATATATTTAATATCATTTTTGCTTAAAATGAAAAGATTGAGTTATTTCTTTACCTTATTATCAATCAAATAATTAATAAGTAATTTGCTTTAAGTATGCCATCGGTGCATTGTTAAATTTATTTTAAACTTCTTGTCTAGACTATACAAAATGATATTCAAATGAGCTTTTTATTATACATTATTATCAGTTTCGGTTGTTATAGAAGGAAATATTTATTAATAGATTTGCCGTGAAATGAAAAGTGCATAGAATAGTGATATAATGGATTCAACTCAAAAATATATGAATCCATCGCCTCAGGCATCTGCAAACTTTTTATCGAAAATCTTTTTTTGGTAAGAATTCTATTATATTCTATTACCTGTACCATAATTTTCTAATGGTGGAAGATTTTTATGTTTTCCCCATTATTTTACACATTTTTATGGTTTTTTGTTTTTTCTTCCTTATTTTTTATATATTATATTTAATATTTTCTTCTTATGTTTTTTTATGATTTTTCCTTTTTTCTTACATGTTAATGATTTCTGCTTTTATTTATAATTTCATAAATATTTTAAAAACCTTAACGTGGCATTTTTAAATATTTTATTTGGCGCTAAATTTAAATTTAAAACCCCATAGATTTTTATAATTTAATAAAAAAACAAATTAATCACCGATAAAATTTTGGTTAATGACACAATATTATATATAAACAATTGACATTTAAGGAGGTCCCATTTTTTTAGAAATAGAAATCTTTTGACATATGTTTACCAGTTGCATCTCAGCCTAGTTAGGCTTATTGTACTTCTTACATGCACTCCAGGATTTTGATACCCTCTTCTAGTCTCTACAGCTCTAAATAATGGGAGCCATATGTTTGTGGAGACATTTAGAAGTCTTCAAAATGTTATTGTCTCTTGCGATCCAGTTCATCGCAATAAGACAGTACCTATGTTATAGGTTTCCTATCGCATAACCTGCAGATTGGGTCTGTATTAAACAGACCCATAGTTTGCAGCTGTTCCTTGCAAGACTCGAAAGGAATCCTGTAATAACTTGTAACTGTTTTCTGCTGGTTTTATACTGTTTCAGCTCTTCTGGCACAAATCTCTTCAAAACTACTACTGTGTGGTTGGTCTAAGATGTGTTCCCAGTGTTAGTTGTGTTGCCTGCGGGTCTAGGTTTTTATTTTCTGCTCCAGACCACATTTTTTTATTCTGGCACCCTAAACTGTAAACTAATGCTCCTGAATTATCTTTAATTTTATACCTGAATGTGTACCACGTTTAACCTTGCAGTTTGGGTTGCTAATTTGCAATTCCTTTCGTTGATGTTTATCTACCTGGAAAGTATTCTTAGGAAACTATTTGAAAACTACGTGATCTGATTTTATCTCCTAGATCTCTTCTCCAATCTTCTGCTGTATCTTGTTACGTTCTGATCTAATGGTCAGATTGTCTTGCAGCCTTTAGAAACAAATGCTTACCTCCCACTGTAAGATTGGGAGGTTCTATTGTAAAATAAAAAATGCTGTAGGTAAATTGTTTTAGTTCACAATATGTAGATGAAACATAATTTGCTAAAACAGGAGAATAAATGATTTTGATAAAGACTGTTGGGTATAAAATCCGATTACCTACAGAATTTCCTTCTTTTACTATGGAACCTCCTTAAAGTTTTTTGTTCAATAAAAAGTGTTATAGATCCATATTCATTAATATTTCATTTATTTAATCTAACTAGAAAGTATTTAAAATATATTTTGCTTTAGGTGGTTAATTCCTTTTTTTAAATACGGTTATCAAAATAACCTAAAACCATCAGATATCTACAATGCATTGGACCATGACAAATGTGAGAATGTAGTTAAAGATTTAGAAAAGTAAGTATTGCTTCAAATAAATATTATTTATATCAATAAAACAATATTCTTTTACAGAAATTGGGAACACGAACTAAAATTAAACAAGGGTGATAAAAACCAGTACAGTTTAAAACGAGCCATATTAAAAACATTCGTAAAACAGTATTCATATAGTGGATTCTACATATTTGTTCAAGCAATTATTTTAAAGTAAGGTAAAATATTTTCTCTAGTAAACAATTATACATTTTTTAAAAGATCTTTACAGCCACTCGTGTTAGCTGAATATATTCGATATTTTGATACATCCCAAAAATACGACAGATTTGGAGAATATTCAGGATGGATACTTGGAGCAGCAAATGTAGCTATAGCTTTTGTGTACGCACTTCTTTACCATCATGCACTTTTGAGCAGTCAACAAATTGGGATGAGAGTGCGCGTTGCTTGTTCTTCTTTAGTATACAGAAAGGCAGGTTTAAATTTTACTTTAGACTAGCTGACCCGGCTAACTTCGAACCACCTAACGCTGATATCTTTTTCTCATAAATATATGAGATATCAGTAAGAATTGCTCGTGTAAATATATACGATATCAACTGCGCCACCTTACGGTGGCGTCATAGTACGTAATTAAGTAAGAAGAATTTGTTTAAATATATGAAATATTAACTGCGCCAGTTTACGTCGGTCGATTTGACACATAATCTCTTTCTCATTAACTTAATGTACATATGTGTTGAAGGAGGACTTGAGCAAGTTGAATCAAGACAATCACAATCTGACTAACTACTAATGCAACTGTGGCTGAATTGTTTAGAACCGCAAAGGTTGCAGGTTCAAGTCTTACCGGATGTGTTAGTTTTTCGATTTCTCTTTAACATTATTTTCTTGTATGTATAATTTCAAAATTCCCTGGAGAGATATATCTTCTTCCTCTTATTCTTTTATTAGATCTGTTCATCTGGTAATTTCGAACGTTGCGCTGTAGCATTTCCTGTGATGTGGACTGCCAGCTGTCAGCTGTTCCTTCATTTCTTTGGGGTCTCCCAGCGGTCGTTTTTCTGCTGGTCTTCCAACTAACGCTATTTTCGGTAACCTGTTTTCATTCATTCTTCTTAAGTGGTTGTGCCACTGCCTTCTTCTTTGTCTTCCCCAGCTTCTTACATCCTGTATTCCGCATTGCTTTCTTACTTCTGTGTTCCTGAGTCGATCTCGTCTTGTTTTCCCTAGTATTGTTCTTAGATGTTCATTTTAGCAACTCTCAACATACTTTTGGTCTTATTCGGGCCCTCGCGAGCTTCTATTCCGTATGTCATGATTGGCCTGAGAGATATATCAAATCAATTAGTTTACTAAAGGAATGGAAGTGTCAAAGAAAAACTGAAAAAGTGCAGTGGCATTTAGTTAGCCTTGTTTCGATAAAACATTCTACTTTAATTAGGTGAATAGAATTTTTTTCTGTGTACCAAAATAAACAAACACATTTTCTCATATTCGAGCTTATCAAAATATACAGTAGTTTAAAAGTGTCATTATAACAACGAACGAATAATAATATGACAGTTTGCATGGTATTTATCAACCTTGTTAAAAATAATTAATAATTATTTTAGATACTAAAATTCCTTGGGAAAAAATAGGTAAAAAAAGTTGTTTATAGAAATGTATTCTTTATTAATTGGGTGGTATATTAAATGCCTCCAGAAGAAGGGCTTCTTAACACTCACTTAAAAGTTTACGTATGAATCGCCTTTTAAGCTCTAAATACATTTTCTGGTTCTAATCGTTACGATTTTTACCAGGGCTACATTAAAAGAACATCATTTTATAAACGAAACTAGTGAAAGCAACCCCGTATTGCTTTTAAGACAGTCCACTGGGCAATAGCAAGATATTCTCGACGTTACGCACCAGTTGACTAAAAATGTACCAGTTCAGTTTACTTAATGAAATCTTTATTCGACCCCTATTTTTCAAGTTTTTCTTTTTCAAGGTTACCCATGTTTTTAAACTTAACTAGATTTTATAGCATATTCTAGATTTTTCCATTATTTTTAATTTTCCATTAATGTTTTTTTTAACGTTTTCATTTGCTTTATTTAGCTCTTTATCTTTATCAAAACCAATATCTTATCATATTTCTTCAACGCTTTTAATGTTACCAAATTTCCCTTCAATGCTTTTATCTACATTTTGTAGAATCATTACCATATGCCATATACCATAAGAAAAATCGAAAAAATGTTAATTTAATATTCCAATACAAAGTAGGTATGTATTTATTAAATAGAACTGTAAATTCCCAATAGATGGCGGTATAAGTTAATTTGATTGATATCTAGGTTTCAGATAGCCGATACATAGCGTTGTATTTCGATTTCTAAATAAATAAAAAGACGAGAAACTGAATTAAAACGGAAAAAATTTGAAAAAAATGCAAAAAAAAGAATACTTACTAATTAAGTACTGCGACGACACCGTAAGGTGGCGCAGTTGATATCTTATATATTTAAGTGAGTTATCATACTTAATTAAGTACTATGTAGCCATAATAAGGCTGATATCTAATATAGCGGTACGCCAGGTCAGCTTGTTTTATCTATAATTTGATAGAGTAAATATTTCTTAAACACTTCTTATTTTAGATGCTAAAGTTAAGTCAAATTTCACTAAATAAAACACCTGCCGGAAAATTGGTTAACCTTTTGTCAAATGATTTACAACGTTTCGATATTTGTTCAATGTATCTTCATTATATCTGGATAATGCCACTTCAAGCTGCTGTTTGTTTCTATATTCTCTTCCAAAACATTGGTATATCAGCCACAGCTGGGTTTTTGGCTATGGTCATTGAGGCAATACCAGTTCAAGGTAACAAATTTCAGGAAAAACTAGCATCAAAGTAAAACTAAATGATTTTAGGTTATATGTCAAAATTGCAAGGTGTATTGAGATCCAAAATAGCTGAAAAAACAGATTTTAGAATTAGATTAATGAACGAATTGGTATCTGGTATCAAGGTTATTAAAATGTATGCCTGGGAAAAATATTTTGCGAAAGTTGTGGAAAATGCCAGAAAGTAAGCATATGAATTGGTCACCATATTAAAATTTACAAGAGAAATAGAAACCACTAGGGTATCCAGATTTATCTGGTTTCGCCTTTATCTAACTTAAATCCTGCACTCTTTTTGTAGGTACAATTAAATAAGCTTGTTTTAACTGTCATCTGTCAGTTTTATCTGATTTGGCGTCTGTTATTATCTACCATTTGACATTTCAAAGATTATTGGTAGCTCCAGACTAATCCTAAATTGAGATAATTAACAATTTTGGTGGGCAAAAATTTCTGCAGGCCTATTCTCTCCAACTGTTGTAACCTTAAAAACCTCTTTGATGTACTTCTTCTTATGCTTCAGATTCCAACATACTTGTCTAAGAATCTGGATCCTTTTTGTGCCAATTTTGTATCTTTTATCAAGAAAATTTTGTAACTGGTTCAAATCTAGTCTTAGATGTAAGAGTGACCAATGAGAGTTTCTCATCCTCTTATCGAGATTTTTTTTATTAATGTAAATTGTTTTCTCTTTATAAAGAAGCAGCCAGGTAATCATGTTTTGAATGTCAACAGTCATTTTTTATCTGTGATAAATGAGTCATTTACAATTTGGCATCTATCATTTGCAGCTCTAAACTAGTCCTAAATCGAAACAATTAACACTTTGGTTTTATTTTTAGTAGGCAAAAATTTCTGCATTACAATTCTCTCCAACTGTTGTTACCTAGAAAATCTCTTTGATATGCCCATTCTTATACTTTCCTAGATCGATAGATAGATATTCATTAGGTTGGCAGTTAACCTGTATCACTGCGACCTTTACAAATATATTGTGAACATCCATAATCTCTAGAATAAGATTAGAGCACTTTGTCAATCCCTGTCCTCTTAATGAGACTTAATAGCCTTGACAGTGGCCTCTTCACGTAACTTGGAGCAGTTGATTTCTTCTCCCCCAATACTAGATATTGCGTCCTTGCAAGGTCTTCACATGGGCATAGGGCATGAAATGCGGTTTCCATTTTCACTCGGCAGTATCGATAGTCGATAGATGTCTTCATCTGCCAAGTTCAGCTGACAGGTCGCTTGCCCGGTGATTTTTCCCACCACTCATGGGCCTTCTTTAGCCTCCATTTCTCAATAGCTGCCATTTTCAACATGTCAGCAACACCGCTAAATAGTTCGGGGCCAATCTTTGAGATATACTTTCCTAAGAATCTGTTCCGATCTTGAAGTTTTGTAGTTCAAAACTAGTCTTAGATCTAAACATTTACCGCTAAACTTTTTAAACTAGTTCTGATTTGAGACAGTATTATTTTTGGTCGACAAAAAATTTTTTCACGAGAATTCCTTCAATTTTTTGTGACTTCGAAAATCAGTTTGATATGCTTCTTCTTATGTTTTTTTGTTTCTCTTAGTTATAATGTTTTGTAGTTCAGTTTCTGATCAACAAATAAACAAAATAAAACATTATTTTTAGTGAAGAAGTGGACAAAATTTTCAAAACCTCCAAGCTTAAAGGTGTAAGCATGGCATTTATCGTGGTCACTGAAAGGTTTGCTTTATTCTGCTCGTTAATAGCGTTTGTTCTGTTAGGAAATAGATTAACAGCAGAAAAAGTATTTTCTTGTGCTCAACTCTACAACTCCCTCCAACAATATATGTGTTTCATGTTTGTTTGTGCAACAGTTAGCTATGCCGAAGCAATTGTCTCTCTGAAAAGAATAGAAGAATTTTTACTAATGGAAGAAAACGATCCGCCTGCTGCAGTTGAAGATATGGAGGATAGAAAAGGAAATATTTTGGTAGACAAATTTTCTGGTACTTGGAATAATTCTAATGAAGAAACACTAAAGGATATTAGTTTCGATATAAAACCAGGAACACTTTGTTGTGTAGTAAGTTAATAACTTATATATAATAAAATCCTTAAATAGTGTAAGTATCTTGTTCTAGGTAGGAAGTGTTGGTAGTGGAAAAACATCTCTTCTCCAAATGATCTTAAGAGAATTACCTTTGATGTCTGGTAAACTTGAGGTTTGTGGAAAGATTTCTTATGCTTCACAAGAACCTTGGCTCTTTGTATCCAGTGTTAGACAGAATATCTTGTTTGGACAACCGTATGAAAGAGAAAGGTAACTATTGTTGTATTATATTAAACCAGAGAGAAACGAATAAAATCAAAGTATTGGTTGATGATGTTGATAAAAATTGTAATGTATACAATAACAACATCATTTGAAGATGACCAATGACCAATCAGCAAACAAACAAGAGGGGTGGGAATTTATGCCAGAACCAAAATAGATTTTTCTATCAAAGTCAAACAAATTATTACTGTTAATCCATATGTCCTAAATCAGAAAAGAGTGGAACCTATATGGATAATCAATTTTAAAGATAAGAATTAGAATGTTAAATTTAAATATTTAGATCAATGTATAGGTATTGGAAATGATACATATCTTTGGGTATGCACTTAAATGATGTTAAATGTCCACTAAAAGTGAAATGGAACGATTTATAATGGACATTTAACAAACCTTTAAACTATTTTTGCAGATATAACCGAGTAGTTCAGGTATGTGCTCTAGAAACGGATTTAAAGCAGTTCCAATTTGGTGATAAAACTTTGGTAGAAGAAAGAGGAGTATCGTTGAGTGGTGGACAAAGAGCAAGGATAAATTTAGCTCGTGCAGTTTATTCAGAAGCTGATATATACTTACTTGATGATCCTCTATCTGCAGTAGACACTAAAGTCGGTAAACATTTATTTCAAAGATGTATTAAAGGTTATTTAAGAAACAAAACCAGAATTCTGGTAACACATCAAGTACAATTCCTAAAAGAAGCTGATTTAATTATTATAATTGAAGCTGTAAGTAAGATATCAGTTTTAAATTATATGTTGTTGTTGAACAATGAATTTCAGGGGAAAATTCATAAAATGGGGAGGTATGATGAACTGTCTGAAGAAGATTTAAAAAAATTGCATCATGAAATTGATGAAAATGAACCAACAACTGAACCACGTCGACAGTCTTTAATGAAAAAACAAATTGAAAAAAATGTTGAACTACTTCAGGTAAGAGTTTTATTTAAAATTGTTCAAAATTTAATCAAAAAACCTATAGAAAAGTGGAAAGTTTATAGAATACTCTGCTTTAATGAGGTAAGTTTTTCATTTATGAAAATATATTATCCTGGATAAAGATTCGGTTATTAAATTATTTTTTGCTACGTACATGTATATAGGTACCAAAATGTTTTCAGCGTTTGTCTATAATTGACACTGGTTCAGAACAACAAAGTGAAGAAATGGCAACTGGTTCTATTCCGTTCAGTACTTATAAGAGATATTTTGCTTATGGAACTGGTCTTTGTGGATTTATAATTATGGTACTCTTAATCATATTGGCACAAGCAGCTTGTAATGCTGGAGATTTATGGTTAACTAACTGGTATGTACCTTTTTAGGATTAAATGTATCTTCAATCTTAACACCAAACTCTTCTAACTAAAAATGTACCTAAACAATTCTATTTCACAGTATATCTTAATACATAGCTAAATCGCAGGTAGTTCACATTTTGGTATAACTTTAGGTATATCTGTATTTGAAGGTTAATGTTCTTACGTTGATACGGAGTAGTCATTTCCACTTTGAGATGTGGTGTTACCTTAGAATCCTCAAAATATCCTTTACCATTAACTAACAAGTCCTTCGCTAACTAAGCAAGGACATGGAACTCCTCAATATCATTAAATCAGAAAGGTGGGCTATTTTTGATATAATAAGGAGCCCTAAATACTATCGAAAGCAGAAGTTGGATAGGAAACAAAAAACTGTCATGGTTGAGAAACATAAGAGGCTGGATCGAACTGGGAGTGGAGCAGTTGTTTCAATCAGATTATCATCGAAATGTCGTTTGGTTTAAAACAAGCATGGCACCAAAAAAAGTCACTTCAATAACCAAACACAATTTTATTGAATAGTTGCGTCACAATTTTTGAAATTTACAATGAAATAGATCGAAATCCATTATAAACTATGTCTTTTAGGGTGAACCATGAAAATGAAATTTACAATTTAACAGTCTACGATACACCAGAATTTGCCCCTATTGACGATACTAAATCTAATATAACTGATAATTTTCCATTTAATTATACAATAGTGGTTGATGATTATTCCAAAGAATTGATACAGGCTGATTCTGAACAAGACAAGTATATGTACATATATTCGATTCTAATTGCATCTGCTTTAATTTTGACTCCAATTTGTTCGATAAATTTCTACAGGATTATTATGAATGCATCTAGGAATCTACATAATAAAATGTTTAGTAACGTTCTTGAAGCTCCTATGAAGTTTTTTGATACAAATTCTTCAGGTAAGTAATTTTTTCCTGCTCATTAAAATTTTTTAAAATAAAAGTGTAAGTTAAACCAATTTATTATTTTTTCGCTTTGGTTTATATTTCCTTCTACTATGACTCTTTTTTTAGAACGTTCCCGGAGCCACCGAATGGCATTACCTTGTGAAAGGAGTTGTTTTGCTTAGATAGTTCCTTCATTAGATTCCCTTCGTCCTATTATTTACTACTTTCGACCCTTAGCATTTGCTCAAGGACGTTATCGATACTGATATCGGCATTAATATATTCCCCTAACACTTGAATGTTCAGCATTGTCTGGAGACTCGTAACAACCATTTTGGGCCTTGGATAGGATAAAAATCCTGCTCGCCATGGCTTTTTTCTAACCATGACGGGATAGATCCAATAACTCTGGTGTTCACTGACCTTTACTGGTTATTCTACTCACTTATTACCGAATTCTTTCAAGTACGGCCCTTTTTTCAACTACTAGGTGTATTAGTTTAGTACCAGTATTCACTAGTCCAACATCTTTCGAGATCGGCCCAAACCAGCAACACACCCTCATAGCTAGCCTCCTCAGGACACTTGTTAGTTTCTTGCGATGTTTGGCAACGGTCATTGCATCGTTCCAAATAGAAGCTCACCTAGTGAGCCACCGAGTACAGCACTATCCTTTAAGATGGCAGCGCACCTCCAACATTGGGCGGTATTCTAGTTAAAGCCTTTGTTATTCCACCATAAATTCCATAGCATATCCTTTTTCCAATAAGTAAAATCTACCATTTTTTCTGGGACTTATGTATAGTCGCCAGCTTTTTCTTCACTTTTTGGACGAGGTCTTTTTCAGTCATCCGCAGAGACTAAGGTAATCTCAGGACACCGTCATACAGGATGTTCCACAGCGTGGGTCCCAGTACGGATTCCTTTTATCGTAGGCTAGTAAGATAACACTATCGGTTAGATAGGTACCTATTAGTCTCTTCTGGTACAGAGGTACACTTTTCTGTCCAAATGCCTTTATTATATGAAATTATAGAGCACATTAAAGGAATTTCCGATGTCTAACGCTATCAGCGCTGTCAGCGTCTGGTTCATTGTGTTTCGGATCCTGCTTTCCTCGCCATTTGGACTACTATATCTATCACTAATCTGGTCCATCTTAATCTTCTATTTCCATTTTAAGGTGGGAGAGAATAAGTTATTCTAGGATCTAAAGTAGTCAATCAAGTTTCTAAACATTTTGTCTTCTCTTTGCTTTATTTTTTCTTCTACTACCAGTCTAGCTTACAATCTAATTGTTTTGATCTCTGATTATTCTGAAACTTTTTCTTCTTCTGATAATAAATTTCTTTTGCTCTCTTAAAGTTAACATTTAACGGTTTCATATAATTTACTAAGCCAATTCTTTATTTTTAATAATGATTAATTTAAAATCGTGCTACATACACTATTTCTGGATCTAAATCTTTGGATATTTTCTTTTAGGTCGAATTCTTAGCAGGTTTTCGAACGATATGGGTATCATAGATGAACAACTACCAAAAGCCTATCTGGAAGCGACCCAAATTTTGATGGTACTATTTGGTATCTTAATAATGGTATTTTTAAAAGTCCCCTGGATGATGTTACCGGCGTTTATTCTTTCGTTTGGTTTTTACTACGCCCGAGTTATATTTTTAAAGACTTCACAAGATGTAAAAAGATTAGAAGGAGTCAGTAAGTAGTTATTTGACTAAATGTAATTACTTTTTTATATTATTATTTTTGTAGATCGTGCTCCAGTTTTTTCGCATTTAATAACAAGCATGGAAGGCATAACAACAATTCGAGCGTCTAAAGTAGAAGAAATGGTTATAAAAGAATTTGATGTACTTTTGGATCAACACTCAGGCACTTGGTATCTTTATAAAGCAGCTTGTGAAGTTTTTGGATTCATTATGGATTGTATAAGCACACTTTTTATTGCTTTTGTTACATTCCAGTTTTTAATTTTTAATTCCGGTAAATATTTAATACCTATATATACCTAGAATATATTTTATTGTAGGCTACTTTAATTTTAGGCTCTGATGTAACTGGTAGCGTTGGATTGACAATATCTCAGTGTCTTATTCTAACAGGAATGTTGCAATTAGGCGTACGACAAACAGCTGAAGTTGCAAACAATATGACAAGTGTAGAAAGAGTTCTTCAGTATACAAATTTAGAAAAAGAGACTGACAAAGAAAATAAAAGTGAACTAACACCAAAAGATATTTTACCCAAATATAAACCTTTAAAAACTACAAAATGGCCAGAAAATGGTGAAATTAAATTTAAAAATGTTTATTTGAGGTATGATCCAGAAGATGATCCTGTTTTGAATGATTTAAATTTGGTGATAAAACCAGGATGGAAGGTAGATATTTAAACACTTTAAGGGTTTTATCATACTAGCGGATTGCGAGCGACATCAAAGTGGAGCGGATGCACAACGAGAAATTTGCAGGCGTGCAACAGCTCGCTATTCGCTAGTACGAGCAGCAACTTGGCAAAGTAAATTGGTGCAACATCTTTGCGTATAACAAATATAACAAACTTACTGACAATGGGATCAAAATGGCGACCAAAGCGCACTCTAATATATGGACTAAATACTGTTCAGTTAAACATATTATCTTTTGTAGGTAGGTGTTGTTGGTAGAACTGGTGCTGGAAAATCTACATTAATAGCAGCACTCTTCAGATTAGCTCCTGTTGAAGGAAGCATAATCATAGATGGTGTAGATACTACTACACTAAAATTAAGTGAACTAAGATCAAAAATATCGATAATTCCACAAGAGCCAGTATTATTTTCAGCTACTGTAAGACACAATTTAGATCCATTTGGTACTGTTACTGACGATGAGTTATGGAAAGCATTAGAAAATGTATTTATATAATGATTAAAATATTTGGAATTTTCGTATAGCTATGTACCTATATTTTAGGTTGAATTGAAGAAGTCGATAGAAAATTTAGATAATGAAATTCAAGAACGAGGATCTAACTTTAGTACTGGTCAACGTCAACTTTTGTGCCTAGCAAGAGCTATAGTTAGACGTAATAAAATATTAGTTTTAGATGAAGCTACAGCTAATGTTGATCCAAGGTAAGTTTTATTTTTTACTTTTAAATATCAGAAATAACGCATTTCGCTGTTCTGGATCGTATTGTGCATTCCAGCTGCCACTCTCTGGAAGGAGAATGGCTCTAAGACTCTATTCAGTAAATGCAACATGGATCTTTATCTTCAGAATCAATCTGTTCTTGGACTTAGCTCACTTTTATCATTGAACTGACATCTCGCAGACCCTGAAGGTCCTGATTTTGAAACATTTGTTGTTTGAAAGCTATCTGGTTTTAGAAGCCCTGCATTCGTTTATTTTAACTGAGATCTTTTAGCTTGGTCACCAACTAGGACAGATTCTGTACATTCTGCTTCAGCTTGATCTTTTGACTGAGAATTCAGCGCACCAGGGGTAAGATTATCCAGCTCCATAGGGACAGAAGAATCCGCAAAGTCATTTTTTCTGTCATTTCCAATGAAGAAATATCTGCTCTGTTTGATCATTTAACTGAGATCGATTAATTTAAATCTTTGAAAGTAATGGTATGAAAACCTGAAAAAATATACCAAGAATTATTAAACACATGATATCTACGTAATACGAAGTCAAAAACCATTTAAAAAACAAACAAAGAGAGACTATACAAAATGGTTATAAGAACGACAACTCTGTACAGAGGTGAATTGTGCACAAAGACAAAGACGCTGAAAAAAGTTGCAAATTTGGGAGAAGCAAATATTATGATGATTAAATAAAGATGTACAACAGTGCTTCAATAATTAAGTAGATTGTAACGATTGTATCGTTAGTTTTCGAACAATCCTCCCGGACTATAAATATTTTTAAATTATCTATTGTTTCCGCGTTGAGACGAGTGGGGACTGCTGTTTGGCAAGAGAGTGATGGTTTCGTAGTTAGTTTTTGATTTTATTTCGTTCATTTTTTATCGTTGAATTTTAAGTAATTCAGAGTTTCCAACCATCTTTGCCCTTCTGTCTCTGGGTTATTGCCAACTAGAAGAAGGGCCCTATTAAGGTCTACAAAGTGCTATATAAAACTACACGTTTTCTACATCTTCCGGTGAGACCGATGCCATTTTGCTGTGCCTTTCCTCTTGTTAGAAGATTCCGACAAGAGGCTTCTTCAGAGATATTCCGTTGCAGTTCCGATTCCTCGGTTAGAAAAGCCGAAAAGAAATTTCTACAGGGAAATTCCATTTCCGTTGCTGTTCCGAGTCCACTGCGAAGAAGCGTGGAAAATTCAGTCTAGAAGTCCTTCGAAAGGAAACCATCCTTCTACAGCACGTGCTTTAGGATGAAACTCCGTCAAAAGCCACAGATCCAAACCAAGTTAAGAGAATTAATTAATTTTCATAATTTGCCAAACATTACTAATTCAATTTTTAAAGTAATAAACCATTTTAAACTGATCTAAAGTATTTTATTTGTGTGTCTGTACTTTGCGCCCTTTAAAATTTTGTTTGGGGGAAATTAAGCAAAAACACAGAAGGAAAGCCACGACCCTCGGGAGCTAGCCTGGGGTACTTTTATGGTTACAAGATTAAGTCCCCAAGAATCAGATGGCTGGAGCACGTAGCGAGAATGCAACAAACGAGAGTACCGAGGATCTTATTACAAATAGGAATAGGGAAGAACAGGAAGACCAAAAGGACAATGGTGGCAGGCATTGGAGGAAGACTTTGAAAAATCTTTCTTAGTTATCTGTTAAACTTTTGATAGCGAGAATTATTTGTATTTGTACAAAGGCTCTATCAACTTTCCTTGAATGTCTACCATACAAGATAGATTACTTAGTTTTTAGTTACTTGTTAAACATCTAGCCCTTGTTTACAACCAGAGCTAAATGGAAAGTTTGATGATAGATAAAAAAGAATGAACTTAAATTGTCATATCCTAAATATACTTTTCTTCGAATTTTGTAAATCATTTAGATTTTTCTTTATCTTATTATCTTCATATCTGTTTAATTCATTTCTTTATGGTTACTGAGAGAGTTAAAACATTTTTCAGCACCGATGCTTTAATCCAAAACACCATCCGTCAAAACTTTAAACACTGCACTGTGATCACAATTGCTCACAGATTAAATACAATTATGGATTCCGATAGAGTTTTGGTGATGAATGCTGGAAAAGCAGCTGAGTTTGCACATCCACATGTCCTACTGAAAAATAGCGAAGGAATCTTTTCAGGAATGTTAAAAGAAACTGGTGCAGCCACTGAAGCTGCATTAAGAAAAATAGCAGAAGAGCATTACAGTAATTTATTTTTTGATGAATTAAAGACATAATAAAATATTTATTTATACATTTAGATATTATAATTTTGTTTTGGAGATTACATTCTTAAAATAACAAATAATTAAAATAAATAGTTTATAAATAATACATTTATTCGTATGTTTTAAATTGTGTAATAAATGTTATTGTGTTATTTTATTAGTTTTTTTTAAATGTCTTGTCTTGATAAAGTAGTACAAATCTGTTTTATGGTCTAGTATGGTAAGTTATCAGCATAGTTAGATATAGACAAAGTAGGTAAAACATATGACTGCCTGTAAGCGGAAACGTCCGACGACTAGAAAAAGAGAGAAAATCGTAGTACCAAAGCATGTCCAGTAAAGGACAGCTTGTTTTTCGAATAAAAAACATAAAGTGGTTAATGCGATCTTCCCTCTCTTTCCAACAGAGGGACAGCTGGGAGCCTGGGTCCCCTAGTTTATTTATGATATTTCTATGGATGTCACTCAAGAAAACATTAGAAAAATCAATCAGACTGTGTAAAATGACCACAAAGTCCGAGTTATAGCTGACATCATGATTCGTAAATTGCCATTTTTTCAATGTTTTTTATGAAGATTCTGTCTACGACACGTGGATTCACACCGAAGAGCAGTGACAGTATGAAAAGTGGTTGGAACTACTGAAGCACCTCAGAACACAAACATCTGCTGGAAAGGTTTCTGCAAGCATTTTATTGGTTGATCATGGAATACTGAGCAGGGATAATCACAGAAATTATCATGTCAGCTTACTGGATCGTTTAAGCATTGAAATCACTTAAAAAATACCCCATTTCCCAAAGAAAAAAATCTTGATCTCCATATTTCGATCCAAATGATTGTTACCTTTTTTCCAATTTGAAGTTAAATTGGAAACTGAGGTTTATTTTGGAGCGATTGATATAGTATTATATTCGAAAGGTATCCAAATGTTGGAACATCGCTTGTCGATATGTGTCTCAATTTTGAACATTAAAGTTTTTGATTTCAGTGGGACCCACTATTACCTACTATAAAATCCCTGTTAATTATGGTCACCAGGCATGAGGTATGTATGAAATCTATGTTGACGAAGTTAAATTGGAAACTGAGGTTTATTTTGGAGCGATTGATAAGGCGTAATATTCGAAAGGTATCCAAATGTTGGAACATCGCTTGACGATATGTGTCTCAATTTTGAACATTCAAGTTTTTGGCTCTAGTTGATTTCAGTGGGACCCACTATTGCCTACTATAAAATCCCTGTTAATTATGGTCACCAGGCAGGAAATCTATGTTGTCATATGTAAGAGAATATTTGGCGAATATTATAAAATATTTGCACTCGTTTTCAGTGGTTTGGCGATCTATTTCTCCCACTACACCGATTGTATTTCCTTTTTCCAAAAGCACTTTCATCCATTTCCACAGTATGCAATTTGCAATTTAGTCAAATCGCATATTAATCGTGTAGGATTTCTATTCAACCATCCTACAATCACTCAAAAAATGGAACCTGTTTTTACAAATTCGTCTTCCAGTAGGAAACACTGGTTCTGCATCTTGCTGATTGAACACTATATTTTAATTTTCACCACACGAATCACAAATTTATATTCCGCAATGAATTGCTCTTCTACGTGTATAGTTTTTATTTAGACACAGGATAGCATCTGTTTTCTGTTTTAAAGTCTGATATTGATACGTTTTACAAGTACCAATGAGACTAGTGACTAAAAATGGCATTAGGTACATTTATCAAAAACAAAATATTTGAATAAAAATATTTCATAATCAAATATTTTTTTAGATAGTTTGCTTCACTTGGATATAACCTCTGCCGGTTGACCATAATTATCATTGGTTTTATATTAGGTAGGTAATATTAGATCCCATTGGAATGGGCTAGAGCCATTTTTTTATTTCTCAAATATACGGGTTTTTCTGTAAAAGTGCCAAGACTTCTCATCGAATCATAACAAACATCTTTAATTAACTAAAAATTGCTAAAATTTGCTATAACGAAAGTTCTCGTTGAATTTCTTCTAAGCTTTTATCTTTTGTTTCTATGACATAAAATTTAGTAAAAATAGTGGCTAAAATGGTGAATCCAGCACAAATACCAAAATATCCGTGTAATCCTATATGATCAACAATTTGCATAAAATATTTTGTTGTAATAAATCCAGAAGTCCAGAATATACAACCAACCAAAGAAGTAGCAAGAGCTTTAACTCTAGTAGGAAATATTTCTCCCATAATAATCCATGGAACTGGTCCGAAACCAATATTAAAACAAATTATGAACAATGTTAAACCGTATAAAGGTACAACTGTAAATAATTGAGGTAATTTTGTAATCGAATTCCAATAACTGTATATCCCTAATACAGTTTCTACTAAAATTAAACCTATTCCAGAAATGATTAAAAGTTTTTTTCTGCCAACAGTCGAACTTAAACCAGGAGCGAGAAAACTACTTAAAAGATTAACAATACTTAAAAGTATCACAGATATTTCTGGCGATATATTTGAACTACTAACACTTTGAAAAAAGGCTTGACCATAAAACATTACAGCTGTAAAACCAGTTAATTGAACAGCTATCATCAAACCCGCACAAATAATAAAACCTTTTTTTAAAGCTTTAGATCTAAAAATTACTATTAAACTTGCTTTGCTATCCTCTAAATACCCAGTTTGCATTTCATTAAATATATCATCAATATCTTCATATCCACCACGTAGTCGTTCCAAAGAAGCTCTCGCATGAAATGCATCGTTATTTTTTATATAATAATATGGCACTTCTTCACCGATAAAACAAAATAATACTAAAAAACATGCAGTCATCCCGGATAGTGTTAAACTAAAGAGTTTTATACTAACAAAAGGTCCTACAGAATCACAAAAAACGATGGCTAAACAAGCAGCGCATGTTAAAGTTGAACATAAAGTTCCTCGTAAGTTTTTGTGTGAAAGTTCACTTATATATACAGGCATTAAAAACAATGCTCCACTTGATAAACCAATCACAAATCTTGATATAATGTAAAGATCTACAGTTATTGCAAATGCCAAAATTAAATTACCTGAAAAAAAAAATATAAAAATCAGAGTATCTACATTTAAGTTTGTAGCATTTCAAAAAACAGTTTTTGTACAACTGTCATTAAAAGTGACACTTTTAATGATAGCAAACAATGTTAAAAACGATTGTTTACTTAACAGCGTGTTAAAAATACTTTTAACACGTTGCCATGTAAACAAGTTTACTTTTAACACGGTTTAGTTTACTTTTAACACGGTTTGGTTTATTGTCATTGCAAATTCGCTCGTTTCATTATCAAAATAGGGAAGTTGTACAAAAAACATTGTATGGTATTTGTGTTAAAAGTGATTTTATTTTGTTCGTGAAATTGTTCAATTCGCTCCGCTCATTTCACAAACGTTTTCACTCACAAAATAAAACCTCACTTTTAACACTCATATCATAAATAACTATTATCTACTCTACCTCATATTATGTATCAATTTTTAGTTCGTGAAAACTGTCATTATAGACAGCAGTGCGTGAAGGATTGAAAGTGTGCGTGAAGTAACAATGTATTTTAAATGGGATTTACTTTTTCGCACTGTTTTTGACACACCTTCATATAATCAAATATCCTTAGCATTCGCGTTGTCATGGTGTTGCTATGAGAGCATTACATTTCAACCAAAGTCATTCTGACAGTTTTGTAGTTTAAATTTTCAAATTTGAATTTCTAATTATTTTTTATTTGTTTATCGTAGATAAAATATTGTATGAAACTGTGCGTGAAGTGCTTTTTGCGCACTTACGCAATATATAGCACTCGCTTCGCTCGTGCTCTAAACATCGCGTGCGTGCGTAAAAAGCATACTTCACGAACTGTTTCATAAATAACTATTTCTTTCCCTTCCAGTTAAATTAGAAATTTATTTGTTTTATGATGTATGAATCTAACCATAAACAACCCGAATTACATTTCGATATACAGCTTTGTAAACTGGCAAAATTGCATTAGATTAGAAGCTTCTAGAACATTTGCTTCGTGTGAAATTACGGTTTTTAATTGGCTAGCCGACTCGAACCAACTTCGAAAACGCCCGAACTAATTCGAAAAGGACAGAGGACAAGCTAACGCCGACTTTGGTTTCGACTCTCTTTTCACTTACGTTAAGGGGCTAATAATGACCGACCCGGAATTTTGATCTGCATAAAATTCCCGGTAAATTAGAGTGTAATCTGTGTTTAGAAAGTTCCAAATAGAACACTTATTAAGTATCCTGAATCTTTCGTACTAATTTGTGGTGAAATTAAATTGTTTGCTGACCACAAAATTCTGCCAACGTATTGAAACACTTATGGGGGCTTTTTACACAATTTATTTACAAAATTGTTAAGATACACTGAACTCTGCTGGATAACGTCTAACTACTTGACAATACAATGAACTCTTGTGAATACTTGAACTTGAACTGACGTTAACTGGCCATGCATCCCCTTATATACAACTTTATTTAATCTAGTTAGTGTCTTTAGATCTTTCTAGAATTTTCTAGAAACATTATTTAAAATGGTCAGTTGATTTTTAGAAACTTCTAAAAATCAACTGTCAATAACAATCTTTCAAATTAAGGTCCCTTCCTTTACGGTTATCCCGTTACACTGCCCCCTCCTTAGATTCATTCCCTCCTGGAATGTTATTTTCTTCATCGGAATCCCGCACACTCCCTGAGCCAGCCAAACCATCTTCTTGGAGTTGCTGCGCATCTCCACTGTGGTTTCCCTGGTAAGACGCCAAACGATCATGATGGACCACGACGGGTTTCCCTCTGGGAATTTTCACGATCCGATAAATGACATCGTTAATCTTCTTCTTGATGGTGTAAGGACCTTCCCAGTTCTTTTGTAATTTGGGACAAATACCTCGACGCCGTCGGGGGTTATAGAGCCAGACTAAATCTCCAACTTGGTAACTCTTTTCCATTGTCCGTGTGTCATAGTACCTCTTCATCCGATCACTAGATAATTGTAGTTTTTCACGCACCAGGTTGTGTATATTCTCCATTCGATTCTGAAGGTCGGCGACATATTGTTCACGTGCCATTTCTTCACCAGGTTTACAACCAAACACCAAGTCACATGGTAGCCTCATTTCTCTACCGAACAGGACCTTCGCAGCCGTTTGGCCAGTTGATTCGTTGTTGGCCGATCGAATTGCCATTAGAAATAGTGGAATATGTCGATCCCAATCCCTCTGACAATCTGACACCACTTTTGACAGATAGTTGGTTAAAGTCCGGTTCATTCGTTCCACTATTCCATCAGACTGAGGGTGCATCGCTGTGGTTCTCGTTTTGTGGATGCCTAATCTTTGGCAAACTTCTTGAAACAGCTTGCTCTCAAAATTTCTTCCTTGGCCTGAATGTAATTCTAGTGGTACCCCAAATCGGCTTACGAATTCTTCAACCAATATATCTGCTAAAGTGGTGGCTTCCTGATTGGGAACTGCATATGCTTCAACCCATTTAGTGAAGTAGTCCATTACAACAAAGATGTACTTGTTTCCTACATCGGTCTGTGGAAGTGGCCCCAATACATCTACTGCGATTCTTTCAAAAGGACTTCCAACCAGGTATTGCTGCATTTCCGCCTTCGGTTTTCGGTGCGGACCGTTACTGGCAGCACATGTAGTGCATTTACGACACCAATCTTTAACATCATTAGTGCAATTTACCCAGTAAAATCTATCTCGGATCTTTTGCAGCGTTTTCGTGATACCCAGATGTCCTCCAGAACTATCATTATGCATCTGTTTTAAAATTTCCGGTACAGCATTTCTTGGGACCACTATTTGTTTCCTTGTTTCTGTGCCCTCGGAATTTTCTACAAGTCTTTTAACGAGCCCTCCGTCCAAAATTAAAGAGTTCCATTGGGACCAGTATGCTTTTAAAGCAGGAGAGGATGAGGATATCTCTCTCCACAACGGACGACGGTCCATTCTCTTCCACTCCCGAATCTTTCTCAGAACGGGATCGTTTTCTTGTTGCTCCTCCAGCATAGAGCTCTCGTCTTCTGGCACAACCTTAACTAAGGCAAGTTTTTCCTCGTTCTGCTCCATACGGGTACAATGGGGGCAATCAGGTCGACATGGTCTTCTGGAAAGTGCATCAGCATTACGATGTCTGGTTCCAGGTCTGTGCTCGATTTCAACATCATATTCCTGCAGTTTTTCGAGCCATCTTGCTATCTGTCCTTCTGGGTTCCTAAAGCTTAGTAGCCACTTTAAACTGGCATGGTCTGTTCTGATCAGGAATTTTCTGCCATACAGGTATTTATAAAAGTGTTCGACGGATTTTACAACTGCTAACAGTTCCCTCCGAGTTACACAGTAGTTCTTTTCAGCTTTCGATAAAGTTTTGCTGAAGTAACCAACCACTCTTTCCTTACCGTCTTGTAGCTGTGACAAGACGGCTCCAATTCCCACATTGCTGGCGTCGGTGTCCAGAATAAGCTTACCATCAGGAAGTGGATAAGCAAGAACAGGTGCTGACGTAAGCTGTTTCTTCAATATTTCAAACGCCTTTTGACATTCCTGATCCCAACAGAAGGACTTATCTTGTTCTGTCAAACGTGTCAAGGGTTTGGCGATGTCTCCAAAATTCTTGACATATCGTCGGTAATAGGAACAAAGACCCAAGAAACTCCGGAGCTGATGTTTGTCGATAGGGATTGGCCATTCCTGAACGGCTTGTATCTTAGCGGGGTCAACAGCAACGCCATCCTTGCTTACGTTATGTCCTAAATAGTTGAACTGTCTCTGGAACAAGTGGCATTTCTTAACATTCAATGTTAGATTAGCGCTCTGTAATCTTTTAAAAACTTCTTCCAGGTTAGATAAATGTTCCTTAAAGGTCTTACCCATTATGATGATGTCTAGATAAACTAGACAAGTTTCCCATGACAAACCCCGCAGGATGTTCTCCATTAGTCGTTCAAACGTCGCAGGAGCATTACAGAGGCCAAATGGAAGGACCGTGAATTGCCATAACCCTGATCCACTGGTAAAGGCAGGCTTTTCTTTGTCTGCAGGATTTATTTTAACTTGCCAGTATCCGCTTTTAAGGTCCAAGGTAGAAAACAGAGTAGAACCCGCCAAAGCGTCGAGGGCATCATCAATCCTTGGCAGAGGATAACTGTCCTTCTTAGTGACATCATTTAGCTTTCGATAGTCGACACAAAACCGCATTGATCCGTCTTTCTTTCTCACTAATACCACAGGAGAAGCCCACGGATTACTTGATGGTTCGACTAAGTATGCCATTTTGAATCATTTCTTTAAGGGCTCTGTCTGCTTCTTCCTTTTTAACTTGAGGCATCCTTCGGGGTACCTGTCGAATCGGACGTGCATCACCAGTGTCAATTCTATGTTGTACAACATCAGTTCTTCCCAGTTTACTTTTAGAACCAAATACAGGTTTATACCGGTAAAGTAGATCTCTTACCTGTTTCTTTTCTAATTTTGACAAAGAGGGGTCTAATTTTGTCATTAATTGTTCAATTTCGTTGGTCTCATCTGTTTCCGTAACATTTATCTTGTGAATTATGGCCATTACCGGTTCTGAACTTCCCATTTTCGTATCCTTTCGGAGAAGAACTGGATGATCGTTCAAGTTGATAACGATCGTTCAAGTTGATAACTCGGATGGGTACCTCTTTGGCGGATCTAACAAGAGTCTTACCCACAAGGAGTCCTTTTCCCAATTCATGGTCATGGTTCTTCGGCTCTATCATGGCTGGGGCACCATCTGGCTCCAGTCCATCCAACCGCGCTGTGACGACACATCCGCAGCTTGCCGGAAGTTCGATATCATCGATTAGCTTAATCGAGGCATTGTCAACTTGTTTTCGGTGCAGGAATATTTCTTCATTACCAGTAGGAAGGATACGTTGGCGAAGATCCAAATGAAAACCACAGTGGAGCATAACATGCATGCCCAGAACAACATCTTCATCAACGTCAGCCACCAGCACTGAGTGAACAAGAGAGGTTGAACCAAACTGTAGCGTCACCTGTATCTCACCGTAGACTCTAGCAGAATCTCCGGTAGCGGTACGCAGTCTCCAACTGGTAGGCCACATCTTCTTTCGCATAATGATGGATGGTCGAACGATAGTTTTTGTAGCTCCAGTGTCTACCAGCATGCTAAAGTTCTTCCCATCAATGAGGCCATCTACATATAAGCTGTCCACGTGATGTCGCAGAGTTGCCAATTTAATGGTGTGAGGGGCTTCGGGAATGTTTGGGGCGATTTCGCCCTCCAGGAATCGACCCGTTCTAGTTTTCCTGCTGCTGGGGTACTTCAGCAGAAGATTTTTCTTTTTGGGGGCAAGTATTTCTTATATGGCCTAGTTCTCCGCAGTTCCAGCATCTCACTGGGCGCCTTCTTTTTGGAGATAACTTCATTAATCTCTCTACTACCGCTTCAACGTCGCTAACGGAATGAACGACATGGTCGTAGTTACCGGTGATTTCCCTTATTCGAGCAACTCCACGTGAGGCCTCCGTCGCCGCCTCAAACTCCAGGGCAATGGTCAAGGCGTCCACAAGAGTCTTCGGCCGCGCCAACGGTACAGCGCGCTGCAACTCGACGTTTCGAAGACCATCGGTGAAGGTTTGGACTGCTAGGCACTCCAGGAAATCCTCCGCTGCATTTGAATACGCAAGTCGTACCATTCTTGCTACATCCGCTTCAAATTCCTGGATAGTTTCTTCATTTTTCTGTTTTCGGCTCTTTAACTGCATTCGGTACACCGGTTGTAGATGAGTTTGACCATAACGCATCTCTAGACGATTCACCAATAACTCGAAGTTGTCAGCTTCATCCGGTGTCAATGATTGCAAGACGTCTAAAGCTTCGCCTCGCAGAGCTACGGTTAGGGACAATGCTTTCTCCTGGGATGGCCATCCATTAGCTCTGGCCGCTGCGTCGAATTGTTTCAGGTAATTTGGCCAGGAAGTCTTCCCGTCGAAGGTCGGGGGTTTCATCGTCGTTCGTACATGGGTCGTCTCCTCGCTTCTTTGTCGTTCGACGTCTGCGTGGCAGGTTTCCATCCTTCTTGCATCTCCGTCGCCGTGGTGGATGGTTTGGTTTCGGCGGCTAGCTTCCTGTTCTTGTTGAAGCTTCCTTATCTCGGACTGCATTTGCTGGTTGATCTGGTTTTGCTCGTCTCGCAAGTTGGACACTTGCTGATTTTGTTCGTCTCGCAAGCTGGACACTTGCTGATTTTGTTCGTCACGAAGAGTGTACATTTCGGAGCGCAAATGCGATATTTGATGGGAGAAGGAACTGGATAACTCTTCTGGTAGGGTAGACATCCGTTGTGACAGCTGGGACATATCTTCGCGCTGGCTCTTCATCTGACTGGAAAGCTTCTCTTGCTGGCTCTTCATCTGACTGGATAGCTCCTCTTGCTGGCTCGTCATTCGTCCTGATAGCTCCTCGTGCAGCCGGGAAAGTTGTTGAGTTTGTTCTTCTTGTTGGCTCGTCATTCGTCCTGATAGCTCCTCTTGCAGCCGGGAAAGTTGTTGAGCTTGTTCTTCTTGTAGCCGGGAAAGTTGTTGAGCTAGTTCAGAATTTGCTTTTTGAACTGGGTCTTCGAACTCCACAGCGTCAGGGTCCAAATCATTATTTACATAGTATTCACGGAGCCTTCTTAACAACTCTGCTGGATAACGTCTAACTACTTGACAATACAATGAACTCTTGTGAATACTTGAACTTGAACTGACGTTAACTGGTTATGCATCCCCTTATATACAACTTTATTTAATCTAGTTAGTGTCTTTAGATCTTTCTAGAATTTACTAGAAACATTATTTAAAATGGTCAGTTGATTTTTAGAAACTTCTAAAAATCAACTGTCAATAACAATCTTTCAAATTAAGGTCCCTTTCTTTACGGTTATCCCGTTACAGTATTATAAAATGAAAAAAATTATTGACATTATCACGTGAGTTTTTAGTACGCTGTTTCGAATTTTCCCCATTTTGCTCCAGTTTCTCACACCTTTCCTAGATTTTTAGTTATTTTATTACGATTTTTTGAATATCTTCAATTTTTAGGACTTACAATTAGATTGATAAGAAATTTTTACCTAATAAAAATGGTATACCAGCAAAGAGAAGTGTTAATTTCTTGCCCATTTTTTCAGATAAATACATAAATAAAGCAGGACCAACTATGGCACCCAAAGTCCAACTGGAAGATATCCAACTTGCTTCTTCAGTATCAATGTCTCTTCCAAAAGGACTTGTAGTTATATTTTTGAGTTTTGGTATGATTGCAGATGACCAGACTATGTGGGTGTTTAGTAAAAAAACAAGCATATTTCCTAAAAATAAAGATACACTTTTCTAAATATCTTTAAGAACAAATTTTTGATCAAATTTTAATTTCTTTTTATTCCCCAGTATCTTTGAAATATTTGTACCTAGTAAATTTAAAAAATGTGAAAATTAAGGGTTATAAGTACTGTGTTTGACACCCCATGAAAATAGATAGGCTGGAAAAAATTAGAAAATCTAAAAATAAAAAAATCAAGAAAGTAGGGCTAAATCAAAAAAAAAACAGGAAACAAAAGAAAATACGGAAAAATTCTAACAAACGACAAAAAATGTAAAAAATACGAAAATGCGTTGAGGTTAAACAGTTAAAAATGAGAAATCAAAACATAGAAAAAATGTCAAAAATTTGGAAAAATAACGATTAAATCCAAAAAACAAAAAGTACTTAAATAAAAATGGTTGAAAAACAGGTAATTAATGTCAAATAGAAAAAACAACGAAAAAAAAATTACAAAAAATCGAATTATCGCAAAAACTGATAATAGAGCCAAAAAAATGATAATAAACTAAAAGAAAAAAATAAATCGGCAAAATTCCGGTAAAATGGGTAAAACAAGGAAAAAATAGAGCACATAAAAGTAGTAAAAAAATCGCAAAAAATGGAAACAGACGCGAAAATCCATAAAGATAAAAGAAAACAGGTAAAATGGGTAAAAATCTTGAAACAACAAAATAAAAAAGTAACTTTCCGCACATGTGCGAAATAGTAACTTTCCACAAATGTGCGAAAAAGTAGCACTTTTCATGTTTGTAGAGAGTGTGATAAGTGTTACTTTCCAATGTGGTAGTAGGAAAAAGAAACAGGAAAAATTGGAATATACTGAAAATTAGAAAAAAAATACAAGAAAAAATCTCAAAAATTTTTGAAAAAGAATCAAATAATTTTGAAAATGAAAAAGGTAGGAACCGATAGCACAAAAAAAAATTAAAAAAATACACATTTTTTAACTAACAAGCTAGAAACTGAAGTAACTTGGAACATAATCAACCAACAGAAATAATAACAAAAAAAATCTAAAAAGAGAAAATATAAAAAAAAATAAAAATAAAAACTTCGCAAAGTTGAAAAAAAAACAAATGAAAAATCCGAGAAATACCAAAAAAAACTATGCATACAACGAAAAAAAATAGTAAAAACCTGGAGAGAAAAAATAGATAACAGAAAAAGAAAATAAAAAAAGAGAAAAAAACGTAAAATATTATAAATTATCTCCACAAACAGAAAAGCATAAAAAATGATTAGGTACTCACCTCCTAGAATAGTTAATATAATTGGAGCTTTGGAATACATTATAGATATCTTCTTCTTCTATTGTTTTTATCATTCGAAATCAATAGACACTTAAGTTTTATTTACTTTTATTTCTACCACTACTCTTTTTCCGAATACAAAGAATTTCGTTGGGTTTTTTGGAGGTTTGATGATGCATTAATGCATAATTAGTACAGACAACCTTGACAGTATTATCAGTATTATAGATACGTTATTTGCATATATGTAAAGTTCACAAAGCATCGATATTATCATCGGATTATTATGCATGTAAATATAGATGAGTCATAAACAGCCTGAAACTGCAAACAGTCTTTTAAGCAACTTGCTAAACACAACACAGTCTTTGTGATTACCAGAGCATAAAGGGATTGTCGGAAACAAGATTGGTCTCACAAAAGAAGACTAGTACTTCTTTTATCGGACCTGAACCCTTGTGAGGCATCTCAAAATGCTCCATCATTGATGAAGTTAAAATTTGGGAAAAGGAACTCAGTATTGTCTATTGTAAAAAAACAGTCCAGGCTAAAGACAAGAAAAAAGTTTCATTCAGCCTTGAATGAACTCAGAGTAATTGAGAACATTGTTCTAGTTGGGGTCAGCGTCAGACTTCCATCGTTTCCATCTGTCACTATTTTTAATGCATCCTCTCGTCTCCATTTTTTTTTCTTTCAGGTCGTCATTTATTTTATTCATCCACCTCAACTTCGGTCTTCCTCTCTTCCCAATATTTTTAGTCATCTACTCATTTTTTAGGACATCTGTTAATATTCAATACATAAAGATTTATAATATTACATATTCAGTGACTTAAAAGCTAACAAAAAAAAAATTCCTAAACAATGCTTGTCAATAGCATTGGTACTGGAATTTAATTATATAATATAAAGGGTAAGTACATTGCAAGTTGCCAACATTGGGTTAATTATATAAAGTATTTAAATAGGCTTTAAGTTTTTTAACAAATTTAGAATAGGGAATTTCTTCTTTTATACAAGTAGGCAGTAGGTTATAGGTTGAAATCGCGTCACAAATAGGGTTTCTTAGAGCTAAGTTAGTTCTAACGCTATTTTGGTGTATGTTGTTTTTATTTCTTAATTCATGAGTGTGTAGTTCTTTAGAGTATACAATGACATAGTTTGTTTTTTGTAAATTATTAACTATTTTATAAATAAGTTTAGCTTGTTCTAGCTGAAATATCTGGTCAATCGGATGAATTTGAAGTGATCTATACAGTTGAGTTGTATGAGTAAGATAATCAAGATTAAAGAGTGTCTTAAGAATTTTGTTTTGTAGTATTTTTATTTTTTGAAAATTAGTTTGGCTGCAGGTTCCCCACACTGGAATAAGATATCGGAAGTTTGAAAAAATATAGGCATTATAGATCTTGTATCTAGCTGTGTTACTAAGAAAATGTTTGCATCTGTAAAAAGCACCTATAAATGGTAGAATTTTTCCCTTAACATGCTCAAAATGAGCATTCCAATTTAAGTCTTCGTCCAGCATGAGCCCTAGATATTTGATACTTTTCGTGGCTTTCAGATTTATTCCGTTTAATGTTACATACATAATTCTCATCCCTCCTCTCTATATGAGCATATACCATCTTAACCTATTTTCCTGGATTTTCTTGTTCATCTGTTCCACTTTCACTGTAAATCTTACTCATTACTTAATTTTTTACTCTATCTCTTCTCGTTAATCCACACATCCAACGCAACATCTTCATCTCCACCTCTTCTAACTTTCTCTTTTGCTCTTTCATTATTGACCAGGTTTCTATTACATAAACCTTTACTCATTCTTTTCCAGTTAATTAAACCTCCATTCTTTTCTAGCACAGACTCTAAATATTTGAAGTTTTGGACAGCTGCACTTGGTCCTGCAGATTGATTTTAAGTCCATTCGTTTCGTCTGTTGTCCTATACTCTGTCTTTGTCCAAATCCGTCTGAAACCCCTACTTTCAAGCGCTTTTCTCTCTTTCTCAAATTGTCCTTCCAGTCTTTTTTACAAAATCTACAATCATAATATCATTCGCTTAGATATCCCATGGGGCGTCACCTCTTATCCCTTTAGTCATAATATCCGTCACCATACTAAACAGAACTACTCCTTATGGGACCTGATCCTTTTGGTGGCTTCTCAAAATGCCGCATTTTGGATAAAAGGAACTCAGTGCAGCCTACTGGAAAAACACTCCACTCCAAAGAAAAGCAAAACGGTTACGGTCTTTACTGTGCTACTATAAATTACTCTTAGAGCGTGAAAAACCTTAATTTAGAGTAATTGGATTCTGTCCTCTGTAAAATGGACATGCTGATTCTGTGAGTATGCAGATGAAACGGCTAAACATATTATCTGTAACTGCAGAGTAATTGTTAGCCAATAACATAAATATCTGAGACACAGCCTTATCAGGTTATAAGCGCACATCTTAATCAGATAATGGATCTTATTTAAGGTCGCAGTGTAGCAAGGTCACCTGGGCCCACTTATAACCTACCACCCGAAAAATTGAAAAAAAAATTGTAAAAAGCAAGAAATTTTAAGTTTAAATGCACACATCAAAATGGTCTTGGCAGGGATTCCCAAGCTAATGGACCACTTACAAATAGATGCGGTGGTCCCAAGGAATAAAATAAAATAAAATGCCTTAGATGACCACTGTAAAGTTACTCCCGGATTCTTCAGAGGGCACTTAATTGTCAGATAAACAAACCAAATCTTATAAAAGTTGTTTCGGCCAGATTATTCAATAAATATTAGTTTTGTGCTCAAGAAATATAGCTCGACTTTAAACTTCTGGGCTACTCTAAATGGATGAACAATTAAAAAAATATCTACCTGATCCACACCGGTTTAAAAAAATAGAAAAGGAGTTTACCTACTAACGATTATTTTTTCAGGTACGGGAATGGGATTACATTGGGACCTTACAAAATCCCTTTCATATTATGAAACTATAATAGATGTTTAACCAAAATAAAAAAATCGTAAGAAATATTCTACTTCATGGACTTCAAGTGGTAATATAATTGTATAATTGTTTGTACAGTAATAATTGCTTTAAAATAGAATATTATGTCCGTCAGTTGTATGAGTAAGTCTGGGGTAACATCCAATTTTAATCTGAATTTGTTTAAACTGAAAAGCCACTTTACGTCGTGACAAACGGAAGCAAGTTGAGATAGCCTTTGTGGCTACGTCATGGTATTTCTTAACACTAACACAAAACTCGTTCACAGAAACAAACTCAGATTTGTGTTTTAATGTGAAAGAACTCTGAAAATTTATGAATTTTTCCTAATCCAGTACAGGGATCATCAGCTTGACATGATGTCGAATTGATTTAGTACCCATTCGATATTAATATAACTATGGGAACGTAATCTAATAAAGATTGCAATAGGTTTCCCAAATTTCCATGGATGATATTTTTCGTTTCATTCGATAATTCCAACACGTTTCCTTGCAGGTAATTATCCAAAAGTGTAAAACATTCAGTTTTAATCTTTTCAAACCAGGTAATCCACAAATTTAATTTTATCGCAATTGGTTTAATACTATTTATAAACATACGATTCTAAAAAACTGAACTAGGGCCTAACCAAATCAATATATATTTTTGTAACTATGAAATTATTCTATAGCAAAAGAGAATACTTTTGCAGAACTCTGGTGGCATTTTTACGGAACCCAGAGTATATGTTTGTAAGAGAAGAAAATACTGCTTCAATATTTTTTCTCTCGCACTGAGAGAACGAGTTTGAATCAAAACGCATCCGAGGTCTGGCAATTAAGTTCCGCGAGACTATAGCAATAAAATCTTTATTTCGCAATTTTCCCCCTGCATTCGCATCTCGACACCTCTCCATGCAAACCTTCCACTGTGCGAAGCAGAGCTGCAGGTTATTTTCCGATAGGCTGTTGACTAGCTGCGCGGACTTTTGTTTCACTTCCTCTATAAGCTCGTGGCGGGTTTCTTCAAGCAGGATTTGATTGATAAATCTGGCGAATAGGGTGCGTGTTTTAAGACTATGATCTGGTTTTTGGTCAAATAGTCCTTGACAGACAGCGCGTTGTCTTTATGTAGAATCTAACAGTTCTCTTTCCACAATTCGGGCCTTTTTTGTAAAATATTTCTCTGAGTCTTCTATATATGTAGTAGTATTGATTGACTGTCTCACCTTGTGGTACCTATCCCTCGATATAAAAAAAATCAACATCGTTGATTGCCTCTTGGTTTTAAGATCATTGAAAAATCAAGTTTCTTCACAAGTTATGACCCTTTACAAAAAGTTTGAGTCCATTTCGAAGCATTCTAAGCTGTCAAAACAAACGTCTTTACTAACTTAGAAGTCTGGGCACAAACTTAGCACACACTTTCCTCTTGTTAAGTTCCTCATGCATTGGACAAGATGTATAGGCAATTATCCCTGTAAAGCTTCGTAAAGTTTCATACCTTTCCGACGCGGACTTAGACGAATTTTGACAAAAACTTTAAATTCACTCTGCTCAATTTTTTATCCAACATTTTTGCACCCTTTTTACAACAGGACTGTCTGTTGCCTCTGCCTGGAATTTACTCCCAATGTCAAGGGATATATTTAGAACAAACTCCGCCCGTTTCGTTCCTCCCGGTATACAGGTGTTCTTTAAAAAAAAAATAGTCTCGAAATTAAATTGCCAGCCTCATTATCTAGGTATCTATGTTATTAACAAGACACTTGGATTGAAAAGTCAGTTTACTTACTTATATTTTCTTACTGCCCCACTCAATTTTATCCTTTGATGTAACTTATATTAAACAACAGGGAAACGATCAAACTTATAAGTATATTTTTGTTGCATATTTACATTTTACAACAAAAAACTAACGAAAACCCATTATTCAAGTATGTAAACTTCTAACTCTTATACCGTTACCAAAATTTTATTAAAGATAATTTTTTGTATTAGATTTTAAATAAAAATCGTATTAAAAGAGTTAAAACATTTAATATAAACTTACAAATAATAATTAAGTTTATTAAACATTAATTATGTCTCTGTATATATTGTAGTAAATCTATAGGAGTAACAATTCCCACAGGTTTTTCAATGTCACCTAAAACAAAATGATCAAAATATGATTAAAAAACAATATTTTAAAACTTACTCTGTGCTTCTAGAATTACAACATAAGATTCTTTTTCTAACATTCTAGAAATAACTCCCAATTTTGCAGAGTTGTAAACTTTTGGATAAATTCTTATTACACATTTTTCTACACTATCATTCGATTTTATAGTTCCAGATAATAATTTTTGCATTAAAAATTGTAACGTCAACATACCAATCATGCCACTAGAAAATATTTAAAAGTAAAACAAATTGATTATACAACGATTATAAAAAAAAAACTTACCCAGCACTATCAACAATCGGAATTTGATCTATTCCAGATTTTTTTATCATATTCAATGCTCTCTCAACAGTCATACTAGAATTAACAACCTTAAGTTGATCTAAAACTAATTCAGTGACTGGCGTATTCCACCACCTAAAAATATATAAATAAAAACTGAATCACATTTTAAACTCAATTTTTACCTACTTATGATTCATGGTATTTACAGGAGTCATCAGATTACGTGCTTCCATCCACTGATCAGAAGCAAATTTGGTAATATAGTTTCTAATACTATCTGGAAGAACTACAACAACTTTTTTGCCGGCCTCCAAATTTTTAGCAGCCTTTATTGCTGCTACCAGTGCAGCACCACTACTTGAACCTAAAATGATAAAATCATTAGCTCTCCAAGGAGTGCAATAAAGCTATCAAATTTGGGAGCACAAATTAATAACTTTTAAAGCCAATACACAGTTACCTTGTTTTCTACAAGCTTAATTTGAACAACTATCGCAAGGGAAATATTTTTCATGTAGTATAATCTAGTAGACGGTTACTGTGAAAATTTCAGTCACACCGGAATCGTAGTTTTGTTTTGACCTCGTGTGGAAGAAAGTGTGTCCGCGGATTTTAGCAATATTGGTAGGTGATTCGATTGTTGTTTTTGAAAAGAAAATCGCGCAGTAAACTTAAACAGCGGTTGGATGCTGTGTGCGGTGAGTTTTCTCCTTCGATGATGACCATCAACCCTTGGTTTAACCAGTTTCAATGTGGTCACACGTCAGTTTTTGATTCGCGACGCTCAGGCAGCGGCTACGACAGACAGAAATCCGGCGATTGAAGGTGGGCGAGATAGCAAAAGACGATGTGGGTCATATCCTCCATGAAATTTTGAGCATGAGAAAGCTGTCGACACGATGTGTGACGCATTTGCTCTCTCTGTGAATATAAAAGCAACCGTGAGACAACTCAAAGTAGTGTTTAACGCAGTTTAAGCGCAATTTCAAAAAGCTTCTACGTTTTTTGACCGTCGACGAAATTGGGACTCAACTGATACACACCAGAAATCAAGAAACAATTGAAACAGTGGAATTCACTCGGTGAACGTGAACCGAAGAAAGCGAAGACTGTCCCATCGACCGGAAAATCGATTGCCACCATTTTTACGAGTCAATTAGGGCAAAACGATCACAGGACTCACAGAATTACTACTGAATTCTCTAGATTTGTCCCCGTACGACTTCTTTTTGTTTCCAAACTCACTCATAGGAGAAAAATTTAAGTCGGTCATAGCCGCGATGGAGTTAGACCTCGAGAAAACGTATTTATCAGACTATTTTTTTAGTGATTTCGGTTAGCTAATAATTTTGAAAGAATCCTGTTTAGAAAAGTAACATTGAACCGGTCAACAGAAAGTTTATGATTTTCAGATCATCAAATCAAAGTTTTCATTCATAAAATCTTCACCAATCCTGTGTTGTTTTTTGTCTTTCTATAGAACATTTTCTTAATATTGTATATGAAAATTATTCAAAGGTTTATATTTGAATCTACAGAATACAAATGTCTTACCAACTAACAATCCTTCTTCTTTTATTAACCTTCTAGCCATAGGAAGAGATTCTTGATCGTTTGTTTTAATCCACACATCTACAACACTTCTGTCCAAAACAGTTGGTATGAAATCATAACCGATTCCTTCCACTTCGTAAAATCCAGCATCGGTTTGATTCAGAGATTCTGGTTGAGCTAAAATGGAGCCCATGGGATCAGCTGCAACGATTTTAGTTTGCGGAGATATTTCTTTAAATTTCCTGCCTATTCCTGTAACTGTGCCGCCAGTACCAGCTCCCATAACCTATAAAATAAAGAAGTAAATCAATGATTTAACCTTCTTTTATGAATGGGGTGACATTTTCATTCTCAGAAGAAGTAAAATATATGGTAAGCTAATTTAGTGGAACAAAGACAACACAACAAAAGGCAAAGTTGCAAAAGTTATAAAAACTCGCTTGTAAAAGGATAACTGGCGCAATGAGATCATGTTTTATTGCGGCCTCGGAGGTAATTCTAGACCTTCTTCCTTGCATTTTTCTGTAAGAAAGATTGCTCTGTAAAGTACGTTAACAAGTCTAACTAAGTCTCTAAGAACCTGCGATTTTACAAGAAATCTTGAGATTCTAAGGTTCGGATCAAGCAAATTTATGAAGATGAAGTCTCTTAAGCAATTGACCGCCATAATTTGTACGACAGGAGACTTATTCTCTGTCTCAAGTTCTCATAATTACAGATTAGACTTTAGCATTCTATCAAAGATTATATGTACATATACTTACAATCATATCTACTTTTTTATCGCATTGATCATAGATTTCTTCTGCTGTTGTATCATAATGAGCTAAAGGATTTCCTGGATTTGAATACTAAAATATACATTATACGTACAATTGTTTCAAACTATTAAAAAATATAAATATTGTACCTGATCTAGAATAACGGAATTCGGGATCTGCTTACTTAGTTTATATGTCATACCAAACATACCTTCTTCTGAGTTTGAATCAGCGTTAACAGGAGTCCGTACAATTTCAGCTCCTAATGCTGATAAGACTGAGACTTTTTCATTTGACATTTTCTCAGACATTACTATTATGCATCTATATCCTAGGGTTTATGAAATTAGGATATTTATATTTTTTACTGCATCTCTATATAATACCTTTAACAGCTGCTGCTAGAGCTAAACCTATACCGGTGTTACCTGAAGATGGTTCAATAATTGTATAACCTGGTTTAAGAATACCTTGTTTTTCAGCATCTTCAACAAGTCGGTACCCAATACGATCTTTTACCGATCCTCCAGGATTAAAAAATTCACATTTTACATCTACAAATAAAATATTTTGTAAACACTTCAGGATTTATTAACTATCGTGGGGTAATTTTGCAATATACAGACCATAACCTTGAGCAACGAGCACGTTGTAAACTCGTGGGCTGTTGTCCATTCTCGGGAAGTTGAAATGCAATTATTAGGGGTTGATGAGATCAACGTTAAGATTTACCATGTCTATTATATATTTTTCATTCATAACATTTGTAGGCATTACTTCTTTTTGATTTGGCATTTAGCTGTTGTGTTGTTGTTTTTACTTTATTTTACTCTATTTTAACCTTTAATTAATTAATTAATTTAATAGACCATCTGTTGTGAATTTTCGAGTTTTGTTACTGGTAATAAAAAATATCAAAAATTTTGAACATATTTTGAGCAAAATTCCATTTTTAAAGTTAGTATTCATGCGTTAGACAGTTTTTATTTTTTCATTATTTAGATGTGGCTTTTTGTGTTAGTGTAGTGGCTATGGGAGGTTGGGCACTTATGAGTTTGCACATCAAACCATCAAACGATATTGCATGTTTGCACTCAGATTTAGTGACGATGGTGGCTTTTGAGGAGGTGCCTTCTTACCAATGTCGCTATTTTAGACTTCTACTAATATTACTGTAACAAAATTTATCTGACAACAATGCAAGCAATTTTAACTTCTTGCATAGGAATTTTAACGTGCTTTTTGCTCAAGATTATGGCCATTACGCCCCGACCTCGAATTGTAAACAACAGGCGTGTGTAAATAAGATAGGTTCGATTCTTGTCGGCTATACCTGTTTTTTTAATTTGTAATGTTTTTCTTGTCTTAATATTTAAGAATAAATTAAATGAATGTTTATATTAAATTCATTTGATAAAATTATCTACATAATTATATTTAATTCAGTTTATACCCACATACATCGTGGTTTTATTACTAAGTAATAATAGATGTTTAACTATACGACTAAACACATTAATAGAAAGATAAAATATTTTAAAAATAAATACAATAAATATGTATGTGATTAGCAAATACATATTTTTTTTAGAACTTTCTGTAATAGCACTACATCATCAAAATTATAAAACTAAGTTATCTCAATAAAATTGCAACATAAATAGCCTTAAAATCATAAACAATAATTAACATTACTTAATATATTAGATAGTAAGAGAAAATATACATTATTTCACAATATATCGATGTAAAAGTTGTACCACTTATTGATATAAAAATATACTTACATAAATCACATTTTAAACCTTCTGCTTGTGGTATTTTATTTAATTTAATCATAGGAGTATTTCCAATAGCTGATAACGCATCTGGATATATTTTTGTTGAATGTTTCCTAAAACATAAGAAATACAACAAACTGTAACAGAACAGGAAAAGCTTTAAGTTTAGGGTAGATCAATTATACTAAAAAAATTTCTTACCAGTCTTTTGTTGTGTGAGGAGTTGTTTCCTTATTAACACTTTGATGCCATGTGCATCCCGACTTTTTATCAGGTGGATTAAAACCATCATTTAAAGGAGACCAAAATGTAAGGTTGCTCTTTAAACGTTTAGGATTCTCAGGTTGAGTTACTCCATTGTTTTGTTCTTTTACTTTACTCATATTGTATTTTTTTTCGGTGTGTTCACACCTTTGAATATAAAACCTCGTTCACACTCAGATCCAAAATAAATTATTCTACCGTACGAGTACGAATAGGTTATTTTTATAAATATTGAACTGACACGTGTTTACATTAAAATGGCCTCTAACTTTATATACAATCAGACAACTAACAGTGATTTTCATTATTTATAAATGTATATTTAATTTTGTTATAGTATTTTATTCGAATAGAGATTTAATATATAATTTATAAGTAAAAAAATTAATAGTTTAATTATTAAATGAAATATTTTATGGTATTCTTAGACCATGTAGCTGAATTGTCTCTATGTGAAAAATTTTAATTGAAGTTCACTTGACATTGATTTGGCGGTAATTTGTTTTTACATTTTGGTTAGTTTATCAAACAAAGTTTATTTATTACTGAAAATATATTGGTTTTTCTGAAGAAATATGTTGTGGGCAGATAAGTATCGACCAAAAGACCTTTCAAATGTGGACTACCATAAAGATCAAGCTCTTGATTTAAAAAATTTAACAAAAGAAGGAGATTTTCCTCATTTACTCGTATATGGGCCGTTAGGAGCTGGTAAGAAAACTAGAGTTATGTGCCTGTTAAGAGAATTATATGGTCCAGGTGTAGAACGTTTGAAAATGGAAATGATGAATTTCACAACACCTTCAAATAAAAAATTAGAAATAATGACTATTAACAGTAATTACCATATCGAACTTAACCCAAGTGCTGTAGGTATATACGATAGAGTTGTTATAATGGACACAATTAAGAATGTTGCTCAGAGTCAACAGTTAAACGTAAATGCCCAAAGAGAATTTAAAGTTGTAGTGCTTACAGATGTGGATAATCTCACTAAGGATGCTCAGCATGCTTTAAGGCGAACCATGGAGAAGTATATATCGAATTGTCGAATAATATTGTGTGCTACAAGTACTTCAAGAGTTATACCAGCTATTAAATCGCGTTGTTTATGTATTAGAGTTCCAGCACCCACTGAAGAAACAATTGTTAATATTTTACAAAGTACTTGTAAGAAAGAGGACTTAAATTTACCTTCTTTGTTAGCAAAACGAATTGCTGAGGTATCCAATCGAAACCTACGAAGAGCATTATTGATATGTGAAGCATGTAAAGTCCAACAGTATCCCTTTACAGACGATCAACAAGTAGCTGAACCTGACTGGCAAGTTTTTATTAGAAAAACTGCAGCACGTATTCTTCAACAACAGAACATTGAAACGTTGTCTAAAGTGCGAGAAAATCTTTACGAACTTATTACTAATGGAATACCTTCAGATATTATATTTAAAACATTGTTGGAAGAATTATTGAAGAAGTGTGATTTGTCCATTAGATCTAAAATCATCGAAGAAGCTGCAATACATGAACATAGAATGAATCAAGGAAATAAAACTATTTTCCATTTAGAATCTTTTGTATCTAAGTTTATGTACATTTATCAAACATTTACGCAAGAAATGCTTGGTAATTTTTAATTTATGATTTTAAATCTCAACTGTTCCACTTTTTAAAATGTATTAAATATTTTTACTTATCTTTTAATTTATTTTTATTTATATACTTTAATTTTTTACTTCTATTTCACCGTTCTTCATCTTCTGGATTTTTCGAATTCATGGCATTCTTTATTCCATCCTTTCATCTCTTTTTTTGGTCTTTCCCTATTTCTTCTAGATGGGATTCACTGATATACAATCTTGGCCTATCTATTTTCTTTCATTCGCATCATATGTCCATACCAGCTCAATTGCTTGACTTCTCATCATTTGATATTCTGTCCATTAACATTACACGGCACCAACTTCTCCAATAACTAGTTTCTACATGTATCTGTACCCTATCTGAATTCCCATTTGACTACATTATCTCATCCACTTCTAGATATTGCTTAGTTTTAACATAGCTGACATTTTGATGGTAGAACAGTTTTACTGGGGCAGTGTATGCTACTGGGTTGTCAATTTCCTTCATTGCTTTCAAGGACATTGTGTCGTGTGTATGTCACGTAAATATTTTTTTAAATACACTTATTTGTGTATTTATTGTTTGGTTCAAGTATTCCTAATAAACAGACGTGTAAGTTAATTGATATAACTCTCTATCACCATTTGCCATCTAGATTGAACAGACACCCAGTATATAGCGCTGTTTCTGATTTCTAAATTATTCATCGCTAAGACTAGAGAATGGCCAGACTAATTTGGCAAATTTTGATCTTAAAATATTTTGGAACGTTTATTGAAACGGTAAGAAACCTAAAGACTAAAGTTCTATGAATTCCTAAGAGTTGCTTGTATTTGTTTAATATCCAGATTACAAATATCCGGTAGGTGGGATTGTATTTTGAATTCTAAATAAATAGAAAAACGAGAATCTAAAGTAAAATGGAAATTTGGCAAAAAATGTGGAGAAAGTAAAACCTTGAAAATACTCACCTCAGTAGAATACTAAGTAAGTAAAGTAGCGCAGTTGATATATAATATATTTAATCGAAAAATTAAAAAACGCCTCAAAAGGAAATAGTAAAAACCTAGAAACTAACTAGAAAATATGATAGAAACAAAAAAAACACCAAAAACAATAAAATAACGAGTCAAATTCGTATAAAATTAAAAATACGGAAACTGAGAAAAAGTAAGTCTTCTATTACAACAGCACAGCACATCAGAATTTATCACGAGTAAAAAATTGAAAGAAAATAAAAGATTTATACAATTTGAAAGCATAAATTGTTACAAAACTGTTTTTTTTTATTATTTTTACAATTTTCATGTTATCGACATGAAAATTACCAGTTTTATGTTTTCTGTACGAGTAATAAAATAATCTGTAAACATTTGTTACTTTGCTGACAGAGGTCACCACTTATAACCTATTACGTTGAAAAATAGGGGCATAATTTTATACCCTGTATTTTACCCATGTCTGAATTTTAGAATCTAAAGTACTAGAAATTTTAAAAAATAAAAAACATGTTTAAAAAGTTGCTCGTTTTTCCTCTGTTCAAGGGTTTTATTGTTGTTAAATTTTTGAGATAAGTAATAATAATAACATATTTATTCATAAAGTTTGGTAACATACTTATGAATAGCAAAAAAACAAAATGAATAAATAAATACCTGTTTCGGGTATGAAAAAAGAAAAAAAATCTAAATTTTAAGTTAAAAGTTAATATCTAGCTAAGATAATACAATTTGATTGTAAAACTATATTATTATAAGATAACGAACGGGCACATGTATGAGATTTCATTTGATAGTGATAGTACGAAGAAGAAGGTAATAATGGTAGACTAAAGCAATTGTTATACCGGTATACGGTATACTTTATTAAGAGCAAGAGAGAAAAGAGCAAGCAGAGTTATATGATGTGTATGCCTCAGGACAGGATAGTCCCCAGATATAACTTTGCGAGAAACTTTGGAGTTGAATTATTGGAAAGGGATTCATGGACCAATGGTCCCCCAATTCAAGGGGAGTCAATCTGGTATAGCGATTGCTCAAAGACTGAGAAACGCACAGGGCCACGTTATATATAGTGGGGGACACAGTATACAAGTCCAATTGAGTCTAGACGCGTATACTACAGTGTTTCAGGTTAAAGTAATGGCCATACAACACTGAGCAACAGAGATCGTAAGTCAGGGTATAACGGATAAAACCGTAGTTATATATACCTACTCGGACAGCAAAGCAGTTCTAAAGGCGATAGTCTCGGTACAAATAAGCTCACAGCTGGTGTGGATCCTGACACATGCTGCAAGTCGGAATTCTCTGACACTGGCATGGGTACCAGGACACTCAGGGTTTAGGGGCAATGAAAAGGTTGATGAATTGGCCCAAGTGGAAGTTAATATCCCAATGATTGGCCCGGAACCATTCGGTGGTGTTGCTGATACCTTTAGATAGGCACACATTCAGAAATGGAGGCTAGCTGGGAAAAATCATCGGGCAAGCGACAAGCCAAAGTCTTCATAAAATGACACTCGCCGAAATTTACTGCACACAAAGGCGAAACGATGCCGATGTCAGAATGGTTTCGGCTCAGTAAACATATGAGTCAGCTGTACCTACTTAGCAGATGAAGACATCTGCCGATACTGTCAAGAGGAGAAGAAAACCGTATTTCAAGTCCTATGTCAATGTGAAAGCCTTCTAAGGACGCGGTATCTAGTACTGGAAGAGAAGAAACCAGATGCTTCAAGTTACGTGGAGAGACCACTGTTAAGGCTACTAAGTTTCATTAAGAAGACAGGGCTGGACAAGCTGCTCTAATCCTATTCCAGAGATGATGGGTGTTCACAATAGATCTGTAGAAGTGGCAGTGATACAGGCTAACAACCAATTCAATGAATTACTATCTATCTGTCTACTGGTATATCACTGATTTTGTGTAATTTGTTTTTATTGGAAATTAAAATTTTAAAATACATCTAATACATATATATTCTGAATGCAGCGAGTCATTTCACTTCTTCCCTTGGATGCTATGGAAATAAATGCATATTAAATATATACGTATTTAATAGTATGGTTTATTTCCCATGTAACAAATAAATATTTGAAATAGATTGTGGATATTTGAACACAATTTAAACGGTATAAAAGAATTTGGTACAATCAATTAAATCTTTATAATAACCTTACCTGTCTGTGTGCGTTTTAACAGGAAGTACAATGTATTTGCACGTAACTAAAGGAAGAAATAGTAAATAATAGTAAACCAAGGTAACTACCTACTATTTGTATTTTCTAAACAAATCTTGTATTCTTATTTTATGAATGGAAACCACTTTCGCTAATGGTAGGTTCAATTACTTCAAGTACTATTATATAGGTAATAGAGATAATGATGGTAAATTATAGGGTAAATATTTTGGGACAGTTCAATTTGTATGTATGAACATTTTTGATGGGTATTGAAGAAAATTGAACAAAATAGTAGTTTTTACGTTATAATTTTAGATTCGTAGACTATAATCCGAATATTAGGATTAGAAAGCTTTCCTAACATTTGTTTCTCATTTTTATTTCTTACGGGTTTTATGTGTTTCTTCTACTGTTTTAACAGTTTTTCCTCTTTGTTCATGATTTTCTATTTTTTTTAAACGTTTATTATTTTTTTAAGATTATTTAAGCTTTGCGGTATTTTTCAGTTTTTCATGATATACTTCCGAATTTTTCCAATTTTTTTCACAATATTTCAATAATTTTCAATAGGTTTTTCATTTGTTTATTAGTTGCGTTTTTTTCTCAATTTCATATTTTTCTGTGTTTTTTCTTCAACTGTGGACAATTTTTTTTCATCCTTTCATGTATTTTTTACAATTTTTGTAATAGTTTAAATTTTTCAAGATTTTTTCAAGCTTTACTATTTTAATCAAATTTAGTTAATCTTTTTTATTTTTTCGCGACATTTGTTATTTTCTTACAGTATTTAGTCGTATCCACGATTTTAATTTTTTTTTCTAAATTTTGAATACATTTTATCTTAAATTTTTATTTGTTTTTTTTGTTGCATTTTTTTTTCAATTACAGACCCCTTCATATTTTTCTGTGTTTTTTCTTTAATTGTAGACATATTTTCATGTAGTTTTTACAATTTTTTTAATATTTCAATATTTTTTTAAGTTTTACTATTCTCTATAAAGGTTAATTTTTTTTTAATTTTTCATATTTTTTATACTTTTCGCATTTTTTATTATTTTTTCGCGACATTTGTTATTTTTTTTTCAGTATTTTTTCGTCTGCATGTTTTATCAATTTTTTTTCTAATTTTTTTAATAGATACATTTTATCTTAAATTTTTATTTGTTGTGTTTATTTCAATTTTTCCGCGTTTTCCGTGTTTTTTTCAACTGTGGAGTGATTTTTATATCCTTTCATGTCTTTTTTTATATTTTTATTATCAGTTTATTACATTTTTTACAATTTTTCATATTTTACTATTTTAAATAAAATTTAGCTTTTGTTTTTAATTTTTATAAAAATTTTTCGACTTTTCCAGTTTTTTTTTTTGATTTTTATATAAATTTCTAATTTTTTTTAGAAACCTAAATTTTCATTATCTTTTATATTTTTTGCGACATTTGTTATTTTCTTACAATTTTTAGTAGTCTCCTTGTGTTTTTTTATTCTTAATAATTTTTATCTAAAATTATCAAAAATTATCAAAAATTGAAAAAATCGAAAGAATGGAAAAATAGAAAAAAACGAAAATATAAGTCAAAAACAATTTAAAACATGAATTAAATAATATTAAAAAAATCGAAAAAGTCGAAAACAAGAGAAAAACAAACAACAAAAATCGTAAAAATAATGTAAAATTAAAGAAATATAAAAAATGATGAAAAATGAATAACTTGAAAATAACCTAAAAATATAGAAGAAATTTAAAACAAAAAAAAAATAAAAATAATAAACAATCGAAAAAACGAGACATTTAAAAAAGCGAAAAAAATAAACAACAGCAAAGAAAAATAGGAAGATATCGAAAGAATGAAAAATTTGAATGAATTATTTAATATTTCATAACATTTTTTTATACTTTTCACATTTTTTTATGATTTTTATATAAATTTCTAATTTTTTTTTAGAAACCTAAATTTTCATTATTTTTTATATTTTTTTGCGACTTTTGTTTTTTTCTTACAATTTTTAGTAGTCTTCATGTTTTTTTTTATCAATATCAATACATAAGGTTTGTTCCCAATCAACACATGTACTATCAAACGAACGGTTCTGTCATGCGCATTTCATAAAAGCCGTTCCAATTAACTTTTGACTGGTGCACGAACAAGTACAGTTGATGTTCCCAATGACTACGTACTGATACATGTATTAGTTTGTAAACTAACAAATCGATCCACGCCTCGAAGCATGTACTGGGTCGTTATGTTTCTGACGACAGGCGCAATAGCACATTAGATTTTAAGGATGTCACTGATGACAGGGAATAGGAAATAATTATAGGGTTATGTGTAGACTTAATTCGTATTCATCGATTTATTATTAAAATTGATTATGATGATTTGTTGATTGATTACTGTTTCTATTGCTTTTTATCTATACTTCAGTTTGAAATTTTTGAGGAGGTTATGAATCTTCTCACAAAATAACTTTCATCTCAAGAATTTCTTCTTTTCTGTGACGAAACTTCATACAACACACTTAGCAGTCCAGAAAGCGTTCCCAATTCTAATTATTTTGCACTAGTTCACGTACTGGTTCTGGTGTATGACATGCGCAGAACACAGTTCAAGTACTGGTACATGTACGAGTCAAAATGATATATTGGGAACAAACCTATAGTATAAAACAAAGTCGCTTTTTCTGTCCCTATTTCCCTTTGTAAGCTTAAATCTTTAAAACTACGCAACGGATTTTGATGCGTTTTTTTTTTTAATAGATAGAGTGATTCAAGAGGAAGGTTTATATGTATAATAACATCCATTAAATAGTGGAGAAATACTGTTATTTTTGAGGTTTCTAATGTGATGTCGTTAATTATCAATTTTTTTCAGCTTACATTGCAAACGCAGGCTCAACCCTACGAGATTTATCAAAATAATGTAGGTACTTACTAATTAGGTATTTGTACACATTGAAAAGGTCTACAGAAAACTCCGCGATGGTATACATGTCTATCTCTTATGGATATCCCACAATAACATTTTTTTGTCATTTAATTTTTACGACAAATAATGACTAATTTTAGAAGCGATTTTAACCAATACAGCATTAATCCTTATCCAATTAAATAGCTTAAATACATTGTTGATTTAATATAGATCTATATGGTCCTTTACAGCACAAGATTTAAATGAATATTTTCGAAGATATTACAGATTTAAAATTGCGGGACGTAGCGCTTGCGGTGGTACTGACGGCCGGGGCGGCGGTAACGTGCCTATAAAAAATAGCGTATCGGAGGCCGCGATTTTCCTTATAGCACTTTGAATTTTGCAGCGATCGGACGCGTTTATTACGAAATTAATCATTATGACGCTACCTTAAGGTGGCGCAGTTGAGATGTTATAAATTTACACCTGTAATTCTTACATAACTAAGTACTATGACGCCACCGTAAGGTGGCGCAGTTGATATCTCATATATTTAAAAGAGCAAAACTTATTTACCTAAGAACTATGACGCCACCGTTAGGTGGCGCAGTTAATATATAATATACCTAACCGATAAATTACAAAGTACTATAAATAATAGTAAAAACTGGTAACTAACGAGAAAATATGATAAAAAATACAAAAAATTAATCTTAAAAATAAAAATAAAATGGAAAGAACATTAGTGTTAGGCGGTGCGAAGTTCGCCGGGTCCGCTAGTTCTTAATAATTTTTATTTAAAATTTTCAAAAATAAACAAAAATTGAAAAAATCGAAAGAATGAAAAATTAGAAATGTTCCAAAAATTTAAGTAAAAGATACTTTCAAACAAAATCGTATGAAATTAAAAGAAATTAAAAAGTGAAAAACAATTAATAACATGAATTACATAAAACCGAAAAAAAAAATCGAATAAGTCGAAAAAAAAAAGAGAAGAATCCGAAAAAAACAAGAATCAAACGAAGAAAAGAAATAAAATTAGAAAAAAAAACGAGAAGAAATGGAAAAATATGTAACAATAAAACAAAACAAACAGCAAAAATCGAAAAAATAATGTAAAATTGAAGAAACGTAAAAAATTATGAAGAAAAATCTGAAAAAAAAAACAAATAAAAACAAAAATAAGAAACAATTGAAAAAAAAAGATAAATTTAAAAAAAGTGAAAAAAATTAAAGAAAAACAATTAAAAAATAGGAAGAAATCGAATAGAAGGATCACTGCACCCTCAAAATTTGAATGAACCGATTGAGACAAATAGGGCCAATAGGGGTCGTAAATTGTTTGTATAGATAAGAAAGCAAGCAACTTAAAGAGGAATTTTTTTAGAAATCTATCGATTTGCTGTTATACTGTGGTATTCATATTCTAGCTAACGCTTGTTTCTGTCGCTATTACTACGTTTTAAAACTCATTATATGACAGGTTTAATTAAAGAAAAATTGTGTTTACTGATTTATATATAAAACTTTATATACTAGTTGTATATTAAATATAAAACTGTATAAATATTTCTCTATACCTGTTTTATCTACTTCTCTTTAAGTAAGTACTTGAAAGAAACAAAAGACCAAAAAGATAGTGGAAAGATCGACCGGCACGGTAGCACGGGCTTGCCACATCATCAGAACTGAAAAATAAAAGGGGGAAACTGAAGGGTGAGCCACTTGGGGGCTCATACGTGACCTAACAAAGCCCATCGTGCCCGAACCACTGTCGTTGTTGATTTAATGATTTCTTGTTTTAATTGCTGACAAATTGCCAATTGCCGCTATGTCACGAAAAAACGCCCTTTGCAAGCACTCGTATTTGTAATGTACATCTTCGTTTCTGCCCTATCTGCTTTGTCTCCTGCTCTTTCGTATTGCCTCGTTGTCGTCTTTCCAATTAACTTTTCTTTGTTTTCTAAAGATTTTGAATATGTTTTTTAAACCGCTGAAAGAATGAAACGAGATGTCATCACAATTTTTTTATGAATAAACCTTCCATTGCAGACCTTTTTTGAAATTAAATTTAATCATTTCTTGTAATGTACAGAGCAATTCAAAGTCGGATATTATCATACTCCATATACAGTGTGACTGAGTTTGTCGTTCCGTTTGACACGAAAGAGTAATTCCGAGCAGTTTCCGATACAAATAAACACTTTTTTCAAAGATTTTTTTGCAACATTAATAAAGTTGCTTAGATTAACAAGAGTTTGGATATTAAGAATCAATGACAGTGATGGCAGGTCTACACAATTATTGTCTGTACTTTACATGCGACACACGCTCTTAGAAGATCTTTTTTTAAACTAAATTTAATCATTTTTTGTGATGTACAGAGCATTTCAAAGTCGGATATTATCAATTATCATACTCCATATACAGTGTGAGTAAGTTTGTAGTTTCATTTGACACGAAAGAGTAACTCCGAACATTTTTCGGTACAAAAAAACACTTTTTTCAATGATTTTTTTTTGCAAAATTAATAGACTTACAAGAATAACAAGAGTTTAGCTATTAAGAATCAATGACAGTGATGTCAGGTCTACACAATTATTGTCTGTACTTTACATGCGACACACGTTTTAAGAAATAAACCGTCTTCGGCGAAAACTTGTTTGGGAAGCGCATTAGACTAGTGGATTTTCTTTAGACATTAATGAAAAGGGAATTTCAGTTATAGTCACTATTAAACGGTTGAAAATTTCAAGTGCTAAAAGTCAAGATTTTATAGAACCCCTGGAGATAATCACAAAAAAATATTCAGAAATTTATTTCCAACCCTTGTCATTTCCATGTAAAACAATTTCATTGAATAGAGTTCTGTATCGGAATGAAAATTCGCAGTTCAGTGCTTCGTGTGGGAGCGCAGACCACAGCGGAGTACCTCTGTGGGGTCACAGCGGTGTTCCAGGGCCCCTTTTTGTATCTGCTCATCCAGATCTAGCGAGCTGCAGGAGTTCCGATTTACCCGAAGGAATTGTGCTTGTTAGTGACGGACTTTACGCATTTGAGTGGTTTTTGCTTTATAGTTTTATTTGACTTGGAAGTAATGCGGTGTGTGAAAATATGGGAGGTATTTCATATCGTAAAATAGTGCAATATTGTCAATTTAATAAAATATTCTTCTAATACTAATTTTACATCTTCAATTTATTAGTGAATAAGTTTGACAATAAATTCAGGATCTTCTTTACGATTCTATAAAAATTCACTAAATTTTTTATGTCATGTAACGTTGCTTGTTCCCCAAAAATTCTATTTTTAACTTAATAAAAATTTTCATAAATTTACTACATTTGCAACGATACTTTCTATAAAAAAAATTTTTATACATAAATTACCCAAAGAAATGGTTCGAACTTAATCGAGTGTTTGCTCTCCAGGTTCCCTAAAATCCAGGCAAGCGACCGTGAAGATTTAGTAGAAAGTAACAATAACACCATAGATGATGTTCTAGGTTGGTTCTAGAACACCTTTTGGAGGTATCAAAAAAAAAACGTTGGCGATTATACCATAAGGTCACAGAAAAGTAAAGCTCTGCAAAACAAAGAAATACCTGGAAATAGTGGTAGACCATAAACTAAGGTTTGGACGACATGTTGATTATTGTAAAAAGAAGACAGAAGAAAGGTTAGGCTCATTTCAAACATAAAAGACCTAAACTATGAGAAAAGGCTTAACCTGTATAGTGTGGTGCAATTCATATTGTTGTATGGAGCACCAGCATGGAAAGAAGCTTTTAACATCGGAAGATGTTGTCCAGGGCCCAGCGAACGGCACTACTTAGAGTAGCCAGTGCCTATCTATCTATCTACAGAATAATGTCAACAAGTGATTATTGGAGTTTGAATATATTCGTGACAAAAAAAGCACCTATATCAACCAATCAATCGGCGCGCAAAAATAGAAGAAAGGAAGAGGACACTGAGAAAATGTGCAAGAAGATGTCAAAGTAACAACAAAGAAGACACAAAAATATGGAAGAAAACGAAATCTAAGAAAATGGGTATACGAAGAGGATAGAAAAAAACCTAAATGCTTTGCGAAGGAGTCATTGACACTGCTGAACACTCGATACTGAAGTGCACTAGTTTCGAGAGGAAAATACTGTAGGTTGAGATAACCTTAGGAGAGGATTACGATGCACACCATTGTACGCTTGATGGTGGAGGAAGAGGACAAGTGGAGATCTATCAGGCGTATAATGATGGAAAAAGAACGGCTTCAGCAGGCGACAGAGACAAAGGAGGAGGATAAGAAACATTAAGATGTCTCAGCATATGATTGAGAATACATGCGGTTACAGCTAGAAGTGAGATGTAGGACTTTCTATACCCTCTAAACACTAATAAAGCATGAAAATAACAAATATAGAGGAAATAGCGAGAAAATGAGCGGGAAGTAGAAGATCTGGACGACCACACGATACCGTTTGCAAAATTATCCATAATTTCCCAATCAGAAAACAATAAAAAAGGAGAATACATGAAAAGAAACATGTATTCATGTTTCGAAAAAGGGACAAGAAAAAACTTTCAGTGGGGTTTTAGTGGGTAGACAGATCTTGATGAACGTTCTTGTGTTATACACGTAAAGCTTTTTTTCTTTTGTTACCTCTTCTACCCACAAAATGTCGAAAGATAGTCCCGGACAGGAAGGACGACAACAACACAGAAAAAAGATTATCTGAAATCAAGAAAAAGGGCGCCAAGTACAAACTCCACAAATCAAAACTATCTTAGTATGCGGTTGTTTAGTTTTTTGTTATTTTCCAAGTTTCGGTTTCTCTGTACAGAAGGGATATTTAGGATTGCTGTATGAATTCTTTCTCTTTTGAAATCAACTAAAAAGGCTTTGGCAAACAAAGTAAGTGATTAGGTGAATTTTCAGAACAAGTAAGCTAAGTTATTTTTTTATATTTTTCTTTAACAAATTTTATAAAAAATAATTGTCATTTCTAAAAAATTTGATCCATCTCCTCAACTTCCGGTAACAATAGACGGTCACCGGTATCTCAGCACGTCCCGCAGCGGAAGGCGGAATAATAGAGAATCGGGAAGCAGGCAGGAATAAGTGAGGGTGCATTCAAATTCAGCACGTCGCACCCTTTACACCCCTGACGCCTTCTCCGGAACTTATGAATATTATATTATCGCGAAAATACGCTAGGGCTTGCCACCGTTTTGTTTACTCTTCTCAATCTTTTGTAGGAAATTAAAATTTTTATGGGAGCAACATTAGAAATGAAATCTTAGGTACCTACGATGTGAATGTTCATCGAAGAGCTAATAAACCACTAAACTTATTAATTTTTGGCAGGAAAATAGATCTCAAGCAAAAAATTGCATTGGATTCGAAAGAGTGCATAAAATTTTATTATTAAATGCGATTAAATAATAATAGTAGAAATGCATTTTTGGATAAGGAAAATGTATTTTTTCACGGTAAATCTCGAAGTGATAAAAAAATTAATGCACAAAAATAATGAAGGTCACTAACTAGGTATTTCAGGGACCATTATGGTGATGATATTTATGTTCAATGATCCCAAAACCCCCGAGTAACTTACGAGTTTCGAACGATTTCGGTAAAACTCCTCTTTAGGCACCAGGTATAAAAAAATACCTTTGATATCATCACCGTCATTATATTCACATTTAGCGACCCCAAAAATCTTCGAGTAACGAGCTTAGGCTTATTTTGTTTAAATTTGCATAAAACTCCAGGAGACATGGTTCACCCAAGACACCAGGTACCTGGAAAACCATATTCATGTTCAGGGACCCAAAAAAGGCAAGAGTAATAAATTGAATATTATTTTTGTCTAAAATTTATAAAAAAAAAAAATCGAAAAGTGGTTGACTCTGCAGTCCATCATTGCATCTTTCTCCTAATTTCAGCAATTTCACCAAACATGTATTTTTGCTGCTGCTTCGAGCTCAAGAAGGTATTTTTTGTGCTGTTTCAAACTTCTTGAAAAACGGCCTCGGTGAACAATCTTTTTCTGTTGAGAAAAATAAAGTACTTTCCACCTCGGTATGTAATATACCATTTCTAACGTTTTAGACAAAGAAGAAATAATAACAATGTCGATTTTAACCGATACTGCCAGGAATGCCAAGAATGGAAAGAGACAGATGGCAGACAAGCAGTGACAGTGGATACAACATGGCGGATGATAATGGTTATACCTTCAGTATCTTAACTTAAAGGCCCATGGCTTGATATTTCTCAACTGTTTTTCTCCATTTTCTTTTGTCCATGGCTGCAGTTCTCTAATTTGCTATCACGATTGTTTCTAGGTCTTCTTTATACGCGTCTAGCTACTTTTTTGTGGCCTTCCTCTTCTCTTCTTTCCTGCCTCTCTCAGCAGCGAATCCTTTGCCCACCTTTCGTCAGCCATTTTCGCAAGATGGCCTAACCATCCAAGTCACTTTGTTCTGACGATCCGGCTAATTTCTGGTTTCCGGTACAGCTCTCTGATCTCTGCATTTTTTAGTCTCCTCCTAACGTTTTCATCGTCTTTTACTCCCCCGAATATCTTCCTTAAGACACTCCGCTCCCAGATGTTCAGCATATTTTTATGATTTTTGTTCAGAATCCATGTTTCGCTTCCATAGAGGACCGTGGGCTGTATCACTGTTCGGTATAGTCTCAATTTTGTCTCTCTAGATATGTTCTTTGCTGTTAATAGTTTGTGTATTGCACCGGCGGTCTTCCTTTCTCTCGAAATTCGCTTCTCAATTTCTTGTTTTCTCCCCCTTTACTTGTAAGCGTTACTCCTAGATACTCAAACTCCGACACCTACTCTCTCGTTGTTTGTAGTAGTCTTCAGTTCAGTGTCTTTATATGTGGTCTGTCCCATTTCCATATACTTCGTTTTTTCCTCATTAATTATCAGTCCATACCTACTGTTTGGCCTTCGCTTCAAAGAGTTTGAAAATCCTCAGTAGTTCACTTTCAGTTCTTGCCATTAACACTACATCGTCCGCAAAGGCCAGTACCTGGCTTCTGTTGTCATAAAGCATACCTTTCGTTTGAATTCCACTCTCTCTCATTATTGCCTCCAACAAGAAATTGAAGAGTACTGTGGACAGCGGATCTCCCTGCTTTAATCCCATTTTCCTGTTAGGTTTCCTTCTATCCTTACTCTATTGTCGGTATTAAGGCCATTTTAACTAGTCTGATCATCTTTTCCGGAACTCCAAGTACTCTTTAGGGTATGGTACAGACGCCTTCTTATCACAGAATCGTAAGCTTGTTTGAAATCTATAAAGAGGAGGTTTAGCTTTAACTGCTGCGCTCGTGAGTACCTACTGCTCTGAATCATTTTCAACACGAATAGTTGATCAATGGTGGATCTGCCTTTTTTGAATAATCCATGGTATTTACCAACCTGCTCATTTAACTCTAGTGTTTAGTGCTTTAAATTTACTGACAGGAATACCAAGAGACTGACGATTGACAAACAGTGACAGCATATTCAATATGCCGGATGATAATACTCATGTTTTTAATATCTTAACTTTTATTGAAAATCGAAATCAAAACTTTCCAACCTGAAATGTTACATCACCCTTAACCATAATTAATCCAAAGGTAATTGTTGCAAAGCTTATAGAATTCCAAACTTCTGTAACAGTCCAAAGAATGCAATATATTCGGATTGTGCTCTGTTCAGGATAAGAGAGGGCGTCGACGTGCCACTTGACCCTCGCTACCGATGGTTACTTAGCAACAATTAATCGCAATCCATATCGCACCGGCAGCGGCTTCGACTTACAAAATATAACAGGAGTTTGTAGAAATCTCATCAATTCTTCATTGAGGGTGTATCGATACTGTATTTTAACTTTCCAACAGCGGGAAGGCAAAAAGAAATTAAATTTTAAAACTGTTACAAATATTCTTGAATGTAACTAGTTTTGGTTAGGAGAAGGAACTCTTTTTAGTATCAATGGAAATAAGATGATTGTATAATATGGGAAAAGGTGGTTGGATCTAATATTATAATGAACAGCTATTATGAAATCTAACTGATAACGTTGACAGATGACAATAAATACATTCAAGTTGGTATTATTGTGAAGTTGGCAAACACGCTCCACTACATTGATTAACGATGCTGACAGGTGTAGAGGTGTAGAGGTAATAGTCGGAGAGAGGCAACCCCATTTTGCATCCCAAAAAACTGATGCCATAACCATTTTTGCGGATCGTTCTGACTTCACCTATTTTGGAGCTGAAGAACCAGCTTACTCCACTGTAAACGTTCTTGTTTTAGTTTAGGATCATGATGGTAGATCCAAGTCTCATCCATAGTTATAAAACGACGCATAAAATCAGCAATTTCACTTGTCAAAGTCAAACTTGGATCTTTACAGACAATATCGTAGACGTGCTCAATGATTTCTGATGTTGTTGCACTTTTTGGACGACGTTCACTACGTAATTCATCTTCGACGCTTCTACGACCACGTTTAAACTCTAAAACCCATCGAAGCACAGTTGGAAATGAATGAGCAGATTCTTTTAACACGTTCACCATTTGTATGAATTTCGATTGATGATAAACCTTCCAAAACATAGAATATATCATATCATGATGGCGATGGTCTCCTAGACACCTGGTGCTTTGGACGGACCTCCAAGAATTTTATGCAAATTCGATACAAAATGAGTGTGCATTCGGTACTAGAAGGTTTTTGGGGTCACTGAACACGATAATGATTTTGCTAAATCAATGCCATAAAAATTTCTGAATCCGGGCTTGTGCATAGAAGTATAACTTCAACCGGCAGTCCCACTGACTACCACACCCGTATTTTTTTAAGTTTAGTTATTGATTTTTTTACATTGTTGAATTCTACAAGAAACGTCGGGTCTCTGTAAACTTACAGCATCATTTTTCACAGCATCATTATCGTCTTTATGATCGCTAACATCACCCCTACCATCTACTGTGCGGTTTTAATAGATGAACCTTATTATATCAGAATTATTTCATTTTTAAGAAATGTCTAAAAACTTTTTTCTAGAAATGATTTCCTAAAAGAAATTTTCATCTAGAAAATCAGGCATGTAGATTTGATTTGAAAAATTAAACCTGTCGTCCCCTCCTGAACTGAACAGGTATATTGCACAATTTAACACAGCAAAGATTATTGAAGGATTATCAGGGGAGAAAACGGAGATGATTGAATATAACAAGCGGGAATTTGGGGTTGTTTTAATATTGACTAAATCCCGTTTAACTTTACGTTGTCGATATTTGCTGGAATAATGGCGTTAGTCGGGTATTATCCGGATTATTTTCTGGATAGTCAGCAAGGAGAGAAAAAATAGTAGGAACAAGATGTGTATTCCCATGATATTTTTAATAAAAGAATTTTAATTTTGGACCGTGTATATATTGCTATCTATTTTGACCAATTTATCTGTTTTTGACATTTGGTCACAGTTAAATTCTCGATGATTTTCCTACAAAGGAAAAACTCAGTTGAACTCGACGATAGAGTACCAAAAACATAATAGTTCTGGTTGCATGGGATTTTATCCATCATTGTTATAGTATATTGTAATACAAGTGTTACAATGACAGGTTTCGTAGTACGAGTGGAGTTTGTGAAACGAACCGCGAAGCGGTGAGTTTCGCAAAGAACGAGTACTACAAACAGTCATTGTAATTCGAGTGTTACATACTATTTTTTATAATGAACTTTTAAAAGTATAAAAAAATAAATATAATGAGAGTTTTTCGAAATATTTATTAATGTTGGCTATCTTGACACTTTTAACACTTGACAGTTTTAATGATTTTAAATTTGAATGTTTGTCAAATTTGTATAAAATATTCTGAATTTTGCAATATCGCTGATAATGTAGTTAATAATTTACTACAACATACTTCTTGATAACTCTTTCGTTTACAATCAGTGCAGTGCAACCAACTGTGTAAAACAAAAAGTTACCAAAAACAGTGTTACAATGAATCTATTTCGATACTGTTTTTAGTGTCGAAATAGAAATTTTGTGAACGTGAATTATAAAAAAGTATTTTTTAACCTAATTTTAAATGTAGAAGCCGTTTTTTCCTAGCAGCTCTAGTTTCCGAAATATTTAATAATAAAGGTTTTACTATTTTTTTTTTCATAAATAGACTTCTTATCAATAACAGTGAGTTAAATTTTTTTTATGGGTTGATTCAGGAGCACTACTCTGAATGCTTCAGCTAACATATGTGAGTTTCAGAGTCCTTGATATCGCTCTCCCATAGTGCGGAGGTCCTGGTGAAAACGCTCGCTCTGCTTTTCACTGATATCGCCTAAATTTGCAGGAAAACAGTCCATTTGGCTATCTTGATACTCATGTTTACACCAAGATGTTGAAAGTGTAGCATCATTTTGTCTATACGCTCAGAGAAGTTAGGTAACTTCCTGTATCCTAAAAAATTTTTTACAACTCAAACGAACTCGTCCCTTTTAGATTTTCCATGTGAACTCTGGATCACGAATTAGTTTTCTAATCTGTGGGCTATGGAAAAATCCAGCTTTCACCTGTTCAGATCTTAGTTTTGGAAATTAGTTGTCTAATCTGTGGGCCATGGAAAATTCCAGCTTTCACCTTTTCAGATCTTAGTTTTGGAAATGTTTTAGAAATATACTTAAAATTAGTTATACAAAATCCATCAGAAGAAACAAAACAGGATGATATAAACGCTAGAAACAGATACAACACCACTATTTCCAATTCCAAAAGTCTCTTTCACGCTGGAATGAGAGAGAAAGTAATGTCAAACCCTAATGGAAGCCGGTCCTTTTGGACTCTCGCCAAACATATTAACAACAATTTCACAACTAGTTAGTTCCCTCCACTCACATCAGATGACGGCTCAATAGTTATGTCCTCCACAGAAAAGGCAGAACTCTTTGCCAAAATATTCTCTTCGAACTCGACACTTAACCCACCGGACAACATAGAGCTACCTTCTATTCCACGGGCTCCCCACACAATGAAAAATATCATATTTAGGGTTAAGCGTGTGCAGAGATTCCTTGCTACTCTAAATACCAACAAAGTAAGCGGCCTTGATGAAATACCTGCTTTACTCTTAAAATTTTGTGCTCCTGAACTAGCACCAGTTTTCACTAAGCTATTTCAAATATCATATGATACTGGTATTTTTCCAGAATCCTGGAAAACTGCTCGAGTACAACCAGTCCCCAAGAAAGGCTGTAAAACCCATAGCTTTCTAACTACGGACCTATAGCTCTTCTATCTTTTATTAGCAAAACTATGGAGAAATACGTCAATCATTAGATCCTGAGCTACCTTGAGACACACATTTAAGTGACAGGCAATATGGTTTTCGCCAACAAAGGTCAACAGCCGATCTACTATCATATGTAACTCATGTCTGGAGTGATGCCATCCACCGCTATGGGGAGACTCAAAAAGTATCACTAGACATCTCAAAAGCATTTGATCAAGTGTGGCATGCGGCTCTTTTGAGCAAACTGCATTCATACGGACTTTCGCAAAACCTTTGCAGATGGATATCCAACTTTCTCTCCAACAGGCACATCCAAGTTGCTGTAGATGGACATTCTTCCAACCTCTACAAGATCAACGCTGGAGTTTCCCAAGGATCGGCTCTAGCTCCTACTCTATTCTTATTACACATTAATGATCTACTAGAAGCCACTAATAACCCGATACATGGTTTTGAAGATGATAGCAACCTACACTGTAGCAAAGCGCACAGCCGTCCCATACCTCTAGATATTCTGGAAGAGGACAGAAGATCCACAACGGCTTCTCTCAATCAAGATTTGAGAATTGTAGACAAGTAGGGAAGAAAGAATCTTGTTAATTTCAACGCTTCCAAGACAAAGACATGTTGCCTGTCCAACAAGAGGCAAACATGCGACTCATCCATTACAATCAACGATCAGACACTGGTAGCGGGCGACTCCATTACGCTGGTTGGTGTAACGATCTCCCAGAACTTACTATGGAACGAACATATTGCAATCAAAGCAACTGCAGCATCCAACTTAGCTACTCTTTACAAACGCGACGTGCCAACTCCATGCACCCTTATACTGTTCAATGCCCGACATCGAGAACGGATCGATTCGATCGTTCCTTCATTCCCAGGGTCTCCAGATTGTGGAACTCCTTACCTTCCCACGTCTTCCCCACTCGTCCTAACTTTAAATCCCAGATTAATAAATTGTTTCTTCTGCCCCAATAGATGTTCTCGGTACATTTGTATTTAGGTCTATACCTACGAGGACATCCTTAATAAAAAAAAACATTGACGACTTTACATATTGCTTCATAAGACCCAATTTAATATGCAGAGGAGTTAATATTACTACTATATAGTGGGGTATTGATCACGTTAAGCTTTTCTGGATTCAGATAATCCCTTAACGGCCAATATTTTTTTGTCCAGTGCTCTGATTTTGCTCTACTGTCCCATAAGTATATGAAACACAACTTTTACATACGAAACTTGGAATCCAGTGTTTGTTATTAGTTTCATATGGGAAATCGAATAAGAGTAAGCTCGTTTCACTAGGTCTGATGTATCCAAACGAAATTCCTTGAATATTACGTGCCACAAATAAATCAAAAAGTGGATCGTTTACACACATTCTCCGTGATGAACTTATAATAAATAATGCAATGAATTATAGCAGTTACTACACCTACGTCAACTGAATTTGAGGGTAGATTTAAAATCATCGACCCCAAATTAGTTAGAAACAAAAGAAAAAATCAACGAAAGGAAGAAAAAGTGCTATGTTGCCCACTATTGTCATCCGTTTTGTTGTATCAGGTGTTACTGAATTTATTGTTTCGTTTTACACTAAAGAGTAGGTACATAACTAGAAACTGCACAGGTACAACATTTAAACTAGAATATAATTCTTGTAGATACATCTCTTAGAACTCATATTAATATTAATAACATATTAATTTTAATCCAAATCTAAAAGTAGCCTGTTCAATCCTATCCTCGTCTACTTTAGTTTAACCTTGCACTTAAAAAAGTCTTATTATTTTTTAAAACCACTTAAAATTGAGATTATCCATTACCAACACACAAATAGAGAACCAGACAGGATACCTCCCCTTGTAAGATATATGTCAGTGGAAAATCGGCTGATATTTGCGGGGTAGCATTTCTGTATAGCCCGAAATGGGCATCGGCCAAAAGTATCAAAGAGCTGTTAGCGACACTGTGTCGGATGTGTATTGATTGCTCCATAAAATGCTGTCGGCAAACGCTGCTTCTGACATTAGAGATTTATCAGTCTTTATATGACATACAGTGGCAAAATCGGCCAACGCCCACAAAAACACACGCGTCCGTTTCCGCCAGTGGACTCACGAGGGTATTTCAGGAATAATAATCAACGCTGCAGGGAGTGATTAATTGATAATAATTCAGCTTTTGGCGGTTATGCAGTCGGAATTTATGAGTTGATTTAAACAGTAATAACACGGTTATTGTATCTCAGATTTCAGGTAGAAAAAAATGTAAAAAAAATGATTAAATTGATTTTCTAGTTTTGGTGTGTTTTAGTATTTATATTATCCTTTTTAGGATGGTAAGAGGTTTGTAAAAAATCATAAAATAAATGAAATATTTTTAAAAAATATTAAAAAATCGAAAAGTCCTAAATCAAAACTGTAAAAATAAAAAAATAAAAACTAGTGTGGCAGTCAGTGGACTGCCGGCAGAAGTTATAATTCTATGCACGCGCATGGATTCATAAATTTTGGATGCGAATGATTTAGCAAACTCATTATATAATATTTATGGTAAGCGACCCCAAAAACCTCCTAGTACCGTGTGCACACTCTTTTTGTATCGAATTTGCATAAAATTCCTGGAGACGAGGTCCGTCTTAAGCACCAGGTGTTTCGAACACCATCACCATTATTATAATCGTATTTAGCGACTCAATAAACCACCGAGTACCAAGTGTGCACTGATACCCCAGGAGAAGAGGTAAATATCCTAGACACCAAGTGCCGCGGAGATTTTCGGAATCGTGATATTCGTGTCCAGCGACTCCAAAAACCCCGAGTATATAAATTGAACCCATTTTCAGCAATACTTACCGAGTTTTAAGTTTTCTCTCTATTGTCCGTTCGGAATGTACTTTTTGAATGCAGAAATGCAATTTCCATTTTTACATTATAAAATATAGCGACAAATTTTGTAATACTTTATCGAATCCAATGCAAAAAAACACATTCCGATCCATCTTACGTTACAAAATTCGGAGGTTTTGGTGCTTTATTTCCTCGATTATTCGTAAAAACTCTGTTTATGTAGCCAACAACCTCAAAAGCATAGTGCAGGATATACTGCAACCATTAATATTATTAATATAAAATACTAAACTTAATATGTTAACTTACGAAACAGAATTATAAAATAATCTGTCAAATAATCATGTGGTCCGTCACTATGATATTCATACATTAGTTCAGACTGTTTTTTGTATATCTATCCCTTTTCAATGTACTGAATGTTGAAACGGTATTCAAAGGACTTATAGTTATGACTAATAACATGTGATAAATATTTCATCTTTGTTTTTACCGACCAATATACCTTATAAGTGTGTCTGTCTCTCTCTTACTCACACCATTATATATGTAATGATTTTTCCCATTTAACTGTACACAAATCTTTTCTACCGAGTGCATGAATAGAAGTATAACTTCAAAAACGAAAAATGTGGAAAGAAATCATTGACTAAATATTAAATAACAATTGTATCATTACAGAACCTCATTAGTTACTCGATTTAAAGTAGTACAGTTTTTGTTAACAAATAATCCTAACATTAAATGCCTCGTTCCTAAAAATCCAAATTATTTCTTTTGAAAAAAACCTTTCATTCCCCATACAAGCTTCATCAACAACGCATTCTGAATTCTGTATTCTGTACGTCCCAGAACTCGAGTGGCCTTAGCTACCTACGGCTACACCGACTCGAGTGGCTATTGTGCTCTAGCAGTGTAGTAGGCTTTACATTGTCCATGTACGAAAAAAAAGAACGCACTTATCACGATAAAAAGCCCTAATGCACTATTTATGCGCTTATTGTTCCCGAGACGCGGCTGTCACCTGATGGGAACCGAATCGGAAGTACATTCACTTTTAATGATATGGAACAATTTTTTGCTAATCAATTTCTATTTCATTTATTCAATCAAACGAAATTGCAATGTATGTTTTAACGGGTAAATCCATACTAAGTTAATTAACTAGAAAAATATATTTTGCTTTCCTGAAATTTTAACCACAGATTTATAATGCTGTTAATTTTAGAACCAATTCGCTATCAACTCAAATTCAGATATTTGCAATTAAAAAATATCAAATGTTAATAATGTTAAAAATAACTTTAACCGAAATGTAACTGACAAAAATGACAAGAAGTTGACAGTGAACTGCGATCTGTCAATTAATCTATTTTTGACAATAAGTCACAGTTAAAGTCTCTTGGAATTACGTTACAAAAGAATCTTTAACCAAAATGTAACTGACAGGAATGACAAGAGGTTGACAGTACACTGCGATCTGTCAATTAATCCGTTTTTGACAATATGTCTTAGTTAAAGTCTAGTGAAATTATACCTATTACAAACAAGTTATAATGGTGTCGTGGGACACCAGGTAGGAACTAAGTTCCTTCGGCTAATGTAGAATCGACACTACTCGCTTGTGTATACGACTGTAGCGTCTGCGCACGTCTCATTTAACGGTTTTATTCCACGGACTTTTTGTTACGGTTTTACTATTACATTTTTTTCGGTTCGATCGCGCAGCAAAATCCATATCTCCTCCAATCCTTGGATTATACTACGTTATAGATTAATAATTACTTTTCTTTTGGTTGTACATATTTTCATAATTTGTACTTTTCGTCTGGGCAGCTTATATATCAATAAATTCTCTAAATATATAATTTTTATAATGATAATGATCAGAATAAGATAACTCTCAACATTATGTCTATCGTATACTGAACACTGGGTAGAGGTTAGCGTTGTGTGGAGGCTAGCGGTAACCTGCCTACTAGATTATTCCATGGACTTTTTGTTACGGTATTTTCGTTACGGTTTTACTATTACATTTTTTTCAGTTCGGTCGCGCAGCAAAATCCCTATCTCCTCCAAGCCTGCCGTAAGGAACTTAGTTCCGTAAAAACTTTAATCGAAATGTAACTGACAGAAATCACAAGAGATTGACAATACAATATGTCTTAGTTAAAGTCTAGTGGATTTATGATAAAAAAAGAAGTTTTAAACTATATGTACCTATATGACAAAAATAACAACAGGTTGACAGTGCACTGCGATCTGTTAATATATCTGTTTTTAACAATATGTCACAGTTAAAGTCTCGTGGAATTATGTTACAAAGAATCTTTAACGTAGCTGACAAGAATGACAAGAAGTTGACAGTACTTACCTGTGATCTGTTAATTAATGTAGTTTTGACATTAAGTGACAGTTAAATTTTCGATGAGTTTTGTTACAAAGAAAAAAATACAGTTGAAATGCGATCGACTACTAAAAACATTAATATTATCATCCGCTATGCTGAACCCGGTTTTATTCAATTTGTGGTTTTGAAGAAGTAATTTGGAGTTGCACCTTGCACCGGTGCAACGAAGTCTGGTAGGAATGTAGGAATCATGTCAATAAGTCATTGATCATAACAGTAAAGGTTTCGTGTCAAAGAAAAAGTGAGTTTAGATAAGGCACTATAAACATAGGTATTATCATCATCCATTTTCTGTCCAATGTCAACCACAAATCCAGAGATAATAGAACAGATGTGTTGATGCCTAATATAAAGTTGGCAACAAGTTTCGCCATGTTTAAAACTATTCACTATACTCACGAAGACTAGATACCAGGAGTCTACACGGTATAGGCTTTTTCATAATATTTCTGGTCTCAATAATCGGGCCAGATCATAGTTCTATTTTTGCCACTGGCGGCGCTAGGAACCATAAGAACTTATAGAGCCTTATAAGAACCGATGTTTATGACATTTAAATTTCGCGAAATTAAATTCAATAAATAATATTAATTTATTTAATTAAAATTAGTTGTCATAAAAGCTGTCAATAGTAACAAAACTTCCCGCGTAAGGATTTAAACCAGTAGCTTAGGAACACGAGCGCACTCTACCGGCAATAGTTCTGTCCCCTAAATTGAGACCATTTTTTTAACATTACGTTTAAACTCCTGGTATCTATACTTCGTGACTATACTTTTACACGCTTTTTATGCTTAAACTATATTAAATTTATATTAAACTAAAACTACTAGCACTTACCCTGTCACTATACCGCCATAACTGCTTTTCCTCTTTTCGTGCTATCAGATGCTGGTTTAGTTTTAGTGACATAGGACAGAAAATGGCTGATGACAATACTGTTACGAGCCGGTCCGGACCTGTCGCCCGCAAAGTGAAGCGAAGCAAGACAGCAGTTCTGAGAATCTGAAAATGTTCCAGTGACTTTTGGAACGTTCGAAAGATTCTAGAACGTTGTTTTTGTTGTAATATTGAAGATGCTTCTAGAAGGATTTAATTTCATATATAAGGGACCGCTTTGAACGGAGTAGTAATAGTAGTAGTAATAGTAATGGTAATAGCGCTCGACAGTGATTGTAAAATAAGTGTGAATTGTTATACGAGGTATTTTAGAAAGACGTTATTCAGTAATTATGACTGTATCAAAGTCGTGTAGATTATTTTAAGAAATAAATATTTATTTAAGTTTGTCTGCTGCAAAAATTAACGCGATAATCCTGACATGTATTTCCCGTTTTTAATAAATTAATATTTTAACCGAAATAATGTATAAATCTTAGTTTAAATAAAATCTAAAGAATTTTTGTTCTGTTTACTTTAAGTGATTAAAATATTAACCCTAAACAGGCAACATTTCCATTGAGACCTAAAGTCAACAGTGAACCTACACGTCAAAATAAAAGGAACTCAAGGGAGAAGTTAGCCAGTCATCGTCTCAGTGGGTGGTATTTGAAAAAGAATCCAACGTGTGGTAGGTAGAAACACATAATGAGAATCAAAATAGGTGGCGCTTTATTGGTGTCATTACTGAAAAATTTTGTACGTCTGGCAGCGAATTTTCGGCTCCAACTCAATTTGTTGCAAGAAATACCAATAATATAATGCTATGTCTGTATAATCGTCAAGCACTACTGTCAATTGTTCTTTGCATTGTTGAAATAGGAATTCGAAGAACGATGACTTGCTGGATTTTTGACAATTGTGGTGTTATGAATTTGATTTGACGTTATTTAACGCTTGCTTCAGGGAACAATCGCACTTGTCACTCAAGAGGAGCAATTAATTGTCCGTATGTAAATATAAGCGTGGAACGATTGGAGCTTATTTAGTTCATCGTTTAAAGAGAAAATAAATGAGAGATAATTACTGATATTTTATATATAACTACAGAGTGGGTGGAATTTATGTTTGAGCAAGAGAAAGTTTCCATACCAATTAATAAAAATAAGATTTTATTTACTTACTGAAAGTAACATGTAACATTGGTTTATATCATATAACATCTTATAATTTTTAGACTGGCTTATTTGCACCGTTGGAATAGATTTTTTATAGTTATATTTCTTTTGTTGGTTTGGGAAAAATTATGAGGTTAAATTTTTACGTTGTGTGCGCACACCGTCACGAAAAACCGACACTATGAAATTTTTTTCATAAACTACATAAATAATACCTTTTTTTTTGATACAGCAACACCAGCTTGAAAGTAACGGTTTGTCAACAAAATTCTTCCTTTTTTTTCATAAAAACATATTTTTAGAACTTCTTGATTCAAAAAAAAAAAAAATTTAATGATGAGATATAAAACTTACTAAATTACATTAACTATAACCATTAATATTAAATACTAAAAATCCCATTTTTTTAACACTCTTGGTTGAAGGGAGCAGATACACGATTCATTGGTCTAAAACCTGTACTGATGGGACTGCCTAGAGTCTGGGAAGGACCAAAGTCAGGAACTGGGTCTGGGAAGAGTCAACCAAAACACTGGAGTAATACTGTAGGGCTGAGGCATTTGAAGCTGGCGTTCAAAGGCTACTCCAAAAAACTGACGTCTGACATACTGAATCTTGGCAGGAGTCAGATAAGAGAACTGGTGGGCCTGCTCACTGGGCATGGACCATTCAGACTAAACCTTCGAATGATGGGGATTCTGACACAGGAACCCACCTCGTGCCGACTGTGCGCACTGGAAGATGAGACGGCAACTCACATTCTATTCGAGTGTGAGGCCTTGGACCATAAACGGTTCCTCATCTTCGGTGACACGAACCCTGAATCCTATCACCTCCTTGAGGAGATAGTCAGAGGACTCAGATCTCTTATAAAGGGAACTGCCTTGTGGCAACAGTAACTCAAGGATAGTCATCCAAATCCTCAAGAAATTGGGTCACCTGGATTTATGCCTACCTGAAGATTAGCGGTAGTGATGATCTTCAGCTGAACATCGTGTGCATGCAAGGACTCTTGGTGCCGAATCTGGTCACAATATTCCCATAGGAAGCAGTGCTTAAAACATGGAACTCCACAGGAGAGACCATGCCAGGTTTATTTAGATTAGATTAGATTAAAACACTCTTGGTTCTTAAAATGATTTGTAAGTAGGTATATGAAAACAAGGATACGTGAAACTGTATTATATTTTTGTTAAAATTGATCCGAGATCGAAATGTTAAATCAAATTTGTTAAAAAAGTTGATATTTATAAATAATGTCATATTCATTGTTTATATGATATATAAGTTTTACTCTCATTAAGTCCTGTGACGTCACCGTAAAGTGGCGCAGTCGATATCTAATTTATTAAAACGAGCGATTCTTATATTTGCATATAGGTCTCTTTTTATCTACACTTAATAATATTATAAAGAGGAAAGGTTTGATTTTTTGTTTGTTTTTTTGTTTGTTTGTTTGAAATAAATAGGCTCTGAAACTACTGGACCGATTTCAAAAATTCTTTCACCGTTGGCAAGCAACCCGAGTGACATAGGCTATGTTTCATTAAAAAAAAAATGGGGATCCTTACTAAAATGCCATTAATGTAACCAAAAATGACCTTAAAACCCTTACATCGCGTGCGCTGAGAATACTAGCCTCAAGGTCAAACCTTCCAATTAGTAGGGATCGGTTTTTCTCATGGCCAACCGCCTAAGGCGGGTCGAGTTCCTGAAAATCAATTTATTTTGTTGCAAGAAAATAAAACAACATGTTATATTGTTTACAGGGAAGCGTTGACCCAATATATTTAGTGGCGAGGAAAGGTTTGTTTGTTTGTTTGTTTGTTTATTTGAAATGAATAGGCTCCGAAACTACTGGACCGATTTTAAAAGTTCTTTTACCGTTGGCAAGCTACAATATTCCCGAGTGACATAGGCTGTTTTATTTTCAAAAAAATAGGGATACTTACTAAAATGCCATTAATGTAACCAAAAATGACCTTATAACCCTTACATCGCGTGCGCTAAGAATACTAGCCTCAAGGTCAATTAGTAGGGATCGGTTTTTCTCATGGCCAACCGCCTAAGGCGGGTCGAGTTCCTGAAAATCAATTTATTTTGTTGCAAGAAAATAAAACAACATGTTATATTGTTTACAGGGAAGCGTTGACCCAATATATTTAGTGGCGAGGAAAGGTTTGTTTGTTTGTTTGTTTGTTTATTTGAAATGAATAGGCTCCGAAACTACTGGACCGATTTTAAAAGTTCTTTTACCGTTGGCAAGCTACAATATTCCCGAGTGACATAGGCTGTTTTATTTTCAAAAAAATAGGGATACTTACTAAAATGCCATTAATGTAACCAAAAATGACCTTATAACCCTTACATCGCGTGCGCTAAGAATACTAGCCTCAAGGTCAATTAGTAGGGATCGGTTTTTCTCATGGCCAACCGCCTAAGGCGGGTCGAGCACCTGAAAATCAATTTATTTTGTTGCCAGAAAATAAAACAACATGTAATATTGTTTACAGGGTAGCGTTGACCCAATATATTTAGTGGCGAGGAAATGTTTGTTTGTTTGTTTGAAATGAATAGGCTCCGAAATTACTAGACCGATTTCAAAAATTCTTTTACCGTTGGCAAGCTACACTATTCCCGAGTGACATAGGCTATGTTTTATTTTTAAAAAAATAGGGATCCTTACTAAAATGCCATTAATGTAACCAAAAATGACCTTATAACCCTTACATCGTGTGCGCTAAGAATACTAGCCTCAAGGTCAAACCTTCCAATGAGTAGGGATCGGTTTTTCTCATGGCCAACCGCCTAAGGCGGGTCGAGCACCTGAAAATCGAATTATTTTGTTGCCAGAAAATAAAACAACATGTAATATTGTTTACAGGGAAGCGTTGACCCAATATCGATTTAGGCGGCGTGAAGTTGCTCTTTGGGTTAACGTTTTGTCGCCGTGTCGATGTTTCCGGTTTCCAGGGTGGGACCGAAAGAAAAAAAAGCATGATGGAAGCTCCAAGACTAAAATACTCCGGAGGTAAACTCGCCCCCCGATCGGATCTCCGGGTGGGGGCTAGTCCTGTGGCCTCATCAAGCGATATTAATCGAACTTCCACTATCTCCTACAATACACTGGGTTCCCCTAACAACACTCAACGGAGAAATAGTGTGGCACCTGCAGTTGCTAACAGACCCAAAAACAGCAACTTCAAAATTGACCAGCACTTACAATCCTCCAAGCCTCATGTGCTCGCACTGACCGAGACAAAGGTCAGATCGTCAACAAATACCGTCAGCTATTTATACCCTGGATACGATTTTCATTGCCGATTTAGACGCAACTTTGGGGTATGTCTCTTTATCCGAGATGATCTTTGCTGCCAACGAGAGGAAACACTTGAACCGACAGGGTTTGATGTAATGTGGTTTAAAATATCTACGCAGAAAATCACCAAGTTTATCTGCTGCCTTTACCGTCCTCCAAGCGACACCCAATACAGAGCCCTTTTCTCATCACTAGCCAACACAATCGACTTCTTGCAAACCAACCATCCAAATGCCGAAGTCGCTATATTTGGAGACTTTAACGTCCATAATGTCAACTGGCTTAAATACTCAAATACCAACGATGAACAAGGCCGTGAGGCAGAATCATTCGCGATCAGTTCTGGCTTAGCTCAACTCGTAGAAGAACCAACGCGGATACCAGACCGAGATGGTGATTTTGCTAGTCTGTTGGATCTTTTTTTGACATCAAACCCAGACCTATACACTCTCCGTTCAGTCTCCGCTAGGATCTTCCGATCACAAACTTATTTCAACACTAAGCGAGCTACCAATTTGTTCTGAGCAGCCTCCTAAACCTCGCAAGATTTGGCATTACAGATCAGCCAGGTGGGAAGACCTGAAGAACCATTTTCACACTTTTTCTTGGCTGAACGTGTGCTTTTCTTCTGATGATCCATCCGTTTGGGCTCAAGAGGTCTCCGATGTCATTCTAACTGGCATGGAAGCCTTTATTCCTTATTCCAATAAGCGCCCTTCTAACGGCAAGCCCTGGTTTAGCAAAAACTGCGAGCGCGCAGTCAGATCTAAAAATCTAGCTTACCGACAGTGGCGTAAAAATCCAACGGCTGAGAATCGCACCACCCTTGTTACCGCTCGAAACCAGTGTAAGCAAACGATAGATCAAAGCAAAGAGACGCATAACACGAGGATCAAAAACAAACTTCTTGCCAGTCCTAACGGATCTAGGTCTTTTTGGTCAGTCGCTAAGGCCGTCAGTCAAAATTTTACCAAATCAAATATTCCACCTCTAACACGTTCCGACGGTACAATAGCAACCACAGCCGGAGATAAAGCGAACTTACTGGCAGAACTATTTTCTTCTCATTCCAACGTAGACTTTCAGGGAAAAACACCACCGAACATTCCAGCAGTTCAATCGGAAATGACTGATATCGTATTCCGTCAGCGTCCTGTCAAACGAATTCTTAAAGGGCTCGATGTCAGGAAGGCTTCTGGTCCAGATGAAATTCCTATTATAGTGCTCAAGGAATGCGCTGATGAGCTAACACCAATATTTTGTAGACTTTTTAACCTATCCTACAAAAAAGGAATATTTCCATCTTGCTGGAAGAAGGCAAGAGTTCAGCCTATACCAAAGAAACGCAAGAAAACCATGCCAAACAACTATCGACCTGTCGCATTGCTTTCAGTTATATCAAAAGTGATGGAGAAAGCTATTAACCAACAACTTCTAAAGTACCTAGAGGGCCTTAATATTATCAGCGACCATCAGTACGGCTTTCGTAAGTCCAGATCAACAGGAGACCTCCTAGCATATGTCACCCATCTTTGGAGCAGCGCAGTCGAACATCATGGGGAGTCCCGGGCTATTGCACTGGACATTTCTAAAGCATTTGATCGTGTCTGGCACGAGGGGCTCCTAAATAAACTGCGATCCTACGGTATGCCCGGTCGATTCTGTTCATGGCTTTCTAGCTTTCTTCAGGACCGTTCTCTGCAAGTGGCGATTGACGGGTTTCTCTCGGACACCTTTACCATCAATGCTGGTGTTCCTCAAGGGTCCATATTATCCCCAACCCTCTTCTTACTATACATTAACGACCTTCTAGCGAAGACAGAAAATCCAATTTATAGCTTTGCTGACGACAGCACACTTATCTCATCGTTTACTTTGAATTCTCGAACATCGGCTGCTGACGCACATCTTCGCAGACAGCATGAAGTATCACGACTCAATAAAGACCTGGAAGAAATTTTGTCTTGGGGTGACAGTAACCAAGTCGAATTTAACGCTAAAAAAAACCAGGCAGCAGTTTTCTCTACGAAGGTTAACATTGCAGAACCAGATATACGCAATTCCACTGGCTTCCTCTATTAACTTACTGGGTGTAAACCTGGGAGGAGATATGTCTTGGCATAATCACGTGGTAACAATCGCCAGGACAGCTTCTCAGAAACTCGGTGTACTTTTCCGTACCAAAAAGCTGTATACACCACAACAACTTTTGACACTCTACAAAGCCCAGATTCGACCATCAATGGAATACTGCTCTCATGTCTGGAGTTCTGCACCGAAGCATACCCTTCGGTTGTTGGATTCCATCCAAAGGAGAGCCATTCGCCTGATCGGTGACCACGAGCTAACCAAGAACCTCGACAGCTTAGAACATCGAAGACTGGTTGGTGATTTGACCCTCTTTTACAAATATTTCCATGGCAAGTGTTCTACTGACATTGCCCGCTTGATTCCACCTAGAGCAATTCATAGCAGAAATACACGACAAACCACTTCCGCCCATCCCTATGTGGTTCAACTTAATACTCCTCGAACATCATTGTTTAAGAACTCTTTCTTCTGGAGGACATCCTCTTTGTGGAACGGCCTTTCTGAGGCCGTATTTCCCACCGAATATAACCTTCAACGATTCAAGAACAACGTGAATCGCTTTCTTCGCACACGCACCGCTCTCAGAGCGCCTTAAAGGAATTTTCCTGCAGTGCTTGTGCTTGACCATAAAAAAAAAGTGGCTTTTGTTATTTTTCTTTAATCCTTGTGAAAAGCCGGGGCGGGCTGCTAGTATTTATTAAAAAATGTATACATCTTATAAACAATCTAACTTCACCAAGCCGATATTTGTCTTAAGAACACTTTGAAGAAAATCGTAAGGTTTCTTAACCTTGGTGCGTCAAGAATTGTTAAAAAATAGTAAGATTCTTTAAAATAATGTGTAAAAAGTATTAATGTTACATATTGACAAAAAAAATGTTGTCAAAATCGTTAAAAAGTAAAAAAAAAAATAATTAAAAACCATTAATTCTTCGGGAATTTTCGAGTTTAACTTTATATGACTTCTTGAAGTTTCGCTATTTAATGCTAGTTTTTATATCACTCTCTTTCTTCGATCTTTCCTATTTAAAGAGGCTCCCTAAGCTTGTTGCCAAACTATACGCTATTCAAAATATTTGATACTGCACACGTTGGCGGCACTGATTAACCTCATACTTTATACAGTTTTTAGTTGACATTATGTACACACATGATATATGTACTCGTATTTTTGAAATAAAAATTTTTAGATTTTGATCGGTAAGCGATATTTTGTAACATACTATTGGAAAGATAGGGAGTTATTGGAAGATGTGATTTTTTGGCTGTACATAGCATTTTAATCGATAGAATGGACACATAAGTGCGGATTTATAGTAAAGTAGGTCCATGCTTCAAGTATATAATGATTTTGCCAAATCATTCCCATACAAATTTCTAAATCCGGGCGCGAGCATAAAAGTATAACTTCTACCGGCTGTCTCACTGACTGCCACCCCCTTATTTTTGCATAATTTTTCTATATTTCAAATATTGCGTTTATAATTTGATTTATTTTACCTTTATCAGGGTAGGATAAAAGAAAATGAATATTTATTTACTTGTACATTTTATTCATTTAATATTTAAAAACACAGTTATTCGACAAGAATGTGCATTTTAACTAATAACTAATTTGCAATTTTATTCTGTACATATATTCTTCTATATCTAGCAATAATTTACTATATACAAATAAATGGACAGCTTTTATTGCAATTTCGAATAAATTAAGTCGAACAAAAGATTCAAAAATAATCATGATCAAATACGTTTGTTCAACATCATTACAATTTTGCTTTATCTACATAAGCTGATAATAACATTTATACTTCTATAATGAAAATTGCACTTCAGTCTGTATGGTAAATTTTCACTTATTATTATACATAATTATAACAAAATTAGATACATTAGCAATAATAAACTATAATTCAGTTGTACCAACAATCAATTAAATGAGATACTAAATTACTTCCAATAATAATTTATAATCAAATCAAGGTTTTTTTAATATTTCATTTTCCTTGTTAGATAATTTTCATTGATCCGATCTGAGCTTTTGATCCAATGACGTCATTTTTACATACTTTCCTTGATTAGGTACATTGAGTTTTCAAGTTCACGTGATCAATCATTTTGTACCTTAATATTCCTTTCATTCAAGTTTAAATTTCAATTATTTTTTTGGTTGTTAAATAAAAAATTATCTAATTTGAAAATATTTTTTAATATTTTTTTTAAACAAATATTATTTTTATGAAGTAGATGATCGCTCTTCTTTTTCTTTCTCTTAACCTTATCCAAAGGTTAGTTGTATACGACATCTGTTTAAAGTCTCTATAATTACCACATTTTGCACATCCCTCTTTCATTTATAGGTTGGCAGAGACACGCTTTTCTTCCACTTACTCGGTAGATTCTCTTGGTTCATTTTATTACTTATCTCATCAGGTCCAACAAAATATCTACTCTTTCTTCACCAAGCACCTTCCATACTTCTGCTGTTATCCAATCCGCTCCCTCCGCCTTTTTATTCTTCATCTTCTTCAATGCTCTTACCACGTACTCCCTACACATCTTTCACCATTCCAATATTTGCAATATTATCTTCAAATGTATCTATCTTTCTTATTTTCTTCGTTCAGTAAATTCTCGTAATATTCGTACCATTTTCCTTTTATACTACGTTTATAAAATTCTACCTTCTTTTTTCTTAATTTGTCGGATGGCCGTTACCATTGTATTTCGAAGCTTTTTTTTAGCTATCCTTAAGAATTCAAAGTTCTCAAAGGCCTTTTCTATTATCTCTGGATTTCGCTTTTACCACTGCTTTCTTTGTGACTTCATATTCTGCTTTATTACTGTTTAAGCCATCATCACTTATAGGGCAGTAGCTTGGGGCACAAGAGCTAATCTGACTACTCTGAGGACAAACCTTTTGAAGATTCAGAGACTAGCCTATATGCATGCATCACTGCTGCAATGGAAGTAATCCTAAATCTCACGCCACTAGACATTCAAGTAGAAAGTGTAAGGAAAAAACAATATACAGAATGCTCAAAAAAGAAACAATCAAAAAAAGACCTCGATCACTTCAATTTGATCAAACTCACAAAATGCTCCAAGATGATATGCCACAGAAATTTAACTTTGTGAGAAAATTCATCACGAAACTGGGTAGTAAATCTGAATGGGACAAAGATACCTATTAGGGCTAAGTCAAAATGCCATAAAATGGTATACGGATGGCTCTAAGACAGAAAAAGGAACAGGAGCAGGAATTTTTGGACCTAAAGCCAAATACTCAGAAAGCCTAGGTGCATACCCAAGCATTTTTTAAGCGAAAATTCGTTCTATTGAAGGATGTGTAAAATTTAATGTAGAAAGGAACTATCGTAGACAAAAGATTGTAATCATGTCAGATAGTCAAGCAGCCATAAAAGCTCTGAACTCACACACAATTAGTCCAAAGATGGTCTTGGAATGCCTATGCAAACTAAATGACAAAATAACACTGTTACCCTCTTATGGGTTTCAGGACACATAGGAGTAGAAAGAAACAAAACAGCAGATAAGCTGATAAAAAAGGTGCTGAAACCCCATACTTGGGACTAGAACCATCTTGTGGAATTAGCAGTAGCACAGTCTAAGAAAAACTAAGGAAAGAAGTGGATAGAGAAAAATCCAAGAACTTGAACGATCTATATAAGGACTAAGATAATCGAAGACACTGCTGGGAAAATATAACCAGAAGAAATCTTTCTGTCTAATCTTGAGTAAGAAGAACCTCCGTATTATAAGGGGAATATTAACCGGGCACTGCAGATAAAGATGACACATGAAGAAACTAGGTTTGGTAGATGAAGCAAAGTGCAGATTAGAGGATGAAACCTCAATAAACATACTATCAGAATGCATTGCATTACGTAATTCTAGGGTCAGATACCTAAGGTCATACTGAATGGAAGAGAAAGACTTACCTTACTTGAAGCCTAACGATATCCTATTCTTTCTAAGAAAGATAAGACTAGAAGAGCTGCTATAAGTCTGAGGAAACATCAGAATTATAACAAGAAAAAGGGGACACAACAGAACTTATAGGTCGCAGGTAATTAATATCATGACGTCATTGATGCTAAACGTTAAACGTCAATCATTTCTTCTTCTTTTTCTTCTTCTTCTTCTCGTTTAAAAGACCTCAACTGCTTAGGCTATTCGATGATTTGAACGCATATCTTTACTTGGGCATAGCGCTGGTTCTTCTCTTTTTATTTTGGCTTCATGTCAAGACTAGCAGTAGCAACATGCTGAAGGACCACTAAATATTTTTTGATAAATGACAGCACAGTAAATAAAAACACAAAACATACGAGGAATATACGTATTTTAGAATGGCTATTTATCCAAGTTTGATACAACTGAATTATATTATAATTTTTCTTCATACCTCGGTCGAAAGTACGTTCTTTCGTCCCTAATTGCAGGGAAGAAAGTTTAACATTTACTCCCTGTTTACGGCGGGACGAAAGTTGAATTTTCGGCCCTGCGCGTCATGATGTTTTGTCGTCTTTAACATTTACTCCCTGTTTACGGCGGGAGGAAAAATTTCTCATGTGTAGTTACACTTGTAACTAGGGACTGTTTATTCTCGTGTCATTTCTATTTCTATCTATAACCTTAAAAATAATCATCAATGACAAAACTTGACTCTTCGAATGTATTTGATGCCTGTCCCACGACCAGCTGCACTCGCTTCGCTCGTTCCGCAAGTACTTTCGACCGAGGTATGAAGAAAAATAGTATACACTACACGGGCTAAAAGTTGAAATCTCGGTCCTGCGCGTCATGTTGCCCTCGGCTTTTCGCCTCGGGCATCATGACGCGCAGGGCCGAAAATTCAACTTTCGTCCCTTGTAGCGTAATATACTATTTCTCTTATCAAACTGATGAATCTTGAAATTAAAATCCTACATACTTTTCAAGTGAAATATCGACAGATTTTTATTTACATTCTTTTTTTTTAATTTACAAATCTACAATGATTTATTTATTTATATACAGATATTACAATTACATTTAGTATCATTTTTACAATAATATAATTAACTTTGCTAAATGAGTTTAAAAACCCTGTGTTTAAGCCATCTGACTTTCTAACCCAATAATTTATTAGATTCAAAATTTATATATAACATTCTAATAAGTACGTGTTGTAGACATCCACATATAGAAATAGATCGCTAAAGTTTACTTACTCAACTCAAATTTAGTAAAACTCTATTTAACTTACAATAAATATGACAGTCTTATTTATTGCTATTTGTGTTGGCAAAATAGCGTTCTAGTTCTATATCTCGATGCTTTGTTTTAAGTAAATCTACTTATAAGAGCAGTTACCAATAATTGTTGTAAGCATTATGGGGATGCTCTGGTCAACAAAGGCAAATAAAAAAAAAAGAAACTTTAAGGGTAAGAAACTTTCCTAAAAATAAATTCAATTTTGTAAAAAAAATGTCAAAGCCTCATAGTATCACTTTTTATTAATCAGAAACTTCTGCTATACCTCGAGGCCCAATTGTCAGCAATGACGTCATTGTGACGTAAATGCAAGTGGAACCAATGCGAGGTTCGAATGATTGCTAGTTGCCATGTTTAATTTAGAAAGACTTACTATCTTTGTCGTATTAACGCGCAATAGAAAGAGATACTTTTAAGAACTAGCGCACTCAATAATGTTCTTCATTGTTCTTAAAAGTATCTCTTTCTATTGCGCGTAAATAAGACAAAGATAGTAAGTAATTTAAGTTGAACATGGCAATTAGCATTCATTAGAACTTCGCATTGGTTCCACTTTCATTTACGTCACAATGACGTATTCATTTTCATAGATTCTATCCAGTAAAGATTCATAAAAATGGAAGATTATTGTTGACAATACCCGGACGTTCTAAGAACTATGTTTTGGTTGATACTACTTAAAAATTGACATTCCTATACTGTTATAATAGCCAGAACAGGTCTTACCCAATAAGGAAACAGGTATTAGCAAAAAAAAAGTTCTCCGACGTTCACTGGACTAATTTGGTGGTATCTGAAATAATGTGAGATAATTCCGAACAGATCTAAGACAATGCCGAACAGACCATAGCTAATTAAATCATTTGTTGGAACGGTTTTGTTTAAAATTTTACACGTCACCACAGTATACAAGTCCAAACTGTTCGTAACACAGATTTTCCATTTCGTACTACCAAGCACGCGTCTGTAATGGTAAATAACTTGCACACTGTTGTTGATAATTTCCTTGTTGTCTGTAGGCCATTGCTAAGCCACTGTTGGCCATACATTGTGACTGTTGTTGAGGAGGTTGGCAAGCTGGAGATTGTTGCGTTCGTGAAGCATCTGATGAAGCACTTGAAGTTGCTGTTTGATTCGTGTTATTGTTACCTCCTGAACAAGGTTTACCATCTTTGACTAGAACTGGGACTGCTACTCGACGTGGAGAACTTGATGACTGAAACAAGAAAAAAACAATGTTATCTTTGTCTATTTTTATTGTTTCGATTGTGGTTCTACATCAACATTGTACTAAACGATTACTAAAATTACATTACATCGATATTAGATTAAAATTTTATTAAACAGATGGTAAATTATGAGGAACGTTTATATCTCGTAGAGAAAAAGAAGAAAAGAATTTTTTTTCCAGAGGTGAAGAGGCAAGATTGAGAAGACAAAGAAGATATAAATTTTGTTCCATTAGTAGACGAACGAGAGCTAATACATTCATTTTGGAAAGGTTAGAAGAAGAATGGATGGATTTTAGATCAAGAGTCAGTGAGAGGATTCGAGAAGAAGATTTTGTTACAAGAATACATCAAGAAGCTTTGAAAAAAATATAATAAAATTTTGTTTCAAAAGTGCATAAAGGGAAATTAAAGCTGGTATGGTATACATTTTGTTATAAGGGTAAATAAATTAAAGTTCAAACAGTGATTAACTGTAAAGAAAAGATTATGATTTTAGTTCAAAGAGTTCATCACAAGAGATTAAGAAGCAAATCAAAATCTAAACTTTGCTAATAGTAGAAAAGGGAGATCTTAGAAGACGAATACATTAATTTTATACCAAGAGATATTGAAGAAAAAAATATAAATTTGTTCCAAAAGGTATGAGAAAGAATTGAGGAAAAGTAGTAGGTATATATAAAATTTGCTATAAGAGTTTATGAGACAGATGTGGTGAGAAGAAGAAGACAAAATTTTGTTGCAAACATGGATGAAGCAGAGTTGATGCGGTAGGTTTGAAAAAAATATATATAAATTTTATACGAAAAATGGATCAAGAAGGGCTGAAAAGTATGTAAGATTGATGATGAATGAGTCAGAAGAAGAACACATAAATTTTGTTCATGGTAGATAAATAAGATCTTAAAATTTTTAAACCAAGAGTAAATGTAGAAGAACTGAGAAGAAAAAAACTTAATTTTGTTTTAAGGGTGTATGATGGAGAAGAATACATAAATTTTATACCAAGATTGAATGACAAAGAATTAAAAAGAAGAAATTTTATTCCAAAAGTGGAGGAGGAAGAAAATCTAAATTTTGTTTAAGGGTAGATAAAAAGAGCTGAAATTTGCATTATTTTTTTTTGTATTTAGATTTTAATTGAAGTTGCAAAAAGGGAGAAACTGTAAGAAATTCAATAATCAGACTACTTATAGTTGTCTACTACTGATGCAGTATATTAAAATCAAGACTTTAATCAAAGTTAATTCAATAAGTACTGGCGGTGGATGACTGTTTCCGACGGAAACTCAAGTTTATATGATTGACAGAACTTTGCAAGTTACTTTATAGTAACAGACCGAGTATTTTTTAATCGTTATTTAAAGTAGTAACAAGAGTACCTACCGTTAACCCAGGCATTCGAATTTGGAACATTGCAAAATTCTAATTTCAAACGACATACAACTTTTAATCTCGATGAAAAGTTTATTTTCAGGATAGAAAAAATATTAACAGAATCTGCTGAACAAGGAAAATGAGAGGTATAATTATATATTTGAAGATAGGATTACACATTTTAGAATGGTGAAAGATGTGACCAGGGAGGAAGTGAAAGTGCATTCAAAAAGATGAAGAATGGAAAGGCAGTGAGAGCGAATGAGATATCACTAGATGTATAGAAAGTACTTGGTGAGGATGGGGTAAATATTCCATTGGGCCAGACGAGAAAAGTAATAAATTAAAAGAAAATACCGAGCGAGTGCAAGAAAAGTACGGTTGTACCAATCTAGGAAGGAAAGGCAGATGAGCAAGAATGTGCTAGCTGTAGAAGCAATAAACTGACGTCACATACTTTAGAAATTTAAGAGAGAATAGTTGAGAAGAGACTGCGAGAAAAGACAAGTAAAATAGAAGAGTAATTTTGTTTTATTCCTGGGTGAGGAACAACTGATCCTGTGTTTGCTATGAGAAGAGTTATAGAGAGATGACCGAGCTCCAAAACGGAAATAAAAGAAGTGTCAGGGTTACGGAAAGATTTGGGGTGCATGTGGGGCTCAACTAGGAGTCGGTTCTGAGCCTCTATCTGTTTAATATGGTAATGGATGTTGTAACTGAAAGGAAAAGAGGTAAAGCCCCATAGGATATGATGTATACGGATGATATTGTGATTGTAGATTTTGTGAAAGAGAAACTGGAAAGAAAATTTGAGAAATTGAAAGAAGCGCTTGAAAGTAGAGGATTGAGAGTGAGTAGGACAAAGACTGAGTATATGACAACTGACGAAACAAATTAACTTAAAATCAATCTGCAGGATCAAGTGCATCCAGCAGTCCAAAATTCAAATATTTAGAGTATGTGCTAGAAAAGAATCGAGGGTTAAAAAATGAGATGAAATATAGAATTAAATGTGTATGGATGAACTGGACAAGATTGAATAAATATTTGTGTGACAGAAATCTGAGTGCAAAAAATTAAAGGTAGATTGTACAAGAGAGTGGTAAAACCAGCTTTGAAGTTTAACTCAGAAACCTGCTCAATAAGAAAAGAGCAAGAGAGAAAGTTAGAAGTGGCGGAGATGAAGAGAGTAAGAATACAGTGACCAAGAAAATTCAGGAAAATAGGTTGAGTTGGTTTTGTCATGTAGAGGGGAGGGATGAGAATTATGTGAATAAAAGAGTAACTGAATATGAGATTAGGGAAAAGAGGAGGAGAGTAAGACCGAAAATGAGATAGATGGATAAAAGGGCCTGAAAGAGAAAAAATGGAGAAAAGAGGATGCATTGAATAGAGATAGGTGGAAACAAATGTTACGAAAGGCCAAGGCTGATCTCCACTATGCTTGGGATAAGGCTGAGAGAAAGAAGACATATTTTACAACAGCGCCAAATGCAGACAATTAAAATAATTTGACATGTTGATTTTTGACATTAATATAAAAATCACCTCTATTTGGGTCTAAATAGGAGACTTGTCAAAATGGCACTTTTTGATATTCCTCGCAACTTCCAGTAGGATAGCTTATAAATTATTCAAACAGCAAAACAATTATTAGGAAATATGTTGACATTTGACAGAAGTGTCAATTGAAGCCAAAGGAAATAAATTGACAGGTTGACAATTGACAATGGGGTAAAAATCGCCTACAGATTTGACAACAGTGCCAATTGCAGCCAATCAAAATAAGTTAACATGTTGATAATTGATATTAATGTAAAAACAGCCTATAGAAGACGATTTGATCAAACTGCTATTCTTTAATAACCCTCGTAACTCCATATTTTTATACTAAATAACCCCTTTTTGAAGTATATCCACTAAAAAACCCAATTTAGATCTATTTTCAATAAAAAGTATAACTCATTTATTACTCGAATAATTATTGTCTAAGAAAATCATTTTTTGAATACATACTACAATCAATACGTATAAAATATATCGTCCGTATATATAGGGACTATAGGGAAGTTGAAAAGCATCAGAAGGGCGAATATTATGGGGCCTCGAAATGTGACGTGGCCCACTTGAGATAACGTGTGTTTTCAAGAGGTCTGCAGCAGGAATATAAAACCTTTCAGATTTACCCTTGGTCCCTTTTATGTGCCTCGATGGATTTACTGGCAGAAGAAATGAAAATTATAGGAATAAAAAACGTGTATCTGCCTAGCAGAAATTCAAATATTTACTTTTTAGATGTATGTGTGTATAATATTAGAATAAATACAATTTAAGCGAGAGCTATCGATGCGTGAAACTGCTGGAAAGTGCTTTAAGAGTAAATTATTTTATTGTTCAAATAGGTGTCGAAGTTTTATCAGTTTTTTTTTATTAAACAAATAGTATATTTTAAATGCAATTTTATATTGAAGAATTTATTTGTTGTAGAATGTTTATATTCATATTTAGAGATTTACTGATTTATTAATAGAGAAAGGATTCCCATGCATTGGGTGTAGAATATTTATATTCATATTTAGAGATCTACTGATTGATTAATGGAGAAAGAATTCTCATGAGCAGTTGATTCCAACCCTAGAATTTCTCTCTCTTTTAAAGAAAATGTTAAAGTAGAAAGAGGAGGCGAAGAAGCAGAACCTCAAATATAATAAAAAAAAAGTGTCTTCGGTGTCAGCGTAAGGTAACATTTATGGATGAAGAATATAACCTCGACGTTTTTGACAATTCTAAGTAAATTAAAAACCGTATCTGTTAAAAAGCAAACCCCTTTTAAGGACATCGCAAATAGGGGAAGTACTTTATAAAAAAAAACATCAAGAGCAACATGAGAAAATAAGAGAAAACGACAAAACTAAAAATAAAAACCTTGAAAACCATAAAAACCGTATTCTTTCTGTTGTTTTGAGATCCTCGAGCTCAAGAAGGTATTTTTTGTTCTGTTTTAATCTATTCGAATGTACAAAAAAACTTGACATCCAATGAAAACAAATAAACACTTTTTTTGACATTTTTGAAAAGCTATAACTTATTAACCCTTCAAGATATTCTGATGTTAGAGTCGGAAATGGACGCAGTTTTTTGAGTGCCAAAATGTTTTCCTTTGTACAAAATGGATTAGTCAAAAGTGTAACGGTCAGGGTCCGTTTTGTGCCGAAATCCACCTGACTATGGATAAATATTTATTTTATGATTTTTCGCACGTTTACTAAGTGGGAACGAGTCGATCGGTTATCCGTCGGTTACCTTATACGTAAATTATATCTGTTCGTTCATTTACTCGCTGATTCTTCATCTGACTGGTGCCTTTCAAATAGTAAGTTATTCTTTAGCTTCAGTTATAAATTTTATTTTTATTAAATTGTCCAAATTGCGGTGAATTTGTTATTTTAAATTATTACTAACACTTTAATTTCAAGTAAAATCGCTATCGTAAAAGTCGGTTTTCTGTGATCATAAAGTGTTTAAACATGTGAATATAATTAATTTTTTCTCGATAATACTGGGAACTAGATAGCGATTTTACTTGACTGTAAATTATAAGGAAGGGCCCTATTAGAGAAATACCAAAATTGTTTAGAGGACGTGACAAGCCGTCAGCCATTTTGTATGCCGTTATCGATAAGCTTATCGACGAGAAAACATACCTTCCCTGGATTGGATAATTGATATTTTCCCTAAGAGAAGTCATACTATCCCTGGATTGGAAATTTAATTATTGAAATCCCAAAGAATATTTCGAACTCATTCCGAATTTGTCGTTTATGGTTGGAGTCCTAGGAAAAAATAACAAGATCAGAGAATAATTAATTATTTATTTAAAAATTTTAACTCTTACTTTTGAAAACTTGATTTAATAAATCATCTTTAAATTAATTTTTGCGTATTATTTGTTTGTCTGCACTTTGCGCCCAGAATTAATTGTTTGGGGAAAATTGATAAAACTCAGAAGGAAGCCACGAGCCCAGGAGCTAGCCTAGGGTTAATTAGGGTTACAAAAGATATAGTGAAATATCACTTGTTTCCAAATTTTTCGAAAACGATATTTCATGAACGAATCAACCGATTTTGATTTTTGAAACTGCATTCGACGTTAATTTTTGAGTTTAAGAGCTGATAAGGTTATGAAATTGCTAGGTGCAACAGCCAAAAAAAAATCTGCTTAACCAATTTCATAGGAGGTCTAAGTTGAGTGGAACTCTTTCGAACACCACAAATCAATCGGTCAAGTTTACATATGGCTTTCTAGGACCTCAAAATGTGAAGATCTAGTGAAGACTCGATTATCGAAAATCGGGCTGACAGTACTAACTTCCCGATTAAAAAAAAGTATAATGGTGTCGTGGGACACCAGGTAGGAACGAAGTTCCTTCGGCTAATGTAGAATCGACACTACTCGCTTGTGTATACGACTGTAGCGCCTGCGCACGTCTCACTTAACGGTTTTATTTCACGCAAATAATCCCACGGACTTTTTCTTACGGTTCTACTATTACATTTTTTTCAGTTCGGTCGCGCAGCAAAATCCCTATCTCCTCCAAGCCTGCCGTAAGGAACTTGGTTCCAAAAACAATTAAAGCGTTCAAACGAGACAAAATCGTAAAAATTTGAATAAACGGAAAATGAGAAAAAGTAAATTAATACATAAATTATAGGTACTTAAATTTTTCGTATATTCTTCTTTTGTTTTTATATGTTACCATTTTGACATTTTTAATATAATCAAATTTTAAGTGTAAAGAATAGAATTTTAATATTGTTCTTACGCTGCTTATGTTTCTTAAAATAATAAATACATGAAAAAGCGTAGGCATCAAAATGTACCTGGCCATTATACCTATATCTACATTGTCACGTCCAAGTTTTCATCCTGACGGACGCTGAGTAAACAAAACCATACATTTGACGAGAAGAAAATACATAAAATCCTGTTTCGAATCAATACTGAATTGAATAGATGCCATTTTAGTATTGAAATACACAGAAATCAGATGCTATGTTATTTGCTTAAACAAATACCGGTGTGGATCTTTTATTCTATAATAATAGATACAGTTTAACCGTTATAATTAAAAATACGTATTTTTAATTATAAGTTATTTACTAATACCTAGTGAACTAAATATTTTGGTACATCTCTCGCGGATTTTTTAAAAGAAACAACAAAAGAGTAGGTACCTATATTAACGAGAAATCGAAAAAATCGGGCATTCGGTAGGACTCGATCCTATCTCTATCTATAGTCGGTAGCGCATTTAACCATTCGGTCATATCAATTTTAGAGAAGTTGTTCTCAAACTTTTTTAGTTATAGGTTTAGTACTTTGTCAGGGTGCCCTTAATTTCAATATGTATACAGTCGTGTCCAAGAACGTGCAGCATATGTACACTATACGAAGTACGGCAATTAAGTTTAGAGATATTGCAATAACATATTTTTTTTCAATTTTTCATTTTTCTCCTTCCATATACTCTCCGTCCGCATCACCAAACATCTTCATGCGAAGCTCCCACTGTGTGAAGCAGTGCTGTAGGTCATCTTAGGACATGCTGTGGAGTTGCTGCACCCTCCATAGGCTCGTGGCGGGTTTCCTTCAAGCAAAATTTAATTTTTGGGAAAGGATAGAAGTCACAGGGTGCTAATTCTGGCAAATAGGGCACGTGTCCCAAAACTCTGGCCAAATAGTCCTTGACAGACACCTTTGAGCTGACGCGTTATCTTGATTTATGATCCAGCAATTCTCTTTCTATGTTTTGAGTCTTTTTTGAATCGTTTTTCTAGTAGTTTTTGTAAAACGTCTATATAGTATTGATTGAACGACTGACCGTGTGGTGTACTAAACCCTGTATATCAAAGAAAACAATTAACATCGTCTTAAATTTGAACTTGCCCATCCACGCTCTTTAGGCTGTCTGAGAGTTTGGAGAATTCCAGTGCATTGATTGCCTTTTGGTTTCAGTGTCATAATAAAAAAAACAAGTTTTGTTACAAGTTATGGCCCTGTAAATGTTAAAATTCAAGCACGTTTTTGAGTTGTAGAGTTCAGAGAAAAACGAGAATTTTTAAATAACTCTATTTTGTTTCCTTTAAAGTAATCCCCTCAGATATAATACACTTGTGCCAGCGCTTTTTCCAAACTTCGAAACAGTTCTGGAACTCGATTTTGGATTTGGCCTTTATCTCTTTTTTCTACGCAACCTTTATCTCCTCCATTGTGGCTAAACGTCGTCCTTTCATCGGTCTCTTTAGTTTTGGGAATAGGAATACAATGGTTAAAGCATAATCACCATTTTGGCCAAAAACTTACGAACAAGCAGTGATGAATGCGTCAATGCATTATCATGGTGCAAAATCCATGATTGGTTTTCCCACAAATTTTTGCGTTTAAGTCACAAACGCTTCATAACTTCCAGGTACTATTCCTTGTTGACCGTACGACCTTGTGGCAAGAAGTCACTACGCCATCGTAATTAAAAAAAACAGTGCGCAAAACCGATCGAACTTGAAGTGCTTTTTTCGGTCTAGGCACCTTTGACCGCTTCCATTGGGGATGAATGAGGTTAGGTTTCGATCTCATGGCCATGTTTCGTCTTCAGTTATGATACTTTTAAGGATCGTCATTAGTGGTATTAAACAGCATCTGAGCGATATTTATGCGACGTTGTTTTTGGTCAAAATTGAGCAATTTTGGAACAATCTTCTCTGCCACACGTTTTATGCCCAAAACATTTAATAAAATCGCATGGCGTGATCCAGTTGATGTACCAACATCCTCAGCAACTTCCCTTATAGTAATTCGTCTAATTTCGAAAACCATTTGCTTTACTTACGTTTTCATCAGTTGTTGACGTGCTCGGGCGTTCAGAGCGGTCATCGTCATCAATGTCTCCTCGCTCTTCTTTGAAGCGTTTATACCATTCATACACTCTTGGTTTACTCATAGTAGATTAACCAAATGCCTAAGTCAACATTTTGAATGCATTGGCACCTTGATCCATTTTGCTCCGTGCGTAGTAGAAAATCGAAGAGTATACCAAAACACGTCTAACCTTTCTATCCATACATTTCTGTCTATCAAACACAAACTAACAATGCAAAACGGCTGATGTCATTATTAGTGAAATGTGTACCAACATAAGAAAAAAAAAATCGAGAATCGACTGTACAAACCTCGTACATTACTATACAATAAGACACAAACTTTTTAAATCATCAATGTGTAAAATTCAACAGATGGATTTGTTTATTTCAATAAAATTATTTCTCTATGAAGCATATCTTTTTGGTAAACGAAATAATAAAAACGAGGTGTAATAATCGGTCAGAAAAGTGAACGTGGTTCCCCCAAAGCAAAGTATTTTTTTCTAAAATACAAAAAGGTTAAATACGATTAAAGCATTACCTTAAGTGTAAATAAATTCGAACACAATACATCTTTTGTTGTCTTCAAATGGGCTCTGTTGTGATAGGATTTAAAAAAATATTCCTTAAAAGATGAATGATGGGTAGTCAAACACAGTGACGTAGACATTCAAATATTGTTTAAAACATTTTTTGCAATTAAAAGTAACATAGCAAGTTGTCATTAGGAGAGTAGGAGAAAAGAAAAAAAATATTTTTATAATAGCAATAGATTTTTTTAAGTACAAGTATCCACAATCCTAAGATCTTTATTGATTGGAATGAGTCCCAAAAGAAGAATTCCATATCAATATATATATATTGGATTTATTATTTAGTTTTATGCTAAAGAAATGTATGTCGACTTTGGAACAAGCGATCCATCAAAAACCAATTTCCGTCTGGCCTCGTATTACCAACCATCACAATATCTACCCGCTTTACAGGAACGACTTTACATACAGGATTAAAAACCCAAGAAAGGAGTTTGCGTACCGAGGTATGGGAATGGGATTACATTGAGCCAACACCCTAATATAATTGGCGTCCAACGTGAGGCACTTGTTATTTTAAATGTACCAACAATTTCAATAAATCTTCTAAATTAATGTACAAGTAGATTCTAATTTCACCTTTGTGTATTTCTTAGTTTTTATATACCTGAGTTTAAATCCAGAGTTCAATCATCAGAATTTTCTTTAAATTTAGAATTAATTCGTTCCTACGGTTTATATTTGCATTAATTTTTTTTTTAAATCGGCCAGAAACTAGTATTTTCCGGTTTATTTTTAGGTCAGAAAATCTCATATTGTCGGACCGAGCCAGAAAATAAAAATGATTCCGGTAAAAGCTTTTACCGGACTATCACAATAATTTTCTGGCCCGATCCGACAAAATGAGATTTTCTGACCCAAAAATAAGCTAGAAATTACTAAATTCTGGCCGGTTTAAAAAAATATTGTACGTAATACGTCCCAAAAGTGCTTTTACTGGACTCGCAGGCTTGCAGGACTCGCCACACTACCATTGTTTCAATCCCTATTTAAAAATCAAGAAGTACTATGATGAAAATATCATAAAATATACAAAATCATATACTAATAATTAAAATTTTCTCTTTAGAAAGCTGGAATTCATGTTAGTTTTTAACTAATCAGTAAACCAGAAGTCCATTGACTTCATTCGTACTCGAACATACAGCAGTCACATCTCGATTTTTTTCTTTGGTCCAAAATAAATATGGTTGCATCAATATTGAACGAGCGCACCTGTCTTTACCGGTAATTCTGATTCTTCACTTCAGTACTTCTACTCGCACACCGCTACCGTTTGGTTTTCAAATTGTAAGTAGTCGTAGTAACATCATCAGAGACGGACTGAATTTTAGTAATCGACAAATTCAGTCAGTATTTGATTTAATGCAAAAACAAAATATGTTCAAATCTGTTTAAAATTAGAAAAAAATATGTAGAAGATTTAGAACTCTTTGATTATTACATATGGCAACCAGATTGAGCTGTAAATTAAATTTTTTCTGTCATTTATTTATTTTGTTTTTACTTTTTTGTCACCGAACCCCTTCTAAACGGTTAAACCGATTTTGATGAAATTTTGATACTATTCGGTTCACTATAAAATGTTTTTTAAATTAATTTTTCACTTATAATATATACATCTAGGTCGGGTGAATACCAATAGATGGCGCTGTGTTTTGATTTATAGATTATTCGTCGCTAAAACTCGAGCATGGCTAGACCGATAAGGCTAATTTTAATCTTGAAATATTTGTAAAAGGTCGGAGAGGGTTTAAACAGTGAGGTTAATAATATATATATATAGCTTTTACAAGCCTTTTAGGCCCACCGCTTAATTATTTTTCTCCACTCTTTGCGGTTTCTGGCCTTTGTCTTCCAGTTATTTATTCCCTTTTCCCTCAGATCTGCTGTTACCGCTTGCAGCCATCTCTTTCTCGGTCGTCTCTGTCTTCTATTCATTACTGGATTTAAATGTAGGTAATACTTTCTTGACCATTCGTGTCCCCTCTCTTCTCTCTATATGTCCCAACCATCTTATGCGCTGAGCTTTTATGAAATCGGTTATTGACGAGTCCTTGTATAGTTGTTTTAATTCTTCATTTGTTCTTTTTTCCCACATTTTGTTGACTCTCTTTCCTCCAAAAATTTTTCTCATTACCTTCCTCTCCCATATTTCCAGTTTTTCCATTTCTTTTTTATTCATTACCCACGGTTCACAACCATAGGTAACTGTTGGGCGTAATACACTTTTATACAGCTGTATTTTCGCTTTGACGTTAGTAATAAGTAACGGAAAAAACAACAACAATTTATTATTCACATATAAAGGTGTAAGTTAATTTGTTTTGTTTTTATAAATAAGAAAATGGAAAACTAAAGTTAAATTAAAAATGGTCGAAAAAAAAACTAAAAAATTATTCATTATATTAAGTACTGAAGCGCCACCGTAAGGTGGCGACGTTAGTATCTCATATATTTAAAAGAGCAATTCTTAATTAGTAAGTACCATAGCACCACCGTAAGATGGCCTAGTGACTATTTTCGTCGGCTCAGCTAAGACAAGAAAATATCGTAAAAAATAGAAAAAGGACATAAAATAAAACATTTAAAATCAAAAAATTCGAAAAAAGATAGACTCGATTAACTAAAAAAAAAATGATAAAAATGAGGAAATTGTAACTTTGCTGCCAACTGCAAACAAATAGACTTTAATAAAAAAAAATAAAAAGTTTAATTTGACCAAAAATTGAAAAAAAACAAAAAACCTTCGCAAAAAGAATAAAACAATAGGATAATGTTAAAAAACTAACTAAACAAACACATTATAGTATCAGGTTTGTATCATTATCTAGTGGCTGTCTACAATAAAATAGATAGAAATATATCGATCGAGATCGCTGACGGATAACATATACCTTGTACTGAAGAGGCGCAAATACGCCGAAACCGGTCTACAAGTTATGTTATCCCTTCTCACTGCAAACGAGAATGGTTGGTTAAATTCCATATTATCGAATGGTGCCTTTTGTGCTTATTTTTACCTGTTGATGGGACAAATTCCCGAAACTAGTATTAACCATTAATTTTTGTAATTTTTATTGAACACCAATATATTATATGTGGATTGAATTTGAGTAAAATATCTTTTTATACCTAGGGGTGTACCGAATTCTTCATATTCTAAATTCAGTACCAAAACGTCAAAGTTGGGTACTAAAATATTGGTCACCGTACGCTTTCAGCTACGTACCTTAGTATGTTCCTTTAAATGGATAACTGATACTGATACCCTTTGTATACCTCTAGACCAAAAGATTTTAGTTCCAGCAATTTGTAGATATTATTGATTTTACGTAATTATTTAAAGTTAAGTCTGGTCCTGTTTCTTAGTAGTCACGAATTCAGCAGTATTTAGATTACACGATTGAGTACCTATTCACATTGTTTATAATGTTCTTCTCATGAGTTTTTAGGGTAAATAAACATCGAATAGAACAGATCCGGTTGTGGTCAAAAATGTGAAGTGTTAAATGAATTACTTTCACCTGTGAAATATAAACACTTATTTAATTACATATCGATCAAGTTGTTTGATTTTTTGTGGTATGTTAAGGTGAAACTGAATTTGATATTTGATATAAAATAGTTTTTAGTTCTAACGATGAAAGCTTTTTGGTAATTTTTGTTTCTGGACTCTTTAATCTTTAATCTCATTTTCTTTACTTGACCAATTTAGATTTCTACTCCTACTTCTATTTTTTTTAGACCTTGATTCCAGTTTAATCCTCGATCATAGATTAATAGGTGATCTTATGCCCGATCCAGACTCTCCACGAGGTTACACGAGAGAACGCGAGTGCGAGAGTGAGGACGGTACTCTCGTATCTCCTCGTCGTCCCTCGCCTCGCCTCGCTATCGCTCCGTTTTGTGTCGGTTTTTCTGGCGCGAGTCAAAGGACCCGAGGGGTGAGGCGACAGATTCAACCACACTCTCGAATTTGCTCACTTTGTTCATAACTGCTGCAGAGGAAAGGCAATCGCGTTCTTTATCATGGCTGAGTGGAATAATGATTTGTGTACCACATTTATGGAACTGTATCAAATGGAACCAATTATTTGGAATCCAAAAAATCTATATAACAAGGAGAAAAATAAAGTGAATGACGCTTGGGATCGGTTAAGTAAAGAATTAAATATACCTGTACAGGAGTTAAAAACTAGAAAAATTTTAGTAATGGCAACATTTCAAGGACACCTGAGAAAGAAAAAAGCTTCAAATAAAAGCGGCGCCGGTATAATTGATATTTATAAACCCATATGGTCTCTATACGAACTGATCGAAAGCTTTTTATGTGACATCAATAAATGAAAAAATCGAGAGTGTGGATGACTAGCACTCCGGCAGCCTCCACTCGTCAAGACTCGTGCCGAGAGCCTCGCGAGAGTCTGGATGGGGCATTAGGTCCATGTCTGATGTATCCAACTCTCTTTCCAACTTTTTCATTTTACTTAAACTAAATAGAAATTATTGTTTAAAGTAGCTGACATATTTAGTTTTCCGTTCCTCCTTCTACTTAGCTAGTTTTTGATTTCAGAGAAAAAAGTTATAGGTTAATAGACAATTAGAGCTTGACAGGTGACCTTTCCATTCTGTAAATTTATATATAACTTCGACATCCTATGTAAAATCATAAAAATGAATACTTTAAATAACTCACACATAATATGTGACTATTGAAGCTTTAGAGAACCCTAAGATGTTCTCCAAACTAAAAGAGAAAAATTAGTGAAACTAGCTTAGTTATTAAGACAGATAAGGATAATAAATTCACAAGGTCAAGAATAAGGATAATAAATTCACAAGGACAGGATCCGACCCACAATAATCTACGGTTCAGAGTTAGTTCAATGAATACCAAAGAGTGCGGATTTGTAGACTCCAAAAAAAACAATACTGGGAGTATAGAGGTAGTCAAGCAGTTTAACAGAAAAGCTGAAACACTGATTAAAACATATTTAGATTTTCTGGTTCTTCTTCTACATTATTAGTCCTTGATTGCCTACGAAAAAGTTCTGTTAATCGATGATCAGTTGATTCAGATGTAGCCAGGTGGCTAATAAGATCTTACACATCCCTAAGGTGGTTTCTAAATTACAAGAGAAGAACCGCTGTCTTCTGGTGAAACGTAACAGGCAAACTATTTAAGGTAACGGGACAGAGGAATATAAGAATTATAAACTGACAAGAACTGGCTCAGCCACATTATTCTACAGTCCAGAGTCAGTTTTGGGAATACCAAAAAGTACGAATATCTTGACAAAACAGCCATTACTGGTAACATTTTGTTGGTCAAACACGTGGAAAAGTATATATTGAACAGAAGTGCCGAACCACTGGTTTAACCAAGCAAGTCAATGCACATAATGAAACTGTTAAATGGAGACCAAAGCTACAAAGAACAGTTAACACATACTGTGACATTCCAAGAACGAAAGAGAGATCCAATTTTTAGACTCTTCAGAGAGATTAACAGTTAATTTTTGATAAATAACTGACCTCTGCACTCTAAAAACTTTCCTTTACCTAACTTTCGCACTCGCTTTGACATATTTGGAGTCCTGCTGTTTCTTTTACTTTTCAAACATTCATTTTATACAAAGAAATAAGGTTTATTACATTAATATGTAGGAAAGATTGCTTTGGGACAACAAGTACAACAAGTTCTGAAATCTGGAGATCCTACTTGCATGGGACCAACTCTATCCATGAAGAAGCCTACAGACATTAAAACGAGATTCCGAACTCACACTATATGAGTGTGAGTTAACACAAAACGAAATCGTTCAAATTACAAAAGGAGCCTTCACTTTACTGTAGGCACTAAAACACAAAAGGATTAGGTATAGAGGTTCCAGGTCCTAATCTTAAGCTTTCAATAGCCCCAGGAAATAATTCTACAATCTTCCAAGCGACACTATTGGCTATAGACTTCTAAACTCAATATTGCAATAAAAAATGTCTTAATTCAGCCAAAATATTTATTACCTTCTATAGGAGGCTGCTTTGAAGGTTCTTCTATAATCTGCTAGCTACATTCGAATCCATGTAGTCTGGAACTTTGAACAGTCTCTTAAGCCTAACACAACAAAGTAACTTTGCTGAAAGTAAAAGAGCCTAAAGGATCTACACCAATTATCGGCTAAATCCATTCAACAACATAAAGGAATTGTCGGAAACGAGATTACGGATAATCTCGCAAAAGAAGGAGGTAGTATTCACTTTATCAGAGCTGAACCTTTCTGTGGCATTTCAAATTGCCGTGTTAAGGAAGAAGTTTAAAATTTGGAAAAGGAACTCAGTGCAGCATACTGAAAAAAAAACACTCCAAGCAAAAAGGTTAATAGGGCCTTAATTGCGCTACTCTAAATTACTCTTAGACCTTCAAAAACCTGAACTCAGAGTAATCGCAGTAATACTCACTGGACACTGCTTACTGAGGTACCATCTCTGTAAAATGAGCAAAGTGAGTTTGCACATTGAGTATTTGTTAGCCCTGGGACGGGTCTTCTTAGGGGTTGATCAGGTTACAAACGTCCGTCGTAAGCGGATAATAGATTTTGTTAAAAGTCTTCACTTATAGACTCATAAATATGGCGATCCATAAGATCGCAGTGTAGTAAATCTTATAATTTACAATCTACAAAGTTAATTAATGATCAAAAGGTCCTTATTCCGTTTCTGATCTTACTACACGCTGTTCATTTATTAATTTTACTTTTATATGATAAGTAAGTTTAATGAATGACTTAAGATTGACAGGAAGTGTTCATTTCTTGTCTTAACTTCTCTTTATCTAATTTAATCACTTTCCTCAAATCTATTTGATCCTTGTTTAACCTGTTCCTTTGGAGCAGGGGTGTTTGGACCTAGAACCAAATACTCAGAAAGCTTGGGTACGTACCCAAGCATCTTTCAAGCGGAAATTCGTGCCATCGAAAGATGTATAGAATTTAACATTGAAAGGAACTATCGTAGACAGAAGATTGTAATCATGTCAGATAGTCAAGCAGCCATCAAAGCTCTGAACTCAGATACAATCAGTTCAAAGATGGTCTGGGAATACCTAGGCAAATTAAATGAACTAGGACAGAATAACACTGTGGTTTCCAGGACATGTAGGAATAAAAGGAAATGAAACAGCAGACAAGCTGGCAAAAAAGGAGCTGAAACCCCATACCTGGGACCAGAACCATTCTGTGGAATCAGCAGTAGTACAATCTTAGAAAAACTAAAGAAAAAAATGGATAGCGAAAAATCCAAGTACTGGAATGATCTAGAAGGACTAAGACAATCCTGGGAATCTATAACCAGAAGAGATCTCACAGCTGTCTTAACCTGAGTAAGAAAAACCTCCGAATTATAACAGGAATACTAACCGGTCACTGTCGATTAAGAGGACACATGAAGAAACTAGGATTAGTAGATGAATCAAACTGCAGATTCTATGAGGTAGAGGATGAAACCTCAGTACACATACTTTCAGAATGCATAGCATTAAGTACTTCTAGGGTCAAATACCTAGGGTCATACGAAATAGAAAGGGAAGAACTACCTAATTTAAAACCCAATGATATCCTAAACTTTCTAAGGAAGATAGGACTAGAAGAGCTGCTATAAGTCTAAGGAATCATCAGAAATATAGCAAGAAAAGGGGGATACATTAGATCTTAGAGGTCGCAGGTGTATCTGTTACCCCTAACAACATACATACATACATACATACAACCTGTTCCTTTTTGTTTCTGTTTTCAGTATTTAATTATTGGCGGTTTCTAACCTAACTACAATAGGTACCGCGTGCATGTACCTATTCTTTCACGATGCAGTTTAGAACCATTTTCCAGGTGTATAGATCCCCATATGTACCTATAAATTTTAACTGTAAATACGGTTCTGTGTTGTACGTAATTTTATTTAAATATTGTGAAATCAGTGATTGAATAAATGCGTGTATCTTGTAGCTCGTTAGGTGTATTTAATCAGTTGAAATTCTTGACAAGCGTTTTTGTTTGGATTTCGATGCCTAAATCACTATTTGTTATTTCGATTTATTTTCATTTAGAATTGAGTAACGGAAGGTTTTTGTTATAAATTCTATTAATAATTTTTTTTAAAGAAATTTCGTAACGTTTGAATTAATAAATAAATAATTTAATAAACTTAAACATAATTACATTTTAATTTATTGGTCAAGGTTGTTACCCAATTTTTATTTCATATATCAGTAAAGAAAAATAATTGTGTTCTCAGTTTTTTACGGTTCCGTTGTCGAATGGCAAAAAAACGGAACCCTTATAGATTCGTCATGTCTGTCTGTCTGTCCGTCCGTCTGTCCGTATTTCACAGCCACTTTTTTTCGAAATTTTAAGAACTTATCTGTTGAAACTTGGTAAGTAGATGTATTCTGTGAACTGCCTTAAGATTTTACACAAAAATAGAAAAAAAAAATTTGGTGGTTCCCCATACTTAAAACTGATACTCAATTTTTTTTATCAAACCCATACGTGTGGGGCATCTATGAATAGGTTTTCAAAAATGATATTTCTAGCATCATTTTTTTCTAAATTCATGGCATTTTCAGTGGGTTTTTTGCAAATTTCAGATAATTCAAAGATTTGTATATCAACGTGTAGACAAAACCTAATAGTAACACCGCTGATAACTTACCTGGTTGTGCTGATTTTGTTCAGCCATCGCCTTTTCTTTGGCTTGTCTTTTGCACTTGTACCTGTGATTCTGAAACCATATTTTCACCTGTAACAACAAAAGTCTTTTATTAGAAACATTTTAAGCTTAACACAACGATGACAAAATCTCAGTTTAGGCAAGCAAAGTTGTAACACAATTTTGATCAGTTGTTGGATTAAAAATGTTAAAATTCGATTTAATTTTTTACGAAGCAACTGACGGTCTTTTAGGTAATTCATGAAATCGAAATTTTATCTTGACAGAAGCAGACAATAACGGTTACAATATAAGTACAGGATAGTTGTAGAACAAAATTCGTATTATTTAAAAAGTATTGCAACAATTTTTTAAGTTAAAAGATTTATTTGCTGTAGTAGTAGAAAAAGTGTGTTCTACTATACTGATGAGGTCTAACAAGACCGAAACATGTCTACAGTTGGTTTTGTCCTTATGTTGAATTGTTGATACTTATATCTACGTCACAGCATCAGATTGACAGCATTACGCAAGATACTTGTATCATTTTTCATCTTTTTATTATAAGACTGCCATAACGCTCCGTTCGTTATATATATATATATATATATATATATATATATATATTTTCAAAGATGATACATAAAGTATCTAATGCCATACTGTCAATAGTAATAATTTCAGTTTTGAACTGAAATGGTGTCGGTTAGAAATTTCTAACTCTTTAAAAGACACCTTGGATGCCGCCATATAAATAGATATAAATATCATTCAACCTATATCAGGGCAAAACCAAACTACAGACACGTGTTTCGCTCTTGTTTGAGCTCGTCTGTAGTTTGGTTTTGCCCTGATATAGGTTGAATGATATTTATATCTATTTATATGGCGGCATCCAAGGTGTCTTTTAAAGAGTTAGAAATTTCTAACCGACACCATTTCAGTTCAAAACTGAAATTATTACTATTGACAGTATGGCATTAGATACTTTATGTATCATCTTTGAAAATTTTTAGACTGTCACAAAACGCTCTGTTCGTTATATATATATATATATATATATATATATATATATATATATATATATATATATATATATATAAAACGAACAGAGCGTTTTGTGACAGTCTAAAAATGTCCAAAGATGATACATAACGTATCTAATGCAATACTGTCAAAAGTAATAATTTCAGTTTTAAACTGAAATGGTGTCGGTTAGAAATTTCTAACACTTTAAAAGACACCTTGAATGCTCCGATATAAATAGATATAAATATCATTCAACCTATATCAGGGCAAAACCAAACTACAGACACGTGTTTCGCTCTTATTTGAGATCGTCAGTGTAGTACAGGCTATGTCTCTCAAGTCACTAATCAAGAGACATCCCTGCTATAAATTGAACGATATCTATAGATGTCAAATGCGAAACTGATAAACAGTCGCAAGTGGTTCCATCTTCACTCCAAAAATGGTATTTCAGTGGTAGCTTTGCATCTTGTATATAACCTTAGGCAAGGTAAAATGATAAAACGAACAGAGCGTTTTGTGACAGTCTAAAAATGTCCAAAGATGATACATAACGTATCTAATGCCATACTGTCAAAAGTAATAATTTCAGTTTTGAACTGAAATGGTGTCGGTTAGAAATTTCTAACACTTTAAAAGACACCTTGAATGCTGCGATATAAATAGATATAAATATCATTCAATCTATATCAGGGCAAAACCAAACTACAGACACGTGTTTCGCTCTTATTTGAGATCGTCAATGTAGTACAGGCTATGTCTCTCAAGTCACTAATCAAGAGACATCCCTGCTATAAATTGAACGATATCTATAGATGTCAAATGCGAAACTGATAAACAGTCGCAAGTGGTTCCATCTTCACTCCAAAAATGGTATTTCAGTGGTAGCTTTGCATCTTGTATATAACCTTAGGCAAGGTAAAATGATAAAACGAACAGAGCGTTTTGTGACAGTCTAAAAATGTCCAAAGATGATACATAACGTATCTAATGCCATACTGTCAAAAGTAATAATTTCAGTTTTGAACTGAAATGGTGTCGGTTAGAAATTTCTAACACTTTAAAAGACACCTTGAATGCTGCGATATAAATAGATATAAATATCATTCAACCTATATCAGGGCAAAACCAAACTACAGACACGTGTTTCGCTCTTATTTGAGCTCGTCAGTGTAGTACAGGCTATGTCTCTCAAGTCACTAATCAAGAGACATCCCTGCTATAAATTGAACGATATCTATAGATGTCAAATGCGAAACTGATAAACAGTCGCAAGTGGTTCCATCTTCACTCCAAAAATGGTATTTCAGTGGTAGCTGTGCATCTTGTATATAACCTTAGGCAAGGTAAAATGATAAAACGAACAGAGCGTTTTGTGACAGTCTAAAAATGTCCAAAGATGATACATAACGTATCTAATGCCATACTGTCAAAAGTAATAATTTCAGTTTTGAACTGAAATGGTGTCGGTTAGAAATTTCTAACACTTTAAAAGACACCTTGAATGCTGCGATATAAATAGATATAAATATCATTTAACCTATATCAGGGCAAAACCAAACTACAGACACGTGTTTCGCTCTTATTTGAGCTCGTCAGTGTAGTACAGGCTATGTCTCTCAAGTCACTAATCAAGAGACATCCCTGCTATAAATTGAACGATATCTATAGATGTCAAATGCGAAATCTAATCTCAATCTAAAACTAAAGCAAAATCTAAAATAGTGCAACAATCAGAAAAAATTGCGAAATAATAGAAAACTAAATACTAAATGAAATAATATGACTTAATTAAGTAATATATAAGGCCACCGTAAGGTGGCGCAGTTAATATAGATGTACATAAAAGGCGATTTATCACTGACTGAGGTACAGACGCACACACAGCCGTAACTGCTGATCTTAGAAACGAGAAATTTGGTCAGATGTTAATTTTTATAATGTAAACACCCACTAGAAGAAGAGATTTCGAAAAATTTTAACCCTGAAGAAGTGAAAAAAGGGTTGAAAATTTATATGAAAAAATCTATAAATCGGCACCGATTTTTATAAAAGTTGAAATTCAGACTCTTCAAAATATTTCATTGAACATGTGTTTCATGGTTTATTAGAATTCAGCCCAGCCCCTAAGGGAAAACACAGAAAATATCATTAAAATTGTTAGGCGATATGTAGATCGCCGGGTAAGCTACTCTTATATATTTTAACAAGCAACTCTTACTTAATTAAGTACTGTGACGCAACCGAAAGGTGGCGCAGTTGAAATTTCATATATTTAAACGAGCAATTCTAAATTAAACAAGGACTATGATGTTACGGTAAGGTGGCGCAATTGATATCTAATAAATTTAAACGAGAAACTTTTATCCAATTAAGTACGTGCTATGATGCCACCTTAAGGAGTCGCAATCAAAATCTAATACATTTAATCAAAAATACAAAATATAAAGTAAAAATCTGGAAACTAAACAAAAAAAAAACATTGAAAACAACACATTTGAGAAAATAGAAAATGAGAAAAGGATATAGGTGTTAGGCGGTACAAAGTAGTAATGAAATCAAAAGTACAGTCTCGCTTTTAGCTCGTATGACAAACTTTTCCACTCGCGTAAAATATATTCGTAATTAATAAAGCTTTCAAATTCACATTAACACATCAACCCATTCTTTCCTGCAAATTTTTATTTATTAATTCTCGAAAAACTAATATTGATTCAACCGTCGTCAAATAATATAAACTAAACAAAGCTTTATATAAGACCCTCATTGTTAGATAAATCCAGAATTATTGGGAGTCATTATATCGTGCAATATTAGGGTTAAGTCTTTATTAAACGGGACTTATGGTAATTAACTACCGGTGAAGTTGCCAGGGATTAGTTTCCCCCGGTTGTTGGTTGGATCTAATCGTTTGGCAAAATATTTCTCATGACGTGACAATAGTGTTATTGATGTTTCTACCGGCGGAAATTGGTCGAGAAATTCGTGATTTACAAAAAAAAAAAAATGTAAAATGTTTGGTACCTACTCGTCAGGAAACTATGAGTTCTGTAATTTGTAGAAATTATGTATAAGAATTCCTCAGTATGGTTAAAAGGATTTTTGAAGTGACCACTTCTATAAAACGCGATGTTATTCTCTTTTAGACTACTTTAGTGGAATAGTGTTTACTGGTGAATACAGTAGGAAGGGTCACGCATTTAATAAGTAGGTAGGTACTCTGATGGTAGAAAGAGTAATTGATGTCTTAATAGACGCTCCTGCATGTCTTCTACTTTCTTTATCAAACGGTTCATTCTGTTTGATTAATAAAGAACTTCCAAGTGTTGACATGAAGCTACTACTAGAGTTTTATAATCAATACTGGAGATGTTTATGAATGCTTTTCTTGTTACATAAATTAAAGAAGAATATATAGGGGAGGTGGGCCCAAAGTGGGCACCGGCCTAAAGCGAGCACCTCATACAAAATCAACGTAAAAGACCTTGACGTGGTCTCGCGTCTCATAGACTTTAACCCCTGCTCTGCGTGTCGCCACTGTAGTTGAACATCACACGTTGGACAAACCCTACAGCTTGAGTGAAATAAAAAAGAATTTTGACGTTTTTATACAAAATAAACAAGGTATGTAGATAGTGTTTTGTTTAATAATGAGTGATCTGTGTTATTTTCAATATACATCTTGAATATTAGGTTTATCTTACTTTAATTAAATCATATTTGCATGACAATATAAAATAAACTTTAGGTTAGGTCTGATGAAAACGTGGGCGATACGGGAAAGGCAAAGCGGGCAGGGCAAAGCGAGCATGCTCACTATGCCCTCGTATCATGTTTGCCTTGCACTTAGTTAACTTTAATTTATTAGTCTATTAAAGGTATTTTACTCTTATTTTCTTACTATTGATATTTTTTCTTGCTTAGGATGGTAACACTTGATCAGATTATAGCTTCCCAAATCATACCTCAACCAGCAGGCTCATTCAGTCCGACAGCAGATTCTGTTCCCTCGTATGAAGCCCCTGAGAACATACCCATCATAGATGATGTTATTTCCAAACAGTCTTCAGCTACAAACGTTGCTCCTATACTGGAAACTTGGATACAGGAAACACAAACGACACCTGTTAAACGTACTCCCTTAAATGATATAAGTGTTGCTGCCACTTCTATTGAATTTGAAAACATACCAAGCACAAGTAAAGTTCACTTTACTCCTATGGCTATTAGACCACTACCAAATGTTTGCCCAAATAAAACAAACAGACGAAGAAAAACTCAAAAAGCTGAAATTTTAACGAGCACACCAATTAAAGAAGACCAAAGGAATAAATTATTTAAAAAAAATAAACCCAAGGAAGTAAAACTTAAGGAGGTTACAAAAAGTTAAAAAAAAAAACTGGAAAGTGAGAAAAAAGAAAAAAAAAATGAAGAAACCAAATAAATCTAAAAAGGAAAATAGTGCCTGCTTATGTCTTGTATGCAGCGAGCTATATGTGGAACCTCCTACAGAGGACTGGATCCAATGCGAGGATTGTAAAATGTGGGCCCATGATAAATGTACATCATATTCCGGAATTGGGGTGTTTTTTTGTGATTTTTGTCAAGAGATATAAGTAATTTTGCTAAAAGGCTAATACTATTTTAAGTTCCTTTGTTTGTTTTTTTATTAATGTTCAGTTTATTTGCTTATTTAATTTATTTATTTTTCTTATAATGTTATTGTAAAATAAAGATAGATTACTACCTTTCTGGTGTTTTCATTAATATATCTCTTCTTATTTGTAATTTAGATAATAAAGATTGAGGCATGCTCGCTTTGCCCAATGCGTGCCCATTTTGCCCTAATGCTCCTGCCCGCTTTAGGCTTGCCTCCGGGCAAAGTGAGCATTTCAAAGGGTTTCATAATATTGGGTCTAGTTTCATATTCTTAACATATACAATAAATTTATAAATTGGGTATGAAACTTCACTAAATTTAGCATCTAATAGCATTTACAATATTTCTCATTTATGTATTTATAAACATTTTTCTCTTACTTAGACTTACGGTGCCCACTTTGGGCCCACCTCCCCTACGTAAAATACCAGTGAAATTCAACTAATGTTTATGTCAGTAAAAATCAAAAAACAAAATTTCTGTAAAAAGCGCAATGTTAAAATAAAAATTACATTTTGTTCTCTAAAATGTGCGATGTTAAAATCCATATACCTACATGTATATATCAATATTATGCAACGTTAGGTATATATAGCCGAAAGCATTTTATTATATTTTTTTGTAACAAGAGGGAGCTTCAGTCGTTTATGTGCTTTACAACGTTTATTCTAACCAATGGTAAAGTACTTTTGAAAATTTTGAAATTTTGTTTAAAGTATACAAACAATAATATCTTAAATGACATTATGGAGAAATTGTAAAAAATTGTCGCATCCAGCAGTACTCGAACCTGCAACCTTCAGCTCTACGCTCTAAAGCTGTAACATCTAAGCTATGAATGCCGAACCATCAAATCGTTATTCGGTCATTAAATTCAACTCATGTCACATGTGACACTTACTCACTTTCTTCCTAAGCACATATAGCATGATGCTAATGAGGGAAAGATTTTTAGCAATACTCTTATGGCTCCGAGTACTGCTTTAGATAAAATAAAATGACATTTCAATGTTTTTAACTAGTTTAATATTGTATTCACCATTTTCATTGAGCTATCACAGACTGTTAATCGCTTATCAGCTTTGTCATTCCTGGCAAGAAATAAGCAGTAGGTACTCTTATAGCTCTGCGTACTGTTTTCGGTAAAATAAAATGACATTTCTATGTTTTTTACTGCTTTAATATTTTCATTCTCCAGTTTAATTAAGCTGTCACAGACTGTCAATAGCTAATCAGGATTGTCATTTCTGGTAAAAAATTAGCAGTACTGTTATAGCTCCGAGTACTATATATATACATACCTCTAAAGGCCTGAAAGGCCCAAGGCTTTATTTGTCAAACCATTTCTTCTTATTTGGACACATGCATTTCCAGTTTTGTACACTTAAGGTTCTCAAATCCGCCTCGACTTCGCTCTTCCATCTTTCCTTTGGTCTCTCTTCTGTTTTTTTCCTCCTATGCTTCTGTACATGATCATTTTTGGAATCCTACTTTCTGCCATCCTTTCGACGTGTCCCAACCACTGCAACCGTTGTGCTCTAGCTCTAGCATATCCTGTGATACTTGGTTCTTTGTACATATCCGCAAGCTCTTAGTTTGTTCTTCTTTCCCATACCCCATTGTTCATTTTCCTCCAAAAATTTTTCTTAAAACCTTTCTTTCCCATATTTCTAGGGAACTTATATCTGCTTTGCTTAATCCGCCTCCACTTCGCTCTTCCATCTTTCCTTTGGTCTCCCTCTTCTTCTTTTTCCTCCTATGTTTCTGTACATGATCATTTTTGGAATCCTACTTTCTGCCATCCTTTCGACGTGTCCTAACCACTGTAACCTTTGTGCTCTAGCTCTAGCATATCCTGTGATACTTGGTTCTTTGTACATATCCGCAAGCTCTTAGTTTGTTCTTCTTTCCCATACCCCATTGTTCATTTGCCTCCAAAAATTTTTCTTAAAACCTTTCTTTCCCATATTTCTAGGGAACTTATATCTGCTTTGCTTAATCCGCCTCCACTTCGCTCTTTCATCTTTCCTTTGGTCTCCCTCTTCTTCTTTTTCCTCCTATGCTTCTGTACATGATCATTTTTGGAATTCTACTTTCTGTAATCCTTTTGACGTGTCCTAACCACTGCAACCTTTGTGCTCTAGCTCTAGCATATCTTGTGATACTTGGTTCTTTGTACATATTCGCAAGCTCTTAGTTTGTTCTTCTTTCCCATACCCTATTGTTCTTTTTTCCTCCAAAAATTTTTCTTAAAACATTTCTTTCCCATATTTCTAGTTCTAGGGAACTTATATCTGCTTTTCTTAATATCGAAGTTTCACAAGCAAATGTAGGTACCTAACTGTTGGTCTTATTACCGTTTTGTACAATCTAATTTTTAGCTTATTACTTATTAAATTACTTTTTAGGAGATGGTCCGAATACTGCTTTAGATAAAATTAAATGAGATTTTAATGTTTTTAACTAGTTTATTATTTTTTGCTACAAATTTAGAGACACTGTATACAAAAAAACATAATATTAAAGAAGAAACCTTTATTTCTATTCAAAAAGCATTTTTTGCATAAACAACCGCGACAAAGTAGAAATTGTCTATGGTTGCGCTTTGAAAATTAATTATAATTTAATTACATTTAGTCATGATTAAATTAGAACTCCGACTTTGTGTACATCCACTTAAGAAACCTGCTGGTAATTATTTAGAATGAAATTCCTTGTTAGAAAATGAACGCAATGGTCTGAGATGGTTTTCGTATAATTAATAAGTATTTTGAGGGGAGAATAAATGAATAGATGGAAATTAATATTAGAGACAAAGTTTTCTGGATCGTTCATCTAAATTTCGAACTCAGAAATTGTAAGAAATATATTACAAACGTATATATTATCATCCGACTTGTTGTATCCATCAGTGTCAATTGTCAATATATTGTCAATCTTGTCAATCTTTACAATAAATTTAATACATTTAAAGCAAAAAATACTTAAGAATCATCATTTACAATTTGATTTCATTTCCAATTTCCTGTTTTATTTTGTTGTGTGCTGATCTAACAAAAATGTTGACATGAATTTCTTGGAGCCTATAGAAGCCTACCCTTGCCTCCCCCTTTTAGATTTTTTAATAAGAAGAAAGTCTAACATGACTTCCATTGCTGCTGTTGAAGTGCTTCTCAAAGCTCCAGTTATGGCAAGGCAAATAAGTTTTTAGACTTTGATGAGTTTGATGATGGTATTTTTTGGTTGTATGATTGGCCATCATATCAAAAGCATATGACTATTGGTTTAACCATTATAAATCCAATATAACATGTCTGATTGTAGACCCCACGTTCTGCCGTAAGTGCGTTTAACCACCACTAGAATAGTTATCACCTTCTTGGTACTTAATCTAATCTAATCTAATCTAATTAAACCTGGCATGGTCTCGCCTGTGGAGCCCCATATTTTAAGCACTGCTTTCTATGAGAATATTGTGACCAGGTTCGGCAACAAGAGTCCTTACATGCACCCGATTCGTGCAGGACTATAGTTTGTTCAGCTGAAAATCAGCACCACGCTGATCTTCAGGTAAGCTTGAATCCAGGTGTCCCAAATTCCTTGAGTTACTGTTGCCACAGGGCAGTTCCCTTTATAAGAGATTTGAGTCCTGTGACTAGCTCCTCAAGGTGGTGATAGGATTCAGGGTTTGTGTCACCAAAGATGAGAAACCGTTTATAGTCCAAGGCCTCACACTCGAATAGAATGTGAGTTGCCGTCTCATCGTCCATGGCACACAATCGGCACGAGGTGGGTTCCTGTGTCAGAATCCCCATCCTTCGAAGGTGTAGTCTGAATGGTCCATGCCCAGTGAGCAGGACCACCAGTACTCTTATCTGACTCCTGCCAAGATTCAGTATGTCAGACGTCAGTTTTTTGGAGTAGCATTTGAGCGTCAGCTTCGAGTGTCTCAGCACTACAGTATTACTCCAATGTTTGGTCGACTCTTCCCAGACCGAGTTCCTGACTTTGGTCCTTACCCAGGCTCTAGGCAGTCCCAATACAGGTACTTAACTCCCACTACTTGTATAATTGTACCATTAAAGACTAGTAGGATCTGCGCCTTATAAGTTACTTTTTTTGATAAATTTTACAACCTTAGACTATAATGCTTATGTTAAGCCCTGGAGTCAAGGTCTATGTGGTGACTACATTCAGAGGTTGTTGCATTCTATCTTTTGGTGTATGCCATGGGCTATGATGACCAGGTCAACCCAACAAACACATGGTGTTTTTAGTGTTGTGTTACTTTCAGCTCGTCTATGACCATGCAGATTCCACTGAAGGGGTAACGAACCTCCATCCTCAGAGCATCCTCTGGTTACAGGGGTTGATAATGTGTCTCGTAGCAATGTTGAATGTACCACACGACTCTTTAGCATGCAGTTTATCCACCTCCAGCTTGTTTCATTTAATCTTTTTAAACGTGGTTGCTTCAAAAGAAGTGTTGTCAAAAGCAAATTCAGATTTCAGTGCATTTTCTAAAAAAAAATAGTGAGTGAGCGGTTATGGGATTGCCTGACAGATGGAAGATGGAGTTGAATACAGATATAGTCAAAAACGCCGACTAATACATGTATGGCTAAAGTAGTTAAAGGCGTTACCGACTTTATGTAGTAATCGCAGGTTTGAGTCCCGTCGGATGTGACATTTTTCGATTTCTTCTTAATGTAATTTCTTGTTTATCTAATAAATAAATAATTGCACCTGCACCACTTACGTAGATATGTATTCTTAAAAAATATCTATAGAAATATAAAGCACACATCAAAACTACCCAGTGTACAGTAACCGTATGCACAAATACAAAACCTTTCAAATAAAGACGAGTGAATGCCGTTGAATTCTTTTCCAATTACCGAGTCCGATCTGTAGAAGAAAAAGAAGTTCTGTGGGGCTGTTAACAAAAGCATTGGCACTTGTTATGAAATTCATGAATGGATCTGGCCAACCGTGTACACATCGCACCCACAACTACAATCAGTAAGATCGTTAGCGATCTCTATAATAATGATAATTTCTATTTTGAATTCTATGAAGGTGGGTGTGTGATCTACCTCCTTTATTATTTTTATATACAGGGTTAGTCAGTTATATAAGTAACTGGTCTAAGTGTAACTGAATGGGAGAAAGAGGCTAGTTGCAACATTTTTTCCTTTTTTAGATGGAGTGACTAAATTATTGAGTATTTAGATTTAAAAAGGTTTTTGAATGACTTAACATATGCTCAAAACAATTTTTTGCAATTCAGTTACGAAATATCATAATTTTGACACTCATTCTAGATACAAAATGTTGTTCATTTTGTCACTTGTTTTTATTTTGTCACTCATTTTATCAAAGAGTGACAAAATAAAATCTCATTTTGTATGTCATCCCCATCATTGTTAACTAGGACTTCACACGAGAGCGAGATTTTTCTCGTCTCGTCTCGTTCTCGTCTCGCTTTTCCGAGACGAAACGAGACGAGACATTTTGGAAGATACTATGGGCGAAACCGAGACCACATACAGGGCAACCCGAGAGTCTCGTTTTTAGTCTCGTTAATTTTTTTAATGATGTTTTTATTCGAAAAATCAGAAATGGCCTGTACCTATAGAAAACAATATATTTTAGAAAATATAAAATCTGGTAACCATCTGTGATGTAATTTCAGTTTATATAGTTTTTAAAATCATTATTTACAATTAAGCGAGACGAGACAAGAGAACTAGTAACGAGACGAGACCGAGACTTGAACGAGGCTCAATTTTTTGGGAATTGACGAGATCGAGAAGAGATTTTTGTTAGTCTCGTGTGAAGCCCTAATTGTTAACAAACTGACCACGTTTGAATCCATTGTTATGCTTGTCGATGTACTTGTTTGAGAACTGCGATATTGCCGATCTACTGAAATCTTCCTTACTAAAAGTTTTTGAGTTTTTTGGCCGATATCCTTCCGCAGTCCGTTTCAAAAAAGCAATCAAATTTGTAAACTTACTGATATCCACATTTTTATTGACTTAGATTGTTGTTCGCAACATGGAATAGTGACTCCACATCGTCGACAGTTGAAATACTTTTGCTTTGTATGAAACATAAGCAAGAAGATCCTTTTCTGATATCGTTTTTTCAGTATTTATCTTCTTCACTCCGCACCACTTTTGGAAGTTAGAATAAGCTGTTTCATACGCTGCTTTTGATTTACTTGGCAGAAAATTTGCTACAACGTCTTTTGCAGCTACTTCAACGTCTGAAGGTAGGGAATCAGACATTAGATTCGCTCATTTTTAACAACAAAACTAATAAATTAATAAAGGCGATTATTGTGACAAATACTTATGTTTTGACAGTTGAGCTTTGTTGTACTGGTTATCTCCATAGAAACAAACAAGGATGGCTTTGATACTATCTAGCAGAAATAGGCCGACGTTAAATAATAACCAAGCAAAATAAATTCAAAATGAAAATGAAACTGCATTACAAAAAATCTTGTATATAAACACGATGCAAAACACCGTGTTTAGGGCTTCACACGGGAGCGAGATTTTTCTCGTCTTGTTTCGTTCTCGTCTCATTTTCCGAAACGAGACGAGACGTGACGTTTTGGAAAATACTATGGGCGATACCGAGACCACATACAGGGCAACCCGAGAGTCTCGGTTTTAGTCTCGTTAAATTTTTTTTATGATATATATGATGATATATATGATATGAACAATATATTTTAGAAAATATAAAATCTGGTCACCATCTGTGATATATTTTATTGTAAATTTAAACAGAAATCACTAACCGAGTATGATTTATAATCATTTTATTTACAATTAAGCGAGACGGGACGAGACAACTAGTAACGAGACGAGATTTTTGTTACTCTCGCCTACTCTCGTCTCGTGTGAAGCCCTAACCGTGTTTTTGCACACGATGTGATTCAAACTTCTCATCTAGTGCAAAAAACACGTTCATTTTGCAACTAGTTATATAAATAGCTATATGCTAATAGCTATTTTTATGGACAGATTCGTTTGATACAACTTTTTGTGACAAGATGTAACTAGTGTTGTCTTAATCAGATTCGAAGTTTGGGCCTAGGAACTTCTCGTGTTTCGAAGTCCTGGTACTACATATTCTTATTTTAGTTGTCTCGAGTCACGAGAGTAGAGACAAGATAAGATTATCTAAATTGTTATAATTGAAATCTATGACACAGAATTACCTCTTACACATTTAATGTGTGAACACAATTAATATGAAGAGGCTGCGAACAAGAAGAGGAAACAGTAGAACACATTACCTACGTATGACTGCTTTGCTTTTTCTGAAATCAGAAGATCCGTGTTGGGCGAGTATTGGCTTACACCAGCCGATGTCAGTGAGATCCCCTTCGGGAGCCTCATCACCTATTTTAAATCTCTAGGCCTGGTGACAGTCTGAGGTGAGGATATCCCTACATACGGGAGGATGCACAATGGGTCATATGTGGCCTCAGTGCTGGCTGAGCAGTAGCTCGCCCCTCCCCAAATTTCCAGATCCAGATCCAGAGACAGTTAATACATCATATTATACTGGATCGAATCTTCTTTGTATGATTTGCCATATTATTCTACGCAAATTAAACTTAACCACTGTTCTTTTTTGTTTAATTTGTCATTCTTGGACTTTTCAGGTCTCTTTGACTTTGCCTTTTCTCGTTTTTTTGGTTCTTGTTTCCGACTTGTTAAAGACTGAACTCCTGCCTTAAATATAGTTGAATTACTAATTTTTGATCTACATATTTTAACGTTAAATGATTGTTGCTTTCATACTATAATATATTGAAAACATATTTTTACTTAAATAAAAAATTGTTACAGTTTATAGACATTGTATGAATGATATACCTAACACCCTTCATCGCCATTTTATTTCTACAACCCATTGTTCTTGATATATAATAAGTTAAAACCAAACAGAGAGTAAAAACCATCGAACCCCAACAGCTGGTTTTTTATAACAATAACCACTCGAAAATCTGTTCGACAATTTCCCTCGCCCTTAGCACCGGACTGGTAATTCACTTTATATATGGAGCAACATGGCGGTTGTTATTCAAGCTCGATCGTCCTAACGAAATAATCTACCGGAGCCCTAATTTGCAGCACACACATAAAAACATCGACCCTGAGGGATAGACAGATAGACCCCAATTGACACCATTTGTGCCCTCTTCAGTAAGCGTTCGAACAAATTTGCTAGAACGGCACGAATCTATCTTTTTAACATCAGGGTGATACTGTAATAAGATAAGCACCCCATTGGGTTTGTCGATAGTTAATCGACGGTAAAATTATATTGAAAGATCTTTAATACTTACAAAAGAGATTATCGGTTTAAAAATCACAGTTATAGCATTTATATAAAAATAATATAACAGAAAACAATAAAGATCTTTTAGCGTTTTTAATTAAAACTTGATTTAAAAATACACATATTTTATCAATAATATAAATAAACAATTGTGTTTTTTGTGTTACCTCAAAAACCATCTAATGAAGTAGCTTTAGTATTGCTGCTTCAATTAACAAAAGAAAAATAATCGTATTACTTCTCGCCAATAAACGTCAGGATAATTATTACTTTTCAGTTTATTGTAACCATTTTTCATTGCTTGAAAACACGGATAAAACAATTTTTTAAAAAAAAAAAAAACCTAGCTAAATCGATTTAGGTAAATGTAAATGCGCAAAAAAAAGTGAAAGGTGTCAAGGGACACCCGGATGGAACGAAGTTCCTTTCGATTAATTAGTGAAGGAATTAGTAATTTGTAAACACAACAGAGTGTTTAGGTATACATACATAAGCATTTATTATTGTCTGTATAAAATCTCTACTTACCTGACTCTATCAGCAATATCCAGAACTTGTGCAGAAACACTGTCAGGATACATTATTGATATTATTTTCTATTATTTTAATATTTATTATCTACAAAAAACCTGTATAAACTTAACAAAGTCGCGACACTACACTGTTCAAAGCAAAATAAAAAATTGTAAATCCATTATCACCTGAATATTTTCAACAGTTCGTTTCTTTTAACAAAAATGTCCATTTATATAATACCCGAGGTTTAGATGATATACATTTACCTAGAATTACTTTTTATTTCAAGTTAATTTAAAACAGGATTTAACAATTTAATACATAATTTTAAAATTAAAATATTTGACAGTAACTTGACGTACCTAACTAGTCAAGTTATGAACTATTTTTAAAATGTTTATGAATTTATTAATTTATAAAAGTAGGATGAAATAAAATATAATACTATTATAGTTAATTATGTTTTTTTCTACAGTATTTTCTTTTTAATGTACATTTTCTTTTAATTTCAATTAGTGTCTTTTTAATTATAATATATCTATCTATGAGAGAGAGAGAGAGAGAGAGAGAGAGAGAGAGAGACAGACAGAGAAACATGCGTGTGTCGTGTCGTGTCGTGTCGTGACATATTTTGGTCTGAATTTTTTCCGGCTAGCCTCTAGCCTCAGTCGTAACTGGTCGTAACGCCCGAAAAGGAACTTCGTTCCAATAATTAGATGGCTTACAAATCTAAGCGGATTAACATATGTACAGATAATCAAGCGGCTATTGGGGCTTTACAGACTTCTAAAGTGTGTAACGATCTATTGGATCGTTTTAGTATTAGAATCAGCCAGACTATATTCAGTGATTTATTTTAACGTTATCGCCGTAATTAAAATTGCTACCGTTAGTGGTGGAATTGTTAAATTCCTTCCTTGCGCGACTTTTGGAATTTTTATTTCTTTAATTCACTGATCGTCAAGCGATACCTACATATCTCCTCTTCAATACAAGTAAGTTGATTTTAGTGTTTCACTTAATTATTGGAACAAAGTTCCTTTTCGGGCGTTACGACCAGTTACGACTGAGAGTAGAGGCTAGCCGGAAAAAATTCAGACCAAAATATGTCACGACACGACACGACACACGCATGTTTCTCTGTCTGTCTCTCTCTCTCTCTCTCTCTCTCTCTCTCTCTCATAGATAGATATATACTTGTGTCTGCGTTAGCTCATTTTTCAAGTTCGTAAATTCAGTGGAAATATTAACTTTTAAAATCAATAAAGTTGCGCTAGTTTGATATTAGTGAACAATAGATTTGTTAGTGAAAATTTACAGCTAAAAGTGAGTAAAGAAGCCTAAAAAACAAATAAATCTGATATTTTTATGTTAAAATTGGCTATAATTTAAAATAATTCATCATAAATTTCTTTGTCGGTGTTAAGTTTTTTGTCCATCTTCAATATTTTTGTTTATCGAGGAGTGGATAACTGCACTGGACACTATTTAAAATCGTGTAAAATTTTTTAATCAAAATTGGCTTTGAATATGCCTGACAGGGGACCTGATTCTCTATCCTCATCGGAAAATTGTGCTAGGTGTAGAAATTCTGTTAAAACTGGATCTAAATGCATTAAATGTGGAAAGCTTTCGCACAATAGCTGCTTAAAAGTATTAAAGACTGTGCAATATCTGGAGGATGGTAGTATGATTTGTTGTGCTGATATTGTAGCTACTGAAAAGTACACTGACCCTGTACCAATTGCTGAGAATGAAGAATCTGTAAATGTTGATAAGATAAAAATTAGTTATCTCGAGGAGTTGATTAAACAGAAAGATGAGACCATAAAACATCAAAATATCGCTATAAACGCTCTCAACGATCAGATTGTAACCCTTAAGGAAAATATAAATTTAATGAAACTCCAACCTTCGTCTTCTTTAGGAACAAATGTCTCATATGCTGAGAAGCTTGGAACTAAATCTACTCAAGAAAGTAGTTCAGTAATTACTGGAAACAAGAAGATTATTTCAAATGCTATTCATCAAGCGGAACATCTTCAGCTATGTCGTAACATTATTGATCTAGAGAAGAAAGATACTACGGAAGTTAAGGACACTAGACGTATTCTTGTGGGAAATATGTCAAGTTTGGGTGACTGTCCATTTAAAGCGTCAAGTAAAAAACCAAAAATTACTTTTGATAGAAATTTGCGGTATTACCACATAACTAATATTGATGTAGATGTTGATGAAACTCAACTGTTAGTCTACTTAAGATCTTTTGCACCAAATGTTCAGTTGGAAAAACTTAAATCACGTCGTCCTGAATTATATGCATCGTTCAAGATGGTGGTACCGGTTGAAGAATCTGATAAGTTACTGGATAATTCCGTTTGGCCCACTAATGTCGAGGTAAACCGTTTTTTTCTGTCAAGGAAATACTCAACAATTATGTGATAGTGCAATGAAAATTCCAATTCGGACGGTTCGCGATAAAATAAGCCAGCCAATTAAAACCATTGGTAAAAATTTTGAGAATTCAATATTGCATCTTAATGTGCAAAGTATATCAAATAAAATTGTTGACTTAGAAGTCTTCTTAAGCGAAAATCCGTTTAAGGTTATATGTTTGTCTGAGCATTGGCTTGACTTAAATAATCTAAAATGTATAAATTTAAGAAATTATAAATTAGTTTCAAGTTTTTGTCGAGAATCTAGAAATCTTCATGGCGGTGTTGCTATATATGCTGAAGGTAGTTTACAAATTAAGGAAATTGACGTCTCCCGATTTTCTATATCGTTCGATGCTGAGTTTTGTGCAGCTACAATTAAAGAACAAAACATTGCTATTTTGGCAATGTATAGATCACCTTCGGGAAAGATGTCAGTTTTCATTGATCAGTTGCATAATGTAATTAACTTTATTATGAACAAATATAAAACTCTCGTTATCATGGGTGATATAAATTTGGACCTTGATGGTGAGAACGTGAATGCAAATGACTTGCGAAATATATTTAGTATGTATGGTCTCAGACATGTTGTTCACGTTCCCACTAGATATACCAAAACTAACAAATCTTGTCTAGATAATATAATAACAAATATTGAAGATTTACATTTATTTTCTGGAGTTTGTGAACCACTTGTCTCGGATCATTGCGCCATATATGTATTCTATCGACCTGTATTTGTAACTAAAAATGTTCGTTATAAAAAAAGAATAATAAATAACAGGGGTTTGCAGTCTTTTGCTTCTCATCTAGATGTAACTGATTGGACTTCATTGGGTCTATCTGATATAACTTCAGATCAATGTGCTGATACAATCTTAAATACTATGATGAATGCTGCAAACGAATCTTTTCCTATGAGGTCTGTATTAAGTACAACTCATGGAGTCGACTGGTTTAGTAGTGAGCTAAGAATTATGCGAAAACGAGTTTTTAAATTAAGATCAAACTTTAAAGCATCCAACTCATCTATTGATTGGCATGCCTATTGCGAATCACGTAAATATTATAAGAGAGCTCTTAGACTTGCAAAAAGAAATGCTTATGAAAATAAGATATTAACAGCCGAAAATAAATCAAAAACAGTTTGGAATATAATAAATCATGAAAGAAATGCAAAAAATCATCCGACATGTTCTTCTATATCTTCTGATCAGTTTAATAATTTCTTTGTGTCTATTTCAGATGCTGTATTGGCAACGATTACTGTTCCAGATGTTAATTTTTCAGATTATCTTAAACATGTCTCTAAACCCTCATACTCTTTTTTTATGACTCCTATAATAGAATCAGATGTCAGTGAGGCAATTTTGGCACTAAAATCGAAACCTACTCTAGATATTTATGAACTAAATATAATAATGTTTAAAGCATCTCTTGGCTCACTATTAAGACCGTTGACAATATTATTTAATAAATGCATTTATGAGGGAAATTGGGCAGACCAGTTAAAGTTATCAAAAGTAGTTCCGGTGTTCAAAAAGGGCGATATAGACACAATTAACAATTACAGACCGATATCAATTGTCCCAACTATCTCGAAAATTTTTGAATATATTATTAAGGACAGACTAGTATCCTATCTTAACTACCGTTCTATATTGTCGCCATCTCAATTTGGTTTTCAAAAACACAAGTCAACAATAAATGCACTTATTTCTATTGTAGAAAATGTAGTCGAAGGACTAGATGAGGGGCATTGCACTACTGCTATTTTATGCGACCTTACTAAGGCATTTGACTGTGTTAGGGTTGATATGCTACTTGAAAAGATGGAATTTTATGGTTTTAGAAACAATGAGCTAAACCTTTTTCGTTCATATCTTACTGAAAGATTTCAATATGTTAGTTGTAACAATATCAATTCTAGCCTTTCAAAGGTTCAAAATGGGGTACCACAAGGCTCAATTTTGGGTCCAATTTTATTTTTATTGTACATAAACGACCTGCCCGATTGTCTCCATGAGACTAGTAAGGTAGTTTTATTTGCAGATGATTCTACGTTACTAACAAGGGGAAATGCAAGTTTGGCCCATGAAAACTTGAATCGTGCTGAAACATGGTTTTTAGCTAATAAATTAAAATTAAATGTTGATAAAACTCAAACGATCCGTTTTACTTCGGACAAACTTACTGTACTATCTAAGCCTGTGAAACTTCTTGGTGTTACTGTAGACACCAGACTTAACTGGTCTTGCCATATCCATAATCTTTGCTCAAAACTTTCCTCACAATTGTTCGTTTTAAGGCAACTGCGTCCTTTTATAAGTTGCAATAAAATTATGACCACAGTTTATTATGCCATTATAGAGAGCCATCTATCATACGGTCTTTTATTATGGGGAAATGCTAGTTTGGTAAATAAGTTATTTTCTATACAAAAAATAGCCTTACGTATAGTCGATGGTGCTCCGTATGGGTCTCATTGTAGAGAACTATTTAAAAAATATAAAGTTCTACCGCTACCATGTCTATACATTTTAACTACCATACTCTATGTACATAAGAACTTAAAAATTTTTCAAAAGCATTCCGATATTCATGATCACAGTACAAGGTTTGGTGGTTGTTTGATTCAAGAATATGTATGTCACAAAAAAATAAAGTAAATTTGAAATTGTACAACAAATTGCAATGTGTATTTAAAGATAAAAACGTCCAGCAAATGTCCTTAAAGTCAATTAAAAAATTGTCCAGAGATTTTCTTATCAAACATTGTTTCTACAGTGTAAATGAATTTGTAAATTTTTAAATATTTTAGAAATCCTATTATCAACGTTTTTATCTTATTTTATGTTATTTTATTATTATTATATATGTATTTTTAAATATTTCTGTAAACATAATCTGTTATCCTTATTTTATATTTTTTATTTTATATTTTCTTCTATATTTTTTATAATTTATTATATAAGGGCTTCAAATGTACTTATTGTATGTAAATGCTGCCAATAAATTTTAAAGTCTATTACAATTAAAAAGACACTAATTTAAATTAAAAGAAAATTTACATTAAAAAGAAAATAGGTACTATAGAAAAAAAATAAGTACCTATAATAGTATTATATTTTATTTCATCCTGTTTTTATGAATTAATAAATTCATAAACATTTTAAAAATAGTTCGTAACTTGACTAGTTAGGTACGTCAAATTACCTTAACTGTCAGTTACTGTCAAATTTTAATTTTAAAATTTTGTATTAAATTGTTAATTCCTGTTTTAAATTAAATTAAAATAAAAAGTAATTCTAGGGAGATATATGTCATCTAAACCTCTGGTATTGTATAAATGGACACTTTTGTTAAAAGAAACGAACTGTTGAAAATATTCAGGTGATAATGAATTTACTATTTTCTATTTTGCTTTGAACAGTGTAGTGTCGCGACTTTGCTAAGTTTATACAGGTTTTTTGTAGATAATAAATAATAAAATAATAGAAAATAATAACAATAATGTGTTTCTGCACAAGTTCCGGATATTGCTGATAGAGTTAGGTAAGTAGAGATTTTATACAGACAATAATAAATGCTTATGTATGCATAAACACTCTGTTGTGTTTACAAATTACAATTCCTTCACTAATTAATCGAAAGGAACTTCGTTCCATCCGGGTGTCTCTTGACACCTCTCACTTTTTTTTATTTGTAGAAGTTTCTCAAATTGAGGAGATTTTTTTATTATTACCAACATCTAATTTCAAGTAGTTTCACTTTCGCCAAACATCAGTTTTTGTGAACAGCTACAATTCACCAAGGAAGAAATTCGTCCTAAGAGAATTTCAATTGAAAGAAACAGCGACACAGCGACAGTTTCTCACGAAAGATACTCTGGCGCCCTTAATTTTCATGTTTGGGAGGGACTGGTAAAACTCTTAAAAGAAGCCACGGTTCTAGTAAGCTAGTTAGGGGATTTAAGCCCTTTATTATTTCTACAGTTACAAATTGGCGCCCAATCTGTTAATTTAATTTTTAATTGATTATTAGAGTTACAAGTGGTCTCTAGAATAGTAGACGAATGCCGAATAAAACTTGATATCCTGGCGGAATATAAAACTGACTATCTTGGGTGGCAGGTTTTAGAGTAATACAAAGAACAAGAAAATGATCAGAACAACATTCACAACAGCTCTTGGGATACCAAAAGGAACGAAGCCAAATGAAAGTTTGGATCCGTGGACAGCACAAACATCACTGGGAACAAATCTATGGTCAAACACACAGTATTGAACAGACGTTTGCTATAAAAGCTGAAATTCTGCGCAAAACCAGCAGGAATAAATTAGAGGATTATTTACTTGTCATGCACCTTTCAAGGGATATCTACAATCCATGGGACTTTTTAACAAAAATCCAACCTGCAGATTATGCAGCAAAAAACATAATACAGTCACACACATACTGGAGCACTGGATCACAGAGACAGTCAATTTTTAGAGACTCTAAAATTGCCTCCACAAACATATGGCACCTATCCTTTAGACCTGCCTCTGGATCTGGATCTGGAAATTTGGGAAGGGGCGAGCTAGTTATCATAACCTCAGGCTGTCATCAGGCCTAGAGATTTAAAACAGGTAATAAGGCTCCCGAGGGGGATCTCCCTGACATCGGCTGGTGTAAGCCAGTACTCGCCCAACACGGATCTTCTGATTTCAGAAAAAGCAGAGCAGTCCTACATTATACGTTCTACTGTTTCCTCTTTTTGTTCGCAGCCTCTGCATAGCGGCGATCCTGTTAATTTCATCCTAAAGAGATGCTGTCGCAATTGGCAGTGACCTGTTAAGATTCCCACAGCTGTTCGGAGATTTTGGCTGGTCAATGCCTTAAATTTTTTTGCTGTTTCCTCGCCAGGATGAGGTAATAACTCTTTGGCCAGTCTACAGTTCGTAGTTTCATCCCAGCACTGTATAATGTTTTGGTGAGAGTGCTGTTTGATAAGGTCCACGACATCGGGCAATGTTAGCTTGGTATAGATGGGCGAGGCTAACATATTTGTAGCCCGCAGCCCTCCTTGCTAATTGTTCGCAATGCGGTGGCCTTTAGAGTTCCCATGTCCTTTGATCCAGCTGAGAGTGACCACTTATTCTGGCTGGCCTCACTTAGAGATTGGTAATATTCTAGTACTAAACTTGAAGTGATACGTGGTCTATTCAAGGTCAGTAGTGCTTGTCGGCAGTCTGTGTATATAATTACATTCCTGCCTGTGATATGCCTATTGATTAATTCTTTTGCAGCTATGGTTATGCCTGTGATCCTTTGGACCTGTACAAACTAGTAGAGGATACCAAGATCCTGTATTGTGGGTGACATTAAGAAGAAGTAGGTATAATAAGCTTAGCAAGGCTTTAGTACGACCGATGACGGCTTCCATCTTAAAAAAATCTTAAATTGAGTAAGATATGATTAAATATCTTGGACATAAAGACTGAGAAATAAACAATTAAGATACAACAATTATGAACACACCATAATGGCTCTAAAACTCTTACTAGGTATTAATTAAACAAAAATATATGTTAATTAAAACAAAAGTCGATAATCCCTTCCAGCGCATAAATGTTCCCCTGACTTATGTATGCTATTTTTTTTATTATCCGATCGCAAAGTCGTAGAAACTAACATTATTTTATACACTTACTTGGGTGGGAGTTAAATGTATTAAAGATGCTAAATGTTCTCTTTCAGGTGCTGAGAGATATTTTTGTTGTTTGAACCTTCTTTCCAATTCATAGACCTGTAACAAAAATATAACAATTTTACTTCAAAAATTAAGAAAAGTCTGGAAAATCTATATTTGAGAAAATCTTGTATATCAAACATTTTTTACTTATTTTTTAAAATATACTAATGTAAAAAGATTAAATTAAGTCTAAAGAATTTATAATTAAAGAGGAGTTTTAAAGATCGCAAGTTTCAATATTCATAATCCATAGGTACCTTAGGCGCGAACGAGAATTCTCAATGAGATACCGATTAACAAATTTTGGTTAACAATATTTTTTACTTGTATTTTGAACCAAAATTGAGTCATTAAAATTGGCAAAATATAAATAAAAGTAGGTATAAAGAAGTATGTAATGTTTGTAACGTTCGTTTTCGAGCATACCATCCGGACTATAAATATTTTTATATTATCTATTGTTATCGCGCTGATACGAGAGGGGATTGCTAGTTGGGAAAGAGAGAATATGTCTCTTCGAGAGTTTTTGATTTAAATTCATTCATTTTAACGGTGAATTTGATTAAATTCAGAGTTATTTTTGACTACCTTCGCCATTCTGTTCTGGGTTAATGCCAACTATAAGAAGGGTCTTATTAAGAACCAGCTATAAACATATGAGAAATTACGCAGTCAGTCGAGAATCAGTGAAGCCGACGCCATTTTGCAGTTCCGTTCCTCCATTAACGAAAATTCGACAAGAAGTCCCTTGAAGGTAAATTACCATCCAATTGCAGTTTCGTTCCACACCAAAAGAAAATCCGACAGGTTGTCACTTGGAAGGAACTTCATCCATCTTACAATTCCGTCCCACAAGTTATCGAATCTCTGACAGAAGCCATCGAAAATCCCCAAAGATAAGGGAATTAATTAACCCATTTTATTAATTTATTTTACTAAACATAAATAAAATAATAAACCATTTTAACACTGATTTTTCGAATTTTATTTGTGTGTCTGTACTTGGCGCCCTTTAATTAATGTTTGGAGGAAATTGGAAAAAACTCAGAAGGAAGCCACGACCCCCAGGAGCTAGCCTAGGGTAATTTTAAGGTTACAAGTAGTTTAAAAACTTTCGTCTCGGATTGGGGCAATATCAGTTGCTTGTTGCATCATTTTTTCAACATATTAATTAATTTCAGAAATATTTACATGCAACTCGACTCATTCTTGTATTAAACAAACAAATTATTAAATATAAACACCAATTGTTTTAATTAATAATAAAAAAACGGTATTTATTGAATGAATTTATCAGAAAGATACCAATAGTGCGTTAAGTCAGAAACCCACTAACCAACCAATTGAATAAGATTCATAAAATTATAGTTATCCATATTTGCGACTAATACCTTGTGCCACAACTGAGTCACCTTTGTAAGACACATATAAACACTATTCCACAATAAAAATCTAAAGAATTCATGAATATAATACATAAAAAACATAGTTATCCATATTTCTGGCTCATATCTTGTGCTATTAGCTAGTCACGTTTGTTGAAACATATATAAACAGAAATTTAAACAATCTTAAGCCACAACTGAGTGTCTAAAATTAGCACAAACACAAAAAGAAATGTAAAGGATTCATTATTAAATCAGATTAACAAAAAGAATAGTCATTCATATTTCTCACTATAATGTATTGTGCCACAATTGAGTGACCAAAGTTAACTCACATATAACCAACATGTTAAATGTTGCCATTTTTAACTCACATCTTGAGCCACAACTGTGTCTCTAAAATTAGCAGAAATATAAATAGAAATCTAAAGAAGTTATTCATGAAAACCACAGTCATCCATATTTGTGCCACAGCTCTGCCACTAAAATTGGTAAACAAGTATCTCGATTTTTTTTATATAGGTAAAATAAACAATTTTTCAAATAAACACCATTTGTTTTAATTAATAATAAAAAACAATATTTAATTAACGATTTTATCCGAAAGATATCAATAGTACGTTAGAACAGAAACCCACTAACCAAGAAAAGACAAGATTCATAAAATCGTAGTTATCCATATTTGTGAGTATATACTTACCTTATGCCAGAACTAAGTAAAACATATAAACAAAAAGTGAGCATTTAAAAGGAATTTGCAATATTTTGAACTCACATCTTAAGCCACAACTGAGTCTTTAAAATTGCCACAAACAAAAATTGAACTGTAAAGAATTCATTGCTTTCCCACGGTTGGTATTAAACACACTGTAGGGACCGGCACCCATAGGAACAGTCTGTGGATGGAATTCGATAAAGGCGATACCTACCACTCTTACAGACAGACACGGATGCCGGCGCACCAAGATTTGTCTTTGACAAACCCTACAAAATATTAACAAACAAGACAACAGACCCCAACGTAGTGAACGCTCTGAGCGCCTATACGGATGGATCCAAAACAAAGCAAGGTGTGGGATGTGGAATTTACTCTGGATCCTTAAACCTAAAAATGCAATGGGCTATGGATGGCTTGTCAAGTGTGGTTCAGTCAGTACTCACTGGCATAACCATAGAAATATTTACACAAACTGTCGACAAGCACTACTGACCTTGAATAGACCACGTATCGTATCACGTGTCACCCATCTCTAACTGACGCCAGCCAGAATAACGTAGTCACTCTGAGCTGGATCAAAGGACATGGGAAATTTAAAGGCAACCGCATTGCAAACAATTTAGCAAGTAGGGCTGCAGGATACAAATATGTTTAGTCCATCTACCAAACTAACAATGTCCGCTGTCGTGGACGTGTACCTTATCAAACAGCACTCTCACCAAAACTTTATACAGTGCTGGGATGAAACTACGAGTTGTAGACTGACCAGAGAGTTATTACCTCATCCTGGCGAGGAAACAACAAACAAATTTAAGGCATTGACCAGACAAAATCTCCGAACAGCTGTGGCAATCTTAACAGGTCACTACCAATTGCTACAACATGTCTTTAGGATGAAAGTAGCGGAATATCCGCTATGCAGAGGCTGCGAACAAGAAGAGGAAACAGTAGAACATATAATGTATGACTGCTCTGCTTTTTCTGAAATTAGAAGATCCGTGTTGGGCGAATACTGGCTTACACCAGCCGATGTCAGGAAGATCCCCTAAGGAGCCTCATCACCTATTTTAAATGTCTAGGACTAATGACAGTCTGAGGTGTGGATATCCATACACACGGGAGGATCGACAATGGGCCATAGTGGCCTCAGTGCTGGCAGAGCACTTGCTCGCCCTACCCAAATATCCAGATTCCAGATCCAAGATTTTGCCACCATCGAGTCACCAAAATTGGTAGATACAAATAAAAGAGAAATCTAAAATATTCACAATTAAAGAAAAACTTTTAATACATAATCCTAGATATTATTCTTGTATCACGATTTAAGTTCTTAAAATAACTACTAATAAAATTAGGAAATTTCTTGTAATAATTAATATTTTGAACTCGTATCTGCCACACCATGGAAACTCCAATAACAGTAAAATATAAATAAAAGTATAAAGAATTTAAATTTAAATTAGAGATTTTTAAAAATTAACACTTTCATCTTGTATTGAATCAATATCAGTAGTTTATGGCCTATTAGTAGATTTATATCTACTATTCAGCTGGTTCGCAGGTCACGATTTCGGGAAAATTTCACTACAGTTTTTCGTTTTGGGCCCCCCTGACCTCAAAAACACCTTCCGTTCAAAAGTTTATATATATATATATATATATATATATATATATATATATATATATATATAAATTTTATAACATATAAACTTGCTATGAATATTTATTATAAGTTAATTTGCTATAAATAAACTTTGCCTTTAAATTTATAATTCAAGAAAATAAAATTTTATTTAAAATTTTTATAAAGGCAAATTGGTTTTTTAGAATTTTAAATATTATAAATTTATTTTATATTTCCCGACAATGACTCTTTTCTCATGGGCAGAATTCAATGTTTAAATTAATTATATACTTTTGTATGTAAAATATAAAATTTTTTATGCTAATGAACCAAATGGTACTGTTGAGATTTAGGAAAAGAAGAATTTTGTTAACCTAACTTTACTTTGAACGGGTAAATGATTAACTGATATTTCAAAGCTTCCAGTGAAAATGAAAAATTTTGTAACTATTACCACTTGAAACAATGAAACTTATCTTATAAACTAAGGAAATAGTGTACAGTGAAACAGTGAAAAATGTTCATTAAATATAAAAAGTAAAACACAGAAGATTCTTTATTCTTAAATGAAAATTGGATACCGTTACTATTGAAGTGCTTCTCCACACCTAGGCTGTCTTTACTTCAGGACCAAATATGACTATCTCCAAAAAACCATAAAACTCGTTCAAACCTCTAGATAATCTGCTAATTATGGGAACTGCTATACAGGTACGTAAATTCTGGTACTTTTAATCTATTATCAGCTATTATACACTTCTAAATTCAATCAAAATTCGTCTCGTACAATCTGCTGCTTTGCTCTTGCCTTTTCTGGACTTTATTTTTAATTATAAATCAAACTCTCTGCTTACCACATGTATTCAATAACTTCTTCTTTGTTTTAGTAATATTTTTATATCAATCAAACTCTTTTATCTCAATATTTTTCAATAAATACGCAAATTCAAACAGGAACAAAATTTAATACATCTTACTTCTTCAACGATCAAAAAACAAGAGAGAGATTACAAAATCAACAAACAGACAATTGAATTCTCATAACAATATTCAACTACCTACCTACCTAAACTACACCTACTTGATAACATGTCAATTATATAAAAAATTCGAATACTTGATTTTTTTTTATTTTGATTTACACAATTATTTATATCCAAAATACTATGACATTCATAATGAATTTACAATTTTATATTTATTTAACTATAATCAAAAAACTTTTCAATTTCAGTATTTTTCATTTTCTTCAAAATAAAAACTAATATTATGGCTTTGAAACATCAATATTGATTATTTTAAACGTAAGTAATTTTTAATTTGGTTCATGATTTAAATTATTCTATATTTGAAATTATGTATTTTTAGTATTGATATTTTCACAATCAATTTTCTTGTTTTATTTAAATATAATTATTTAATTTAAATTATTTTAAATCAAAAATATGTATCATTGAATTTTTATAAATTTTTTTGTCTAATTTAAAATATTTAATTTTCTTATTTTACTTAAAATTAATCCTTTTAATTATAAAATATCACAAACTATTATATGTACTTTTTTAAAATAGATATGTAAAAAAAACTACTTTTATATTCTATTTTCATATTTTGATTTCCCTTTTTAGGAAAGAAGAAAGAAAAAACCTAATAAAAACTTATAGTACCTACTGAAGAAAATTGAACAAATTTAAACAAAATCTAAGACTTTGTATTCTGCCCAGGATCAAGAATATCCTCGTTTTATTAATTTAATCATAACTTAATTTAATTTATTTTGTTAATTATAGCATATTATCTTATATCATCTCAATATATATGTATATATAGGTATATGTATTGTTATGGTATCACTGTGTCTATTATGTAAATAGAATATCTTCCTGTATAGTATGACGACATAGACCAGTGACTATTAAAAATTTTATGTATATAATGAAGTGAAATGCCATAGAGACGATTATTGACAGATTATTGATTGATTTGAATTTTTTTTTTGGAGAATTGTCATTGAAAGTTTGAAAGTTAAAAATAATAAATAGTATAATTGGAAATACAATCTTTAATTTAAAAACAAAAGTATATAAAAAGAAGAACCCAACCCATTAGAAGCCGGAGACAAAATAGAGAATCATAACAGTATGTATGTATCCGATATAACGAAATCTGTGGACACGATAGCGGTCGCATTTCTTAACGGATCGAAATGAAATTTGTTACAAAAATCAATTGTCCCAAAATCTCGGTCAAGTTCATTAATGGGCCAAATCGGTAAGGCCGTTTGGGCGTGACATCAAATCAAAATGGAAAAAAAATCGTAACTTTTTTACTTCACCCTGTACAAAAAAATGTTAGGCGAATTTTTTGTTTGTCTTAAAGAGACCTACAACTTTTATCTAAAACATTTTTTTCTGAAACGTATACTTTTAATATATTCAATTAATATAAATCTACTGATGCGCCTGGCTTACCAAGGGGCATTTTTTCTTAATATCTCAACTACTTTTTGAAATAATTACATGAATCTTGACTTTTCTTGTATAAAATAAACAACTTTTTAAATAAACACCAATTGATTTATTTAATAATAAATAAAACATATTTAATTAACGATTTTATCCGAAAGATACCAATAGTACGTTACGACAGAAACCTACTAACCAAATATCTCTAATAAATTTTTCGAAAAAAAAAATAATAGCTGGAGCGCCGCTATTTATCAAAAGCGCAATAATGCTAGAATTACAATAGTACATTGTAAAACAAGTGGGAAAAGTCGCACTTTTCTTACGAGTGAGAGAAAGTTGTCGCACGAGCCTGAAAGGCGAGTGCCGCAACACACGAGTAAGAAAAGTATATAAGGCTCGTGCGCCAACTTTGACACACGTAAGAAATGTGCTTTTCTCACGTGTTGCACACTATACTTTTTCTACGACTGCAACTAAAAAATAAAATTATGTGGTAATACCTACTTTATTCTTATTTGGAAAAGTCTAACATTGTAGTATCGGAGAATGTGAGAATAGAGCTATATTTTATAGCAGTGGTAGAAAAAAGAGTTTTTCTATGACCACAAAAAAAAGTATTATAGAATGTGTGTTTTGTGTTGCCTAAATTGGCAGTCAAACTAAGGTGACGTTTGTTGACAGATTCAATATTTTAATTTTTGAATCAGACAGTCAAATAAAATATTCAGTCGTCTATAGTCTATTTGTTTGCAGTTGGCAGCACAGTGAATTCATTTTAAATGCAAATCCTTCAAAGCTCAAGCAAGGGTGGTTCATAAAAAATAACTAAAAGTAGTATACATTTCTATTGAAACACAGTCAAAGTTGTTATTTTTTAAAGAGTCCACCCTGTAATTAGGGATTAACTAACCCAAACACAATAGAAACCCTAGATTATATTATATGAAATCCCATGACCGTAGAACCGAAGTTTTTTTAAAGCATAATTCAAATTTATAGACTAATAACGTAGGTACCTGTTTTTGCAATTATACACATAGGGTTACCTTAATCCCTTAAGACCCCTAACGACCACAATTATTCTCGTTAAAATCGAAAAACAAAATATTCTAAATATCGTATTATGACTACTTATCCCTTACCTAAAAAGATTAAAATATGATGATTAAAAGAAATTTCTTAATACCGATATAAATAAGTACGTGAGCTACTGATTTAGGGTCTTGTTTACAACATTTTACGATTTAATGACTTTTCTTAGCTGCCAACTGCAAGCAAATAGACTATAAGTTTTATTTTAATATACCAAATGGGTACCTTTTTTTATTTATTTATTATAAACCTAAATTAGCAATCAGAAAGTTAATTATTTTCTGCTCTTGAATGGAAAGTACAGATTGTGGCAAACACCAAGTATTTTTAATGTTAAAAAACCAACTTCCAATAGTGGTGGTAAAAAATTATCTTAACTAATATTAAAAAAAAGTGTGAGGTGTCAAGGGACACCCGGATGGAACGAAGTTCCTTTCGATTAATTAGTGAAGGAATTAGTAATTTGTAAACACAACAGAGTGTTTATACATACATAAGCATTTATTATTGTCTGTATAAAATCTGTACTTACCTAACAGTTCGTTTCTTTTAACAAAAGTGTCCATTTATAGATACAATACCAGAGCTTTAGATAAAACATCTTTTTAGAATTACTTTTTATAATTTAATACAGGAATTAACAATTCAATACAAAATTTTAAAATTAAAATATTTGACAGTAACTGACAGTTAAGGTAATTTGACGTAGGTACCTAAATAGTCAAGTTACGAACTATTTTTAAAATGTTTATGAATTCATTAATTTATAAAAACAGGATGAAATAAAATGTAATACTATTATAGTTAATTATTATTTTTTCTACAGTATTTTCTTTTAATTTAAAATAGTGTCTTTTTAATTGTAATATATCTATCTATGAGAGAGAGGGAGAGAGAGTTAATTATTTTTTGGTCTGTGAGAGAGAGAAACATGCGTGTATCGTGACATAGTGTCGTGACAACTTTTGGTATGAATTTTTTTTGGCTAGCTTCTAGCGTCAGTCGTAACTGTTCGTAACGCGCGAAAGGGAACTTCGTTCCAATAATTACAAGTGGCGGAGTTAATGTAAAGATCATAAATCACCATTTTCCGGTAATCTTGGCGGAATTAAGTAACCATAAAGTTGAATATAGTAAACAATGGTAGCAGACTGTAGAAACTGTAATATTTCTTTATTTTGACTTAAAAAACAAATTTTAATTACATTTGTATAGTGAAACTAATTGGGGAAAATTTAATACTAATTCCTATTCAAAAATTTACCTCAAAATTAAAGCTGTTCATACACAAACTTCAGTCCCCAATTAATATCTCATTACACTAAAACTTCTAACTACCAACTCCCAAAATGAACTGCAAAAAGTTGTGAAACAAACAAAAAAAACCGGAACAGCGCCACCACCCGCGCCGTCGGGTATCGGCGAAACGAACGAATTCACCTTCATTTATTTTCGACTTTCACGGCTCGTTTCGTTCCTGCGACAACAAAAAGCAACAAGAGTTTTATTGGTGGGCGTGACCATTACTCGACTTACCTGTGCCTGAGTGAAGAGGACCCGCCTTTTCCTGCGTTGTGCCAGAGGGAACTGCATTGGTTTGGAATCGGGAACCGCGCATGCGCCTAGCCCGGGCATGCCACTATTCAAACCGTGACCCATGTTTGCTGTTGCTGTGCTGCCCATCAATCTGGAAACTAAAATTAAACGAAGACTTAACATAACTTCGAATTTCGGCACTTCTATGTCTAATTTTATTTACAATTAAATACCTTACTATTATTATTACTAATATTTCTTTATTGTATAAAAAGAATTACATAAATTCTTCATTACCTACAAGATGAGGAAATAAATATATTAAATAAAAATTAACAAAAAAAATGTTATGCACCTGTTATAGACCAACCTTTAGTTCAGCCAATTTTACCAAGAAGCCAAAATTTTAAACAGACTGCATATTAACATTTACTAACATCTGCGGGTTAAATGCCAACATTAACGCAACCCATCACTATTTACCGTCTATAAAACCTCACGTTCTTGTTTTTACCTAAACACAGGTTTCTGGGAAAAATAGCCAGAAGCATGTTAAATTTCCAGGTTACGAACTTTACCACAACTTCAAACGGCACCATGGAGTATGTGCTTACGTAAGAAGCATACCTTCCTGCTCCAGATTACCTGCACTAGAAAAAACAGAGACAACAACCTTTGGCTAAAATTAACACTTAAAGCAAATTTATATGTTGTATTTATCGGCCATCAGACTGTAATTGCGACGAACTACTAGACTATCTATTTATCACAAAGTTTATACGAAAAGCTCGTACTCTCAACATAGCGGTAACAAAATTGCCAATGGAAGAGTGCACTCGGTAGGAAAGTGAGTCCAGATCATCTGCAAGGTCTATCCAAAGTATTAATTGCCGGTATGTGACTCAAAAAATAAGTGCTTTATGGTTTCATTTTGGTTAAGGTTACAAATCGAGCACATTTCTTCCGTGTGTATCTTTGCCACGTATTTTTAATGAAAATATAACAAAATCAAATTTTGAAAAATTAATAAAAAGGTTAATCAATTTATTCCAATTTAAATCCAACTCCAGCTGAGATCGGTAGTGGTTTCTCTACTGGCAAATTGTGCCCAGCTCAGCCGTAGAGGGTAAGTAAAGTACGTTTCACAATAATTCGTTGACTGGGTACCTTACCTAAGGGGATTAGTAATGAAAGGTTATAAATTTCTCACTGTACAGTAAACATTAACAGATCCGTAATCCGGTTTTCAAAATAGATTTAAATAAAACTCAGTAACATTTATTAAAACTTAAATTTATTTTGTAAAAAAAATCACGAAATTTTTTAAAAACAAATTTTAACTTTATTTATTAATTGCAATTAAACAAATGAACTAATTCTACATTATTTACAACTATTTAATCTAAATGTAGTTCAGTATCACTATCGTCTTCATTTAAATTAATAACTAATGGTGCTACAGTTACATTAACATTTCGATATGTACCTTCAACCTTAATAACATGCTGAATCGAATTTTTCCAGCTATCAATGGGAATATTACTTGTCACATTTCTGATTAACTCTATAACACTTGAGTTTAATGTGGGTGAAACGTTTTCCGATCTAACTTTGGATTTTAGCTGATGCCACATGTGTTCTATAGGATTGAACATGCAATAATATGGGGGAAGCCGTAACACTGTGTGGCCCATATTTTTAGCAATAGTATCACAAACGTATTCTTTTTCAATACCGAAAGCTGCTACAACTTGTAAGAGATCACGTTTTGTGTACGATTCTTCAAAATAAAGGTCATTTTTTAACAAATACTCTTGAATTTCCCATTTATTGTTGTTGCTATTTGGTACTTTATTTAATTGACGGCTATGATAAGTTGCATTGTCCATTACAATTATACTTTTTTCCGGTATATTCGGCAATAAATAATTCTCAAACCAATCTTCAAAAAGGTCTCCATTATCACTTGTCTTTTATTAATGGTACAATATTTAAATCCCACTTGAGAAATAATTCTCCACAAACTTGTACGGCTACAAATAATTCCCGTGTCGTCTTTAAGTAACCGTTTTTTTATACAATCTAGGGTTGGTATCACGCCACATACTTAGTTATAAACACAAGATTACTTTCAGAGTATAATGTTTAGTACAAACTAAAATTCTAGGAGAGAATTTTAAAAACAAATTACCCCGAAACTCCCACTTTCTCTTCCAAGATAATTAAGAAAATCAAAAATCATTTACTAATGATTTACTATTGATGGTCAGTAATAATAATTTAAAATTTTACCTGAAAAATAAAAAATCCAAAATATATCTTCCTGGACAAAAATAAATAATACCTTTCTGTAAATAGTTCACCGGTTTACGGCCAAAGTTCGAAGAAATATTAACCACCTTTTATTAGTAATCCCTTAAGAGCAGTTAAGAGCAGGTACCGAGTCAACGAATTATTGTGAAACGTACTTTACCAAAATAAAGTGAGTGTGCCACCGATTTGTACGGTTAAAATCGGAAACCCCTGATGTTCCAGGCACTACTTCACCCACTGGAGATAATTAAACAAATTTTGAATATTAAACAGCTCTAATTGAATTACACAATAAAAGAAAGCGACGATAAAGTGAGCTAAATAAAACAAAATCTCAACTAGACCCTTCTTTAATAAAAATATTAAGAATTACAAAACTGTCAAGCCTCGTGCTTGACAACGCTATTGATATTTATATAAAAAAAGAATATATGAATAATATTAAAAGAGAATTTTATCCCAAAATAAGTGACCACACGCAATATAAAAAAAAATATAAACAAGAAAAATAGATATTTAAATATTCTCGATAGCTTCTTTGTGGCATAATAATGTCTATTTATTTCTTTATTCGGGGATCTTTTTGCCACTAAAACAAACTTATAAAAAATATAAATCAATATTTTGAAAATGACCCTTGCTTATTGATCTTGATAGATATGTCAAATTTGTCAAGGGTCGTCTTTTAAAACTGAAAATGCCTAACAAAAATGAAAATAATTTGTTTTAAAATAATTCTTCTGAGCTTTCGACAACCAGATCGGTTGTCGTTTTCAAAGATAAAAATTTTTTTCACTCTATACTTCTTTATGTAGTTTAGATTTTAAAATTTTGATTTTTTTTTTTTTTTTTTTTTTTTTAACTATAGATATATAGATTATTAACTCATTCTTTTTTTAAGGTGGTTAGCCAAGATCTAGATAAATCCAAAGTAAAATTTGAAATACATTCATTTGGATTTAATAAAATGTGTGCTGTTTCTTTTAATTTTCTTTTTATAGAATTTTCTTCTTTACATAAAAGCTCAGAAGAATTATTTTAAAACAAATTATTTTCATTTTTGTTAGGCATTTTCAGTTTTAAAAGACGACCCTTGACAAATTTGACATATCTATCAAGATCAATAAGCAAGGGTCATTTTCAAAATATTGATTTATATTTTTTATAAGTTTGTTTTAGTAGCAAAAAGATCCCCGAATAAAGAAATAAAAAGAAAAATAGATCTTAACTAAAACTATAGTTGCGCCTTAAATCTAATTAGCTTATCTGATAATCTAGATACAATTCCTCGTCGTCCTAGGCTTCTCCAATACTCAGGCCGGTACCAAATTCAAGCCTGTTCCCAGAACCAATAGGCTTGCGCCAATCACAACTAACTTAAGCTCGACTAAGTATCAGGTCAGCAATCAAAACTCAACCAAAAAACTAGGACTTAAACCCTTAACTAGGATTTATACCTGTATCTAGGATTTGAGCCTATAACTAGGACCCTATTAAGATAGGGTTGTTTTATTTCTTTAAACTCGTGACACCCCTGGCTGGTAAACGGGTGGAACAATATTCTCGTTGCTAATTGCACCAATCAGAATTCTACCACAATTTACCGTCTGAACGGTTTTAAATTACCAAAATTTCCCTACTGTCTGCTCTATGGGCTACCACAGAAGATTTCCTAAATATCCCTTCACGAGGAATTTTTCCAACGAATCCACCAAAATACGGAAAATCTCACTCCTTTACTATTCGTTAGGAAAAACTGAGGTTTAATTTCGTAAATCCAAAATTAATTGTCTCCGATGAACAGAGATTACAACTTAAACCCAGAAAATCTTCTCACTGCCACGTTTTCAAGACAAAGGCTGGTAATAGAAAGAACGGATTCTTACATATCTACGTTCACGGAATTTGACACACGTCGAAATAAGAGGTGGCCTCTACTACTATAGGGACAATAACCGTAGGATCTTCAGCTACCAATTTACGAACAAACAGTGGTCGTTAGATACGACTAATCTTATTATTTATCAAGATATCAATAAAAATCTCAACATTACCTAATTCCTCGTTCATTTTCAATTTTATTAAGCAAGATAGAAATATAACGGAACACTGACTGTAGAACACTATACGTCGAGTTATCGACAAAAGAAGAGAAATAGTACCTCGGCCGGGTGAAAATAAAAACATAACCCCAAGGATTCATAAACTGAATTTTAATAAATATACTTCTAAAAATAATTCCAGCGATATCAGGAATAATTTATGGCCAGAATAATAAATAATAGCTGGCGATTAACTATAATCGATCTAAATCAACTGGTTCCAGACTCCAGTAAACCTTTAATAATGACGGATTTATAAGGTAAGAATTTAGTTATACTAGAGCGAATTTGACCCGTGACATCTTATGAATATTTTGTTTGTCAGAAAAATTGATATAGTTTTTCATGCAAAGACGCAACTTAATGAGGTACATAGGTTATTTAAAGGTAAGATAATGCGGCAGCTTATTATATAAAAAACTATTAGCCTATACCTATACTAAAGACGACGAACGAGATAAGTTATTTATATCCTGACCGTGCAAAATTTCCCTAAAAGCTTCAAATAAAGTAAATATTCTTTTATAGTTGGCATTTTCAAGGCTGCTCTTTTAACATTATCGTCGTAGCTACAGCTCAACAGATATAACTGCAACTTTCAAGGTCAATTCATCGATAGTGGGAGGAGCCGAGAGTCAGTTGCATTCAAGCGCCCGATGCATAAACATCCGTATACTTAACATTGTACTTCAATTCTAGTGCGTTTGCTACGTTGTCAGATAACTTCGTAAATCTTGAAGTAGTTATTGTTTGTTGAATTTTTATATTAAAAACTAAGAGGTGAAATAATTTTTTATTAAAATGAATCGCGTAAGTGTCGTAAGAAATCGGATTCTGAGTGTACAAGCTCGTGAAATTATATACTCGGTTTTAAAATTTACGCAAATTACATAACGCAATCTGCTGACCAAGTAACAAATTCTAGGAAAGCAGCAACAACCAGTAGGTATCACTTTTCCTTGCATATGTATTTTTATCTTTAATTAGAATTTTTCAGTCTTGACATAACTTTTATCTTGTTCAGTTGATTAGAAGATTGTAAATTTTTTAAAATAATTTTTTTTAAAAATCAAGTTTTTATATTACCTACGTCTACGTAATTCGCAATAGGAAGCAGAAGGAAATGTTCTTATATATATAGTACAGTACTGCAGGCCTTTGAGGCCCATGACTTTTTTTCTTTATCGTTCTTCAACTGCCTTAACAATTTCTCTCCACAGGTTGCGATTCTGTACTTTTGCACCCCAATTTGGTTCTACCTCTCTGATATCTTCAAACACCGCGTCCAACCATTTTTTCTTTGGTCTCCCTCTTTTTCTTTTACCTCCTTCCCCTTCTTTAATGACCTTTTTTGCATATCTATCTTCTGGCATCCTCCTAGTATGCCCGAACCATCTCACCAATTGAGCTTTTATGAAGCTTGTTACTGATGGGTATTTATAAAGATCTTTCAATTCTTGGTTAGTTCTTCTTCTCCAGAGTCCTTCATCTGTTTTTATTCCCCCCCCAGAATTTTCCTTAGTACCTTCCTTTCCCATATATCCAGTTTTGTTTCTTCTGCTTTTGTTAAAACCCATGTTTCGCTTCCGTAGGTATGTCACTGTTGGTCGTATTATTGTTCGATAAATTTTAATTTTGGCTTCTCTAGATAACTCATTTGATCTTATTAACTTATTTAAAGATCCCACAGCTTTACTTCCTTTCACTAATCTTTTATTTATTTCTTTCCATTCTTCGTTTTTATTTGTCAGCTTTGCACCCAAGTATTCGAATTCACAGACTTTTCAATTTTATATTTTCTGTCCTCCCCCGCTTTAATCTCTATATATTCTTTTCTACCGTCCACATTCTGATGGTTTAGCACCATATATTTTGATTTCTTCTGATTTATACTAAGTCCGTAATTTTTTGCAGCCTCTTCCAACTTACAGAACGCTCTTTCCAGTTCCTTCCTTGTTCTGGTTAGCAAAGCTAAATCATCTGCATATGCAATTATCTGTTGCTTGTGGTGATAAATAAGCCCTGTTGTTTGTATGTTGCTATCTCGTACAATTTTTTCCAACACTAGATTGAAAACCGTTGTCGATATTGGATCTCCTTGCTTTAATCCTTTTTGGACTCTAAATTTGTCTGATACAGTAGTTCCTTTGCTCGTTACTCTGCTGTATGAATTGTCTAATGTCATCTTGATTAGCTTCACGATTTTTATTGGTATTCCTAGTAAGTTCAAGGCATTATACATTTTGTTTCTATATATTGTATCATAAGCCTGCTTAAAATCTAAGTACAAACATGACATGTAGTCCTAAATTTCGCTCGTAGCTTTTATCCATTATTGTCTTAAGGGTAAATATTTGATCTGTTGTTCCTCTTCCTTTCTTGAAACCTCCTTGGTATTCTCCCACTATTCTTTCTTGGTACACATTCAATCTGTTTCTCAAAACTCTAGCCAGAACTTTGTACACCACATCCAGAAGTGATATCCCTATATAATTCTCGCATATACTTTTGTCCCCTTTGTTGAAGATTGGACATATTATTGCATTGTTCCATCTCTCAGGCGTTTTTTCTTCGTTCCATATTTTACGTATTACTCTGCATATTCTTTTCTGTATCTCTTCCCCTCCGTATTTAACAATTTCCGCTGGGATCCCATTCTCTCCTGCACTCTTATGGTTCTTCAAATTTTCCATCTATTTTAAGATTTCTTTATCTGTTGGTTCCTCCACGTGATCCACATATTCTCTTTCCTCCTCTACTTCTTGTTCCTGCTCTGGTTCTTTTTCTTGACCATTTAGCACTCCTTCGAAGTATTGCGCCCATCTTTTTGCTTTTTCTCTTGGATCTGCCAATATCCTTCCTTCGTTATCCTTAATATAAGGTACTTGGTAATTAACTGCGCCCTCTCGTGATTTCTTGGCCTCTTGGTAAAAATTTCTTAATTGTTTGTTTTTAAAGTGTTCTTCAATATTTTGTAATTTATTTCGCATATAATTTCTCTTCTTCTGCCTGAGTAACTTTTTGGTGTTTTTTCGGACTTCTGAGTATTTGCTCTTGACTTTTGTCGAATCAGTTTCTAGTGCCCTTAGTCGTACTAAATTCTTTTCCTCTATTTTCTTTTTACACTCCTCATCGAACCATCCATTCTTGTTTGTTGTCTTCTCCCAACCTAGCTTTTGCTCTGCCACATCTTTCATTAATTTTTCTAGTTGCATCCACTCCGTTTCTACATTGTCCTCTTCCTTCATTATTCTCAAATTTGTTCTAAAATACTCCCGCATTTCTTTTCTTACCCCGTTTTTCTGTATTCTTGCTACATTATACTTTTTCCTTCTGTTGGTTACCTTCTGTATTCTTGGCAGCTGCTGCTTGACGTTTCCTACCACCAAAAAGTGATCTGTATTTGCGTCTGCACCTCTGTAACTTCTAACATCTTTCACTAACTTTTGATGTTTTCTTTCTATTAGAACATGATCAATTTGATTCTTGGTTCTTCCATCTGGTGAAATCCATGTCATTTTATGTACTTCTCTACGATCAAAGCTTGTGCTAGCTATTTTCATATCTTGTTCCGTAGCAAACTCTATCAATAACTTTCCATTTTCGTTACTTTGCTCGTGCTTGCTTCTTCCTCCTGTTACTTTCTTGTAAATCGCCTTTCTTCCCACCTTAGCATTCATATCTCCTACCACCATTTTTATATCATACCTTTGGGTTCCCTCCAGTACGCTGTTCTTATACCTCTAAAATAATATTCGATTAGGCATCACCGCATCAACCAACGTCTGTCGTGTCCGGTCGTGTCAAATCGTCACGGTTGCATTTATATCTGTTTAGCTGTACCTACCTTAAACCCCATATTCCAATATTATAGGTTAGAGAGGAAAGTAATATGCTGTCGTATAGTTTTTTTCCGTGAATACATTTTAGAGCGCCAAACAAGGCTAGTTACACTACCAAAAGCTTGTTTGATTTTTAATACCGTTCTATTTGCCATTTCTAAAAATAGTCCCGATGATGTAAACTCTACTCCTAAATATACATATGAGGGAACTAACTCTAGCTCCTTATTGTCATAAAAAAACTTTTATTTCGAGCTATAGAAGAATATCCATCTCTACTAAATACCATGACCTTAGTTTTATTAATATTAAATGTGAAGTAGCGTATTCTTTAAGGGCATTGAGTTTACGGTTAAGATCAACCACAGAAATTGCAAGTATGACCAGGTCATCAGCAAAAAGCAACATTAACACACACACAAAATTATCGATGCTGATGCCCATAAGGCCCAAGGAAAAGAAATAGTTTTCTATGTCGGCAATAAAGATTAAAAATAGCAGAGGTGATAAGAACTCGCCCTGCAACACGCCCTCGGCAATTTCGTATATAGGTTTTAGTTAAACGATTATTTAATTTTATCCGCATAGAGGCGTTATCATAGATTTTTTTATTATTTGTATAAATTTAGTGCTGAAACCCGGTAATCGTGTCGAAAGCTCTCTTGAAATCCACAAAAGTAGCGTACACTTTTTGTCCCTTTAATCAAAGATAAATTTGGATAATAGAATAGAGAATAAAAATGTTTTCTGTACAGCTCCTTGACATTCAGGCAAAATATTATTGGCGTTACAAAGAGTTGTTATTCTTTCAAGTAAACGTAAGGTAAAAAGTTTCGCACAACTATTTATGAGAGCTATTCCTCATTGTCATCTGTCAGAGCCACCTTTAATTGTCAACTGTTACTGCCATTTGCCATTGTCACCTTTCATTGTCAACTTTCACTATCATGTTTCATTATCAACTGTCACTGTAACCTCTAAATGTTACTGTCACCTTTCATTGTTACTTTGATTGACAGAAATTATTTGAACTTTTAATGTGTAATTAAATCACATTATTACAAGTTGCATTTTCTGATATTTAGGTATATAGAATTATCAGTATTAAAACAAATGACCTATTTGGTTAATATTATTTGATTGATTTTTTATTAATGTTAATTTATTAAAAATTTTGTTGACAAAATACAAATTCTAATGTAGAATCGTTTGAGATATTCGAAAAGTAAATCAATTTATCACCCCAAAATATACTTGAGCTTGCATAAGTGACAGTGCATGAATGTAGAGATGTAAACAGGAAGTAAAACATGATTGATGATATTTGACGTGAATACAGAATAAGCATCATGTCTTCGAGCGATATGCGGGTTTATAAGGGTTATGATTATGGTTGCATTAATATATTGCTATTGAAAGTGGATTTAACTATCTAATTACAATTTTATAAAATTTTTAGAATTTTGTTGATCTTTTACCTAATTTTTAACAATTTTGTTATATTTTCTTATCTATATGATATTTTTGTGTTTTTTTACCCTATTTTTGTGTTTCTTTCAAAATTAATAATTTTTTTTCAATTTATTCCCAAATTATTGTTGAAATTATCCGTGTAAGCATTAAAATCAGTGCTCAAATCTCTATAGACATATTTTGTATAAGACAGTTGGCATTTTTTTTTTTGAGCTATTGAGGCAGTGCACAATTTCCTGTGATCATGTTTTATATGAACAAATGCTTCCAAGCATTTTTTGTGTGAGCAAATTCCTGTCAAAATACTTCGTTTAAACATTTAACACAATGCGCAAATTTTATGTAGGTAAGCTATTAAGACAGTGTGGATATTTTTCATATGCACAATTAAAACAGTGTGCAAGCATTTTTTGCGTAAGCAAATTTCTAGAATTTAGATAGTGCGCAAATCACTATAGGAAATTTTTATCAGAGAAATTCAGTTCACAATTATCTCTAGGAATTTTTGTTTAAGTAATTGATACATAGTGTTCAATTTACTATGGAAATTTTTCATATGAACAATCAATACAATGTGCAAATGTCTGTAAGCATTTTTCGTGTGAGCAAGTTTCTGTCAAAGTTCCTTGTCTAAAGATTTAACACAGTGAGAAAATCTCTAAAGGCATCTTTTATGTAAGCAATAAAGACAGTTTGCAAATCTAGGTATAAGATTTTTTATGTAGATAGTTACCTAATTAATTCAGACAATTCACAATTATCTGTGAGCATTTTTATGCGAGCATTTAAAGCTGCGCCATATTCTGTGGACATTTTTAATGTGAGCAATCAAGCCAGTGTGCTAGTTTCTGTGGAAATTTTTGTGTTATTAAATTTCTGTCCTGTGCGCAAATCTGTATAGATATTTATTGTGTGGGCAATGAAAACAGTTCGCCAGTATTTGTGGGATTTTTAGGATTAAGCTAATAAGAGAGTGCACAATTTTCTATAGACAGTGTGGATATTTCTGTGAGCAAATTTCGATCAACCTTCTGCGCCTGAGGATTCAGAGAGTGCGCAAATCCTTACACACATTTTTTGGGTGAATAATTAAGACAATTCGCAATTATTTATGGACATTCTTGGGTTGAGCAATTAAGAGAGTGCACAATTTTCTATAGACAGTGTGGCATTTTCTGTGAGTATTGTTTGTATAAGCAAATTTCTGTCTTAGGATTCAGGCAGTGCTCAAATCTCTATAGACATTTTTCGAGTGAGCAATAAAGACAGTTCGTAATTATCTCTGGGCATTTTAAGGTTGAGCAATTGAGAGAGTGCACAATTATCTGTAGACAGTGTTTAAATAACTGTGAGCATTGTTCGTGTAATAAAATTTCTATCGAACTACTTTTCTGAGACATTTTTAATGTGAGCAATTCAGATAGTTCGCAATTATCTTTGGGCACTGTTGGTTAAAGCAATTGAGAGAGTGTACAATTTTCTCTAGTGTGCAAATTTTTGAAAGCATTTTTCGTGTAAGCAAGTTTCTATCGAACTACTTTGTCTGGGGATGTGTACACACATTTTTAATATGAGCAATTGAGCAATTAAGAGAGTTCAAAATTATTTTTAAGCACTATTGGTTTGAGCAGTTGAGAGAGTGCACACTTTTCTATAGAGTTTGCACATTTCTGAGAGAATTTTTCGTGTAAGCAAATTTTTTTCGAGCCTTTTTCTTTGATGATTCAGACAGTGCGCAAATCTTTACAGACATTTTTATGTGAACAATTAAACAATTTGCTATTATCTGTGGCCATTTTTGGATTGAGCAATTGAGAGAGTGCACAATTTTCTATAGACAGTGTGCATATTTTGTGAGCTTCTTTCGCGAGAGCAGATTTCTATCTGACGATTCAGACAGTGCGCAAATCTCAATACACATTTTGTAGTAAGCAATTAAGAGAATTCGCTATTATCTGTGAGCATTTTTTTGTTTATCAATTGAGAGAGTGTACAATTTTTTCTGCTGGAATGTGTGCAAATTTCTGGAAACATTATTCGTGTGAGCGAATGTTTATCCAAATTCTTCGTCTGAGGATTCAGAAAGTGCTCAAATCTTCATAGATATTTATTTATATGAACAACCAAGACCGTTCGCAGGAATCTGTGAGCACTTTTGGATTATAATATTGAAAGAGTGCACAATTTTTACGGGCAATGTCTGTGAGCATTTTTCGTGAGAGCAAATTTCTTCGTGTGAGGATTTAGACAGTGCGCAAATCTCTATAGGCATTTTTTATGAAAGCTTTTAATTAAAACAGTTCGAATTACCTGAGTACATTTCTAGATTGAACAATTCAGAGGATTTTTGTGAACATTTTTTATTTGAGCATGTTTCTATCGAAAATCTTTTTCTGAGAATTCAGACATTGCTCAAATCTCTAGACAAGTTTTGAGTGAGTAATTTAAACAAATTATCTGTGGTCATTTTTGGATTAGGCAATGAAGAAAGTATACAATTTTCTGAGGACAGTCTGCAAATTTCTTCCTCTGAAGATTCAGTAAGTGCACAGATCTCTATAGATTGTTTATGTGTACAATTAGTGTGACATTTTTGGTTAAGAAATTGGACGAGTGCACAGCTGGGCAGTTTGCAAATTCCGGTGAGCATTTTTCGTGTGAACAAATTTCATTCAATATTACTCCTCTGAGGATTCTGACAGTGCGCAAATCCTTAAGTGAGAAATTGAGACATTCGTAAATATCAAGAGGCATAATTGGATTGAGCAATTTGGTCTACAATTTTCTGTGGACAGTGTGCCAATTTCTGTGAGCATTTTTCGTTTAAGCTAATTTTCTTTGTCTGAAGATTCAGACAGTGGCCAAATCTCTTCAGACTGTGGGCATTTTTTGTGTGAGTAACCAAGACAGCAACGTGTTTATTTAACCAATTAAGATTCTGTGCAATTATGTACGAGTATTTATATGAGCAATTAAATGGCCATTTTTTCTTATTAGCAACTGTTTAATTATTTTTTATACTATCAATTAGGTACTGGGTATTTTGAGTATCGGATCGTGAGTAAGATATGTGCATCTGTAAAATTTATCAAAAAACTTGTCTATTCTAACAATTCCTTTCATAAGAAAGTTTCTCGTAGTCCGGTTTGGTTATAATGCCTAACTGACAGCCTAGCAAATACACTAAACCCGTCTTGTTTGCCGAGCACTCAAAATCCAATGACAATACAGTAGCTGACGAGCGATAAACTCCCTCTCCCTTCGGTTTTACTGGAACCCTCGATTCCAAAACAAATACAGGGAATGTGTAATTACTTACCGGTAATGACATATTGTGTATAGAATAAACGATCTATTTATATTCAAGGATATTTATTTTCTTATATGCTAGTGTGATGGCATTTCTTATATAAATAAACAGATTTTTTTTCGATGTTTGATTATCTAAAAACTCCAAGGTGAGTTATGAAATCTGATGGAGATTATATTACCTAAGCAAAACTTTGTAATCATTGTAATGGTTAATGGTTATTAAATTGAAATTTAAGTTTGTCTTCATTTTTAAATCAAAATTTAAATATAGGTACTCTGCTAAGTTCACACCGGTGAAAGATTTAAAGAACGCTGTCAAAGTGTGTGACAGATCTAAAACTTCAAATTGACAGTTGACATTAATATTGTCATATTTCCACGATTTTGATTAAGAGAGCGGTGTAGGCAAACTAAATATATTTAACTAATCCAAATTTAATAAATATTGGAATGACAGATATTTATAACGAGATAGAATTTTGAGTTACCTACCACATTAGAGCTCTGAGTTAGAGCAAAAGTTGTCAATTTTTACTGTTAAAAATCCAAAGATTTAAAGAACGCTGTCAAAGTGTGTGACAGATTTAAAACTTCAAATTGACAGTTGACATTGATATTGTCATATTTCCACGATGTGATAAAGAGAGCGCTGTAGGCAAATTAAATATGTTTAACTAATCCAAATTTAATAAATATTGAAAAAACAGATATTTATAACGAGATAGAATTCTGAGTTACCACATTAGAGCTCTGAGTTAGAGCAGAAGTTGTCAATTTTTACTGTTAAAATTCCAAAGATTTAAAGAACGCTGTCAAAGTGTGTGACAGATTTAAAACTTCAAATTGACAGTTGACATTGATATTGTCATATTTCTATAAAATTGATAAAGAGAGCGCTGTAAGCAAACTAAATATATTTAACTAATCCAAATTTAATAAATATTAGAATGACAGATATTTATGACGAGATAGAATTCTGAGTTACCACATTAGAGCTCTGAGTTAGAGCAAAAGTTGTCAATTTTTACTGTTAAATTTCCAAAGATTTAAAGAACGCTGTCAAAGTGTGTGACAGATTTAAACCCTCAAATTGACAGTTGACATTAATATTGTCATATTTCCACGATTTTGATAAAGAGAGCGCTGTAAGCAAACTAAATATATTTAACTAATCCAAATTTAATAAATATTGGAATGACAGATATTTATAACGAGATAGAATTCTGAGTTACCAGATTAGAGCTCTGAGTTAGAGCAAAAGTTGTCAATTTTTACTGTTAAAATTCCAAAGATTTAAAGAACGCTGTCAAAGTGTGTGACAGATTTAAAACTTCAAATTGACAGTTGACATAGATATTGTCATATTTCCACAAATTTGATAAAGAGAGCGCTGTAAGCAAACTAAATATAAGTATTTAACTAATCCAAATGTAATAAATATTGGAATGACAGATATTTATACCTAACAAGATAGAATTCTGAGTTACCACATTAGAGCTCTGAGTTAGAGCAAAAGTTGTCAATTTTTACTGTTAAAATTCCAAAGATTTAAAGAACGCTGCCAAAGTGTGTGACAGATTTAAAACTTCAAATTGACAGTTGACATTGATATTGTCATATTTCCAGAAAATTGATAAAGAGAGCGCTGTAAGCAAACAAAATATATTTAACTAATCCAAATGTAATAAATATTGAAATGACGGATATTTATAACGAGATAGAATTCTGAGTTACCACATTAGAGCTCTGAGTTAGAGCAAAAGTTGTCAATTTTTACTGTTAAATTTCCAAAGATTTAAAGAACGCTGTCAAAGTGTGTGACAGATTTAAACCCTCAAATTGACAGTTGACATTAATATTGTCATATTTCCACGATTTTGATAAAGAGAGCGCTGTAAGCAAACTAAATATATTTAACTAATCCAAATTTAATAAATATTGGAATGACAGATATTTATAACGAGATAGAATTCTGAGTTACCAGATTAGAGCTCTGAGTTAGAGCAAAAGTTGTCAATTTTTACTGTTAAAATTCCAAAGATTTAAAGAACGCTGTCAAAGTGTGTGACAGATTTAAAACTTCAAATTGACAGTTGACATAGATATTGTCATATTTCCACAAATTTGATAAAGAGAGCGCTGTAAGCAAACTAAATATAAGTATTTAACTAATCCAAATGTAATAAATATTGGAATGACAGATATTTATACCTAACAAGATAGAATTCTGAGTTACCACATTAGAGCTCTGAGTTAGAGCAAAAGTTGTCAATTTTTACTGTTAAAATTCCAAAGATTTAAAGAACGCTGCCAAAGTGTGTGACAGATTTAAAACTTCAAATTGACAGTTGACATTGATATTGTCATATTTCCAGAAAATTGATAAAGAGAGCGCTGTAAGCAAACAAAATATATTTAACTAATCCAAATGTAATAAATATTGAAATGACGGATATTTATAACGAGATAGAATTCTGAGTTACCACATTAGAGCTCTGAGTTAGAGCAAAAGTTGTCAATTTTTACTGTTAAAATTCCAAAGATTTATAGAACGCTGTCAAATTGTGTGACAGATTTAAAACTTCAAATTGACAGTTGACATTGATATTGTCATATTTACTGTTAAAATTACAAAGATTTTAAGAACGCTGTCAAAGTGTGTGACAGATTTAAAACTTCAACTTGACAGTTGACATTGATATTGTCATATTTCTACGAATTTGATAAGGAGAGCGCTGTAAGCGAACTATAGTTGATTCAAATAGAAGTGTCATCAAGTAGTCTCTGGAAAATTCAAATTTGTAGTGGCAGCACCCACGTTTAGTGAAATTTGAATCGCAATATTAGCCAGCTTGTGATCAGATTGCTACTAATGTCAATATAAAACTATAAACATTTTGACACATCGCGATGACATATAATTCCCTAACTAAAGTTCTGTTTCCATTGAATCTAGTAATAAAGTTAATGATGATCTCACACGTACCCAGCCCACTTGATGACACTTCTATCTGAATCGACTATAAATATATTTAACTAATCCAAATTTAATAAATATTGGAATGACAGATATTTATAACGAGATAGAATTCTGAGTTACCACAAATGAGTATATAATATTCTCTTCAAATCTCATATCAATGGATATTCAATATAGTATATGATTCGCAGGATACAAAAAGCAAATATTTGTTTTGTAAATGTCCCTTACATCAATTTTAGAATACAGTTTGCAATAGAGGGGCACTCTTGTATAAACACTGAGGAAATGGCTTCCATTTCTATTAATAAAATAAAGGATGAGAGGTAGGGAGAGAAATGTAGGTATAAGGCAAAAAAAAAATATTTCAGCCAAATAGTAACATCAACCTTTATAATTAAGGTCTAGTCAATTTTTCCTAATTTAAAAACTAAACCTGTCACTTAAAAAAACATATGTGTCAATGTCAAACATGTGTTCACTACAAAAACATGACAAATTTAAATAAATCAGTTGACAGTTGACATTAATAATGTCATGTTTATAAAATAAAACTTGAAACCAGAGCGCGCTGATGCTAATACACATAATACCAACCTATTTTCTTTTGTAAACTCTAGTGTAGGTACCAATACGAATATTAGAGGTGTTAGGTATCTGAAATCCATCAAAATAGGTACATATTTACCCATATCATTCCATTAATGGGAGAGCAGGGAAACATTGTCAGATGTGTCTAGTTTTAATACGAACTAGCATCCCTCTGACACGTCGTTGGTTTCAAATTTCAAAGCGAAAGCCAAATATTCAATATAAAAGCCGAAACGTCGCCACGCAGCGTTGGCTGACAAGAATTCCACCGTAAAGTGGCTGCTATCGATTACATTCCGGATCCGACCACCAGACCACTTATTCTTAGGTACTTTTGGATGGATCATATCCTGATACAACGGAATGGGTCAATATGTAACATGACACTCGATAATGTAACATTGCCATTAAAAGTTTTCAATATTCCGTTCGTAGTTGTTTATTTGAAATTCTCTGTTTGAAGTAAAAAAGAATTTGGTAACAATGAAAAAATGACAGAAGTATCTTAATTGTGTCAAGTTCAAATAGAGTTTAAATTCACTTTTGACATATGACAGCTGTCATGTAATGACAGACATTACATGGAGCACATGAAGATACAGTATTAAGTCTATGTTAAATTTATATTTTACAGTATTTGAATTCTATAAGGAGGAAAAGGTCAATATCTACATTAAACCCCATAGATACTGTTCACGTTTCGGGAAACAAACTGCCATTAAAGTATTCTAAATTTAAAGTAAAGGCATATAGATTTTGACTTATCGTTGACATACATGACACGAATTGGTAACAATGAAAAAATGACAGAAGTGCCTATCTTAATCGTGTCAAGTTCAAATAGAGTTTAAATCATAGAGATATAAGATATAGAGCACGTGAGCCATAGGAACGCACACAAGTGAAAGCCAGCACGGAATAGAAAGAGAGAGAGCAACTAGTGCGTCTGGTTATATAGTTACTAGTTTTATAGACTCGCCTATTGCGCATGTGATTAGACAAAGATAAACCGACGCACTAGTTGTCCTCTCTCTTTCTATTTCGTGCTGGTCGTATCGGCTGGCTCCCGTGCTCTATATCTTATATCTCTATGGTTTAAATGCATTTTTGACATATGACAGCTGGTATGTAATGACAGACATGGAGCACATGAAGATGCAGTATTAAGTCTATGTTAAAATTATTTTATACAGTATTTGGATTCTATAAGGAGGGAAAGGTCAATATCCACATTAAACCCCATACCTACTGTTCACGTTTCGGGAAACAAACTGCCATTAAAGTATTTTGTATTCAAAGTAAAGGCATATAGATTTTGACTTATCGTTGACATACATGACACGAATTGGCCCATAACCGGATAGTAGTATGTACCTACAGTATAAAAATATTGTTACTTACTTGCAAATCTGGGATCCGCTGCTGAAGTTTGATACCAGCCAGAGGAATAATGAGGAGTTAAACCGAGATTTTCAGAAACTGGACAATATTGACCACCGCCGAATTGGCCCATAACCGGATAGCTACCGTTCATACTGCAGCCGCTACCGCCTGTTCCACTTATACCAGGAGAATTTATACTACTACCACTAGATGTCGATCTGAAAACAAGAAATATATCAGTAAGTAGGTACTCTACAGGAAATATTAGTTTGTTGTGGTATATAGGTAGGTACTACAATTAAAGTTTCACTACTCAACATAAAAGAAATTGGTTTATTCTACAAGCAGCTGATTGTGGCCATGGTAAAAAAAACTGTTAACATTTGACGGAATCTGTTCATAACATCTGACAGTTCTGTGATTCAAGTACTAAATTACAAATTTGGAACACTTGTATTCAAAACCAATAGTTTGAATAATTAGGTGAATAAACGTCTACACATAGTACCTAGGTACTGATTTGACTAATCGCTGTGAATGAAAGCCAAGTCAAAATTGTCAATGTTAATACTTAAAGATATCCACCTATATGACTGTAAAATTTGTGTTTTCTGGTAGTAAATTGTCGCTTAAAACCCACAATTTTATCAATTTTGTATGTAGGTATCCTAGATTAAATATTAAAGAGGAACTTGGTACAACTCCTTATCGTCAAATAAAGTTATAAATTCAGTGACACATGACGGATTAGTATTATGATCTGTCAATTTGATTTCTCTGTCACTGACTGTCAATTGTCAATCACTTGCTTTTCAGTTGTGTCATAAAACGCGACATTTTTGTTACAATTTATTACTATCAAGTGTCAACCAAGAGCCAGTAGTGTTTTGACTCTTAAGATTAAATGTTAAAGAGTAACTAAGTACAACTCGGCAAATGAAGTTCTGGGAGATACAAACAACTATGAAAACAGCAAAGATTGTTTTTTCCAAGTATGTGAAAATGCCAGAATCAAGAAAAATGTCACCAGAATGAAATGGATAAACACACAGACCGAAAGGGACTGGGAAGAATATAAAACAGCAAGAAATAATGCAAAAGCCACATATAAGAAAAAAACAAGATGGGCGCAATCACAATTTAAAGCAATTTTATAAAAGAATAAAATCATTTAATACTAAAGGAGCACCCAAAGTAAGTGGGATGAGAGATAAGGAAGGAAGAATTGGGCATGAACCTATAAAAATAGATGAAATATGGCAAGAACATTTCAACAGTAGGTACCCTGAATTAACAAAACAACTATGAAGATATAAATGAAGAAAGCTTGGAGGAGAATGTAGAGGAGAGGCAAGGGGAGTCTGAGGGAAGTATAAGATGTCCAAACGCGAAAGAAATACAAAAAGAAATAAATAGAGCAGCGGGAGAAGATACAATAGTAGCAGAACTAATAAAATATGGAGGTAAGCAGTTGCATGAACAAGTACAGAAAATAGTGAAACAAATATGGGACAAGGAAGAGATACCGGAAGAATGGACGAAAGGAATAATCACGCCAATACACAAAAAAGGAGACAAAGAGAAATGTTCTAATTACAGGGCTATTACACTACTTAATACAGCCTATAAGATCGTTGCCAATCTAGTAAATCATCAATTAAAAACGCATGCAGAGAATATGGTTTCCGTCCAGGAAGATCAAAGATAAACGCAATACACACAGTAGAACAAATAATACAGAAATACAGGGAATATAACAAGAACCTACACATAGCTTTTATCGACTTCAGAAGTGCTTTTGACTCTATAAATAGAACTAAAATGGGACGTGCATTAAAGGAGGTAAGAATCCCAAACAAACTGATAAAAATACAGCAAATGTGCCTACAGAAATCCAAAGCAAAAATAAAATTTCAGGAAACAATATCTCACAAAGTAACTAAGTATAAATAAAGCAAGGAGATCCAATCTTTCCCGCCCTCTTTAATCTAGTATTAGAACAAATCCTTAGAGAAGCAAAACTAAACGGAAAAAATATAATAATGAATGGAACACAAATGATTGCTTATGCGGATGATTTAACAGTTGTATCAGAGAAAAGAGAAGATTTAATAAAAGCTATAAACAATTTGGATATAGAAGCAAAAAAGGTGGGATTATTAATTAATGAAAGCAAAACCAAATATATGAAAGTGAACGGAAATGCTGGAAGGGGACTAATAATAACGGGAATAATAAATATAAATTTGAAGAAGTTAACAAGTTCAACTATTTAGGAGTACCTACCTAACAATAGGAAAAAGCAGCAAAGGCAGAATACAGGAGAGAATCCAGAAGGGTATGCAAGCTTTTGGAAGGAATAAACAACTACACAGATCGAAAAACGTTAGCAGAAAAACAAAAATCAAAATGTTCAAGACATTGATTAGACCAGTTATCACCTATGCAATGGAAACCACGACGCTAACAAAAAAAGATGAAGAAGACCTAAGAAATAACCAAGTGATGGGGAAATAATAAGAATAAAGACTAACAAAGAAGTTGAACAAGAAATGGGAGGAGAGAACATAGCAAGATACATAAAAGCAAGGCGACTAGAATGATGGGCGGGCCACATAATGAGAAGAACACCTACAGAAATGATAAAAAAAATCACGAATTGGACACCGCTAGGACCAAGAAGAAGAGGAAGACCTAGGTTAAGATGGCTGAACCAGATAGAGAAAGACGTAAAAGTAATAAAAATAAGACTGGAAGACGAAATGAAAAAACAGAAAAGATTGGAAAAAGATAATCAACGCCGCAAAAACACATGCAGACCTATAAAGAAATAGAAAACGGGAATAATCCACCTGGAAAATCGGATTACGATATGCTTCATCATTGCCATTATCCATTAGGATTGAACAGCAGTGATGATGATGATGATGAAGTACAACTCCTTAGCGTCAGATGAAGTTATAAATTTAGTGATGTATGATCGGTATTATAATCCGTCATTTTGATTTCCCTGTCACTGGCTGTCAATTGTCAATCACTCGCTTTTTAGGTGTGTCATAAAACGCGACATTTTTGTTACACTTTATTACTTTCAAGTATCAACCAAGAGCCACTAGTGTTTTGGCTCTTTAGATTAAATGTTAAAGAGTATAGTTTCGTTAAAAGTTTATTTTTGTTTTTTTTGCATTCACACTTTATGCCGACAAAAGATTTCCTTTGGCGGCATTTTTTGTCGGCATGAATCCTTTATCGGCATTTTTTTGTCGCATAAAGTGTGAATGAAAAAAAAAGCAAAAATGATCTTTGAACGAAACTATAACTAGGTAGGTACAAGTCCTTAGCGTAAAATGAAGTTATAAGCGCTACTGGTGTTTTGGTTCTTATCAATCATATTATCTTTTCTTCTAATTATACTTATACATACTAAATGGATAAAGTTACCTATAAGGCGATGGAGAATTAGTAGCCAATTCCAATTTTCGATAAGATTCTTCGATGGGACTTAAAATATCCGTAACACTGAAAGGTGTCGAATGATGAAGTTGTTGTAAATGACTAAGTACTTGGGGTCCTTGATGGTGCTTGGGGCTCAAGCTCATAGCCAACTCGACGCCATTGAGCTCAGGCAATAAGCCGTGGAGGTCACCTCTGTCGGGAACTACGGGGCCGTCCCCGTAGCTTCCACCTGTCAAAAAAAAATACTGTAAAGTATTTTACCTCAAAAATATACCAAAAGAAAAGTAAACGGTACGATCAGTAGGTATATCAAATAACAGAATAGGTAGAAAGAAGAAGACTATATGATATAAAATAAAGTGGATAAAATCACAGACAGAGCCACTTTAAGAAAAATAAAGTTACAGAAATAACTACAGAAATTCACATTTAACAACCTCAACAAACAAAACAAATACATTTAATATTTAATAAAAATTGTGGACAAAATCACAAATACAATTTTTCAATAAGTTACAAATTAGATAGGTACTGTATAGTTTCCATTGTTGTTTTTATCGAGTGGTTATTTTTGTACCGATTAAAGATGTTTTTCTTTATAGAAGCTAAGTATATCTGTGGTTTTATCCATGTGATTTTAACGAATGTTGTTACGCCCTGTGGATTTATCCATTGTTGTGTAGAACAGTAGCTAAATTTGTGGTTTTATCTACATTTTTAGATACTATCCATATTTTATCTTTGTTTTATTCGCTTAATGGCTTTTCTATATAGTTAAACCATGTTTCCTGTCGTTTTATCCACATGATCGTATCCGGAATTTTAGCTATAAAGAATGTTATAGATTATTGGCTCTTTGTATGTTTTTTTATCAATTTTTATACAAAATTACTTGAATCTTGGTTTCCATTCTTGTTTTTATTGAATATTGGTCGTTTCTGTAACGATTAATAATGTTTTTCTCCATTGAAACTTTATCTGTGGTTTTATCCACGTGTTGTTATCGAAAGTTAGTCGCGCCCTGTGATTTTATCCATTATTATGTATAATAGTAGCTATGCCTGTGGTTTTATTTACATTTTTTAGATAGTATCTAGATTTTATCTTTATTTTATTCGCTTATTGGCTTTTCTTTATAGTTAAACCATGTTTCCTGTGGTTTTATCCACATTATCGTATCCGGAATTTTAGCTATAAAGAATGTTATAGATTATTGGCTCTTTGTATGTTTTTTTATCAATTTTTATACAAAATTATTTGAATCTTGGTTTCCATTCTTGTTTTTATTGAATATTGGTCGTTTCAGTTACGATTAACGATGTTTTTCTTCATTGAAACTTTATCTGTGGTTTTATCCACGTGTTGTTATCGAAGGTTAGTCGCGCCCTGTGATTTTATCCATGGTTATGTGGAATAGTAGCTATGCCTGTGGTTTTATTTACATTTTTTAGATACTATCTAGATTTTATCTTTATTTTATTCGCTTATTGGCTTTTCTATATAGTTAAACCATGTTTCCTGTGGTTTTATCCACATTATCGTAACCGGAATTTTAGCTATAAAGAATGTTATAGATTATTGGCTCTTTGTATGTTTTTTTATCAATTTTTATACAAAATTATTTGAATCTTGGTTTCCATTCTTGTTTTTATTGAATATTGGTCGTTTCTGTAACGATTAACGATGTTTTTCTTCATTGAAACTTTATCTGTGGTTTTATCCACGTGTTGTTATCGAAGGTTAGTCGCGCCCTGTGATTTTATCCATGGTTATGTGGAATAGTAGCTATGCCTGTGGTTTTATTTACATTTTTTAGATACTATCTAGATTTTATCTTTATTTTATTCGCTTATTGGCTTTTCTATAAAGTTAAACCATGTTTCCTGTGGTTTTATCCACATTATCGTATCCGGAATTTTAGCTATAAGGAATGTTATAGATTGTTGGCTCTTTGTATATTTTTTTATCAATTTTTATACAAAATTATTTGAATCTTGGTTTCCATTCTTGTTTTTATTGAATATTGGTCGTTTCTGTAACGATTAACGATGTTTTTCTTCATTGAAACTTTATCTGTGGTTTTATCCACGTGTTGTTATCGAAGGTTAGTCGCGCCCTGTGATTTTATCCATTGTTATGTGGAATAGTAGCTATGCCTATGGTTTTATTTAAATTTTTTAGATACTATTGGTTGTGTCCATAATTTTATCTTTGTTTTAATCGATTATTGGATGTTCTATATTAGTTAAAAGATGTTTCCTGCGGTTTTATCCACATTATCTTATCCAGAATTTTAGCTACAATGAATTTTATATACTAATTATCCAATTAATATTGGTCGTTTCTGTAACAATTAACGATGTTTTTCTTCATTGAAACTTTATCTACGTTGAGTCCGTGGTTCTATACCCGTGCGTCATCATTTAAAGCATACGAAGTAAGTCAGAAATTGCGACTTAATAACATGCGGTAGCTGTTTTGTCTTTAGTTTCATGCGTGAAAGACAATGACGCTAGATTAAAAGTATGTGTTTTATCTCGCCAGGTATTAGTGACGCACGGGTAAAGAACCACGGACCCAACTGTATGGTTTTATCCATGTGTTCTTTACGAATGTTAGTCGCGCTCTGTGGTTTTATCCATTATAATGTAGAATAGTAGCTATGCCCACCGGTAGTATTTAGTTAATGTTTATAAAACCCTATAGGTACACAACTAATATCTTACATAACAATAAATAAAACCACATGACGCGATAACATTCGATAAAATCACATGGATAAAACCACAGATATGGCTTTAATAAAGAAAAACATCGTAACTCTATAAAATTCATTATAGCTTAAACTCCAGATGGTGTAATGTGGATAAAACAATAGGAAAAACTTCAACACGACAAATAGAGTTACATTAGATGGAAAATTTGGTATGAAAATTGATAATAAAATCAAACAAATATAGCTAAAACTCCTGGATAAGATAGTATGGATAAAACCTACGGCAAATCTACGGAGACCGCGTTGATACAATTGACTGACGAAATCCAATACGCTCTAAACACAAAAGAAACCGTGGTATGTGCCTTTCTAGACATAGAGGGGGCTTTTGACAATACTCCACACGAGGCTGTCAAAAGATCACTCAGTGATAGAGGAGTAGATAGAACGACTTCCACCTGGTTGTCGCAATTACTGTCTACAAGAATCGCAGAAATGAAGGTAGGCCAAGACACTATCTCCATCAATACGACCAGAGGTTGTCCGCAAGGGGGAGTTGCATCCCCACTTATGTGGAGCCTCACCGTAGACAGCTTACTCTGGCAATTGACCGAATTAGGTATACCTTGCCAGGGTTACTCTGATGACGTAGTTATCCTCGCAAGAGGGAAATATGAAAACGTCCTCTGCGACATAGTGCAAAGAGGACTGAACACAGCAAAGCAGTGGTGTGATTCAGTGGGACTTAATATCAACCCCACCAAGACCACGTTAGTAGCCTTTACAAGGAAAAAGAAACCTAAACTAAAAACTATAAAAATAGGTGAAAATACCGTTGAGTGGAAGACAGAGGTCAAATATCTAGGGCTAATCCTAGATAATAAGTTACTCTGGAACAAACACGAAAACGAAATAATACACAAAGCTACAAAAGCCCTTATGGTGTGCAGAAACATTGCTGGGAAAAATTGGGGCTGTAACCCAAAGACATTGCAATGGATGTAGGTACACAGCAATAGTGAGACCTATCATTACATATGGGGCAGTAGCTTGGGGCACGAGAGCTAATCTGATCATTACGAGGACAAACCTTTCAAAGATTCAGAGACTAGCCTGTGCATGTATCACTGGAGCAATGAGAACATGTCCCACTGCTGCAATGGAAGTAATACTAAATCTCTCGCCACTGCATATTCAAGTAGAAAATGCTAGGAAGAAAACAATATATAGAATGATCAAAGAAGGAATAATCAAGGAAAAACCTCAATCACTTCAACTTGATCAAACTTGGGAAATGCCCCAAGATGACATGCCAAAGAAATTTAACTTTGTAAGAAAATTTACCACTAAACTGGGAAGCAAATCTGAATGGGACGAAAACACCATATTGGGGCTAAGCCAAAACGCCATAAAATGGTACACGGACGGCTCCAAGACAGATAAAGGAACAGAAGCAGGGGTGTTTGGACCTAGAACCAAATACTCAGAAAGCTTGGGTACGTACCCAAGCATCTTTCAAGCGGCAATTCGTGCCATCGAAAGATGTATAGAATTTAACATTGAATGGAACTATCGTAGACAGAAGATTGTAATAATGTCAGATAGTCAAGCAGCCATCAAAGCTCTGAACTCAGATACAATCAATTCAAAGATGGTCTGGGAATGCCTGGGCAAATTAAATGAACTAGGACAGAATAACACTGTTACCCTCCTATGGGTTCCAGGACACGTAGGAATAGAAGGAAATGAAACAGCAGACAAGCTGGCAAAAAAAGGAGCTGAAACCCCATACCTGGGACCAGAACCATCCTGTGGGATCAGCAGTAGTACAATCTTAGAAAAACTAAAGAAAAAAATGGATAGCGAAAAATCCAAGTACTGAAATGATCTAGAAGGACTAAGACAATCGAAGACGCTCCTGGGAAACTATAACCAGAAGAGATCTCACAGCTGTCTTAACCTGAGTAAGAAAAACCTCCGAATTATAACAGGAATACTAACCGGTCACTGTCGATTAAGAGGACATATGAAGAAACTAGAATTAGTAGATGAAGCAAACTGCAGATTCTGTGAGGTAGAGGATGAAACCTCAATACATATACTTTCAGAATGCATGGCATTAAGTAATTCTAGGGTCAAATACCTAGGGTCATACGAAATAGAAAGGGAAGAACTACCTAATTTAAAACCCAATGATATCCTAAACTTTCTAAGGAAGATAGGACTAGAACAGCTGCTATAAGTCTGAGGAATAATCAGAAATATAGCAAGAAAAGGGGGACACAATAGATCTTATAGGTCGCAGGTGTATCTGTAACCCCTAATACCATACATACACATACATAGCTAAAACTCCTGGATAAGATAGTATGGATAAAACCAAGAGATATAAAAGAAAAATAAAGATAAATTGCACAGAAACAAGTACCTAATATGTAATAAAAAACAAGAATAAAAACAAAAAACAACTAAGTTTAAATACCTTAATAAAATGTGGACAAAACCAACATTCAACTGTCACTAAGTAATTAAGGGACACTAATAATATTCGATAAGAACACTTGGATAAAACCACGGAACACTTCTGGTATCTGATTCAGATTACGTGGATAAAACCACAAGTGATAGTTTCAATAAATAACATCGTTTGACAGCACAGAAAAAGACAGTATTCGATAATACTTATTTAATATTCGATAAGAACACTTGGATAAAACCATGGAACACTACTGATATCCGATTAAGATTACGTGGATAAAACCACAGATGATAGTTTCAATAAAAAAACATCGTGTGGCAGCACAGAAAAAGTCAGTAAACAATAAGAACACTTGGATAAAACCACGGAACACTTTTGATATCCGATTAAGATTACGTGGATAAAACCACAGATGATAGTTTCAACAAAAAAACATCGTTTGACAGTACAGAAAAAGACTGTATCGATAATAATATTCGATAAGAACACTTGGATAAAACCACGGAACACTTCTGATACCCGACTAAGAATACGTGGATAAAACCACAGATGATAGTTTTAATAAAAAAACATCGTTTGACAGCACAGAAAAAGACAGAATTCGATAATAATATTCAATAAGAACACTTGGATACAACCACGAAACACTTCTGATATCCGATTAAGATCACGTGGATAAAACCACAGATGATAGTTTCAATAAAAAACATCTTTTGACAGAACAGAAAAAGACAGTATCGATAATAATATTCGATAAGAACACTTGGATAAAACCACGGAACACTTCTGTTATCCGAATAAGAATACGTGGATAAAACCACATATGATAGTTTTAATAAAAAAGAAATCGTTTGACAGCACAGAAAAAGACAGTAATCGATAATAATATTCGATAAGAACACTTGGATAAAACCACGGAACACTTCGGATATCCGATTAAGAATACGTGGATAAAACCACAGATCACAGATGACTGTTTCAATAAAAAAACATCGTTTGACAGCACAGAAGAAGACAGTAATCGTTGATAATATTCGGTAAGAACACTTGGATAAAACCACGGAACACTTTTGGTGTCTGATTCATATTACGTGGATAAAACCACAAGTGATAGTTTCAATAAATAACATCGTTTGACAGCACAGAAAAAGACAGTATTCGATAATATTTAATATTCGATAAGAACACTTGGATAAAACCACGGAGCACTTCTGATATCCGATTAAGATTACGTGGATAAAACCACAGATGATAGTTTCAATAAAAAAAAACATCGTGTGACAGCACAGCAAAGGTCAGTAATCAATAAGAACACTTGGATAAAACCACGGAGCACTTCTGATATCCGATTAAGATTACGTGGATAAAACCACAGATGATAGTTTCAACAAAAAAACATCGTTTGATAGTACAGTAAAAGACAATATCGATAATAATATTCAATAAAAACACTTGGATAAAACCACGGAACACTTCTGATATCCGATTAAGAATAAGTGGATAAAACCACAGATGATGGTTTAAATAAAAAAACATCGTTTGAGAGCACAGAAGAAGACAGTAATCGTTGATAATATTCGGTAAGAACATTTGGATAAAACCACGAAACTTCTGATATCCGATTAAGAATACGTGGATAAAACCACAGATCATAGTTTCAATAAAAAACATCTTTTGACAGAACAGAAAAAGACAGTATCGATAATAATATTCGATAAGAACACTTGGATAAAACCACGGAACACTTCTGTTATCCGAATAAGAATACGTGGATAAAACCACGCAGATGATAGTTTTAATAAAAAAGAAATTGTTTGACAGCACAGAAAAAGACAGTAATCGATAATAATATTCGATAAGAACACTTGGATAAAACCACGGAACACTTCGGATATCCGATTAAGAATACGTGGATAAAACCACAGATGATCGTTTCAATAAAAAACATCGTTTGACAGCACAGAAAAAGACAGTAATCAATAATAATATTCCATAAGAACACTTGAATGAAAGAACGAAACACTTCTGATATCCGATTAAGAATACGTGGATAAAACCACAGATCACAGATGACTGTTTCAATAAAAAAGCATCGTTTGACAGCACAGAAGAAGACAGTAATCGTTGATAATATTCGGTAAGAACACTTGGATAAAACCACGGAACACTTCTGGTGTCTGATTCAGATTACGTGGATAAAACCACAAGTGATAGTTTCAATAAATAACATCGTTTGACAGCACAGAAAAAGACTATATCGATAATAATATTCGATAAGAACACTTGGATAAAACCACGGAACACTTCTTTTATCCGATTAAGAATACGTGGATAAAACCACAGATGATCGTTTCAATAAAAAAAAACATCGTTTCACAGCACAGAAAAAGACAGTGATCAATAATAATATTCGATAAGAACACTTGGATAAAACCACGGAACACTTCTGATACCCGACTAAGAATACGTGGATAAAACCACGGAACACTTCTGGTATCTGATTCAGATTACGTGGATAAAACCACAGGTGATAGTTTCAATAAATAACATCGTTTGACAGCACAGAAACAGACAATATTCGATAAGAACACATGGATAAAACCATGGAACACTTCTGATATCCGATTAAGATTACGTGGATAAAATCACAGATGATAGTTTTAATAAAAAAACATCGTTTGACAGTACAGAAAAAGGCAGTAATCAATAAGAACACTTGAAGAAAACAACGGAACACTTCTGACATCCGATTAAGAATACGTGGATAAAGCCACATATGATATAGTTTCAGTAAAAAAACATCGTGTGACAGCACAGAAAAAGTCAGTAAACAATAAGAACACTTGGATAAAACCACGGAATACTTCTGATATCTGATTAAGATTACGTGGATAAAACCACAGGTGATAGTTTTAACAAAAAAACATCGTTTGACAGTACAGAAAAAGACAGTATCGATAATAATATTCGATAAGAACAGTTGGATAAAACCACGGAACACATCTGATATCCGAATAAGATTACGTGGATAAAACCACAGATGATAGTTTTAATAAAAAAACATCGTTTGACAGCACAGAAAAAGACAGTAAGAACACTTGGGAAAAACCACGGAACACTTCTGACATTTGATTAAGAATACGTGGATAAAGCCACAGATAATAGTTTCAATAAAAAAAGATCGTGTGACAGCACAGAAAAATCAGTAATCAATACGAACACTTGGAGAAAACCACGGAACACTTCTGACATCCGATTAGAAATACGTGGATAAAACCACAGATGATAATTTCAATAAAAAACATCGGTTGACAGCACAGAACAAGACAATAATCAATAATAATATTCGATAAAAACACTTGGATAAATGCACGGAACACTTCTGATATCCGATTAAGAATACGTGGATAAAACCACAGATCATAGATGACTGTTTCAATAAAAAAAACATCGTTTGACAGCACAGAAGAAGACAGTAATCGTTGATAATATTCGGTAAGAACACTTGGATAAAATCACGGAACACTTCTGACATCCGATTAAGAATACGTGGATAAAGCCACTGATGATAGTTTCAATAAAAAAAACATCGTGTGACAGCACAGAAAAAGTCAGTAATCAATAATAACACTTGGATAAAACCACGGAACACTTCTGATATCCGATTAAGATTCCGTGGATAAAACCACAGATGATAGTTTCAACAAAAAAACATCGTTTGACAGTACAGAAAAAGAATGTATCGATAATAATATTCGATAAGAACACTTGGATAAAACCACGGAACACTTCTGATATCCAAATAAGAATACGTGGATAAAACCACAGGTGATAGTTTCAATAAATAACATCGTTTGACAGCACAGAAAAAGACAGTATTCGATAATAGGTATTTAATATTCGATAAGAACACTTGGATAAAACCATGGAACACTTCTGATATCCGATTAAGATTACGTATGGATAAAACCACAGATGATAGTTTCAATAAAAAAAATTCGAAAAGAGGTTGACCTTAAAGACCATCCTTGCAACTTCCCGCTAGTTCTACCGCAAAGCTATATAGTAACATGACGTATTTTAACGTTTTTGACTTTTTTTGAAATGTTTAAAAAGCCATAACTTTTTAACGCGTTATTAAATTTTGATGTTCAAGATGGCATTTGACGCAGTTTTTTGAGACCTAAAAATGTTACTGGAAGTGCAAAATCGATTAGTAAAAAAACCTGTAAGTTATTGAAAAAAAAACACTTTTTTTGAAATTTTTCGACAACGATATCTCACGAACGAATCAACCGATTTTAATTTGCAGAACGGCATTCGACGTGGCTTTTTAAGCTTGAGAGCTGATTAGGTTATGAAATTGATCGATGCAATAGCCAAAAAGATATGCCCAAAAAACTTCATTTTTACCAATTGTTTTTTTCGGTTATTTTAAAATTTCTCGAAATCTACCGGCTCGAATCGGTTCAAACTTACAGGGAATCTAAGTTAGATGGAACTCTTTGGAATGCTTTTTATTTCATTCCGATCGGTCAAGCGGTTCAAAAGTTATAAGAGATTTACATACATCCACACACACACACACACATCCACACGTACATACAGACATACAGACACCCTCGTAAAAATAGTCAGGGGAGGTTCCTAAGACCTCAAAACGTTGAGATCCGATGAAAACTCGATTTTCGAAAAACGGGATGAAACCAATAACTTCCCGATTTTAAAAAAATTTTTAATTTTTTTTAGCGGGAAGTTAAAAACATCGTTTAACAGCACAAAAGAAGACAGTGATCAATAATAATATTCGATAAGAACACTTGGATAAAACCACGGAACACTTCTGATATCCGATTAAAAATACGTGGATAAAACCACAGATGATAGTTTCAATAAAAAAATATCGTTTGACAGCACATAAAAAGTCAGTAAACAATAAAAACACTTGGATAAAACCACGGAACACTTCTGATAGGTACCCAACTAAGAATACGTGGATAAAACCACAGATCACAGATGACTCTTTCAATAAAAAAAACATCGTTTAACAGCACAACAGAAGACAGTGATCAATAATAATATTCGATAAGAACACTTGGATAAAACCACGGAACACTTCTGATATCCGATTAAAAATAGGTACGTGGATAAAACCACAGATGATAGTTTCAATAAAAAAATATCGTTTGACAGCACAGAAAAAGTCAGTAAACAATAAAAACACTTGGATAAAACCACGGAACACTTCTGATAGGTACCCAACTAAGAATACGTGGATAAAACCACAGATCACAGATGACTCTTTCAATAAAAAAAACATCGTTTAACAGCACAAAAGAAGACAGTGATCAATAATAATATTCGATAAGAACACTTGGATAAAACCACGCAACACTTCTGATATCCGATTAAGAATACGTGGATAAAACCACAGATGATAGTTTCAATAAAAAAATATCGTTTGACAGCACAGAAAAAGTCAGTAAACAATAAAAACACTTGGATAAAACCACGGAACACTTCTGATACCCAACTAAGAATACGTGGATAAAACCACAGATCACAGATGACTCTTTCAATAAAAAAACATCGATTGACAGCACAGAAGAAGACAGTAATCGTTGATAATATTCGGTAAGAACATTTGGATAAAACCACGGAGCACTTCTGATATCCGATTAAGAATACGTGGATAAAACCACAGATGATAGTTTCAGTAAAAAAATATAATTTGACAGGATAGAAAGAGACAATAAACGATAAAAACAAAGATAAAATTATAGACACAACCGGTAGTATATATAATAAATAATGATAAAACCACATAGGTGTGCAGCTTATATTCTACATAACAATCGATAAAAGCACAGGGCGCGAATAACATTCAATAAGATCACATGGATAAAAGCACAGATATAGAAACTATCTCATAAAAAAAATTTACAGTTAAACTGTAAGTATACAACAACGATAAAATCAGATATAGGTAGGTACCTACACAACCATTATGGCAAAAAATGTGGATGAAACCACATTATTGACATTATCTACTAATATCTTACAAAATTCGTAAATGATAAAACACCGGAGCACTACAGACATTTGATAGGATAATGTGGATAAAATTACAAAACAAACACAATAAGAAAAATCAATTTACTATTTAGAATTTAGAAACAACTAATATTGAAGAGTAAATTAACCAATATTGATAAAATTTTCAATATTTTTTTGTGTTTCTCTCTAGTTATGCTTCTTCTTTACCAAAATTTGGTATCTTAGTATTATTAGATTGTGTGATAAAATAGGATTCTAACGTATCTAGGTACTTAGAATCCATACAGTGCAAAATTTAACAAATAGAGTCAATAACAAATTTATTACTTAAATTTCCAAATTGTTGACTTGTTGGATCTTGTTGGTTTAGATTTTGCAACATCGAGGATTTTGTTGGTTTTTGGTTTAAAGACATTAGATTTTTGCAAAAACAGAAACTAACCTGCCGACATGGACTCCAGGACCACCAAGTAGACAAGGCGTCTCCACCAGAGTCAATTCATGTAAAAAAAAACTGTAGTTAGCCGCACAAACCGACCGATCCGCACTTCTCAAAAACCTCCACAACCAACCGACGCGTTCTTGAAAAGAAAGCCCTCTCAAAGCGATAACCGAATCCAATAAACAAACTGTCTAACTATATAAATAAATCAGTGATCGGGCTATAGCACTCTTGATGTAAGACTCTTTAACTCGAAGTGTGCTTAACTCGCCTAAGCGTACTCTTAGAGTGTCCTCCAAGTGTACATGGCTCTTGTGCGGCGGCCAGGGTGCACGAACCCACTCGAGGCGGCATTCGGGCGGTATTTTCGCCGTTTCCACCAATACCAGTTCTTTGAGGCGGAGTTTTATCGCAATCAAATATTATACTAACGAAATCTTTACATAAGAATCAAATAAAATTTAGGGGGCTGCCCTTCGTTTTGTACCTTCGACATACTGAATCTCTGCAAGACCTATCCACCTATTGTGAAAGCCCTCGAAGAACATGAGGGCTGTTCTCAGTTCTGATATTGTATTTATATAGTTTTATTGGGCATATTGATTTGAGGTTCTAGAGAGAACAGTTTTTCGAGTGCCATGAATTTCATTTTTTAATGTTTTGTTTGTTGAGTACTTTTAAATTATAATTGTAATGAAGCTCTTGTTTTGTGCACTACATTTTCAATGATTTTATTGTTTAAATTGAAAAATTAACCCAAATACGGAATAAATATGATTTAATGCTTTTTGGTTTAATAATTCAAGTGTAGCCAATTAGACGAATTGACTTTTTACCCATTTATGTAGAAATTTACGTATTACTTATACGTACCACGTCCCAGTCAATTTCCCTCACTATTTAGAATTTTATATTAAATATTACCTATGTTTGTTGAATATTTTTATATTCAAAATAATGAATTAAAGAATATACCTATTGAATATTTAATTAAAATATCTGTTATTATTTAAATTCTGACAATATTTTTAATTTGACATTATTAAAGATCTATTATTATTCAATATCTATCTGTCATTATTCAATGTAGGTATGAAGGTATGTCATTATTCAAAATCTGTCTTTATTTAAGATCTGTCATTATTAAAGAACTGCCATTATTCAATATCTGTCATAATTTAAAATTCATCAAATTTAAAATTTGTAATAATACCGAATTTGTCATTTTCCAAATAGGTAGGTAGGTAAGTAGGGTAGAGGGGGGCAGGTTCGGACACGGGGTACCTCCGGACATTTCATATTTACCGCTTCCCGGTTGTTCTAGATATCTGTAATTATACAATGTGGCAGCAATAGTAGTTTTAACGCAGTGTACTAAACGACGCGCTTCCAAACGGCCGATTTTGACAAAAAAGTGTTTTTGTTTTTAAGTAGGTACCATTAAAAGTAAGTAGGTATTTTACACATGACTCCTAAGGTGCTCAACTATTTGGGGTCATTATATTTATTTTTTTAAGACATGCATGTGATAAAGTAAACATTTGTACACAACATAACCTATATTTTAACCAGCAAAAACGTTCAGAAATAAAGGTTAAGTTGTTGAAAAAAATTATCTTGACTGAGGGGTAGATCCGGACACTTTGATCGAGGCACATTCGGACACTGTCCGGAACTGCCTCAAGTATAAACAGAAATTAAATTTTTATTGTTTTTTTTTTGCCTAATGGCAATATTTTATTACAGAATGGTCAGAACTTACATAAGGAAAAAGCAGATGCCAGACGTGTCCGAAGAGACAATAAAAACTGCTCTTAAGGATGTTTTGTCTAAAAATATGTCATTACGGCAGGCCGCTGCTCGATTTGGCATTAAAAAATCTACACTCTACGATAGGCTTTTGAAAGCTAGAAATATGGACGAAAACTCCGATTCCGAGACCGAAATGAACGACAATAAATTAAATAAGTCCGGATTGTCCAAATATGCGACCCGCCAAGTGTTTTCGGCAACAGAGGAGTTTGAACTTGAAATATACTTATATAAGCAATCGTCCCAAATTTTGCATGGGTTGACTTATATTGCTACTCGTAAATGGGCTTATGAATATGCAGTTAAACTAAACAAAAAGTTTCCTGAAAAATGGCATGAGAAACGACAGGCGGGCATTGAATGGATGAAATGTTTTATGAAACGGCATCCAAGACTTTCCCTTAGGAAGCCTGAAAACACAAGCTTTGGCAGAGCATCAGCTTTCAATAAACACAATGTGGACACCTTTTTTAATAACTACGCCGATGTGTTCAAGAAATATAAATTTAACCCAAGTCGTATTTGGAATACTGATGAGACTGGCATTTCCACTGTGTTACAAGCACCAAAAGTTATCGCTGAAACCGGAAAAAGAGTTGTGGGTCAATGTGTCTCTGCATAAAGAGGCACCCTAGTCACTTTCTGCGGTGTTATTTCTGCAACCGGTTCTGCACTTCCTCCTATGTTTATATATCCTCGAGTAAGAATGAAGGACCATTTTTTGCATGGCTCTGTACCTGGATCTATAGGTTACCTACGGTACAAAATCAGGGTGGATGACCGCACCAAATATCGTTAAACTTTTGGAACATATAAAAAAATATACGCATAGTTCCCCAACAGACCCTATCTTGCTGTTAATGGACAACCACGAAACACGCATGTATCAGTGGATGCTATCAACTACGCCCGTAACAACGGGATCGTTTTGCTGTCATTCCCACCCCACTGCACGCATAAAATGCAACCTCTTGATAAAGCTGTTTATGGACCGTTCAAGCAAAAACTGAAAAAATATTTTAATGATTATATATTAAGCAATCCGGAAAAGCCCATAACAATTTATGAAATTGCCAGACTAACAACTGAACCGTTCTTGCAATCTTTCACGCCAAAAAATATCATTAGCAGTTTCGCAAGCACTGGATTGTGGCCCATAAATCGGCTCATTTTTACTGAAGAAGACTTTTCTGGAGCATATGTGACAGACAGACCAATGTCCGATCACCAAGAAAACGAAGCGACTGATTTAAACATCAGTTCTAATCTAGACTTGGATTCCACAAAACATAATGATTTAACACCTGAATTAAGTCAGCCTTCTACATCTAGAGTGTCAAAGCATTTCCTAGTCACTGATGGCGATGATCGAGTAATCGCAGAGGCTCATACTACTTTTGACGTAACGGCGATGGCGCAATCGCTTTTAAAAGAAATTGTCGATGCTGCCACTAAACCTTCCGCCAACATAATTTCCGTGGTAATTATAAAGCCTGCAGACATTAAGCCATTTCCGAAAGCAGGTGACAGGAAAACCAATAGAAAGTCTCGGCTAGGCAAATCAAGGATTTACACAACATCATCTGAAAAGAAGAGAGTCGAAGAATTAGAGCAGACTAGGCGAATGAGAGCCAACACAAAAGGAATCAAGAGGAAGGTGCCATTAGAAATGGAGATTCCTGGATCCAAAAAAATTGTAAAGGGTGCAATCAAGAAAATCGAAGTCTCGTAGAAAGACCAAACATTTCACTGACAGTTCATCTTCTGATTCGGATGGAGAGGAACTGAAACCCATGACCAGAAAAAACAAATTTATTTAAATTTTGTCAGAATTAAAAATTAGTGAATATTTTAACATAATAGGTATTCAAAATCTATCATTATCCAAGATCTAACATTATTCAAAATATTTCATTTTTCATTATCTGTACTGAAGATCTGTCATTATTCAAGATCTGTCATAATTCAAGGTACCTACCTATAGGTATCGTTATTGAAGATATGTCATTATTGAAGATCTGTCATTTTTCAAGATCTGTCGGTATTGAAGATCTATAAGTACCTATTGAGAAGATTATAGAAGATCTGTCATTATTTAAGATGTCATTATTCAAGATCTGTTATTATTTAAAATCTGTCATTATCTGCCCTTATTTAAAATATGTCAGTATTGAATATCATCATTTTTTAATATCTGTCAGTACCTATACTGTAGAAGATCTCTCATTATTCAAGATCTGTCATTACTTAAGATCTATCATTGTTTAAGGTCTGCCATTATTTAAAGTGTGCCATTATTCAGTATCTGTCATGATTTAAGATCTGACATTATTGAAGTCTGTCATTTTCAAGATTTATCTGTATTGAAGATCTATCAATATAGAAGATCTGTCATTATTAAAGATCTGTCATTATTAAAGATCTGTCATTATTAAAGATCTGTCATTACTAAAGATCTGTCATTATTTAAGATTTGTCATTATTTAAGATCTGTCATTTTTCAAGATCCTTCAGTATTGAAGATCCAACAGTATTGAAGATCTGTAATAATTCAAGATCTGTCATTATTTAAGATCTCTCATTATTCAAGATCTGTCATTATTTACGATCTATCATTATTAACATTATTAAAGATCTGTCATTATTCAATATCTTTCATTACCCAAGAATAGACATTATTTAAGATTGGTCATTTTTCAAGATCTGTCAGTACTGAAGATCTATCAGTACTGACGATCAGTCATTATTAAAGATCAGTCATTACCTATGCAAGATCTGTCATATTGAATATTTGTAATTAGGTAGGTATTTCAAATTTGTAGGTAACTATTCAAATTTTGTGAATACTAAAATCATGTGTCATTATTCATTATTCATTATGTAGATATGATTTTTCAAAATTTATTAATACTTAATAAATCAGAAATAAATTTGCAATCAATTCTGATTTTACAACAGAACAGTGATGATTAATTTATTTTTAGTTAAATCCTAAAACACGTATACGTGCGCAAATATGTATACCTACCTACAATAATAAACCATCCGGTAACAGTCTTATGCGTGCGCGCTTACCACAAGAGTGGGTCATCCAATTTAATACGTGTTGTACTTTTTTTGTCAGGTCTAATAAACAAATTTTATTCACAATCGTTTAAAAATAGATCATTTTCCATCCTACAAAACAGTTGGAAAGTAGACAGTTGTTAACCAAGGTGGAAAGTGGTCACTTTCCACCCCGGGTGGAAACTTAAGTGTAATAAAATTTCTGTAAAAACATAGGTATGTACTGAAAAAACGTTGGTAAAAAAAGATTGTGATAAATCTATATTAAGTAAAACCAACATCCTGCACTCAAAGAAAGTATAAAGTAAACTATAAGGATAAGGCACTAGCCGAACACATATCGGAAAGAATGATGTTTCCAACGTGGAATAAACGATTCCAGTGAAATTTATTATTAAGAGAAACGTAACAATAACAACAATAGAGCGAACAATAGGTAGGTACCAGCTAGTTAAATATTATAATGGGTAACATAAACTTAAAGACTATTTGAAACGTTAGAATTAGTATATAAGTAAAAATTCATCGTAGAATTGTCGTGGCTTTGATTATTAATTATTCTTCCCTTTTTAAGGTTTTCATTAAAAAAAGAATATTTTTGTGTGCTGGATGTTGACGGACCAGGAATAGGTTCTTTTTGATCATGGGTTAACATGCCCGCAATTTTTGTTTGGCTGTCTACTGAATTTTCAACATAACCTTCAGCAAAACCACTTGATTTCCAACCTATTAAACATTTTAAATCGAGAACATCTCCACCATAATTTACAAATAAAGTAGCTACCATTCGACGAAAACAATGACCATTAGGTATCTTGTCTAATTGTAAATAAGTGTCAAAAGCTCTCGACTGATGCGTTTTTGTGTCAGAAATAACAATGACACATTTTTTTTTTTGGGATTCACATGATCTATTTTCATTTTGAATAGTTCATCAGTTCGACAGGCACCAGAGATGCCAATTATTAAAGCATCCAAAGGATTTATGAATGAAAATATACCTACGTGTGTGTAGGTGATAATTTGCCAGCTCGAGAAAAATGAAGTACTTTCCACCTCGGTATGTAATACTCGTATACTATTGTTTTTTGGTGTAGCAGGTTTAGACGAAACAAAGTCATTGATTAAAATTGCTCTTCTTTTTTACTAGATATTAAGTTTTTACAATTAAACAATATTTTGAGTTCAATATCACGCATAAACTATTTTAACACTTTAGCTTAATAAAGAGGTAGGTAGTCGGAGATATACCTAACTACAATACTTACAAAGAATTATTATAAAAATACCACAACCATATTTCAAACACAATAATATCTGATAATTTAACATTTCTACTTTTCTGAAATAACCACAAATCTGAAAAATTCCCTTTCAATCAATGACTAAACATCAAAAAGTAAATGTAGCATATGATTCGCCCATCCTCTCTAATAAAACCATCCAATAAATTAGACTAAACCGTATGCCAATTTAAACAGTGATAAACTATCTGGTCGATTGTAAAGTTTCACTGAATGGTACTCGAATCAAATAATAACGAAAAACCGATTATATTTTCGACCTACTGGTCACGAATAGACTCAAAAACGCCCCATTGTTGATGTATCCGTAACAAAACTAATCGTATGGGACAACCCATGTGTAAATACCTTGTAATAGAGAGTTCGAGATGCTTTGATAACAGCAGAAGGATCTTTTTTATTTTGCTTGAATGGATGTTAGTTTAATTCTAAACACTTTTGTATTGATAAGATGAAAGATTAAGGCACCTTCAGTTTTTTTATTACGATATAGTTAAAGCTTACTGCTTACTATATCTATACTTAGTATTTTATTATTTAAACTAACTTTTACCCGCGGCTTCATTCGCGTCAAAATTTAGTTCAGAATATTGCCTCATTTTTCAGCCATCGCATATATCATAAAAAAATTATCTGCTCCCTTTGATTAAAACCATTGTTTTCAATCAAGGACTCGAATATACCAAATATTCCATTTTTGCGTTAAACGATGACTAAACATTTGATAAGTTGAACAAAAGCCATCGGGTTGTCCGAGCGCCTCCCGCACTCCGTTTCCCGGTCCTGCATCGCGTTCAACTGTCGCGCTTCCTGCCTCAGCTGAACTATATTTCGCAAGATTAATCACATAGATCTTTGCTCTATTTTACTTGGTGACATAAATTGGCATAATTTCTTTAATATTTGATAAGTTAAGCCTCTCACTCTCACAATATATTCCCAAAAACTGCATCCAAAACAATTAAGTCGTTACTGAGATCAGCGTTAACAAACATACAGACATATAAATAGACAAAATGAATAAACATGAACGGAGACTAAAGATTCGTATATTCGTGGTCCCAAGAAATGTTGTACCAGAAATTTTAAAACAGATACATAATGATAGTTCTGGAGGATATCTGGGTATCACGAAAACGCTGCAAAAGGTCCGAGGTAGGTTTTACTGGGTAACTGCACTAACGATGTTAAAGATTGGTGTCGTAAATGCACCATCACCTGTGCTGCCAATGGTCCGCATCGAAAACCGAAGGCGGAAATGCAGCAATACCTGGTCGGAAGCCCTTTTGAAAGAATCGCAGTAGATGTATTGGGCCACTTCCACAGGTCGATGTAGGAAATAAGTACATCTTTGTTGTAATGGACTACTTTGCCAAAGCTTAGGCATCCACAAAACGAGAACCACAGCGATGCACTCTCGGTCTGATGGAATGGTGGAACGATTGAATCGGACTATAACCAATTAGGTACCTGTCAAAAGTGGTGTCAGAGGGATTGGGATCGACATATTCCACTATTTCCAATGGCCATTCGATCGGCAATTAACGAATCAACAGGCCAAACGCCTGCGAATAAGGTCCTGTTCGGTGGAGAAATGAGGCTACCATGTGACTTGGTGTTTGGTTGTAAACCTGGTGAAGTGGCCCGTGAAGAATATGTCGCCGATCTTCAGAATCGAAAGGAGAATATACACAACTTGGTTCGTGAAAAGCTTCAATTGTCTAGTGATCGGATAAAGAGGTACTATTACACGCGGACAATGGAAAAGAGTTACCAAGTTGGAGATTTAGTCTGGCTCTATAACCCCCGACGGCGACTAGGCATTTGTCCCAAATTACAGAAGAACTGGGAAGGTCCATACACCATCAAGAAAAAAATTAACGATGTTATTTATCGGATCGTGGACAGTGGAGGTGTGCAGCAGCTCCAAGAAGATGGTTTGGGTGGCTAAGGGAATGTGCGGGATCCCGATTTAGAAAATAATATTCCAGGAGGAATAAATCTAAGGAGAGGGCAGTGTAACAGGATATCCGAATAAGGAAAGGAACTTTACATGAAAGACTGTTTCTAGGTTATTCGAGAATGTTCGAGTGTGTACGGATTAGGTTCGATTTATGTTTCGCGTACATTCTAGAATGTTCATTTGTACTATATAAAGGTACCTATGTATGGACAGTTAAGGGGAATTATCTCGGTCCTCCATATTTCATTGAAAATCTCCAGAAGTACTTCGTTTCCTTTATTTCCCATGTGTTTCAGCATCTCATTTGTTATTCTATCAAAACCAGGCGGTTTTTCCACATATGATTTTAGGAACCAACCGCCACTGCTTGTATCATAAAACTTAAGTCATTGATTGGCACATGTAAATAAGTACATTTCCAGAGTAGGTACGTATGTATTTCAGGTTCAAAATCTGTTCACAGTGTCAACCTGTAGCAAGAACCAAACAGGAATATAGAATGAAAATTAAAAAAAAAACACACAAATTTCTTCTTTTTTATCGCCTTTATTGATTTTATTGCCTGGCTAAGATTATCCGAGGCCAAACGGTTTAGTGCGATATCGGCTACAAGTAGAGATAGCAGATTCGATTCCTGTCGGATGTTAAATTTTTTCAATCGCTTCTTAATATCTTTACTTGTTTGTATAATTTTAAAATATATTATTGATCTTTAATATCAATAACTCAAACAAAAATGTTCAAACACCATTAATAAACCTACCTATTTATGATTTCCGTGTAAAGAAAAGTTGTAGTGGTTTTAATTGAACTTGGTAGACTTATATAGGGTTGCCCCGTCCCCCTAGTTGTCGAGTGAAAAGTCAAAGAGAAAAGTGCTTCGATTCGCAGTCCACACATACAAAGAACATTACCATAAGTTCACAATGGTCGACCGAGTGAAAAGTCTTCGAGTTGCGACAAGAGTGCTCCAAACACCGTCAGGGAGCTCTCTGCACTCTCATCTAAAGTGCACTGACACGGAAACTGATTTAGGCATTGTTTGTGGTCTTTTTACTTGTACTCATAAGATCCTTTATACTCGATACTTTTATTTCAATTGATTATAACTATTAGGAAGTTTTAATGGAAATATTCCTTGCTAGCTAATTTTCAACTTGTGTTCAATTTTCTTGAATTGGGTATCTATACAAATTCGTATAAATATAAGTTCGAAAAATATATTTTTTTATAATTCACGTTCACAAAGTTTCTATTTCGACACTAAAAACAGTATCGAAATAGATTCATTGTAACACTGTTTTTGGTAACTTTTTGTTTTACACAATTGGTTGCACTGCACTGATTTTCAACGAAAGAGTTCAGGTAGTAAATCAAAAAGTATGTTGTAGTAAATTATTAACTACATTATCAGCGTTATTGCTAAATTCGGAATATTTTATACAAATTTGACAAACATTCTAATTTAAAATCATTAAAACTGACAAGTGTCAAAACTGTCAAGATTGCCAACATAAATAAATATTTCGAAAAACTCTCATTTTTGGAACGAAGTTCCCTTTCGCGCGTTACGAACAGTTACGCTGACGCTAGGAGCTAGCCTAAAAAAATTCATACCAAAATTTGTCACGACACTATGCACCGACAACGCATGTTTCTCTCTCTCACAGACCAAAAAATAAATAACTCTCTCTTCCTCTCTCTCATAGATAGATATATTACAATTTACAATGCATAGAAAAGTGTGACGTCAGCTATGGGAGGAGCTTACAAATCTTTCTAAACAAAACACAAAACTACAAAACATATTTGCATTGAAAATGCCATAAAAGATTTTTCTATTACTTGTAGTGGTTTCTAATCAAAAATCTTAACGTTTTCCGGACACTTTTCATACGACCTATTGTATCCAATTTGTGATAGTGAATAAACATTGAAAGTTAGTGTAAGTGTTTAAATTTTATATGCATTTTAGTGGAAATGAGGTTATGTTTTGTTTCAAAGTTTATAAATTTTATTATGGTAATCTCGTAATTAATTATGTATTCTTTAACTATTAAATAGTATTCTGTTGCAGTAAAAATGGTGATGTGTTTCGTCCCCAATTGCAAACATTATAGCGAGCAGAAAAACTGCAATTTTTTTACTTTTTTTTTCTATTTTGCTTTGAACAGTGTAGTAGTGTCGCGACTTTGTTAATACAGGTTTTTTGTAGATAATAAATGTTAAAATAATAGAAAATAAAAACAATAATGTATCCTGACAATGTTTCTGCACAAGTTCCGGATATTGTTGATAGAGTTAGGTAAGTAGAGATTTTATACAGACCATAATAAATGCTTATGTATATACAAACTCTCTGTTGTGTTTACAAATTACAATTCCTTCACTAATTAATCGAAAGGAACTTCGTTCCATCCGGGTGTCCTTTGACACCTCTCACTTTTTTTTATATCTTTTATAGTTTTTAATATACGAGGGAATTATAAAATCTTTTTTGAAGTTGTAATTTACTCTAATGACTGGGCAACAAGTTTTTGGAGCGATTTACGTATAAATATAAAAATTATAAAATTGAGATAATTGTGGATTATATCTAAATTATCAATATTAAAGAGTGTTTCAAGTCACCGTCCAGCGGTCTCTCTCTCTCTCTCTCTCACTCATAGATGACTCATAGATGACTCATAGATGACTCATAGATGACTCATAGATGACTGATAGATGACTCATAGATGACTCATAGATGACTTATAGATGACTCATAGATGACTCATAGATGACTCATAGATGACTCATAGATGACTCATAGATGACTTATAGATGACTCATAGATGACTCATAGATGACTCATAGATGACTCATAGATGACTCATAGATGACTCATAGATGACATGACTCATAGATGACATGACTCATAGATGACTCATAGATGACATGACTCATAGATGACATGACTCATAGATGACTCATAGATGACTCATAGATGACATGACTCATAGATGACTCATAGATGACATGACTCATAGATGACATGACTCATAGATGACATGACGCATAGATGACTCATAGATGACTCATAGATGGCTCATAGATGACTCATAGATGACTCATAGATGACTCATAGATGACTCATAGATGACTCATAGATGACTTATAGATGACTCATAGATGACTCATAGATGACTCATAGATGACTCATAGATGACTCATAGATGACATGACTCATAGATGACAAGACTCATAGATGACTCATAGATGACTCATAGATGACTCATAGATGACATGACTCATAGATGACATGACTCATAGATGACTCATAGATGACTCATAGATGACTCATAGATGACTCATATAGATGACTCATAGATGACTCATAGATGACTCATAGATGACTCAGAGATGACTCAGAGATGACTCATAGATGACTCATAGATGACTCATAGATGACTCATAGATGACTCATAGATGACTCATAGATGACTCATAGATGACTCATAGATGACTCATAGATGACTCATAGATGACTCATAGATGACTCATCGATGACTCATAGATGACTCATAGATGACTCATAGATGACTCATAGATAACTCATAGATGACTCATAGATGACTCATAGATGACTCATAGATGACTCATAGATGACTTATAGATGACTCATAGATGACTCATAGATGACTCATAGATGACTCATAGATGACTCATAGATGACTCATAGATGACTCGTAGATGACTCATAGATGACTCATAGATGACTCATAGATGACATGACTCATAGATGACAAGACTCATAGATGACTCATAGATGACTCATAGATGACTCATAGATGACATGACTCATAGATGACATGACTCATAGATGACTCATAGATGACTCATAGATGACTCATAGATGACTCATATAGATGACTCATAGATGACTCATAGATGACTCATAGATGACTCAGAGATGACTCAGAGATGACTCATAGATGACTCATAGATGACTCATAGATGACTCATAGATGACTCATAGATGACTCATAGATGACTCATAGATGACTCATAGATGACTCATAGATGACTCATAGATGACTCATAGATGACTCATCGATGACTCATAGATGACTCATAGATGACTCATAGATGACTCATAGGTGACTCATAGATAACTCATATAGATGACTCATAGATGACTCATAGATGAATCATAGATGACTCATAGATGACTCATAGATGACTCATAGATGACTCATAGATGACTCATAGATGACTCATAGATAACTCATAGATGACTCATAGATGACTCATAGAGGGCTCATAGATGACTCATAGATGACATGACTCATAGATGACTCATAGATGACTCATAGATGACTAATAGATGACTCATAGATGGCTCATAGATGACTCATAGATGACATGACTTATACATGACTCATAGATGACATGACTCATAGATGACTCATAGATGACTCATAGATGACTCATAGATGACTCATAGGTGACTCATAGATGACTCATAGGTGACTCATAGATGACTCAGAGATGACTCAGAGATGACTCAGATGACTCAGAGATGACTCATAGATGACTCATAGATAACTCATAGATGACTCATAGATGACTCGTAGATGACTCATAGATGACTCATAGATGACTCATAGATGATTTATAGATGACATGACTCATAGATGACTCATAGATGGCTCATAGATGACTCATAGATGACTCATAGATGACTCATAGATGACTCATAGATGACTCATAGATGACTCATAGATGACTCATAGATGACTCATAGATGACTCATAGATGACTCATAGATGACTCATAGATGACTCATAGATGACATGACTCATAGATGACTCATAGATGACTAATAGATGACTCATAGATGACTCATAGATGACATGACTCATAGATGACTCATAGATGACTCATAGATGACTCATAGATGACTCATAGATGACTCATAGGTGACTCATAGATGACTCATAGATGACTCATAGATGACTCATAGATGGCTCATAGATGACTCATAGATGACTCATAGATGACTCATAGATGACTCATAGATGGCTCATAGATGACTCATAGATGACTCATAGATGACTCATAGATGACTCATAGATGACTTATAGATGACTCATAGGTGACTCATAGATGACTAATAGATGACTCATAGATGACATGACTCATAGATGACTCATAGATGGCTCATAGATGACTCATAGATGACTCATAGATGACTCATAGATGACTCATAGATGACTCATAGGTGACTCATAGATGACTAATAGATGACTCATAGATGACTCATAGATGACATGACTCATAGATGACATGACTCATAGATGACTAATAGATGACTCATAGATGACTCATAGATGACTCATAGATGACTAATAGATGACTCATAGATGACTCATAGATGACTCATAGATGACTCATAGATGACTCATAGATGACTCATAGATGACTCATAGATGACTCATAGATGACTAATAGGTGACTCATAGATGACTCATAGATGACTCATAGATGACTCATAGATGACTCATAGATGACATGACTCATAGATGACATGACTCATAGATGACTCATAGATGACTAATAGATGACTCATAGATGACTCATAGATGACTCATAGATGACTCATAGATGACTAATAGATGACTCATAGATGACTCATAGGTGACTCATAGGTGACTCATAGATGACTCATAGATGACTAATAGATGACTCATAGATGACTCATAGATGACTCATAGATGACTCATAGATGACTCATAGATGACTAATAGATGACTCATAGATGACTCATAGATGACTCATAGATGACTCATAGATGACTCATAGATGACTCATAGATGACTCATAGATGACTCATAGATGACTAATAGATGACTCATAGATGACTCATAGATGACTAATAGATGACTCATAGATGACTCATAGACGACTCATAGATGACTCATAGATGACTCATAGATGACTCATAGATGACTAATAGATGACTCATAGATGACTCATAGGTGACTCATAGATGACTCAGAGATGACTCAGAGATGACTCAGATGACTCAGAGATGACTCATAGATGACTCATAGATGACTCATAGATGACTCATAGATGACTCATAGGTGACTCATAGATGACTCATAGATGACTCAGAGATGACTCAGAGATGACTCAGAGATGACTGTCAAATATTTTAATTTTAAAATTTTGTATTAAATTGTTAATTCCTGTTTTAAATTAAATTGAAATAAAAAGTAATTCTAATTATTAAAATAATAGAAAATAAAAACAATAATGTATCCTGACAGTGTTTCTGCACAAGTTCCGGATATTGCTGATAGAGTTAGGTAAGTAGAGATTTTATACAGACGATGATAAATGCTTATGAATGTACAAACTCTCTGTTGTGTTTACAAATTACAATTCCTTCACTAATTAATCGAAAGGAACTTCGTTCCATCCGGGTGTCCCTTGACACATCTCACTTTTTTTTATACTTTTAAAAGTTCATTATAAAAAATAGTATGTAACACTCGAATTACAATGACGGTTTGTAGTACTCGTTCTTTGCGAAACTCACCGCTTCGCGGTTCGTTTCACAAACTGAACTCGTACTACGAAACCTCTGTCATTGTAACACTTTTATTACAATATACTATTGTACAACTGTCATTAAAAGTGACACTTTTAATGATAGCAAACAATGTTAAAAACGATTGTTTACATAGCAGCGTGTTAAAAATACTTTTAACACGTTGCCATGTAAACAAGTTTACTTTTAACACGGTTTAGTTTACTTTTAACACGGTTTGGTTTATTGTCATTGCAAATTCGCTCGTTTCATTATCAAAATAGGGAAGTTGTACAAAAAACATTGTATGGTATTTGTGTTAAAAGTGATTTTATTTTGCTCGTGAAATTGTTCAATTCGCTCCGCTCATTTCACAAACGTTTTCACTCACAAAATAAAACCTCACTTTTAACACTCATATCATAAATAACTATTTTGGTGCGATAAGTAAAACAAAACTATACACTTCTTTCCTTCTCTATCTCTTCTCCTCTTTTTTTTTCTTAAATTTATTTTAGTTATTGGCGTAGCAACGCGCGCCGGGTACAGCTAGTAAATTATAAAATTAAATATTTTCGTCATATTGACTAGTTTCATTCATTTTATCAAGATAGATACTTTGGTTGTTAGGTAGTAACTAGGGTGCATAACAACAATGGAGAATTGAGTTTGTATTTAGTTGTCAATAATTTTAAGTACAATTTTGATTATTATAAATTAAAATATGAGCGAAAGTGAATTTGAAGAAATTGAACGGGCTTGGGAAGAAGGGTGTTCCGCAATTATTCCCAAAAAATCCAAAATCCGTTATCAAAATACCTACCAAAGTTTTAAAAAATGGTGCGAAGGCCAGAATTTAAGAATCGATGAAAAGACTCTATTGGCATATTTCGTTCAAAGACATATGCAGTTAAAAGCTCCTAGAAGCCTCTGGGCAGAATATTCAATGATTAAATCCACCGTTTTTCTTTATGATGGCATTGATATTTCCAATTTTTCAACTTTGATCGCGTATTTGAAGAGAAAAAATGTTGGCTATAGGCCTAAGAAAGCGAGCATTTTTACACGGGAGCAATTTGAAAATTTTCTGATGGAAGCACCGGATGAAGAATTTCTAATTCACAAGGTAATGTAAGCTAGTTTAGGTAAAAGAAATACTCTAATGAAGATTTTTTCATAATTTGTAGGTCGCAATGATATTGGGAATATCTGGTGCCTGTAGAAGAGAAGTACCCAATACAAAAACGAACATCCAGCGTACTTTTACAGTCGTTAATAAACCAGACGATAAAATTCCATAATTAGAAATTATGCAAAATTATATAAAATTTCGTCCATTACAAGTAAAATCAAATCATTTGTTCTTAAGATACGCCAAAGGAAAATGTTGTGCTCAAGCAATAGGGAAAGGGACAATCAGGGGCTGGCCTTCTCAAATTGCCAAATTCTTAAATTTGCCTAATCCCGAGAACTATACTGGCCATTTGTTCAGGAGGACATCAGCAACGCTTTTGGCTAATAAAGGTGTTGATGTCCTCGGATTAAAGCGTCATGGAGGTTGGCGTTCATCGACAGTGGCAGAAAGCTATGTAGAAGATTCTCTTCAAAATAAAATAGATTTTGCCGAAAAAATATTGTGCAATATTAGTAATACTACTAATGTATACGATTCTGCAGGAGTTTCTGTTAGAAGTGAAACCACAGCCCAAACCATAGACAAATTCTATTATCTCTGGCCCAAACAAGTGGGATTTCATTAAATAATTTAACAAATTGTACCATAAGTTTCAATATTAATAAATAATTCGTTAGTTTTCTTTATTCTTTCAAAAAATAAATTAAAATTAAGAGATTTTTTTAACTCGACGGTAAGTGAATTACTTACCGTCGAGTTGGAGTACTTACCGTCGAGTTGGATTAGGCTGGAATTTATAGTCGAGCCTTGAGAACGGAGGAGTCCTTGAGGACTGCTTCGAGAAAAATTTTGTTTTATAGTCGCGAAAGGAATCCTTAAGGACGAGTAGAGGACAAGGTAGATCTCGAGCTACCTTAAGGACGCTTTAACTGACTTTTGACATATAAATTCTTGATTTTTAGGTGAGAAAACGTGTTTATTTGTATTTGTGTTTAGAATTTGCTATTTTGAGTTTTTTTTGTGGAAATATAAAAAATATGGACGATTTAGAAGACTTTTTGGGTTTGTTGGCATTGCGGGTGAAGAAGTATTTATGCCTGTACGACTACCAAAACGATATTTGCCCACCTGTTTTAGAGATTAAAAATGGCATCATATAGATTACATACCTCTCTTTCATGTTGTCCCACAATTTTTTTAATTGTTGGACGTTCTATTTGAAAATTGGCTGTTGTAAAATGCCGCAATTTTTTCCCATGCCTGGGCCTTTTCTCTTATACTGCTGCAGTTATCTGTTTTGTTTGCAAAACGGCCGTAAATTTATTCACCTGTAATACGAGAAAGTATTTTTCTTCCTTCGTATAGGGAAATCTGTTTTCTTTTTCACACATTCTTTAGAATAACAAAAACACGACCAAAACTTTCAACCTTAACCTCCCTTTCTGTCAAAATTACGACAAACAAAACAAAATACAGTGTTGTCAGTTATGAACCTTTCCTCAAGATATCCTTCTTCGAGGAAAGGACTATAAAATCGAAAAACGGAGGAAGGGTCGAGGACGCCTCGCATAAGGAGCATCTCAAGGATCGACTATAAATTTCAGCCTTACTTACCGTCGAGTTGCTAGTAAATGTCACCTACTGACGTAAAATCTGTCACGGTAAACAGTCAAAAATGATCAATCGTGCAAAAATGTTTTTTGGAACGAAGTTCCCTTTCGCGCGTTACGAACAGTTACGACAGACGCTAGGAGCTAGCCAAAAAAAATTCATACCAAAAGTTGTCACGACACTATAAAACGACACACGCATGTTTCTCTCTCTCACAGACCAAAAAATAAATAACTCTCTCTCCCTCTCTCTCATAGATAGATATATTACAATTAATAAGACACTATTTTAAATTAAAAGAAAATGTACATTAAAAAGAAAATACTGTAGAAAAAAAAAGTGTGAGGTGTCAAGGGACACCCGGATGGAACGAAGTTCCTTTCGATTAATTAGTGAAGGAATTAGTAATTTGTAAACACAACAGAGTGTTTATACATACATAAGCATTTATTATTGTCTGTATAAAATCTCTACTTACCTGACAGTTCGTTTCTTTTAACAAAAGTGTCCATTTATACAATACCAGAGCTTTAGATAACACATCTTTTTAGAATTACTTTTTATAATTTAAAACAGGAATTAACAATTCAATACAAAATTTTAAAATTAAAATATTTGACAGTAACTGACAGTTAAGGTAATTTGACGTAGGTACCTAAATAGTCAAGTTACGAACTATTTTTAAAATGTTTATGAATTTATTAATTTATAAAAACAGGATGAAATAAAATGTAATACTATTATAGTTAATTATTATTTTTTCTACAGTATTTTCTTTTTAATGTACATTTTCTTTTAATTTAAAATAGTGTCTTTTTAATTGTAATATATCTATCTATGAGAGAGAGGGAGAGAGAGTTATTTATTTTTTGGTCTGTGAGAGAGAGAAACATGCGTGTGTCGTGTCATAGTGTCGTGACAACTTTTGGTATGAATTTTTTTTGGCTAGCTCCTAGCGTCAGTCGTAACTGTTCGTAACGCGCGAAAGGGAACTTCGTTCCAATAATAATTAACTATAATAGTATTACATTTTATTTCATCCTGTTTTTATAAATTAATAAACATTTTAAAAATAGTTCGTAACTTGACTATTTAGGTACCTACGTCAAATTACCTTAACTGTCAAATATTTTAATTTTAAAATTTTGTATTGAATTGATAATTCCTGTTTTAAATTATAAAAAGTAATTCTAAAAAGATGTGTTATCTAAAGCTCTGGTATTGTATAAATGGACACTTTTGTTAAAAGAAACGAACTCTTAGGTAAGTAGAGATTTTATACAGACAATAATAAATGCTTATGTATGTATAAACACTCTGTTGTGTTTACAAATTACTAATTCCTTCACTAATTAATCGAAAGGAACTTCGTTCCATCCGGGTGTCCCTTGACACCTCACACTTTTTTTTCTTTATTTTTTTTATTGTATTTTGATTTCTTATCAATTTTTCGATTGTTTATGTTTTTTAACGTTTTTTTCCGGCATTTTTTCGTTCGATAACATTTTTGTTTAACTTTTTAACGTTCTCTTTGTGCGTTTTTAATTTTTGGTTGTATAGTCTTTTTTATATTTTTCTTGAGTTTCTTATTTTTATTTTATTTTGTCGTTTTTTTATTTTTCAACGTTTTTTCGGTTTCTTATCATTTTTTTATAGTTTTTTCGGTGTTGTGAGATATTTTACGCTTTTTTTTAAATATTTTAAGTGTTTTGATTTGTATGGTGTTTCCGATTTTTTTAAGTTTGTTCTGGTTTTTACCATTTTTTTATAACTCTTTTTTTCTTTTTCTTTTATGTTTATGTTTGTTTAAAAAAAAATGGGTTTTTTTTATCGATTTTTTTCTTTAGTTTTTTTCGGTTTCTTATCGTTTGTTCGGGTTTTTATCGGTTTTTCGATTTTTTATTCTTTTCGTTGCTTATCGTTTTTTATATCTTTTTCGGTTTTTGATCGTTCTTTTAAACTTTTAACGTTTTTGTAAATTTTTTTGGTTTCTAATCGCTTTTTGAGAATTTTCTGTATCAGATTAATAAAAATAATAAATTAAAACTTACTTTTCCATTAAAATATTTTATTTTATTCATATCCTAAAATACCAATTGATACTATTAATACAACAAATTGCTTTATATAAAAAAAAAGAATACCTTAAGTATAAAATGCTTTGTTCCAGTCAAACTTTCAACTTTACAAACATTTTGTTTTTATTTCAAATAAAATTAATTTTTTTTTTGTAAAATCATCTTTTTAATTCACATAATTGTTTAAACTCCTAGGCTGATTTTAGAATCACGCTAACCATCCTGACGTCTCAGAGAGACGTTTCAGTATCGGAGTACCAATGCACTTAAAATGCGTACCACTATGCATCGCTCAGCAGCGCGTACCGCTGTGCACTGTGCAGTAGCGGGTATCGCTGAGATTCGCTAAGCGGAGCGTACCAATGCGCATTACTCAGTGGTGTGTACGGCTTAGCGCTAAGCGACGGGTACCACTTAGCATTACTCAGTGGTGTGTACAGCTTAGCGCTAAGCGGTCGGCGTTATTCTAAAATTCTTCTGCAGCGTCAGCGTGAAACTAAACCCAGCCTGAATCAATTCATATGAGTTATGTTGAAATCTATCTTCTGGAATATCGGTTACTCGTTTCATATCTATCTCTGTATGGTCCTGGTTGGCGACTGTGTTGCTGATTCTGTTCATATCTTCCACCCTGATTGTTTCTGTTGCCATAATCATTTCGATTTTGATAGTTACCGTAATTACTATTGTAATTAGAATTATAGTTTCGGTTTTGATTATAATTTTGTTGTTGGTGGCCTCTGTTGTCAAACTGTCTTTGATTTCCTCGGTAATCTGAAATTATTAATAGAAATTATTACTACTAAAGTATAGATAAATAAGAATAAAATAAACTAAGTATTGATGTTATTATTTATCCACAAATTACGTGAGCTGTTTTTTTAAATTATTTGTACCTTCCTCATCCATGGTGAGATATCGTGAGATTTCATTCAACCCCCTCCCCCATCCCCCAATCTTACGTGAGTTTTTTCAAAACGGCGTTGTATTTCGATTTCTATATAATAAAGTTAGAAACATTATTTGAATTTGTCTTCGTCCGGAATAGAATAATAAATTTTCAAATATGATAAAAATTGGAAATTTTCAGTTTGTACTTGATTTCAGAAAACCTGGAGAGTAAACCCTTGATTAATTTTCAATCCACGACCCTAAAGTGGGCAATATTTTTTAAGTAATTTTAAATGTTGTGTATTTATAATTATATAATTTTAGAATTGGTTTATAATATATAAGTTGTGAAATATCTAATAGTTTGTGGGGACAAAACACGATTTAAATTTTTATTATATGCAACCACATCTGAGAGATAACAGAACGAGAAATCCAACGCCTGGATCTGACACCATCAGAGCGAAACACTTCAACTTGGATTTCTATTGTAAATTGGATCTTGCGGCAAGTCCAGTTCACTCGAGTCCTCTTTCCATTGTGCTGACGGCCGGTGTCTGGTCGCTTGATTGAAAATCCTTTGTGGAAATTCAGGTATCTGTCCATGTTGATGAAATTCAATTTTCGAAGGAAAATTAAAATTCGTTTTGTACATGATAAGAGCCGGTCAATAAGAGTATGCCAATTGTTGGAACCAAAAAATTGACTTAAAAATATTTGTTAAGAATTTTTAATAAATAATCGGTTAAGAAATGTGTAATACAGAAATATGTATAAATTGAGCAAAATTAAAATTCTGTCAGGAGGGACATAGAAGTGGTATGAATTTAGGAGCTCCGATAACTACTTAGGCTCTTCGCCCCGATGGTGCCAATATCAAAACAGAACTTTATTTTCGTGTAGAATATTTTCGTAGACTGGTACCTAATGTGAAAATTGTTTTGACTGCATGTGAAAGCGGAAAATGCGAATATCGGTAGTGAAATCAAATGCTACGAACGGTGGTTCTTCTCCTTCGATTGCGACCGTTAAAAATTAACGAATTTCAACTTGGCCACATGATGATCCATGCCCAGGTACCTCTAATACGGCTACCACAAAGGATGTGACAAATATCCACGATCACCTACTTACAGACCGCTAATTAAATTTGGGCGAGATAGCTAAGACAATAGGCATCTCAAGACTGCGTGGGTCGTATCCTACATAAAATTTTGTCTATGAGAAACCTATCGCCGCGATGGGAGCCATATTTGCTTACTCTGGATTACAAGCGCAACCGTGAGACCACTTCAGAGCAGCGATTGGGGTTGTTTAAGCGCAATCCGAAGAAATTTCTTCGGCGTTTCGTGACCGACGTCGAACCAGGAACCACTGGTACATACCAGAAGTAACAATCGAAATAATGGATATCACCCGACATCCTCCCAAGAAGACGAAGACTGTCCCATCGACAGGAAAGGTGATGATTCACGATGTGTCTTCTATATCAACTACTCGAAAGAGGACTAAATGGTTTTATGGTTATGCCGAATTAGTGAACAGATTGGACGCTGAATTGCAGAAAAAACGACCCATTTTACGAAGAAAAATGTCATCCTCCACGATAACAACGCACCGCGGCTCACTCCTCCGCCGTCGCCATGTCCTAATTGGGCCACAAAATGTTGCCCCAACCACCGTAATCTCCAGATTTGGCTTATTTTTGTTTTTAAATTAAAAAAAAAATCACCTGATAGAAATATGTTTCAATGATGAGGTCGCGACGGAGGCCTATTTGCAGACCTCAAGAAAACGTATTCTTCAGACAAATTAAAGAAGCTGCATCAATGCTGGGTAAAGTGTATCAAGAATATTTTGAGATATAAATCACCACTTTTCCAAAATTTTATTTTTTATTTTGTAGTCTAAATATTAATCCGACAGCCCTCGTAAGTTTATGTAAATGTATGATATTCCTCTTAGATAATGTTATCACAGAAATCGCATTAGAAACCAACCCCGTTTTTACAATCTATCGCTTATCACCAACGAAATATTGGAAGAACTAAAACTCGAATCGTCAATTTTATCGTGTATTGTTCGTTTGTTTGTGGGTGTGACGTAACAATAAGGGGATGACAGCGCGACGCCGGCGGCGACGGACCGCGTAATTGCGGCCTTTGTACGCCAGTCATCGACACTCACACGCCTAATTTCACGATTGACGATTACTCTCTCTCTCTCACCCACACACACACACACATACAAACACATTCATTCTTTAGGTACACCGTCATGTGGTTGGAAAAACAAAAAACACTCATTACCGAATCACTCAATTTTTCGTGTAAACATTGTTATTTTTAGTAAATTTAATATTTTTTTAACCTTGGATTTTTCTATAAAAATCGAAATCTTGCTTACAGATGAAGCACAAATGATAGGTAATTACATTACCAAAAGGAGCAATCGATGATTCCTGACAATGGGCAATTTATTAATTACGTAAAGAGAGGGTTAAACATCTCTACATACTCTTACTATGGGGTGGGGAATCAAACCCACTCTTACGTAATATTTTCCAAGTCGATATTTTATATTAGAAACTGCGCGGTCAAGTGGTTTGACAGGGATCATATTTCATTTAAGTTTGAAAGGTAAAAAAACATATTTCGATGCGCTGTTTTTTACTGGTTTTACAGTTTTTAATTAGGATACAATTTTAGTCGCGACGCATACACCAGAGCTCAGTGACTTCAATTGTGTAGAGCGTAGGAAGCACCACTGAGTAAGCAACCGAAAAGAGTTGTTTTACCACAAGATCAGTACGGCACACATTTGGAAGAATGTAGGAAAACTTCTGACTGAAAGAATTTTCAGGCTGTTGGTGACGTTTCGCAGATCTCTGGACAGAATTAATAATAGATTATTTTCCTGTAACCGTCCGTTACAAGGGTCCAAACTCTGAAGCGGTAGTTCTCAAACCCATGGTTGCATTATGGTATTGCAAATACGTCAGAGAATCACAGTACCGCTTAAAGATTGTTAAACTCGACATTACTGATTGCTGCGGAAAATAACCGCCAGTACAACTTGATCAAGATCCAGATACGGTAAAGCTACGCGTATTGACAGAATTGGAAAACATATAAATTTACTGTATCTTGCGATCCAGTGATGGTACAGTATGTGTCTAACTATTTCAGGTTCCCAGCCGCATAATCTGCAGCTTAGGTCTCCATTAAACAGCCTTATGGTTTGTAGTAGTAACGGCTTTACCAGTGATTGTTAGCTTATTTCTGCTAGTTTTGCGCAGTGTTTCAGCTCTTCTGGTACAATGTTCAATACATATTCTGCTGTGTGTTTAACAAGAGATGTGTTCCCAGTTTTAGTTGTGTTGTCTATGGATCCTGCCTTTCATTCGACTCTGGACCGCACTTTCTAGTACCCCTAAAGCTCTTTTTGGACCGTAAAATACTGTGGCTGACACTTTTTTTGCAAGTTTATCAGCCTATTGTTGCCTTGTATTCCTCTATGTCCTTGCACCTAAACTAGTTTGATACTCGAAATTCACAAACTACTGTGGAGACCACTTTAGAGGTTCTTTAAAGCGCCAATAGCCGCATGACTTGAGATCCACTTAGATTTGTAAATTATTTTTACTAGCACATTGCAAGATTGCATACACTTCTGCCTGAAACACAGATGTATGCGTTCCCAGAGAGGTAGAAATTTTTACGTTTCCATCACTGCTGAAAATTCCTGCTGCTTAACCCTCTTTAGTCTTAGATCCGTCTGTGTACCAAAAGTAATCCTGAAGTTTTGGCATTTTGACATACCTCGCGTAGATGGATTTCTACAAGAATTGTTTTCTTAGGCGCGTATTTGGGAACCATATGGCCTCATTTCATCTCCAAGATGAATTCTCCAATGTCCTGCTTTATTTTGTTGTGTCCTGATCTACCAAAAATGTTGCCCATAGAAGGCCACCCTTGCCTCACCGTTGAAGATTATATGAAGAGGAGGAAGGTTTAACATGACTTCAATTGTTGCTGTTGGAGTACCTCTTAGAGCTGTCAAGGCAAACAAACTTTGTTTGGTTTGACGATGCATTTTTTTTATTGCCACTTTGGCTACCATACCATATGTCAATGTTGGTTTAATAACCAATTATAGATCCAGTAAAACATATCTGGTTTTAAACCCCACATTTTCCCGTAAGTATGTTTGGTTATGTATTCAGGATAAATAAAAAATAAAGTGTAGAACTGAATTAAACATATACGTGCTTAAGATCATTTGAAGTAATCAATCACACACACCTTCCACACAACTATTATCGCTCACGGTGTATATTTCCTGCTTGTATTTAAATATAGAAATGCTTTAAACTTATTCGTCTTATATATTGTGCATCATAATTCAGTGTTAATCTTTTCGACCTAAACAGTCTTCATTTTGTAGAATTTAGTTTTAAAAGGCGTATGCCGCTGACATTTGATGTGTTTACACGGGGACGTTGTCCTGTATTTAATACTTGATTGAGAGCGGGCGACGTCCGTCGGCACGTGACCTTAGACGTTTTGATTGTGTTGTGTGATTGCAATTATTCCAATGAAATTAAGGGGTAACTGCAGTGACAGTTGGGGGTTATTTCAGTAATAAATTATTTTTTTCCTACATAGGAATTTTTTACAATAGTCTGATGTACTAATACAATTTAGAGGATTTTTAATTTTAATTATCCACTATGGTAATATAGAATGGAAACCATGATAAAAAATGAGAGAAGTTGGGAAAAGAATGACGAAAAGTAAAGAGAAGAAAAGCGGTTAAAGTAGCGCGAGACTATAACAGTGAAACTTATGTTTTATCTAATTTTATAAATAAGTTTCCGCTGCCTTTTCCTAAAATTTCATATATTTACTAGCTAGCTCAATCAACTTTGTACCGTCTAACATTGATGACTTTTTCTCATTTGCGGTTTATTGAAATTTTTACGATTCTCTCTCGTTTTTTAATGTAATCAATGTTTTTTGGTAGTGTCATTCACCGCCATCTGTTAGGAATTCATAGAACTATTTAATACATAATACTTTGTATTAGAAAATTAAACTGTCGTTTTTTATTATTCTTTATTTATTATTTATGTTTCTCAAAGTTTAAACCTTCCCTGAACTTTTACAAATATTTCAAAATCAAAATTAGCCAAAACGGTCCAAACATTCTCAAGTTTTAGCGATAAATAACAATGTAAAACGAGCAATATTAATGGGTGATTTGATTCTTGTTTTTGAAAGGAAAATCAAAGAGCTCTGTACAATGACTGTTCTCCTTCGATGGCAACTTCAAAAATTGGTTTAACGATTTTCAATGTGGTCTATGATCGATTTTTGTTGAGCCGACCCGACATGCCACGAAAACGGCTACCACTGAGGATAATGTTGTCCAAAACTTCAGACATGCGTTTTAACAATGGTTATATAAAAACAGCAGATGACACCCTTTACATACAAGTATCTACATTATTATTAAAAAAAAAAACGAAAACTTACTGTTATAATTATTCCGTGGATCCATATTTGATGGTGGTGGGACATTTCCATACCGTCCTTGTTGCGACGGTGTATAATGCTTTAATGTTCTATGTCCTGATATATCCAAACTTGCCCTTTAAACAAAGAAAAAGAACTGCAACACTCACTTTCCAAAATTTTATAAACAGAAATTATCCGAAAATTCAAATCAGTATTTTAAAATATATTTATCAGGTGGACTGTAAAGTTCGTAGGCTTAAACACAGATGACGCTACTACTAATAAATTTGTGGAGTTGCCAGGCATGGCCCATTGTACGAGCAAGACATACGAGGATCAGGTAGTAGAAATAAACGTAGATGGAGAATTGTCATAAACAATAGAAATTCAGCGCAAATTAAGGCATTTTGTCGCCATTATTGTTTAACATCTACTCTGAAGAAATCCTCGCTGAAGCACTGTAGAAGACGGATGAGGGTATCTTAGTGAACGAAGAAGACCTGATGATATCGTCGTATTTTCAGACAGTTTAGAAGGGTTGCAACATATAATAAACCTATACTCGAGCCGTTCAAAAGAAAGAATTCAAGGACGCGTGATCAGTGGATACGTACATCTGGCCGGTGTAATCGTACGATGCCACGCCTTCTAAACTGAAATAAACGAATGATAGTTTACACTGTACTCATACCAGAGATAATATAAACTGTAGGCATCGAGGGTGGGTACTTTTTTGTTGAGTGGTGTAAATCGGACTTGTGACGTTGGTTGGGGAGAGTAATATACAAAGAGTGCGTGCCGTTCACGTAATCATTCCATCTTTTGAACGGCTCGACTATAGTCACAGAGGTGTGTCAAGGTTATAGACTGGATCTTAATACAAAAAAAAAATATATGAAGATCAACAACAGGAAGAAAAGTAAACCAAAAAAAGTAGAAACCATAACATCATACACTTCTCTGGGAAGCAATATAAATTCTCAATATGACCATTTGACAGAAATCATTTCAGAATCACATCAAACACACCAAGAAATATATTACTAAATACTGGATATAATTTTATTCATCATAATATCGTTATATATTTGAAAATCATCTACCTTTGTGTTGATGGTGCCATACCAATTTGAGGACGCCACTTTTTACTCTCTAATGCACTTAAATCTCCTGGTTTCAAAACTCTGGGAGGATCTTTTGCTCCATTTAATTTCTTAGCAGGAAATATAAAACCTTTTGCATAAATTGGATCTCTATATCTTACACAACATACATGGTTATCTTCAATAGGAGCTAAATCAGTTACCGGTGAATACAAAACCCTAAAATAATAAAGAGAAAATTAAATATAAAAGTATTGATAAAAACTGATAAATAAACATAGTAACAAAGTAAATTGGTGGCTTAGTAGAATAAAAAAAAAATTTACAAAAACATATTGTAACATTTTTTTACTCGTATATTCACTTTTACCGTTTACAGGTATTCTTTAACGAACTAATTCAGAGACCGTTGTTTTTTTTGCCTACCACTTACTCTCATCTTTCTCTTTTGCACTGCAACATCTCATTTAACTTTACGAACAAACCTATATTTTTAACAAGAATAATAGAAGGAAACACCTTGGTTCCATTCCCTTTTTTCATTCGTTTCGCATAGCAACAGGTGTTGATACGTTTTCCAAAGACGGTTAAGCCCTGGAACCATGGCAATCGAGAACGGAAATATCACGTAATTTGTAAAATCCTAGATGACCGACAACCCTAAAGGGTGGGTCACTTCACTTCAAGCTTTACATTTAGATCGATGCAATGCTCGAATGGTTTTTGTTGAGGCCAGACAGAACCAACTTTTGTTATTTTTTCTTCTGAAAAATTCTATTGAGATTACAGGTGGATAATATCATTCTAAAGAATTTTATTAAAATAAGTCGTTTCCAAAAACAAGTAATTATCCAACCCATTGGAAGTTTTTTTATACATCAAAAGTTTTCAGTAGTTATAGTAAACATACCATTATTAACTTTAGTGACTGAGTGATCGTCACCTACTTTAGTAACACTGAAAACAAAAGCCAGAAATTGTCTCAATTTAGAACGTTGATGAAGACGCTTTAAGAGAAACTAAACCTAACATTAAAATTCTTGTGAATGCAAAACAATACCAATCTTCACACTGAACAAACATACCCAAAATAAAAATAAAAAAACTAAATAAAATTATTCTTACCCTCCAACAGATACATTTATCTCCGATCTCAAAATAGTACCACCCATACCTTCAAATGAAACGGCACATTGAGCATCAATATCAACACTCTGTGTATATAAATTGATTGTGATGTTATAACCCTTATTTTTTGGAGAAATATATAATCTATCATCTCCTCGTATATTTCGTTTTATCTCAGTAGAAGATAACTTTTTGTAATATGGTTCTAATGCTTTAAATAAGCGTGTTTCTTCGACGAATGGAAGTAAAGCTACTCCTTGCCAAGCAAATTTTTTCCCATTTAAATCTATCTTAAAATCTTCTGGATAGAAATCAATAATAGGCGAATCCTAAAAATTAATTCTCAGTAAAATTTATACCAAATTCAAATAATTAAAAAAATATGCTTACGGGATCGGACATTAATTCAGCCCAAGGTTCAGGTACATGTTTACTACTGGCTGCTGGAAATACACCCATCAGTTGCTCCAATGGTTTAAACTGTAAATATATTTTTGGAATCAGAACGTTACATTAAATCAATAACAACACTAAACAACAAAATTTAACGGTTTTTCTGTAACATTTATAAAAATATTTAAGGGTGCTGAACACGAAATGATGATGAAAAGGCAAGTTTAGCTCTTATTTTTTAGTTACAGAACTTTTTTGAAATTGCATAGTAAACTTTCATTTCTCCCTCGGTAGAAGGACAGTGATGTACCTGTCTCTTGTATTCTTTTGCTCATGATTACCTCATGAGTGTCCGACAGTAATCCGCTACTCCAGTTTCCTTAGTATCTTACTTCCATATCCGAAATTTCTTGGTGGAAGCGTTCGCCATGTTCTTCTTTCTTTCGAAAAAGTTCAAGTGTGAATGCAAGAACTGTATCTTTACAGAGAAATTACAACCTAGTCTATCGTTGTACTGCATAAAATTTTCCGATAAAATTTTCCGTATGGTCCTTAAACTTGTCTGCCTTATTATTACGATGCAAGTTATTGGATATTTTTTGAACAAAGGAATCTTAGAGTAACTACTCATTACCTTCAAGAATGTTATTGAAATGTCCATCGTTAAATAGTTTTTCTGTCTGCGAACCAGCGAAAACCCCCTCTTTTAATTTGCTGCACTGAGGCGTGGAAATTTTGTACACAAATACAAAAATACTACTCTAGTATTATCCATCGCTTTTAAGAAGTTCTTCATAAGGGCCAGTTTTACATGAAGAGCGAGTATAATTCCGCTTGATTCGATAAGTAGTTTATATAGAATATTGTATGTTCCAGGTCTTGCAGGTAAGTGCACTTGTTATACCAACAGAATTTGGTATAACCTTGTTGCAGGTCAAACAATATGGTAATGACTTTCAGATCAACGAAAATTTGTCACTAAAACTTGTCATAGTTCACTATGAATAACAGCTTCTTCATATTATCATACGTTTCTTTCATATAAACTGCATAATCAATCGGAACGGATGGCAACAAATTTGTAAGGTATGCAGACTTAATTTCAATGAATCGATGAAAAGTCTACATTGATCACTTTTTAAAGCTGTCATGAGACTGTCTATGTTCTATGTTATTATAAGATACCAAAGTCTTTTCAGTATTAAAAAACTCAAAGAATGGAGTATAGCGGTCACAGAACGTAGTCACTTTTACAGACTGGTCAAGACGATTCGACAGTTAGGCTTTACTTTTGAGTTAAGTTCATATCTCTAACCAGATCATTCAGATTTTAAATTGCTGTGTTGACTCCTTGTTACCCTAAAAATCTGAATCGTCAGATAAACTCTGTTTATGTGTGGAAATATCACTAGATTCACTATCTGTAATTAACTCTTAGGCCACAGGAATATAAAATAGAGCTAATCTGGGATTGGTCGTTTTTGTAATCAGCGGGGTCGATTTAGCAAAAAGCAACTCGTGTGTTGTTGTTGACTAGGGTAATTTTACTTACCGGTTGTGTATCCTTTTCAAATTCTGTACTAAGTCCTGCTATGTTAATAAAATCTGAAGCAAACGGTGCATAATGATATGGAAAATACCATTTCCATGAAGCACAACCTTGATAGTAATATTTCAGAACCCAACACAGTCCTCTTACGTAATGCAAAGCAACAGAATATCTGAAAAATAAATATTATAACCTAATTTAACACGTAAACTTACAAAATTTCTACATGAAAGTAGTTAGATGGATATTTGGAAATCATACAACAACCTATAATGCTATACCAGTACAATTATAGGAACACAAAAAAAGGTCGGTTTTCCAAACTTCCGGTTATCTTGCCAAATTGTTAGCATAAGTGCAAATTTCCAATTCCATAGAAAAATAAGTAAAAAAATTAAAATCATAAATATACAACTTTTTGCTTTGAGTGCCTGTATAAAAAACTATTCTTATAGTGTACTTCCTAAGTACGTTAAAATTAGAAAGTGAAAAAAGGGAAATAAAAAAATATATTAAAGATATAAGTAAAACGAGTACAAAAAAAAAACATTTGAATGATGAGAACCGATTTAACAGTAACTTATTTGAACAAGATAGTAGATAAATTCCTATTTTGTATAAATATACCTAAACTCAAGTTGATCAGGTCCAACATCTAGTTTAGATTCATAATATCTATCTTTAAATCCGTCCTCCCATAATCTAACTTCATCATGTGCCTGATCATCATCCGACTCTTCATCATCCTTCTCTAAAGGTCTTTTTTGTCCTCTTGAAGAATCGCTTGAACCACCAGCAGGTGTAAACATTGCTTCCAAAGCTGTTTTGGAATTTACTCTTTGAAGCTGGTTATCTGTTTGAGAATTGGTATGCATACCTGCTCTTCTGATGTTAAATGCTTCTTGACGAGCATTAACAACTGCTTTTTCTTGGCCTATAGCCTAAAAAGATAAAAAAGGATCATTTATAAATATAAACTTTCTATATATGAAAAAACGTTGATTGAACCCAAGATTTTTTAAAATTATTTAAAATTTTTAACTGATTTTGAAGATACATGAAATTTATATTCAAAAATGGATGATGACAAATTTGGATGAAAATGAAGTGAAAAATTGTTATAAAAATCTGATAATAAACAATTGTACCAAAAGGTGGATACCCAGCATAGAGTTCTCTATTTTAATAGAAACTTACTGTGGGTGCAAACTGTGTATTTTTCACCAAATTCCAATTAGGTCTTTGTTGACTGTAACCATCAGAATTCCTTTTTTTCGCCTTTTCTCTTGCTTTAAATCGAAGTTCGTTTGCTTGTCGATTTTTAAAAATTTCATCTTCAACTTTTCCCAACTCTAACATGATCATCTGAACCCTCTCTAGATTTACTTCTCCACTGTCTGTTAGATAACCCTAAAAATATTTCATAATTAACAAAACAACTTAGCTAAATAAAAGCTTATTTACCCCAGTTTTATAAACACAATTTTTGTAAAGTCCAACTAATCTATCAATTGCTCCTTCTCTAATTTCAAGACTAGGAAGATGTGGTAAAAAATCATTACCAACAAAGAAACACATAAAAACCCAATCATCCACCACTCGATCGAATTCATATTTAAATGGCAAATTAGGCATTTGTAATTCTCTCTCTAAATACTCTTTTAAAACATTCAATCTAACGAAAATAAAATTCACATCAGAACCTATCGGTATATCAGCAGGTTTATCATGTTCAGACCGAACGCCACCAACACAATCTTTCATCTCATGACCGAGTTGTCCACATATTTCGCATGGTCTAGGCTGATTAGGTTTGAATTCTTCTCTGATAATTGTGAAATTTGGTTCATGAGTAGCTAAACCCAACATAATTAAGTCAGCATCCGCCCCACACAAACAATGCTGAGTGTTAGGATCATGATCTGGTTGAGCTCTTTGTTTTCTGATGTAGTCCATGATTTTATGTTCACCTTCTCCAGGAACATTAGCATCAGATAAAATAACCTAAAAGTTGAATAACAATTAACTACGTAATATTAACAGTTGTAAGACCAAGAGGAAAAATTATGTAAAATGTACATTTGTATCCATTATCGTTTTCGCGATATTCAATTTTTGCGATTTTAAAATCTTATATTGATTTCAAATCAGTAGTACATCAGTACAATTTTGAAATTGTATTTGAATCAGTTTAAAATTTGCCTTCAAATACTGAAAAACGCACATATTTTTAGGGTTGATACCTATATACCTACTTTTTTTTTGTAAAATTTCAAATAATATCTGGAATCTATATAAAATTTATAAGCAAAAATTAAAAAACGTAAAATGTATATTATATTAATTTTCAAGATATTCCATTCTATTTTTTTATAACAATATAAAATTGACGAACCTTGATACCCTGCCATCCAGGATCATTGTTGAGTCTTTCATGGATGTAGTAATGTAAACAATCTGAGAGCCTAGCCATAAATGGAGTACCAGGAGTAATACAATTAGAATCGAAATGTTCTTCTTTGGGTTTTTCTGGTGGTAATACAGCACCCTTAAGCAATAATTCAGCTCTGATTCTTTTAATTTCCTGTATTTTCTCAGTAGTTTCTTTAGCAGCTCTAAAACGTCTGGATCTTTGTTGATTCATTTTAGCCCTAGGAGCTACACCATCAATAGCCATATATAAAAGTTTTCGCGGCCTAACTATTCTAAACAATCTATCTATACATTCAAATATAGCGATCATCATCTCGTCCTCATTTTTTGGAGCTGGTTTATTTTCAGGATGTGTGCAAGGATGGATTATTCCATTCATATCTAAATATAAATTATCAAATTCAACTCCATTTGGGTTTGGCTCTGATGAATTTACTGGTATACATACTCCATTAACGTCGACAGGCTAAAATTTGATCAATTAGATCATATAAACTTATAACTATCACTTTTTAATTAAGATAGTATTTTGTTAAAAAAAAAATTTGGAAATGTTTGTACAATACTGTAACTTATTTTGGTTACTGTTAATTAAATTTGTTTAAAAAAATCCAAAAATGAAGATTAATTAGATATAAATAAAACATAAAGTATAACCTTACTTTGTGCTCGACGCATTCGACTATAACAGACGGATACTTTCTGCTCAACCACCGAAAAAATGCAGGTACACCCATTGTTCAGAAGATGAAATGACTGTAAAGTGTTTAAATGATTTACGCTTAATTATATCCAATTTAGCATTATTTTTGTTATAATATGGAATTGAGTGACAATTTTATACAGTCAAACACGCCACTAAAGCGAAGTTAGTTTACTTCTTCTTCTTCTTCTTTTATTTTATGGCTTGCATACTAGTGCATCTGCCAGCGCATTTATAACGTTGCATGCCGTCTTGCTCGAGGCAATGATGCAACGCTTCTTCTATATTTTTTCCTTCTCTATTCAATCTGATTCAATATTCAATCTTCCTTTTTGTGGCTTATTGAACTGTAATATAAATGTAATTACGATTGACTTATGTCATTTATTCATATTTCGTATGGAATTTGATATTATTATATTTGATTTATTTTTATCATCTTGTTGTGTGTATTATTTTTATAATTGATTGTCTGGATTTAAAGAATGTTATACATATAAGGAAAAGACTTTTCTCGCTCCGGGGCAACGGCGGAGCCTTACACAACCCCCAAGGATGTTGCCTCGGAATTGTCCCAGGAATGGATGGATAAAAATTGGTATAAGGAATTATGTATATTTTCCCTCAATTAAACTTTAAATATTGATCTTATTTATACTTAGGAAATGATTTATAAGTTTTATTTGTTTTAAATTCAAATTTTTTAGTATTGTTTGCAAGTTATATGCTTCTCTTGCACCTGCTTTTTTTAGTTCTTCAGTGAGATCCCACGAAGGACTTTTATTTATTGGACAATGCAAAATTAAGTGATCCAAGTCTTCCAGTTGTCCACATTCACAGAAGGGATTGTTTTTGATGTTTAATCTATTTAGATGTTTAGAAAAGATACCATGACCGGATCTCATTCGGATGATATTGGTGAGATGCCTTCTATCTATGAATGGATATTTTGTAAACCATGGTTTATCTGGGAATGTATGTTGTATTTCTTGATACCATTTTCCTTTATACTTGAAGGATTCTATCCAATATTCCATGAAATTATTTTTATTTTTTTTTTTTCAGGATTGACAACAGTTCCGCTCTATTGATTTTTTTATTTGCTGGTATATTTAGCGCGCAACCTATTTTAGCTAACTTATCTGCGTGTTCATTTTCCTTTATATCTGCATGTCCCGGTATCCAAGCTAGTCTATAATCATTCCCTCTGGCATTGGCTTCTATCAATAGTTTTTTTGTTTGTAATGAGGTTGTATCTGCTTTAGCATTTATACCTTTTTGGGATATTTTATCGATAGCACTCTGTGAATCGGTAAAGAAAATGCATTTTTTTTTATTTTTTTTTATTGTTGTTTTAATAGCTTCATTAATTGCTATAATTTCAGCGGAACAGATATGGTTTTCCTGGACCAAATTGGAAGAAAAAGAATAGTCTAATGCTGGTATATATACACCGTAACCCACTCGTGAAACCCCATGCCGCTCTTCCTGTTTAGAGGCATCCGTAAACACAAACGTGTAGTCTTTACGATACCTTTCTGTTTTTTCTTTGAACAATAAATTCGCGAATGAAACTTTTTTGTTTATATTGAGATTGATTTTCGGTATATCTTGAAATTGTATGTTATAATCAGTCAGATAACACGGTATGTTATCATATCTCTCGATCATACTACCATATGGTTCGATCATATTGAGAGCGTGGATCAAGCATATTTCCCTACTGACTCTGGATGATAAATTACCTCGGTTTTGTATTTGTCTGATATTATTGATTAGTTCCAACAACGGGTGTTGATTATAACTATAAATTTTAGACATAAACTTTAGCGCTAACCACTTCCTTCTGAAATCCAAGTTTAACTCTGCAGTTTCCCCTAGTAGTACATTTGTTGGCGTAGAACGCATACATCCTAACACAACCCTAAGAGCCTGATATTGTGCTGTATCCAGTTTTTTGAAAGTTGTGGTGTTATTTGGGTTTATAAATATTGTACCAAATTCTAAATGCGAACGAACTAGTCCATAATATGCCAGTAATAGTGTTGTTGGGTCCGCCCCCCACCAAGTTCTACAAAAAGTTTTAATCACATTAATTCCCTTTATTGCCCTACTTTTGACATTTTCAATATGTTTGTTCCAGTTTAAGTTGCTAGTAAATGTTACTCCTAAATATTTTATCTCTTGCTGAAAATCTATTATCTGCTGGTCCAAAATTAAATTTTTATTAATTAATGATTTGTTATTTTTTGAAAACCAAACCGCCTTGCTTTTGTTTACCGAAACTTTGAAATTGTGTTGTTCTAACCATGTGTGTAATTCAGCTAACACTAGATTTGTTGCTGAAATTGCCTGTTGACTATTTACGTGTTTACTCATTAGGACCAAATCATCTGCATATGATAGTAGAATAAAATGATTCGGGATTAATTTGTATATTGAACTAATGTATAAGTTGAATAAAATTGGGCTAAGAGGTGACCCTTGCGGGAGACCCTGCGAAGTGGTAGAGGGTCCTAATATTTCTTCATTACAATCCTTAATATATAGGAATCTTTCATTAAGAAATTGAAATATGAGATTTATTAACTGAGTAGATAAATTTATACCCAATAATATTTTATATAATTTATGTATATTAACTTGATCGTATGCTGATTTCAAATCCAAAAAGACCCCTAGGACGTTTTTGTTTTCCATTAACGCTGATTGCACATATGATGACACATACGCTATGTTCTCCTGAATGCCCATGCTTTTTCTAAACCCCGTTTGAAAGTAATTAAAAAAACGTTTATTTTCCACAAACCATTCTACTCGATTTTTTATTAGGTGTTCCAGTATTTTCCCCATACAAGAGGATAAAGCGATGGCCCTATAATTATCCTTGTTATTCGGTTCTTTGTATGGTTTTAGTAGGGGTATAATCATATGTGTCTTCCAGGATTCTGGTATTGTTGCGCCATTTAGATTGTTATTAAAAATTTTTAATAGATTTTCCAGCGCTATTTCAGGTAAATTAAGAATCATCGAATATGTGATATTGTCCAAACCTGTTGCTTTATCCTTTTTTTGTTGAATGCAAACTTTGAGTTCATTTAGAGTGAACATATTCAGTTCTTCAATTGGTAATGATAGGGTGAATTCTGGATCTATGTTGCAGACTGATAGATCGCTTAGGATTTTTTCACATATGCTTTTTTGTGGTAATTTTTTGTTATAAGTGTTATTATTTTTGTTGTGAAATTTTTTTATCGTATCCCAAACGTGACTTGGGTTTGACTCTCTGTTTAGAGTTCCACAGAATTCCTGGAATTTTTTTTTCTTCTTAGTTTTTAAAGTTAATCTAGCTATGGCTATGGCTTTTTTTGCTAGTATGTAATTCTCCAGTGTGAATGAATTTTTAAAATTTTGAATCGCCATTTTTCTTTTTTTCACAATATCAGAACATTCCTGGTCCCACCAGACGCATCCTGATTTCTTTTTTGAGTTGTTTTTATAGGGTATTGCTTTGTCCGCTGCTACATTTATTATGTTTTCCAATTCTCCATATTCCATGTTTTTATTATTATTCACCATTTCCACTATGTTTGCATGATAGTTATTCCAATCAGCTAGTTTTATGTTTCTTCTTGGTGTTATATTGGTAACATATTTATGGGGATCCACATTCAAAGTTAGTATTGTGGGGAAGTGGTCACTAAAACCTACATCCGGGTAGACCTTCCAATCCGATTTACCGGCCAAATCTCTACTAATTATTGTCAAGTCCACTGCACTTCTTCTTTCATCTGGTGGTGTTAGTCTCGTAGGGGTTCCATCGTTTAAATAAATTAAATTTTTTTCATCTATTATGTTAACGATAATGTTTCCGTTATGATTACAAATTTCACTTCCCCAGGCTAAGTGATGCGCATTTAGATCACCCATTATTATTATTGATCCTTGAAGTGTATCAATTATTTGCTTAAATATAATTTCCGATATTTTATTTGTTGGGTGTGAATAAATATTTACAATGTTACAATTATTTACTTTTATAATTAATAATCTGAATTTATTTGTTTGCCAATGATTTTTCACTTTAATAGTTTCAAATTTGATGTCTTTATTTATCAATGTTGCTATGCTTGTTCCACGCTCCAAGTCGTTCCTAATTAAATAGTAGTTTTTTATTTGTAAAGTATGTTTAGATTTTAAAAAAGTTTCATTCAGAATGACTATTTCTGGTTGTTCATTCCTCATTAAAGAAATTAAGTTTGAATGGTTTGAATTTATACTCCGTATATTCCACTGAATAATTTTTAGTGGTTTATTTGCCATTTTTGTTTATTGTTTCGTTATTATTCTTTGTATATAGTATTTTTGTTCTGTTTAATAAGGATTGATTTTATTTTTATTGTTGTTCTTATTTTTTATTTCTTTCAAACCGTACTGAATATATACATGTATAATACACCTGTATATAGATCTTTTTTCTATAAAAAAAGAATGAAAAAACGAGAAGAAAAAAACTTACTCCTTTGGTCTGTCTAAATCCAAAAACGCTCCAGACAGCTCAAAGTAATTGTTTATCAATTCTCTTATTTTATGTTTAGATTGTTCCGGTGTATTTAAAAAGAAGTTGTAAAGTTCTGTAACTGTGTTCAAATTTGTATTTTTATTAAAACTTTGATCAAAATTTTCCATATTATTTTTACTTGTAGATGCTTGTTGCAATGTTTCTGAATTTGTAAAATTTTTCCCGAATTTGAAAATTACTCCGTTTCCAGAGTCTGCAATTCTCCCGTTAGGATTAATTAGAGCGTTATTATGTTCTTTTTTATCGTACCCTGGGACGGTCCTCTTTGCCGGAGCGCTAATGACCGAGTCCGCGTATGTTCTTTTAGATTTAACTGTATTATTCGTATAAAGCATTCTTCTTTGATTTATTTGAATTTGATTGTCATTATTTGAATTTTTTGATTTTATTGTTGGAAATTCTGTGCGTGATGGGTAATAGTTTCTTTCATTATTAATCTCATTATTATTGTTGTTCTTTTCTAAATACGTTTTAGGAATCATTTGATTAGCCTCATAAAATGAAATATTTTCAAATGCCATTGTGTATTTAATTTTTTTTTGTCTTTCGTACTCCGGGCAAACATTATGATCCGTAGATATGTGTGTTGATGATTTACAAAAGCGGCATGAGGTTTCACATGACATCACGGAACCTTCCATCAGCTCATGTGCTTTTCCGCAATTTTTACATTTTTGTTTACTTTTACATTGCGTCTTAGTATGACCGTAAGCTAAACAATTATAACATTGAGTTACCCTAGATACGTAGGGTATTAAAGGTAAATTAATATGGCACAATTTTACCGATCTGGGAAGGACCGTTCCTTCAAACGTTACCAAAATTGTACCTGATGGTTCATATTCTACAGTGTTATCTTCTTTTGTAATTTTCCTTTTAAATCTTTTAATTTCTGAGACTTTAAAAGGGCTTTCACACATTTCTAGAATATCTTCATTAGAAAATAATGGATTTACATGCCTTGCAATGGCTTTAGAAGTTACATAGTTTCGTGGAATATATTTATTATATCCATCATTTTTTAACGAATCATTTTTCATAAAATTATTTGCTGCCTGAGCTGATAGAAAGTGTATCCCTATTTTATTTTTACCCATAGCCTTTACCTCTGAAATATCTTTTAATTTTAATTTAAAAACTTCTTTAGCTATTTTCAAGTGATTGTATCTACCGATAAAATGTCCCTTATCTATACCTTCAATGACAACAACAAACGGACCTGTTGACTTGTTAGAATAAAAAATTGTTTCCATTACTTTTGGTGTTTTTTCTTCAACCTTATCGTTGGTTTGAATTGAATTTACTACGTTTTCATTAGTATTTAAATTCATTTCAACATCATTTTCCTCGCATGCAGAATTATTTAAATTTATTATTTGATTTATATTTAATATAGGAGGGGGACCCTGTCCCCCGCCTGGGTCCTGCATAGTCCTACGTATTATTCTCCCTTTTCCTTATGTATATCCGGTCACAATAAAAATTAAAAAAAACTTACCGATTAGGTAACACACAAAATAAAAGGGTAACGACACAACAGGTGTTAGTAATTTCTCACCAGACCAAAAATTTAATTTATTATACCGGCTTTTATTTTAAATAAAAAACCCGTTTCGCGCTCTTCACACAACCTTCACTATCAAGCGTTGAACGAAGAATCCGAAGTTAGTTTATTTTGTCTTCTGTTCACTGTCTTCTTCTTTTTTTTTAATCTAAAGACTCGCAAAAGTTGGCGAACTGATAATAATACTTAAGAAGTTATTTCTTTATCTCCGTAGAGAAATTAAAAGGCACACAAATCTTTGTTTAAAAGATCGTTGTTAAATAGTCTTTGTTTCGTTTTGTTTAATACTTATGATGATTTTAAATTTATTCATTCTTCTTCTGTTTCAAAGATTTTATTCATTTGTAAACAAGTCAGTATTTCTTAAGTTTATTTTTTAATTATGGAGGGTATTTTTAATCTATAATAAGAAGTTTTATATATTTTTTTACAAACTTTTATTATTAATTTTATATTATTGAACAAATAAGTTTGACGTATTTTGATGACATATTTTTGTATTCGTGGTTATCCTTTATTGGTGCAAATTTCGGTGAATCCGGAAAACTACGAGTGATTCCCCCAAAATTATTTATTTATACAGTTGCAGCCTATCTCTATCTATTAATGTATTTTATCAAGAACAGAGCAAGTGTAGTATTTTTTCAACTGATAAAAGTATTTTATATGGCCGAGTGATAAAAATTTAAGAATTGTAAGTACCTACATTTTTGTTATTTATTGTTGTTTTTTTGGTCTGTACAGGTATATTTAACTATACGATCATTTTCATAGACATTATATTGATTACTGAACTTGAATTATATTTAGTTTGTATAAAGTTGACGCCCAAGTCATTGTTGATATACCTATTAAGATAAAAAACAGTTTATTTCTAATGATACAATATAAAAAAATAGGTTAAATTATCACTACTTGTTTTCTTGTTTAAAAAATATGGATGAAAGCATCTTAAAGGTAATTTTGATGATTACGTCACACTATGTATATCACAAATTTTAATAAATCCAAAATTACCAATTTTTTGACAGTTTAATCAACCACAGCGCGCAAGTTGTTTTTTCTTGAAATAAAACAATGTGTGGGAATACTTTTAATAACGTTTTATGTCAATATTCAATACAGGGTAAACATATAGTCATTGGGCAGTTGCTTTCCAATGTAAAAAATAAGATAACCAACATTTTCAGGAAAATATTTTAATGTCCTGCATAGTAATTTTATAAATAAACGTTTCTTAAAATTATACACAACATGAAATAAAACTTAAGTTAGTTCAGAAGATATAGATAATATAGATAAAATCCTATTTTTTCGAAATTGTTTACTCATCAACGTATCATTTGAATTCGTTGTATTATCTAGTAACTATTGAGTCATATTTATAAACTATTGTGCTTACCTAAAATACATCTATAAGTAATTGATAATAATGTAAATCTTTAATTATCATTATTATCGTAATGATTAATTTATTTGATATTATACACTGCCGAGCAAAAAATTTAGGTTACTGGAAAAATTGCAAACAGAAAATTTGAAAATAAACTGCATAAGCTTATATATACTTAAAAATTGTGAATTTACCAACTGCATTTTCGTTTAAATATGAAATCAGACAACATAATTTATTTTTTTAAGATGTCTTATTAAAAAACAATAATTCTGTATTTTAAACGAAGTTCGAATATTGTTATTGGAAACGAATGAATGAATAATTCTTAAAATTATGAAAAAAAAAAATGATAATAGTAAATACACATTCCTCGTTAAGTGTATTGCCTCCTCGTGCATTGGACGAAGCATACTGTGAATCAAATTATCTAATCCATGTTATTCCATTATTATTACAAAAAATTAATTGATGCGTCATCAAGTAACTGATAAAAATGCAACAATTAAAGATATTTTTTTTATTTCATATATCCAGATATCATGATAAAATAATGTATATTTGTATCATGTGTAGATATAAAGGATAAGTATGGAGACTTAACGAATACACTGCGGTTGTTTTATAGTAGTTGACCTTCATTTTTATCAGCAACGACAACAGTTTAATATTCGTTGCCGGTTATAATGTAAAATTCATAATAATAAAATTTTCTACTCTTCCTCGGCAATTAAAAATAAAGTATCAGTAGTAATAAAGCAACAAACATAATTAGATTCGCTAGTTATCTGCTATGTAGGTAATAGTAGTTTACGTAACAAGTCCCGAAAGTGGTCTTTTACTGGACGAGTGGGCAAATTGCAGCGCGAACCATAGGCGAGGCCTGCGAGTCCAGTAAAAGCACTTTTGGGACGTATTACGTACAATATTTTTTTTTAAAACGGGCATTGTTGTACCATAAACTTCATATTATTCAGTTTACATTTTTATAACAAGAACTCTTTATTAACTAATTTTAACATTTTTTTTAACAACCTTGCTTGGGTGGCCGCTTTAACAATTTCATCTGGTATAATTTCATCTTCCATTAATTCACAATCAAATGCATCATTTTAAATATCCATTTTATAATAAACTAGCAGCCCGTCCCGGCTTTGCACGGAGTTTAAAGAAAAATAACAAAAGCCATTAAATTTATTGGGTCAACGCTTCCCTGTAAACAATATTACATGTTGTTTTATTTTCTGGCAGCAAAATAAATTGATTTTCAGGTGCTCCGACCCGCCTCAGGCGGTTGGGCATAAGGAAAACCGATCCCTACTAATTGGAAGGTTTTACCTTGAGACTTATTATTAATAAAAGCGAAAGATATTTTGATAGGAAATCGAAGCGGTTTAAATGGATTTGGTAGATCAGTTGGGATCATCGGTATCCTCAGTGTATGAGCTAGTTGACCAGCTGGTGGTTCAGTTATAATGGTTGCTACAACTTAATTGTCTTTTAATTCCTTTATAAGTAGCCTAGTCCCATTGCACATGCTAAATTTGTGATATCTATCGTGATTATGAAATAAATTTTGATAAGGATTAATACCAAGATAAAAACATTTAAAAAATTAAAAAATAGTTATTGTGACGTAACTATAACAGTTAGACATATGCTGTCGCGGCATTTTTTGTAGATATTTATATATTCTTCAAAATCGTAGTACATTATTTTATTCTATAATCAATAGAATTCTCAGCGCACGCGATGTAAGGATTTTAAGGTCATTTTAAGTAAGGATCCCTTTTTTTTAAATAAAACATAGCCTATGTCACTCGGGAATAGTGTAGCTTGCCAACGGTGAAAGAATTTTTGAAATCGGTCCAGTAGTTTCGGAGCCTATTCATTTCAAACAAAAAATCAAACCTTTCCTCTTTATAATATTAGTATAGATCAATTGCGCCACCTTACCGTAACATCATAGTCCTTGTTTAATTTAAAATTGTTTGTTTAAATATATGAGATTTCAACTGCGCCACCTTTCGGTTGCGTCACAGTACTTAATTAAGTAAGAATTGCTTGTTAAAATATATAAGAGTAGCTTACCCGGCGATCTACATATCGCCTAACAATTAATGATATTTTTTCATTTTCTGTGTTTTCCCTTAGGGGTTGAATTCAATAAACCATGAAACACATGTTCAATGAATTTCAATTTTTATAAAAATCGGTGCCGATTAATAGATTTTTCCATATAAATTTTCAACCCTTATTTCACTTCTTCAGGGTTAAAATTTCTCGAAATCTCTTCTTAGTGGGTGTTTACATTATAAAAATAAACATCTGACCAAATTTCTTGTTTCTAAGATCAGCAGTTACGGCTGTGTGTGCGTCTGTACCTTAGTCAGTGATAAATCGCCTTTTATGTACATCTATATCAACTGCGCCACCTTACGGTGGCCTTATATATTACTTAATTAAGTCATATTATTTCATTTAGTATTTAGTTTTCTATTATTTCGCAATTTTTTCTGATTGTTCCACTATTTTAGATTTTGCTTTAGTTTTAGATTGAGATTTTTCTATTTTTTGTTACTTAGTCTTTAGTTTTTCACCTTTCACCTTTCCTCTTTATAATATTAGTATAGACAACGCTTCCCTGTAAACAATATTACATATTGTTTTATTTTCTGGCAACAAAATAAATTGATTTTCAGGTGCTCGACCCGCCTTAGGCGGTTGGCCATGAGAAAAACCGATTCCTACTAATTGGAAGGTTTGACCTTGAGGCTAGTATTCTCAGCGCACGCGATGTAAGGGTTTTAAGGTCATTTTTGGTTACATTAATGGCATTTTAGTAAGGATCTCTATTTTTTTTGAAAATAAAACATAGCCTATGTCACTCGGGAATAGTGTAGCTTGCCAAGGGTGAAAGAATTTTTGAAATCGGTCCAGTAGTTTCGGAGCCTATTCATTTCAAACAAACAAACAAAAAATCAAACCTTTCCTCTTTATAATATTAGTATAGATTTCACGTTTTCAACTAAACGTCAAAATATGTTATTTTATAGTTTTAAATAAATATATACAAAACTCGTTTACCATAGAAACCAATTGACCGCTATCTTAGACTAACTATTTTATTGTTTTTTTCATTAAAGATATGCCGGAAAGTAAATAAAAATGAGTCCGGTAAAAGCTTTTACCGGACTCATTTTTATTTTCTGGCCTTGTCCGACAAAATGAGATTTTCTGACCTAAAAATAAACCGGAAAGTATTAATTTCTGGCCGGTTTTAAAAAAAATATTTATAGAAAGTATATTTTTTTTCAATAATATATGTAGAAAAAAAAATTTCTTGATCTTTATTTACTTTTTTATCAGTTTTTTTATAACAAAATGAACAACATTCTAATCTTTAGATGTAATGTTTTGGTTTTATTTGTAAATAAACTTAAGTCTATTCTTTCTTGTTTTTGACTTTTCTTGTTGCTTTTTCCCATGAACATCTCCTCTTTATAATACATACTATTTCTAATATTTCTTTATTCTATATATTTTTCGCTCTTCCTTTTGTTTTTCTATATTTACTTTCCACATTTGTTTTGCAGGTCTCTTTTTATCCATTCTTTATTATTTTTGTTTTTCTATTTAACTAAGTGCTCAAATTACAAAAATGATTACATGAGATTTTTTGTTTTAGACTTTTTCAACAAACATGACAGAAAATAAAGTAACAAACAAGTTAAATAATCTAAAATTAAATAAAGATATTAACATTCTTTTACTTGGAACAACAGGAGTTGGAAAATCAACGTTAATTAACGCATTTGCAAACTATTTAACTTACAGTGATCTCAAAAAAGCTAAAAAAGAAAAGTTGCTGGTACTTATCCCAACCCAATTTACAGTTGAGGATAAAAACCATGAGTATCACTTTATAAATGTGGGAGAAGCAGACAACAATGAGTATCTAAAATTTGGTAAGTGGTAGATTTATATAATTTGGCCTTTTATAAATATTTTTAAACTAATTTTTACAAATAATCATCTTGTAATATCCTTATTAGTTTTGTTGTTAACCAGAACTCGATGCGTGTACCAGATTTTTTTAAAATATCTTTCAATTCATATAAGAATACCGAAAAAAATAAGGTTATAACTTAACAACCCTATCTCATGAAAGATTCAGAACAGGGGAAGTGATCCGGAGATTACGAGAACAAGTTGCGCAACAGCCCTTCAATCAGGCTAGTTATGTGGATGTGTCGGCCCATGAAATCAGAATACGGCAGATGATTGAAGATCGGTTTTTCCGTTAAATCTCAAGAGCATCTACCATCTGGAGGTCTTTTAACGCCACCCATATTCGATGTCAAAATTGTTTAAAACCATTGAAAATCGTTGGAAATTGAAAAAATCTGTTTATATCGTAAACAATATTAAAAAAACGTTAAAATTTGTTTAAAGAAACAATTCAAAACCGTTAAAAGTTGGTAAAAACAGATAAAAATCATTAAAAAATGCAAAAAAACTATTTATTCCACCAATTTCATTCAAGCATCGCAAGCAACGCGAACCTTCAGGTTTTCGCTCGTGTTACTTATAATTTTGATGTTTCACGAGCAAAGTTTGATTATCCAGGTACTTTAACCTTAACCGATAACGATCTTTATATCATTAAAAGAAATTACCCTGATTTACGTATGCTAAGCTTTCTGATTTATATAAAGGCCTATTTATTTATAGGAGATTCTGCTACTCAAGATGTGAAAACTTACGTGTTTCCAATTTGGAACGGAGAAGTTAACGTTAGACTGATAGATACTCCTGGAATGGGCGATACAAGGGGTATTGATCAAGATAATATCAATTCTGAAAATATTTTATCATACATAAGTCAACTGAATCAACTACACGCTATTTGTTTTTTGCTTAAACCAACTGAAACTAGAGATACAGTATTTTTTAAGTATTGTATGAATCAAATTTTCTCCAGATTAGATAAATCTGCTACTGAGAATATAATATTCTGTTTTACCAACACCAGAGGTACCGATTACAGTCCAGGAGAAACTTTGAATATTTTGAGAAAAACTGTTGATGAAATAGCAAGTAAACCTCCTCATGCAAAAATTCCATTGAACAGGAATATATTTTGCTTTGATAATGAACCATTTAGACATTTAGCAGCCGTCCAGAAAAATGTCGAATTCAACTCTGACATTAAAGATAAAAATAAAGAAAGCTGGCAAAGATCTGCTGAACAATGTTGGAAGTAAGTATTTTGATTTTAGTTGTTATTTTCCTGCACTTTATTCATACGTCCAGTGTTACTACAATCCTTCCGCCATCCTATTCCAGATCATACTTGCTTGTTCAAGATAGCGATGACAAATGGGTTTTGTTTTTATTGGCCAGTCAAAAGAGGAAGCACCCACATGGTACAAATTTCTTGAAATCACAGCTGATGGTTAATGATTGATTCAACACTCTCTTAGGTTATCCCGATATCACTTCCAATTTTACCCACCTTTAAACGGTGGTTACCCTCGAACAATGGCAAGATATTGTCATTTACTAACACCAACAGGCCACGTTAACCCTAATGCGTTGCACGAAATAAAACTGGACCTCTTGATCACTCATCTGAGTATATTAAAGAGAAAATCGAAAGTAGCTGCCTGTATTTTAAACAGCCACTTAACTTCCCTTTATACTACCACTTTTACTAACAGCGCTCTTTAAACTACGATTACCCTACAGAAAGCGCCGAACAGTGGCAATGTTTTCTTTACTATAACACTGGTTCGAGGGCGTCATGAAGTTCATTTTCAACTTATTGTAGAAAAAAAAATACAAATGGGTTTTCTTCATGCAACTATGCTTATGTTCCAAGCTTACGAAGAATTAAAGTTGGCTTTATACCTTCACATGAGAGAAGTTTTAGTACAATGCGTCGCTCAACGTAGGGGTGTGGACCTCTTGAACTACACCTCAAAAGCATTTGAACAAAATGCCTTCATACGGACTCTCGCATAACCTTTGCAGATGGATATCCAACTTTCTCTCCAACAGGCATATCCAAGTTGCTGTAGATAGACATTCTTCCAACCACTACAAGATCAACGCTGGAGTTCCCCACGGATCGGCTCTAGCTCCTACTCTCTTCCTATTACACATTAGTGATCTACTAGAAGCCACTAATAACCCGATACATGGTTTTGCAGATGACAGCAACATACACAACCGTCCCATATCTCTATATATTTTGGAAGAGGACAGCGAAGATCCACAACGGCTTCTCTCAATCAAGATTTGAGAATTGTAGACGAGTGGGGAAGAAAGAATCTTGTTAATTTCAACGCTTCCAAGACAAAGACATGTTGCCTATCCAACAAGAGGCAAACAAACGATTCCTCCATCACAATTAACGATCAGACACTAATAGCAAGCGACTCCATTACGCTGGTTGGTATAACGATCTCCCAGAACTTACTCTGGAACGAACATATTGCATCCATAGCAACTGCAGCAGGAAAGAAATTAGAATTTTTGTTCAGAGCACGGAAATATTTTTCTCCATCCAACTTAGCTACGTTTTACAAAGCCCAAATACGGCCTAATCTTGAATACTGCTCGCATGTATGGGGTTCGGCAGCTCCGTCAAGGCTCAGAGTTCTTGATGCAATACAGAGAAGAGCAGTTCGACTAATAAACGACACCAGTAGGTATCACCAAAAACCTAGCACCATTGTCCCACCGAAGAGCAGTGTCTGATCTTTCCTTGTTTTACCGATACATAAACGGATTTTGCTCAGAAGAACTCCGCTCTATAATGCCTCCACTTGCCAGGCAAGCCAGTGCAACGCGATAAGTCAACTCCATGCACCCTTATACTGTTCAGTGTCAGACATCGAGAACGGATCGATTCGATCGTTCTTTCATCCCTAGGGTCTCCAGATTGTGGAGCTCCTTACCTTCCCACGTCTTCCCCACTCGTCCTAACTTGCAGTCCTTTAAATCCTAAATCAATAAATTGGCTCTTCTGCCCTAACAGATGTTCTCGGTACATTTGTATTTTGGTCTATACCTACGAGGACATACATTACCAAATTTAGCTTGTAGAACATAATTAAAAAATAATTGATATAAAAATTTTTAGATTAATTCATTACATATGTGGTGATAAAGAGAATGAAGCTTTAAAACCACATTATGTACAAAGTACAAAAGCGATAAATGAAGCACGCAGAATGATAAATCAACTATCGCAACCATTAGCAGAGATAACACAGTTAATACACCATAATATGAGTGTGCTTGAAAGACATCAAGAAAATCTTGCTTTGGATAATGCTTCTCTGGAAGAAATGAAAAGTAAATTATATATGCCAGTTGTTACTTTAGAGATAACTCTATTAACCCAACCTATTACTGTTTGCTCTGCAACTAAGTGTTGTACAGTTTATAAGGTAAGTTAATTTTTCTCTACAGAGAGTATCAGTGCCATGGTATTGTTGATACATTTCCACATAGAAAGTAATGATTCTAATATGTGCAAATAGCCTATTTTTTGCTAGTGGGCTTAAGAATCTATTGATTACATCCTGTCCAGTAAATAAGGATATCCCTTCGCACGGGTGGATGCACAATGGGTCATATGTGAACTCAGTGCTGGCTGAGCACTAGCTCGCCCCTCCCCAAATTTCCAGATCCAGATGGTCGTTAGATGTTATTACAGTACTCGTTTTTATTTCCAGACTCGGCTTCTACGTCGCCTCGTCCGTAAACTAACTCGTACTGTAATAAGTCACCTACCGACCTTGTAACGTATAATTACATTAGCTGGTATATATTCGTGATTTTACCATTAGTAGGATGTATTTACCACTAGAAATATAGCAGAAACAGTCTGCACGGGTAGAAAGACATTGTAAAATTGCACAAAATTTTCCAAACTCGCTGAATAGTCTAACTTCTTGATTTTGTTGTTATTTAATAATTTTTTATTTAGGTTGCCGGAAAAAATGTTTGGCATTACAAAAAACCATGTCATAAACCATGTTATTTGCGTACTGTTCCTAAAGAGATCATAGGCTCTCCGGAATTATTATATTGCACAGCTATGGGAGGAAAGCCAACTTGTCAGGAATGTGGCTGCGATTTTAAACTCCATTTACACGAATATAAACAGACAACGCCTAAAGAGATAAAGGAAAGAAATGAAGCTTTATATAAGAATATTACAAATAAAGAACAGTTTTTGGAAAGCAAAACTAAATTGATGGAAAATATAAAGACAAAAAAAATGGAACTGGATAAAGAACATAAAACTATTGTTGAAACATGCGCAAAGTTTGCACATTTCCTTCAGAACAATGCTATAACACCTTTTAATGATTCTTATAAAGAATATATTGAATATTTGATTAATAGGTAAGTATTTCTTTTTCCTTTTTTTATTTTCAAGATTTTTTTATAATTTTATAACTGTTCTTACTATTTTTCCACAATTTTGTTTTTCGATATTTCCCTTTTTTTGTTCAATTTCATGTTTTTTACTATTTTTCTTATTTAGTTTCTTTTTTATTTCGTTATTATTCCAGTTAAAAATGAGTTAAGAATGACCATATTCTATTGTATTGTTACAAAAAAATTGCTAATAACTTGACGGCATAACCATCTATCGAGTTTTAAATTTTTGACCGCGCCATCTATTGAAATATACATTTTTTTTCAATTTAGAGAGCAAGCTTTGGGCAAATTATGCGATCCAGGTACAGTTACACATCTTCGTCAACTCTTACAACAATATACGGAAATAAAAGCCCATTTTGATGAAGCCCTAAATTCCAATCAAGGTCGTAATGCGGTTGTAACACCTGACGAAATAAACGAAAGTATCAAAGGGCTTTTTAAACTAAAACACAACGGAAAAAAAATTAAAGAACTATTTGATTGTCAAAAGAAAGCTAGAACGAAGGAATTCCAAAATACGGAATATATACATAAAACAGTCTTTAAGAAAGATGAAAAGAAGGTTAAAAGTTCAGATGATACAAAAACTGAAAAGAAAGATAAGGGAAAGGAAGATAAGAAAACTAAGGATCAAGATAATAAAGACAAAAAACATCAGTACAAAGGTATTTTCGGAGAATATTTTTAAGTATATTTTTTTAAGAAATAATTAAATTTTAAGGAAATGTCCCAAAAAAATCATCAAGATCCGCTACACATGATGAGCCACCTCCAAGTTATCAAGAATCTTCAAGAAATTTTAACCAAAATTATGGTAACCCTAATGGAAGAGGATACAATGGAAGTGGTCCATTTCCTCCACACCAGACACCATATACTCCACACCAGACACCATATCCTCCACACCAGACACCATATCAACCAGAACCATTTCCTCATACTGGTTATTCAGGACAATATCAAACTTACCCGGATTATTACAGTTACGTTTGTAAAGTTTTGTTTTTATGTTCATAATTTTTTTTTTTCATTTTCTGATTTTCAAGTTTTCGGAGATTTGTAAAATTCAGAAAAGTTCGAAATAGATACTGATCACTATTCACTTTTTATATATTTTTTTTATCATACTTTTATTTCAGATGGAGAATACGATATAAACATCAATTTAAAGAAAACAAATCAACCAGGTCCGAATCAAAGTGGAAATCATGCTCCAAACTCTTACGCAAACCCTAACCCATACCCTAATCCAGGTCTATACCCTAATCAAGGTACATACCAAAATCCTCATCCAGGTCCTTTTCAAGGACCAAGTCAGCCTTACCCTCCTAACTATCCTTTGTCATCCCATGGTGGAGCTCCATATCCGCACCAAGGGTATCCTTACCAACCAGGACACTATAATACTGGCAATATGCATAATACACCACCAAGAGGTTATGCAAACCGAGGTAATTTTCTTATATTTGATATATCTAGGTTTATTTTATTCCAAAAGTTTAAAAGAAGACACATGATTATTAGTTAATTCTCAAAATTATACAAACATTCTAAAGTTACAATAGCTCTTTGGTGGAAGGATTATCCCTTATTAATGGTGAACCGAAAAGCCCTTTTGAAATAAGGCCGTTTTATTTCTTAATGTAGTGCCCTTGTAGTTCGACAAACCTGACTTCAATCTGTTTTCTTAAGGCCTGCAAAATAAGCTTTTGTGGCGACGATGATCTCTGCAATCAAGTCAAATTTTTTACTTTGTCAAGTTTAGAAACTTAATAGAAATCACACGGGTTCAAATCTGCAGGATACGGTAGATGGGCAATAGTTCGTTGAGCAATTCAGTGTCGAATTTGTCCAGTGCACCCCCGTTTTGTACTTCTTCAGATAGTTGATATAGATTACACTTCGTGAATAACAGAAAACGGTGGCCATCACCTTTCCGGCCTATGGGACAATCTTCCGAGCACATGAAGTCCACTATATATAAATGTCATGCCTGATATACTAATTTTCAAATATTCTAGGCAACCAAGGAAACCCACGAGGTGGTTATAGAGCTGATAGAGGTAGAGGAGGTGTTCATAAGAAGAATCGGCCTAAGAAAGGTAACAAAGATGAGAAAAAACACGAAAAAAGTAAAAAGAAGGAAAAAAATTCTTCAACTGATTCTGATTCTTCAGATAATTCTTCTTAAGCATTATATACTAAAACGATTGGATAATCTAATATTATCTTATCTTTTATTTTCTATATTGTTATCGTTATTTTTATTTTCTTAAAATGAAAAACTTTTCAAACAGTAATTAATGTTTAAAAATATTTTTATACAATTTTAAACAGATTAAAAACGTGAAATATTGTTTATTTTTGGTTTGTATCTGTTTGGAAAGTTTTATTATATATTTTTATATCCATAATTTTAGCAATAATAATGAATTACAGTCCTTTGCAATATTTTCACCGTATAAAAACTTTTCTCCTTGAAAGAAAGTTGACGAAAAGTTTTGTCTTATTCAGACAAACGATAATTCAACCAAAATCGGTTAATTATTTCAAATTCCTTAAAAGGTTAAATACTTCTAATCATTTAGGAAGTTTTAGTATTTATTTATTGGCAATAAATATTACTTAATCCATATTACATGATAAACATTTTTTGTTTATATTGAGTTAATTATTCCAACCATCTGACAGTATTGAGACAATCAACTGATAATTTGGTTTATTAACAATGTAGATGGTTGGATTATCTAATTAAGAATATGTAATGGCAGCTAATCTGGAAAGCTAGAAGGTGGTGCTAGTGAGTTTGGGGGTTATATAAGCTGTCATTTGATTAATTTGGTTGTTTATTTTTTGTATTTCTATTATGCAACACTCATTTTTTATTCTACCGTATTTTTTCACCATTTCTTTACAAAATTATATAAAATCATCAAACTTGATATACTTATTACACGGTAGCGATAGATGTTTGACCTCCAGTCTCACTAGTGACGTCTAGCGGGAGCAAAATCGGACATTGCTGCCATTTCCCTTAATACTTTCATGTAAAGTTGTATTAAGGAAAACAGGATAATTTTAAATAAGCTAAAGGGAGTTTTTTCTAAGGAATATTGCATTTGTATGTAAAGTAACTTCGTTGATACGTAATTCAAAAAAAAAAACTCCCGAGAAATCTCCTAGACACTGAGATTGTTCGAGCAAATTTGAATTTTTTTAGTAAAAGAAATTTCATGTTACTGGCCAAAAAGCTTCTCTTCTAGCGTTACTTATTTTTTCTCCTTCAGTTTTATTCCTCTTATCTAAATCTATACATTTATCACCTGATTTATACCCATTATGTTAAACCATTTCTAATTAATCATTAACACTTTCATTTTTATAATTTGGGGCAATTTTTTTTCTAAATTTATTATTGCAACTCATATTGATCACATTTATTGATTTCTTCACACAATTATATACAAATTTATATAATAGCAATATTAAAATGAAGAAGTCAGTCAATGTGATCAAAATGAAATCTTTTCTACTAAAAAAACTTTAAATTTGCGCGAACATAACTTAATTCGAGCCACTATAAATTTATATGCTTTTAATTAAGAATAAAAAACACATTTATGTGTAAATACAAGTCGTAGAATTTTCAGTGTGTTTTTTGAAAGAAATTTCGACATTTTTTACTTAATGTTGGACCTGAAAATGGATATGCTTGTATTTTAATAATATATTTAGATTTAAGAGTAGGTGGAATAATAAATTGCATTGGACAAATCATTAAAGTGAGAAAATATTGTATTTTCTTACATAATAATGAAATATTATTGCGAAACTGTTTCTAGTGGTTGAATAAACCAATAATTTTAACAAATTTGCAGGATATTTAAACTGAATGTTTGATAACGGTAATATTTGTTTAAAGTTATAAATGAAACAGTATTTTTAATTGGTAGTTATTGTTACGTACATTAATCACAAAAGTTATTTTTAACCGTGTTTTCATTTCATTTCAAATATGTTGTTTTTATGTTAAAGTATGCATTATAAAAAATATAATTATTTGCAATTATCAAATTTTATTATTTTTTACACTTGCACTTGAAAACCATTCTACCATTTTATTTTTCTTTGAATTTGATGTAGGCGCCATAGACAAATTAAGGTAGGCGCTCGGTCTGATTGAATACTATGGTAAGGTGCGTTATCAAGGACTACCACCGAATTAGCAGGTAAATTAGGTATCAAATGTCGTTGTAACCCCTTTTCTGTAGTCATCTGCATTTATTTCAGAGTGGTCATCTCCTGATTTTGTACCTGACTTAAATATTAACAACCCATCTTTAATAAAACCCATGTACTCAATTAACTTCGATAGGCTGAAATTAGAGCAATTAAATAATATAAGTTTATTGATATATCATAAGGCACTTTTTTCTTTACTATCACGAATTTTGTATATATTTTTTTTAATATTTATACAATACAGTAATTTGCTTTGGTTATAGTTAACTCAATTTGTTTATAAAAATTCAAAAATAAATAATAATTAGTTATAAATAAAACAAAAAACATAACCTTACTTTAGTTTGTGCTCTACGCGTTCGACTGTAACAGATGGATGATGGATACTTTCTGCTCAACCTCCGAAAAAATGCAGGTACACCTATTGTTCAGGAGATGAAATAATTATACTGTCCAAATGATTTAATTATATCCAATTTAGCATTATTTTAGTTTAATATTTTATACCATGGAGACTAGACAAGGAGTACGAACACCAGAGACAATATAATATATTATATATCATAGATTATTATATATTTACTTATAATCTGTGTTATATATTATCTCTGACGAACACTACGAATCCATGACTATGACTACGAACTCCTGTATGCAAATAAGGCTACCAAAATAAGAGGGCGCTGGTGTTCAATTTGTACCAAAATGGCGACCAATGAGGACGTAGTTTGAAATAAAATAAATGATTTTTAATTATTTCATTATTAATTTATTTCCACAATGAAATTTTAAATATTTTTCATGCTCAATACATTTATCGGTTTGTTGAAAGTATAGCAAATTCATTAAATATAATTGCAAATGTCATGCAGCAACATTTTCAACAATGTTCATGTAAAAATAAAAATATTTTATAAACATTATATTTATTTAATTTTTGTTGTGAATACCCTAAAAAATATTTCAAAGAAAACCTGATTTTTAATATAAATGATTTAATTAAAAAGAAATAACAGAAGATAATAAATAATATACAAATGTACTCCTAATTTCTAAAATATGTACTGCATTAAAATGAAACATTGTATGAATGACTAAACGTATAACACGTATCTGACTTTAAATAAATTAATAATAATATAAATAATTTCGTCAATAGTGAAAAGCAATTTGCAATAATCAAATAATCCCAAAATGACATTGACAATTATAATACTAGTTCCAAACATAAATATTACTAAATTTATCACCAATTTTAACCTGATGTTTTCATAACCAACAATATAATTACGAAAATAGCCGAGGAGTAGTCGACAGTGACACGGACATTAAGGTTTGTTCTCACAGCTTGTTGGCAAACTGTTATCTTACAAACTGTAATGTATTTTATTGCGCATGTCGTATCAGAAATATGTTGGAAACTTGTTTTGATCTAATGTGAGAACAGCTGTTTGATTTATGCATATAGTGGGTTGCAGACGCTTCAATCTTCCACAAAGAAAGTGCTTTTGTGTTGTTATCAAACAACTAATTTTTTTTCATTATAAAATGTATTTTAATTTCACAATGAGCAATTCTAACTATCATTTTTGGGTAAGGGTGCAGAATTTGTTCCTGTTTGTGCGCAGGTCTGTGCGCATTCACAAATTGATCTGAATTCTGCGCGAGAAATTCAAATTTGCATGCATTGTTGCCAGATCCATTGCATATCTGTAACAATCGGAAACTTGTGAAATACTGAAATACCACAAAATATAGCATTAAAAATACGGTTATACTAATTATCATGTTCTGTCCAATGGGCCTAAATTTATGTGTTAGATAAAAGGTTTTGTAAACAAACATTTTGGTTAGAATTTCTATTTAAAAATACTTTTTTTTAAGTAAGTATGTATGTTCAAAACTGTTAAAAGATTAAGTTATTTGGATTTTAGTGTTAATTATAGGCCAAGTTGTAATGTAATATTTAAATCAAAGTTAAAAACAAAATAATAGATTCCCTAGAAGGCTACAAAACATTTTAATAGTCTTTTAAAAACAAGAAAAGTTTTAAAGCTGTATTGAATGAATTTATTGTATTAAGATCAGAGATTTATCCATATGTGTATTTGAAAAACGTTACAAAATATTCAGTATACTCTTCAGAGTAAGAAACTCGTTAGAATAGGTTAAAATGTCCGATTTTTACTGTGTGAACCTTCCACAATAGCTTTATGTAATCATTTGGTTTCATACGCCAATCTAATTCCATATTAACCAATATGTACATCGGAATTTAATGAATGAATTTAAAAGAAAATTTGGACAAAAAGATGCGGATGATATCTGTTTACTGCACCTTAGTTATAGTAATTGAATTTTAATAATAAGGGTCTACAAAAAAAAAATGTAACAATGTTTATTGTACAAAAAAAAGTAAAAATAATAAAAACATAACATTTTATTTTCAATATAGTTTATAAAATTTAAGGTTACTCTGTATAAACGTATTAACAAATAATATCATTCATCATTTTTGTACATAGATTAAGACCTTTCAGAATTCATCAAAAGTTTGTTAAACATGATACATTAAAATATGAACTATTCCAACTACAATTCTTATTCTATAAAATATGTATTCTAAAATAACTGAAAGTTTTCTACTTTGTATATGACTAATAATATTTATTGTAATTAATATTATACATTTGGGTTCAATAGGCTTGCCTCAGCCCTTCCTGTAAAATAATAATAATAATAATAATAATATATAAATTTTTTAATACAATTGGACATATCAAGAATTCATGATTTTGTATGTAATATTACTATCAAAACACTTAAAGTAACAGTTAACACCCTAAAATTCTATTAATTAATCTAGAAATGAAAAAACATTTTATAAATTAACACGCACATTTTATAATGTACACAAATGGAAACTAAAAAGATAAAAACAAAAAAAATGATTCTTCAATTAAAAAACTAAACAGGATCACAAAAAAAACAGTTTTCTTTACATTTAATAAGTTTATAACTGAGAACACGCATATATTACTATAAATAAATAAAGCATTACACAAATATTGAATAAATTTCAAAATACTTTGTGGCCAATATATATATTCCAAAAAATTTAAGTATTTATGAAAAATAATTTCCAAATAAAAAATCCAAAGTAACACGTTTTTGAAATTTTTTTTCTAAAATCGAAAAGCAGAAAATTTTTATGAAAATTAGAATATATCTAATGAATATGTATTTAAAAATATTTCAAATATATTTTTCCATACTTAAAAATAACAACCCTAGCAAGCCTAGTAAAATGTAGAAAATGATATATTACCTTAAAAAGTCACACTAGTAGCACTGTCTTAAATTAAAAAACTTAAAAAAATCATCCCTTTTGTTATTGGTCGAAAAACATAGACGTAGACGAGATTATCATATTTTTTAGTTTACTGCCGACTTACTCAGTATATTTAAAAATACATCACGAAGCTATACTTCTTGATGATACACATCTATGGGTGTGTTCGTTTAAAATAAATTAAACGCGGGTGATTTAAACCCTATTTAAAAAATATTGTATTAGGTATTTTGTCTTATAAAAATACAACATATTTTTTAATTTTTTTATTATATGTACAATAATATCTACATAAAGTGTTTAAGTATATAAGTATAATTCTATGCACGTAAAGTAAGTAAAAAGTTTAAGATAAATGTTTAAAACCAATCTGTTTGTATTGTCAGCTAACCTAGACCGAGGCCACAAGGATCTGGGGGAATAACAGCGAGGTTAATTTTATCAAGAAGTTTTAAGTCGTTAAACTATGAGATATTAAAAATATACGATTTTATATTATATATTCAATTTATTATACATAATTTATATTAATATGATCTGTGTCACAATAATAAAGTTTTTTTCGGTATTGATCTATATTTTATTAAATATTTCATCGATTCTAATATTTTATGGCCATCAGAACAATTATATGTTAATACAAGCTAATTTTTAAAAAATGCAAAACGAATTAGGACTTAGAGTAGATAATACTACTCGTTTAAAACACTTCAATTTGTCCAAGTAAACAATAGCCATCGTAAATTTGAACGCGAGAGTTGGCAACAGCGCTCGCCATAGTCAATCTGACTTTAAAAGCGCGTTCTGTCTGGGTACAAATTCTGCACCCTTACCGAAATTTTGTTAGGTCCTAAACGACACAGCATAAATTAGGACCTAACAAAATTTCTTCTAAAACAAAAAACGCATGCGCGCCAAATAAGTTGCAGTTTACTGGAAAATAATCCGCAAACCTTTCTGACTGTGACTGTTACCAACTCATCAGAAATGTTTGTGCGAACAGTAAACTACTTATAGTTGATTCAAATAGAAGTGTCATCAAGTGGGCTGGGTACGTGTGAGATCATCTTTAACTTTATTACTAGATTCAATGGAAACAGAACTTTAGTTAGGGAATTATATGTCATTGCCATGTGTCAAAAGTTTTATAGTTATATTGAGGTTATTTCTGATGTGATCGAAAAAAAGTAAATATTACGCTTGAAAGTAATATATGGTAATATCTAGGATTCCTTTAAACTGTGCATATTAATACTTAATCAGTTTTATGAATCAATCTAACCCGTAATCTTATACGAGTACTTATAATTTAAATTTTGGTGATCTAAAACACTCTAATAATGTATTTATCCATGTGTAAACAACCAAGGAATCTTTTATATCTGTACTAATTAAAGAATCATGCAATTAAAATCTACTATTATTGTGTTTATATTGAAACCTTAGTAAACGATTATTCAAGATTTCTCTCATAGGATTTTTTGAAAATTTTGAAAAATATCTTGAAACCTCTTTGAACAAAAGGAATACTTGGCAAATATTTAAATCAAGCAAAATATTACAAATAATTCTTTATTAAAACATTTCATTATAAATGCAGCTGAAAACTTTGTATTTTTACAAATTCCTTTAGAAGAGTATATTGAACCAGCATGTAATGACTTATTTTGTTAAAAAAAAATATCCGAAAATATTTTTTAATCAACCATCAAAATAATTTCTTCACTAGTTGAGTCTGTCTCGTAGTCACTTTCACAAATATCTTCATTTTCGGATTCTGACTCAGATGAATCAGAATTCAAATTTATAATAAAAGGTGGCACATCGTCCACACTTTTTACACCCATGAATTTCTGCCAATCGATTTTAATTTCTTCTTCATCATGGCTTATGAAGTTTTTCCACTTATCTTCTGAGCACTGGTGAATTGCTGCTTTCCATATGGACATCACTCTAGCTTTTGATGATAACTGAGCAGAAATGTGTTTGTTATAAAACGTTTTACAATCTGCCCATGCTAATTCGATTGGATTGTATTGACAATTATATGGTGGTAATCTTAATACTTCGTGGCCCTCTGCTTTGAGTATCTCGTCTATTTCATATTTTATATTGATCTGTTCCAATCGAGGTTTTATACTTTCCCAGAGTTGCAATTTGGTACTATTGCTATCAAAAGGTAAATTGTGACAAGTCATCCAACGAATTAACTCTTCCTTTTTGCTAGATAAACTTGGTGGTTTTTGAACCTTCATTGAATGATACGGAGCATTATCCATTACCACAACGCATTTACTATTTAAAGAATGCAATGCAGGAATAAGTTGATGAGTTACCCATTTTTTAAAAATATCTCCATTCATAGTTTTGTGATAATCTCTATCATTTATTTTACTGTCTAAAATTAAATCACAACCAATCAGAAACCCGCGTTGACACCCAGCTTTTACTATTGTATATCGTTTTCCTTCATTTTTAAAAACAGAGGGTAACCCTTTTGATGTAGACTCTAAACACCATTGACGGATTTGATTTCCATTTTGATACACCCAAGTTTCATCCAAATAAACGAACATTAAATTTCCCTTTTCATATTCCTTTAAATAATGCAAATATTCTCAGCAAAACTTAATTCTAGCAGTAATAATTTGAGGCCTTTCTATCAGAACTTTTCTTCTATCAACTTTTTTGAATCTGTATCCAATAGATTTAATTACATTAAATAAAGTGGTTTTAGAATAAGGGAAATCCAAATTTTCTTTTACATGTTCAAATATAGTTTGAATCGTAAAATGTTCGTTTTTCTTTATTTTTGAAAAAATTAAACTACTTATTTAACAGTTCCTTAAAACTATATCCAACATCGGCAACAGTTTGCTTATATTTTTTAAGTTGCAATGGTTTTCCTAAACGTTTTCGATTCAAAACACGTTGCACTGTGCGAGTAGAAACCTGAAATATTTTTAATAAAGTAATAACATTAATGACATTAGAAAAAAAACTTACTTGGAAAACTAATGCTACTCTTGCTAAACTAGCATAAACATCGTGAGAATCTTTAAAAAATTCATTATAACATCGACAGATTGCTTCAGATTCCCTCTCTGTTAGATTGCATTGCGGATTCATTATTTAAAGATATAAATAACCTTAAAACAACGTATTTATGAAAACATGTATGATTAAACGATTAATTATTTATACTTACGTAAAAACGGCAAATACTTGTATAAGTTAGCTCTGAAAAGAACTTTTTTAATATATGAACAAGAACAATAAATGAAACAAAGCAAAATTGTAAACACAAGACCAAAACACCAAGCGAAATATTCAGACGTGACAGCCAAATAGACAGCAGATCGTGATTCGTGATCTGATCACAGGCTGGCTAATATTGCGATTCAAATTTCACTAAACGCGGGTGCTGCCACTACAAATTTGAATTTTCCAGAGACTACTTGATGACACTTCTATTTGAATCAACTATACTTGATTACAGTTACTACAGTTAGAAACTGACGTGAGAACACATAAACTTAAACAGCGCACACTCCTGACGTCAGCAACTGTTTCTGGCGTGCTGTGAGAACAAACCTATGACACTGGACACAGAGTACCAGTAAAGCAAAAAGCAAGACATCGACTTCGGAATAGAAAGCTACTGTAGAAAGCGATATATACTACTACACGGAGTCCCACGGCTGACGTTTTTAATGACATATCTTTGTTTTTGGGGGTTATTCTTTATTGCAGCAGATACCGTTCAACCCAAAAAACTACGAGTGATTCCCCTAGAATTCTCTTTATATACAGCTGCAGCCCAATATATTAGTGTATTTTATCAAGAACAGAGAGAGTGTAGTATCTTTTCAAGTGATACACGTATTTTCCATGGCCGAGTGATAAAAATTTAATAATAGTAAGTAGATGATTGTTATTTAATGTGTTTTTTTGGTCTATATTGGTATATTATAACTAGATAATATTCTTAGACTTAAAATTTAAGTTAAATTATTTTTAGTTTGTATAAAGTGACGCTCAAGTCTTGGTTGATATACGTTTTAAGATACAAATCAGTTTATTTCTTATATATCAAAACAAAATAAGTGAAATCACTGAAAGATAGGTTAAATTTTCACTATTTGTTTAGGAAATATGGGTGAATCCATCTTTAAGTTAATTTTGATGGTTACGTCACACTATGTATATATAACAAATTATAATAAATTCAAAATTACAACTTTTATAATATTCTAATTAATAACAGTGAGCAAATAGACTATTCAGGTGGTGATATTGTCTTAGTGTGCTTTTTCATGAAATCGAAATATTTTAAATACGTTTTAGATCACTATTTGATATACGGTAAATAATTAGTCATTGGACACCAAATAATTATTGTGCAGTTGCTTGTGAATGTCTAAAAATAAGAAATATTTTCAGGAAACTGTTTCGATCTCCGAAATAATAATTTTTATTCTATAAATAAATATTTGGTAAAATTATACACAACGTGAAATAACACTTCAGTTAGTTTAGGATAGATAGATAAAGTTCCATTTTATCGAGATTGTACTTATCAACGGATCATTTATTATTTAAATTCGTTCATTATCTACTGTTACCAGAAAAAAATACACAAAATTGTGTATATTCATTGTGTCATATTCATAAATTTTTACTTAGCTAATATATATCCTTAATAAGACAAATCTGAAAAAATTGTTTTAATATTATTACATATATATATTATACACCGCCGATCAAAAAATTAAGTTACTTTAAACAACTTGAAAAATTGTATATCCAGTTTTGAAAATAAACTACAAAGTTTATACTTGAAAATTGTAAATTTGTATTTTCGTAGCGTTTAAATATGAAATCAGACAACATGATTTATGTTTTAAAGATTTATTATTAAAAAATTATAACTTAACATTATTAAAAAATTGATAATGATAACGTCTATTAACTCCTCTTACCTTGTACGAGGTATATATTCTGAATAAAATTAAGGATTATTATCTAATCCATGTTATCCACAGCTACTATAGTAACTGATCTTGGATTGTCATGCTTGAAAATGACTTACTCGCCCATAATAACCATGAAAGGTATAACGAGATCTTTTCAATGGTGGTTGCCTTTACTTGATGGAAATCCATTTAAGTGTTTCATTACGTTTATAACGAGATCTTTTAGAACTTCCATTACATATCTGTGAGCTGTTAGAGAGCCATTCTCTACGAAAACTAACTTGCATTAGCACGATACCTTTTTCTAACTGTTCATTTGCTAACATTAACACCTCTAACTTCTTGAAGCTAATTTCGTAGCACAACCACAGAAACTGTTCGATTCTGCCAAATTAACATAAACATCTTTTTGATCCGTTACTTTTTGTGTCCAAATTCGGGGCGTCTGTTTATCAGATTAGTCTCCTGATAGCATTGGTAAATTCTTTTACAACACAGAGAGTTTCTTCTGCCGATTTTAACAGTGAAGTTCCAATGTGTTGCTAAAGGCGATAAAGCTACATTTTTTTTATCGTTGTGACTGTGTAGTCTCCATGGTTGTGATATTAACCTGAACACCTTTGCTTCTGTACTTAGGTTTAATATTTACCTGTACATATTTGTCACTATGAAACTTGTCACTTGAAACTCCAATATGGGAAGTACTCGGCCCAGGTTCAAAGTTTGTAATAGTAGCGACCTCAATATTTGAAGTTCTTGATCCAGCGTCGTTATCTGTATTATATGAGACTTTAATACGAGAAGTACTCGGCCCAGCATCGTGACTAGTAGTTTGTGAAATTTCACTTTCTGAAGAATTTACACTCTTGACAACAGACTCGGAGAGAAGTTCATTTACAAGTGTTAATCTTTGTCTCTTTAGAGTAGATTTTCTCTCTTGTGATAGTGGCATATTTCGTTTTTGGCATTGAAATATATGAGGTACAACACCTTCCTTTAATTTGAGGTTAACTTTTTTCCCTTGTTGCTTCATGATGTTATACTCCATATAATTCTTTGTATCTTCCTCGATCTAAAATAAATTCAACACTTTAATCCGTTAAAAAAAGCTTCTAACCGATCAATATCCTATTGTTAACTGTAGATATTTTATATACTTACGTTAAAATGATCTTCACAACAATGTAAATGCGATTTCGACGATATTTTATCTCTTCTCATAACCTTACACCAAAGTTTACGCAATTTCGGATCGTGTGGAATAGAAAAAAACAACTTATCTGGTGCACTCCTGATAGTGTTTGGGCACAATGGTACCAAGCAATATCGGTAAAATGGTTTTTTAGCTTTTTCCATGACTTTACAGCGATTTAACCTAAAAAAATCTCAAATGCATACAAATGTCACAGCAGGTCGTGCTATGTGACGTTTCCGAAGTAGGGATAGCGATCTGAGATCGATTTATCGAAAAATCGATTTTTCCAGGCAAAAAATCGATTTTTTTTATGAAATGTGGTTAATCGACCTTTTGTTTTTGATTCAGTATCAAACCCGTAGATTAGAACATCGATTTAATAAATCATGTAAATTAAATTTATATCGAAATAGACTCCACGCCATTTTTGTAATTAGACTTCATAGAACGCACTCTGCTCACCGGTGAAACGTTCCATTATGAAGATGAAGACTAGCCCTGTTTTCCAATTACAGAGCATAATGCGACTCAGTGACGCACAATGCCGAAATGTGCTAACGCTTAATTGGAACGCGAATTGGTTTTCAAGTGCACCGACAGAGTGCGCAAGGTTCAGTGTTGTGAGACAAAAACATTAATAAACTTAGCAATCTTAATAAACAAAATGATATACAATAAAATTTTATTTTCACTTAGTATATAAAATAGCGAAAAATAAATTTGTCATGTTCGTACCTTCATCCTTAATTATATTTATTTTTGTAACACAGTTTCAATTCAGTTTTTTATTTTTTCAACAGATTATACTTAGAAACTTTAATAGATCAGTTCAATAATAAAGAATATTACTAACAATAGGCGATAGTGTAAATTAAATTTTTATTAACGCCAACTTAAAACTCAAACATTTCTTATATTTTCTGCTACTAAGTTGGTATCCCTTGCGCACATCAGACGAAAGCAGTACTTTTTAAATTGCTCGATTGTGCGAAGCGCTGCTGTAGTTGGAACAATCAACTTGAGCATTATGCCGCACAATGCTCTATAATGCTGTAATTGGAAAACAGCCCAAGCTGCTTATCCCCACTACGAGTAATGCGATTTTGAAACTAGCCTTTCTGACTTATGTTTGCCTATTCTAAACAGATTATCTACACTTATTTACTAATTTGAATGAAACTGTACTGGTGCAGCTCCGAGCTAAACTTTTCTATCAAACGAAATTTGAAATTTGGTGGCACTAGCTACAACATGGTAGATGATAATAAACTTGTGTTCTTTTTATCTGTTTGTTTGTCAACAGGTCAAATTTAATTCTACTTGAAGCTAGAAAGAAATCTTGACTCTCCTATCTAAAATTAAAAAATGTCTGATATATTTACTAATCTATTAAGTGTTTGTACCAACAATATTGGGCCTCTGGCTGTGGCTATTATTGCAGGTGGTATTGCACGGTTTGTTTATACATGGACTGATGAAAGTGTAAGTTATAGGATTATTAAATAATTTTTTAATTAGCTTGCACTTTACTGCTTGATACACTGCGATCTACACTAGATCTCATACAAACATCGAAAAATAGTATATTGTGTGGCAAGGGGTGAAACAAGACGATTTCTGACTAGGGCGAATGTTGACTGCCCGAGCGAAGCGAGGGTTGTCATCGCCCGGTCAGAAATCGTCTTTGTTTTATCCCGTGCCACACACTATATTTTTCATATCACATGCATTGAAACAGCGAGTTTTGATCTCTGTAGCCAGTCGAAGTAAAACTATTTCAGACCAATGCAACTGTGAATCAGAAACATTCTGATAGACTTGAAATACTGACATTTGTTTCTGCCCTAGGGTTCCTTCATAATTAATTTCATTTCTATTAGACAAGTATTTTTTCCAAGCGGTTTTGTTATTTTTAATACCGTTTTTCACATTTTCTGTCCACCAGGATGTTTGTTTCTTGATGGTTCTGCAGGTTCCTTTGCCGCTTCTAAAATTGCTTTCTTGTATGTAATCCATAAATGCTCTGGCTTTTTATCTCTTCTTTTTGAAGTCGTCTCTACTTTTTGCTTCACTAATTTTTTTAATGTGTTTGCCACTTCTTTGTCGTTTAATTTGTAACTTCTGATTGTTTCAAATTCTGTTTTGTATTTTCCTTTTTTCTTTCTGATACCTCTCTTATTTACGATATTAGTATAAAATGATCACTAATCTGGTCCTCTTCTAACTTTTGTGTCTATTTTCTTTTCTACTATGATGTAATCTATTAGGTACTGATTTCTTGTTTCTTTTAGGTACCTCTCTTGTGTAAGTGTGTATATCTTTGTGTTTAAACCAGGTCATAATATCTCCTTGTAACTTGGATCCTCCTAAGAGATATACCATCCCTCTCGCTCCTTCTTTGGTTTGTGTTAGCTGTTACCAATACTTTTCTTTGTTCACAATTTTTTCGTCTTCGTTTGGTCCATAAGTTACAATACATGTCTTAATTTTGTTAGCTTCATTCCTCATTTCAACTGTCATGATTCTCTCTGATATTGCTTGCCATTCATATATGTCTTTTGCTATATTCTTGTGTATAATGCAACCAACACCTTCAGGTGCCCTGTTGTTCTTGTACTCCGCTATATACTAATATGTGTTCGTTATCCAATGTTATGCATTCTTCCCCTTCTTCTTTGTTTCTCTTATCCCTAGTATTTTAATCTTCCAATTCTTTTTCCTTACCATTAATAACTCGAATTTTCCAAACTGTTTCATTTTTTACTTGTGATTCTCTTAATTTTTTTCTTCTATTTGTATCTTATTTTCTTTCTTACTGTTTGAATTGCCATAGTCCTTTTTCTTTGTCTTAGTCGGTTTATTTTCATTGTTTCTTCCCATTACATTCCTATTTGACATTGTTATGGGTAGTAAATAATGTTCTGACATATGTTGACCCATAAAGTATTGTTGAATATTTCGTCCCCTAACGATGGACCTATTTTGTTTTATTGTTAATTATGAAACATTTATAAAAAAAGAACGTTAAAAAGTCTGTTAAAAAAAAGTAACATCAGTAGTGGAAATAACTTATTATAAAAATCTATTTTTATAGTATTGTTTCCCATTATTTTTGATGTACCTATTGCTCAAAATTATTAATAAATGTACATCAAGTAAATGAAAAAAAAAATATAGCAATTACAGATAATTTTTTCAGTTATATTTATATATTTAAATAAAGGATAAGCATATATTAATCTGTGAGGATAAGTATAAGTATGAAACTAACGAGAGTAACGAGCGCGGTTGTTTGGAGTAGTCGACCAGTCGACCTTCATTTTTATCAGCAACAACAACAGTTAGTTAGTTATTTAGTATTCGCTGCCTGTTATAGGTTATAGTGTACACCAAATTAAAAATAATAAAATGCTCTACTCTCGCTCGGCACTTATTAACAAATAAAGTCTCTCAGTAGTCATATAACAACACACATAATTAGATTCGCTAGTTATTTGTTAGGTAGGTAAGAAATATATAATTTTAACAAATATTCTAATACCTAAAAATAAATCTTTATAGAAAGTATAATATATACAGAACATAATATTTCTTGATCTTCATTTACTTTTTATCAGTTTTTTTTATAACAAATTAAACTATATTCTAACTTTTAGGTGTAGTGTTGTTTTGGATTTATTTGTACACAAACTTTGTCTATTCTTTCTTGTTTTTTGCTTTTGTTGTTGCTTTTTTCCATGATCTTCTCCTCTTTGTGATAATATTTCTTATGTATTTTTTTCTGAATTTTTGCTTTCCACATTTGTTTCATAGGTTTCTTTTTATCGATTCTTTGTAAGTGTCTCTACCAACTTAATTGTCGTTTTTCTCTGACAGTGCTTGTATATCTAACTCTTCTCTAATTTGTACGCTTCTTATTACATCTTCATCTGTTCGCGTCAGTACTTTTATAAGTCTAATGCCTGCACTTCACTAAACGTTAATGATCGTTGATCGTCTGATCATTTATAATCAGCTCGATCAAGTATCAACACGATCGGTATGAAAATACACCTACTGCTCTACTTGGTTGGTCTTTTTTTGTTTGTCCTTATTTATTATCATTCATCATGGCGTGCATAATTCCATACACATTCTTCAGCTGAACAAACTAGAGTCCTGCACGCATCGGGTGCAAGCAAGGACTCTGAAGTACCGATCGCCATAAGTTTAGTATGTCAAACGGTTCCCAAGATTTCCGATTTTAGTCTACTCTAAGTATTTGCTTTGGTGCGATTTTGTATTTGGCATTTGATTCTAAGTGTTTTATACTTTATACTAGTTTATACAATTTACAAAAATAACTATATGAGAATTTTTTTGTTTTAGTCTTCTTCAACAAACATGGCTGACAATAAATTAACAAATAAGTTAAATAATCTAAAACTAAATTCCGGTAAAGATATTAACATTCTTTTACTTGGAACAACAGGAGTTGGAAAATCAACTTTAATTAACTCATTTGCGAACTATTTAACTTACAGCGATCTTAAAAAAGCTAAAAAAGATAAATTGCTGGTTCTTATCCCAACCCAATTTACAGTTGAGGATAAAAACAATCAATATCATGATATAAATACTGGAGAAGCTGACAACAATGAGTATCTAAAAGTTGGTAAGTAATAGTTTTATTTAATTTTATTTTTACCAGTTTGTTTCTAACCAGAACTAGACGAATGTAACAGTTTATGTCTTTGAAACACCTTTCAATTTATATAAGAATATCGCAAAACTTATCAGTGGGGAAACCTAGTAACCCTAACCGGTAAAGGGTCCAGACAAGAGGAAGTGATCCGGAGATTTCGGGAACACATTGTGCAACAGCTCTTTAATCATATGGATGAGATGACAGTTGAAATCAGCCTAGTGCGGATTATTCAATCAAGTCTCCAGAGATGAAAATCGTCTACAATATGAACATTTTAAAGCCATACGAAAGCCACCCACCATTGATGGCAAGACTCCCTTGACGAACTACTTGTTACAGTTCAATGCAGCAGCTGGTGCCCACAGATATACCTCAGATAAGGTGGTTAACTTTCACCGTAATACTCCGTGAAGAAGCTTTGGATGTTTTTCAAATTCTTCCTGTCTAGGAGTCCGAGGACTTCTACCAATTAGTGAAGTGATTAGAAATGCGATATGGTCATGCACACCTAGAGCAAATCTACTAATCTTAGCTGAAGAACAGGAGTCAAAAAGCTACCAAGCCAATCCAAGAGTTTGAATTTCACATCGTCAGAATAGTACTATCACTCTGTACTTAAACGAATTTTGGAATTTGGAATGATGCTTTATCATTGGCGTCAGAATTTTAAGCAACAACCGAAGGGTCTCGTGATCACCGTCCGATCCGTAACTGAGAGTAATCAAAGGGCGAAACAAGAAGTATCGGATCAGTAAAACCTACAGGAATTGGCCAATCTGTTGAAGACTATGGTTACCGGTTACAGAGAGGAAGATCTCGTTTGGTTGTACAACCCTCAAAGAAAACTGGGCGTGTGTTCGAAACTGCAGAAGAATTGATTGGGTCCTTACGTTTTTCACTAAGTTTCTTTCGATTTATTTTGAATAAGTAGTAACATCAATTTAACACTAGGGTGGGTTTACTAATTTATTCAACCAAATAATAATAGAGAAAAAAAACTTAATTTGCTGTCGATCGTATCTTCTTTTTAGTTGTTTTAGAAAATAATTAAACTAATAACGATACCTTGTATCGACAAGGTTTTTTTTCACAAAGCTCACTTATGTGTATATTTGATAAATAGCAAATTGAAATCCAACGTCTGAAACTACAAAATGAAGAATCTAATATCCGACGCATGCGTAAAACAAAAATTACGACCATGGAAAGAATTCAAACTAATGTATGAAATTCTTCCACTGATGAATTCATCTGAAAAAGCGATTACCAATGAATTTAATTTGAAATATATACATATATCAATTTAGCCTTAACTGATCACGATCTTTTAACGTTACAAGATTTTACTATGAGTTTACTAATTCTAAGCTTTCTGATATATACACATTTTTATATTTATATATTTACTAACAGGTGATTCGGCTACTCAAGATGTGAAAACTTACGTGTTTCCAATTTGGAATGGTGACGTTAACGTAAGACTTATAGATACTCCCGGAATGGGCGATACAAGAGGTATTGATCAAGATGATATCAATTCCGAAAATATTTTATCCTACATAAGTCAGCTTCATCAACTACACGCTATCTGTTTTTTGTTAAAACCAACTGAAACTAGGGATACAGCGTTTTTTAAGTATTGTATGAATCAAATTTTCTCCAGATTGGATAAATCTGCTACTGAGAATATAATATTCTGTTTTACCAACACTAGAGGTACCGATTACAGTCCAGGAGAAACTTTGAATATTTTAAGAAAAACTGTTGATGAAATAGCAAGTAAACCTCCTCATGCAAAAATTCCATTGAACAGGAATATATTTTGCTTTGATAATGAACCGTTCAGATATTTAGCAGCGGTACAAAAAGATATCGAATTCCACTCTGACATTAAGGATAAAAATAAAGAAAGCTGGCAAAAATCTGCTGAACAATGTTGGAAGTAAGTATTTTGATTTTATTACCATAGATTTATTAATACAGTCAAAAAGTTTTTATTTTCCTGTACTTTATTCAGACGTTCAGTGTTACTACAATAAATCCTTCCTCCTCCACTTCATAGTCACTTATTTTGATTCAAGGCTGTTATAGTAGGCCTATATCTTAAATATAGTTAACTATTGGTAAATTCAAACTGCTATCGGAGAACCTTGTTTCAGAATACTGCGAGGTTCTTTTATATTCTTGCGGAATACTTCTTTTGGAAGATTTCTATCGATAATTTTCTTAGGTAAAGATGAAGCTTCTATGTAAGTTAAGTTTATCGTGAATCTTCTATTGACCTTCTCGCACAAGTATTGGTGAACACTTTTCAACGAGAAGGTATTTTCACAAGACTCATAGAACAACTTATTTCACAATAGAGCGAAAAAATATAAATAGATGGCCATCTAATCTTCTTTCTCCTCTGACCTGCGAGTAAAAATACTTATAGGAAAAAATTTTAAACTACTATGAAGTATCTTTCGTAAAATTGCCAAATTTTAACACGTTAGCTAATGAATATCAAATAAATAAAATAGTTAATTAATGAAAAATGTAACTTTTTCTTTAATCGTATGAATTTTACACAAAACGATTTTTAAAATTGTTACACAGTTGCAATTTCATCAACCTTTAAACGGCGGTAACCTTCGAACTCTCAGAGTGTTTTCTTTACTTACGTTCTCTAGACCAAAAGATAAGTTTTCCGGTTCATTTTTGATTCCCCTCGCACTACTAAATGTAGCGTATAGAACAACTAGTGCTAATTTTAAATAAAAAAATAATTTTAATGTTATAATTTCTAGACTAATTCATTACATATGTGGTGATAAAGATAATAAACCTCTACAACCACATCATGTAAAAAGTACAAAAGCGATAAACGAAGCACGTAGAATGATAAATCAGTTATCACAACCATTAGCAGAAATAACTCAATTAATCCACCATAATATGAGTGTCCTTGAAAGACATCAAGCTAATTTGGCTTTAGACAATGCTTCTATTGAAGAAATGAAAAATAATTTATATATGCCAGTTATTAGTTTGGAAACAACTCAGTTAACTCAACCAGTTACTGTTTGCGCTGAAAAAAAATGTTGTGAAGTATATAGGGTAAGTTAATTTTTCTCCTGTGGGCAATTAAAAGATTTCATATCAGCGCCAATGGTATTGTGGACATATTTTTACTCATTGATACCAGAATGAGCTAATGCTGATATGAGCAAATAGACTATTTAAAAATACTGACTTATTGATAACTTAAATTTGTGATATCGATAAGGAACTGTGTTTTTGACAAAATACCTATTGATTTTTTTAATCAAGAAATATATTTAAACATTAAGGTAGTTATCATAAATTACAACTCAATACTTAACTGTACCAGCGAATTATGTGAAGTGGCTCATTCTGACCAGACATAAATTTCTTCAAATGTCTCTGAACGGATTTCAAATCAATTTTTTTCAGTTCTTCGCCTTTTTATTTTTTTTTCATCTTACGTTTTCTAGCCTCCATGGTAAACCATCCTAGAGAGAAAAGCCAAAAAATCATCTATTGGGCGAGCCTGCGGGAAATTTGGAAGATTATCAGACCAATTTTTCTCAGTTTTTCGTAAATTCGACTTTTTAATTATTCTTCATCCTATCCTCCATGATAAACCTTCCTAGAGAGTAAAGCCAAAAAATCCTTTATTGGGCGAGTCTGAACAATTTCTAAACAATTATCTGAACAATTTGTCTTAGTTCTTCGTAAATTCACTTTTTCATTTTTATTCATCTTACGCTTCCTAGCCTCCATGATAAACCTTCCTAGACAGTAAAGCCAAAAAATCATTTATTGGGCGAGCTTGTGGGAAGTTTGGAAGATTATCAGACCAATTTCTCTCAGTTCTTCGTAAATTCGACTTTTTAATTATTCTTCATCTTAAGCTTCCTAGCCTTCATGATAAACCTTCCTGGATAGTAATGCCAAAAACGAATCTGGTGGGTTGTTTGGAGGATTATCCGAACAATTTCTCTTAGTTCTTCGTAAATTAGCCTTTTTAAGTGTTCATTCTCTTTGGATTTCTCTCCGTTCTTCGTAAATTTGACTTTTTAATTGTTCTTCATCTTAAGCTTCCTAGCCTCCATGATAAACCTTCCTAGACAGTAAATCCAAAAAATCCTTTATTGGGCGAGTCTGGCAGGTATTTTGGAGGATTATCCGTAAATTAGCCTTTTTAATTGTTCTTTTTCTGAGGTTTCCTAGCTACCATGATAAAATTTGGAGGAGGAACAAAAAGTATTTGGTGCTTTCGAAACATATTTTGGATATCTCTTAGATAATGGCATGCATGATGCTAGGTCTGGTCAAAACATGATATTGTCATTAGCTTGATCTTCGTGGACAAACTGAAGCAATTTGGAAAGACAGTTATAAATATAAGTCTTGACTTTTCAAAGCATTTTTGAATTGCGGTTACACAGTCCCTAAAGAGTCTAATCTTTTTTTTTACTAATTTTTTGTTTAGGTTGCCGAAAAAAATATTTGGCATTACAAACAACGATGTCATGATCCATGTTATTTACAGAATGTTCCTAAAGAGATCATAGGTTCTCCGGAATTAATAAATTGCGCAGCTATGAATGGACAATCAACTTGTCAAATATGTTATTGCGATTTTAAAGCCCATTTACATGTCTATTATTTGACAAAAACTAAAGAGACAAAAGAAAGAAATGAAAATTTATATAAAAATATTACAAGTAGACAACAACTTTTGGAAAACAAAAGTAAACTGATAGAAAATATAAAGACAAAAAAAATTGAACTGGATAAAGAGCATCAAATAATTGTTGAAACGTGTGCAAAGTTTGCACATTTCCTTCAGAATAATGCTATAACACCTTTTAATGATGCTTATAAGGAATATATTGAATATTTGATTAATAGGTAAGTGAGCATTAACTTTTGATGATTTTTAAAGATTTTTAACTATTTTATTTAATCAAATTTTAATGTTTTATTTTTTTACGATTTTAACACTTTTTTTTCCAATTTTTTACTAACATTAACGGTTTTAGCCAACTTTTAACGGTTTTTCCGGTTTTTTTAACTATTTTTTATCAACTTCTATCTTCTCCTTTCTTTCTATCTTTTAGCTCTGTTCGTTCGACAGCGATTTATTCTATTATACCGAACTATAAGAAAAATATTTATAATTCAACGATAGCGCCATCTATCGAGTCTATTTTTTACCGCTTCACCTTAATATATTTGGTTTTTTATTTAGAGAGCAGTCTTTGGGTAAATTATGTGATCCAGGCACAGTTGCACATCTTCGTCAACTCTTACAACAATATATTGAAATAAAAGCTCGTTTTGATGAAGCCCTAAATTCCAATCAAGCTATAGGTCGTCATGTGGTTGTAACACCTAACGAAATAAACGAAAGTATCCAAGGGCTTTTTAAACTAAAACACAACGGAAAAAAAATTAAAGAACTATTAGATTGTCAAAAGAAAGCTAGAACTAAGGAGTTCCAAAATACAGAATATATACATAAAACCGTCTTTAAGAAAGATGAAAAGAAGGTTAAAAGTTCAGATGATAAAAAAACTGAAAAGAAAGATAGAGGAAAAGAAAATAAGAAAACTAAGGATCAAGATAATAAAGATAAAAAATATAAAGGTATATTCGGACAATATTTTGAATTATATTCATTAAGAATTTATTAAATTTTAAGGAAATGTCCCAAGAAATTCATCAAGATTCACCAAACATGATGATCCACCTCCAAGTTATCAAGAATCATCAAAAAATTTTAACCAAAATTATGGTAATCCTAATAGAGGAGGATACAATGGAAATTATCCAAGAAGTGGTCCTTATCCTCCACATCAGCCACCATATCAACCAGAACCATTTCCTCATACTGGTTATTCAGGACAATATCAAACTTACCCAGATTCTTACACTTGCGAAGGTAATTTTTTTTCTCATTTTCTGATTTTCAAATTTACGGAGATTTATATACGTGTGCTACTAGATTTTTTGACAAATCTTATACAATTAAATCTCAGATTTATGCAAAATAGATAATTGTGCCCCTGAGCTAGCATTTTCTGATTTTCAAAACGTTTGAGATTTGTATAAATGCACTATTTGATCGATTATAAAAATTGACAGAAAAAACAACTGTACAGGGTTGGTTGGTGGTATATTAATTAGAATAATAAAATAGATACAGATTTACACTATTCTCTTTTTATACATTTTATTGTCATACTTTTATTTCAGATGGAAAATTTGATATAAACATAAGTTTAAAGAAGGCAAATCAACCAGGTCCAAATCAAGCTGGATATCATGCTCCAAACTCTTACCCTCCTAACCCTATCCCTGGTCCATATCCCAATCCAGGTCCATACCCTAATCCAGGTCCATACCCTAATCCAGGTGCATACCAAAATCCTCATCCAGCACCTTTTCATGGACCAAGTCAACCTTATCCTCCACCACTTTTTCCTAATTATCCATCGTCATCCCATAGTGGAGCTCCATATCCACACCAAGGGTATCCTTACCAACAAGGACACTATAATACACCGCCAGGAGGTTATGCAAACCGAGGTAATTTTTTTATATTTGATATATCTAGATTTTTATAGGAATGAACGATCGGGTTGAACATTTGCATAGATTTTTTTTTCATGGTTAAGTGTACTAAATTTTAAAACGAATGGTGGAGGGTTGAATTCGGTTCGTTATATCGTTATGGTCGTGATTTTTTGTTTTAGGAATTCATACGTCTGAATAAACAAGCCGTGTAACCCGCCATAAGAAAGCTTTACTTTGATATATATCAGGAATTATAAATTTCTTCTTTTGTCAATTTTAACCTTTAACCTGTAACGATCTTTAAATCGTTACAGCATAAAAACTCTTTAAAATTAATATATAAATACTATACTAATTTTTGAAATATTCTAGGCAACCAAGAAAACCCACGAGGTGGTTATAGAGCTGATAGAGGTAGAGGAGGTGTTCATAAGAAAAATCGGCCCAAGAAAGGTAACAAAGATGAGAAAAAACACGAAAAAAGTAACAAGAAGGGAAAAAAATCTTCAACTGATTCTGATTCCTCAGAGAGCACTTCTTAAACATTATATACTAAAACGATTGGATAATTTAATATTATCTTATCTTTTATTTTCTATATTGTTATCGTTATTTTTTTTTCTTAAAATGAAAAACTTTTCCAACAGTAATTAATGTTTAAAAATATTTTTATACAATTTTAAATAGATTAACAACGTGAAATATTGTTTATTTTTGGTTTGTATCTGTTTGGAAAGTTTTATTATATATTTTTATATCCATAATTTTAGCAATAATAATGAAATACAGTCCTTTGCAATATTTTCACCGTATAAAAACTTTTCTCATTGAAAGAAAGTTGACGAAAAGTTTAGTCTTATTCAGACAATCGATATTTCAACCAAAGTCGGTTAATTTTTTTTTGAATTCCTTAAAAGGTTAAATACTTCTAACCATTTAGGAAATTTTGGTATATATTTATTGGCAAATAAATATTACTTAATCCATATTACATGATAAACATTTTTTGTTTATATTGAGTTATTTATTTCAACCATCTGACAGTATTGAGACAATCAACTGATAATTTGGTTTATTAACCATGTAGATGGTTGGATTATCTAATTAAGAATATGTACTGGCAGCTAATCTGGAAAGCTAGAAGGTGGCGCTAGTGAGTTTGGGGGTTATATCACCTTTCATTTGATTAATTTGGTTGTTTATTTTTTTGTATATCTATTACGTAACACTCATTTTTTATTCTGTAACGGTCTAACTACCGTATTTTTTTCACAATTTCTCTACAAAATTATATAAAATCATCAAACTTTATATACTTCCTACACAGTAGCGGTAGATGCGTTTGTTTTACCTCCAGTCTCACTAGTGACGTCTAGCGGGAGCAAAATCGGACATTGCTGTCATTTCCCTTAATACTTTCATGTAAAGTTGTATTAAGGAAAACAGGATAATTTTAAATAAGCTAAAGGGAGTTATTTCTAAGGAATATTGATACGTAATATAAAAAAAAAACTCCCGAGGAATCTCCTAGACACGGAGATTGTTCGAGCAAATTTGAATTTTTTTTAGTAAAAGAGATTTCATGTTACTGTCAAAAACTTTTTTTTAATTATTATTTTTTCAATAATACATTTTATCATTTATTTTACCAAGCATGGTCGATTCGATATCGATATTAATATCAATATCAAAACTAAATATTAATATCGAAATGCATAATATATCGATAATTTGATGGATACTTCAGAATCGATGTAGGTATTTGGTTAACATCGATGTTTCTGATTTAATCTAAAATCTTTCCGTAGAGCCTAAGGATTGATGTAATTTATCATTATCTTTAATGTTATCTGTCTCGTGATACTCAATGTCTTTATTTAAATGTAAATTTTATCATTTATTTTAATCTACATAATTTGGTATATATTGCCAAAAACCTTCTCTTCTAGCGTTACTTATTTTGTCTTCTTCAGTTTCATACCTCTTATTTAAATCTATCATCATCATCATCTTATTTATACCCATTATGTAAAACGATTTCTAATTAATCATTAACAGTTTCATTTTCATAATTTGGGGCAATTTCTTATTGCAACTCATCATCATCATCATAGCCTTACAATGTCTAAGATTATGGCTAACGCCTGGGCGTTCAACAATCCTTTTTTTAGAGGTGGATTATTCCTCTGTCTTCGTTTTAATTTCTCGTAATTTATTGTATTTTTGCTGGTGTTGTGATTTTCTTCCATTGTTTCCGGTCCCTGCATTGAGCTTTCCAATCAGTAACGTTAATGGCTTTTATGTCTTCTTCCACATCATCTAATCATCTTTATCTTCCTCTGCATCTGGGCCATAACGGTATCCAGTTCGTTATTCTTCGAAGCATTTCTTAGTGTGGCCTTCTGAGTATATGCCCAATCCATTCTAGACGGCGTGATTTAGTATATCTAACTATGTTTTCACCATTTTGTTCTTTGTCTATTGTTATGTTTGCTTCAAGTATTCTTTCTCTTTTACTTGTTGTGTCAGGGCCTATTATTGTTCTCATTATTTTTCTTTCGAGTTTTAGTAGACTGTCTTCCTCCTTTTTATTTAGTGTTGTTATTGCAACTCATATTAATCACATTTATTGATTTCTTCATACAATTATATGCAATTATATACAAATTTATATAATAGCAATATTAAAATGAAGAAGTCAATAAATGTGATCAAATGAAATCTCTTCTACTAAAAAAACTTCAAATTTGCGCGAACATAACTTAATTCGAGCCACTATAAATTTATATGCTTTTAATTAAGACTAATACACATTTATGTGTAGGTAAATACAAGTCGTAGAATTTTCAGTGTTTTTTTTTTGAAAGAAATTTCGACATTTGTGACATTTTTTACTTAATGTCGGACCTGAAAATGGATATGCTTGTATTTTAATAATATATTTAGATTTAAGAGTAGGTGGAATAATAAATTGCATTGGACAAATCATTAAAATGAGAAAATATTGTATTTTCTTACTTAATAATAAAATATTATTGCGATAATGTTTCTAGTGGTTGTATAAACCAATAATTTTAACAAATTTGCTGGATATTTAAACTGTATGTTTGATATCAGTAATATTTGATTAAAGTTATAAATGAAACAGTATTTGGAGTTTGTAGTTATAGTTACGTATATTAATCTTAAAAATTGTTTTTGAACTATGTGTTTTCTATTTTAAACATGTTGTTTTTATGTTAATGGGAACCTTTTAAAAATATAATAAATTGCAATTATCAAATCTTATTATTTGTACCACCATCTCTATACTTGCATTTGAAAAGTATCTTTTTAAAAAATAGTCACTAAAGATATTTTATATCCACTATCACTGATTGTTAATTGTTCATATCTTGACATCGAATAATGGAAAGTTCCCATGGCGCACTGTAGGAACAGATATAAAGATATAAAGTCAATCCAAATTCGGTATTAAGTGGATTTTATCCAAGTACGTACCTATACCATTCTAGTTCGAGTTATTTGCCAAATATTACGCTGTAGCGTAAAAATACCCTTTTGCTAGCTCCAGGGTTCGTGGCTTCCTTCTGGCTTTCTTTTTTAACTCTCCCCAAACAAATAATAAAGGGCGCCAAGTACAGACATACAAATAAAAGAGTGAAATCAGTGTTTAATTGTTTATTCAAGAAAATAACTTTATGAGATTAGTAAAAAAGTAATTAACTATTTTCTTATCTTTGTCTTTGCTCTACGGATTCGTTGTTGCGGAATTTTCTGGACGGATTACTTGAGACCTCCGGATTTGGTGAGCACCGGTCAATGGTACCGCTGGCAAGATGGGTTTTCTTAACAGGAAACGTGGAAACTTCCAAAGAGGACAGCAACGGTCAATGGTGCCGCTGGCAAGATGGTTTTTCTTAACAGGAATTGTAGAGACTTCCGAAGTGGACAGCACGGACTACAGTGTCGCTGGCCAGTTGGTTTTCCTTTTAATAGAATTAATTGGCCTGATAAGCCCTCACATAGGACCCTTCGCTATTTGGCAAAAGCCCTAAAGAATTAAAATAATAGCAGTCAAAATTCCGTCCCAATAATCCTTAATTTCGATTACAAATAATTACAATCATTCAAGGTCTCTCCAAAGTTCGAGAAAAAAGTTAATCACCTGATTGTTTATAAATTTTTAACTCAATAAAAAACTGATTCTTGACAAATGATTGTAATCGAAAAAATTAAATGTTAGTAGAAATATCAAATAAAACTACCAAAAATATATTCACCAAATTTTGACTATTACTTAAAATTATAACAAGTTAAATTTTACTCACCAAGAAGGGTGTAAGAAGTGAGGAGAACTAATTTCTATCGAAGCACAAAATGAAAAGAATGAAAATAGCGACGCAACTTACGAATGAACTAAAAATTCCCCTTCTCAAATCTGATAAATTATTCGCGTCGACTCAAAATAACACCGAAAATTATAAAAATTTAATAGTCAATAGGCCAGACCACGATTAACGTTACAACGCCATGCAACTTATATCTGTTTTCCACGTGAAAGAACAGATGTCGAGTTCGTTGAATCTATGAGCATGCATTTTGCAAGACCTAGTAGTATATAGAAGACTTCCAGCTCTGTTTTAAATATTGAAAACTTAGCATGTAGAGATAAAGGAATATTCGTTACTGAAGTTGTTAATAAGGTATCAAATCAAAAATTCTACGCTCCAGCTAATTTCAAATTCCATATGAATAGGCTTTCATCTAAGTACCTACACAATTTAAGTATGCGTTATTTGTTAAATGTTAGATATTAGACCATGCAACATCTATCTGTTTTCCAACGAACGAACAAAATTCGAGTTCATTGAATCTATGAAAGATGGCAGCAAGCATCTTACAAGGGCTAATAGAAGAAACTTCCAGGACTGTTTCAAATAATGGAAACTTTGCATGTAGAGATGGAGGAGTAGTCGTTACTGAAGTTGTTAAAAAGGTATAAAATCAAAAGTTTTACTCTCCGACACATTCCCCATGGTCTATGAAGAGGCTTTTGTCCAACAACCAAGCAATTCTAATACTCGTTATTTGACTTCACAAAATTTCAGATCGTTGAAGCTATGAAACACAGCAACACGTATCTGGAAAGAGCTAATAGAAAAATGTTACCAGAACTACCTATTTAAATATTGAAAAGTTTACATGGAATAAAAATCAAATGTTCTACGCTCCGATCCATTCCACGGATTCTTTATAAAGAGGCTTTTTCTAAGTACCTACACCATTCTAGTTCGCGTTATGAGTCTATCTATCTATTTTCTAACGTAATGGAACAAAATATAAGACAGCAGCAAGTATCTGGTAAAAGGTAGTAGAAGCAGACTTTCAGCACTGTCCCAAATAATGAACACTTTGCATGTAGAGATAAAGGAGTAGTCGTTACTGAAGTTGTTAATAAGTTTTACTCTCCGACACATTTCACTTTGTCAATGAAGAGACTTTTATGTAAATACCTTCACCTGTGGCAACAGTGTTTAAAATCAACTTACGAGAAGGCATCGCTAGCGGTTTTAATTTAACGCACAAGAAGGTATCGCTTACGCACCTTGATCGACCGCATACCGTCATCAGATTAAGTAGCTGTACACACACCAGGCCTGAACGTTCCTACTGATCTATCTACGGCAGTTGAAACTAGTATTTTTCTTATCCTCGGAAGATATTAACTGATCCGTCTACAGTGCTTATTCTCCAAAGTTATTACGAAACAGTCTTAAATCACAAGCTCCCATGACACGAACGTCAAACAGTGCTATCCCTAGCCAGTTCTTCAGAAGAAACTACACATATCCCATAGCAGCTGATTGAAGAAGACTTCCAACACTGTTTCAAATAATGGAACTTACGTATGGTATGGAGTAGGTATTGTAGGGATAAAGTGAAAGTGATAATAAAGTATAACATTAAAATCATAGGTTCTACACTCCGGCTCATTCCACATTATCGGTGAAGAAACTTTAATCCAAGTAACTACACCATTTTAGTTCCCTTTATTTGCTGAATATTACTTCTGTTTTTAATAGAAGAAGACTTTCAGCTCTGTTTCAAATAATGGAATGTTCGTATTGTAGAGAGAAGATGTAGTCTTTACTAAAGGTGATAATAAAGTATAACATCAAAATCAAATATTTTACATTCCGGATCATTCCACATTGTCTGTAAAGAGAGTTTTATCCCAGTTACTCCACCATCCTAGTTTACTTTATTTGCGGGATATTGTCAACTTGAAAGAACAACACTTGTATTCGTTGAAGCTATGAATAACGAAACAGCACACATCCCACAGCAGTAGAGGAAGACTTCCAGCACTATTTTAAATAATGGAATTTACGTATGGAGCATTGTAGAGATGAAGCAGTAGTCTTTACTGAAAGTGATATAAAGTATAACATTAAAATCATAGGTTCTATACTCCAGCTTATTCCCCATTATCTGTGCAGATACTTTTATCCAAGTAACTACACCATCCTAGTTTACTTTATTGGCTGGATATTACTTCTATCTGTGTTCTGAAGCTATGAATAACAAAACAGCATACCTGCCTCTACAATTGATAGAAGAAGACTTTCAGCTATGTTTTAAATAATGGAATGTTCTTATCGAGCATTGTAGAGATGAAGGACTACCCTACGACTTATTCCCCATTATCTGTGAAGAGACTTTTATCCAAGTAAGTCCACCATTCTAGTTCACTTTATTTGCTGGATATTACTTTTATCGGTTTTTTAATGTGTAAAAACAAAATTTGAGTTCGTTGAAGCTATGAATGACAGAACAGCGTCCATCCCAAGCAGCTGATAGACGAAGACTTCCAGCAATATATCAAATAATGGAAAATTCGCACGGAGCATTGTAGGGATAAAGTAGTGATTTTTACTATTTTACTGTGGATGGCAATAAGTAAATATATAAAAAAATTAAAATCAAATGATTTACATTTAATTTTGAACCAGAGAAAAGAGCAAATAGTACCGACATTTAGATGATTCAGATGTATACCATAACAATTGAGACCGATAAAGACAAAGAGTCCCGAAATAATATAACATGTTGGAATCTTAAGAGTGGTGAAGGCATAGACGGTGAAGGCTTTTGAATTAAGGTAAGAGTATTAAAACATTATTAATAATATTTAAAGCAGTGGTCATCGACGAATAATTAATTATACATCCAGATGGGCGGATTGAATCCTGCAGTGCTCAACTCGCTTCATTGAATACAGAGTCGGTTTCGAAATGTTTCATAAAATAATTTAATCTGAAGAAACTGTTGTTCTAATTTCTTGTGTTTTTCGATTCATTCACGATCTTTTTTTATAACTTTTTTGTTATTGTTCATATCTTTTTCAATTTTATCTTATTTTCTTGTTTTGCGTACCTACTTCTTTTCGTTCATTCTTGTTTTTTAATTTTTCATTTTTTTCTTTGCTTTTTTTTCTTTTTCCTCAGTTTTTTAAATTTTGACCTTTTTACATTTTTTTGTTTTGTCGATTTTGTCTCACTGTATCATTGTAATTTGATACGATTTTTTAAGATTTTATTAAATTCTGTCGTTGTTTGTATCTCTTTAGCTTTTTAATGCTTTTTCTCATTTCTTCGATACGATTTTATTTTATCTGTATTACATTTTTTTTATACATATTTTTCATAAATTCAGTTTTTTAATTTTGCATTATTTTCGAACTTATTTAAAATTGTCTTAATTTTTTTATATTTTTAAATTTTTCCATTTTTTTTTTGTTTTCTTTTCTTTTCGTTTTATATTTCATTTTTTATTGCTTTTCATTTTCTTTGCTTTTATCCAGGTTTTCCCGCGATAACACTTTACGGCATTTACGTGTAGCCCCAATATGGTGTTTTTCTCCCATTCAGATTTACTGCCCTGTTTTGGTGGTGAATTTTCTCACATTGAAGTGATCGAAGTTTTTCCTTGATCATTCTATATATATTGTTTTCTTTCTTACACTTTCTACTTTATTGTGACCTAAGATTTAGGAGTATACTTCCATTGCAGCAGTGGGGGATGTTCCTCGTAGCAGTCAGATTAGCTCTCATGCCCCAAGCTACTGCCCATAGGTCATGATTGGTCACACTATTGCCATGTACATCCATTGGATGAATGTCCTTAAGTTACAACCCCAATTTTTTCCTGCAATGTTTCTGCACACCATAAGGGCCTTTTTGTATTATTTCGTTTTCGTGTTTGTTCCAGTGTAACCTGTTATCTAGAGTTAGCCCTCGATATTTAACCTCTGTTCAAAGAGGTGTTGTGGGGTTGATATTTGATATTAAGTCCCACCAAATTATACCATTGCTTTGCTTCGCAGAGGACATTTTCATATTTCTCACTTGCGAGGATAACCACGTCATCGGAATACCGTTAGCAATGTATACCTAGATCTGTCAATTGCCAGAGTAAGCTGTCAACAGTAAGTGAGTGGGGATGCAACTCCCCCTGCAGGAAACCTCTGCTCGTATTGCTGGAGAGAGTGTCTTGGCTTATCTTCATTTCTGTAATTCTTGTAGACAGCAAATGTAATAAATAGGTGGAAGTCGTTCTATCTCCTGTATCGTGCTCTTTTAACAACCTCATAAGGATTATTGTCAAAGGTGTCTTCTATGTCTAGAAAGGCACAACCACGTTTTCTTTTTTGTTTAGAGTGTCTTGGATTTCATCAGTCAATTGTATCAAGGCGGTCTCCTTGAATTTGCCCGGCACATGTTTCAGGACTACTGTTCTAATGTAATTGTCAACAGCTTTTTCCATCGTTTTAAAAAAAAACTATGTAAGGTTGATTGGTCTAAGGGGTTTAGGTGTATGGTGTCCCGTTTCCCTGCCTTTTGGGATGGAGGTGATTATGGCTCCCCTCCATACTTCTGGTATATATAACAGTTTAAAACTACTCCGACTGATTCGGATCAGATGAGGAATAATTGCCTTCTGCCCTTGTTGTAGTGAGGGAGGAAATATTTCGTCAGCTCCAGGGGTTTTGAATGGCTGAAAGGTGCTCATAGCCCATCGCATTCGTTCTTCACTGCATATGTGTTTTTCCATTGTATTGTCTTCTCTGGTTGCACTTTTAGTTTTTTTGACTTGTGTTTTATGAAGTAATTTTTCCTCAAGGTAAGTGAGTTTTTAAAAAGAGCAGTGCTCGTTCTTTTTCGCTTTCTGTGAAACGTCCATCTGGCTTTCGCAATGTCTATTCTTCCTTTCGCCAGGACTTTGTGCAGCCATGCAGGAGAAGATATATACATACATCCGACATGTTGCATCCTCTATCATTGATTGTCATTCTTGTCATTCCTGGTGTGTTAATTAAATCATAGAGGCGTTTCCATGGTAACCCTACCCAGAGATAAAAAATATTAAAACAAATTCGGTTTTATTATTATCATTTTTTTAATAAGCAATTTAAACATGTTTTATTTTTAGTCAAATTCAATCTAAAGATAAATTAGTTCGTTAAAGGTTTTTTAGAAGAATACCGACCGAGTCTCATTTGTTAAGATGACTTAGCAATTTTTAAAAAATATTTATTTAAACCCCAACGTGTTTGTGGCTCTCATGGTAAGATTTTGACAGTCATGTATATGATAAATATAATAAAGTAAATTAGTATTAACAAATATTACCGGTTATTTTTGAAGTTAGTAAACAAAACTAAAAAATTGGAAAAAGTCGCGATAAGAATGATAAGATGTAAAATCGTGATAGATTTCAATAAAATTTAAAAAAAAAAAATTAATTAATCCATGAAATTTTTTTTAAAAATTAAACAAGTTTTTAACTTAAGATCAATTTTCACGGAAGGCCAAATAAAAATCATTTCCCTTCTTTCTGTAGATCGCGCTCTATTTATTCCTTTTAATATATTCTTACTTAATTAAGTATAATTAAGTACTATAACACCACCGTAAGGTGGCGCAGTTGATACTTTAAATATAGAAACTTACAAATCTTACTTAACTAAGTACTATGACGCCACTGTGAGGTGGCGTAATGCGTAATTGATATTTTATATATTACCAGTAATTGTTACTTAACTAAATAGTATAGCGCATCCGTAAGATGGCGCAGTTGATATAGCATATATTTAAAATAGTAATTTTTACTTAATTAAGTAGGTACTATCACGACATAATAAGGTGGCGCAGTTGATATCTCTAATATATTGAAACACGTATGGGGGCTTTTTACACAATTTATTTACAAAATTGTTAAGATACACTGAACTCTGCTGAATAACGTCTAACTACTTGACAATACAATGAACTCTTCTGAACACTTGACTCGAACTGACGTTAACTGTCCGTGCATCCCCTTATATACAACATTATTTAATCTAGTTAGTGTGTTTAGAAGTTTCTAGAATTTTCTAGAAACATTATTTAAAATGGTCAGTTGATTTTTTTACAAACTTCTAAAAATCAACTGTCAACAACAATCTTTCAAATTAAGGTCCCTTCCTTTACGGTTATCCCGTTACACTGCCCCCTCCTTAGATTCATTCCTCCTGGAATGTTATTTCCTACATCGGAATCCCGCACACTCCCTGAGCCAGCCAAACCATCTTCTTGGAGTTGCTGCGCATCTCCACTGTGGTTTCCCTGGTAAGGCGCCAAACGATCGTGATGGACCACGACGGGTTTCCCTCTGGGAATTTTCACGATCCGATAAATGACATCGTTAATCTTCTTCTTGATGGTGTAAGGACCTTCCCAGTTCTTTTGTAATTTGGGACAAATGCCTCGACGCCGTCGGGGGTTATAGAGCCAGACTAAATCTCCAACTTGGTAACTCTTTTCCATTGTCCGTGTGTCATAGTACCTCTTCATCCGATCACTAGATAATTGTAGTTTTCCACGCACCAGGTTGTGTATATTTTCCATTCGATTCTGAAGGTCGGCGACATATTGTTCACGTGCCATTTCTTCACCAGGTTTACAACCAAACACCAAGTCACATGGTAGCCTCATTTCTCTACCGAACAGAACCTTCGCAGGCGTTTGGCCAGTTGATTCGTTGATGGCCGATCGAATTGCCATTAGAAATAGTGGAATATGTCGATCCCAATCCCTCTGACAATCTGACACCACTTTTGACAGATAGTTGGTTATAGTCCGGTTCATTCGTTCCACCATTCCATCAGACTGAGGGTGCATCGCTGTGGTTCTCGTTTTGTGGATGCCTAATCTTTGGCAAACTTCTTGAAACAGCTTGCTCTCAAAATTTCTTCCTTGGTCTGAATGTAATTCTAATGGTACCCCAAATCGGCTTACGAATTCTTCAACCAATATATCTGCTAAAGTGGTAGCTTCCTGATTGGGAACTGCATATGCTTCAACCCATTTAGTGAAGTAGTCCATTACAACAAAGATGTACTTGTTTCCTACATCGGTCTGTGGAAGTGGCCCCAATACATCTACTGCGATTCTTTCAAAAGGACTTCCAACCAGGTATTGCTGCATTTCCGCCTTCGGTTTTCGGTGCGGACCGTTACTGGCAGCACATGTAGTGCATTTACGACACCAATCTTTAACATCATTAGTGCAATTTACCCAGTAAAATCTATCTCGGATCTTTTGCAGCGTTTTCGTGATACCCAGATGTCCTCCAGAACTATCATTATGCATCTGTTTTAAAATTTCCGGTACAGCATTTCTTGGGACCACTATTTGTTTCCTTGTTTCTGTGCCCTCGGAATTTTCTACAAGTCTTTTAACGAGCCCTCCGTCCAAAATTAAAGAGTTCCATTGGGACCAGTATGCTTTTAAAGCAGGAGAGGATGAGGATATCTCTCTCCACAACGGACGACGGTCCATTCTCTTCCACTCCCGAATCTTTCTCAGAACGGGATCGTTTTCTTGTTGCTCCTCCAGCATAGAGCTCTCGTCTTCTGGCACAACCTTAACTAAGGCAAGTTTTTCCTCGTTCTGCTCCATACGGGTACAATGGGGGCAATCAGGTCGACATGGTCTTCTGGAAAGTGCATCAGCATTACGATGTCTGGTTCCAGGTCTGTGCTCGATTTCAACATCATATTCCTGCAGTTTTTCGAGCCATCTTGCTATCTGTCCTTCTGGGTTCCTAAAGCTTAGTAGCCACTTTAAACTGGCATGGTCTGTTCTGATCAGGAATTTTCTGCCATACAGATATTTATAAAAGTGTTCGACGGATTTTACAACTGCTAACAGTTCCCTCCGAGTTACACAGTAGTTCTTTTCAGCTTTCGATAAAGTTTTGCTGAAATAACCAACCACTCTTTCCTTACCGTCTTGTAGCTGTGACAAGACGGCTCCAATTCCCACATTGCTGGCGTCGGTGTCCAGAATAAGCTTACCATCAGGAAGTGGATAAGCAAGAACAGGTGCTGACGTAAGCTGTTTCTTCAATATTTCAAACGCCTTTTGACATTCCTGATCCCAACAGAAGGACTTATCTTGTTCTGTCAAACGTGTCAAGGGTTTGGCGATGTCTCCAAAATTCTTGACATATCGTCGGTAATAGGAACAAAGACCCAAGAAACTCCGGAGCTGATGTTTGTCGATAGGGATTGGCCATTCCTGAACGGCTTGTATCTTAGCGGGGTCAACAGCAACGCCATCCTTGCTTACGTTATGTCCTAAATAGTTGACCTGTCTCTGGAACAAGTGGCATTTCTTAACATTCAATGTTAGATTAGCGTTCTGTAATCTTTTAAAAACTTCTTCCAGGTTAGATAAATGTTCCTTAAAGGTCTTACCCATTATGATGATGTCGTCTAGATAAACTAGACAAGTTTCCCATGACAAACCCCGCAGGATGTTCTCCATTAGTCGTTCAAACGTCGCAGGAGCATTACAGAGGCCAAATGGAAGGACCGTGAATTGCCATAACCCTGATCCACTGGTAAAGGCAGTCTTTTCTTTGTCTGCAGGATTCATTTTAACTTGCCAGTATCCGCTTTTAAGGTCCAAGGTAGAAAACAGAGTAGAACCCGCCAAAGCGTCGAGGGCATCATCAATCCTTGGCAAAGGATAACTGTCCTTCTTAGTGACATCATTTAGCTTTCGATAGTCGACACAAAACCGCATTGATCCGTCTTTCTTTCTCACTAATACCACAGGAGAGGCCCACGGACTACTGGATGGTTCGACTATGCCATTTTGAATCATTTCTTTAAGGGCTCTGTCTGCTTCTTCCTTTTTAACTTGAGGCATCCTTCGGGGTACCTGTCGAATCGGACGTGCATCACCAGTGTCAATTCTATGTTGTACAACATCAGTTCTTCCCAGTTTACTTTTAGAACCAAATACAGGTTTATAACGGTAAAGTAGATCTCTTACCTGTTTCTTTTCTAATTTTGACAAAGAGGGGTCCAATTTTGTCATTAATTGTTCAATTTCGTTGGTCTCATCTGTTTCCGTAACATTTATCTTGTGAATTATGGCCATAACTGGTTCTAAACTTCCCATTTCCGTGTCCTTTCGGAGAAGAACTGGATGATCGTTCAAGTTGATAACTCGGATGGGTACCTCTTTGGCGGATCTAACAAGAGTCTTACCCACAAGAAGTCCTTTTCCCAATTCATGGTCATGGTTCTTCGGCTCTATCATGGCTGGGGCACCATCTGGCTCCAGTCCATCCAACCGCGCTGTGACGACACATTCGCAGCTTGCCGGAAGTTCGATATCATCGATTAGCTTAATCGAGGCATTGTCAACTTGTTTTCGGTGCAGGAATATTTCTTCATTACCAGTACGAAGGATACGTTGGCGAAGATCCAAATGAAAACCACAGTGGAGCATAACATCCATGCCCAGAACAACATCTTCATCAACGTCAGCCACCAGCACTGAGTGAACAAGAGAGGTTGAACCAAACTGTAGCGTCACCTGTATCTCACCGTAGACTCTAGCAGAATCTCCGGTAGCGGTACGCAGTCTCCAACTGGTAGGCAACATCTTATTTCGCATAATGATGGTTGGTCGGACGATAGTTTTTGTAGCTCCAGTGTCTACCAGCATGCTAATATTCTTCCCATCAGCTAATATTCTTCCCATCAAGGAGGCCATCTACATATAAGCTGTCCACGTGATGTCGCAGAGTTGCCAATTTAACGGTGTGAGGGGCTTCGGGAATGTTTGGGGTCGATTTCGCCCTCCAGGAGTCGACCCGTTCTAGTTTTCCTGCTGCTGGGGTACTTCAGCAGAAGATTTTTCTTTTTGGGGGCAAGTATTTCTTATATGGCCTAGTTCTCCGCAGTTCCAGCATCTCACTTGGCGCCTTCTTCTTGGAGATAACTTCATTAATCTCTCTACTACCGCTTCAACGTCGCTAACGGAATGAACGGCATGGTCGTAGTTACCGGTGATTTCCCTTAGTCGAGCAACTCCACGTGAGGCCTCCGTCGCCGCCTCAAACTCCAGGGCAATGGTCAAGGCGTCCACAAGAGTCTTCGGCCGCGCCAACCGTACAGCGCGCTGCAACTCGACGTCTCGAAGACCATCGGTGAAGGTTTGGACTGCTAGGCACTCCAGGAAATCCTCCGCTGCATTTGAATACGCAAGTCGTACCATTCTTGCTACATCCGCTTCAAATTCCTGGATAGTTTCTCCATTTTTCTGTTTTCGGCTCTTTAACTGCATTCGGTACACCGGTTGTAGATGAGTTTGACCATAACGCATCTCTAGACGATTCACCAATAACTCGAAGTTGTCAGCTTCATCCGGTGTCAATGATTGCAAGACGTCTAAAGCTTCGCCTCGCAGAGCTACGGTTAGGGACAATGCTTTCTCCTGGGATGACCATCCATTAGCTCTGGCCGCTGCGTCGAACTGTTTAAGGTAATTTGGCCAGGAAGTCTTCCCGTCGAAGGTCGGGGGTTTCATCGTCGTTCTTACATGGGTCGTCTCCTCGCTTCTTTGTCGTTCGCCGTCTGCGTGGCAGGTTTCCATCCTTCTTGCATCTCCGTCGCCGTGGTGGATGGGCTGGTTTCGACGACAAGCTTCCTGTTCTTGTTGAAGCTTCCTTATTTCGGACTGCATTTGCTGGTTGATCTCGTCTCGCAAGTTGGCAACTTGCTGATTTTGCTCGTCTCGTATGTTGGTCACTTGCTGATTCATGTTGTCTACTTGCTGATTCAAGTTGGCTACTTGCTGATTTTGCTCGTCTCGTATGTTGGTCACTTGCTGATTCAAGTTGTCTACTTGCTGATTCAAGTTGGCTACTTGCTGATTTTGCTCGTCACGAAGATGTGATATTTGCTGGGAGAACGAACTGGATAACTCATCTGATAGGGTAGAAATCCGTTGTGATAGCTCCTCTTGTTGGCTCTTCATCTGACTGGATAGCTCCTCTTGCTGGCTCGTCATTCGTTGTGACAGCTGGGACAGATCTTCGCGCTGGTTCTTCATCTGACTAGATAGCTCCTCTTGCTGGTTTGTCATAGTCGTCATTCGTCCTGATAGCTCCTCTTGCAGCCGGGAAAGTTGTTGAGCTTGGTCTTCTTGCAGCCGGGAAAGTTGTTGAGTTAGTTCAGAATTTGCTTTTTGAACTGGGTCTTCGAACTCCACAGCGTCAGGGTCCAAATTATTATTTACGTAGTACTCACGGAGTCTTCTCAACAATACGGATTTGCTTCCAGTAGTTTCCAACTCTAATTCTTCAAGCTCTCTTCTGAGCTCAGCCACCAATAGTTCATTTATCTTTTTTCCAGGCATTCTTATATCTTCACCCCACACCTGACACCAATTTGAAACACGTATGGGGGCTTTTTACACAATTTATTTACAAAATTGTTAAGATACACTGAACTCTGCTGGATAACGTCTAACTACTTGACAATACAATGAACTCTTCTGAACACTTGACTCGAACTGACGTTAACTGTCCGTGCATCCCCTTATATACAACATTATTTAATCTAGTTAGTGTGTTTAGAAGTTTCTAGAATTTTCTAGAAACATTATTTAAAATGGTCAGTTGATTTTTTTACAAACTTCTAAAAATCAACTGTCAACAACAATCTTTCAAATTAAGGTCCCTTCCTTTACGGTTATCCCGTTACAATATAAACGAGTAGTTTTTACTAAATACTACGACGCCTCTGTTAGGTGGAGCAGTTGATATTTCATATATTTAAACGAGGAATTATTACTTTACTCAGTACCATGACGCCACCGTAAGGTAGCGCAGTTAATATCTCATATATTTAAAAGAGCAGTTCTTACGTAAATAAGTAATATGAGGCCACCATAAGGTGGCAGAGTTGTTATTTTAAATGTTTACACAAGAAAATGCTTATTAAATAAGTATTCTGACACCACCGTAAGATGGTGCAGTTGAAATCTAATATATTTAATCGAAAAAGACAAAATATAATAAAATAGTAGTGATAATATATTAAAAACGACAAAAAACATTAAAAACAATAAAGAAACCAACTCTGGTAAATAGTTTATTTGCCTAACATAAAAAGCGAGTCCCATCTTTGAGTACACGCTCGGCATGGGGCCTACTTCAACCAAACCAAACATAACATTATTTTTGTTATTTCTTTTTGGAAGCCTTTTGTTTTATTGCCTGCTTCAACTTGCCTTGATGAGAACCCGAACTACCACTGGATTTATGTTTTTCATTCCAAACCAATTTATCTTTTATTCGTTGCATGTTGCATTTAAAATTCAATTTAAATTATGTTTCAGTTTGCTTTAGATTATATTAATTACTAGATAAAACTTTTTTAATTGAATTTATATATTCTACAATATTTTTCCATTGTTTTTTGTGTATAATAAAATAATAACTGTGTATAAAAAGTGGCATTATGTCACTCTTTGTGTGTATAAAAGATTTAATTACCATGGAAACACCTTTAATATTGACTTAACCCACCATCAGGAATGACAAGCATGACAATCAATGGTAGTGGATTCAAAATGGCAGGTGATTGTGATTATGTTGATTTTACTTTAAAAACGCAAAAATTAGAAAAAATACAGAAATGTGAAAAATCGGAAAATATAAATAATTAAAAAATAGAAAAAGAATGGGTAAAAATGGATAAGAAACCGGAAACAAATAAGATAAAACCATAAAAACGAAAGCGATTAACAAGCCAACACTGAAAAATACGAAAGAAAAAACACTAAAATTGTGAAAAGAAAGAAAAAATGAGTAAACACGAATAAACCATAAAAAACGATTAAAAAATATGATTAAATGAATAAAAAAAGAAGAAAACAAAATAAAAGAATCGAAAAATCTAGATACAAAAGAAGAACAAAAAAAAAAGAAAAAGATAACACAAATGACATCATTGCGATTCGAAGTTTGCCTTAACACACCAGGAATGACAATCATTGATAGTGGATTCAAAATTGCGGATGTCATTAATTGCTTTGTACCTACGAAAAAAAAAAATAGCACAAAGGAAGTAAGTCATAAAATCATGAGTGTTTACTTTCTTAAATTTTGTGTATTTTATAATAAATTAAAACTAAAACTGCAAGTGGCGCTTAAAAGTTTATTTGATTGATGTCTTTGTGCTTCCCTGAAGTCAGTGCGTGCCAGCATTGTATGGCTAACCATCCAAGCTTAACTGCCACTCTCTGACCAACACCGCTATTAGAATTCCTTTCAGATAAAATTCTAAGGCTTACCATACACTAGTTCAGTGAGTATCTCTTGAATCTAATAAAAATTATCAAAGGTAATACCACGAGTCCTTAAAATTTTATCGATAAATTTTTAGTTTCTACGAAAACTTTTTTATTTGGCAAAATAAAAAAGTTTGAGTCTGGAAAATAAAAATTTAAACAGTAAAATATTACAGGACGAGTGGTATTTGAGAAGAGTATTTTTTGAACCATTCTGTACAAAAACTACTTTATTTAAAAAACTTTCTAGAACAACTTATATTTCATAATTAACACAAACGAAATGCCGTTACCCCTCCTATTAACTTATCCTGTACACTAGATAGTATTGACAGTTGTCAGTTGTCGTGAGCGTCGTGAAAACAGGGTTATAATTTGAATAAATATTTATTTTTATACCTATTTATACAATTATATTATTAAAGAGAAAATTACCAAAATAAAAATTATTAGGTATATCTATTTAAAATTTACCTACAAGACCACATTTGCCTGTAGGCATATAAAAGTTTTAAATGCATGCAGAACCAGGAAGCAGGTTAGTTTTAAAGTACCTACATATTTGATTTTTCATTATCGTTTAGATGAATTGAATTGTGATAATAATAATAACAAAATATATTTCAGAATATTTAGATAATATAAATGAATGTTGATTTATAGTAAGGTACTTATAAACAAGAAAATTGATTGTTCAATATTGTTATTGAATTTTTGACAGTTCTATAATTTTATCAATACTAGTAAAACCACTAGTGGTTTTATCAATATAAACCGGAATGATTGGCTAGATTTAGCATAAAACATTAAAGATTAAGCGTTTTCATTGGACGAAATCACAAAATTGTGATATTTTGACAGGTGAAACAAATAATCAATGTTAATTTTTAGCTTAAAAAATAATAAAATAAAACTAAAATAAAAAAATAATAAAATAAAACTAAAAAAGACCATAAAATTGGAAAAAAACGAGAAAAAAATCGCAAAAACTAATTACAGACTAATCAGAATGCAAAGCGGTTTAAGCAAAAAAAAATCGACTAAGGGCTATTATGGTTTATTTTAAAAAACAGAAAACACAAAAAGGGGTTCTAAACTGCCTTGAGCCATTTTAGGCCAATACGATAATGTCTGAACAGGAACGAAAGATATACTTGAACGAATTTCGTGCACGGTCTCTTTTAGTAATCTGGAAAAATTAACCGAACAGACCTCTCAGAAATAATCTCAAGCCAACTCAAGTGGGGCCTTTTTCTAATCAGCCCGAGAACTTGTACTCGGCTCGAACTCTCTCCTTCCTCGCGTTCGAGTTTGTATTCAGTTTCGGTTTGTTGGTAGAAACGGCGGAACGTACGATTTACGTTCCAATTTCACTCGTCGTGGCGGTACAACAAAATTTCAAAAATATATTAGAAAGATAAATAAATAATCCCACTACTATCGAGATTTTCTAAAACTATACGGTACGTTTGTAAAATCGTAATGTGCAACATAACTGGCGCCTGAAACGAGTTCAAGTTTAAAAATAAATTTCAATAATTTAAACAAGTGTTTGTAATAAATTAAAAACATGACTTTCGCGTCTTGCGTTTATTGTATGATTTGTTATTATTGGATTTCTTTGTTCACTTCGTTAGTTTCTGCAAGTGAAGAAGTAATTAGTGTTAATAGACCCATAGTGAAATCTGTAAAACCTTGGCATTTTTCTTCAGGTAATTTTTTCGAAATATATTTGACCTTAATTGAGTAGATATTAAATGTTTTTATTTACTATAATAACAGGTGAACGTGGTTTTATCGACTTATTAATCATTTATTTATAATATTTTACCCCATTGTTAATAAAATATCAAATATTTTTATAGACTAATATTATCCTTGTTTTTATGAACTAATAGTTGTGCGCTTGGTTTTATCCATTTTTTTATAGAATCAAAGTTATTGGAGGTATTTTATCCCCTTTTTTATGAAGTATTAAGCTATTCAAGTGAATATTTGCCATTCGCCTGTGGTTTTATTCATTTTTGTTATCCGATATTGACAAATCTTGTCGTTTTATCCATTATTTACTTTAATAACAGGTGACGGTGATTTTATCGACGTATACATATATTATCTATTGGTGATATTTTACCCATTTTTTATGAAATATCAAATATTATCTTTGTTTTTTTGAACTAATAGCTGTTGGCGTGGTTTTATCCATTTTTTTATATAGGTAATAAAAGTTATTGGAGTGATTTTATCCTCTTCTTTATGAAGTATTTAGGTATTCAAGTAGTATTATTTTAAAAATTTGTTATTCCTGTGGTTTTATCCATTTTTTACCTAATATTGACTAAGCCTCTGGTTTTATTCACTATTTACTAAAATAACACATAAAGGTAGTTTTATCGACTTACTTATAAACTATTTATGATATTTTATCCGATTGTTTATGAGATATCAAAGATTATCTTTGTTATTATGAAGTAATAGTTGTTCGGGTGGTTTTATTCATTTTTTTATAGAATAACAGTTTTTGGAGTGATTTTATCTTCTTACTTATACAGTATTAAGCTCTTTAAGTGGTTTTATTTTGAATATTTGTTATTCCTGTGGTTTTATCCATTTATTATCTAATATTGACAAATCCTTTGATTTTATCCACTATTTTCTATAATAACTGGTGAACGTAGTTTTAATTATTTATATGTCGTCTAGCTAATAGTTGTTGGCGTGGTTTTATCCATTTTTTTATAGAATAAAAGTTATTGCAGTGATGTTATCCTCTTGTTTATGAAGTATTAAGTTATTCAAGTGGTTTTATGTTAAATATTTGTTATTCCTATGGTTTTATCCATTTTTACCTAATACATATTGTCAAATCCTGTGGTTTTATTCACTACTTACTACTTATCATCTATTTATGCTATTTATCCCATTGTGATGGGATATCAAATATTACCCTTTTTATTATGAAGTTATAATTGTTCCCGTGGTTTTATCCATTTTTTTATAGAATAACAGTTTTTGGAGTGATGTTATCCTCTTTTTTTATGAAGTATTTAGCTATTCAAGTGGTTTGGTTCTAAATATCTGTCATTCCCATGATTTTATCCATTTTTTTATCCGATATTAACAATTTTTGTGGTTTTATCCACCATTTACTATAATAACAGGTGGCGGTGATTTTATCTATTGGTGATATTTTACCTCATTGTTTATGAAATATCAAATATTCTTGTTGTTATGAGCTTATAGTTGTTTGCGTTGTTTTATCCATTTTTTTTGTAGAATAAAAGTTATTGGAGTTATGTTATTCTCTTGTGTATATGAATATTTGCCATTCCTGTGATTTTATCCATTTTTTTTCCGATATTGACAAATTTTGTCGTTTTATCCACCTTTTACTATAATAGCAGGTGCCGGTGATTTTATCGACTAATATTTTACCCATTGTTTATTAAATATCAAATATTATTCTTGTTTTGGTTGGTTGTTCGCGTGGTTTAATCATTTTTTTTATAGAATAAATGTTATTGGAGTGATGTTATCCTCTTGTTTATGAAGTATTCAACTGATTTTATTCTGAATATATGTCATTTCTGTGGTTTTATCAATTTTTTTATCCGATATTGACAAATCCTGTGGGTTTATCCACTATTCACAATAATAATATGTTAAATGTGGTTTTATCGACTTCTTTATCATCTATTTGTTGTTTTCGTGGTATATCCATTTTTTATAGAATAAAATTTATTTGTTTATGAAGTACATATTAAGTGATTCTAGTGGTTTTATTCTGAATATTTGTCATTTGTTGAGGTGGTTTTATTGACTTATTTATCATCTATTTGTTGTTTGCGTGGTTTTATCCATTTTTTTATAGAATCAAAGTTATTGGAGTTATCATCTTGTTATTCCTGTTGTTTTATCTAGTTTATTAGATCAAATATTGACAAATACAGTTTACGTGCAAAATTAAACGTTCTTGTGATTAACTCTCGTTTAATATTTATGTGTCCATGGTGTATTTGAATTAATAATTGTTCAGGTGGTTTTATTCATTTTTTAAATCAAATATTGACAAGTCCCGTGGTTTTATCTACATTTTTATGCAATATTAGTTGTTTATCCGTGTTTACGTGCTAATGTAAGCGTACTTATATTTACGTTCGTTTAACATTTCTTTGGTCGTGTTTTTTAAACCAATGATTCTTCCGTGGTTTAATCCATTTTTAAAACAAATATTGACCAGTCGTGTTGTTTTATCCTCGTCTTATGTAATATTGCCAATATTAGTTTGCGGTAGTGATTTTACCCACGTTTACGTGCAAAATTAAATGTACTTGTCTTTTACACTCATTTAATATTTCTGTGACCGTGGTTTTATCTTTGTTACTATAAAATGTTGGTCAATACCATTATTTTATCTTCTTTTATATTGAAAATTAAGCACTTAGTTAATTTTATCAACTAATTTTTTTCGAATATTAGCGGTAGGTATGTGGTTTGTCCAAATTTTTATGAAAAAATAATATTCATTTTTATAAAAAATTAACCGTTTTCGTGACGATTGAAATAAATATATTGAAACGTCAATGTCAGCTCAAAAATGTCAGAATTCAGTAATGTCGTTTAGCGTGATTTTATGACATTTGACAATCAAATTTGTTAAACTCAGAAATAGAAATAATATAAATCAGAAAGCTAATATTTGAAAATATATAATAAAAAAATCTGTTTCTGTTATATCTAGGCTAAGACAAACTGTATATACTACACTCGAGTGAACCTGTATTTCAAATAGTTTACCAAAACCAGGTAGATGAGTTTCGGGTCCCATTTGTCTTTCTTATCGGAAATTTCTTATTTATTTTAGCTGCAAATTATCTTTTTTAAGGGATGCGACATTTTAAAAGCCTGGCGCTAGCTAAACTTGTCAAAGTCTGTCTACGAAATTAATTGTTTCGTTTCTGGTAATGCTTGATTTTCAATTATGATTTTTAAAAGTTTTGTGTGTTATTTTTTTTTTCAAATGCCTACTTGGAAAAGAGTTTTTATTTATGTCAACTGTTAACTAACTCAACTGTCACTATTGGAATGGACTGTCACACTATAAAATAGGAATGGACTGTCACTGATTTGACAACTAGCATCATTCGAACTGCATTTACGTCACAATGACGTCACGGCTAGACAATTGGGCCTTGAGGTATAGTCAACATTTTATTTATTTTACGTTTACTGAAATTCCGAATCAGAGATCTGCTTGTTATATTAATTTTACTCATTTTCTTACTGTTTAGATTAATATTTTAATACTCACTTTGATATTTATTCTTATTTGCCTTTTTTATGACAATCTAATCTAAATGACAGTTTCGCTGCTGGGTAGTTACAAGTTACAACTTTAGCAAAAGGTCATAAATTTGAATAGTAAAGATAAAAATCGGTTTTATTATAGTATGTTGTTTATCTTATCTTGGAATCAGCCACAGTTTAAAAATTAATTGAATATTTTGTTGACAGTAACTGTTTAAAAAAGGCAGGTGTAGGTATGTAAAACTGGAATCCACTAGTTTAGCTTTTTGTTGCACAATTTTCTTACAATTTTAAGAAAGGTGTAACTCTACAAGAATGCGTAGAATCTCTTTGTTCAACTTTCGGCAATCGAAAGAGTATTTAAACTTTGGTTGGTAAATTTTTTTTAGTCGTGCGTCTGTCAGTGTTGAATCTTGTGAAGATTGACGAAAATCAGTTGTGCTTCCAAAAAACACAAGATGCGCAAAATGAGTAAAGAAGATTTGCATGTGAGAAAGAAGCGTCTTGTAGTATATATCGCAGACTCTAATACATTCGAATTTTTGTAAACATTGCTGTGAAAAGATCTGTTTTGATAGATTCTGCATAATTTGATCGAAGCTCAAAAAGACTGTTGGTGTAAAGTTACCTTCAAAAAATGTAATAAAATATGAATATATTCGTATGAACCGAAAACTACTTAAAAATCCACAGTTTTAAGATAAACCGAATCCCACAAGAGTTGTTCGCTCAAGAAGATCTTCCTATAAAGTGATCGATTGGTTCTTCGGTTTCACTGATATGGAGGATCGAAGAACAGTTCACCCTGATTGGTATACCAGAATTTGTTTGTCAAAAGTTATTGATGAAATCAGGAAAATCACAGTTTGGGTGTTTTAAGATAAAACGAATGCCACAATAGTTATTCGCTCAAGAAGAACTTCCTATAAAGTGATCGATTGGTTCTTCGGTTTCACTGGATATGGTGGATCGAAGAACAGTTCACCCTGATTGGTATACTAGAATTTGTTTGTCAAAAGTTATTGATGAAATCAGGCAAATCACAGTTTGGGTGTTTTAAGAAAAACCGCAACCCACAAAAGTTGTTTGCTCAAGAAGAACTTCCTATAAAGTGATCGATTGTTTCTTCGGATTCACTGGATATAGAGAATCGAAGAACAGTTCACCCTGATTGGTATACTAGAATTTGTTTGTCAGAAGTGATTGATAAAATCAGGCAAATCACAGTTTGGGTGTTTTAAGATAAACCGAATCCCACAAAAGTTGTTCGCTCAAGAAGAACTTCCTATAAAGTGATTGATTGGTTCTTTGGTTTCACTGGATATGAAGGATCGAAGAACAGTTCACCTTGATTGGTATACTAGAATTTGTTTGTCAGAAGTTATTGATAAAATCAGGCAAATCACAGTTTGGATGTTTTTAAGAAAAACCGAATCCCACAAAAGTTGTTCGCTCCAGAAGAACTTCCTATAAAGTAATCGATTGGTTCGTCAGTTTCACTGGATATGGAAGATCGAAGAACAGTTCGCCCTGATTGTTATACTAGAATTTGTTTGTCAGAAGTTATTGGTGAAATCAGGAAAATCACAGTTTGGGTGTTTTAAGAAAAACTGAATCCCACAAAAGTTGTTCTCTCTAGAAGAACTTCATATAAAGTGATCGATTGGTTGTTTGGTTTCACTGGATATGGAGGATCGAAGAACAGTTCACCTTGACTGGTATACTAGAATTTGTTTGTCAGAAGTTATTGATAAAATCAGGCAAATCACAGTTTGGGTGTTTTTAAGAAAAACCGAATCCCACAAAAGTTGTTCGCTCAAGAACTTCCTATAAAGTGATCGATTGGTTCTTTGGTTTCACTGGATATGGAGGATCGAAGAACAGTTCACCTTGATTGGTATACTAGAATTTCTTTGTCAGAAGTTATTGATAAAATCAGGCAAATCACAGTTTGGGTGTTTTAAGATAATCCGAATCCCACAAAAGTTGTTCGCTCAAGAAGAACTTCCTATAAAGTGATCGATTGGTTCTTCGGTTTTACGGGATATGGAGGATCGAAGAACAGTTCACCCTGATTGATATACTAGAATTTGTTTGTCAAAAATTATGGATAAAATCAAGAAAATCACAGTTTGGGTGTTTTAAGATAAACCGAATGCCACAAAAGTTGTTCTCTCTAGAAGAACTTCATATAAAGTGATCGATTGGTTGTTTGGTTTCACTGGATATGGAGGATCGAAGAACAGTTCACCTTGACTGGTATACTAGAATTTGTTTGTCAGAAGTTATTGATAAAATCAGGCAAATCACAGTTTGGGTGTTTTTAAGAAAAACCGAATCCCACAAAAGTTGTTCGCTCAAGAACTTCCTATAAAGTGATCGATTGGTTCTTTGGTTTCACTGGATATGGAGGATCGAAGAACAGTTCACCTTGATTGGTATACTAGAATTTGTTTGTCAGAAGTTATTGATAAAATCAGGCAAATCACAGTTTGGGTGTTTTAAGATAATCCGAATCCCACAAAAGTTGTTCGCTCAAGAAGAACTTCCTATAAAGTGATCGATTGGTTCTTCGGTTTTACGGGATATGGAGGATCGAAGAACAGTTCACCGTGATTGGTATACTAGAATTTGTTTGCCAAAAGTTATTGATGCAATCAGGAAAATCGAAGGTTGGGTCTTTTAAGAAAAACCGAATCCCACAAAAGTTGTTCGCTCAAGAAGAACTTCCTATAAAGCGATCGATTGGTTCTTCGGTTTCACGGGATATGGAGGATCGAAGAACAGTTCACCTTGATTGGTATACTAGAATTTGTTTGTCAGAAGTTATTGATAAAATCAGGCAAATCACAGTTTGGGTGTTTTAAGATAAACCGAATCCCACAAAAGTTGTTCGCTCAAGAAGAACTTCCTATAAAGTGATCGATTGGTTCTTTGGTTTCACTGGATATGGAGGATCGAAGAACAGTTCACCTTGATTGGTATACTAGAATTTGTTTGTCAGAAGTTATTGATAAAATCAGGCAAATCACAGTTTGGGTCTTTTAAGAAAAACTGAATCCCACAAAAGTTGTTCGCTCAAGAAGAACTTCCTATAAAGTGATCGATTGGTTCTTTGGTTTCACTGGATATGGAGGATCGAAGAACAGTTCAACTTCATTGGTATACTAGAATTTGTTTGTCAGAAGTTATTGATAAAATCAGGCAAATCACAGTTTGGGTGTTTTAAGAAAAACCGAATCCCACAAAAGTTGTTCGCTCAAAAACAACTTCCTGTAAAGTGATCGATTGGTTCTTCGGTTTCACTGGATATGGAGGATCGAAGAACAGTTCACCCTGATTGGTATACTAGAATTTGTTTGTCAAAAATTATTGATGAAATCAGGAAAATCACAGTTTGGGTGTTTTAAGATAAACCGAATGCCACAAAAGTTGTTCTCTCTAGAAGAACTTCATATAAAGTGATCGATTGTTTCTTCGGTTTTACTGGATATGGAGGATTAAAGAACAGTTCACCCGGATTGGTATACTAAAATTTGTTTGTCAAAAGATATAGATGAAATCAGGAAAATCACAGTTTGGGTGTTTTAAGAAAAACCAAATCCCACAAAAGTTGTTCGCTCAAGAAGAACTTCCTATAAAGTGATCGATTGTTTCTTCGGTTTCACTGATATGGAGGATCGAAGAACAGTTCAACCTGATTGGTATACCTACTACAATTTGTTTGTCAAAAGTTATTGAAGAAATCAGGAAAAACATACAATATCGCATTCTTCTTCATCATCACAATGCCACTTCCTTTACATAGCGTCAAAAATTGATTAGAAAAACATTGAATTAATGTCTCATTGTCCTTATTCTCCTGATTTGTTTGTTTCCCTATGTTTAACAAAAAATCGAATTTTCATCACATCAAGAAGTGGTTGAAGCCTTTCAACACCAAATTTTTAAGATATCAATTTTAGAGTGAAAAAACTGTTCTGAGAAATATTTTGAACGCATTTAAAAGTGTAATAATATTAAAAGCGAATATTTTTAACACTACTCTTTTACCTATTTTTCGTAACCCTCGTATAATACAGCATTATTCTATAGATAAAGATTGGTAAATTTTTAACTTGTTTTATATATAATAATTTAGTATTAATTATCTATTAAGCAATGTATATTTTCGAAATGCATGGGAAATTTGAGGCGACTCGCATTTACATAATTATTCGTTTTTCAACAAAGATACCAGCAATAAAAAATTCTCACAATAGCCTAACAACTAATAAAAAAATGTAAAAATGAATATTTTGTTTTTAATTAACAACACTGCCGAGAGTGTACGGTATCTCTATAGGAATTTAATTAAGAGTATTTTATGTAATCGATTTCGACATCTCAATAAAAATACCAGCCATTAAAGCAGGTTATAAACAACAACTTTAAAGTCATAACTAAGAGCTAAAAACAGCTTGCAGTATGGATTATTGCGACTTTCTTTAATATAGAAAACAGTAACAATAAATAATATAATAAACACTACAAAATTATGTTCAGAACTTTAATACTGACTGCATACAAAGAAATATAAGACCAACTAATTATGATTTAATCATTTAGGTAGAATGCAAAAGAAACATATATTAGAGATTCCAAAGAAAATGTGTTAACCGAAACCAAACAAATAATGAACAGATGGAAAGAGTATTTTCAAGAACTTCTGGAAGCAAAGACACCAGACTCAGAGGAGGAAGAAGTAGGAAATTCAATATTGCAGGGACAAACAAATGAGATAAAATTAGAAGAGTTAAAGGAGGCTATTAAATGGCTTAAAAAAGGAAAAGCGCCTGGGTTCGATAGAATAACGATTGAGATTCCGAAACACATGGATAACAAAGGAAATGAAGTACTTCTGGAGATTTTCAACGAAATATGGAGGACAGAGATAATTCCGAAAGATTGGGAAATGACACTGGTTTGACAAAAAAGGTGACAAAAAATGTTGCAATAATTACAGAGACATTTCTCTACTAAGCACGTCTATGAAAGTCCACGAAAAAATACTCGAGAGGCGACTATATAAGAAAACTGAAAGTTCGGTACACGAAGAGCAAAGTGGATTCCGTAAAGGAAGAAGCACCCCGGATCATATTCACACTAACGCAAATAATAGAAAAAATTAATCACCAAAACCAGACAGCGTCACTGGCATTTATAGATTTGGAAAAGGCTTTCGATAAGGTGAAGAGAGAGAAATTGTGGGAAACACTAAAAAAAAGGTGTACATGACAAAACAGTAAATTTGATAAAGAGCTTGTATAAAAAAAATAAGAATAGTGTCACATGGAGAAACAACATCTCTGATATCTTTGTAACCAGAGAAGGGCTGAAGCAAGGAGGAGGTCTGAGTCCATATTTATGGATGAAATCATATAAGAGTATGTTAAAACAAAGCAAAGAAATTAAAAATAGGATACAAAAATTTAGAAGTGGTGGGGATCTCGGAAAGAGCATTTGTGAACGATGTGATGGTAGCTGAAGAAAGTGAAAAAGATCTACAAAATAATATGGAAATCTGGAATGAAACACTAAAAAGCTATGGAATGATTCTGAACAAAGAGAAGGCAAAAGTAATGAAGATAGGAAACAATCAGAAACTGAATATTGAAATAGAGGGAAGAATATTAGAACAAATTGACATCTCTTAGTATTTGGGTACTAAGATAGAAGATTCGGGAGACCAAGAAATGGAAATTAATACAAGAACAGAAAAAGCCATGAAGACGTATTATTCAATGAACAAGGATTTAATAAAAAAAAGAGAAATTTCACGAAAAACAAGATGCATGTATACAAGTCGATATTCAGACAAAACCTCACTATCGGGTGCGAATCATGGGTATTGACAAACGGGCAGAAAAGTAAACTTCAAGCAACTGAAATGAAATATTTGAGAAAAATGAACGGAATCGCAAGAAGAGACAAGATCAGAAATGAGGTAATACGGCAACAGTTAAGCAGCAAACCTTTGATATCATTTATTGAACAAAAACAGTTAAGTTGGTGGGGACATCTCCAACGAATTGAAACCAAAACCTGGTCAAGAAAGTTTGGGAAGCCAAAACATAAAAGAAGGCAAAGAGTGGAAGACCTAAAAAGACCTAGGGCAAAACAGTAGGGGAATTGCTGGTACAAAGAGGAACAATTTGAACTGAAACAAGACGAATGACGAGAAATAAAAAAGAATGACGAAAATTTGCTTCTCTACATTAAAATGGATCAAAACTTACTTTAGAAGTACAATTTACATTCCCTAACGCATCAAAAGAAGTATAACTTCAAAAATGATGAACTAAAATCTTATGGTATTTCATATTTTATACAGATAAACTATATGCTTCACTCACGATATTCCGGCACATTGTAATACAACATATTTTATTATCCTATTACTTATTTGCAATAAAAAAATTAAACAATAATGAACAAATACCTACAGCAATTTCAACAATTTACATTTCCTTAGATGCTTACTTAACTTATCTATGAATAATTAGTGACGAATGATAAAAAAAGCTCATTAAGAATTTTCAATTTCGATTTCGTATTATCTTACCGTCATCCATTAACTAGTGTTCATAAATTTTTTATATGTTTACTCATCTTATCTTCGGTCCCTTCATTCTAAAAGTGCATTCATTATACCTGGCCGCATCGATAGGTATAGTGCTTTACCTTGTAAAAGAGATAGCGACGTTTTTTGCCTTATCTGCCCTGCAGCGTCCAGCATCCTCCACTTACAGGACCGGATTGAAAGGATATTTTTATTTCACAAGTATATCCATATAATAAATGAAAACAAACAAGTTTTTTGGCTAAGTAGAACTAAGAGAACGAGATTTTTCCGAATGTTATACAAAAAACAAAGTGGAAGCCGACTTGAAACTTGAGATTGAACCATTGACATAATATGTCAATGGATTGAACGGTACCACTACAGTACCTATAGAAGAAATGTTGATTATTTGAAGTTATCAACAATGGTACTATAATCGAGCCGTTCAAAAGATGGAATGATCACGTGAACGGCACGCACTCTTTCAATATTACTCTCCCCAACCAACGTCACACGTCCGATTTACACCACTCAACAAAAAAGTACCCACCCTCGATGCCTACAGTTTATATTATCTCTGGTATAAGTACAGTGTAAACTGTCCTTCGTTATTTCAGTTTAGAAGGCATCGTACGATTACGCTGGCCAGTCACTGATCACGCGTCCTTGAATTCCATCTTTTGAACGGCTCGAGTATAATAACAAATGACTCATAGTAGAACCTAAAAATATAACAAAGATGGGAACCTGAAAACCACTTCTTATAATGATTCTAGAAGCTACTTCGCGATCTTTTTAAAGAAAAAACTACTCGATGTTGTATATAAAAATGTATACACCAAATGAAAGTTAGCCAAACAATAAATGAAAACAGACAAGTTTTTTAAAGAAGTGGAACTAAGGGAACGAGAAGATACTTGAAATAAGAATACTAACAGTTTCACACGAACTACTCTGGAAGCCGCAATTAAATCTAAAGATTGAAAGGTACTACTAAAGTATAGAAGAGATAAGATCTAGTAATAAAATATCAACAATGGTACCTACTAAAGACAAATGATTGATAGTAGAACCTCTTTTAATCTGTCACAATCTTTACAGGAGATTATAACAAAGTTGGGAACCAAAAAACCATTTCTTATAGGGATTCTAGAAGCTATTTCGCGATCTTTATAAAGAGAAAACTACTCGATGCTGTATGTAAAAATGTTCGTACCAAATAAAACTTAATGGTATAACGAATTCAATATCAAATTGTAAAACTACCTTGTGCACTCAACCATCTCTAATGAGGAATCAGGAATCAATGTCATGACGAAGAAAGAGGAAACTGCTATTTAGACTTTATTTAAATAAATGAGTAGATTAGTTGAATGCAAACAACCAAATCTACTTTGTTAACAGACCATGAAATCTTGACATAACTAGATTGATAATAGAAAAATAGAAGTTTTCAGAACCAGAACCTGCAGTTAGGTTACATTGGAATCATAGACTAGATTCATTATCTTGGAATAAAAGTATCTCTATCTATTGCGCGTTAATAAGACAAAGATAGTAAGTCCTTCTAAGTTAAACATGGCAACTAACATTCATTCGAACCTCGCATTGTTTCCACTTGCATTTACGTCACAATGACGTCACTGACAGACAATTGGGTCTCGAGGTATACATTATGTCATAATTACAAGTGACTTGAAGTCAATGTTGTGTTACTGTTTAGGCGGCAAATTTAAAATTGACAGTTTGCAATAGTAAAAATTTGGGATTATTAAAACCAAACTTTGCTGTATCAATTTTTCAGTCTAATAGTGTTTATCCAGTAGAAATAAGAATTTAAATTTAACAAAATAAATAGTTTTCAAAACCCAAACCCATCTCTGTTACAGCGGTCGACTAAGTTTATTTTATCTTCGACAGCACCGGCAAGATCGGGTTTTGCACTTATATAGAGCTCATTCTGGTTAATTGTTTTTTCTTCTATCCTTTTTTTTAAGTTCCGAGTCCGAACCGATGCGGTCTGAGACAGTTTGCTTCAGATTTTTCGAATACCGCGTGGAGAAAAGAAGTTCACGGACTAATTTATTGATATAAGCGATTACTCGGTAGATTGTTACTGTTTGGCTTCCTGAAACATGTAATTAGTTAGGGATAATTAGAAAGTTATGGTCGTTTATAAACAAACATAATAAGAAGTAGCTTTTGTAGCCCAACAGTATACACATCATACGCTGTGTACTATTAGACATTTTGAGTCCACTGTCATTGATGTCAATATCTTGTCATTCTTGACAGTAAGTAAAATGATGTAATAAAACACATTCTTGTCAAAGAGTAACTTGGAGCTGTACCAATACCACTACGAGTAACTCTTTGACATTTAACCTAAAATATAACTGTTGGGTAAATACTGTTTATACTGTTTTTAAACGTCATCACAAAATTAATAAAACTGTTTAACAACTAAATATTTATTTTAGTTTACTGTCACACATAATAAGTATGACAAGAGATTGATGTTTGACAATTAGTGACTGTCTTTAAAATCTTTAATTTACTGACAGGAATAACATTAGATTGACAATCGGTGACAGTGGCGTATAATTTAGTGTCAATTGTCAAAAATCTATTTTATACAAAAATGGTCATTGTCTGAATAAGAATAGCAACTACTAATTACTTACGTAATAGTATGGTATATTATGTATGTATCTCCATGGTCTAGTGAATGTATTTGCGTGTTGTTTGAGTTGTGAAGTACTTACATATCCGACCCATCCGCTCTAATTGTACTTAATAGCCCTATGGCGCCAGCGTAGTCTGCTATTCCAACCTAGGGCTCGATTTTCCCTTCCCATCTGCCACCCATGGTACTATTGGCACACTATATACAGATTGTCCAGTAATACTGGTTTTCGGGTGGAATTTTTATAAAAATAACTTAATTATTTGTAAATAGCATAGAAAAAGGTACTAATTAAAATCTATTTATAAGTAGAATTAATTGTGGTATAATTACTTAATACAATTTATCAGTTTAATGGTAAAGAGTTTAGAAGTTGATTGTATTAAGAGGGAAAATCGCCCATTTTGTTACAGTAAACTTAATTTTGTTTTTTTTACATTTGTATTAAAGATAACCAGCTTTGTTTACTTTATGATAAATTTAAATCGTTAACAGCCAATAAGAACTGTTTATGATTGAGTCAAAACAGAAATAACTGTATTTGATTGGTTGGTTTTAATTTAGATTAATTTGACAACCCATCCAGAATTTTCTAATATCCTGATATTGAGATTTGATTGGTCAAATTATTCTAGTATAAAGTTTTATGTTCTTGAAAAATCATATAGTTAAAACGAACGCAGAAAGATGGCGTTTTGGCGACCATTTGAAACGGGTGATCAAGATCCATCATTCATCGTCGCAATTATCAATAGATAACAATTATATCTATATTATATTAATGACAGTCTCGAATTAAAACACAAAGATTTACAACTAAAATTAAGTTTTAATTTGAAAGAATTAAATTGTTATTTGACAATTTTCAAATTGATACAAAATATACAACAACAGTTTTTCTTTTGAATTAAAAAACGAAAATAAATAAAAATTTATTATTTTTATTTAATTCCACGCCAATGGTCGGCATTGTCCCCAAAGGGATTAAAATTCCGACAAATACCAAGGAATATTAGATTGACTCTGAAAAGAGTATACCTCCTATAAGTAATCTAAGGTTCGTTTATTTATAAAACAAAAATTGAAACAGATTGCACAATTTTAAATAGTGCTTGCATTATCTGTATACCTACTCATTTTTAAACCATGATAAACAAAAAATTATTCGGATGTAGATAGTGTGCAAAGTTAACTGCAAGTCGAAACACGTTTTTTGTTATCGATACTGTTGATGTTTTTGCCTGAATTGTTTACTCTGTCGAGATAAAAATGTAGTTCATTATGTCTAAACCGAAAATTAAACAGATTAAGATTGAAAGAAGGAGATTAAAATTGCTTGTTCGTCATATAATAAATATTTTATCACTTACTTACTTCGTACCGCCTGGCAGTGTTCAAATTTTGTCTCGGTTTATTAATGTTTTTACTGTTTCTATTTGTTTTGTCGTTTTCATAATATTTTATCGTTAGTTTCCAAGTTTTTACTATTTTTACTTAAGTAAGAATTGCTTGTTTAAATATATGAGATATCAAGTGCGCCACATTACGGTGGCGTCATAGTACCTAATTTATTAAGAATATTTTTTTTGCCGCAATTTTTACTATTTTTTTTTTCGACTGTTTTCTATTTTACTTTCGTTTTTCCATTTATTAGGAAATATCGGAATATAGCATCATCTACCGGGTATCCGTAACATAGATATTAAACAAATTAACTTACACCACTATCCATTAGGAATTCATATAACTATATAGTAAATACATACAGTTGAGTCCGTGGTTCTTTACCCGTGCGTCATCATTTAAAGCATACGAAGTAAGTCGGAAATTGCAACTTAATAACATGCGGTAGCTGTTTTGTCTTTAGTTTCATGCGTGGAAGACAATGACGCTAGATTAAAAGTATGTGTTTTATCTCGCCAGGTATTAGTGACGCACGGGTAAAGAACCACGGACCCAACTGTACCTACTGTTTATTGAAATATTAAATTATTGTTTTTTTTTCTATTTTTCATTACTTGTTATTTATGTTTCTATTCGTTTAAACCTTCCCTGGACGTTCACAAATATTTCAAGAATAAAATTAGCCAAATCGGTCCAGGCATTCTCGAGTTTTAGAGATCTTATGCCAAACGTTGAGTGGACCAAATAACAAATCTAAACCTTTATGGAATCCAGAGTGGGTGCCAGGGCATAAGGGTTTTCTGGCCAAGAAGGGAGCGGATACACGATACATTGGTCCAGAACCTGTATTGGGACTGCCTAGAGCCTGGGTAAGGACCAAAGTCAGGAGTAATACTGTAGGGCTGAGGCATTCGAAGCTGACGCTCAAAGGCTACTCCAAAAAACTGACGTCTGACATACTGTATCTTGGCAGGAGTCAGATAGGAGTACTGGTGGGCCCGCTCACAGGGCATGGACCTTTCAGACTACACCTTCGTAGGATGGGGATTCTGACACAAGAATCGACCTCGTGCCGATTGTGCGCCATGGAAGATGAGACGGCAACTCACATTCTATTCGAGTGTAAGGCCTTGGACTATAAACGGTTCCTCATCTTCGGTGAGACGAACCCTGAATCCCATCACCACCTTGAGGAGCTAGTCACAGGACTCAGATCTCTTATAAAGGGAACTGCCCTGTGGCAACAGTAACTCAAGGATAGTCATCCAAGTAAGAACTTGGGACACCTGGATTTATGCCTACCTGAAAATCAACGGTGGTGATGATTTTCAGCTGAAAAAACTAGAGTCCTGCACGCATCTGGTGCATTCAAGGGCTCTTAGTGCCGAACCTGGTCACAATGTTCCCATAGGAAGCATTGCTTAAAACATGGAGCTCCACTGGAGGGACCATGCCAGGTTGACTTAGATTAGATTAGATTCTGGAATCCAATTGAACACATACAAAAAATTTCATCAAATTCGATACAGCCGTTTAGGAGGAGTTCAGTGACATACACACGTACAGAAGAATTATATACATACCTATATGTATATTGATATTAAAAGATAATGAAATATTGAATATATTAACCATGATAATCATATTTTACATATCTTATGTTTCTTTTCAAATCTTTTTGTAGCGAAATGGCTTTTTTAGAGGTCCTTCTAAGAATAAACGACATAAAATTATAAGTTTAAAACTACTTATTTCGATCGAATGATGTATAATTTTGTCATCCCACTCAGAAATCATAAGAATCTATTTTTTACAAATTATGAAACAAAGGATGCGAGAACACACACACACACACACACACAACTATAATTTTTTTTCAAAATTATACTCCAAAGGGTAGGCACTTATTTATTTTTAGAACGAAAGGAAATTTCAAATAATAAAACTCTGTAAAAAGTAATGGAATACCAAAGGCAGTGCAGTACATAGTTATTAAGTAATTATATATTGTAGTTCTTGGATGCTCTAATTACTTTAAACGAGTTGAAGTTCAAGATGACACATAGACGTACGTACCTACCTATAGGATCTATAAATAAAAATTTGATTTAATTTATTATATTCATTTTTTATCTATTTACTTTCTATTTGCTTAACAAGAAAGTCAAATAGAAAATGATCCAAAAAAATTAAAAATCTAGGACTTAATAGTATATTACATACCGAGGTGGAAAGTAGCTCATTTATCTCAAGAGAAAAAGATTGTTCATGGAGTTTATCTCCAAAGTAAACTTAGCAATCGACAACAAAGGAATTCAGCAAGTGAGAAGATTCAACTACCTGGGAGTAGTGGTATCAAATCAAGTTAGAGAAATCTGATTGAAGAAACAAGAACACAACAACAGTCAGCGGATACTTGAGAGATATTATATGGCGAAACAAAATGATGACTGCAAAGAGCAAGATGAGAATATACAAAACATGCGTAAGACCTTTAATAACGTAAGCCACAGAAACCAGAGCTAAAAACATCAAAAACGAAAGAAATAATGAGGACCACCGAAATGAAAATATTAAGAACCATCAGGGGTGTAACCCTCAGAGATCTAATAAGGAGCAAGGACATCAGAAAGGAACTGGGAATACAGGATGTGGTAGGATGGGTTAAAACACGCAAGCGGTGTTGGAGAGACCATGTAGAAAGGATGCCAGAAGTGAGTAGAGTCGCAAAAACCAAATACTCGAAGACCGGTAGGCAGACCACCTCAAAGATGGTACAAAAACTAGAGCTCAAAGAGCTCGGATTAGGTCCTATTGTAAGAAGAAGAAGATAAAATACAAAAAAAGTCGTTTTGAGCATTTGTCGGCCTGAAAAGTAAATTTTAAAGCACAACGGGAAAAAATTGCATGAAAAATCATTATTTAGTTTAGGGAACCCTAGAGGGCTTAAAATTTGAATGAAAATATTTCTACGTCCACACTTTCCTATTGTAAATTTCAAATAAGAATCCAGATGAGTGCAATTTTGACCATTTTATCCCTCTACAACCTTTTTCGTAGGTACAAATTATGCAGATTTTGAGCTATTTACTCTGAAAAATTGGGACAATTTATTTGATCTTATTATGTTCCTGATGGTTATATACCAAGTGCACCAAAAATATGTACAGTGAGAAATATTCATATTTGAATATACACTTAGAAATTGAGTAGTACAGTTTGATATCCATAACTTTAGTATCTTCAATTTATTCAATTTTGTGATATTCTATATAAATTTCAATAGAACGTAGCTTTGAATGATTATATTCTCCGCCTATGATAAAATAACTTAACTCGTCACAACGTGTTCATCCGTTCCTCAAGAGCAGGTAAATAATAGCACATAACGAGAACAAACGACTAACGACTGAAAACCTTTCAGCCGCAAAATTACAGGGTATGGTACCGCTACGGATTTTTTACCTATTCATTATTCTTCGTATTATTTTTTTTAACAAATAAAAACCTAACTAGCACCCTCTCTTGTTACTTACATGGGAATGTTAAGAGAAAGAAAATTAACGGAAGTAATTTTTAATCGAATTATAAATCTGGTTCGTTATTATTTAATCAGAAATCCCAGATCAAGTCGATGAGTTGTTATTCTACTGGTAGTCGTTAAGGGTTGCAAACAATTAAAGACAGCTGCATTTTTGATATGTTCTAAGGGTATGTCTGAGTAGTGTAAATCCAAGTTTGCAACCGAAAAAACGCATAGGATAACTTTTGGTTGCAGAAAAGCTTTGAATTTTAGCTTAAAATTTTTCTTTTATCTTGCTGGAAATCGGCAAAGGTGGTGGTGAAGGCATAGAGGAACAGTTCAGGTTCAAGAGGAATGGTCAGTGTTTCTCTATCAAAAGATGCTGATTAATAAAACTCTTCACTTATCGCTCCACCTCTAATACTTTTCTGAAGAAAGATATTTTAGTAGGACGACACCAATCCATTGAGCGGATCTGGATCTGGAAATTTGGGGAGGGGCGAGCTAGTGCTTAGCCAGCACTGAGGCCACATATGACCCATTGTGCATCCTCCCGTATTGTAGGGATATCCTCACCTCAGGCTGCTCCCGAGGGGGATCTCCCTAACATCGGCTGGTGTAAGCCAATACTCGCCCAACACGGATCTTCTGATTTCAGAAAAAGCAGAGCAGTCATACATAATGTGTTCTACTGTTTCCTCTTCTTGTTCGCAGCCTCTGCATAGCGGCGATTCTGTTAATTTCATCCTAAAGAGATGTTGTCGCAATTGGCAGTGTCCTGTCAAGATTCCCACAGCTGTTCGGAGATTTTGTCTGGTCAATGCCTTAAATTTTTTTGCTGTTTCCTCGCCAGGATGCGGTAATAACTCTCTGGCCAGTCTACAGTTCGTAGTTTCATCCCAGCACTGTATGAATTTTTTGTGAGAGTGCTGTTTGATAAGTTCCACGACTGCGGACAATGTTAGCTTGGTAGATGGGCGGGGGCTAACATATTTGTAGCCCGCAGCCCTCCTTGCTAAATTGTTCGCAATGCGGTTGCCTTTAGAGTTCCCATGTCCTTTGATCCAGCTGAGAGTGACCACGTTATCCTGGCTGGCCTCAGTTAGAGATTGGTGACATTCTAGTACTAAACTTGAAGTGAAACGTGGTCTATTCAAGGTCAGTAGTGCTTGTTGGCAGTCTGTGTATATATTTATATTCCTGCCTGTGATGTTCCTATTGATTAATTCTTTTGCAGCTATGGTTATGCCTGTGAGTTCTGACTGAACCACACTTGACAAGCCATTCATAGCCCATTTTATTTTTAGGTTTAAGGATCTAGAGTAAATTCCACATCCTACACTTTGCTTTGTTTTTGATCCATCCGCATATACGCTCAGAGCGGTCACTACGTTGGGGTCTGCTGTATTGTTTGTTAATATTTTGTAGGGTTTGTCAAAGACAAATCTTGGTGCGACGGCATCCGTGTCTGCCTGTAGGAGTGGTATCACTTTTATCGATTCCCTCCACAGACTGTCCCTATGGGTGCCAGTCCCTACAGTGGGTTCGATACCAACCGTGCGAAAGCGTACCATGGTCATCAATGCGACCTCCTTAACAAATATGTTAAGGGGGGTGAGACCGAGTATGACTTCCATTGCGCTGGTCGGTGTGCTTCGCATGGCTCCTGTTACGAGAAGGCATGCTGATCTTTGGATTTGGTTTAATTTTTTGATAGCTGTCGTTTGTTTCACTTTAGGCCACCATTGAGGGGAACCAGAAGGTCAAGACCCTCACCTGCTATAAGGACGTTCTGCGTTCAGGCTATTTTGGAAAAATGGTAAATTATGTATATATAGCTACAGCGTGAACCATCATGACGATCACTTCAGCATTGTACTCTAGAGAAAACATAATATAAGCGAGTGTAGAAGCTTCGCTATTAAATGATTTGGTTTATTCTACGTTATACTACCAATTGACTAAAGGCCAGGTCTTTAAGGGTTGCAGAAAATTAGATTTGGCTGCATTTTTTATATGTTCTAAAGGCATGTCTGAGTAGTGTATATCCAAGTTTGCAACCGAAAAAACGCATAGGATAACTTTTGGTTGTCGACAAGCTTTGTTTTTAAACCTTAAAAAAGAGCTCAAAATTTTTCTTTTATCTTGCTGGAAATCGACAGAGGAGGGATGGTCGGTGGTTCTCTATCAAAAGACTTTAATGAGTAGAATTGTTTACCTCTGTCACTTTTCTGGAGGACGACATTGGAATAGGTCGACCTCAATCCAATGAGGAGGACCAGCTGGTCAACATACTCACCTGCTATGAGGACATTCTGTAGCCCTTTTCCAGAGCAGATCTGCCAGTATCGTTTGGAACTTTTTTGGTAATTTAGAAAAAGGAGATATTTAATTTTTATAGAGGTATAGGTACAGCATTAACCACATTCGTGAGAAAACATTTTAAATGAGTTGATGGAAAATCCTATGTTATTCTACCCAGATTTTATGGTACATAAAAATTGGTTTTACGATTTTCCCGTTAGCTTGAAGTTTATTTATTAAGGTATTAAACATCTATTGAGAAATTAAAAATTGTTAGAGGTATTATTTTTTTAATAGTTGTTACGGTACACAAGTGCATTCAACTTATAAACACCGAAGATTAAATCTTAAATACCAACATTAAATTTTCCTAATCCCACATAAATGTGCTTTCAAAAACTGATGTTAAACTATTTAGAACCTCTCCGTGAATATTTACTTAAGATCGAAATGCACTTTACTTGTAATGTCTTCTAATGTGTCACTGATTGATATCATAATATTTTCTTTTCTAACTATTTTCTTCGAGTACTAATAGACTCGAGTATTTATCTTGTAATAAAATTTCATATATGGAAACGGAAACTGGTTTTAGCTCGTTCTAATCTAATTGTTATAGTCTATTTTCTACCTACTCTCTGCGGTTTTAATAATCCATTTAAGTATTCAATTAACTGTGTGTTTGTTTAAAAATAAAAAATGACTCATCGAATATGTTAATATTAGATAGGTGTTTATGGTTTACAATTGAAATTAAGTGTGCTATGAAAGTCTGACTGGTACAATATGTCAAAAGTTATCATTTTGTTAATACGTCATTTGACACAAATGTGTGACAGTTATTGCGATATGTCAAATAAAACAATATTGACAGTTTACAGCGTGAAATCAGGCCATACTCATTTAAAAACATTTAGTAACTGTAACTATAGGTCATTTGACATTAGTGTTGACATATACTTACCTCAAGTCCAAGACGTTTGACAGTCGTAATATGTGTTTACGATATGTCAAAAATGGAAAATAATACACTATTAATAGTGACAATTAAGGTGTTTTACTTACTACGTCATTTGATATTGGTGACATTTAACACATATCAAATTAGAGAGGTCAAATGAAATTAAGTGTGTAATTAACGTGTGACAGGTAGGTACAATATGTCAAAAGTAGAAAAAACATTAGTGACAGTTACAGTAATGGGCACCTACGTCTTTTGAGATTAGTCTTAAAGTAGGTAGGTATACTAAATCAGAGGTACAAATGTTAATAAGTGTGCTATGAATGTTTGAGTTATAATATGTCATTGCGATATGTCAAAATAAAAAAAATAATATAATATTGACAGTTTTAGTGGAAAATCAGCTAATACTGTTTTAAAAACAGTTAGTAACTAAGTTATTTGAAATTATATAGTGTTGTCATATTTATCAAATCAGAAACGTTTGACAGTTGTAATATGTGTTTAAGACAGTTCAAAAATAGAAATAATACACTATTAACACCTACAGTAGGAGATAAGGTAATATTAAAGTGTAAACATTTTGTTACTGCGTCAATTGACATAACTGACATTTGACGTATATGAAATTAGAGAGTCAAACGTAATTAAGTGTGACATTTGTGTTATGTCATTGCGATATGTCAAACATAGAAAATAATACACTCTTCTCAGTTATTGTGAGAAATGAGGGAAGAATGATTTAAAAACATTTAGTAACTACGTTATTTGACATTGGTGTTGATATATATTTTTAAATTCAAATGTAATTAAGTGTGCTAGTCACTGCATTTTATATAGTGGAATAACAAGTGTGCATAATTCTTTGAGGAGTTACGAGGTATGTCCTAAAAGTATTCGACCTGCATTTATATCTTCGCGCCAAAGTGTTCTAGCGACCCCTACCGGGCAGGAACACTTGACAGATGACATGAAGAAAGTTACTTTTTCACAAAAAAACACGGAAAGGATGAAACAATTTCATATTGGAAAGAATCTGGTTTAATCATTTTTGTCCACTTCCAATTGTAGAGGAAGAGATAGGCCATAGTAGTTGTTCTAGATAGGGTATAAAAATTGTACATAATTCTTTAATGAGTTACGAGGTATGTCCAAAAGTATCCGACCTGCATTTATATCTTCGCGCCAAAGTGCTTTAGCGACCCCTACCGGGCAGGAACGTCAACAGTAAAGCCTCACAAGTTTATTGTTTACTTGCTGGACGTATAGCTCATGAGCAGCATGTGTTTGTTTCCAAGTTCTTCGGATCTTGTACAGAAACTATTAAAATGTTGCAAAAGGCCTTTGGAGACGATTTCGAAAAGATTGCTTTCGGAAGTAGAAGCATTGATATGGGCGTCTTGTTCAATAAAATGGGAGCTACTTCAAAGGATGCCACAAACCAGATAACGAAGAATAAGCAAAGCGACGTAAAATCTAGTAAGATAAAAAGAATCAATAATAATTCCTCTAGAGGAAGCTTTTTTGATCCACATGATTATTACATTCTATAAAATAGATATCTTAGAATTATTTATAAATCAGGTAATGCAGTTGCATGTAATCTCACATAGTAACGTTTTTATTAACAAACATTCAGTAAATTATCGGCTCATTATAAATAATACCGTTGAGAATCAGCTTTATAATCTTCGGCATTCGTTCAGATACTCCGGTTATTACTAATTTGACGCAAGAATCCGGTTCATCCCGTTTCAAAACAAGATTTTACATCAAATTATTAACTGTAATTGCTATATTTTCTTGTGCAGTCACGTAAGCATTCAGAATGCGGTTGATCATTATCAGAAAATGTATTTTATCTGCAACTCAGGAAGTAAATCTCTAACAGATGCATGAATTTAATTTGTGGATGTTTACTTATCCGGGAAGTAGCACAATTATAATGTCATTGAAGTCTTATAATATTTTCTTTCGAACATTAAAAAATTGAAAATTTTTTCTTTTACAGACAACTTTATGATCAGTATATCAGATACTGAAAAGAATTTATTATCATAGATCAAATTGAACCTTGAAGATACGCACTAGAATAAATACAAAATTTTTGTCGTGTCTTCAGTGCTGTGACGTAGTATAATGTCAAATTACAGTGATTAGTTTATTTATTAATAATTAATTCGAAAATCAAATATAATACCTGTAGTTCACAAACTGGTGAAATTGGAACACCTTTCGGATACCCTATCTAGGTCTTCCTGTAAAAAAAGGCAGTGCTCAACACATTTAATAGAAAAATAAATCTTTAATCATCTGCGTACATAAACACATATCTTTATTAAATCGTTGATAAACAGTAAGAACAAAAGCGGACCTAGGTTAGACCCTTGAGGAACACCCGAGGTAGGTGAAAAGAAAAAGGATCTACAATCTTCATATTTCACATATTGCTTACGATTTAAAAGATAGGATTCTAGAAGGGAGAGTAGTTTATTTATATGACAGACCATAGTTATCTAATTTTTTAGTAGAACGTCTGCACGTCCATATAGATGACGTCAACTTGTCTTCGTTCATCCAATACTTCAGATACGAATTGTGTAAAACAAGCTATATTGATAGTGCAAGATTTTTTATCAAACAATCTGTGTTGATTTTGTAACGATCTTTTAGTAATAGAATTCACCAGACTATTGTTTCCGGGCCTATATTTGGTGAGATTAATTTTAATGTAATCGCCGTAATTATAAATTGTACCACTAGTGGTGTTAATGTTGAACTGTCGCTTTTTCACGCGGTGATCAGAATTTTTAATTCATTTTATTAACCGATTGCCAGGTGATACCTCCTTTTTAGTACAACGTATCTGTGAGGATGGTTACGTTAGAGTTTGATATTATTTTTTGTGGCGACACCAAATATTCGCCTTTTTTGTGGAGAAAGTCGAACAGATTGGCAACCCTGGTTGAAAATTGAGAAAAATTCTTCCCTGGAGAAACGATCCCGACAACTACAGAGGCAGATAAGAGATAAATTAATTTAAAAAAATAACTTTTATTAACCAAATTAATTTTCTGAGAAAACTCAACTTTTTATTTATAATTTAAATAATTGAATTTATAATTATTATAAATAAATCATTTAAACGGGTGTTTGTGTATAATTTGTTTAGTTTGTACTTTGGCGCCCTTATATCTCATGTTTGGAGAGGACTGGTAAAACTCTTTAAATAAGTTATGACCCAGTGAGCTAGCTAGGGGATTTAAGCCCTTTTTGGAAATTTTAATGCTACAAATTGACGCCCAACCTGCTTAATTAATTGGAATCTATTAGTAGGGATACAAATTGGCGCCCAACGTGGGTGGTTGTATACAATTTGTTTGATTGTACTCTGGCGCCCTTATATTTCATGTTTGGGGAGGACTGGTAAAACTCTTAGAAGCCACGACCTAGTAAGCTAGCTAGGGGATTCAAGCCCTTTTTGGGAATTTTGATGCTACAAATTGGCGCCCAACCTGCTTAATTAATTGAAGTTGATTAATAGGGTTACACATTGGCGCCCAACGTGGGTGGTTGTGTATAATTTCTTTAGTTTGTACTCTGTCCGTATATTTTATGTTTGGGAAGGACTGGTAAAACTCTTTAAATAAGTCATGACCCAGTAAGCTAGCTAGGGGATTTACGCCCTTTTTGGGAGTTTTAATGATACAAATTGGCGCCCAACCTGCTTAATTAATTGGAGTTGATTATTAAGATTACACATTGGCGCCCAACGTGGGTGTTTGTGTATAATTTGTTTAGTTTGTACTCTGGCGCCCTTATATAACATGTTTGGAGAGGACTGGTAAAACTTTTTAAAGAAGTCACAACCTAGTGAGCTAGCTAGGGATGTAAGCCCTTTTTGGGAATTTTAATGCTACAAATTGGCGCCCAACCTGCTTAATTAATTGGAATTGATTATTAGGGTTACAAATTGGCGCCCAACGTGGGTAGTTGTGTATAATTTGTTTAGTTTGTACTCTGGCGCCCTTATATTTCATGTTTGGGGAGGACTGATAAAACTCTTTAAAGAAGTCACAACCTAGTGAGCTAGCTAGGGATTTAAGCCCTTTTTGGGAATTTTAATGCTACAAATTGGCGCCCAACCTGGCTAATTAATTGGAATTGATTATTAGGGTTACACATTGGCGCCCAACGTGGGTGTTTGTGTATAATTTGTTTAGTTTGTACTCTGGCACCCTTATATTTCATGTTTGGGGAGGACTGATAAAACTCTTTAAAGAAGCTACGACCTAGTGAGCTAGCTAGGGGATTTAAACCCTTTTTGGGAACATTAATTAATTAATTGGCGCCCAACCTGCTTAATTAATTGGAATTGATTATTAGGGTTACAAATTGGCACCCAACGTGGGTGGTTGTGTATAATTTGTTTAGTTTGTACTCTGGCGCCCTTAGGTATATTTCATGTTTGGGCCGGACTGTTAAAATCTTTAAAGAAGCCATAACCTAGTGAGCTAGCTAAGAGATTTAAGACCTTTTTGGGAATTTTAATGCTACAAATTGGCGCCCAACCAGCTTAATTAATTGGAATTGATTATTAAGGTAACACATTGGCGCCCAATGTGGGTGTTTGTGTATAATTGGTTTAGTTTGTACACTGGCGTCCTTATATTTCATGTTTGGGGAGGACTGATAAAACTCTTTAAAGAAGCCACGACCTAGTGAGCTAGCTAGGGGATTTAAGCCCGTTTTGGGAATTTTAATGCTACAAATTGGCGCCCAACCTGGCTAGTTAATTGGAATTGATTATTAGGGTTACAAATTGGCGCTCAACGTTGGTGGTTGTGTATAATTTGTTTAGTTTGCACTCTGGCGCCCTTATATTTCATGTTTGGGGCGGACTGTTAAAATCTTTAAAGAAGCCATAACCTAGTGAGCTAGCTAGGAGATTTAAGCCCTTTTTGGGAATTTTATTGCTATAAATTGGCGCCCAACCTGCTTAATTAATTGGAATTAATTATTAAGGTAACACATTGGCGCCCAACGTGGGTGTTTGTGTATAATTGGTTTAGTTTGTACACTGGCGTCCTTTGGGGAGGACTGGTAAAACTCTTTAAAGAAGCCACGACCTAGTGAGCCTTTTTTGGGAATTTTAATGCTACAAATTGGCGCCCAACCTGGTTAGTTAATTGGAATTGATTATTTGGGTTACAATTTTTAGAGATGACGTTTCTTAACGAATTATAAATTAAATTGTAAATAATGTTTTCAAAAATTCTAGAAAAATTGGATAGCACAGATACTGGAAGAAATGTTACTTGTAATAAAATAAGTTTATACTCTGTGTAACAAGAATTAGCATATCGGTTTTATATTGAATACAAGGTCGATAACCTTGTTTCACTATCATAAATCATGCATTGTTTTATTGTTGTAATATTGCATCAAACTAGCTGTTGTTTTTCAGATAATTTAACAACATAATTCTAAAATTTTTGTTAAGGTTATAAAATTTAAAAAAAAAATAAAATAAGACGCCGGATATTTGACTAATGTTTCGATTTATTTACTGCACCACAAAGAGTCCTTTTTAATTTTTTTCTTGCCTTAATTCTTTTGTGAAGACAGGCTACTTGGCTTAATCTGTCAATTGGATACAATAAATAAACCTTCCTCAGTTCTTTAGGTACTCGATTTCACGGAGGTAAAACAGGTTCTTAAATAGGTCTTTTGTAATCTATAAGCAGATAATTCAAATCTTGAAACTTGCATACATAATCGATTGAAAGGATTTTACTTATCGGGAATTTAAATCTTTGAAACAATGTATTATGTTTGAAAGAAAAGTTTAATCAGTGTTTGAATAGTGAAATGAGAAATTGAGTTTTAACTTTAGGAATTTGATATACATACTTAGTAAAGAGAAACTGTCAATTTGATTTTGTTCAAATAATGATTTATGCTTTCTACTTTATTTATACAAAAAATTAGGATAATTGTTATAGTATAAATATCGAAAATTTACGGGAGAGACACGATATGTTTTTTATTATTATATTTTTCATAACATTTGAAAAACGCTTTTTAATTTTATATGCAATACATATTCTTAAAAAAATAATGAAATATTCCAAATTTTCATACTTTCTACCGTATGTACACAAAAAATTGAGAAAATTGTTCTAGTAGAAATATCGAAAATTTACGGGAGAGACACGATATGTTTTTTACCCTAATTTTCATAACATTTGAAAAACTCATTTTATTATTAAAAACAATAAATATGTACAAAAAATAATGAATTATTCCAAATTTTTATGCATTTTACTGTCTTTAACACATCCTAGTTTTCATAACAAAACTCATTTATCAAACTTTGTAAGTTTGTTCGATAAATCTACGTAAACGATTCCGGAACGTAAAAATGAATTTCCTTCGAGTAAAGCACGGTTCGTATCGTTTAAATATTTAGAAATGAAAATAATAGCGTCGATAACTGGATTGGTTTTGATTCGGCACTCTAAAAATAGTCTTAATGTGTCAAAACAGGCGCCTTTAACTATTTAAAAATTACCCTGTCTAGCCTCGAGCTCATTAAATTCGTGTGTAGCGTCTATTTGAATTTCCTATGTTATGTTAACTTGTAAAATATTGCATTGTTGCTCGTTAAAAATTGCTATAAAAGTTTTTAGATCGAAAATTATGGAGATATTAATCGAAATTCTGTTTTGAACTTTTCAGCCATTAATATTTCATTGTTTAAATGAATTGCTGATAATTTATTTACATATATAAAATATTTTAAAATAAACAAAAAAAAATTTAGTCAAATATTAAAAATATCTATCAATTTATTTTTAGATTCAATCGAAAACCTTATAGATCTCAGGTTTTATTGAAGTTATACTTCTATTCATGCACTCGGTGGAAAAGATTTGTGTACAGTTAAATGGGAAAAATCATTACATATGTAATGGTATATTGGTCGGTAAAAACAAAGATGAAATATTTATGACATGTTATTAGTCATAACTATAAGTCCTTTGAATACCGTTTCAACATTCAGTACATTGAAAAGGGATAGATATACAAAAAACAGTCTGAACTAATGTATGAATATCATAGTGACGGAACACATGATTATTTGACAAATTATTTTATAATTCTGTCACGTAAGTCAACATATTAAGTTTAGTATTTTATATTAATAATATTAATAATAATATTCATTAATGAGTATTGTATTGTAGTCTAAAATACCGTCACATGGTTGCAGTATATCCTGCACTATGCTTTTGAGGTTGTTGGCTACATAAACAGAGTTTTTACGAATAGTCGAGGAAATAAAGTACCAAAACCTCCGAATTTTGTAACGTAAGATGGATCGGAATGAGTTTTTTCGCATTGGATTCGTTAAAGTATCAGGAAATTTGTCGCTATATTTTATAATGTAAAAATGGAAATTGCATTTCTGCAATCGAAAAGTACATTCCGAACAGACAATAGAGAGAAAACTTACAACTCGGTAAGTATTGCTGTAAATGGGTTCAATTTATATACTCGGGGTTTTTGGAGTCGCTGAACACGAATATCACAATTCTGAAAGTCTCCGCGGCACTTGGTGTCTATGGTATTTACCTCTTCTCCTGAGTTTTTATGTAAATTCTGCACGAAATCAGTGCACACTTGGTACTCGGTGGTTTTTTGAGTCGCTAAATACGATTATAATAATGGCGATGGTGTTCGGAACACCTGGTGCTTAAGACGGACCTCGTCTCCAGGAATTTTATGCAAATTCGATACAAAAAGAGTGTGCACACGGTACTAGGAGGTTTTTGGGGTCGCTTACCACGAATATCATATAATGAGTTTGCTAAATCATTCGCATACAAATTTATTAATCCAAGCGCGTGCATAGAAGTATAACTTCTGCCGGCAGTCCCACTGACTGCCACACTAGTTTTTTTTTGTGAAATAGATTTGACGGTTGAACCATAAGTCATATGTCCAAAAATCCGTCAATAATAATCTGTCAATCACCCGTCAATAATAAGCTGTCAAAAATCTGTCATTATTAAGCTGTCCAAAGAGTATTCTGTGAAATACAAATGGTGATTTAACCAAAATTCGTAGAGATTCTCAGTTTCTAGTATACATATCAATGTTTAATCATAGACCATGAAAGAACTCATGTGTCAATGCACTAAAGACATGAATATATCATTCGTCAACCTGAATCCAGTACCTACAATTGTTAATTGTCAATCTTGCCATTCCTGACATGAAAATAAAACTAACACTAACAATTTTGTAATATAAATTCGCTGATACTCAATCCAACTGTGAATGCGAACGATAATTGTGTTTAAAAACAGTGGAATTAACATCTATCCAAATATAAAAGCATTCGAAAAACGTACCGTTGACATGATGATAATAGGAATTCCCCATTGTTCGCCAGGTCTTTTTATAACGCATTCTTTTTTTGTCATTCTTATGCACCCATGATACAAAATATTCAATAGATGGAACAATGAAGATTTGTGGTTTATTGAATCGCCTTTGTTTTGACAAGGATAATCAATTTAAAATATTTATAACTTAAAAATAAATCAAAAGATTAAATCAGACTATCTGATTATTTATAGAAATATAGTAAAGCCAGTTATAATAACCCAAAAATTCACTCATAACCCTGATAAGCAGTTGGAATTCGACGAATTACTCACAAAATTGATGAATTGACAACAAAAAGTGTTAAACAAAGTTGACAAGATGTTTTCAAAGTTGAATAAATCTAATCAGTAATCAGTTATTAGTAGAAGCTGTTGCACTGTTTTTAAATTTGACGAATTGCCAAGTATCGTTTGCAGCAGTGTCAACCATACCAATTTTTTATTGGGTCGCTTTCGTTTTAAAGAATAATCCTTAACAGTTCCTACAATTTTATATATCGTCATATACCCGATTCGTGTTAATTCATGAATTCTCTAAACAATCGCATTGTCAGTCATTCCAGCATTTTCTTTTTTCAAACAATGATACATATTTAAAACAACACGTTGACATTGAACGTGTAAATCTTTGTGTTTTAATTCGAGACTGTCATTAATATAATTTTCATCTATTGATAATTGCGACGATGATGGATCTTGATCACCCGTTTCAAATGGTCACCAAAACTCCATAGTACCTATTATAATTTCTTATTATACTAATTTCTCCAATAAACACACTGATGCCACTGTTTACTAGTCTTAGAATGAAACAATATGCAAGGTCAGAGGTCAGTCAGAATAGTAAAATCACTCACTGTACCGATTCCCATTTCGGTACAGAGTGGCTCTGCTAAATCAACTCCGAAATTTAACTACCACCGCGTTATCACCACATTGGTTTCTATTAGTGACTCTCATGTATGTCTCGAAACACATCTTGTCGGAATAGTGTTACAAAGGCGTCGGCATTTCTTTACATACAATATCAAAGTGGAAGCCAAAAAAGTTGGAAATGCTTAGCTAAATACACAAAGTTACCGTTACTCAAAAATGTCTTTTAATATAAGAAATATATGCAAATATCATTACTGTAAGTCGAACTGTTATTAAATTTGACGAATTGCTAAGTATTGGTTATAAATTTGTTTTAAAATTAACCAGAGTTAACAAGTTGTTAGCAGAAAGTGTCAAATTGTTTTCAGAATTGACGAGTTGTTAAATTGTTAACAGGAACTGTCAAATTATTTTTAAAATTGACGAGTTGCTACCCAAAGTGTAGTCAACAGAATTTCCCGAATTATGTATAAATGTATCGAATTGCTAAAAGTTGATCAGTTGGTAACCAAAGTTGACAAAATGATAACAGTAGCTATCGTATTTAACATGTTAAAGTTGAAATTTTTAAAACGTTAGTATAACTTCCTCTACGCGCAATATTTCTACATAAAAAAATCATCATCGCCTTTTACTTATTTTTTTATCGTGGTAGATACACAGCAGGCCACCAAGAAACTGACGGGTATTTATCTTTGTTCAAGTACATAATTGAACGTAGTAAGTGATTAAAGACAGAAATCTAAAAATAAAACAAGCAACGACGACGTCTTGATTAAAAAAAAAACGGAAAACTAAAAGCTGTGGAGACATAAAGTAAATGCAGAATACGTTAAAAACACCATTAAAAAGGAGCACTTAAAGAATGACTGGTTGTGTTGTCGTGTTCTGGATTAATTTAGATTTAGACGTTTTTATATCAACAAAAACATGTGACTAATAAATCATTATAAGGTTAATGATACATTAAGTTTTTAATACAACAAGCTGCTCCCGTGGTTTTATCCTCGTTTTAAATCAAATATTAGCTATTAACGAGGTTTATCCTCAATTTTATCACTACACTGTAGTTTTCTACTATTTCAACAATTGGTCTACATTTGTTAATGTGTCAAACTTGTAAACAATTTGACAACTTTGGTAGATAATCCGTCACCTTTAAAAATACGAAAGCTTCTATTATTATCATTTCGTCAACTTTCGTGAGCAACTCGTCAACATTCGTTACCAACTGGTCAACTTTAAAAATATTTCAACTTTGTCAACTTTTTATAGCTATTTAATTCCTTAATTACAGTTTTTTAGCTAATATTTTAAGTTTAACAATAGTTCCTTGTGGTTCCCAAAAATTCTTTAATCAGAAAAAGCACTTAAGTGTACCTATACTTCCAGGAACAATTTCAAATTAACCTTGATGTGCACTTAGAGACAAAATTCGAAAAGGCCTACAAGTATAGGATTCACAGACCAATTATAAATGAGTCAGTCACACAGGATGCGCCATAAAACTTTTAGATAAGAGTCACTTAAACAACATGAAGAAATACTTTGAAAGCAGACAGACACGGCGCCAATCTTATCCCCTTCTGTTTGACGACACCGAATTTATCTTGAGTTATTGTATTTTTAGGGGATATTATTCGAAAGAAGTCTCCCGATATTTGTTTATGTTTTCTTAATCTACACTGCAATAATAGCTCTGATTATATTATACCAACATATAAGCGGTTGTTTTGTTTTATTGGTAACGATATCGTTATTGCTTTAAGTGAAATGCAAATATTATCTACTCACTGTAAATTTGAACTACTTAAGTTTTATAAATAAATTTAATGTTCTATACAGGTAATATTTTTAAGTTAGATGGCGTTCTACTACTTATTGTTTAATCTATTTACTATCTTCTTATTTTTTGGTTAAAATCTATTTACCAAGTTACAGCTGTCAAATATTCTGACAAATCATTTGGATAAATCAACTGTGTAACTTTCAGTATCAGTCAAAGTTATCAAATTTTCGGACAAATCTATTGGATAGTTTTATTATTACGTTTGATGTCGTTAATACTACTGCTAAATCTACTTACTATCTTCTAGCTTCTAGTACAAGTGATAAGTGAACTTGTTCTTTTTATTGGTTGAAAACTAAATTCTCATAGTAGGAGTTTTAGCGGAAGAATTAATGCCGCAAAATATCATGAACTCTTGACTCTTGTTTTAGTGAACTTTACAAACGCTCAAATCTTAAAGTATGTCTTTGTTTTATGTTTAAACTGAATAGACTAATGTTAAGTCAGCTTTTAAGTGAAGAATATTACATTTGTGTGCAATATAGAAAGAGAAAAAGATGGTACTGTTAGAGAAGTCGTAACTGAGTTCTTTTTGTAAGGTTTTGCTCTTCTGCAAAGGTTATGTTTTACTTTTTGAAACTCTTATTGATGAATTCAGTTCGGCAGGAGTTGTAACTGAGAGAAAAGTACTCAAAAAGTTAACAACTATCAACTGCTTGTTCTTTGTGTTCAAATTGAGTCTCTTTTAAAGTTAAGTGAATTTTTGTAAGAGGCAGTCTTTTTATTGGTTGAACACTAAATCCTCTTAGTAGGAGTTTTAGCGGAAGAATTATTGCCTCAAAATATCATGAATACTTTTTTAGTAAACTTTACAAAGCACTCAAAAGTATGCTTTTGGTTTATGTTTAAAGTTAAACTGGGTTTGTTTTATTGATTAAACTTAAGTGAGCTTCAAGTGAAGAATATTACGTTTGTGTGCAAGATAGAAAGAGATGCAAAGGTTATGTTTTACTTTTTGGACCTCTTATTGATGAATAATGATGGAAACCAACAGTATTTCTATTTATTACTTATTAACAATTTAAAACTGTATATTGAAATATTATAGTAAAAACAAAGATATTGGGATATATAACAATTATACAACTTACTTAAATTATACACTAATATAAATTGGGTGAGTTTTATCACGGTTTTTAAGAATTCTTTTATGAAATTTATACTGAGCCAGTTCTTCATCAGGCGCAGGCGGTTCGTTTTCATTAGGTGGTTCGTTTTCATTAGGGGGTTCGTTTTCATTAGGTGGTTCGTTTTCATTAGGTGGTTCGTTTTCGTTAGGTGGTTCGTTTTCATTAGGTGGTTCGTTTTCATTAGGTGGTTCGTTTTCATTAGGTGGTTCGTTTTCATTAGGTGGCTCGTTTTCATTAGGTGGTTCGTTTTCGTTAGGTGGTTCGTTTTCATTAGGTGGTTCGTTTTCATTAGGTGGTTCGTTTTCGTTAGGTGGTTCGTTTTCATTAGGTGGTTCGTTTTCATTAGGTGGTTCGTTTTCGTTAGGTGGTTCGTTTTCATTAGGTGGTTCGTTTTCGTTAGGTGATTCGTTTTCATTAGGTGGTTCGTTTTCATTAGAAGATTCGTTTTCATTAGACGATTCGTTTTCATTAGACGATTCGTTTTCACTACCCGGTTCGTTTTCATTAGACTCTTCGTTTTCATTCTCAATTGTATCTATATAATCCTCTATATCATCTGCATTCTCGTCTTCTTTCGATATTCCAGCATGCCATTCTATGTGGTCTCTGAATAGGATATGTGTTGCTATATAATACAACAAAACTGTAACTACAAAAATAATTAAAAGGACAAGAAAACATGCAATATAATTGGATTTTCTCTCTTGATAACACTCTTCATCATCATCATCGTCATCACCATTAGAACCACACATGTCTAGAAATCGTTTCACCCATAGTTGTCAGTGGGATTGAAAAATGACATATCTGACTGTTAACTTTCAAATTAGTTGACGTTTCCGAAGAAGTTTCGATTCGGAATCGTTCTGATATACCATAGTTCTGATACAGCACTAAATCTAATGTTCTAACCAAAAAAATATGAACACTCTACCATCTAGGACAGGGTTCCACCAGAATGGTTTATCAGATTAAAATAAATTGAATACAAATGATTAAAATGTATATTTGGTTAAATAATATTTCATAACATTACTGTTTTTATATGACTGTGTTTGAGAACCCTATTAATGGATGAAAGTAGTTTGCAACAATATAAAAATATTTCATACTAAAATACATTTCCAAAACGCCTCCAAAATCGTTTATTACTATGCATAACATCTTTAAATTCCAAATTTTCGCTTGTATTGTATTGTTTTCCTTGTTCTTCCTTTTTCATTCCCTCATTATCGTCTCGTGTTTTTACTAGATTATTATCTGACCTATTAATATATCTTTGTCCAAACTGACCTTTAAACACATTATTGCTGGGACCTATATCAAATCGTTTAGGATCGAAATGTTTTCTGATGTCATGAGTAGTGTTTGCTGAAGTATCATCGGGTAGTACATGATTTTTATATAGAAGATGGCCTGTTATGTAATATACAAATAAAGTAATAGCACCCATAATTAACAATATTACGAAACATGCTACGCAATCAGAATATTTATTGCGAAATCTCATTTCTAATGGTTTATGACAGAAAAATATTTCTATGACAAGTGCAACTGATACGTATCATAGGATTTGGAACATAGAGCTATTAAGAATAGTGAAAGGGAGACAGAGTTATACAAGGGTTGTCTTTTTAGTTTTGCATATAGTCATACCAATTGGTAAAAAACTTATTCCAGTCTTCAGTTGACACCTGCAAAATCGCTGTTTTAAAGGCATCGATGGCTTCTTCTGGCGACTGGAATCGTTGCCCACGTATTGAATATTGATCTTAGGGTACGTGAAGAAGTCGTTGGGACTTAGGTCGGGACTGTACGGTGGATGGTCAAACAATTCGGGCTGGAATTTATAGTCGAGCCTTGAGAACGGAGGAGTCCTTGAGGACTGCTTCGAGAAAAATTTTGTTTTATAGTCGCGAAAGGAATCCTTAAGGACGAGTAGAGGACAAGGTACATCTCGAGCTACCTTAAGGGCGCCTTGAACTGACTTTTGACATATAAATTCTTGATTTTTAGGTGAGAAAACGTGTTTATTTGTATTTGTGTTTAGAATTTGCTATTTTGAGTTTTTTTTGTGGAAATATCAAAAATATGGACGATTTAGAAGACTTTTTGGGTTTGTTGACATTGCGGGTGAAGAAGTATTTATGCCTGTACGACTACCAAAACGATATTTGCCCACCTGTTTTAGAGATAAAAAATGGCATCATATAGATTACATACCTCTCTTTCATGTTGTCCCACAATTTTTTTAATTGTTTGGACGTTCTATTTGAAAATTGGCTGTTGTAAAATGCCGTAATTTTTTCCCATGCCTGGGCCTTTTCTCTTATACTGCTGCAGTTATCTGTTTTGTTTGCAAAACGGCCGTAAATTTATTCACCTGTAATACGAGGAAGTATTTTTCTTCCTTCGTATAGGGAAATCTGTTTTCTTTTTCACACATTCTTTAGAATAAGAAAAACACGACCAAAACTTTCAACCCTACCTCCCTTTCTGTCAAAATTACGACAAACAAAACAAAATACAGTGTTGTCAGTTATGAACCTTTCCTCAAGATATCCTTCCTCGAGGAAAGGACTATAAAATCGAAAAACGGAGGAAGGGTCGAGGACGCCTCGCATAAGGAGCATCTCAAGGATCGACTATAAATTTCAGCCTCGATGTTTTGAAGGTCCAAAAACTCGATTATCTTTTGGGGATTATGAGCACTTGTATAACTTCTGGTAAAAAAACGACGTAACCGTTCTTCGATCATCCAAACCAGTTGTTGCCACCTGACAACAACATGACCCGAGTTGTGACCATTTTCTTTGATACACTTCAAGAACGGATCTCTTTTGTTGGCTTTTCCTGATCGTGTAACACCCACACAGCAGATTGGCGTTTATTATCCAGTTTGTAGAAGTAAATCCAAGATTCATCGCCAATAACAATACCAATCGTTTTTTGAGCTTCCTTTGTTGAACCGTTTAAATGTTTTTCGACACCAATTGACGCGAACCGCTTTTTGCTCTGCAATGATCCAACGGAAAACCAACTTCGTAACACCCAGTTCTTCATGTAGGATCTTTTGGATCAAGGTCTTTGAAATGCCCAAAGATGCCTCTATCTCCCGGTATGTTACACGTCGGTCATCCTTAATTAGCTGACGAACTGCATCAATGTTTTTCAGTGTGACTTCTCTTTTGGGTGGACCTAGCCTGGATTCGTCGTTGAGACTGGAGCGATAACGTTGAAATTTGCAATACCAGCGGGAAATAGTAAACTGATGTGGTGCTTCATTCTCAAACACAGAAACCATTTCAGCGAGACATTGCTGTTAGGATAATCCTCTCCGAAAATAGTAAAAAATTATTGCTCTAAAATGTTCTACGATCCATTTTTTGACCCTCTTCAAAAATTTACTGTACCTACATGACTTGTGGTAACGCAATGAAACTCTGGATTTATGTTAACAAAAGATTGAGGTTAGATTTATGTCTAAAGGATCTAATGGTGGCGCTTTCTAAGCGGCTAGATGCAAAACTAAAAAGATAACCCTCGTAGCTGCCCTTCGGTTGTAATAAGAGAGAGAATCGTAGTAGGTATATCTTATAAACATAAATCCGTAAAAAAATTGAGAGGAGTATTTATTATGAAATCGCTGCAGATAGTTAAAATGCTAACAGAGCAACCACCATAATAATATTAAATAAAAATAAAAACTTATATCTTGTCCTCGACATAAAATACTGATAATAACAGTTTGTTTTTAATTAACCGAAGGCTATTTCAAAAGAGATAATTTATATCCTCTTCAGTGTAAGTAAATTTCCACGGTTGTTTTGGCTCATTTATACGAAACTGCACTTCTATAAGTGAATGATTAATGCCTAAAACCGTTTTAAAATTAGACACGGCTTGTATTTTGAAAGAACTTGATTCCACGTTAGCATTTACTGCTTAATGCCAAAGGCGTATTATATCAAGTAAAAAAATATACTCGATTACAAACAGGAATTTATCGGTATAAAGAGATCCGTGTTTACACTCAGGGTGGTCTAAAAAAATTATTAATATCGATTTATGAAGGTACAAAAATTTGAACAAATTCAAAATATTCGCTGTCGAAGTTTGTCCGTAAATTCTATATTTTTATTAGGACAAGATCTATAAAATTAAATGAAAAACTTAATCCAGGCATTAGAACGCTTTGGTTACACTTTCCTATTTCTTAGTCACTTTTGTAGAAATTTCTCATCGTCTATAGTGTTAAACATCTTGATTTTGGTTTTCCAAAGGAAGTTGTTTAGGATTAAATATTGATCTGTTAATTTATTAAATCAAAGTTTTTTTATTGTAATTGTTTAGTAATAGTTTTTAAATCTATAAAATTACATTAACATGAACTAAAACCTCCAATACTTCAAGTTATGAAAAGATAATCCACTTGGTTTTCCTTCTCCACCACCACTTTCTCCACCTCCTTCTCCTTCGCCTCCTTCACCTTCTTCTCCAAGTTCGTGACCTTTGTATAAAACATGTTCCGTTAAGTAAAACATGAATAACGTAGTTGTACCAATAATTAACAATATTAAGAAGCATGCTATATAATGAGGATTTGGATCAGTAAAGAAAGTTAATCTTTTACACATAGTGATTCTATTTGAAGTCACCAACTAAACGACAGTAATACTACACTTGAAGTTTTCTGTGATATGTAACTTTTGGTATTACCCTGGCAACAGGTTAGATTGATACTTCTGTTATTCACGAATTTCAAATATCAGGAAACCATATTTTGGTAGACCAATGACATACTGCGAAGGTATTTTCTTGCTTGGTTGACCAATCTGAGACGTAATTTAAAGAAGTTCGTTTTACATCACAGAGTAACTTAGAACTGAACTGCGACACCTCTTCCAATTACTCTGTATCTTTTAATCTAGAATACTGCTCTTGTAGATCAATATCTAAGACATATATTATTTCTAAATGTTTTATTTCAAAATTGACGACTGGTAAGAAATTGACATCTGACAATCAGTGACAGTGGATTCAACATGGTGGTGGACAATTGAATTTTAAGTTCCTTTGTTTCTTTTACACAATGGAGTAACTCAGAGTTGAACCGGTACATCTCCGAGTTACTCTGTAAATGTGATGCTAGTTTTCAGATCTTTTGAATCGATATAAGAGATTAGAGAATTACTATTTTTGTATGTTGTAACCCTAATTTACCCTAGGCTAGCTCCTGGGTTCGTGGCTTCCTTCTGAGTTTTATCAATTCTCTCCAAACACAAATTCAGGGCGCCTAAGTACAGACAAGCAAATAAAACGAAAAAAATCAGTTTTAAAATAATTTATTAAACCAATTAAAGTTAAAGAAAATTTTTTGTTTAAAAAAAAAATTAATTAATTTAATCTCTTATCTTTGTATCTTCCGGTTTCTAATTCGTTGGAGCTTGACTATTTGACTACAGAAATTCTTTCCTACTTGCAATTATGGATGGCCTGGTATTTCTTAAAAAGAATCTGCCTTAAGGAACTATCCCTGGATGGCTTGGTGACGACTACTTAGTCAGGAACAAAATGGCTGACGGCAGTCAGCGTTTCTTAAAGAATTGTAAGGTAATCCTTACTAGGGCCCTTCTTGAATTGGCAATAACCTTAACGAAGGGCCGAAGAATTAAAAAATGTTTCTGTATTGGTGAAGAAACGAAGTGAAAATGAACGAATGGAACTAATATTCTAAACGAAGTAAATAATTCGCCCGTTCTCCCTCCACGGCGACGCGATACAATTTAATATAAATACCAAATATAGTCAGGTCAGGTGGATTTCGGCCCAAAAACGAACGTTACAATGTTGTATCGCAAAATTGTCAAGACTGACAAGAAATTGACGTCTGACAATCTGTGACAGTGGATTCAACATGGTGTTGAAAATATAATGTGTGCCAACGTATTGACTTATCATTACAAAGTTTAATATGACGCATGCAATAAGAGTTTTTTGTACAACTGTCATTAAAAGTGACACTTTTAATGATAGCAAACAATGTTAAAAACGATTGTTTACATAGCAGCGTGTTAAAAATACTTTTAACACGTTGCCATGTAAACAAGTTTACTTTTAACACGGTTTAGTTTACTTTTAACACGGTTTGGTTCATTGTCATTGAAAATTCGCTCGTTTCATTATCAAAATAGGGAAGTTGTACAAAAAACATTGTATGGTATTTGTGTTAAAAGTGATTTTATTTTGTTCGTGAAATTGTTCAATTCGCTCCGCTCATTTCACAAACGTTTTCACTCACAAAATAAAACCTCACTTTTAACACTCATATCATAAATAACTATTAATTGGATGATTTTTATTTCAGAATACGTGCGATGCTTTTGCAATCTGCCCTCATGTGTAATGACAGGATATATGTGTAAATCTAGTGAAGGAGGATGTTTTTCTGATCTTCTGGATTCAGCTAATCATGATAAGAGTCGCCATGGCTGTTTGGAACTTTTGTAAGTAAAAAATTAATAAATTATTTTGTGTATTTAGTTATAGCTTATAGCTAAAGGGCGGATAAAATGCAAGTTGCATTTTAATGCATTTTTTGCATTTTTACCTAAATTAGCAAAAATTTGCATTTTTTTGATACTTCTTGCATTTATTTACATATTTTGACAAATTTACCTGAACCTAACCAATATTAGTTGTTTATTAGACCTATAATTTTAATCTCAGTTATTGTTATAAATATTTACCTACCTACCTGCAGAATGAAAATGTAATTAAGGGATTAGGACCCTAACTGGTCCTTTAATAGTTATTTTATTGATATTATGAATTCATACTTTCTAATATCAATTGGTAGCAGAAAAATTTAGTTTCAGTCCAAAGTTTGTAGAGCAAATAAGGTGCGAATTTCCATTAGTCAATGATTTAATAAGTAATGTCATGAAAATCTTCTTGAAGGCTCCTTTAAGAATTCAACTATATCGGGAAAAACTTCCTGATATCCCGTTGCCACCTCAACCAGTTATAACGCGATGGGGAACGTGGCTTGAGGCAGCAGTTTTTTACTGCAATTATTACGAGTCCTTAAAAGAATTAATTTGTGATTTAAGTGATTCTTCCCTGGCAGTTATAAAGTCACAGCAACTGTTTAAAGATAAACATTTCCAAGAACAACTTATTTTTATTAAAGTTAATTACAGTTTTGTGTCAAAAATTATTTTACAGTTAGAAAACAGTTCGGTAGCTTTGATTAATTCTGTTGGTTTAGTGGAAAACTTTTATACAAACTGTAAAAATGTAAAGGGTACAATAGGAACAAAAATATTCCAAAAACTGGAAACTGTCATTGAAAATAATGTAGGATTTAAACATTTACAAATAGTTTCAAATATTTTTTTGGGCAATTTTAATAAATCAACTGAATTAAAACAAAAAATATTACCATATCTAAAATATGCCCCTATTACGTCAGTTGACGTGGAAAGAAGCTTTTCATTACATAAACATATGCTAACAGATAGAAGAAAATCGTTTCTTGTAGAAAATTTAGAAAAGCACATGGTTGTAAATTCATTTTTTAATAATAGAGTACAGTAGTGTATAATTTAATATATTTAACGTATTTTTGTTTTTTTATATTATTGTATTCTATAAATATATTATATTTTAGATTTTATAGTGTTATTTGGGTAGGAACATTTTATCATTAAATAGTAGAAAATAAATTGTTAATCCTTACGAATAGTTGTTTTGTGTATAAGTATCCAACAAAGAGTTCATACTTTCAAAGAAATAATTTTCATATTTAGTGCATTATTTGCATATTTTAACAATATTATTGCATTTTTTTAAAAAAATATGTGCATTAAAATGTGCATTTTTCACAGATTTTCTTTGCATTTTTTCCGCGCTTTAGTTATAGCATATAAAACAGAAAACAAATTTAACAAACTTTTTACAATATTTTTAATGACGACCAAATAAACATTCCTAGAATAATAAATCAAAATAATGTAAAAAAATTTCATAGTCGGTTGAAAAATGACATTAAATTTTTTTTAGGAAAAACTGACAGGTTTTTGTACCAAAACCTAAAAAGTGACAGTTTTGTATTAGAAATGTCATAATTGTGACAGTTTTGTATTAGTCATGTCATAATTGTGACAGTTTTGTATTAGGAATGTCATAATTGTGGCAGTTTTGTATTAGAAATGTCATTATTTTGACAGTTTTGTATTAGAAATGTCATAATTGAGCTTTATTTACAGTTTTATATCAGAATTATCATAGTTTTATTGCTATTTGCAAGAAGAAAACAAAAATAGGCCCTAAAAATCTTCTACGTGCTAACAGTTAATCACTGAATCAATGGTATAAAAAAATAACCGAATAAAAATATTTCGAGCACGTCTAGCAATTTCTGTTAGCTAAATTGTTGGTTGTGTCATTTCGTTTTTGGGTGGCCAGTTATTCGTCTTTATATAGCGAATTCCGAGAAACTTTTAACAAAACAAAAAAACGTAATGGTATTCGTCAAAAAGTCGGTCATAAATTTCGAAATCAAACCCGGTTCCAGGAGCATACAAAAAACACACGCGTTGTCAGCTTAATTATGTTGCCGTCATTTAAATCTTGATTGCATAATTCGACGTTGCTGAAGAATTTCAATTACTAACGAGATATATATCAAGTAAAAGTTTAGAAGTTTTAAATTAATTAATTAAAATTATCAAGATTAGTTTTTGCGTAATTATTTAAGTAAAAACAAACTATTAAATTAAATATTATAGCTTAACGCCATCTGCTGTCCGTTTTTATTAAACAAGATATTAACTCGACCAAATTCTCAAGATGTTGATTTGCTTGAGAGATGTAAGTGGAAAATTTGGAAAACAAGGTGTGAACGGACACTTAGGTTTTTGGAGGAGAGCGAGTCGTGGATTCGCAAGTAAATAACGGGGTATAGAAGATAAATAGTTTAAATAATTTTCTTATTTTTATAATCTTAGGCTGAATACATAAACTCAAGCAAAAAATGATAAATAGTTCTTTAATTTGGTCAAATTTATTATCTTCCAATTTAAGAAAATTAGTCACTTTGTTTTAATTTAGAAATTTCTGCCGGTAAAGATGTTCTTAGGTGAATGACAGGAAGGAGTCAATTAGTACAACCTCGGGACCATCAGGTATATAACATGGTGGAACCATTTGGCTATTTCTTCGAAACACACAATAGAAATGTCGTTTGAACAATAAATAATTGCACATTTAAATATTGAGGAGGATAACTCCTTTTCTTCCCTGGTTGTTTCTTTCTTCTATCGTCTGGTCTACGTTTCCTTCTTGTGTGATCGTGATACCCAATGTTTCCCCATACCCCAATGTAAGATCCTGCTGTGCTGTTTCTCATACTTGTATTATATTTAGGTCCATTTCATATTAAACAAACAGTTTTTCTCACGTAGACACTTATTCTACCAAGATGATCCTGCTAATGGACTATTCTTATTATATAAACAAAATGTTAAATACCATTATCTAAAATGACATATAAATCTAATAAATAATATCAATTTCAATATATCGCAGACTAACTTTTGAACTAATAGACGTTATTTAAATAATTAAAATAATAATGGGAATAAGACCTTGAATAAATTCGTGAATTTATTGGTCTAACTTAATCACGCAAAAATTGTTTAGCGATATAGGTTATATGATAAAATATAGCAATTAATAGTACGAAAAAACAATTTTCAGGGTCAACGTTAAAAAAAACTTATTAATAATACAATTTAAAGTTGATGATGGCGCCAAAATTACAATAAGTTGTTATTAGTATGAGAAACTCGTCGCTGACTGATAAAATGTTTTTTACAAACCTTTTGTCTGCGGTTTGAATTTAAAATTAAAATTTTATACATATTACCGGAAATGCAAAAATAAATAATTACACGCAATATAACTTTTCTGTATTTCAGATTGTATAATTAGCTATATAGGTGCTGGTAATAAAGCCTAACTAAGGGAGAAATTATACAAAATAAAAACTAGTTATCCGATTTAACAAATTTTAATATTAATTAAACATACAGATAAACTACTATAAAACATTTGAAAAAAATGATACATTTTGCCGTAAAAACATATAAAATTATAAATTTTAAGAAACCTTGTCAACGGGCCTTATTATGCTATGGTGTAAATAACTAAACTGGGTTTCTAATATTTGGTAATTAAAATCAAATCTAATTAATTATGGCCAGTCTTTAAATTACAACATAATTCTTTGTTTATCAGTCATCAAAAATAATCTGAGTGATCCTCTGTCACACGAAGACTAGATACCAAGAGTCTATACGGTATAGGCTTTTCCATAATATTTCTGGTCTCAATAATCAACCCAGATCATAGTTCTATTTTTGCCACTGGCGGCGCGAGTAACCATAAGAACTTATAGAGCCTTATAAGAACCGATGTTTATGACATTTAAATTTCGCGAAATTAAATTCAATATATATATATATATATATATATATATATATATATATATATATATATATATATTGCTATAGAAAAAAATGTTGTATTGCACACGACGATAAAATCGAATTATCTTCTCGAGCATAATTAGCGTCTCGACGCTAAAAAACGCTCTCGAAGATAAAGTACAATTTTATCGTCTTGTACAATAAATAACTATTATTTATTTAAAATTAGTTGTCATAAAAGCTGTCAATAGTAACAAAACTTCACGAGTATCTTAGGAACACCAGCGCACTCTACCGGCAATAGTTCTGTCCCCTAAATTGAGACCATTTTTTTAACATTACGTTTAAACTCCTGGTATCTATACTTCGTGCTCTGTCAAATGGACACATTCTTCATGGTACCTCTTCTTTTTTCTCTCTACCTTATACCAAGCTTAGTTGGGGTCGGTGTTCGCTTTCCGTAGCATTTGTTTTCACCTGCATCCTCTATTCTCCATTTTTCTCTTTCAGTTGCTCATTTATGCTATCCACCCAGTTCATTTTTGGTCTTCCTCTCTTCCTCTTACCCCAAATCTTACATTGATATACTCTCGTCCCTCTGTCTAAGGCTGAAATTTATAGTCGAGCCTTGAGATGCTCCTTATGCGAGGCGTCCTCGACCATTTCTCCGTTTTTCGGTTTTATAGTCCTTTCCTCGAGGAAGGATATCTTGAGGAAAGGTTCACAACCAGAGATAATAGAACAGATATGTTGGTACCTAACATAAAGTTGGCAACAAGTTCCGACATCAGCGCGCCATGGTCTCCTGGAAGAAGCTCATCGATTTAAAAATTGGCGGGATATACAGCATATCTAGTTCAAACGTTATATTGGAATAGATACACTTATATTTTAAAATTTTATATTCTTACTGTGATTTAAAACAAGAATATATAAATTTTAAAATATAAGGTATATATTTTCTTACTAGTAAAAATAAAATCATCGAAAATCAAGTTTTAATAATTACTATTTTTATTTGAACACAAAAACATAAAAAATAAATACAATATTGCACAAGTTATGTATTTAAGTCTAAATAATAAATAACATATGTTTAACAGATATTTTAATAGGTATAGGGTTTTTACACAAATTGGAAAGAGATGGTTCCGATGACTAGTTCTTTCTTACCATTTCTCAAAAAAGTGGTCTTTCTTCTGAATAGCATCTAAAACAAAAAAAAACGAGCAGTACTTCTAATACATAAACTTTAATGATTGCTCTCGATCTAAAAAGATCTCTATAATATTTCCTTATTATACAAAGAACTAAGATTTATGCTCTTGGCACATAAACAAATCAAAATCAATAAATTTACTTAAACATATTATTTTTCTATTATTCAATTTTAATCAGTTAACCTTTTTACCCTGAGTGAGGAATTTGAAAGAAATATTTGAAACTTCTAATAATAAAAATATGTTTCATATCATGGATGTACCTATAGGTAACTTTAGGTTTGTTCCAACAGAGCTCCTGACAGTCAAAAGGACGTCAGACGCTTGCGCAGTAAGATTAGACCGTTCCAACAGAACACCGAATAATCCCATGTACTGTCAAAGTGCTGTTCCAACAAAGTTTCTGACTCGTACATGAACGCGTTTATGTACGGTCAAATCTATCCTTGGTTCGATGCATGGATAATTTGTCAGGACATGCGCAATAGGTACTTTGTTCTCTTTACTCTTTATAACACAGATTAAATTAAACTTTGCTTTATAATGATAAATTTTGCAAGCTTAGAAACTTCTGTTAAAAATATTATTGAAATGAAAAATATTTTGTATAAAAAAAATTGTTTATTATCTGAAATTTTTCTTCTTTTTTTAAATTATGTTATAGTCAATATAAACATCTCACACTATTCAAAATCAAAAACTATTGCGTTACTCAACAAAGAATAAATTTATTATTAGTAATTAAGATAAGAGAAAGTAGAAGAATAAAAGCGTTCCAACAAGGACCATCAACCATGAACTAATACATGTACTGGACTTGCGCATTTTATAGTTCATGAACGTGTTCATGTACTAGTCAGAGTGGCTCTGTTGGAACAAACCTTTTAGTTACACATCCATGTTTCATATACAGGATAAAAATACTTACTTTTACAATCTACAACACAGCATTTATATCCAAAATAACCTGGTAGTGACATGTTCAAAACTATTCACTATACTTTTACACCTTTTTTATTGTAAAACTACCTTAAATTTATTTTAAACTAAAATTATTAACACTTAACCTATCACTATGCCGCCATGACTGCTGTTTCGGGCTACCACCTGATCATATTTCATATTTTGCTGGTTTAGTTCCAATTTTCACCACTACAGAATGCAATTGCGCCTCCAGGAGTGCGCACAAACATGTTGGCGCCTTTGGGCTATGTTTCAAAAAGTCTCTTAATTTGTCTATGTTCACAACTGACAACAGTGACAACACTGTATTTTGTTTTGTTTGGCGTAATTTTGACAGAAAAGGATGTTAAGGTTTAATGTTTTGGTCGTGTTTTTGTTATTCTAAAGAATGTGTGAAAAAGATCTCCCTATACGAAGGAAGAAAAATACTTCCTCGTATCACAGGTGAATAAATTTAGGGCCGTTTTGGAAACAAAATTTCCAGTAGCATAATATCTTAAATTGAGCAATAGCTGTATCATTGGAGCTATTGGCAGCCCTCTATTATTAATGTGCGATAGTTGCTCCTGGACCAAGGGGAGAAAAACATTTTGCACTGTACCTTTGCTAAATCTATATCGATTTAGAAATTCCCTTTCCCTAAATCTCTCAAAGGGATTGTCCTAATCTCGCAAATATCTTTTTGGTAGTTGTACAGGCATAAATACTTCTTCACCCGCAATGTCAACCAGCTCCAAAAAGTCTTCTAAATCGTCCACATTTTTGATATTTCCACAAAAAAAACTTAAAATAGCAAATTCTAAACACAAATACAAATAAACACGTTTTCTAACCTAAAAATCAAGAATTTATATGTCAAAAGTCAGTTCAAGGCGTCCTTAAGGTAGCTCGAGATCTACCTTGTCCTCTACTCGTCCTTAAGGAGTCCTTTCGCGACTATAAAACAAAATTTTTCTCGAAGGACTCCTCAAGGACTCCTCCGTTCTCAAGGCATGACTATAAATTCCAGCCTATGACCATTTTCGTGGATTTTCTTGCTCAAATGACCTTAATACCCACATCCACCTTATATAATTTCGTTCAAAGTTAATTTTTGCTTTTTTTGCATTCACACTTCATGCCGACAGAAAATACTGACAAACGAAATCTTTTGTCGGCATGAAGTGTGAATGCAAAAAAAGCAAAAATTAACTTTGAACGAAACTATACGTTATGTTTTATTTATACTAAAAAATGTATTTGATAGAACTCGGATGTCGATTACACAATTGACAAGTGTCTCGTGTGAATATTTGACAAAATGACAGATTACTTGACAGGTTTTGGAATGATGACACATGTCATGTTATCAAATTTACGCTCTTAAAAGAATGTTTCTAGTAGCCAAAACTTAATTAAATTTTCAACGTTTGGCGATATTCCAATATTTTTCTTACTGGTAAACGCTTTTACAGAATGTGGTGTCATTATATTCATGAATATCTTGAGAATATATTTAAAGTTCAATGGTAAAACATTCAGAAATATACTATTAAAAAATCTTGTTTTAAAATTTACTTTTACCATAAGAATATTCGTTTAAACAAAAAGTAATTTTACAAACATAATTATCTACAATAATGGTATTTTAAAAAAGATTTAACAACTCATTTGGTATAATATAAGCATCATCCGTGAGAAAGGTGATCAAATCATAAAAGGAAAGTGTTAGGCAGTCATTAAAATTAATATTACTTTGAATTTACCGTTAGAATACATCTTAGAAATATTTGCGGGTACAGAATCGGCTTTATATAACGGTAGAATTAATTCAAAATGCATGCATCTCTTAGATTTTTATTCAAACTGACAATTATATATATTAGATACTAAATTTTTATTTAAAACTAGTTGTACTCGCAACGTCGTTCGCGTGGCGTGTGATTGTTGTATAAAAATTTCTTACCCCACCCCATTTAAGTAATGGGAGAAAAATGTTTATACACTAGATGTCAAGTTGAAAGAAGACAAATACATCTGTGAAAACCGCATTCGAATCGGATCAGTAGTTTTCATGTGATGCGCGCACAAACATACAGACAGACAGACAAAAAAATCTAACCACATTTTTGGGTTCTATTTCGATGTACCCGCGACGTCGTTTGCGTGGCGTGTTGATTTTTCTATAAAAATTTCTTTCCTCACCTCGTTAAAGGGGTGGGGGAGGGGAGAAAGTCTTATACACCAGCTGTTAAATTGAAAGAAGACAAATACGTCTTTGAAAACCGCATTCGAATAGGATCAGTTGTTTTCATGTGATGCGCGCACAAACATATACATTTCTACAGTTTTATTATATGTATAGATAAAGATTTGACATCTCACCTATCAATAAATATTGTCAAACAGACTTTGTTTTAATACAATGTATAGTTTCGTTCACAATTAATGTTTATCGTTTTATGCAGACACATGATATCGTTTGTCGGCATGCAGTGTGAATTCAAAAAAAGCAAAAATTAACTTTGAACGAAACTATACAGGTAAACGCCAATGGAAGAGGAAGAAGAGTTGAAAACAAAGTAATTAGTTTGGCTTTTGAAATGTTTCCATAAATTTAAACAAAAGAATAGATTTGAACATATTATGTATATCGAATACAATCCATTTATCGAAAACATTACAGCAGTCAAAGACATCAATATAAATATTAAATTAATTAATAACTGGGTCATAAGATAATCAATGAAATTTTATGATGCGGATTGCATTCTTTGAACTGAAACAATTTATGTCAATTGTCAAGGGTCATTGACAGTTATTGTCATTATGTTATATGTCTATAAAAAAAATGAGATATCAGCCTCAATTTAATTTAAATACATCTACATTAATAGAGTAGAAACAAAACGAACATGGATAATCAAAAAAATACACTTACAAAATAATAAAATATTAGTATTTGTTATTTTTAAGCGTCATAATTATTGTCAGTAAAAGCAGGTTCTGAAATATAAGAGACAAAAATATGACAGATGAGATGTCACATATTTGAAATAACGAGAAACTTTAGTTTAAACTGTAATCTAACAAGCAAACTGTTAGTTTTAATAAACATCAGTTATATCTGCCTTTTTTACTGATATTATTAAATAGTTAGCATAAACTGCGTTACCTACTAACTGATTCTTATTACATACCTACATATTGATAGAATTATTGGTTTAATTACTACCAGGTTGATATTCATTAAGTAAAACTAGTAAGTAAAAAGTAACGAACCTGTTTTAACGGTTGATATTATTATAAGAAGTTAAAACTGGATCAAAACGATATCGTTATGCCGACATTTTTTGTCGGCATGAAGTGTGAAAGCAAAAAATTAACTTTGAACGAAACTATTTTCTTCAGACCATGTGCAGAGTACTTTCTTCTTCCAAAGCCATTTAAAAGATCTTTTCCAGGTATATATTAAAAAGCACTGGTGATAATATGCAACCTTGACGAACTCCCTTATCCCTTTACGGACCTCCCTTAACCCTTTACGTTGAAAGTATCTGTGATTAGGTCTCTGTCGGTTCTTATCTCCACTGTCTGATTCTGTATTTGGAATCTCGGAATCGGCTCCAACGATTTTCATGAAATTTAGTGTATAGGGGGTTTCGGGGGCGATAAATCGATCTAGCTAGGAATCATTTTTAGAAAATGTCATTTTATCCGTGTTTTTTGGAATCTCGGAATCGGCTCCAAAGATTTTCATGAAATTTAGTATGTAGGGGGTTTCGGGGGCGATAAATCGATCTAGCTAGGAATCATTTTTAGAAAATGTCATTTTATTCGTGTTTTATCGATAATCAACTTAAACATAAACTCACTTTTTTTATTGGAAGAAAAATAACAAAAAGGTGGCGTTTGAGTAGTCCCAATTTAAACGGAAAAATATGACTCTTCCTGACATCTATTGGCGAATAATAATACTATTTTTTTTTAAATTGTGAGCAACTAATTGCTTTAACGACACAACAACAGCTAAAGCTATTCCAACAGATGGCGTTGTTAAGTAACACGAAGTCAATGAGTGTTTGCTTTGAGGTTAGACAAGAAAATCAATTGTTTAGTTATATTATTTGTGTCTTCTTAATGCACATGTTCACTTAAAAATGCCTAAACGATCTTAGAAAAAAACGCTTATAAACAATCTAACTTCACGAAGCCGCAACTCGTCTCAAGAACACCTAGAAGAGCATCGTCATCAAACTGATCAGGATTCTCAAACTTCTCACAGTGAAGACTCATTTCAAGGATACCGTCATGAAAATAATCAGGTTTCTGCTCGTCCCACACGTGCTGCTAAAGTAAGATGCATGCAAAATTTGACTGACATTACACGAGCAAAGCTCGGTCATCCAGGTACTAATCTATAATATAAAAATGAATCGCTAAATGCGTTGGTAAGCGCAAATCTCATGAGCAGCTAAATCCTTTTCGCTAATTCTTTTTTTATAATTTTCTTTGATATACGAGAATGGTTCTTATGGAGAGAAAAATTTAAAAAGTTAAAATCTTAAATATTTAAACGAGCAATTTTTACTTAACTAAGTGCCATGACGACACCGTAAGGTGGCGCAGGTAATATCACATAAAAAAACAATATTTATTAGGAGAAACGAAGTTTGTCGGGTAGGCTAGTTCCTGAATAATTCTGATGTCTTTGGTGTCTATTAGAAAGTTTTTTATATTTTCGCCGTGTTCTGTGTCTCTGTGTCATTCCGTGGAATTTGTAATTGAATTTAAACCTATTTCCCGACTACCTAGAGCTCTGAAATTTTCAGGATAGCTAAGAACTGGATGACAATGCATGTTTCAAGTGTGTTTAGGCATATACATAGATTTCGAAATTTATACCGAATTGATATTAAACATGATCTAAGTTGTGTATAGATAATATTATTTTGAAAGTTATTAAATAAATCGTTCGTAGCGTAGTTGGTTAGGCGGCGGTCAGTCCACTTGTGACAGTTCTGTTATGTTATCATAATGGGATCGATTACGCGACAGAGAAGTTTTTTTTTCTTTTTTTTTTGTTCTTACATGTGAAAACAGTAATTATTATTTTAACTGGTAATAAAATAAACTGTTTTAGAAAGTTTTTAGATACAACTACCCTTGATTTTGTTAACAAGGAAACAATCTTCTCTATGATCAATCACAGCGTTATATGACTTAATATTTTTGCAAAATCAGGGATGCTGTGCATTGTTGAGATGACACAAAATATGACCTATAAATCAGTAAAAACTTTCTATTATAAAAAGTTCTTTTTGTAAATTGTGCTTATTCCTATTTCTATTTAGTGTGGGATAGGATAACTTTAAATATCTTGCTGAAATAAAAAGGTTTCGTGGGGTCTGATTTTATAAATAAAAGTTTGAATAGGGAGACTTTTATCGAACTGCGGTGTAAGCATGTTTCATAAATGTGTATTGAAAAATATGGTTATTTTTTCGGTCTAAAAGTATTTATTTGCTATAATTTAACCCTACATTAAAAACGTAAATGATAACATTTTCTGTTTATTTTCAGAGAAGAAAAATACAAATGTCATGGTAAAAGTGGAGCCCACGAACGAACGACATTTCGAAGAAAAGAAAATTCCAAAACTCAATTAATGTGTTGTCACCATGATATGTGTAATCATATAGAAAGTCCACAAACAAAGAATCTTATAAACAGTACGTTATTAGGTAAGTGATAATTTAAAATAAAAATGTATATATATTAAAAATTGTGTTATTTTATTTGTATTTTCTCAATCAATTTGACATTTATTTGAAATTATTGGTAAGTGTCACTTGGCGCTACGCGCTCTGGTGGTTAAAAATATAACTACTGCTGGGATGACCGCTGTGATTTAATTACCTAAAGTTATGTAGTTTTTATTTACAATTGAAATGTTTTTATCATTAAATCAAGTTCTTGACTTTATTGAGGCTCCTAAGTCTCGAAATTTTGTAGAAGGAGAGAAAATAATTAATGCAGAACATTTAATCTATAATGGGTTGGAAAATCAAAACAATGATCAATACGATATTTTGTCGTATTTTATACAATCATCAGCTTTTCGTGATAAACCCCATGAAATAAAAACAGTTATATAAAAAAATGGTCAAATTGTTTCATCAAAGTGTAGCTGTACAGCTGGACTTTGTGAAAGATATAAACACATCAGTGCGATGTTATTATATTGTACTCGGTAAGTGTAAATTTTAATGACACTGAATATAGTTTACCTTTTTCATTATTTTTCTTTTAACAAAAAACCGATTAGGTTTTGGAAAATGATATAAACGAACGTCTGAATTTTGGGCGGCATTACTTAAACATCCATAAACACAACAGTATTTTCTACTTTTGTTTTTTTTTTTTGAGAAAATCTAGCTCCACATTTATTTAATAAATCTGAGGCCAAAGTCAAGTGTTAATTTTCACTGACGTACACTTTTTTTATTATTAATAGACGAAATATAAATAAAGAAAATTTAACAGCATACAAATTTGCCTTATTTTTATGTATGGCTAACTACCGTCACCCTAGCGCTAGTTTATAATGTGGCCACCAGTCAGCGCACCATGTCCGGTGACACATACCAATTGTCAAAAAGTTTTCAACGTTACTGTCAGAAAGTATCAATACTAATGTTATCATCAAAAAGTTCCAATCCTACTGTCAAAAAGTACCAATCAAAAAGTTTTCCATGTTACTGTCAAAAAGTAGCCAATCCTACTGTCAAAGATACCAACTGTCAGTGTCAAAATTTATCCAATGCACCTGTCAAAAAATACAACTGTATATATTTTATATATTTTAATAAAGTATATAATATAATAAAATGTTTTAACCGTCTTAAAAATAGAATATTATATTTTATTCTAACCATTTAATTATACAAGGTTATTGCGTCTTTTATAAATAGTTATAATTAATCATAGAAAGCAACATTTAAATTAATTATTTATTTATAGCATTCAATCGACAAAAAATTGTAATTATATGTAATATTCATCTATTATTACAAACACGCGTTATTAAATATTATTCAAATTTATCTATTCTGTAAACACATTATTTATCAACTTTGCCAAAAAGTATTTATATATTAAAAAAAAATAGATCAAGTGGATACAAAATGGCGGATGCTAAATGATCTAAAACATTGACAAGCACCAATTTACAACGAAATAGTATATTGTGTTGCACGGGATGAAACAAAGACGATTTCTGACCGGGCGATGACAGCCCTCGCTTCGCTCGTGCCACACACTATATTTTTCATATCACATGCATTGAAACAGCGAGTTTTGATCTCTGTAGCCAGTCGAAGTACGACTATTTCAGACCAATGCAACTGTCAGTCAGAAACATTCTGACAGACTTGAAATAATGACATTTGTTTCTGCCCTAGAGCAGAAACAACTGTCAGTTGCATTGGTCTGAAATTGTCTTGTTTCGACTGGCGAAACAGGGATCAAAACTAGCTGTTTCAATGCATATGATATGAAAAATAATTTTAACTATTATTATTGGAAAGTTTATTTGAGAGGTAGAGTTTAAAACTGTCTTCTAAAAAAATAGTTGATTTTACTGCTTTTAAAATTTATAACAAGTTTTTTTTTCTAGATGACTTTGTAGAAGAAACAGATAAATTTCAACAAAAACAAGAAACTTTTCTTTATTCAGACTCTGAAGTTTGGTTTAGAGCTGCAACCATTGCTGTTCCAATTTGTGGAGCTGTCATATTATTTGTCCTTATAGCATTAGCTGTTAAAATATTGAAAAGTGAACATCAGAATTCTGCAATTAGCAAACTAGGGTAAGAATGATTTTAATATACAAATTTTTGATCCTCCAATGCATATCCACTAATGGATGTTTGTTTCTCCATCTCGCGCTTATCTGAAATTGTACATTTATGAAAAAAGTAGGTTTTTCCTTCAATTTTAAGTTCATCCTAGGGATAACCAAAATTCATATTTTTTCTCAAGCATTACACATTTAGTCCAGATTTTTAAGACAGAATTGAAGTTAGTTCTGAAAGTTGATTGGTCTTTGAGATAACCGTCAGCCAGTCACGTGACTTCCTATATATTTTTATATCCTAATTTTGTTTATTGTTTTAGGCCTACACTTTACATCCAACCAATAGTGCAACACAAAAATTCCAAAGAGAAAGATATTCAAGATAATTTCCACTGCACGTATGATAATCTCCTTCGTAAGGATTATGTAATATCACCTCACAACAACTTTTATTGCAACCATACAGAAGATTACCAAACGCAATTCCACGAGCCATTGATTCAGAATGAATCTTCTATTACTACGAGTGGAGAGGAAAAAAACTTAAACCATAAGAGATATAATCTAATAAATTACGAAAATTCCGGCAAATCTATTATTTTAGAAATAGAAAAAGAAAATAAACCACCTTGTTCAAAAGTTAATATTGTAAATAATAGCAAATATGGCGATAGCAGTAAATTTTCTGTTGAAAAGACATTTTTAACATAAATTGTCTTTTAAGACTGATATTTTTGATAATATTATTGTACTTATTAAGAGGTTATACTCAAAACAGATAATAAAAGACCTATTTAATGTATTCAATGCCTTAACGAACTTTTTATTACATAGTTGAGTAAGATTATTACCAATACAAATATATAATAACACGTTTTCCATTAAATTTTAGGCTGTGAAGATATATCAATTTTTTAAATCTGATAGATATTTTCAATAAAGTACTAATCATCATAATCATGATCCGAAATTTTGACTTCACTATCACTTACTGTCACTTGTCAATCTCATATCATTTTGTCATCATCCGCCATTTTGACTTTGCTATCACTGTCACTTCTCAATCTCTTTTAAGTCTTAGAATGCAAATGGTGGTGTATTATACTCTAGTGTCAAAACTAAAGAGTTATTCGGAAATGTACCAGTATAGCACCGACTTACTCTTTCGCGTAAAATAATGTCATCAGATTCAAAATGGCGGATGCTAATAGTTGTATTTTATTGTTTTAGTTTAACTAGTAGCCATTGACTCGAATTCTCAAACTTTCATTGACATCCGACATTTTGATTTAGCTATCATTTACTGTCATTTGTCTATATATATATAAATCTTATCATTCTTGCGAATTAATCATATACAATTATACAAATGGTTCTCTATTACACTCTAACTTCAATATATAAGAGTAACTCGGAGGTGTGCCAGTATAGCGACTTATTATTTCGTGTAAAATTTGTTAACTTAGTAACATTTGAGTCAAATTGGCGGATGATAACCATAGAGATATAAGATATAGAGCACGGGAGCCAGCCGATATGACCAGCACGAAATAGAAAGAGAGAGGACAACTAGTGCGTCGGTGCCGATACGACCAGCAGGAAATAGAAAGATAGAGGACAACTAGTGCGTCGGTTTATCTTTGTCTAATCACATGCGCAACAGGCGAGTCTCTCTCTTTCTATTCCGTGCTGGCTTTCACTTGTGTGCGTTCCTATATGGCTCACGTGCTCTATATCTTATATCTCTATGATGATAACACAGGTCTTCAAAAAGATAGTCTGTACTTTACATGCGACATATATTTTAAAGCACTTAAAAACTATTAGAATCTCTCCATAAGCTTTCAGTCTTCAGAAATATGTTGAAAACCTTAAAAAAAATAAGGACTTTTGTATACGCGTCACATAGTTTTCGATGTATTTTTGCATGCTAAACACGATTCTTACTCCATCTCTTTCCGGTCTTAAGAAAACTTTTAGAAGACATTCAAGGATTAGAGAATTACTAGAAATGGTCAAATTTGCATATGTGACATATATCTCTTCTCAGTGTTCATAAAAATTTCAAAAATCTTTCGAAATATGAAGACCATTCGAATCTTTATATGTGATACATAGTTTTAAATCTATTTTTTAAGATGAATACATTTCATTTACCAGAATCGCTCCTTCCGCTCTCAGTCTCTCAGTCAGCTAACACCTTCATTAAATTATTATAATATAATAATTACATATTATGTAAATGTAACAAAGCATCATACCTCATCAGTCTCCTTTATTGAAATAGGCAGACAAGACAAAGACAGACACTGACACATACCGAAAAGTCTCAGACACATAAAGACAATCAGAAAGATATAAACGAACAAAGACACACAGGTGGTTAGACATATGTACAGAAACAGATATACAAAGACCGACATAGAGCGATAAATAGAATAGATATAGAAAAGACTAACAAAGATACAGACAGATACCTACCTACAGATATAGTCACAGACAAACATAGTTACAAACAGGCACAGAAAGTGACAGACTCAGATGAACACAGACATAAATGGTCATTGATACAGACATGGATGATCACAGACATAGATGGTCACCGATACAGGCACAGATGGATCAAAGGACATGGGAACTCTAAAAGCAACCGCATTGCGAACAATTTAGCAAGGTGGGCTGCGGGCTACAAATATGTTAGCCCTCTCCCATCTACCAAGCTAACATTGTCCGCTGTCGTGGACCTTATCAAACAGCACTCTCACCAAAACTTTATACAGTGCTGGGATGAAACTACGAACTGTAGACTGACCAGAGAGTTATTATCTCATCCTGGCGAGGAAACAGCAAAATAATTTAAGGCATTGACCAGACCAAATCTCCGAACAGCTGTGGGAATCTTAACAGGCCACTGCCAATTGCGACAACATCTCTTTATGGATGAAATTAACAGGATCGTCGCTATGCAGAGGCTGCGAACAAGAAGAGGAATCAGTAGAACATATAATGTATGACTGCTCTGCTTTTTCTGAAATCAGAAGATCCGTGTTGGGCGAGTACTGGCTTACACCAGCCGATGTCAGGGAGATCCCCCTCGGGAGCCTCATCATCTATTTTAAATCACTAGGCCTGGTGACAGCCTGAGGTGGGGATATCCTTACACACGGGAGGATGCACGATCGGTCATATGTGGCCTCAGTGCTGGCTGAGCACTAGCTCGCCCCTCCCCAAATTTCCAGATCCAGACCAGGCACAGATAGATGGACACATACACAAAATGACACACACACACACACACAGATTTTATTTCATGGAAACAAACAATTTGACCAAACTTTAAAAGTCTTTATGTTTCTAAAAGTTTTTAGCAAAATTGCTTCGGAAATCATGTATCGCTTATAAAGTACAGACAACTGAGACAACTTTTTTGTTTGCGTGGTGAAATGAATTTTTCTAGATTCCACCGAAATCTAATTAATTTAGAACGTTCCAAGTATTTATTTTAAATATATTTAACAAGAAAATTTGGTAACAATATACAATAGTTTTTAAATATTTTAACATAAAAAAAAATCTGGAAGCTATATAATGGAATAATGTGCAATAGCTCCAAGAGTGATAAATCTTGTTATGGAATAAAATTTTATTGACTGAACATATTTTACTAATTATAAATTATCAATAAATAATTAACCACCGTTTGTTAATAAACTAAAAATTTTATGAATAGAAATGTGATTATTTTTCGACTAACATAAGACAATAATTAAGGAGTAAAGTAGTGAAAAGTAATTCTTTTCTTTCTTATATTAAGCATTATAGGAGACTCTCTTGCTGATTTGTAAATATGTAAATTTTTGTACTTTTGTGTTTATTAGAGATTAATTATCGAATTTTTAGAAATATTTTCTTAGTTATTTTGTGTGTATATCATTTTGCTTATTTATTATAATTATTATTATTATTATTGTTCCTTGTATGTGACATTTACTCTGTATTTTTGTAAAATGATTTTTAAGCAATAAATTTTATTTTTGACTGAATGTGTATTTTCTTTTTTTTTTAGGTTTGTGATTTAGTATTTCCAATGCGATGAGTTTTTTCCTGGAATAAATTTGAAATCGGTACTTTCCAAATGCAATATGCGCATCTTGCGTCGAGACAATTCGAGGAAGTTTAACATCTTTTGCGAAACATCATCGTCCACCTCGCCAAGCACAAACAAGGTGGATATGCAGTGTTGCATAATTGTAGTCTAATTTTAATAGTCTGGGTTGACTATTTAATTCTCGCAATACAACGAGGGGCGCAAAATCGTTTGAAATAAAATGGAGAGGCGTTAAGTTGATAGTTTAATAACCGCTGCACTAATATATTATCAGATTATTCGATATTGCTATCATTACAAGTATCAGATTCAGAACTTAAACTTAAGTGAGAATTACTTATTGATAAAATAAAACTTTGTATGTGTTTAATAGTTCTCGATTCCCCATCTATCAGGAATTCGTAGAAGTATATAATAAATACATACTTTGTATTGGAATATTAAATTATTTTTTTATATTTTCCGCTGCTTACTATTTATGTTTCTCGCCGTTTAAATATTCCCTGAACTTTCACAAATATTTCAAGATCAAAATTAACCAAATCGGTCCAACCATCCTCGAGTTTTAGCGATGAATAATCTAGAAATCAAAACAACGCTATCAATCGGGTGTCTACCCAACCTAGGGGTTAAACTACAGAGACAATATATAGTATATTACGCTACAAGGGACGAAAGTTGAATTTTCGGCCCTGCACGTCATGATGGCGAAGCCGAGGGTACCTTTAATTAAAATCTAGTACATTTTAAAACCATATTTAGTACAATTTAAAAAATACCTCTGGCAACGCTGTATGTATACTATTTTTCTTCATACCTCTGTCGAAAGTACTTGCGGAACGAGCGAAGCGAGTGCAGGTGGTCGTGGGACAGGCATCAAATACATTCGAAGAGTCAAGTTTTGTCATATTTTTTAAAAATAAATTAATTCCGTTCTATCAAAGTTTTATTTATTTTCATTAGTTTAACAAATTATATTAATTATAATAACATTTATAAAGCAAAACAGGGAGTAAATGTTAAAGACGACAAAACATCATGACGCGCAGCGCCGAAAATTCAACTTTCGTCCCGCCGTAAACAGGGATTAAATGTTAAACTTTCTTCCCTGCAATTAGGGACGAAAGAACGTACTTTCGACCGAGGTATGAAGAAAATATATTATCTCTGTTAAACTACGATAAAGTCTTATGAAATGTAGTTAACTTACACCGCCGTCTATTATGAATTCCTGAAACTAAACAATAAATACACAAATAAGTGAAAATTATAGTGGACTCACCCTGAGTGGACTATTAAATAGTTAATATAAACCATGGTCGAATCCATTTGAAAACATACAAAAAAAATCATCAAAAAAGGCTTTAGGCAGTCATAAGGACGGCCAACACAAGTGAAAACTATGTTTAATAATTTTAATCTTTTTTTTTTTTTTTGAAAACATCATTTATTAGCCATCAGTTACATTTAAGATATTACAATAATTAAAGTTTAATACATATTTTAAAAGCTAATATAAATGATAAACTCTTAAACAATGCGTTTATAGCATTGGTACCAGAGTTTCATAAATAACTAAACTAAACCGCAACACGTGTAGTTTTGTTTACAAACATTACATTAAATTAAATAATAATACCTAATCATACAACATTCAATCTTAATATTGACTAACAACCCTCTTAAGTTTCTTAATGAATCTGTAGTAAGAGGTCTCCTGTTTAATTTCAGAAGGCAATGAATTAAATACCTGTGAAGCTTCATCAATAGGATTTCTCAGAGCTATGTTGGTTCTCGCATTATTTAGTCTTATATTGTTATTTCTTAATTGATATGAATGTATGTCATTTGAGTATACAATAGTGTGATTGGACTTTTGCAGCTTATGTACAATTTTAAAAATTAATCTGATTGAATAATGTTAAAATTATTTTTAAATTTGAAAGTTTTTCTGTTTTGTCGGCATCATTATTGATTATTGAGTTGACTTTTTAACTACATAACTACAAAGGAAAAGACCATAAATTCATAATAAATAACATAACCTTAAAAAAAAAGGAAAAAGTTGATTGTAAAAATGTATCAAATTTATAAAACTATCGACACCAAAAAACGTAAATATTGTGTAAACATTCAATTCTTTGATAAATATTTGATGGTACAAATTTTGGAAAAAGATTCTGCTTGGCAAAGTAAAGTACGTAAATTTAACATAATAAATTTAAATAATTTAATAATTTCTACCTAGGTTTCTAAAGATTTTATTGATAAATTTGCTGCAAACTTTAATATTTCAACAACGGAATATATTAAAAAATTACAAGAATATTTTAATAATACGCCAGAAAATGTTGAATTTAAGTTTTTGAAAGAAGATTTTTCTTGTTATTATAACGAGAACGGAATTAAATTGAAATATTTTACAGTAAAACTAGAGAAACAAGAGTTTTCAAAAACTGTTTATGAATTATTAGAAATATATACACAGAATTATAAAAATTTACAAGAAGAGAATAAAAAAATAAATAAAGAAAGGGTTGAATACCAACAAGGTAATATATTTTATTTAACATCTAGTTTTAGATATAAGAACTAGTTTATTAAAATTACTATTCTCACTAGTGATGAGAGGACTGATGGAGGTGAGTTGGTTGTGGTTAATAACAGATTCTTTTGAGTAAGTTCAACTTTCTAATACATATCTTCTGGCTGAAGACTATTATAGAGAGTATACATTAAATTTGCAGAATTCTCTTTGGTGATGGTGGTATGGTTGTATAATTCTTGATGAAGACTATAACATTCCTGGGTATACTTGGATTAATGAGGATAATTGTTCTAGAGCTATTGGGCATCATCCTAGTCATGAAGTACGACAGGTTGCTTATTCTTTATCTGACTTTTGTGATTTATATAAGATTTTTCATAAAAATGTTTCTGGCAATATTTTGGATCTTGTTTTTACCAACATTAGTGGTACCTGCTTGGATATTTGTGACGATACAATTTTTGCATTTGATAACTTTCACTTTGCATTGCACATTAAATTACAGTTTTTCTCCATAATAACCTTTCATATAAATACATTTATGGCTTTAAAAGAGCAGATTTTGTTGGCATTAGGAACAAACTTTCTAATTTAAATTGGTCTCGCTTTAGTAATGTTAATTGTAATATTGATCACTATCTACATCTAGTTTATGACTATGACAATCTTAATATGTCTAGTACTGGTCTCGGTAATCTATATTTATTGTTTGTAAAAGAGTGCATATATTTTTTAGTACCTTTCTATTACATACGTTTAATGTTTATTTACTTTAAGGATATTTTCCTTTGGTATGGAAGCTTAGTTTTGTCACACCTTACAAAAAGTTGGTAATATCGCAGATACTAACAATTAGATGTGTTTTTGCTAAGTTTCTTGATTATGTTGTCTGTTTCATCCCAGCACTATATAAAGTTTTGGTTACCTTAAGCTCACAGTGACCACGTTATTCTTACTGGCCTCAGTTAGAGTTTGGTGACATTCTAGTTCTAACGTGGTTTTATCAAAAGCTCCAACCACATGATGTAAGGTCGTATCGGTGGATTTCCCTGTTGTGTATGCATGTTGATTGGAATGCAGTGGTTTGGTGTTATAATTAATATATCCCTTATGTACCTTTTATTTAGCGTTTAGCGTTTTAATAAGAATGATGTAAGGCTAATTCAGCGGGTTAAAATAAAAAAAAATTGTATCAGATAATATATTATACGTTTCTGGTGTTGGTCAAGGTATACTCTTGGGATCACTTCTTTTTTCATTGTTTATTAATGATTTATGTACAGTCTTCAAGACATCAAGTTTTTACTCTTTGTGGATGACCTAAAATTGTTTTTTGTTGTTAAGGAAAGCTCCGATCGAGACTTGTTGCAGCGTGACTTGAATAATTTAATTGCTTGGTACTCTTGATATGAGTTGTAATTAGAAATCTTTTAGTATTACTTTTGGTAACTGATGGTACCTTGTACTCAATGGATGCTTATCATGCCAACAGCATAAAAGACCTTGGTATTTTTCTTGACTTAAAACTATCGTTTAATCATCATATAAATTAAGTTTATGACAGCGCTTTGAAAAAACTAAATTTTGTGAAGAGAGAATACTGATTCATCTATCCTGCTTATAGGTGTTGTACTGTTGCATAGAATCCATATCTAATAGATAAGATGGAAATTATCTCAAATTTCTTCGATTCGCTGCATTTAAGACTAATAAATCAATGTTTCGTAATGATCATGACTGTACCACCATCGCTAAATCGTTCAACATACCAAACTTATCATCAACGAGAAATCGAAATGACTTACTTACTTACAATATTTCTGTTAGAACTATTAAATCTAATATTTCGCTCCATTCTTCAGTACATAGATTATTATCGATGATTTCTAATTCAGTTAGATATTTTAAGATTATTTATTTTACTCCTCTGTTTTTTCTTCTACTTTGTAATTGCGAAATTTTCCCCGTAAATTGGTAGATAAATAAATATTAATATTTTTAGATAGCATAAATTTAAAAACAAAACTAACAGAGTTCATAGAAAGAAAACAGAAAGATGAAGAAGAACTTTATAGTAATTTTGTAGTTGTACTTAATGAAAAAAAGCGAAAAATTCAACATTTAAACCAACTGTTATATGCTTTTAAAGCTGGAAGACCACCATTAAACCCAATAATTAAACGTAAAATTAAACAAACTACAAAGGAAATTGTAAAAGAAAGCGTATCTGAATCAGAATCTAGTGATAATGATAACTACAACACAGATGAGGAAAAAGATAATAAAATTATAACCAGTACGTCTCCGAAACAACAACTAAATTCATTTTCTGATGATTCTGAAGACATTTGCACATTACCAAAACGGAAAAAACGTAATAATAAAATTGTTGAAACTGATATTAATATGCCATCTACCTCAAAAATAGGAGAAAATATACAACCTAAGGATAAAGTAAGTAAAAAGGATGATTTAGATTCATCAGCAATAATTTTTAATACTCAAGATTTACTCGATCATATATGATTTCTTATTTATATTGGTATTTCTTTTTAATAAATATATTATTTTTCTATTTATTGGTTTAATTTTAAATAAAATTTATTATTACATTAACTGACCCGTCAACTTTCGTAGTAATAATAATAATAATTTATTTTATTCATAAGACAATGCAATTGTATGGGATCAAAATTTTTCATCTACATTTACAATCACATATTAATAGTTTTTGTATCAGAAGGTAGTTTGTTAAATAGTTTAAATCTTATGTAGTTAGGAGCCTTGTATCCAAGAACCAATCGTGCGAAAGGTACGTGAAGCTCACCAGCCTGTCGTGTATTGTATTTACCAAATTGCTTGAAAAGAGGTTTACAAAATTGTCTTTATGAAATGTTCGCCATACAGCGCATTACTCTCTTTTGTACAATAAAAACATTTGCAGCATCAACTGAATTACCCCATAAACACACTCCATATCTGACCGACAAGCTGACTCACCTCCAGCAACTCAAATTAATCCGTTGATTTTCTGACCACGCGCCTTACATTTTAAATTTTATATTAGTTATTTTCTAATATATTATATCTGAAATGCATCACACAATGGGTTTTTCACACCTGATCAAAACTATGAATCAAAAAGTGTTAAAAATTACAAAGTTATTGAAATATTTTTTAATACTGTTTAATTAGTTACATTTGTGACCCCTACTAGTAAATCCGCCACTGCAAACAAACGGGTCTCTTCTCTTCCATCAGATGTTGTACACAGTAATATTTAAAATAATGATTGTAAAACAGTATCTGTTTAGAGATAATATTAATTTGTCTATGATTCTATTACTTATACCATAGAAAAATAGTATCAAAACATGTTTATTACTTTATAAACCATCAAAACAAAAAAAATTAAAACAATTCTTACTATTGTTAACTTTACTAAATTCCGATTAAAGCATAGAGTTTTTTTAACACCAAAACTCGACATTGCGACAACCAAACTTTCCAAAATTGAGTAACTTTGATGGTAAGAATAGAAATTTCTAATGTAAGGACTATTTAATATCACTCGCCGTATGAACTACAGATAAATTACATAAGCCGAATTGTATGCACTAATTCACACACTCTTAATTATTATTAATCTGACTAATTTTTGATTTTTTAATCGAAAAACGCGAAACTACAATATTTTTAATATGACAGAAAGTTGGCAGCTATAAAGAGAATTTTCTGATTGGCTGATATTTCAAATAAAGTGGCCTTATCCGTCAGGGACTGCTCAGTAAATTTTATAATATATTATTTTAAAAAACACATATTGAACCATCAAAACATTGAAAAAAAGTCAATATTATATTATATATTTAACATTAGCATGTCGACGAAATTGTAACAGAAATTAAAATGAAATTCGTACGGGTTGATGAGATCATCCATACGATGATTTCACTGTTAAGGAATTCACCGTCTATTTTATATTTTCCTTTAAAAATAATCTTAGTCCTTACTTTTTAGGCTTTCCAATTTTCTATTAGTGGAAATATTCATTTTACTTTTTTTTTTTAAATTCTGTTGTGGAAATTAGAATTATTTAAAAATTACTGCAACAAAATTGAGCTGACAACAACGCAAACGTAGGAATTTCAACCTGCTTTGTGTTTTATATTTGAAGATACAGAGACAATATAATAATAATAATAATAATTATTATTATTATTCTCTGAGTACATCTGTCATCAGGTTAAACACCATAAAACGGCACACTACTTGACACTAATAGTCAATCTTTTAAATCTAAATTATAATATTTAAAAAAATACTTTGAAATCAATTACATCTGTTGTGTCAAAATAAATAAATCTAATACAACCAATACAAATCTTAAAACATATACTAATTCATTGGTATAAAATTAAATTATTAATATATTTTCTTAATTATTATAAAACAAGGGCTAAAATCTATTAAAATTTTAAATTAACCGCCAATAACGATGTGTCAATTGTCAATTGTGTTGCCACTTTGGCAATACGTCAGTCAAGTCAAAAGAATCAAGATTAAAGGACTGATGTTTGATAAGTACGTCGTCTAAATTTTACTAATTTGTGTAAATAATTGTTAAAAAAAGTGTGTGATCGAATAGAAGATTGTATATTATAACGAAAAACAGTTCTTTAAGTATCCAGTATAATTTTATTGCCTTAGAAAATGAATCCAGAATAGTAAGTATCGATTTATTTATCATTTTCATTAAACCATTTTGACAATGATGGCAAAAGTATTTTGGGAATATTGTGCAGTAAAAGTGAAATTATTTAAGTTTGTTTGTTTGAGAATGTAAATTTAGGTGTAAATTGTTTATCTTGTATTAATTGAGTTGGAAAGTTAATGAAAGTAAAAGATATGTTCATATCCACCCACCATTTACCATTATTACAAGTGTAGAACGTCATCTGATGACATGAGTCAGGTTTTTTTAACAGAATTGTGTTTTTTTTCGATTTTTTATATCAGTCTTGATACTATTATTTTTTTATGCAATGGATAGATATATCACTTTTTCTTTCATATTAGATTTGCCTAATATCATTTAAAGTCTTTGTCTTTATTTACAATTCTAGGTTATGTAAATCGTAGTTTCTTAGTTGATCAGTACTTTTTCTACAAGCATGCGTAACACAACACTTTCCCGCACGCATTTCAATTCAGAAAACATCTCTTTCCCGCACGGAGTGCGGGAAATACTTTTTCCCGCACGGCGTGCGGGAAAGAATTTTTCCCGCACGCATTTTTTTTTATTAATTAGAGATGTTTGCCGATAACCTTTTTGACAAATTATTGTATTATTATCTTTATCTTGTTGGACTACATACAAATAGTAAAAAAAATTTAGATTTTACATGAAAATAGGGGTTTTTAAAATGTTTGTTTTTAAAATTTTTTTAAAAAATCATAATTTATTAAATCACCCCTGTTAACCTTACTCAAAGCAACAACAAACTCACCTGTTTAAGTAGGGTTGCTATAGCTACATTCGTGTATTTATTGACACTATGAAAGATTTAATTGTCACAATCGCATCTTTTCAAATATCTAAATAATTTTCGAGGTGATTTTGCTTGTAGAAAAAATATTGATCCTAACTCTTGCGGAAATTAACTTTCCCGCACTTAACTGCTTGCCCGAACTCCGCTTCGCGTCGTTCGGGCATCGGCAGTTCGCGTGCGGGAAAGTATAACTTTCCGCACTTGTTAGGATAATAACTATTGTCTTTTTGTCATATAAAAAATATAATAAACCTTGAACTATTGATCATACATATATATACCTGTTAGTAGTTGTTTAAATACCTAACTAATTCAATTAAAGAATGTTATATCTTGTTGTAAAAGTTTTTTATGTATTTTTACTTATCTGATTGTTGATTTATAAATAATAATTATAATTATAATAATTGTAGTGGAAAAATCACTAGAATGAAACACTATGTATTAAGAATTTTATCTCGAAAAATTAAATTTATGTCTTCTAGAATTAACGAAACTTTAAATTGCTCAATAATCATTTTCAGTGCAATATAAAAATTATTGCTTCATTCCGCGCGAAAGAATTGATAAAAAGCTATTTTATGAAAAAAATTATTTAAATACTCATCTGTTAATAATTGGTGATTATTACAATTCCTACAATAATTTTGATCGTGATAAAAAGTTTAAAACTATAATTTTTTATGAAAAATTATTAAGCTCGCTTGTAACTTTAGTTGGAATATTTTTTATAAGTAATTTATATTACTAATATACAAAGAAAATAAATTTATTTTCTGTGTAAACAGATAATTGCACTATTTATTGAAATATAACAGTATTGACCGTTGTCAATAAACATGGTTAAATATTATTTACTTAATAAAGGGCACATTTTATTTAAATAAAATTGATATCTATTTTGTTTAAAAATGAGACATTTAATTATAAAAAAATGTAGAGAAATCTGTTTTAACCAAGTTTTAATACATAGAAAGAGTTCTGGATTAGATCGTATACCCATTTTGTACACTACCAGAACTATACTAGCTACAGGGACAAGGGTTAATAAACCATATGTGTTTTTAAGGGTGTAGCACTTCTGACTTCTGACACCTGAAGTTGGTTTTCATTGGCCAAGACAGTCTGCGTAAAACTCTTAAAATTCTCAGTTATGTAAAATGATGCTTCACTATACAGTACATGATTATTGCCATGCATGAACGCATTGTAATCAGTGAATTAAATTAGTAACTGTTGTTTTATAACTAGAAAATTTATGAGTAATTAAAAAAAATTAAGATTTTGGAAATTTGTACAAAGATACAAAACTTAAACTCATAAAATTCATGTAATTTAGCGACATCGCAAAGACTGTTTATTTATTTAAAGAAGAGGGACTAGGCATTTGGTGTAAACAATCAGATGAATCAATACACTGAGATATAAATCAGTCAAGGTATGACCTGAAAATTAAAAAGAAAAACTAAACAGTTACTTACTTGTCCTAAGAATTACTATGAAACTCACTTTTTACAGTCGTAAATTCTATTTTAAAATAATTTTAAAAACACTGGAAAAAATTTAATTTAACAGATGTCACATTTGATAAGCGATTTACCGAGTAGGAGGGAATAGAAATTATTAAGTACCATCTAAGAACTTTATGAGACCGGCTTGTGTTTGCCAGAAGGTCTCAGGGTCATGAAATTTGGTATATAGCATCCTCATGCCATGGGGAAGAAACCTACTGAGTTTGGCTTAGATCAGTTAGCCCTAACGGTAAAATTTAAACGGTTTTCCGAAACTCGTGTATGTAATGCATGTTTCCCTTGCTTTTCTGTGTGCTATAACTCTTGAACGGAAGGTCACAGGGTCATAAAATTTAGTATATAGATCTTTATGTCGTAAAGAAAACCCTATTTATTTTGATTCGGATCGTATAACCCCAACGTTAAAATTTTAACGGTTTTCAGAAACTCGTGTATATAATTCATTTTCCTTCATTTGTAACTCTTGAACGTAAGATTCCATCACAATAAATGACCAGACACTAGTAGCAAGTGACTCCATTACGCTGGTTGGTATAACGATCTCCTAGGACTTGCTCTGGAACGAACTTATTGTATCCATAGCAACTGCAGCAGGAAAGAAGGCTTTCTTTTTAGAGCACGGAAATATTTCTATCCATCCAACTTAGCTAGTCTTTACAAAGCCCAAATAAGACCTAATGTTGAATACTGCTCGCATGTTTGGGGATTGGCGGCTCCGTCATAGCTCAGAGTTCTTGATGCAATACAGAGAAGAGCAGTTCGACTAATAAACGACACCAGTATCACCAAAAATCTAGCCCCATTGTCCCACCGAAGAGCAGCGTCTGATCTTTCCCTGCTTTACCGATACTTAAACAGATTTTGCTCAGAAGAACTCCGCTCTATAGTGCCAGACCAGCCAGAGCAACGCGACGTGCCCAATTCCATGCACCCTTATACTGTTCAGTGCCAGACATCGAGAACGGATCGATTCGATCGTTCCTTCATCCCCAGGGTCTCCAGATTGTGGAACTCCTTACCTTCCCACGTCTTCCCCACTCGTCCTTACTTGCGGTCCTTTAAATCCCAAATTAATAAATTGCCTCTTCTGCCCCAATTGTTATTCTCGGTACATTTGTATTTAGTTCTATACGTACCAGGACATCCGTAAATAAAAAAAAATCTTCTAACCTATCTGCGGATTTCAGGAGTTTCCGGTACACGTTTTCTTCAAATCATGATAATTTTTTTATATTATGCAGACTTTTTTTTGCCATTGAAAACTAACTTCAGATGTCAAGAGTGCTAAACCCTTAAAAAAATATATGGTTTATTAACCACTGTAGCAAGTATGATTCGGGTAGTGTATAAAATGCGTATACAATCTGATCCAGAACTCTTTTTAGTCTCATTTGATTAGTATTTTATGTATTAAAACTTGGTTAAAACAGATTTTCTCTACCTTTTTTTTGCAAAATAAATAGCTTCCGGAAATGTGTGCTAAGTACGAAATGTGGATATTTGTTTTGTTGTATTTTTGCTTAACTAAATATCTGTAGTTTTTTTTTATTGTAGTATTAAAAGTTATATGTTTATTTTAGTGACTACTTATTCAAATTGCTTCTTATTGGTGATTCAGGTGTAGGAAAATCTTGTTTGTTATTGAGATTTGCGGTAAGTTTTAGTTTGTGTTTTTTATTATAAATTTTTTTCAAACAAATAATTTTAATTTTAGGATGATACTTACACGGAGAGTTATATTAGTACTATTGGTGTAGATTTTGTAAGTTTTTTTAATGTTTTTATGTTGTATCGTATTAAAATTTGGGTGTTTTGTGTTACAGAAAATCAGAACAATTGATTTAGATGGAAAAACTATTAAATTGCAAATTGTAAGTGTATTTATAAATTTAGTTTTTTTTTATGAAAAATTAAAAAACAATATTATTCTTTAGTGGGATACTGCAGGTCAGGAAAGATTTAGAACCATAACATCATCTTATTATCGTGGAGCACATGGAATAATTGTAGTGTACGATTGTACGGACCAAGATTCGTTTAACAATGTTAAACAATGGCTCGAAGAAATCGATCGTTACGCCTGCGATAATGTTAACAAATTACTTGTAGGGAATAAAAGTGATCTTACCACCAAGAAAGTTGTCGATTTCACGACAGCCAAGGTAACAGAATTCTTATATTTATTCAATTTATTGAAGTTATACTTCTATTCGTGCACTCGGCAGAAAAAAATTGTGTAGAGTTAAATGGGAAAAATCATTACATATGTAATGGTGTGAGTAAGAGAGAGACAGAAACACTTATAAGGTATATTGGTCGGTAAAAACAAAGATGAAATATTTACCACATGTTATTAGTCATAACTATAAGTAATTTGAATACCGTTTCAACATTCAGTACATTGAAAAGGGATAGATATACAAAAAACAGTCTGACCTAATGTTTTGGAATATCATAGTGACGTATCACATGATTATTTGACCGATTATTTTATAATTCTGTCACGTAAGTATACATATAAAGTTTAGCATTTTATATTAATAATTATATTCAGTAATGAGTATTGTATTGTAGTCTAAAGTACCGTCACATGGTTGCAGTATATTCTGCTCTATGCTTTTAAGGTTGTTGCTACATAAACAGAGTTTTTACGAATAGTCGAGGGAATAAAGCACTAAAACCTCAGAATTTTGTAATGTAAGATGGATCGAAATGCTTTTTTTGCATTGGATTCGTCAGGAAATTTGTCGCTATTTTTTATAATGTAAAAATGGAAAATTGCATTTCTGCATTCGAAAATTGCATTTCGGACAGACAATAGAAAGAAAACTTACAACTCGGTAAGAAGTATTGCTGAAAATGTACATACTCGGGGTTTTTGGGGTCGCTGTATACGAATATCATGATGCCGAAAGTCTCCGCGGCACTTGGTGCCTGGGGTATTTACCTCTTCTCCTGAGGTTTATGTAAATTCTGTCCGAAATTAATGCACACTTGGAACTCGGCGGTTTTTTAACGCGATGTTCTTCGAAACACCTGGTGCTTAGGACGGACCTCGTCTCCAGGAATTTTATGCAAATTCGATACAAAAAGAGTGTTTACTCGGTACTAGGAGGTTTTTGGGGTCGCTAACCACGAATATCATATAATGATTTTGCTAAATCATTCGCATACAAATTTATGAATCCGGGTGCGTGCATAGAAGTATAACTTTTGCCGGCAGTCCCACTGACGGCCACACTCGTTTTTTTTATCATTAAGTGTTTTGGTTGTTTTAGGAATATGCTGACCAATTAGGTATTCCGTTTTTGGAAACATCAGCGAAGAACGCGACAAATGTAGAACAGGCCTTTATGACAATGGCATCGGAAATAAAGAATAGAGTGGGACCACCATCATCTGCTGCTGATCAGGGAAATAAAGTTAGATTCGATCAAAGTCGCCCAGTTGAGGCCACCAAATCTGGATGTTGCTGAAAATGTATACACTTTCATTTATGGTAAGAGAATTTATTTTTTAATAGATGTCAAAGGTAATAATAGTTTAATACGATTATAACGTTTTACAGAGTCTTTGAAAATCAAAGAACATAGACCGTTTACTAAGAACCAACAACTACTTCCCTGGCTATATGCCCCGACGGACATTGAATTACAGTTCAAAGTTAAACGGGGTTAGTATATCTGCAAGATAGAAGTTTCTTTACTGAAGATAATGTATTTGTGTGATTTCAGACATATCTCCAGTCTAGATGCTCTCAGAGCTTCTGGACGGATATCTTCCTTGTACTGATGAGGCGCAATACGCCGAAACCGGTCTACAAGTGATATCCTTTCGAATTTCAAACTAAAATGGTTAGTTCTATATTGCAGATATACTAACCCCGTTTAACTTTGAACTGTAATTCAATGTCCGTCGGGGCATATAGCCAGAGAAGTAGTTGTTGGTTCTTAGTAAACGGTCTATGTTCTTTGATTTTCAAAGACTCTGTAAAACGTTATAATAGTATTAAACTATTATTACCTTTGACATCTATTTGATAAACGCTTTACTAAAATGACAATTGATTAGCAGGAAACTGTAAATCAAGTAGATAATTATTTTTTAATGCTTCAATTTTTAGAATTTTATTCATTTTAGGTTGAAGGTGGTCACTCATGTCATCTCTTTTGTACAGTAGCACAGCTACCATTATTATTATTATTATTATAGTAATATCCGTCTGTATGTATAGTTATTTTAAATATTTCGATTTGAATTTCAAATTAGATTTTTTCTTTTATTATATTTTTTTTTGATTGATTTAAAAATTAAAAAACAAAATAATATATAGATACCAATAATATACCTTAGTCTAATCTTAACCTTCCCCCTTTTTAGATAAATCTGTTTGTTATCAACCTATTTATTAAGATTTTTTTTTTTTCAAAAAGTAACAGGCATATATATTTAAATATATATGTTTTTAGATTGTTTAGAAATTAGAAATACAGATCTTAGGTTTATGTTACGACGATTTGTTATTTTTATTTTCTCCTTTCTTATATATTTTGCGTTTTTTTTTTTGTATTTTGTATTTTTTAGGTGGTTTTTGTTGGTCCAAATATATCACTATATATTACGAATTTGTTATTTTTTACATATTACTATTACTACATATTTCATCATTATTAAAATATTTCATTTAACGTCCCCATCAATTAGATAAATAACAATAAGAATTATAATGTAATAATAGTTCTCTAAATAGTTTTTGTTTTTGTAAAAATTAAAATTATATCGAACTGAATTTTTGTATATTATTTAAATAAAAATTAACGAAATGGCCTCCCCCACACAAAAAAAATCAAAAATTAGTTGTGCACATTTTTTACTGGTACTTTTCTTTTATGAAAGATGATGAATATCAAAGTTTATCCGAAAATGGATAATAGGCAATGATTTTTTTATTAATAAGGTATTGTAAAAGAATTCAATTTTTTGTAGTTAATATTTGTATCAGAATTGTAAACTATAAATAAATTCTTAAAAATCTTTTTGAGGTGTATTTGTTTTTTTATTAAAACAATTTTTCATTTATATAACTATATGTATAGTTTGTTCGCTAGACTTACGAGGGTTTCGGATTAACAAAATTATGCAAATTAGTCATTGACAACCAGTTCCAATAAGCCTCTATCTAAGAAATTAGGCAAAATTGCACTGATGGTCAGATTTTAAATCAAAATAACGTTGGGGTATAGTTTAACTAATGTTAATGTGAAAAGACAACCACGCCTTTTAACCTCAACAAAGGAAGCGACTTTCGAATCTTGGTTGCCAGATGTATTTCCGAATATTCCTAAGTTTATATATTTTGAAAATTTTATCTCTACTTTACTATTCAATTGTTCGTCAATGATAATATAAAAATATTCTTACAAAATATATACTTAAATTAATTAACTAGGTTCTTCATATTTAAACAGTTTTCACTTCTAATGATATCAATTTTGTATATATTACTTATACTTAAAGAAATTTTTAAATACCGGCAACATTGATTATTTTTTCAATTTTTTTTTGCTGGCTCTTTAGATATAATTGTAAAAAAATGCCGAAGATTCGGTCATATACAAACGAAACTTCAAAGACGCAAAATGCGACATGGGGTGAGTACCGGGCCACCGGGCGTAGACTTGTGCAGATTACACTAAACAGTAGCGTCGTGTCTTTTTTTCCATTTTTCGTTTTTTGGAATTTTTGTTTTTTTTTTGTTTTCATTGTTTTTTTTATATTAGATATTCGCTGCACTACCTTACGGTGAGCTTCATAATACTTAATTTAGTAAGAATTTCTCGTTTAAATATATGAGGTAATAACTGCGACACCTTACGGTGGCGTTATATTATTTGATTTAGAAAGATAGTTTTTGACTTTATTTTTTCCGCATTTTTTCTGTTTTTAATTTTCCATTTTCTTTTAGTTTTTCGTTTATTTATTTATTTATGAATCGAAATTCAACACCATCTATTGGGTTTTCTTACAACCTAAATGTTGAATAATCTAGAAATCAAAACACAGTACCATCTACCTACATGTCAAAGGTGTATAGAGTTTCTTCAATTAACTTAAACTGTGATCTATTAGGAATTCGTAGAACTAAACTATACATGTCTCTTAGGGGAGAACAAGAGAACAACGAACAACGTGTTATTATTCTTCATGCCAGAAGCAAAGACGGTTTTGTAACTTATGCGTTGGTATTGTCGGCCAAAAATATAACAAAGTCTTCTGCCGATTATCACGAAGATATGACAGCCGATTTATTTGAAAAGTAATTTGTCGAACAGTTCTCGCCTAACATATCGCCGAATTCGGTCATTGTTATGAACGATGCGTCGTATCATTTCCGCATATTAAACAAAATACCTAATAATAACACGAAAATGAATCAAATTTTAAGATTTATGGCAATCAAAAATATGACTGTTCCTAAAAAGGTTCCAGTAAAGAAGGAATTAAGAATGATCAAAAGTCAGAATTTTAAAAATGAATACGTCATTGACACCATTTGTAGCAGACACGGTCATACCCTTTTGCGTGTACCTCCATACAACTGTATTTTTAATCCAATCGAAATGGTTTGAGTACTGTAAAGAAACGTTTACGAAAATATAATCAGTCACCAACCTTAAGCGCAGTTGTTCTTGATAATATACGAGAGGTAATTAGACTAATTAGTGACATTAATAGCGATGTATGGAAAAATTGTGAAACACATGTTATAAAAATAGAAAAGAAATATCCTGTTTTACCGCCAATAGCACCATTAGTTATTCAACCTGGAAACGATTCTACTTCAGAAGACTCGGACAATTCTTGTTATTAATTCCAACCAATTTCCTTTACAACTATCGTGATGTATCTTGAAAACTTGTTTTCAAAAACAAACTAATTTTATATTCTTACTAACATACCCAACCCTTTCCTTTCCAGGCAAGGAAGGCTCATACCTCCTCATGGTCCTTGCTGGACAGACAATCTTTTAAGATTGTCTGATAAAATTAGTGTTATTTGTAGACAATTGTTATAAAAATATTATGAGTTATGTACTATTTAATAATGAGCCAAATGTTCTCATTAATAACTAAAATTAACAAGTTTTAATTTGAAAGAATTGATTTGTTATTTGACAATTTTTAAATTGATACAAAATTTACAAATATACAAAAACCGTTTTTCTTTTGAAATTTAAAACAAAAATTAATAAAAATTTATGAACCCTTTTTATTTAATTCCACGCCAATGGTCGGAAATGTCATCAAAGGCACTTAAAAACCGACAAAGAGCACAAAATTTCACATTTAGATTGGAAAGAGTATAGGTATAAATGTGTTACAAGACAGAGGAGTTTTTAATTAATTAATGTTCTAAGATTATAATTTTAATTAAGTAATAATAATTAAAAGAATTGTTTTTTTTTATATAAAAATATTATTTTTTCAACTAAATAATAAAATATGATACAGAGGATTAAAAAAATACTAACAGGTAAAATTTAAAGACATTAATTCGAAGGGGGTTGAATTTCACAGAAAATTGGTGGATTTGGAAATCACAAAAGCTTGTTAATTGCATCTTTGATAACATTATCCGTGCTAACATTAAGCGAACTCCTCTATTTCAGTTGAATTGATTCTTTGCAAGTGTTGACATTGTATGTGTATTGTAAATTTAGTGGAAATTTTAAAAAATGCCTAGACGTGTGTTAGATGTAGTCTAATTTGTAGTTTACATAAGTATATTGCGGCTGAAAAAGAAAATGGCGGTCCTTTAAATTCAGTAATGTCTGTACAACAACGCGTATGCGATGCTCTAGGAATTAGTGAAACCAAATTAAGAGGAGTAATAGTAAACTGCCGAAAGAAGATCACCGCAAAACTCGCCCATCATTGAAAACGAAAGATATTCCAGATGGAAGGAAATTTGAAATTCGTGATACCATTTATCGAATGCGGGCCAACAAAGAACATGTGTTCTTAGATACAATTCTCTCGGAATTAAAATATAGAAAATTTGACGACATTGGCAGAACAAGTCTATGGCAAGTGATACATAACTTGGGTTTCAAATTTCAAAAGGAAGATAACAGAAAGGCCCTTTGTGAAAGAACCCAGATAACACAGTATTTTCCTGGGACATCCCATTAAAGTACTACTAGTGTCCCAATGTTTCCGACCTAGATGGGATGTTCCTAGAATGTTTCTCTTGGTACATAAATAGGGTTGTTAAATGTAAACATCAGTGGGATGTCCCTAGAATGTTTCTCTTAAAGATGTTTTTCATTACAAAATATACAAGTCATATTTATTTGTGAATAATTGTTAATTGTCCTTAAACTTTATAACAATCGGTCTTAAAATATTTTGACTGACGTATTTGTGTACGTGATATCCTGATATCTCTGCATTAGCTTTGCAAAAAAGAAGATTAGTAGAAAAAGAAGAAGACCTAGTTTGCAAAAGCAAGGTTAGGTTGGAACTGTTGAGTCATGTCGTGTCTTTGTTCTTTTTGGATTTGTAAGTGTTGTCGCGTGGCTTATTTATAAAGTAAGTATTTATAATGGATAGTCAGGAAAAAGAAAGCTATTAAATAAATATAGTCAGCGCTTTAAACGGCTAAAAAAAGATAACAATTATATTGATATTGAAAAACCGTCTACCAGTACCAGCGGTAATCAGCCTCATTCGTGTACTCCTACTTCTTGTGCCCAAGATAATGAAAGCGAAGTTCACTCCACTGTTCGAGGGTTGAAGTATCGATGCTGCAATTACGAATAAAAAGTGTCCCCCTGGATATAAAATTTGATGTGTTTTTTATTTTTTTTACATTTTACTACAATCAAAAGATATTTGAACTGTCTAGTTTTGAAATGAAAATCCTGTATAATACATTTCCGATACCTAGAAGAAAATATGTGATTTAAAGAAAATGTTATTAGTTTTTAAATAAATAGCTCTTTTATTAAGAAATATTGAATTGTTTTATTTGCTCCTATAGCGAAGTCACTTCCAGGGTACTTTTAGAAACGTTTCTGAGATGTTCTAAACAAAGTACCCCGAATGTACCTAGTACATCCTATTTCATCTTAGAAACATCCTACCGAGATGTTTGTAGAACGTTGAAAATGATGACATGGCTGTTGCCACAAACATCCTAGGGATGTTTCGAGGGAAATGAGGATGTTGTTAGTATGTTGCTATTGTCCCAGAAGGATGTTTCTGGAATATTTCTGTCATGTTTCTGTGTTATCTGGGAAGTTCTGTTGCTAAATAACTTATTATACATAGACCATATTTTCTGTGCGAAGTGTAATATAAAATTATTCTTAGGTTTATAATAGCCACATAAGACTTCATTAATGAAGAAGTTTAATTCTGCTTAATATACTTTTAATTAGACAGAAGATTCTCTATTATTATTTAATTAAAAAGTTGTGCATTATTTTTTATTTCATTTAACCAGTTGATATTTCCCCAAAGAACAGGTCAAACTTTACAGTACTTACTTGGAAATACCTATAAAAATTTTAATCCGAAACCCTCGTAAGTCTAGCGAATGAACTATATATTGTAACGATCAGAGATCGTTTTTGTGCCGAAATCCACCTGACTATGGGTAGATATTTATTTTATTGTTTTGTGCCACGATTATTAAGTGGGAGGAGACGCTCTGTTATCCGTCGGTTTCCTTGTCCGTAGATTATAACTGCTGGTTAATTTCATCACTGTTTACATTCCTGATAGGTTCCCTTCGATACAGTAAGTAATTCTTTAGCTTCAGTTATAAATTTTATTTTTATTAAATTGTCCAAATTGTGGTGAATTTTGTTATGGTTAAATTTTACTAACACTTAATTTCAAGTACAATTGCTATCGCAAACATCAGTTTTTGTGATCATAAAGTGAATAAAACTCGTGTATTTAAAATAATTATTTCTCGATAATATGGAGAAACCAGATAACGATTCTACATGATTGTAATTCATTAAGGAATAGAGTTTTGATTATGATTTCATTATTAGGGTTTTTGCCACATCCAGAAGGGCCCTATTAGAGGTAGACAATAAATGTTAGAGAACGTGACAAGTCGTCAGCCATTTTGTTAGCCGATATTGATAAAGTTATCGAAGAGAAATCATCCCTTCCCTAGATAGGAAAATTGAAAATTTTTCGAAGTGAATTCATACCATCACTGGAATGAAATATAAGTATTAAAATTCCGAAGAGTATTTCAAAACACATCCCGAGAAGTAGATTTATTTTGGATTCCTGAAATAATAAAAAGATAAGAGATTTAATTAATTATCGTATAAACTTTAACTTTTCATTATTGAAGATTTTTTAAATAAATCATTTTAAACTGATGTTTGCGTATTATTTGCTTTGTCTGTACTCGGCGCCCTGTAATTAATGTTTGGAGAGAATTGATAAAACTCAGGAAAGAAGCCACGAACCCAATTGAGCTAGCCAAGGGTTGTAATCCCTTCATAAGGGAAATTAATAAGCTACAAATTGGCGCCGAATGCCAATTTAATTTTTAAGGGATTATTAGGGTTATAAAATATAAAAAGTAATATTTCTAATAAATTTTATTAAACTAAAACTTGTGACAATTTTGAAATTATTGTAAATTTTTATACGCCCAAGTTGGAGGATGTGGACGTCGAGTACTAGGAGTTGTAGACCCTTGAGTAGTAGTAGTAGTTTCTTCAGGAGTTGTAGATTCCAAACGTGTGGTGGCTTCAGGAGTTGTAGATGCTTGTGTTACTGTAGTTTCTTCAGAATGTGTCGTTATTTCAGGAGTAGTAGGTTCTTCAGTACGTGTAGTGACTTCAGGAGTTGTAGATTCAGAACGTGTGGTGGCTTCAGGAGTTGTAGATGCTTGTGTTACTGTAGTTTCTTCAGATCGTGTCGTTATTTCAGGAGTAGTAGGTTCTTCAGTACGTGTAGTGGCTTCAGGAGTTGTAGATTTTTCAGTAACTGTAGTTTTTTCAGGAGTTGTATATTCACTAGAAGGTTGTTCTGTTGTTGGACTTGGTGATTCCGTTGTAGTTGGTGATAACGTACAGTTAACTAAATAGGGCCAATTACATTCTTGTATAGTTACGTCGAAAAATAGACCAGCGGGACATTCCAGTGAAATGGGTTGACCATTTGAGCATTCATAATATCGTGAACAATTACTTTCATCGGGGTAAAGTGATGACGTATTGTCCGATGGGCATGTTGCTAAAAATATCAAAATGTTTGTAATACGAGGACTGGCAAAAGTGGCAAATAAGTTTCGAGGCTATTTTTTTTAAACACCTGCACGGCGAGAAGGAGACCCTTGACCTATGGTAAAAATTCCCAGACAGTTGCAATTGTCAAATAAAGAGGGTGCGAAAATCACTCGCACAGGAATAATTGTTGAATAAAGAAATTGAGCAAAGAGTCCAGTTAAAGTTTTTGTTAAAACTCGGAAAGCTTTGAAACATTTTAGAGGGTTTACTGGGATGATTCCCTATCACGTGCCCGTGTTTTTGAAGGAGGATGTGGATGATGATGGTAAGCATGTCGGCGGCCTATGGTTTCAAAAAGTTATCGAAAATGGTTTCAAAAAGTTATCGAAATTAAGGGCTATTGCTAAATATGTGAAACAAATTTTGTATGGGGAATTTTAAACAAGGAATGTCTGTGCTAAGCTTGTGCCAATACTTCTAAAGGCAAAATAAAAGATGCATCGTAAAAATGTTTCTGGTATCATGGAATGCATCAAAAGGGACTCTACAAGCTTCTTGTCAAAAGTCCTAACTTGTGATAAAACATGGATTTTTCAGTATGGCCCTGAATTCAAGAAGCAATCATTGCAGTAGACTCTCTGAGAGTCAAAAAAGTGAATATGCTCGAATACTCAAATTTAAGACAATGTTGATTGTTTTATTTGATATACAGGGTATAGGGACATCCACACCTCAGGCTATCATCAGGCCTAAAGATTAAAAATAGGTGATGAGACCCTTGGATCTCCCTGACATCGGCTGGTATCAGCCAGTACTCGCCCAACACGGATCCTGCTAATTTCATCCTAAAGAGGTGTTGTCGCAATTGGCAGTGACCTGTTAAGATTCCCTCAGCTGTTCGGAGATTTTGTGTGGTCAATGCTTTAAATTTTCTTGCTGTTTCCTCGCCAGGATGAGGTAATAAATCTCTGGCCAGTCTACAGTTCGTTGTATTATTCCAGCACTGTATAAAGTTTTTGTGAGTGTACTGTTTGATAAGGTCCACGATAGGGACATTGTTAGCTTGGTAGATGGGCGAGGGCTAACATATTTGTAGCCCGTAGCCGTCCTTGCTAAATTGTCCGCAATGGGGTTGCCTTTAGAGTTTCCATGCCCTTTGATCCAGCTCAGAGTGACCAAGTTATTCTGGCTTGAAGTGATACTTTGTCTATTCAAGGTCAGTACTGCTTGTCGGCAGTCCGTGTAAATATTTACATTCCCGTCCATGATGTTGCTATTGATTAATTTGTTTGCAGCTATAGTTATGCCTATAAGTTCTGACTCTTAACGGTGCTGGTGGAACGCAACATGTATCATAAAGATATTCATTCTGACACGAAAGGGACCTAATGTCAAGGGTCATAATTTGCGACGAAACTTGAACTTGAAACCAAGATGCAATCAATGCACTGGAAGTCTCCAAACTCTCCGAGAACAACGAAAAAAAAAACAGATGAGCAAGTCAAAATTCAAGACGATTTTGATTGTTTTCTTTGATACACGAGGTGTAGTCCATGGAATGGGTACCACAAGTTAAGACAGACAATTTTATAGATGTTTTACGAAGACTCCGAGAAAATTCGTAAAAAAGACCAGAAATGTGAAAGACAACTACTTGATCTTACATCAAGACAACGCGCCGGCCAATAACGCGCTGTTGGGATGCGGATGGAGAGTATATTGAAGGGGAAAAATTGTAAAAAATTGCGGAATAAAGATGTTATTGCAATAGTCTCATAACTTACTTAACTACCAGATCTCGTAGATGAAAATAACTAAACGGCCTTTACAAGAAAAATAAAATGAAGAAAAATTATGAAATTAAACCAAATAGTAATATCTCAAAAATATACTTACGAATAGAAAGTATACTGTAAACGTTTATTAAAATAATAAAATACCAGAATAACTGCATTTTACTGAAGTGTAAAAAATTGTACCTTTTCGAATTTAAATTGATTTTATAGTATTTGTTTTATCTTTTTAATATCATTTTTATAATAAATTAATTAAAAAAAGTAATCTTAGATCTATATCTGTTTATCTTAAAACTTCTTTGTCAGACGCTATTTATGGAATTACAGAATATATAATTATTACCGGTTGGTTACACAGATCTCTTTTTGTATTATTATTATTATTATTAATAGTTTTTAAAATTAAAAAAAAAAAAAAATTGGAAACTATTAAAACGAAACCTTAAACATATCATTAAAAGAGTCCTTGAAAACAATTAATTATTCTTCAATACATTTAAAAAATAATACGATAAGATAAAGTCACTAAATATCGAAAACTGATTAAAATCTTAGTATTATCATTTCTGATTTATAATGCAATTAAATTTTTTTAAATCATAATTAATCATACGAGTACAATAATAGTATATTAAACAACGCATTTCATATGGCGATCTGTTATGACACGAGTCCAAATTTAAAAAACGAATCGCGTAGCGATGAGTTTTTTAAAGGACGAATGTCATAACAGCCATATGAAATAAGTTGTTTATAATACTTTTTATATTTTGCTATTTTATTGCTTTTTTAAATAAATTTAAATTTTGTATTTTATTTTAGTTCTTTTTAAATGAGTTGGTAGCAAACAAACAAACAAACTTTTCCTTGTTTGTTACTAGGTTCCTTAGTGATGTTTATTTAATTGACATATCATACTATCCAATGCTACCAACCGCATACAGGAAAAGTTTCCAAAGTTGAGTGCTTTAATGAAACATTATAGTAGGTACTCATTTGGGTGTCATAATGAAAAATATTATAGGTGCAAATTATAAAAAAAACAATAGATAGTCATTTAAATATTTTATTTAATAAATTAAGTTAAATAAGCATTGTAGGCCATTTCATTTCCAGTCAATTCCCGTCCGTATCCAGGATGTTCCCATCCTGAAGATGGAGGAGGATGATCGAAATGTTCAACATGCGGTGGGACATGAATTACTTCATAATTTACAACCTTTGGTTTAGTAAATTTAAATATAAGTAATGCTCCTGTTAGAACAAGAGAAAGTAGACCCAATGTTAGTGCTTTCCACGTTTTTAACGCAATTAACGCCAACGCAAGAGGAACAAGGACAGCAGCCTTGAATTTTAGTCCTAAAAGGAAAGGTAAAATAACCTTTTTCACCACTTTTGAAGATCGACCTGTAAAAAAGTAGAATTGGATATTTACACATGAAATTTTATGAATATTTGGAATCTAAAATACCTGTGACAGCTAAAGGGATACGAATTGGTTCCGTATCTAATGATCTAGGAAGAAAATCTGGAGCTTTCAGAACTAGATCATGAGATTGAAGGAAATCTTCAAATTTTTCAAAGATATCATTTGATAATCCTCGTGCCTAAAATAAAATAAAAAAAAAATTAATTTCTATTTTAGAAATATTGATATTTTTATATTATTATATTCAGAACACCAAACTTTCCTCAATTTTCTAGAAAATTTGTTCTAAAATATGAAAAACGATAACTATTACCTACACCTCTTCTTTTTTGTTATCGGACGTTCTATCAAAAACATATGGAATATATATCACTCTGTAAGAGTGCATGTATACGACAGTGTATACTAAAAATTCATAACTCGCTACTTATCTGACTACACAAACTAACGTATTGCCCTATACAATAAAAAGAAAAAAAAAAGAACCTTGCATTCACGGATGTTGGTGCAATATTAATATTCATTGGTTGCAGCCTGGTGGTGATAATAGAGTCCCAAAAATTAAGCATTAATGGTCCAAAAAACGCTCTTTCAAAAATGATTTAATTTAATTTAAACTGTTCAAAATTTATTTCAGTCGTCCTGAAAAGACTGATAATGCCAGTAAAGTTTACTATGCAGAGCAGTTATTAGATTGTGTGAAGTACAGTTTTTAAAAATATAGAAGTGATAGCGCTAGACGAAGTATTGACGAAAGTATGGTGAAGTTCAAGAGAGCGCGAAACAACACTGCCGTACCATCCTTTTCTGAAACCATTTCGCCGCATTTTCCGGCTCCTATTTGAGAACCTCTGGCTAGGATTAGAACGCTGAAATTCTCGCAAACTAGTAAGCTATAATCACACACTAGAAGTCCAAAATTTCAAGTCGGTAGATCATTTTGTTCCGAAGTTAAGCTAATGCAAAGTTTCGCATTTTCGACACTGACTCATGACCTTCAAAGTGGAATTGGTACTTCTCATAGACCTAGAGCGCTAAAATTTGGTACAAAGGTAGAGTTTAACACCCACATAATGGAAAAACTATCAAAACTGAGATCATAGAAGGTATGGAGTACTAGGTGACCCTGATGAGAAACGGGATGAGTACAGCCAAATTATTGACGATATCGATCAATTAGCTGTCGTTATTATCCTGCTCAAAAATTTCGAATCGCTGGACTGGAAGAAACTATAATCAATAAAGAGGGAGCTAAAGTAATGCTTAGGAGAAACATTTAAGTTAATTTAGGTTTAGTGAATGGGTCGATGGGTGAAGTAGGACCTGGAAGACCAAACCAAGCCTAAACAATTGGTAGTAAAATTTGATAATAATTTGATTCATGAATTATTGCCTATTAAGTCAAAATTTGAGATCTTACGTATACGTATACAGAGAGTAATTCCCAATCTGTGTGGGATATGCCTAAACAATTCACAAGAGGCAAGGTCTTAGCTTAAAAATGCCTTCATGGATATTGGAACCACCATTTTTTCTTGTGGCCATCCTACGTGGCGCTTTCTCGAGCCACCATGGGATGCACTCCATAAATGTTGACTTTAAGACTATAAAAGCTCAAGATTCAGCTCCAATATAAATAATCACAGATCTTTCAGAAACTAGAATCTATCCAAACCGTCTATATCAATTAATAATGAACGAGAAGGGATATTACGAAAAACTGTTGCTATAGTGTAAAAGATTCAGAACCGGAAGAAAGAAAAGAAAGATTTGTAATAAAAAAGAGCTCCTAAAAAGAAAAAAAACTTTGTCTAATAAGACTATCTAGTAAGTCAGTCAGTCCACGTTAGTTTTCTGCAAAAAGAAGTGAAATCCCATCAAAAACATTCTGTAGAGATTTCTAGAGATAAATAAGCAGCTCTATCGAGACTTGACTATTTTTTTACAAAATGTTTTTGGTGAAATAGTAATTATACCAGAAAATTCTATTCTTAAGTGCCAAGTTGCTGAATTTTGAAAAGTTTGTTTAATTGTGACTATTTCGCGTTTTTGTTTTAAAGTTAGTTTTATTTGAAAGTTAGTCGAATTAATAATAATACGAGTGTTTATCAGGATTTATAAAATTCGTTTTATCTAGTTTATAATTAGGGCTCCACGTTAAACTAAACAATCCTCTGGAGAAGATAGTTAAAAAATATATATTATTTTTTCCCATTTTGTGAACCGTAAGTAGACCATTAATGATTTAATTAAAAAAAATTCATTAACAAATTGCTTAATAGCCTGAATAGTGTTAACTAAATAAACCATGTATAAAATGAAATAAATAATTTTGAAAGACATATAAAAAATACCTTTACATCTTCTGGATTATTCCTTTTCACAATCCTTAAATCATCAGTAATTTTAATTTCTTCATTTTCGCTCACTTCACTTATCCAATGTAAAGTTTTCGGTTTAACACAATCAAATGAAAATTCTTGAAGACAACTAAAATAAACATCCTGTAACAGTTCACCGGCAGAAACTGAGACAGGATTTGTCACTGATGATCCTGTAACGGTTACTATCAAAATTGTAAAACCCAAAACGAAATTTAAGCCTAACATAATGTAAAATATTTAACGGTCTTAATGTTTATGGTTTAATTGTTGCTATTAAGTTTTATATATCCTCGGTCGAAAATAGAAACTAAATGGAGGAATCGGGGCTGGACGTGAATGAAATTGTTAAAATTTTAAATTGAGACGTATTCGTAGTAAGTAGTTATTCGATTTCAATAGGAATGCGTTCATTTATAAATAAATATACAAGTCTTATTTACAATAATTATATTTTAAATATTTAATTGATTATCGCTGAAAATACTTTTTTCATTATTTGTCCACATTTAAAACATTTTCAAAATTTGTATCTGAACATTTTGAAACTCAAAAAAAGATAGAGGTTTGCAGTTTTCAGGGATCCGTAGCCAAATGGCAAAAAACGGAACCCTTATAGATTCATCATGTCTGTCTGTCTGTCCATATGTCACAGCCACTTATTGCCGAAACTTTACGAACTATACTGTTAAAACTTGATGAGTAGATGTATTCTGCGAACCGCCATAAGATTTTACACAAAAATAGAAAAAAATTGGGGGTTCCCCGTACTCAAAACTGATACTTCTGGAATAAGAGAATTATAAAACTAAAAAAAGATCTAGTTTTTTTTAAACATCTATCACAGTTACAACGAGCTACCCTTCATGGGCGAGTCTGACTCGCACTTGGCTGCTTTTTTTTATTTGACTAGAAATTTTTTTAGACATAGATTTAAAGATTACCTATATTATTTTAACAAAAGAGTTTTTTTATTATTAAAATTTGTCTTGTTGAAATAAAAACATTGAAAACACTAAGTTGCTTCGGTTTCACTTTTTTGTCAATATTGAATTTGATATTTTTCTGTTATTATTATCAATGATTTTTTTGTTTTATCGTTTTCATTACATTTTCTTAGTTTCCTTGTTTTTACTATTTTTTTCGTCGTATTTTGTAATTTATCGATTAAATATATATTAGATACCACCTGCGCTACCTTACAGTGGTGTCATAGTAGATATTTTATTAGTAAGAATTGTTTGTTCAATATACGAGATATTAACTGCACCACCTTCCAGTGGCGTCATAATACTTAAGTTAGAATTGCTTGTTTAAATAAATGTGATATTAACTATGCCACCTTACGGTGTCATCATAGTACTTTGGCTGGACCTTTCCAGATGGTTTTCGGGGATTATTACCTATCTCGGAGCTAAGTTTTTAAGTGGTAGAAATGTTTTAAGAAGGGAAAGGAGGATGTTGAAGATGACGAGTGAGTCGGATGGCCTGTGACTTCAAATAGCGACTTGAACGTTCAAAATGTGACGGAAAAGCTTTGAAAAGATTGTCTATTAAGTATCAGGGTTATAGCTGAATATGTGAACATTCACAAAGATACTATGAGACAAATTTTGCATGAGGAACTTAACATGAAGATTGTGTGCTCAGACTTCTAACGGCGGAACAGAAGTTTATTCTGATACTCGAGAATACATCGAAAGGGACTCAAAAGATCTTGTTATAATTTGCGACACTTTTTTAATATGACCCTGAAACCAAGACGCAATTATTGCACTGGAAGTTTCTAAACTCTCCGAGAGTCAGAAAAACGAGGATGAATAAGTCCAAATTCAACACGATGTTGATTATTTTCTTTGATAAATGGTAGTTCATAGAAAAGACCCGACATGGGGAAAGAAGACTGATGGATCCTACATCAAGATAATGCGCCCACTCATAAGGCAACTATTTGACCAAAAAATATGCTGCAGTCTTGGAATTCGCGCCCTATTCGTCAGACTTAGCAACCTGCGATTACTACCAAAAAAAATCTTGTTTGAAGAGAACCCGTTACGAGTATACGAGGTTTGTCTTTTTAGTTTTGTAAATAAACATAAAGACAAAAAATATATTGACTTAAAGTACTTTATTGCTTTTCAAAATATGTCCAAGATCGATACACTTTTGCATAGGTTCAAATCAATTGGTAAAATAGTTAATGCAGTCTTCAGTTGACACCTACAAACCGCTTCTTCTAGTGACTGAAATCGCTGCTCACGCATTGAATTCATTATCTTTGGTAATGTGAAGAAGTCGTTGAGACTTAGGTCGGGACTATACGGTGGACTGTCTATCAATTCAATGTTTTGAAGCTCCAAATACTCGATTGCCTTTTGGGCACTTGCATTGTCTTGATGTAGGATGATTCTCCGTTGTGTGTTGCTTTGTCGGATTTTTGCTGTAACTTCTGGTAAACAAACGTTTACATACCACTCGGAACTAACCGTTCTTCGATCTTCTTAAACAATTGTTGTCACATGTCCAGTTTTTGACACAAAAGTTGCAACCATTCACTTTTGGTCGTTTTTCCTCATCGTGAAACAACCACACAGCAGATTGGCGTTTATTTTCCGGTTAGTAGAAGTAAATTTTAGATTCATCACCACTAATAATACTATGAATGTTTTTTGAGCTTCCGTTGTTAAACCGTTCCAATTTCTGTCGACACCAATCGACGTGTAGCCCTTTTTTCTCTTCTGTGAGCAAATGCGGGATCCAACGGGAAACCAACTTTGTAACGCCGAGTTCTTCATGTAGGATCTTTTGGATCGAGGTTTTTGGAATGGCCAAAGATGCTTCTATCTCCCGGTTTGTTACATGGTGGTCATTCGTCATTCTTAATTATCTGACGAACCGCATCAATGTTTTGGTGTGTGACGACTGGATTCGTGGCTGAGACTGGAGCGATGACGTTAAAATTCTCAATACCAGCGGAAGATAGTTGACTGGTGTGGTACTTCATTCCCAAACCCAGAAGACATTGCTATTGGTATAATACTCTCCAAAAATTAAAAAGACAACCCTCGTATAGAGGACATAAATCAAAACTCAACGCAGCTACTCATTAGGCTGTCGTCTTGCATGGTGTCTTAAAAAGACAACCCTCTTATCGAGGACGTAAATCAAAACTCATTAGCCTGTCGGAAAATGACCGGCAGCACTGCTTCGCATAGTGGAAGGTTTGCATGAAGAGTTGTCGTAATGCGGATGGAGTGTATATTGAAGGGGAAAATGAAAAAAAATTAAAGAATGCAAAATAAATATATTATTGCAATAGTCTCGAAACTTAATTGCCAGACCTCGTAGGTATTTTACGACGTGTAACCTTCGGTACTTACTTATATGACTCTATCTTGTTTATTCTTAAGGTAGATTTGAAGATCTGAAACTACATTAAAATAAAACCTGAAACGTTTATTAAACATATCATAATTTGAATTAAAACACTCATAATTTGTATTCTATACTTTATTGTCTTTATTGACCCTGTTTTATCCTAAATTTTACTTTCTCCAATCCAAATTGATCAATTTCAGGAACCAAATCTAAACCTCTACTTCCAACAGTGGAAACTAATCTATACCTACATATTTATTTACACGTACAAAACATAAATGAATATCCGTTAAAAACTCTATATATCGGATATTTGTAACCTAATTCCTTTCATTAATGTTTTAGTACTGAATTGGTACCTATCAACAATGAATAATCGAGTAATTTTTCCGTTATCATTTCTAATTTTTTTATTATCAATTATTTTTGTACCAAGTAATGGCGATTCAAGCGCAGTTCAAGTTATAGAGGATATTTATAAAAATTGTATTACGGAATTTGATATTTCTTGTGCTAGATCGAAAGCTGTTAATTGGCTACATGAAAATACTGGTAATAGTGTTATTAGAGTAACTGATGATTTACTTATTAAAACGAAAATTGATCCAAGTGAAAACGAGGTAATTATGTATATGTACTACTTGAATCACAAGAATATTTTTTGGGAATGAGATATTGGACTTCTAACTATTAAAAATTTGATTTTTCAGATAAATAATAGAAATGATGATGATATTTTGGAAAAATTTGAGACTTTCCTACAATCCCATGAAGTAGTAGCGAAACTTCCATCGGTTTTACACCCGAATGGACCTTTTAAAGAATATATTCCCAGATCTTTTCAAGCTACAGATATATCTGTTCCTTTAGCAGCTACCGGTAAAGTATTTTTATTTTTTGTTAATATTTTAATATGTAAATTTGATTTTCTTTTAATTATAGTTAGTATATACAATAATAATATAAATACGTTTCAGGTCGTTCATCAAAATTAATAAAGCGTGTAATCTTCCCATTCTTATTGGGTCTTAAATTTAAAACAGCTATTTTAGTTCCTCTAGCTTTAGCTTTAATAGCATTAAAAACATGGAAAGCTTTAACGTTGGGTTTACTATCTTTAGTAATCTCAGGAGCAATTGCCATTTTTTCAAAACTTTTAGCACCAAAGGTGAGAACAACGTAATTATGAACCAAATATTAATTTAACTTTTTATATTATATAAGTTTTGCTTGTTTTACATTTTTCAAACGTTACATCTTTGTTTAAAATAAAACGAAGCAATAATTTAAACATTTAGAATTGCGAAAGCGAAACACCGAAACACGAAAGCATGGTTTACCGAAGAGATCAAAATAAAAGGAAGAAAAGAAAAGCTTACCTACAACTAATAACTATCACTTATGAAGATTAAAAAATGGTTCGGAACAGGATGAACACAGCAATTCAGGAAATTTAAAGAGGGTTCTAAGAGAATTACTCAATGGACATGGAACACGATATGTACGGAAGCTAAAGAAAAATATCAACGAATATGTACAAACCAAAACAATAACAACAGAAGTGTGGGAGAGATACTTTCAAACCTTCTATGGTAACACACACTTAGAAGAGACGATAGGACTGGAACCTGAAAATGATAACCCCAAAAACAACGAAGATAAAAATCAAACAATTTAAAAAGAAGAAATTAAATTAGCAGTGTCCAAGCTGAAAAATAGAAAAGTGCCAAGATTGAATAATATCAATAATGATCTAATTAAATATGGAGGCGACCAATTAATGGACGAAATACAAACTTTAGATGCCAGAAGAGTGGAACTATCCCAATTTTTAAAAACGGAGAAAAGAGGGATTCACAAAATTATAGAGGCATTAGTTTGTTAAGCACACCTTCAAAGCTATTCTCAAAAATTCTATCCGAAGAAATTCTACAGACTGGCATGAGTGAAGAGCAGCAGAGGTTTCGACAAAATAGATCCACCCCAGATGCAATATTTATTTTAAGACAAATAGCGGAAAAATCAATTGAATATAACAAACCTGCCTTTATTTGCTTTATTGTTTCAACAGAAAACAGGCAAGGGCAAGGGGACAGTCTTAGTCCAATAGGTAATATTTAATGTCCTTATGGATAAGATCATCAAAGAGGTAAAATCAGCTAGAAAAGGATATAAGATGGGTACGAAGGAATTAAAAATAATTTGCTTTCCTGACGACGCGTTATAATATCGGAAGATAATTTACAAAGATTACTATACAGATTTGAAACAGTCGCAAAGAAATTAAACATGATGATTTCTGTGCAGAAAATGAAATCTCTGACAATATCAAGAGAACCAAGAAGGTGCAAGTTAGTGATCTACAATAAAAGCATAAAACAGATCATGTCCTTTCATTACTGTTAATATCACAAGTAATAGAAACCTGAAAGAAGTTCGAACACAAACAATGGCGGCAGCTAGGGTATCAGGATACCTTAGGGATGTAATATGGAGGAATAAATTTATGAGTATCTAAATCAAGACGCGAATTTACAAGACATGTATCACACCTACACGAGTGGAAAAAGCTGCTACTAAGCAACTGCTCAAAACAACTGAGATGAAGACGCTAAGATCATTGTGGGAAAAACCGTTAGAAACAGAGTAAGAAGTAGCGGCATCACATCCCAATGTGACATACAAGATGTTGTAAGATGGTACAGAACAAGAAGAAGAGCATGGAGAGATCATATCGACAAAAAGCCTGCATTTGACTACCTAAAATCGCAAAAGAAGAGAAACCAACCAACTGCAGACCACCAGCAAAACCTTCGAAACGATGGTACGAAACCTGAACATCAAAGTCTCAACTTAGGCTACAACTTTGAAAAAACAAGACATTGTCTTAAAATAAGAAAAAGAAGAAGAAGAAGAAGAACTGCTAAAAATAAAAAAGCTTTGTTCAACTTAGTGCAGGTTTAATTGTTTTTTGCATACAATGACTAACAAATACTGACAATTAACTAAAAAAATACACTATTTTTTAGGTTCCAGCTTATGAGGTTTTACATTATCATCCTCATGTAGATCATGTGCCATATCCTCATCATGTTGATGTTTTACCAGCACCGTTACCTCTTGCCCATCCTGTTTATGTGGGAAGAACTTTTAATGGACAAGATTTAGCCTATGAAGCATATCGAAAATAATGAAATGTTTTTCACTATTTATTATTAATTTAAATGGCGAAATTAATACAAAATTAGATATAAAAATACAAATTCAAATCCTCTTATTTCAAATTTTAGGGTTTCACTCGATCTTCTCAAGTTATTGAGTCAAGAATATTTCGAAGTGAAATAGAAATTCGGAGACAAGAAACAACAATATAAGTTTTAAGAGGATTTAATATCAGTTAAAACAAAACGAAAATAATTTATTTGTTTATTTTTATTTATTTATTTATTTACCTATTTATTTATTTATTTATTTGAAATAAATTTCATTCATATATGTTTGTGTTTTAATTTGTGTATGAAAAACAGAATTTTTTAAAGAAATGTAAGACTTTAATACTTTGCAATCTTTAATTATCAAAAACAATCGGTACCTACTTTATAAGATAGGTTTGTGTAACCCTCCGTCCGTGTGGTGTATAACTCTAGAACGGAGGGCACAGGGTGATAAAATTTGGTATGTAGAATCCTCATTTCAGGGGAAGAATGCTATTGGTCTTGGTTCAGTTCGGATAACCCGCATAGGTATAAATTCGACTGACGACTGACTAATTTTAACAGCTACCTAAGCATTTAAAACTCTGGGCCGCAATAGGATCTATATTATACCAGCAGGTACCGACTATTTTTTCAATTATTTTACTGAACCGCGGCATGAAAGCAATAAAATAACATAGCAAGAAAAATAAATATCAATACTAAATAACAGAAATTTTTCGAAAACTCCGGTCGACGTTAATACTCGGAATTTGTGAATCCATGATAATATGAAATCCAAACCTTTATAGATCAAAACCAGCTAATATAATACAATTGAAGCGATAACCAGCGGTCGTTAAACACTCATTATGATAAGATAGGTTAGTCCGCTCAAACTTGGAACGAATAATACTTTCTTATTTATTACATTGACGTTATTATAGTACCTTAAACAGGTAGATGTTTATTTACAGAAAATATGTTTTTTAAAAGACGAGAACTGAAGAATTAGTGTTGTATATATACAATCTATATACATAAAAGGAGTTGTTTCCATTGACTTAAGTATAGACGCACGTACAGCCGTAACCGCTGAAAGCAGAAACGACAAATTTTAACAGATGTTTATTTTCATAATGTGAACATCTACTATACCCCATTTCGTCATTCGTTGGCAGTGTATGAAAGATAGGAATAATGCGTAGTTGCCAGGTTTATCTTAGAAAGACTTACTATCTTTGTGTTATTAACGCGCAATAGAAAGAGATATGTTTAAGTAAATCGTTCTGTCATCCAGTGATCGTTCAGTGGCCTGTTTTTAGGCACAGGTTGCCATTTAACTTAAAAATATCTCTTTCTATTGCGCGTTAATAAGACAAAGATAGTAAGTCTTTCTAAGATAAACCTGGCAACTACGCATTATTCCTATCTTTCATACACTGCCAACGAATGACGAAATGGGGTTTATAGAAAGGGATTGAAAAAAAATTAACTCTAAAGGGCAGGAATAAGGGTTGAAAGTTTATATAGATTTTTTTTTAAATCGGCACCGATTTTCATAAAAATTGAAATTCAGACTCTTCAAAATTTTTCATTGTTTTATGGTTTATTAGAATTCACATCCTGAAGAGGTGAAATAAGAATGGATTGTTTATATGGAAAAATCATTTAATCGGCACAGATTTTTATAAAAATTTAAATTAATACTCTTGAAAATATTTCATTGAATAGGTGTTTCATTGTTTATTAGAATTCACCCCCTAAGGGTGCAAATAAGGGGTTGAAAATTTGTATGGATAATATTTAAAATTACTCCGTTTTCTCTGAAAATAATTATGCCGAATTCTACAATATATTGAATTATTGAATATCCTAAAAAATGTTAAAATGATAAAAAAAAATGTCGAAAATGTAAAAAAAATTAAAAAAGTGGGTAAATAATAAAAACAAGTAGGTATCAAAAAATAGGGAAAAATCGAAAAAAAAAATAAACACAGAAAAATATGAAAAACTAGCAAAATTGGAGAAAAATCGAAAAACCAAAAAAAATAACGCTAAATAGATAATGTAAATTGGATAAAAATTGAAAAACAAAAACATAAAAAAAACATGAAAAACAATAAATAAATCGCATAGATTAAAAAAATACAAAAAAAAAATAAAAAAAATCATGAATAATTGAAAAATGAACAAGAAGCTGGAAACAATCAAAAAATAGGAAAAAAATTAATTGAAAAAAGGCAAGCACTGAAGAAATACCGAAAAAAATACAATCAAATAAGAAAAATTCTTGGTAGATGCCATTGTAATTGTATGTCGATTGATAAATAATAGAGTAAATTAGCTTATTTGGTTTTGTTTTCATCCTTACTGTAAGAAAAACAAAAGAAAGGCAACAAAAAAAGAGAAAAAAATTTTAAAAAGCAGAAAAAACTGGAAAAAGGCGATAGAATTGAAAAAATACAAAGGATGAAAAAAAAACGAAATAGGAGAAAAAATCTCAAAAATTATGAAAAAAAATAACGAAAAATGTGTTAAATCGATAACAAAACAAGAAGAATTAACAAAAAATAATCAAAAAAAGCTGAGAAGAAAAAAGAAAATATGATAAAATCAACAAAAACATAAAGAAAATATGAAAAACAATCGAAAAAACCAAAAATAAATCGCAAAAATAACAAATACAAAAATTTGAAGTATGAAACGAAAAAACAGAAAAAAACAAAATTTAATTGAAAAAACGCAGAAATATGAATAGAGGACAAAAACTGAAAAAAAAGAAAACTCGAAGAGACTCGAAAAAATCAGAAAAAATTAAAAATAACTTGGTTGCGAAAACACCCGGTAGATGGCATTGTATTTCGATTGCTAAATAATAGAGTTGAAACGCTTATTTGGATTTGTCTTCGTCTTTAATGTAGGAAAAACAAAAAAATGGCAAAAAAAATAAAAAATAGAACCAAATCAAAAAACTAAATAAGAGAAAATAAAAACGAAAAATGTGTAAAATCCATAAAAACAAGAAGAATTGAAAAACTAAGTAAAATTGTTACAAATGGGTAAGAAAAAAGTAACAAACGAGAAATTAAAATAAAATAGAAAATATCACAAAAATAAAATAAAGAACAAAAATTTAGGAAATTGAAAACAACTGAAAAAACTGGAAGAATTACAAAAAGAAACAAAAAAAAGTGAAAACTTGGAAACACACAAGAAGAATGATAAAATCAACAAAAACAAAAAATAAATGAAAAACTAGAAAACGAAATCATAGGCGGTACGAAGTTCGCCAGGTACGCTAGTATTTAATAAATTTATCTGTATGAGGCTTTGAGTTTTATTCCTATTTACCATTGGGCCCACATTTGAGATATGGATAACCTACTTCGTTTCAAACGAGAATATTTAGAGTAAAAAGTAAGTCAGTATAAAAATTTGTTAAATTTTTCAATAAGGAAAAGCTCTGAATACCAATCATCAACACCTTAACCAAACTTAATAATACTTTAAATTCACAACCATAGCGACAATATTTTTAAACGAAATTCGTTGCCATATATGCACCGATAGTTTCCATTTAAAATGAATATAAAAAAAGGTTTACTTTTTTCATTTCATTCTATTTATAAAAGTAACTGTGTAAAAATGGTGCTTTCAAAAATTTATTTTATTTGTTTGCTTTTGGTGGGTCTAGTTTGTTCTTCTCCAGTGACGACAGATCGAGAAGATTATACTTTAGATTTTGAATATCCAATTGGTTACATACACAATAAGATTGAAGATTTTTTAAATTCGTTTGTGGATGAAGATAATTTTATTGTAAATATATATTCGTTAAATACGGAATAATTTTATGAATAATCTAAAATTTTAGATATTTGATGATATTGAAATAAACCGAAATAGTATAGAAATAGAAAAAAACGTAGGAAGAAGCTTAAGCTTTGAAGACAAAATAGAAAATTTTATTAAAACCCACGATGCTACATTTAAAATCCCATTGCTAGGTAAAATAAAGATTGAAACTAAAAATTTGCAAAATGAAGAAATTGGGGTGAATTTTAAATTTGGTAATAATGAAGTTGAGGAAGGTAAGTGTGGTTTTACCCTGGTGTCATTAGATATGTATATATGTATGAGCGAAATTAAGGGTGATAGATAGACCTGCTACCTATAAGATCTATTGTATCCCTCTTTTCTTGGTATAGCTCTTTTCCTCAGACTTATAGCACCTCTTCTAGTCCTACCTTTCTTAGAAAGGTTAGGATATCGTTGGGTAGATGTTTCTCTTCTATTTCGTATGACCCTAGGTATCTGACCTCAGAATTACGTAATGCAATGCTTTCTGCCAGTATGTGTATTGAGGTTTCGTCCTCTTCCTCACAGAATCTGCACTTTGCTTCATCTACCAATCCTAGTTTCCTTTTAATCAGCAATGCCAGTTATAAAACAGAGGTTCTTCTTACTAAGCTGAAAGATCTCTTCTGATTATAGTTTTCTTGCAGCGTCTTTGATTGCCCTTCTAGATCTTTTTAGTACTTGGATTTTTCTCGATTCACTTCTTTCCTTAGTTTTACTAAGACTGTACGACTGCTGATTCTACAAGATGGTTCTGCTGGTCCCAAGTATGGACTGCTTATCTGCTGTTTCGTTTCATTCTATTCCTATATGTCTTGAAACCCATAAGAGGGTTATTTTGTCCTTGTTCATTTAGTTTGTCTAGGTATTCCCAGACCATCTTTGTACTGAGTGTGTGTGAGTTCAGAGCTTTGATGGCTGCTTGACTATCTGACAATCTTTTATCTACGATAGTTTTTATCGATATCAAATTTCACACAATTTTTAATAGCACAGATTAGCGCTTGCAAAAAGGTTAGTCTTTGTGAGTGTTTGGCTCTAGGTCCAAAAACCCTCCTATACTTTTATTTGTCTTGGAGCCATCCGTAAACCATTTTATGGCATTTTGGTTTATCCCCAATATGGTTTCTTTGTCCCATTCAGATTTACTACCCAGTTTTGTGGTCAATTTGCTTACAAAGTTAAATTTCTTTGGCATGTTATCTCGGAAAGGTCATTTTAAATTTGGTAATTATGAAGTTGAGGAAGGTAAGGTATTTTAAAATTTAAATAAGATTATTGTTTTATAGTAATTGAATTGCTTTTTTATTCTAGCCCGAAAATCCAAACTAAAGAAAATCTTGACTCCAATCCTAGTATTTTTCCTTTTAAAAGCAATCACTTTAGTGCCACTTGCACTTGGTGTTCTTCTTTTAAAAGCATGGAATTCATTACAACTTTCAGTATTTTCCTTCGTTATTTCATCAGGTTTGGCAATTTTTCAATTATGTAGGAAAATAGCAGAAAATAATGCTCAAGCGCAGATTCATACAAATGGACCGTGGGAACAACAGGCGTTATCAAAACATGGAAGGGCTTTTGGAAACAACTTAGCTTATTCGGCTTATACTAAAACATTGTGATAGTTTAAAAAAAATAATGACTATAAAAAATATTTATTTGTAAAGATTATTTATTTTCATTGAAATTGTTTTAAATAAAAAATATAAACGATTCTCGAATTTTTCTTGTACACTTTTAAGAACACTTTCCTTTTTACAGTATAAGACCAGAATTAAATTGATTTAAGAAATACATATCTTCTCTACTTAAAACAAGTATTTTTTTTCTAAAACTAGTGTGCACCCACGTTAGAAGTTATAGGTACTTCTTAGACCGGCACTTAGAGGTCGAGAGCGAGTCGTGGATTCAAGATGTTATGGTGGTCAGTAACGGGCGGATATACTAAATTAAGCCAACTGTAAAGAAATGAAAAATACCTAGATGGATGGTACTTTTTTGTATAAAACCAAGGAAAAATAAAAGTAGTGATAGGGATGTCAAACATATGAAGAAAATATCATTTTGTCAAAACTTCTGTAAGATTGATAGCCACACACTTACCGTTTATTTCTTAGGCACAAAATTTTGAGAGAGATTTTATTAGTTAAATGAAAGAAAGTTTTAACTATATTAACGATAAAAAATCCAGTATTAGTTGGGTCTGACCATTTACAAAAAGTTTAACAGTTGTTACTACCGCATAACTACAAAGATGGACATAAAGTGTATAAACAAAAAAAATTACAAAAGTAAATCGTGTATTGGTTGAACTGATAGAAAAAAAATGTTAAAGATTGAATACTAAAAAAAATTAACGAAAACGAAACTATAATAAATTTAGAGAGCAAATTACTAGGTTCTTTTGTCTCAGTTCTATAATCTGTATACAAGTATACTTGTCGCACGCAATTAACAGTTTCATTTACGAAAACACACCTGTGTAAAAGCCGTTTTAGACTATCGAATTTCTTGTACAAGAAATATTGTACAAGATAAATTGGATAGTTTCAAACAAGAGATTGGATCAAATATTGTATCTGTCAAATTCTTGTACAAGAAAATAGAACATGGAACATGCTCTATTTTCTATACAATATTCCATCCAAGAACTGCGCGCGCACATGACATTTCTATACGGCGCTTTAAAACTCTGCTTAACACGTATATACCCGCAATCGCACTGGCAACAGCTGCTTGCTTAATCATTTGAATTGGTTTTATATGAAAAATAATCAAAACATTTAATAAAACCGAACTTCTGCCAAAAAGATCCAATCAAAATTAAATATAGGCCGAATAGCCTAGGTAGCTGAGGCCACAAACAGAAGGAGACGGAGAAGAAAATTAAATATTATGTCTATTGCGCCGAATCCTAAAACATTTTTCTTGCACAAGAAATTGTATAGTCTAAAACACAATTCAAACATGAGCATACAATATTTCTTGTACAATTTCTTGTACAAGAAGTTGTGCAAGAAATTGGATAGTCTAAAACGGCTTTAATTTAAAAATTGGCAAACAGCTACATGTCAACGACGAGCTCTAAAATGCTACTTATCCCGCATGAGTAACAAAAAAGTTTTTATCAAACTTAACACTAAATAATTTCTCTACTACTGTATCCACGTTAGCTATATAAAAAGACAAACGAACTACGAACAACACCTGTACTGATCTTCAGTGCCGGATCCAGAGGGGGGCAGCGGGGGCGTGTGCCCCGGGCGCCAAGTTAGGAAGGGCGCCAAATTAAGGGTTGAGGTTGCTATTTTAACATTAAAAAAACTATTAAAGAGTAAAACCAGATGGTCAGCAAGGATTGAATCTGTGGAAGTTGTGTATAAACACATGGACAAAGTACTCTCTGCTCTTGAAGAATTAACCACCCATGAATTTTCATCTCCAGAAACAAGAGCTGAAGATAAATCTCTTATCAAAAACATAAAATGCTTCGATTATGTTGTAATGACATGCTTCTGGTATTCAGTCTTTAGAAAAATTGATCGAGTGAATAAGTTTTTGCAGGGAGAAGACACAACAGTAGACAATGCTACAAGAAACATACAAGATCTTCTTACGGTATTATCTTCAACTAGGGAGCTGACTGTTTCAGAAGCAATTGATGAGGCAACATGGGAATAACAGCAGAGCACAAGGAAACAAGAAAAAGAAAGAAAATGGCAGGAAAAATACATGAAGATGATGGTCCACATTGCACAAGAGAATTTCTTTTCAAAAGATCACTTTTTCCAATTATCACTGAGTTAAGAAACAGGTATGATGCCTTAAAAATGGTTGCAGACAGTTTTTTGTGTGGGACTCAAATTAAATCACGGAACTTAATCATTTTGAAAAGTAAGGCTAAAGAATTGGCTAAAACCTATGCACGTGATTTGAATGAAGAAGAACTTGTAAATGAAATAGAAAGTTTTAAGTTTCATGCCTTAACTTTAGTAAATGGACTGGAAGATGTTACAGCAGCATCTATGCTCAGAATATTGCATAAGACCAAGTTGGAAGAGGGTTATCCTAACTTATGTATTGCTCTAAAAATATTTGTAACGCTTATAGTTTCTGTTGCATCTGGAGAGAGAAGTTTCAGTAAATTAAAACTTATAAAACCCTACGTAAGAAATGCTATGACACAGCAAAGACTAACAAATTTAAGCATTATAAATATTGAACATTAAAGTGCTTCTTTGCTTTCTTTTGATGAAATAATCAACACTTTTTCAGCAAAGAAGGCCCGAAAAATAAGAATTATGTAATCCAGGGTCTTGTGGATCTAATCTTTGTGTTAGGGCTTTAAATTGTTCACATTGTTTTCAATTATGTATGTAAAGTACAATGGCACAACTTGTGTATCATTAAATATTCAACGTAAGTTTTATTTCAACCTCGTATACGACTCGTGTAGTAATAAGCCTTCGCTTTTTCATAAATCGGTCGGGGCAGTACGCCAGGGGACGCCAAATGTAAAGCTTGCCCCCCCTAGAAAAATTGGTAGATCCGGCCCTGCTGATCTTTACAATCAAAAACTAAACTTAGATACACTCCTTACGAAGTGGATCTAACCAGCCTCTCTGTCAGGATATATAAGATAAGATTAAATATAGGTTGAACTCTCTATTTATGTTCCAGTTTTCAGTGCGTGATCGGCCCATGCTTCTACGCGAAAAAAGAAAACTAAAACGAAGATTTAGCATAGTATAAGCAGGTGCTATGATCAAATTCTCAGAAATCTATTCTCGTAGTCGCAACGGTTTTTGCTGCATCCTAAGGTAAACGCGATGCTTTTTCGAAACAAAAGAAAAGGGGTTACTTACACGCTTAAGGACGAGAAGGCTTATAATAACCTCTATATGAATAGAGACCATAGCAAGACATAGAAAATATCTAATAAAAAGTTGGTTTCTAGAAACAAAAAGAGCGTTGGAGAACAGAAAGACGTTGTTCTGTATCTAAAAATAGGAATGAATAAACAGAATGAAATAAAAATGTTAGAATATTATAATTAAATGCGAATTTTGTAGTTTTTTTCTATTCTTCTATTTTCACCGTTTTTCAATTTTTCTAATTTTCCATAATATTCTTTCTTCAATGAAAAGCTTAAAGAGGGAATAAAAATTAATATAATCAAAGCCACGACAATTCTATGAGAACTTTTTACTTATAAACTAATTCTAACGCATCAAATAGTGTTTAATTTTATGTTAACCATTATAATATTTTTCCTACCTGGTACCTACCTATTGTTCGCTCTGTTGTTGTTATTGTTACGTTTCTCTCAATAATAAATTCCACTGGAATTTGTTGTTATTATTTTGGAATCTGTAATCGTTGTGAAAAATTGTATAAGTTTTACCTATGAAACAATTGAAATATTCCTTAAAAAACGCAACACATCAAAAATAGAAAAAAATAATAAAAATAATGAAAAATTGCAAAAAGAATAAAATAATGGTATCTCATAAAAGAAATGTTTAAAGGTAATACAAATAATTATTAAAAAATCGTAAACAAACAGCTATTTGACCGCATATATTTGAAAAAAATGTAGGTGAAATAATAACACATATAATCATAACTAATCATTATTATTCAAGTGTAGACCACTAAAAATACTTTCATGGTTACAATTTCCTATCAAAATCAATATTCTTTTCAGGTATTTTAAACGACAAAAACTTTACTCTTCAAAGCATATTTAGTTAAGAAAGTACTTTCTTTATAGCACTATAAATAAGAAGGGGTACAAATAGAAAAAATCACTCGTGTTTAGTCGATCAGAGCAAATGGGACGGATTATTGTGTTTTTTGTGTTTTTAGGGGCTGTTTTTGGGAACCCCACTCCTCAAAGCAATCCTTTAAAGGTAAATTTAATAGATTTTTTTTAGAAACATATTCATTTTTAATTGATTTTTTTAGACTACAGATGTCGAGACTTTAGAATCAAGTGACGTTCTTGAAAATAAAATTGAACAATTTATTAAAAATCAACAAGTGACATTTGATGTACCAATTATTGGATCTAAACTAATTCTTGAAGGAAAGAATTTAGATAATGATGAAATTGCTATTAAGCTTAACTTTAACAGCGGAAGTGAAGTTCAAGGTAATAGTTATAAAATGTTTTAAAAAACCAAATATAATCTCAAAAGACAATAGGAACTGTAAAAAAACATAAATATTGCATAAATTTACGTAAATCTTTTTATTTTAGCTCGTAAGAAGAAATCTAAGTTAAAAAAGATGTTTGTACCAATTCTTGTATTTATCGTTATTAAAGCTATGACTTTAATCCCGTTGGCATTGGGAATTCTTGGTATCAAAGCTTGGAATGCTACACAATTGTCTTTTATTTCATTTGTTTCATCTTTAGCTATGGCAATTTGGAAACTTTGTTCAAAAGTATCTCATGAGCCACCACAAATAATTCATCAAACATTTGATCCTCATTTGCATCATTTCCATGATAGAAAAGATAGCATTTCCACTTCTGCTGGTGGAAATGCGGCGGCGCAAATGGCTTATGCAGGTTATACGCAATAATTGTTATTGTATTGATTGTAATGATTGTAATATATATTTATTTATTTAATTACATTTTTTATAAAAATGATTGGTTTTCTTTCTGTTTATTTAAAGTATCAGATAGAGGTCACTGTCAAAGCCATTAAGAGGGCAAGGCTATAGACAAGGTACTCTAATCTTCTTCTAGAGATGATGGGTGTTCACAATAGATCTGTAAAAGTCGCAGTGATACAGACTAACAGCAAACCCCAATGAATATTCATTGAAACAGATAAGGGGAGTTCAAATAGTTCGAATAGTTCATTGTCAATGTTAAGGTGTTTAGACATACCTATTCCAGCAGAGTTCTTGTTACAATTTTGTTGAATAAATTGTGTTAAAGTCCCCATAACTGTTTTAAATTGGTGTCAGGTGTGGGATGAAGATACAAGAATGCCTGGAAAGAAGATAAATGAACTATTAGTGGCTGAGCTCAGAATAGAGCTCGAGGAGTTAGAGTTGGAAACAACTAGAGTTTGAAGACCCAGAGGTTGTAACGATCTATCGGATCGTTTTAGTATTGAAATCCACCAGACAATATTCGGTGAGATTTATTTTTATGTTTTCGCGGTGATTATAACTTGGAGACATGTGTGACTGATATTCGAAGTATTCTTTTTCGCTTCGATAGATTTTTGCGTTCATTTTAATATTTGTCTCCTTCGTGCTAACTACTCCTCAATACAAGTAAGTTATTTTTATTGTTTCAGTTAATAATTTTATTTGTATAAATTTCTTAAATTGAGGTGATTTTTTTAAAAAATTACTAACATCTAATTTCAAGTAGTTTCACTTTCGCCCAACACCAGTTTTTGTGATCATTGATTGAATTTACACTTGTATTTAAAATTCATTTATTCTCAATAATATGGAAAAACAGAAAGTGATTCTACTTGATTGTAATTCATTAAGGGATGGAATTCTGATTATAGTTTCATTATTAGGGTTATTGCCACATTTGTGAGGAGACCTTCGTAGGAGCTAATAATTTTATTTGGAGGTGAGTTCGAGCTGTCCGCCATTTTGAAGAACGAAAGCCGAATTTCGATTTAAATCTCAGTTCATCCCAGAAAGAAATTTATTTTGAAATTACCGAAGATTATTCAGTTCATCCCAGGAAGAAATTTGTCCAAGGGAATCCTTTCCGAAGAATCAAAAAAAGATAAGAGTTTAAATTAATTTTAGAACTAAAATTTAATTTTGATATTTACTGATTTTTTTAATAATAAATCATTTAAACTGGTGTTTGAGTGTTATTTGCTTGTATGTACTCGGCGACCCATTATTTTATGTTTGGGAAGGACTGGTAAAACTCAGAAAAAAAGCCACGAACTCAATTAAGCTAGCCAAGAAGAGCTATCGCAACGAATAACGACCCAACAAGAGGAGCTATCGCAATGAATAACGACCCAACAAGAGGAGCTATCACAACGAATGACAAGCTAACAATAAGAACAAACTCAACAATTTTCCCGGCTGCAAGAGGAGCTATCACAAATGCAGGAAAAGACGCAACAACTGTCCCAGTTGTCCAGTCAGATAATAAGCCAGCGCGAAGATATGTCCCAGCTATCACAACGGATGTCTACCCTACCAGAAGACTTATCCAGTTCTTTCTCCCAACAAATATCGCATCTGTGGTCCGAAATGTATTTTCTTCGTGACGAAAAATCAGCAAGTGGTCAGCTTTCGAGACAAGCAAAATCAACAGGTGACTACCTTGCAAGAAACATGATCTTATCTAGTCACCATACACTAGAGATTTCTAGAATAACCTAAAAACAGTCTTTCAAGGTCCTTTCCTTATTTGGTTATCCCGTTACACTATGTATCTATCTAAAGTATCAGATGATAAAAAATGACAACCTTTTTTTGTAAATTAAAACTATAGACAACTTCAATGTTAGAAGTAAGATAGTACCATCGGGTTTTCACATAAAATTAACATTATTTACACGAGTTTCGGAAAACCGTTAACATTTTACCGTTACGGTTATTCGAAATGGACCAAAATCAATAGGTTCTTTGCCACGACATGAGGATTCTATATACCAAATTTCACGATCATATGACCTTATGTTTTTAAGTTATAGCGCACATGGACGGTGGGACACACAAGCCGATCTTAAAAAGTACCTATGGTACTAAGTAATTGACTTTTGAAATATATTATCTTAGAATTTTGATTTTAATCTAATATCAATAAAAAAATAAATTGGGTTGAATTGAAGCATATTCATTAAAATTTATTTAAAGTCGTGTTTTTGAAACTTTTTGAATACACGACTCCGTTCCAGGCTAAAAAAATACTGGCGACCCTCTTGAGCCATAGAAACAACAACAAAAATTAATTTAAACACTACATTTCTGACTTTCTTTCTTTATTCATTATTAAAACCTACACTGTGCAAGAAGCTGCGAGGGCACCGAATATAGACAAGAATAGAAGGATGACTTTGCCAACCACCTTTGAAGTTTTTTGTACCACATTTCGCTCCGGTTTGCCGACGTTTTTTGTTCAGTTTCGTGAGAACTGGTGAGCAGCGATTTCAACTTTACCAATTTTTCGATAGATCTACCGATTTAGGAAATAATCTACCGATATAACGTTATAATCTTCTTTCATAATTACTAAACTTTTTTGTAATTTAATTTAAACTTATCTTTTTTTATTAAATAAACAGTTTTTTAAATTTGCGCCATTTTTTTAAATGTACCTATTTCTACTAATTTTTTTTGTATCAATCTACCTATTTCGGAAATTTTCGGTTGGCAACGCTGCTGGTGCGCGACAACTATGCAGACCGAAGTGCGGACCGAGAGTAACGTTGTCACACTACGTTGTTCTTGCGAGTATCCCGCTGCTGCCCGTGCTAAAACGTTCTTTTGTCTCGGTTCACTCAACTCTGAGTCACCGATCCGTACGGATGTTCCTTTAATTTTTTACTTCCTCTGCTCGATTGTAATATGGATAGGTTTCTGAAAAGACACCTTCTTTCTTCCCAGTCCCCTCTTTCCCTCTATCATCAGTTATGATCAGTTGTAAGAGCGGATACTTCGTATTTCGCAATATGTGCCCCAGATATGAAGTTTTTCTTTTTTTGATCGTTAGTAACAGTTCACGTTCCTGTTTTATTCTTTGTAAGACATCCTCGTTGGTTACTCAGGCAGTCCAAGGGATCTTCAGCACCATGTGGTATACCCACATGTCGAAAGCCTCTATTTTATTCATTGTAGTCGCCTTCAATGTTCATCTCTCCATCCCATACAGTAACATCGACCAAATCTCACTTCTAGGCTCTGGTCAAAGTCGGTACTTATGGAGATGGGTTTGAATTTCATGAAAGTGCTGCGGGCGCTCTCTATACGGCATCTTATTTCCAAGTCAGATGTCCCTTCTTCAATGAGCCATACTCCAAGTTATTTAAATTTGTTCACCCGCTCAATTGATGATCCGACCGATGTTAGTCCCATGTTTCTTAACATGTCTGGTTGACGAGTAAAAATCATGTATGTATTTTGTTTTATTGGCTTTTATCTTTAGGCCCATTCTTTTACTGTGCTTTTACTGTGCTACTACGTTGTTGTAGCTCGCACATACTCTCAGCAATCAAGACTGTATCATCCGCATAGCGAATATTATTAATCCATGTTCCATTGACCTTAATGCCCTTCTCAATATTCTTGAGTGATTCCTGGAAGATATTCTCGGAGTACAAATTGAATAGTACTGGCGAAAACACACATCCCTGTCGAACTCCTTTGCAGATTTCAACCTCATTACTTTGTTCTCCATCGATCTTTATGTGAGCCGATTGATTCAGATAGATATTTTCGATGCAACGGATATCCCTGTCGTCTATGTCCATTTGTCTTAGTATTGTTAGTAATTTATGGTGTTCCACTCAGTCAAAGGCTTTCTCAAAGTCAAGAATTGTGAGTTACTGACACTTTCCAAATAGTCTCTAATGTATTATTTTAAGAAGTAGTTTTAAGGAGTGACTCATAAGGCTAATAAGCCTGTGATCTTCGCATTTCCCTGCGTTATTCTTTTATGACAAAGATTGATGTTAGCCATTAATTAGAGTACTGGCCGGTTTCATATATTTTGTTGAAGAGTTTCTGAAGAACTGCTATGCCTCTATCATCGAGTAGTTTTATTATTTCTGTCGGTATCTCATCGGGATCAGGTGTTTTGTTGTTTTTGAAAGTACGGATGGCCCCTCTATTTCCGATTTTGTTATTAAGGGTCCTACTAGATCATCTTTCGTATTTTGGTTAATAATTCTTTAATCTGAGAAAGTTTTCTAATATAGTTTTCCTATATTAACAAAAAGGGGTTAACAAAAAGATCTAAAGTATACAAAAAATAATTTATTTAATTAATAAATATCAAATAACAATAACTAATGAGGAACAAAAGCATTGTAAGCAAGCAGTTGTGGATCAGTCCTATCCAATTCCCAACCTGGTTGTACTAAAGGAGGATAGTCATTTTGACCAACCTTTGTACAGAATTTCCAAACTGCTAAAACTGTTGCAGTAACAAAAGAGACAAAACCCAGCTGAAGTGCATTCCAAGCTTTGAATCCAATAATTGCTAAACTTAATGGCACTAATATTATAGCCTTGATCAAAATGAAAATCATAAATGGAAACAGTAGTTTCTTTAGTTTAGATTTATATCTTTTACGAGCTAAAATTAAAAAAAAAAACTAATTAAATTTTTATGTAAATATTTTACATGACTATACCTTCAATTGGAGATGATGATTTAAGTTTTTGTGATTTCGCTATTCGATTTCCCCACACTGGTGCTTCAAGTACATTTTTGTTTAATTCTGTAGCTGTTTCTACCACCAATTTTCGATTATCTTCTTTTTCTTTTGTAATAGCATTAAGCTCCTATAATATAAAAATATACAAACAAGTTTTTTTTCATATCACATGCATTGAAACAGCTAGTTTTAATCCCTGTTTTGCCTGTTGAAACAAGACAATTTCAGACCAATGTAACTGTCAGTCAGAGTGCCATAGGGGAGAAACAACGTTGTTTCTCCCCTAGGGTGGAAACAAATGTCATTATTTCAAGTCTGTCTGACAGAAGGTTTATGACTGACAGTTGCATTGGTCTGAAATAGTCTTACTTCAACTGGCTACAGAGATCAAAACTCGCTGTTTCAATGCATGTGATATGAAAAATATAGTGTGTGGCACGTGATGAAACAAAGACGATTTCTGACCGGGCGATGACAGCCCTCGCCCTAGTCATAAATCGTCTTGTTTCACCCCTTGCCACACAATATACTATTAAAGAGACCACAATTCTGTGATTAGTTTAAAATGTAAAATTAAGAAAGAACAAAAACATCTTTTCTATGAAATTTCTATAAACTCAAGCATATCAAAATACATACATTCAGAAATAGTTTAGACTTACCCCATTTTCTTGTTCCGAAATTATAGGAGTACATAATGTTGCTGTTATTGTAAATAAAAATAATAAAATTATAAACTGCATAATTTCTACTGTTCAGAACTGAGACAACAATGTGACTGAAATCGTTTTAAGAATTAAAAAAATATTTATTATATTAAGTATGTCATATAAAAAAGGAAGTAACAATAAATTCAATCCACAGAAAGCGAAATTAGGTCTTCTCTGAACATTTAAGGAAGAAAAATGTCATTAATATTTAATATTACTTACAAAGACAATTTAGAAATTATTTTCTTTTCATGACCTTTGTTGTAAAAAAAAATCTTAATTTTTATCCAAATTTAGAGATAAACTGGAAAATTGTATATTGCTGAGCTTTTATCTAAATTTCATATCGAAAAATACAGTTCTTCTTTCTCTCAGCCTTACCCCAAGCCTAGGTGGGGTTGTCGTTGGCCTTTCCTAACATTTATTCCATCTGTCTTCATTCAAGGCATTTTGTCTTCTTCTTTTTTTCTCTTTAAGGTCCTTATTTATTCTATCATCTCTTCCTCTTACCCCTATTTCTACATAAATCTACTCTTTTACTTAGATAGTTCTCATCCCTCCTCTCTACATGATTAAATCATCTCAAACTAATTTCCTCGATTTTTTTGCTTCGATGTGCTACTTTCACTGTTTTTTTACTCTATCTCTCCTCGTTAATCCACACATCCAATACAACATCTTCATCTCCGCCACTTCTAACTTTCTTTCTTGCTCTTTCGTTATTGCCCAGTTATAAATAAACGCAGGTCTTACAATTCTTTTCTACAACCAACCTTTCATTTTTGCACTCACATTACTGTCACACAAACCTCCATTCATTCTTCTCCAGTTCATCCATCCTTATTTAATTTTATATTTCATCTCAATCTTTAACCCTCCATTCTGTTCTAGCAGACCCTAAATATTTGACGTTTTGGACAGCTGCTAGCACTTGGTCCTCCTGTTTGATTTTAAGTCCATTCAATTCGTCTGTTGTCATATACTTAGTCTTTGCCCTACTTATTCTCAACCCTCTACTCTAAAGCACTTTTCTCCATTTCTCAAGTTTTTCTTCCAGTCCGTCTTTCAAAAAATCTACAATCAGAATATCATTCGCATCCATCATATCCTATGGGGCCTCACCTCTTATCCCTTCAGTCATAGGATCTATCACCATACTAAACAGATAGGGGCTCAGCACCGACCCCTGTGGAGCCCCACATGCATCCCAAATCCTTTCGCAATCCCCAACACGGCTTTTTATTTCCGTTTTTGTTCCCTCATATATCGGACATACTTTTCCGGCACAATCGCATATATCTACACGGTTTTTATCTCTGCTCTTGATCATACACTTTCTCTAAATCTGCATTTCAAGACATCTCTCCATCATTCTTCTTATAGCAAAAGCAGTTACTTTCCCAGGCACAAATCCAAAATTTATCTTTACTTATACTCGTCTCTCAGCCCCTTTTCCATTGTTCTTTCTCAAATTTTTAAAGTAACGGACATCAGTTTTATGCTCTATAGTTACGACATTGTTGCACATCTCCCTTTTTTTCATAGATTCTTCCCATCCATTTGCTGAAAAGTCCTACAACAGGGTCCTTACATCCAATACTCCTACCAACACCACACTCCTCCTCTTTATCTACTCTATTCTTCTTGTCTCTCTTAATCCGCTAGAAGGAATTCGAGAACTAGCTGGTCCCAAATTAGAGTTTGGAAGGAATTCGTGATCAGCCACTTTTAGCTCTGTATCTGAGAAGAGATCGGAAACTTCCTTCATTTATTTTAGATTCCTCTAGGCTTATTCCTTCTGAATCACGGGAGCTTCTTTCTTGGCGCCCTCAAAACCGTATTGTTTGTATGATAGGGATAAGGGAAACCACTAATAACCCGATACTCGGTTTGCAGCATCGTCCCATACTAGATATTCTGGAAGAGGACAAAAGATCCACAACGGCTTCTCACAATCAAGATTTGAAAATTGTAGACGAGTGGGGAAGAAAGAATCTTGTTAATTTCAACGCTTCCAAGACTCATCCATCACAATGAACGATCAGACACTAGTAGCAAGCGACTCCATTACGCTGGTTGGTATAACGATCTCCCAGGACTTTCTGTGGAACGAAAATATTGCATCCATAGCAACTGCAACAGGAAAAAAGTTAGGCTTTCTTTTTAGAGCACGGAGATATTTCTCTACATCAAACTTAGGTACTCTTTACAAAGCCCAAATAAGACCTAATCTTGAATACTGCTCGCATGTATGGGGATCGGCGGCTCCGTCAAGGCTCATAGTTCTTGATGCAATACAGAGAAGAGCAGTTCGACTAATAAACGACACCAGTATCACCAAAAACCTAGCTCCATTGTCCCACCGAAGAGCAGTGTCTGATCTTTCCCTGGTTTACCGATATTTAAACGTATTTTGCTCAGAAGAACTCCGCTCTATAATGCCTCCACTTGCCAGACAAGCCAGACCAATGCACCCTTATACAGACATCGAGAACGGATCGGTTCCATCGTTCCTTCATCCCCAGGGTCTCCAGATTGTGGAACTCCTTACCTTCCCATGTCTTCCCCACTCATCCTAACTTGCAGTCCTTTAAATCCCAAATTAATAAATTGTCTCTTCTGCCCCAATAGATGTTCTCGGTACATCTGTATTTAGATCTATACCTACGAGGACATCCTTAAGTAAAAAAAATATTTTTCTGTTATTTTCTATTCCAAACTTTTGTGATAAACATCAGAAATATTAAAGTAACTTTCCTAATATCTGTGAAATCAACTGTTTTTGATGTTTTTATTTTGTTTTTGCTGCTTAAAAATAACAAAAATCTAAAAATATTTCGAATTTTCATTATTTTAATTCTCTCTCTTATTTATTAACAAACGGTCTCAATTCTGCACACGCTTCATTAAAAAGTGAATAAAGTTTAATTCTTTGACAGAATACTAAATACACCGGATCCAGTAGCGGAACCAATCCATAAATAAAAAAGAAATCATTTTTATCATTTAAATATTCTATTAGAGTCATTGTTGACCTCTATAATGGTTATCTATATAACTGCACCCATGTCAATTTATCATTAATTATTTTCGTTATTGTCCTATCAACATGTGGAGGTATTTTTTGGCTTTTCTACTTCCAGTAGTTTTTGTTTTTGGACAAAACACCCCAAGATCCGGAGATGAATTGGTTTCAACTGTTTTGGACAACTGTGCCGAAATGGATTGTGTTAAAGAAAATGTTTTAGGATATTTGGATAATATTTTAAATATAAAAAGTGATGTGAAAAACACAAAGGTGAATTTTAGTATTTTAGTGAAACATTTATTAGTTATAGTTTAACTTGTGTGACATAATTTCGTTACAGAATTTGGATGGTGCCATCTTTAAACGTGTTCGAAGAGTGCTAGATACACATGAATTCAGATTCAAAGTCCCTCAACCGATTCTAGACGAAACTGAAATTGTCTATAATCCTAAAGTAGGACTTGATATTGTTACCAATGATAATGAATGTAAGTTTTTTAGTTTCTATTAAATTTAGTAATATAACTAAATGCATTAATATTTTAGCTCGAGGTCTTGGTTTAAAGAAGAAACTCCTCTTCCCAATACTTTTATTATTGAAATTGAAGATGAAATTGTTACAACCCATAGTCAATCTTCTTTTATTGATTAAAACCACTAAAGCTCTAATAATGAGCAAACTTGCTATCTTAATTGTAATTGGATTTGTAGCATATCAATTACTTGGTAAATCAGGTAAGTTAAAATCAGTCATCAATTACATATTTATTATTGTTGTTTTTTAAAAATGGTAATGTCTAACTTTAAAAACCAATCGGAATCATAGTTTTTGAGAGTGGTGTCGTTAAGGATTTAATCATTTATACTTATCTTGATTTCATAAAACGATAAGTTGTAGCCTCCACTAGCTTAAAATTATACTGGTCGTGGATTAACGTTTTTTTTAGTATCACCAGTCACCCCTAAACAAGAAATTAAGGGCGCAAAAGTACAAACTGAAATACCTTTTTACCGTTAGGTTATTTACGGTTATTCTATGTTAAACTTACTGATGCCCGTGTTACTTCTCTTTTCATGTTTTCTTTGGTCTTCCTCTTCTTTTGGCTGGCTGTGCTTTTGCTTGCCATACTGGTTTTACTGGTCTTTTATGCGCCATTCTATTTATGTGTCCATACCAACTCAGTTGTTGCCTTTCAATCGTGTCTTTCTATTCCCAATTCCTCTTTAACCACATCATTTCTTATTTTATCTCGTCTGGTTATTCATTTTACCTTTCTTAAATATTTCTTGTCTACAGCCTGTAATTTATTTTTTATTCTATAAGTGTGATCCAGTTTTCGCTTCCATACGTTTATATCGACCTGAATACTGTTTTATATACTGCCATTTTCGTTTGTGTGCTTATTTCTTTTTCCCGATAAAAGTGTTGCTAATACTGTGTTAGAATCTTGTTGCATTCATAATGCCCCTAAACAAGAAATTAAGGGCGCAAAAGTACAAACTCAACAAATTAAACTCAAACACCTTTTTACCATTAAGTGTAAGGTGTCTTTACGGTTATTCTATGTTATGTATAAATTTTGCCCATTGCTTTTTGTTTTTTGACATTAAACTTGTTGATGCACGTGTTACTCCCTTTTTCTGAAGTTTTTTTTTGAATTCATCATTCCAGGTTTTCTTTGGCCTTCCTCTTCTTTTGGCTCGCTGTGCTTTTGATTGCCATACTTGTTTTGCTAGTCTTTTATCCGCCATTCTATTTATGTGTCCATACGAACTCAGTTCTTGCCTTTCGATCGTGTCAGTTATTCTTTTTATTCCCAATTCCTCTTTAACCACATCATTTTTTATTTTATCTCATCTGGTTATTCCTTTTACCTTTTTTAAATATTTCTTGTCTACAGCCTGTGATTTACTTTTTATTCCATCTGTTGTGATCCAGCTTTTGCTTCCATATGTTTATATTGACCTGAATACTGTTTTATATACTGCCATTTTCGTTTGTGTGCTTATTTCTTTTTCCCGATAAATGTATTGCTTATACTGTGTTAGTATCTTGTTGCATTCATAATGCTCCTAAACATGAAATTAAGGACGCAAAAGTACAAACTCAACAAATTATACTAAAACACCTTTTTACCATTAGGTGTAAGGTGTCTTTACGGTTATTCTATGTTATGTACAAATTTTGCCCATTGCTTTTTGTTTTTTGACATTAAACTTGTTGATGCACGTGTTACTCACTTTTTCTGAAGATTTTTTTTTTGAATTCATCATTCCAGGTTTTCTTTGGCCTTCCTCTTCTTTTGGCTCGCTGTGCTTTTGATTGCCATACATGTTTTACTGGTCTTTTATCCGCCATTTTATTTATGTGTCCATACCACCTCAGTTGTTGCCTTTCGATCGTGTTAGTTATTCTTTCTATTCTCAATTCCTCTTTAACCACATCATTTCTTATTACAATCTGTTACAATCTTGTTGTATTCATAATGCTCTCGCTTATTTTTTTCTGCTTGCTACCTGTTACCTGTATCGTTACTCCTAGGTATTTAAAACTGTCTACTTTTCTATCGGTTGTTGGTTTATTTGTATTTCTACCCTTTTACTTTCTGCTCCTATATGCATAACCTTCGTATTCTTAATATTTCTTTTTGCATTCTTTTTACCAGTGATTTAGAGTTATCTTTTTGTACATAACTCTTAATGTTTTCGTAGATACTTCTGATTCCATTGATAAGTTTCTGGTCTACATGCCTCTTTACAAGACTTTCCCAAATTATTTTTTTGTGATACAGAGTCAAAAGCTGTTTCTAGATCTAGGAAAGCCATGTATATCTCTGATTTTTTATTTAAAGCTTTTTCTATTATTCACTTTGTCGTGAACACATGGTCTTGTGTATTTTGGCCTTTTTTAAACCCGCTTTGTGGATTTTTAACACCTCCTTCTATATAATCTTTTAATCTTTTTTTAAGTATGATGAGTAGCATAATTCCTTTATAATTTCCACATCTTCTGGGATCTCCTTTTTTTAGTAGAGTAACGATAATGCCTACTTTTCAGTCTTCAGTAACATCTCACTGATCCAACATTTGTTCAAGACTGCTCTTTTCATTTCTTTTCCCGTGTTGCCTAAGATTTTTAATATTTTTGCTGTTATCCTATTATGTACGGCCGCTTTTCCTTTTTTTAAGCTTCTTATTGCCTCTTCCACTTCTTCCTAAGTTATTTTGTCCCTTTGGTCATTTATTGTGTTTTCTAGTTTATTATTTTCTTCTTCTTGTGTAAGTTCTTGTTCCTTACCTACTAGTAAGTAGTTCTTTGAAGTGCTGTTTCCATGGCTCCATAATTTTAAAATCTTCGGTTAGCAACATTTCGTTTTTGTCCTTTACCTGCTTCAAATTTTGTTTATTCAAGTGAAATTATTTTTAACTCAAAACGATCAATCAATCGTTACAAGGTTAATCAATACTTATATACCTACTATGATATAAAAGTAGCTGCATATAAGCATTTAACTGCAAATTTATTTAATATTAAATATTGTAATACTATTGAAGGTATGCCTATGGCAATGACAATGACACCAGCTGAGCCACCAGCACCATTATACGGACCTCCCGGACCTTCTTCACCTTCACCAATGGATTCCTACCAACCAGGTTGGGAACCTAATACTGGAGGACCATATCAAAGAGTTTGGACTGTAGGTGGAGCTGCTGATGCACAAAGCTTGGCTTATTCTTCTTATTACCCAGGATCTTCTGGAGGTTCCTCAACTAGTCGTCCTTAAAAGCGATTGAGAGATGAAATTATTTATTTAAATTAATAAATTATTTATTTTTTTGAATTTTTTTTTATATTTACAGTCGTTAAAAATCAATGAAAATCCTGAAAAAAAATTAGAACAATATAACAAAAAATAAAAAAATAAAAAAATAAAAAATCTAAAAGTGTAAAAATTACAAAATACAACGATAAAAAGTAAAAACATGTATATAATAAAAAATATGATAAAATTGACTAAAATAGTAATAAAATCATAGAAATCAATTGAAAAACTAAGAAAAGATTGTAATAATTGGAAAAAACGGAAAAGAGTAAAAAATCATTAATTGTTAGGCAATACGAAGTTCGTCAAACCAGCTTGTTGTGTCTTAAACCATTCATCTTTGATAACTTTGCAAGCCTCGGTAGCGCAGTAGGTAGCGCGTAAGTCTCATAATCTTAAGGTCGTGAGTTCGATCCTCACCCGGGGCATCTTTTTTTTAATGTTTATTAAAAATAATATTTTATATATTTTTTCCTATTAATTGAGGATTGAGGACATTGTTTTTAAACAATAGAGAAAATTTAAAATATTTAAGAATTTTTTGATTATTATTTAGTTTTAAAGACAACAACCGATCTTGTTGAAGGCTTATAAATAAAAATATTTGTTCAGAAAAAAACGAGACTTTTAAATTTCACGGGCTACGTATAATACATTCAATTTTCGATTTTTTTTTAATATATGTTGACAATATCAAATCATAAAATATTATTAAAAATGCAAAAAAAAGTCTGAAAGCAAGTAGGTATCAAAAAAATGAGGGAAAATCGAATAAAATAGAAAAAAACAAAAAAAAAACTGAAGTAGGTACCAGATACAAAACGAACAATATCACAAAAGTTGTAAATAAAAGAAAAATGTAAAAAATAAAAAAAAAACAAATAAACCAAGCGTAAAAATTACAAAATACAACTAAATAAAAATCGATAAAGACGTAGTAAAAACATGGGAATCAATCGAAAAAACAAGAAAATTCCGTAGAAATTGGAAAAAAAGAAAAAAAATAATTGATAGGCGATACGAAGTTCGGCGGGTAAGAAATAAACGAACAATTTTGATAAATAATTTCTTTTTATGGAAACAAAATTTAATTTACAAAATTATTACACCAGACAGTGTTTCCTTTAAAGAATGATGAACTCCTTGTCATTTAAAAGGTTTTTTGTACAACTGTCATTAAAAGTGACACTTTTAATGATAGCAAACAATGTTAAAAACGATTGTTTACATAGCAGCGTGTTAAAAATACTTTTAACACGTTGCCAGGTAAACAAGTTTACTTTTAACACGGTTTAGTTTACTTTTAACACGGTTTGGTTCATTGTCATTGAAAATTCGCTCGTTTCATTATCAAAATAGGGAAGTTGTACAAAAAACATTGTATGGTATTTGTGTTAAAAGTGATTTTATTTTGTTCGTGAAATTGTTCAATTCGCTCCGCTCATTTCACAAACGTTTTCACTCACCAAATAAAACCTCACTTTTAACACTCATATCATAAATAACTATTTTAGCATACTGGAATTGTTTTATAGACCAGAATTGTTTTTTTAACAATAATAATAACACCCCAAGATTAAATAACGTAGTTGATTCCGAGTTATACAAGACGAGGTGGCCGAGTGGTTAAGGCGTTGGACTGCTAATCCAATGGGCTCTGCCCGCGTGGGTTCGAATCCCATCCTCGTCGATATTTTTTATTAATTATAAGTTGAATCAATTAAATATAACTATAACAAATATACGAAAATTTATTTTCATAAAAACTTTTTAAAAAAAATTGAACCGCCTTCAAAAAGAAAACTGCACTAAAAAGCAAAAAATAAGCAACTAGGCATATATGATTTTGATTTCCTTGAAGTCTGCTCCAATGGTTTATACCTTTGTAATCGATTTGAGTTACTAAAGTTCAAAATCTATTTTCATTAATAACTGCATAAACGTGCGAACTATTTTTAAAAATATATAAAAACATGAAATCCCAAATCCTACCCCCCTCCCAAAAGAAAATTAAACGCGACCAACCCCCCATCCTCGGTGGAGACCGATGAAAGCTGAGCGAAATTGCTGGTTTCTATGCAACATACAATTTTGTTTCACGAACAGCTTAAGTTTACCTTTGACACTCCTTATATTTGTCTTTTTTAGGGTTCCTTAGCAAAGAACGTCTTGTCTGTCTGTCCGTCCGTATGTCACAGCAACTTTTTTCCGAAACTTTAAGAACTGTACTGTTAAAACTTCGTAAGTAGATGTAATTTGTGAACCGCCTTAAGATTTTACACAAAAATAGAAAAAAAAATTTTTGGTTGTCTAGATCTGGAAATTTGGGGAGGGGCAAGCAAGTGCTCTGTCAGCACTTAGGCCACATATGACCCATTGTGCACCTTCCTGTGTGTAGGGAGGTCCACACCTTATGCCTAAAGGCCTAAAGATTTAAAATAAATGATGAGGCTCTCGAGGGGGATCTCCCTAATCAAAATCATTAAAATCGGTTCATAAACCACAAAGTTATCTGCGACCAAACATAAAAAAGCATATGTACGGTCGAATTAAGAAACATTCCCCCTTTTTTGAATTCGGTTAAAAAAAGAAAAAAATTGAAACGTTTAATACTTAGTTTATCTAATCGCCAATAAAAATGTAGCTTGCATTGCGAAGTTGCGAACTTATATTTAATTTCACAATTATTTTCTGCTTTTACCGCCATCTATTGTCTAGTTACAAACTGATTATTTTATATGAAATTAGCGACATCTATAGTTAAGTAGTAATTTTACACCGAATTATAAGTAAGAAACCAATAGCAACTCGGTTGCCAAATCTTAGAAATATACAATGTTTGGTTTTTATGTTACGACACATTTGTAATAAAAATACTGAACAGAACAAATATCCATAACTGTATTCAAAAAATAAAAAAAAATTGTAAAAAAAATAAAATAAAATATTCAGTTTTAAATTGTAAAATGTGCACCTATAAATTTGTATTCATAAACTGAGTACCGCATTTTGAAGGACTTTTTCTATCTAATTAGATCTAGTAATAATTACACACGTGCTCAAAATCTAGCGATATGTAAAAACTTATAAAATGATTCAAAAGTATTTCATGGCATAACTTGTGTAAGCCTGATACGTAGGAAGAGGTACAATGAACGGAGATATCAAAATTACTCATTTTGATAAAAATTATAATTTAAAATGTATGCAAAAAAACGAAAACGAACAATGGAACAAAGAAAAAAATATTTTAATAATGAATGTAACCTCCTCGTGCATTTATGATGGCTCTACAGCGTCTTTTTATATTAAGGATCAAGTTATCCAGATCTTCTTGGGGAATCACCATCCAGCACTGTTGAAAAGCTTGAAACAGCTGATTGCGATTTTGAAATTTATTTTGGTCTTGAAAAACTCTTCGCTGAAGCATATCCTACACATGCTCAATAGGATTCAGATCGGGCGATTGAGCTGGCCAGGACAAAACTGGAATATTCTGCTCTTCCAAGAAATTTCTTGTCACTTTGCTCTTCTGTAGAGTAGCATTGTCATGCATCAAGATAAAATCAGTACCACTGTTTGGGCGTATATGGAATAACAACAGGTTCTAGAACATTTGTAACGTAACACTCTGATGATAAAAAACGATCCAGCAGAACGAGCTCAGTTTCTCTGCAAAGCGAAATTCCTGCCTATACCATTATTGTGCCTCCTTTGTAGCTTTGAACCTCTTGTGTATGCTGCATTCGATTTTTTGCGCCAAGTTCTCTTCATACGCATATCCTTTGAAAATCGAGAAACAAACCAAACCGAGATTCATCGGTCAAAAGAACATTTTGCCATTGATTTTGCTCCTATATAACAACGCAGTCGACGGACGCGATTCCCTCGATTTAAAGGTTGGCATCTTCAAGGTCTTCGGCTAACTAAATTACATTCTCTCAACCTTCTGTAGAGGGTATGTCTGAAAACAGTGACATTATGAGCTCCACGGAGATGATTAATAAACTGCCGTGCCGTCACTGTGCGATTTCTTCGTGCTTCGAACTGAAGTGTTGCATTCCTTGATCGTCCCAAATTCCTTTCCCGTTTCACGGTAATGAGTCCAGAGACGTGAGATGTCGTTCTGAGTGGTTTCTATATTCTATAACTAGCGGACCCGGCGAACTTCGCATCGCCTAACACTAATGTTTTTTCCAATTTTTTTATTTTTATTTTTACGATTAATTTTTTGTATTTTTTATCATATTTTCTCGTTAGTTACCAGTTTTTACTATTATTTATAGTACTTTGTAATTTATCGATTAGGTATATTATTTATTAACTGCGCCACCTGACGGTGGCGTCAAAGTTCTTAGATACGTAAGTTTTGCTCTTTTAAATATATGAGATATCAACTGCGCCACCTTACGGTACTTAATTATGTAAGAATTACAAGTGTAAATTTATAACATCTCAACTGCGCCACCTTAGGGTAGCGTCATAATGATTAATTTCGTAATAAACGCGTCTGATCGCTGCAAAATTCAAAGTGCTATAAGGAAAATTGCGCGGCCTCCGTTGCCGCCGCCCCTGCCGGCCAGTACCACCGCAAGCGCTACGTCCCGCAATTTTAAATCTGCAATATCTTCGAAAATATTCATTTAAATCTTGTGCTGTAAAGGACCACTATAGATCTATATTAAATCAACAATGTATTTAAGGTATTTAATTGGATAAGGATTAATGCTGTATTGGTTAAAATTGCTTCAAAAATTAGCCATTATTTGTCGTAAAAAGTAAATGACAAAAAAATGTTATTGTGGGATATCCATAAGAGATAGACATATACCATCGTGGAGTTTTCTGTACACCTTTTCAATGTGTACAAATAATTGCTACATTATTTTGATAAATCTCGTAGGGTTCAGCCTGTGTTTGCAATGTAGTAAGCGGAAAAAAATTAAAAATTAACGACATCACATTAGAAACCTCAAAAATAACAGTATTTCTCTACTATTTAATGGATGTTATTATACATATTAACCTTCCTCTTGAATCACTCTATCTATTAAAAAAAAAACGCATCAAAATCCGTAACGTAGTTTTAAAGATTTAAGCATACAAAGGGAAATAGGGACAGAAAAAGCGACTTTGTTTTATACTATGTATTGATGTTTGCCACATCAATTTGGCGCATCCCCGCCTCAATCATCCCCACAACCCTCAACAATTCGTTTTTGGTCAAATGTATATAATAAAATATTAAAAAGACCTAGTAAAAAATTATATGTTAAATCTTAAATCATACTGTTATACAGGGTCATTCAAAATGAGCGGAACACTTGATTTATGGCTTAACTATGAATTATACGATAATTTGACTTGGATAAAAGTTTTTGTACATTTAATGTACTATTTATTGATCTTTTCAGATTTTCCGAAAAAGTAATAGCTTTCAAGATATGACGTTAAAGGACAATATTTTAAATGGATCACCCTATATTTATATTTTTTTTCGAGTTGGTATGAGCTGTCTGAATTCATTAATGGTACATTTAGTGGGTCTGAGACTTATGGTTTTATAAATATCAATTAATTAAAAAAATTATTTGACACCAAATAAACCACAATAATTTGAACAACACCTACTTTAAATAAATGTGTTTTATTTAAGTTTAAATTATTATGGTTCATTTGGTGTCAAATAATTTTTTTAATTAATTGATATTTATAAAACCATAAGTCTCAGACCCACTAAATGTACCATTAATGAATTTAGACAGGTCATACCAACTCGAAAACAAATATAAATACAGGGTGATCCATTTAAAATATTGTCCTTTAACGTCATATCTTGAAAGCTATTACTTTTTCGGAAAATCTGAAAAGATCAATAAATAGTAGGTACATTAAATGTACAAAACCTTTTATCTAAGTCAAATTATCGTATAATTCATAGTTAAGCCATAAATCAAGTGTTCCGCTCATTTTGAATGACCCTGTATATTTATACAGTTGAAACGGCATAATTTCTTATTTGTCTATATTGTACATTTCTAAAATTAGCTTTTTTAAATACATATATTATCACATATTAGTATTATTTAGACTTACTCGGATAACATTGTTTACCAGTTGTTTAAATAAACTAAAGAGATATTAATTTTCAGTTAAATAAAAACGATCAAATATAATTTTGCAATATTTTTTTTTAAATAATTATCGAGTAAAAACTGTTTGTTGTACATTAATTTTAATATCTATACAGTAAACGAGAAATTTAATTGAAATATAGCGTTTAAGCATTTTTTTTTATTTTCAATAAGACATCAGAAAGGAATTTGTACTAATTTAGAATTATTTTTCGTGTTTTTAAATAGGCTCATTTATAATAAAAGGAAATGCACTTTTAAGATAAAATATATATAATTAAATAATTAAGTTGGCATCTTATGGAAAATTTGTTTATTTTTAGTTTTATGCAAAAAAAAATATGTCTCTGTCATATTTGTGGATGTCCAAAAGGCTTTCGACAAGGTTTGGCACGCTGGCCTTATATAATTATATAAAAAACTTATTATGATACATATTCTGTTTATTAGACAAAAGCTATTGTTTATAAAGTAAAGTCCAGCATAATTGTTTGTTGAGTATATTTATAATAGAAATATAGGCAACATTGCATTTGGCTGATAAAAAATGCTTTATAAACTTCTCACTCACGAGCACCGCAAGTAGACACAGAAATACACATTTTAGGAAATCAGCTGTGTAACGTTGTGTTGTAGCTTTGTTCTGGTACAATGACTTCTAACAGGTAAGAAAAAAATTGAAAAATAGTTTATTGTATTTTATATTAATCTTTTTTAGTCCACCTATAACAAATTTAATAGTAGAAACTTCTATAGAATCTTGTGAGTACGATGGAATTCTCATAATATCAGCTCCTGATCAAGATTTGTCATCCAGTAAACTACAGGGCGTTATTTCTAATGCTTTGAAATATGATCCTTCATTGAAGACTGAGATAGCTGTTTTACCGATAGATTTACCGGCGAAAAGGCTGATACATTCACCAACTGGACCGATCGATGCTGATTATGATGATGTTAGAATTTTTAAAAATAGTGCCGTAGCGGGAGTTAAGAGGGCGCTAAAGGCAGGAGTTAAGAAACTTCTTTTGGAGTTACATGAATATTCCCGATTCGAGAATGCAGAGTTGGTTACACTTTTAGGTGTTTTAGAAGCGTTGTATACGGTAAGAATTTTCGTATATTTATATTTGATTTTTTTAATTGAGCCACGTTTGATTTTTTTTAGTTATGAAATATAAAAATATCGGCTAAATCTTAAAAAATAGATAATTTATTAAAATTTGGTATATAGTTTTTACTGAGATCTTTTATGATAATAACATTTTTATCTAATCTTATCAGGATTAATGGACTACATATATTGTTAAAAATCTTACTTAATTGTAAAAGTATTAACATATATAAATAGTTTTTTTGGTCCTCCGTCCAGAAACAATACTATTAATTACTTCAAAATCGTCCGGAAAATGGCATTTTCCGGCCTAGGCCGGCAAAGTAGCTTTTAGATTATCTAAAGAGATGGCGCTATGAGTTTGAATTTTAAGTCATCAAAAATACATAATGAATATTACAAATTTTAATTAAATTTATTTAAAAACTGCGTATAATATACTAAACTTACCTATAACTTTTTCTAAAGATAAGCAGGATTCTAATTTACATTTAATTACTCTTACAACTTGTATTTTAAAATTTGACATTTATGTCAATTTATGAACATCTTTATATAAACATCTAATCTTGTATGTCACAAAGTAAAAAGTTTTTGAACTTGTTGTGTTTGCAACATATGTTAATTAAAACACTAATAACTGCTGAAGCTAAACACGTATATTAAGTATTAAACAAGTTATTACACAATACACAACAACACAACTATAATAATAAACATCCAATGTGGCGCTTATATCTTTCGGCTCTCTTCTAGTCAGTGGCCTTAGTTCAGGTAGCACAAGCAGTCAAGTCTTGAACATAACAGAACTTTTAAAAATATTAAAAATTAGTCGGACCAAAAAATAGTGTGTGTTACACGTCCGGAAAATGTTTTGCGAGTGCTCGTATTGTGTCGCCTCGGTGCTACGCACCTCGGCTACACAACTTTACTCGCTGTTGTAAAATGTCATTTTCCGTCCTTGTGTCACAAATAACTATTTTTTTAACTTAAGAGTTCTGTTATAGACCGGGAGATATTAATCGTCGTTGTAACCACGTTTTTCTCGTTTATACCTCCCAGGACACTGAAATATATATTAGAGAGAAGTAAATATAGTGAAAATTCGGATTTGCCCAGTGGTATATTTTTGGAAAAAAAAATTGTATTTCTCGCATATCTCTCTCTGTAGCTTAACAACCCTTCGTGGGTCCTCGCTGCATTCACGACCTGCCTTCATCTGTTTCGGTCCCTCATATCCTTTCTCCAATCCGGTACTCCCAATACATCCAAATCCATTGTTGTGTTATCTCTCCATCTTAGCCATGGTCTGCCTAAGGGTCTCCTGGCTGGTCGGGTTCTCTTCCCATTTTCGTTTCATAAGACGTTCATCTTGCGCTCTCTGAACGTGTCCTGCCCACTTAAGTCTTTGGGCTTTTATTTCGTTGGTTTTGCTTGACTGCTTATACAAATTCTTTAACTCTTCATTTGTTATAATGCGATATTGACCCGTTCTTTTGGGTATTATCGGCCTATATATCCTTCACAGTTTCTTGTATTCGAAACGTCTTAATAAGTCCTCATTTGATGGTCCAGGTTTCTGATCCATATGTTATATACTGATTTTGGATGATCTAGACAACAATTGTGACTTAAATAGCTCCTGCAATGCATATAAACACTTATTACCTTTTTGGAAAAGAATAATAGTAAAGTATCGATTTTAGGCATAAAAGGGATGGGTGAAAACTGGATGTGAAAATGTGAAAAATCTTCACAAACCTCTACAACTTTCTGCCTAGTAAAAGTATGATTTTCTTTAATTTTAAGAGGATCATTAAACACATTGGCAGAAGTCCTGCTAGGTATATAGTCTAGGCGAGATCTGTTTTGGATTGGATATTTTCCATAGGAAGCTATTTTTTTGTTGGAATCCCATCAGGATGTGCCCAATATCGATAATAATAATTTTTTATTTAATAAAATCTGAAAAAATTGAAATTTTCTCATTTTTTCGCTCCTATTTTTGTGTATAATTCGGAAAATATTGCTCGTAGAGAAAAAATTATAAGAAGTTAGAAGTTAATTTTACACAATTTTTTGTTATCTAGAAATTGAAAATTTATTGTTTATTGTTGAAAACATAGCAATAATTAGAAAAAAAGTACAAAGAAATGAAGTTTATCCTTGGACCCTCTAAACTTGACTTACAACCTCCATATTTCGCCTAGAAAAACTTTTTAATATGATTAAAATGTGTGCTACATTTAGTCGCCACTTTTTTTACATATAAAGGAAGGCTCAGACTTTCCTTTTTGTAAAATTAAAATCAGTCCACTTAAAGAACATTAAAAGACGATTCTATTAAAAAAAAGATACAATTGGCTGCTTACTGGTTGCCGAGACATTGAAGATCAAACTTGTCATAAATTTGCCGTTTAACCGTGACAAAAGGCTCGTTTTTAAATTGGACTTAAATGGAGTATCATCTGCATAGGCCTTATTACAATTTTTTTAAAGATGTTAAACTATCAGATGTATAGATTGTAAACAGCAGTGGACCGAGTACAGATCCTTAAGGTACCCCAGAAAAAATATCAGTTCTGTCCAAATAACGACCTTTATATCATATTTTCTGATACCTTTGTGATAGATAGGACGAATAATGCTGAATCTGCTCTCTTATATATCTTTCAATGCCTTAAAAAGCATAAACGAAAAAAGATTTGCTTGAAAATAGTTTAATATTTCCCGGTCTATTAATAAAATTAACCTTGTGCCGATCAAATATTCGGACAATTGTAACTTAATAGAGGAATATCGACGCCTACTGGTTTACCTATTATTGAAAAGATTATTAATTATTTTAGTTTCAAAATTAAATACATATAACAGTAAAAAATCATTTTTGTTTATTTTTAAAACTATTATTTTGTTTGGTATTACATCTAAAATTTTATCGTCAATAAGTTTAATAAACAAATTCACGAATTTATATAAGGTCTTTTGATTACATCTGTAGTAAACTTCACCCAATTATTTGATGAAAAGCAGGTTGACCGAAAACGCGAAATTACGGTAATTTAACAAACTTTTCCAAATTTAGCAACGTGATAGCTAGGAATAGAATTTTCTGGTGTACTATTTTATCAATCACAGCACGAAATGCACATAAATTACATAAACCGAATTGTAAGCATCAACACAGTCACTCTTATTATTTACAATTTGACTAATTTTCGATTAAACATGAAGTTTTTAATCGAAAACGCGAAACTACAGCGATTAAACAATGTTTTCTATATAACAGGAATTTGACTGCTTTGAATAGAATTTTTTTATTGATTCAACGAAAATAAAAAAGATTTTACTTCAAAAATTTGAATCATTTTGAACTCGATTCTGATGTGCACTATTAAAATATTTATATTGTTTTTAGCCAATTCAAGTACGTGAACATGATCCATCAAAAACCAATAAAGTTATCCATCTTGGAGTGTACACTACGAATCCAGACAAAACTAAAAGTCTCGTTACTACTGCAAACATATTGGAAACAAGCCGAAGAATCGCATGCGACATTGGAGATTGTGATCCAGAGAGAATGGCTCCACCAAAAGTTGAAGAGTATGTCAGAAATATATTTAAAAACACAGTTATCAAAATGACTGTGGTATCTGATAAAGAAGAATTTAAAAAGCAATATCCATTATTTGAAGCTGTTAATAGAGCTGCAACTATGCAAGAGAGACATATGGGAAGAATTATTTTCTTGGAGTATAATCCGCCAGAAGGAGTGAAGAAGACATTGTATATTGTTGGAAAAGGTAATATTTCATTTTAATTATTTATAAATTACACGCTGTTCACTAGGGATTGTCAGGTCTTGTTGACAGGTTTGCCAACTGACCATAATATGATCCCAAGCTTCAACTTTGAGAGTCGATACCAAGTCCGGCTAAGAGGCAGAGCCGAGTGGACTGAGGACGGCTCTCAAAGAATTTTCGACGATGCAGGGATCAACTACTTTACTGACGGATCTCGCACTCTAGAAGGAACCGGTGCAGTGGTCTGTGGTTCACGCAACCTTAGGCGCAATTCACACAGAACGGACGTCGGGCAGAGACGTGGCGCGGACTTTTGTCCCTTCGGCGTCTCTCCTATGTAAACAAATGGTACAATACTCACAGAAGCGACGTGGCGCGGGCGGTCGTCCGTCCGCCCTCGCCACGTCTCTTCGGCGTCTCTCGTGGCGTACAAGAAAAGACGCGCCAGTTCCTCGCCACGTGTCTCTGTGCTTTAATTAATTTAAAAATGCGGGATGATGTTGACTTCAACATACAATTTTGAAAGAAGTTGGCAAATATCCTTGTATATATGATTTTAATCGTGCTGATTATTGTAATAGGAGTGCTTAAGACTGGGTCTGGCAGAAAATTACTGATAAATTTTAAAATCGTTCTGGGTACATGTTTAATTCTCTCATCAGGTCGAATGTTCCACCAATTTTCCCCTTCTGCAGCCACTATGGATGAACCCAATATCTTCTTTTTGTTTTGTTCACATTAGCCAAATACACTAAATCCAAACATATCTTCATCATCTTCATCACTGCTTAAAAAAGACATGTTTTCCACAAAGTCAACAGATTACTGACGTCAATTAGCGCCACTGTCCTGCACCTCTGTGTGCATTGCATACGCCACGCTTCCGCCGCGTCCGTGCCACGTCGAAGCCACGTCTCTGCCCGTTGTCCGTTCTGTGTGAATTGCGCCTTAGGCGCAATTCACACAGAACGGACGTCGGGCAGAGACGTGGCGCGGACTTTTGTCCCTTCGGCGTCTCTCCTATGTAAATAAATGGTACAATACTCACAGAAGCGACGTGGCGTGGGCGATCGTCTGCCCGCCCTCGCCACGTCTCTTCGGCGTCTCTCGTGGCGTACAAGAAAGGGCGCGCCAGTTCTTCGCCACGTGTCTCTGTGCTTTAATTAATTTAAAAATGCGGGATTATGTTGACTTCAACATACAATTTTGCAAAGAAGTTGGCAAATATCCTTGTATATATGATTTTAATCGTGCTGATTATTGTAATAGGAGTGCTTAAGACTGGGTCCGGCAGAAAATTGCTGATGAATTTTGAAATCGTTCTGGGTACATGTTTAATTCTCTCATTAGGTCGAATGTTCCACCAATTTTCTCCTTCTGTAGCCACAATGGATGAACCCAATATCTTCTTTTTGTTTTGTTCACATTAGCCAAATACACTATATCCAACATATCTTCATCATCTTCATCACTGCTTGAAAAAGACATGTTTTCCACAAAACCAACAGATTACTGACGTCAATTCGCGCCACTGTCCTGCACCTCTGTGTGCATTGCATACGCCACGCTTCCACCACGACCCTGCCACGTCGAAGCCACGTCACTGCCCGACGTCCGTTCTGTGTGAATTGCGCCTTAGGCGGCACTTCAGCTTAGGAACGGAGTCATCCTTGTACCAGGTTGAAGGCCGTGGCTGGAGAGGGGAGAGGATAACTTTCTTCTCAGACAGGCAGGCTGCACTGCTGGCCTTAAAACAATTCCGGGCTAGTTCCAAGCTGATCTGAGAGTGCATACAAAACGTCAATGAACTGGCTAGACACAACAAGGTCTTCTTGGAGTGGGTGCCAGGACATAAGGGTTTTGAGGGCAATGAAATCGCAGACCTTCTGGCCAAGAAGGGAGCGGATACACGATTCATTGGTCCAGAACCTGTACTGGGACTGCCTAGAGCCTGGGTAAGGACCAAATTCGGGAACTGAGTCTGGGAAGAGTCGACCAAACACTGGAGTAATACTATAGGGTTGAGGCATTCGAAGCTGACGCTCAAAGGCTACTCCAAAAAACTGACGTCTGACATACTGAATCTTGGCAGGAGTCAGATAAGAGTACACCTTCGAAGGATGGGGATTCTGACACAGGAACCCACCTTGTGCCGACTGTGCGCCATGGAAGATGAGACGGCAACTCACATTCTATTTGAGTGTGAGGCCTTGGACCATAAACGGTTCCTCATCTTCGATGATACGAACCCTGAAACTTATCACCACCTTGAGGAATTAGTCACAGGAATCAGATCTCTTATAAAGGGAACTGCCCTTTGGCAACAGTAACTCAAGGATAGTCAACCAAATCCTCAAGAACTTGGGACACCTGGATTTATGCCTACCTGAAGATCAGCGGTGGTGATGATCTTCAGCTGATCAAACTAGAGTCCTGCACGCATGGGGTGCAAGCAAGGACTCTTGGTGTCGAACCTGGTCACAATATTCCCATAGGAAGCAGTGTTTAAAACATGGAGCTCTACAGGAGAGACCATGCCAGGTTTACTTAGATTAGATTTAGATTAGAAGGGTTGTGTCTAAAATTACAGGCATAATATTGCCATTTTCGATTTTTATTTTATTCTGATAATTTCATAAGTAATATATCGAAATTATTTTTAGGTGTAACTTACGATACCGGTGGTATTGATGTAAAAATTAGTGGCAATATGATCGGTATGTCACGTGATAAATGTGGAGCAGCAGCAGTGGCTGGTTTTATGCATACTGTTAGTCTTCTTCAACCGAAACATATTAAAGTAGTTGGAGCCTTGAGCATGGTACGAAATAGCATTGGATCAAATGGTTATGTTGCTGATGAAGTGATCACTGCTAGATCAGGCTGTAGAGTACGAATAGTTAATACAGATGCAGAAGGTAGAATGGTGATGGCTGATGTACTTTGTAAGGTAAATATAAATTATTGAATCTAAAATTAAATCAAATAGTAAATGTAGTTCATCGAGCACTTTTCAATGTGGAATGAACCCAGCGCCTATACTTTGGGTAAATGAAACGATTTAAGGTTCCAATATCTCGTTTATATAACGGACAACCGTTAAAGTCCTTTCTCGAAATACCACAGGTCCGTGTGTCCTGCCAAAGTTATAATAGCCGATCCACCTCCAAATAGAAGAGTTTCTTGCAGACAGTCATCCAAATAGGGACGTCTTCATACCCGAACACGATCGTCATTATTGAATAACATGATTTTTTTTATCTGTAAACATAACATTGGCCTGCTGGTCTAAATTCCAATTAAGATTGTCTTGACAAAAGTTTCTAAGAGCAGGAGTTAATCTAGGGGCTCTAGCAGTTCGTCTTGCACGGAGTTGTCCTTCGTGAATTCGGTTATGTAACGTTTGCTCCGAAATTAACGATCTCGTAACTTTTATAAGGCGATTTTGCAGTGTTCTAACAGGAGAGGTGCGACCTCTAATAGCCCAAAGTCGTAAAATACTATCTTCAGTCTAGGGTGATGCTCTTTGTCGATTGGTATAATGGGCTTTTCTTGCTATTCCGTAAAGTTAGTAGCAATTCCAAGCTCTGAAAACCGCAGAATGACTTACGTTAAGCATTTAGGCTACACGTTGCTTTAAATACCTTACTTAGATCAATTTCATTGCTCTAGTAAGTGACAATTCGTTGGGGTACACCCTACATATCCTCCTACTCAATACAAAATTGGAAATAAAGAGTGTGGAAAGTCTAAAAAAAAACAACTGATAAAACCAATAAATCCGGAAAAATTCAAAATACAAAGAAAAACAATAGTAAAAACCTGAAAAGAAACGAGAAAATATGATAAAACCGACAAAAACAGAAAAAAAAAATGGAAAATATACAAAAAAAACGAGAAAAAATCGTAAAAACTGGAAAAAACGCAAAATGAGAACAACAAATTAATGATTGTTAACTTATATGTAATATCAAACAGTTGTTCCCATTATTAAAGTATTTATGGCACTGATTTTTCTAAAAATCTTATAAACCAACATTAAAATAGTCCTGTAAAAATGTTAAAATTATAAAGCACAAATTATCTGTGTCTGTCTGGACCAGGGTAGAAAAAAGAGGTGGTCTAACGACTGTATTTCACAATGCTTTCAGTCTTGGTGTCACCAAGCTTGGTCCTTCTATATCTTTCATATAGATGTCACCATAGGTTTCGGTCCTATCACAGACCAAAAAATAAAAAAGGTCCTATGCTGTTGTGTGTAAACGTCACATTATTTACAACTTCATTAAATGATTGGTAGGTGGCTCTACCTGTATATTAATTTAATTAAACAGCTGGAGGAATTATTAATGAAATTTAATATGCATGTATTCTAATTTTTCGTATATTAAACTTAAAATTAATAAGTCAACATTGTATTATATATTTCACATGCACGTACTGCAACAGATAGAGCCATCTACCAATTATTTAATGAAATGGTAAATAATGTGACATAGCAAACCAAATCGCTAGACCACCTCTCTTCTCCACCCTGGCTAGGGCTATTAACTTGAAATTATGTTTAGAGAAGTTAGTATTCTGACCACCAGAAAGCGTGTAGCGTATAAATTTTATTATAGACAACCAATTATACACGATAAATATAATTTTCAATATTTTATATAAGATCATACCCTAATGTACTTTTTGATATTTATTTTAATATTATGTAGGTACTTACTTTTTCTATGTTATCAACTTTTTCTTTATAATTGTAAAAATACTCGAAACATTTATTTGTGTTATATTCATTCCAACAAATTTATATAAATTTCTTAAAAATGTTTAATCCTTCTATAATAAAGGAACTTTATTATAATTACGGTTTGGGAATTCTTGACAATTTCAAAATCACAGGACACGATACAGTCTAGGGGATTTCGAACGAAACATATTAATAAAGAAGGCAATTTCTAGTAAAAATCATCATGAGCCTTGTAAATAATTTATGAACAAACAGATTAGGCTTTTTTATTTATTAGATAAAAAAAAACTTTAAAAAAATTATAGCGTCAATAGCTTTGTCCGACAATTTGCTTCTGATTTTAATAATAATGCCATCGTTTTCAACAGACGCAGGATTAATTGATTTTAAGGCTTTATACGAGCCCTGTCTCAGTGAAGTTGGCCCAACTATCTTTTTTATGAAATTTGTCATATTAACGAAAACGTATTTAAAACTAAAATGTATTTCTGATAATATACGATATTTTTATTTAATAGTAGGCAAAATTACTAAATATTTTAAATATTTTGTAACAGAGAAAAAATATTTTACAAAAATTCAAAAAACTGCCGATTAATAAAAATCAACGAAACCAAAAATCAGCAAATCACCACTGCGTTACATCGCCTTTTGAACTAATCACTGCTTTGATACGTCTTGACATAGTTTCAACTAATGTTTGGCAGTCATCTGGTGTAAAACTGTTGCAAATTTCTTGGAGACGGGTTCGCAATTCTGGAAGAGTTCTTGCGGGATTCGATCTGAGCTTTTTCTTCATAAGATGCCAGAAGGTTTCAATCGGCGATAGATCTGGACTACTGGACGTCCATTTTAAAACTGGAATATTGTTTTCTAACATCCAATCTTTTACTTTTTTAGCCGTATGGCAAGCGGCACCATCTTGTTGGAAGATACATTCCATATTATTACAACGCATTTGTTCAATTTGGAATATTAAGTTATTTTGAAGCACATTAATGTACATTCATAATACCTTCCACAAAGTGTAAGTTCCCAACTCCACTTGCTGACATGGATCTCCAAGTCATAACAGAAGCCGGAAACATAACTTTTTTTATGACAGTGATTATAAAACACTTCTTCTTTAGTTCTTTTGACACGACTCCTTCAAATCTGGCTTCATCACTCCAAATAATGGAGTTCCATTGGTTCGAAGACCAAAATTTGTGTTCTTCGGCCCACGCTATAATGTTTTTCTTCTGAATCTTTGTCAGTAAGGGTTTCTCTTTTGCCTAAAAATACTGAATTTAAAACGAATAACAACAACAATATTTTAAGTCTACCTTGTAAGTTTTAAATTCCATCTTTTGGGTAGCTCTGTGACAAGTTGAAATTTTTTTTGTGGTTGTCTGATTCCACAATATTCTCAATTCGTTATAATTAGCATTTGTTTCAGCCCTAGGGGAGAAACAACTGTCAGTTTCTGACTGACAGTTGGATTGGTCTGAAATTGTCTTATTTCGACTGGCAAAACAGGAATCAAAACTAGCTGTTTCAATGCATGTGATATGAAAATAAACTAATTCCATCTCTGTTTCTTTTCATAAATTATTTCTAAAATAATATACTCATTTAATTACTCAGCAGCTAACACGTTTGAAATATATAATATAATATAATATAATATTTATTATTTTTATTTGCATATACCACTAAAAGAAATAAATGATAAGTTAAATAAATATTAAAGGTTATAGAGAAATCAGAGTTATAGGATAATTACTATTATTACTGTTAGAGCGTTTTTTTTATTTATAATTATTATTCCTTTCATATATCAATGCCATCCGTTATCTTTATTTTTATTCTTGCTTGGGTTATGGTAGGATTTCAGTAATTGAATAAAATTATTTATGTAAATAAGAAAAAATACACAATGTTTAAGGTATTATATTATAGAAAATATAAAGTATAATTAATAGCAGCACCGCGTTATATGCAATTATTGTTCTTAACTTAACAAAAATTAAGATATATATTTAAATAATTAAAACTTTTTATAAAAAGTGGTTAAAGAAGCTGTCTGGCGATTAAGTCACGAGACTATTGTCAATAACATCTTTATTTCGCTTTTTTACAATTTTTTTTCTTTAATATACCTACTCTTCATCCACATCTTCACGCCTCTCCATGCATACCTTCCATTGTGCGGAACAGTGCTGCAGGTCATCTTCCGGCAAGCTGTTGAGTAGCTGCCGATTTTTGTTTTACGTCCTCTATAGACTAGTGACGGGTTTACTTCAAACAGGTTTTGATTTTTGAAAACAGGTAGAAGCTATGTCTGGCGAATAGGGAGCGAGTGTTCCTGGTTTTGATGGAGCATCCAGCAGTTCTTTTTTCACATTTCTGGCTTTTTTGGCAAAATTTTCCTGGAAGTCTTAGTATTCATTTACTGTGTGACCTATTTCATGTGGACCACATCCCGTATATCAACGAAAACAATTAACATCGTATTGAATTTGTACTTGCTCATCCTCGATTTTTTGGCTGTAGGTGAGTTTTTAGATTCCAGTGCATTAATTGCCTCTTGGTTTCAGAATCATATTAAAAAATCCAAGTTACGTCGCAAGTTATGACCATTGACAAGAAGTTTAAGTCCCTTTCGATGCATTCTAGGGTGTCAGAACAAACGTATTTACGATGCATCTTCTGTTTCACCGTTAGGAGTTTGGGTACTTGATTAGCACACACTTTCCTCATACTCAGTTCCTTCTGCAAAATTTGCCTTATAGTCTAGAATGGATTGGGCATATACTCAGAAGGCCATACAAAGAAATGTTTCGAAGAATAACGAACTGGACACCGCTATGGCCCAGATGCAGAGAAAGACCAAGAAAAAGATGGTTAGATGATATGGAAGAGGACGCAAAAGCCATGAACGTTACAGAATGGAAAGCGCAATGCAGGGATCGGAAACAATGGAAGAAAATCACAACAGCAACAAAAACACACAACAAATTATGAGAAATTAAAACGAAGGCAAAGGATTAATCCACCTCTAATAAAAAAGGATTGTTGAAGGCCCAGGCGTTAGCCATAATCTTAGAGATTGTAAGGCTATGATGATCTCTCAAGTTGGACAAAATTACACCTAAATAACTTTCATCAAATTCGGTTGAATTGGTGAAGAGTTCATTGGGAACATACATCGTGACAGAAAATTTTATATATTAAGATTTGTGGGAGGGTCACATCTGATCCAAAATGGTATGATAATACTTTTGTTTTTAGTATTCTAATTATAGTTGCTTGTATAATTACTATGTTATTATACAATGTAGTAGACACCCGTTACCGAATAGTAATCAATTACAATTACAATATTATATCAGGATTAAGTAATTGTATACCATATAAAGATATATATTATATCGTTACTATCGTATAAAAATCATTTTATCACACTAACATTTATTATATCGCTCAATGTTGCCGCTTTGCTTTTATTAAAAACTAGCTGACCTCGCGAACTTCGTACCTTGCTTATAGGTTTATTTATTAGATGCAAAGCGATCACAACGGTGCTATTTTTCGAATAGAGATGGCGCACTTGCGAATCTTTCTTACTTTCGCAGATTTTGACACCAAATACCAAACAGTCTATACCGGGGATGTCTCTTCATTACTGACTGAAGAGACATGCCTGTACTGTAGGTACTGATGAGGTCTAACAGACCGAAACATCTCTACAGTTGGTTTTGCCCTTGGATAGACTGTTTGATATTTATATCTACGTTTAATTTTTAAATAACATTTTTTATTTAAAAATTTTTCTTTTTAAGTGTATTTAAAATTTTTCATACGAATTTCTTCCTGTTTTCGACACAGCAGTATGTGTGAATTTTTAATACTTGTAAATCTGCTATATCAAAATTTTATATTAAATGCTAAACCTTCTAAAGTGTTTACTCTTGACAAAGCAACATATGTTAAACCAACGGAAGTTTCTTAATCTCCAATATCGACAACAGCCTTTTCTAAGGTTAAACCTTGTGATTTGTGGATTGTAATTGCGAAAGCTAACTGTAATGGAAATTGTTTACGTGAACAATTAATATTTCCACTTTTCCAAAATTTCGTTATGCTTGGAATCGGAACACTACCTACCATTATTTTCATAGCTAGTATGAGAGTAATTTTCGAAATGGATCATTATAACCCGTGGCATTTGATCAGGTGGACCATGATTTTCTTTATAAATGATATCTTGAACGTAACCGAGAGCTCCATTGACTAATCCTTTTTCAATACATAAATTAGAGCGTAGCATAACTTTACATCCAATCGATAAAACTATGAACGCTTCAAGTCTACCTATTACATCTACATTAGCTAATTTTGCTTGAGAGCAATTGTGAATAGCTGAAATATACCTAAGCAACTGGTTGGTAACTCTTTCAATTTTTGATAATTGTAAAATCTTTCACATCTTTATTGGTTGCATATAACCGAATAGCATCATTGAAAAAATTACGTTCATTTTGAGAGAAAGTTTGAATACTTCTTTTCATTAATATTTCATAATCCTGAAGCGTACATTTACCATTACTTATATGGTCTAAAATATTTCGAAACATTTGTTGTGATTCATTTTGTCTAAAAGATGATGATAAAAAAAATATTTTTTAATACTTGAATTATATATTATATATTTTCCTTCTAAAAGAAACTCACTGCCTTCAACTTTATCACTATAAAGTGGTCGATCATTAACAGGTGGTAATTGTTTTATATCTCCCAAAAAATACATAAATAATCCACCAAAAGCTTCATCTTGTTTAGAAGAGACGAACCAATTACATATTAGTATTTAATGTAGCTCACAGATGGAGCTACCATCTAAACATGAATACGAAACAATTAAATATAATTTCATGTCTAGATGTTTTGTAGTTTTTCTGTAAAGTGTACCACAAAAAAGTGACAATTTGACCTAGTAGAGGCTTGCTTCGCTTGCCTAACTACTGTTTTAAAAGAAAATCATTAAAACTTGCTATCGTACATAAAACTTTTTTGTTGTTAATCGACACATATCTAACAATAGTTTAAAACTTGAATTTAATTTGTTTCACTTATTTGGAATGTTTTCAAAAAATAATTTTTTTACGGTTAGAATATAACGCATGTTGGCTGGAAGAGGATATAAAAGAAAAAATGTAAAATGTAAATACAGATTGTAGCAACAGAAGTTATATTTATATTGTAAATATTTGCTATTTGAGATAAGGTTTAAACATTTGACGTATTTAACTTTTAGTTTATTTGATATTCAAATGAAACAAATTTTAAGGTAAAACTTCCGGAAGCTCAGATATGGTAAATGCTAGCTGAGAGAACTTTTTGTGAATATTGGTCATACTTAGATTCTCTAGAGCTAGCACAGCAATGATGGCACAATTAACTAAGATGATATGAAGAAAATAGCTGTAATTTGTTGCTAATTAGTTGCTGCAATTAAAAATTTATTGTTTTTTTTTAATAAAACATGTGGCTGTGCCAGCTATATATTAGCTGGCAGAGCCAAAGTACAAAAGGGTACGAATGCTGTACGAAATTGACAGAAGGATTAAAGGCTATGGTAAGATTCAGAGTTAATGTACGGGAAGATTTATAAAAAAAAAATTCTGACAGGGTGTAATAGAGATTTGTGGCTGAGCTCGCCTGATAACCAGCACAGCCACGAATTTGTGGCTGAGCCATTTTAGTCATAATTAGCGCCGCCATGAGTTTGTGGCTGAGCTGAACGAGTAGCAGGTGACTCTGCCAAATGTCTAGAATCATATTTTTTTTATTGATAGCCTGTGGAGATAAGATCTTGGCTGAGCTAGCTGAATCATAATCAGCACAGTACGAATTTGTGGCTGAGCTAGCTTAATAATGATTAGCACAGCCACAAATTTTGTGGCTGTGCTAAACGCGTAGTAGGTGGCTCATCCATATGTCTAGAATCATATTTTTTTGTTGATAGCCTGTGGAGATAAGATCTTGGCTGAGCTAGCCTAATCACAATCAACACAGCCACGAATTTGTGGTTTAGCTAGCTTAATAATGATCAGCAGACCACTAAATTTGTGCTGTACACCAACGCTGAATCTTACCATGGTCTCTAATCCTTCTGTCAGTTTCGTACAGCATTCGTACCCTTTTTTAATATGGCACATGTTTTATTGAAAAAAAAGCAATAAATTTTTAATTGCGGCAACTACTTAGCAACAAATCATAACTATATTTTCCATATTTTCTTTGTTGATTGTGCCATCATGGCTGTGCTACCTCTAGAAAACTCTTAGATTTACTTTTCTAGAAAACTGCTAGAATATTTGCATTTTAATTTAAATTGGCAACATTCTGAAATCGTTAACTCGAAACCACGTGCTTTTTATTCAATCAGACAAGTGCACCGAGAACTCACGTTTTTCGCTTACGTAATAATCCATCGCAGATTTCTTAAACACGTGTGACATTTAAGTTAAAAAAATGCAGTTTCTATTAATTATAAGAAAGAATGCATTTTTTTTTCAGATATCTGCGATTTTTTAATATTGTCACATATTTTAATAACAAAAACATGAGAGTAAAATTAAAATGCAATAATTATATTATCAGCATTTGTATTTGCATATATGAGAGGCGTCAGTTACTTTTTTTATTATTTTAATTATAAAGTGAACGTTAAATGGCATTTATCGCCTTTTAAAATAAATAACCCTTCGTATTTTATAATATTTATGTATTTATGTTCTGCTTTGTCTTTGTATTTTCACGATTATTTTCTTCTCAGACAGTGTTTTGTTTTTAATAATAAATTGAATAATAATAAAATTATGTAAATTTAATTACATTACATACGTTGTTTTGTAATAGGAAAATAGTAACAGTAAATTGATTTATTTAAATGAAATTAATAACAACCCCCCTAATTAATAAAGTAATTATTCACATTACTTAATATTACCAGTATTAAAATTTTATTATTAATTACTCTGCTGAAATATTTCCTTAGGTTGCTACTCGAAGAATTCTTTTACGGCATTTTGTCCGATTGAAACGCCTTTTTTAATGGCCCAAAAGTGTGAAAGTCGGTAAGCAATAAATGGGTCCAATAGAGTAATGCTCTAATATCTTCTTCTCTTTATTTTTTTTCTTCTTATTCTTCTTTTTTTTCCTTCTTGATCTCCTTTCTCTCAACCTTATCCCAATCCTCGTTGGGGTCAGCGTTGGCCTTCCGCAACATTTGTTTCCACGTGTGTCTATTCAATGCATCCTCTCCTCCCTATTTTTTTTATCTTCAGGTCCTTATTTATTCTTACCATCCATCTCATTTTAAGTCTTCCTTTCTTTCTCTTACCCTCCCCATCTCACATTCATCTACTCTTTTACTCACATAATTCTCATCCCGCCTCTTTACATGACCAAACCATTTAACCTATTTTCCTGGATTTTCTTTCTTAGCTGTCCCACTTTCACAGTACCTCTTACTCTCTTATTTATCTCCTTGTTAATCTACATATCGAACGTAACATCTTCATCTCCACCACTTCTAACTTTCACTCATGTCCTTTGGTTATTGACCAGATGTCTGAGTTATACATCAACGCTAATTTTACATTTCTCTACCTTTCATTTTTGCATTTACATTCTAGTTACACAAAACTCCACTCATTCTTCTCCAATTCATCCATTCACACTCAATTCTATGATGCTGCTCACTTTTAAACGTCCATCCTTTTTTAGCACAGACCCTAAATATGTGAAGTTGGTAGCTGGTAGCGCTTGATCGTGCAGATTTGTTTCCACCTGTCTCTATTCAATGCATCCTCTCTTCCCTATTTTTTTATCTTCAGGTCCTCATTTATTCTTATCATCCATCACATTTTCGGTCTTCCTATCTTTCTCTTACCGCCCCCCCATCTCACATTCATCTACTCTTTTATTCAGATAATTCTTATCCCTACTCTCTACATGACCAAAGCATCTTAACCTATTTTCCTGGATTTTCATTCTTAGATGTCCCACTTTCACAGTACCCCTTACTCTCTTATTTATCTCCTCGTTAATGTACATATCGAACGTAGCATCTTCATCTCCACCACTTCTAAATTTCACTCTTGCCTTTCGTTATTGGCCAGATTTCTGAGTTATACATCAACGCTGATCTTACAATTCTCTTTCAGTATCTTTCAGTTTTGGCCATCCGCAACATTTGTTTCCACCGGTGTCTATTCAATGCATCCTGTCTTCCCCATTTTTTTTTCTTTCAGGTTCTCATTTATTCTATTCATTCATCTCATTTTCGGTCTTTCTATCTTTCTTTAGCCCCTACAGTTATACATCAACGCTGATCTTACATTTCTCTTTTATTTTTGCATTTACATTCTAGTCACACAAAACTCCACTCATTCTTCTCTAATTCATTCATCCACACTTTATTCTATGATGCAGCTCACTCTGTAAACGTCCATTCTTTTTTAGCACAGATCCTAAATATTTGAAGATGACAGCTGATAGCACTTGATTGTGCAGATTTGTTTCCACCTCTCTCTATTCAATGCATCCTCTCTTTCCCATCATTACTCTTTCAGATCCTCATTTATTTTAATCATCCATCTCTTTTTCTTACCCCCAATCTCACATTCATCTACTCTTTTACTCACATAATGAAATCTGACAGCGTGCCCCCAAATTGTCATATGGTAACATGCGTGGAAGAGAGGTCTTTTATTATTCCACTAATAGAATTAATTATTGCGCTAACCGTGCGGAAATTAAAAACAGGCCAGGAACGGAAAGAGAATTTAAATTGACACCAATATTATTTGTTTACTACACAAGCAGAAATATATTTTAATGATCGAAATGATTCAACAATTAAGTGTTAATATAAATATATGTAGAAATTCAAAGCACTGACGATAGTTAAAATTAGATAAAACGAAATTATGGAAAAATAAAAGGAAGAACACGATTAATTACCGAATAATTTCAATAGTTAACAATATAACAATAATAAGAGAAAATATGCCTGTTACAAACTAAAGTAACTGGTCAATGCAGAATATCAGTTGCGTAATTACAATTGTTACCAAAAATAAATTTCAATTGAACAAGCCTCGTATACCTGCACTAAAGTACACATGCTGTATGATAATTTTTTATTTAAAAAAATACGATGTTTTAATTTGAAACAAGTTCTCACGCATAATTCGCACAGGTATACGCATTTCGGTTTATTCTCAAGAGAGGTCGTTCACTTGTCGAATTTACAAACATCATTTGCAGAGTTCACGTACCTTTTTTGGATACCCATATATGTCGCAACAAATTATGCACAGAGACACGCTCATTGCCATTTATTGTGTTATCTGCATCTTGCAATAACTGATAAGAAGTTGATGATTGTCTGAATATGCCCCGTGGGAATATTCAATATTTTAATCGGTAAAATTATATCATTTTTAATATGTTTATATATTGTGATGATTCTATCTATGGAAATTAAGGTGTATGCTGGTTGGTGGTCTAATTTTTTTATTACAATTAAAAGTGAAAAATATTTATCTCAACCTAGCTAACCGGGCGAAATTCGTACCGCCTTATATAATCAATGATTTTTTATTCTCATTATCTATAATTTTTAATTATTTTTATGTGTTATTTCTTATAATTTTATCATATTTTATCGTTTGTTTTCAGATTTTTACTTTTTTTTGTTAATTTTGTAAATTTTTTTGTTTTAATTGGTTTTTTCAGTTGTTTTTTTTTCGATTTACCCCTTTTTGTAATTCAAGTATTTTTTATATTTTTTTGGATTTTTCTTGTTTGTTAACAATTTTTTACCCATTTATAAACACTTTTTTTCAATTTCTTTCGGTTTTTAGATTTCTTCACATTTTGATATTCCACAGTTTTCGTTTTTTTCTTCTAATTTGTGTCTTCTTTTTTCCTACTTTCCGTGTATTTTATTTTTGTTTTTTTTTGTTATTCCATTCAATTTTTCAATTTTTTTTTTCAATTTTTTTCAGTTGCACATATTTTTTTGGTTCTTCCTTTTTAATTTTTATTTTCGATTTTTCGAATTACGCACTTTTGTTTAGACTTTTTGACGATTTTTATTATTTACTGGCTTACCCCCAAATAAATCAATGATTCTTTATTCTCTTCTTTCCCTTTTTTTTAATTTTACGACTGTTTTGTATTTCTAATTGATTTTTGTTTCCTTTCCGTTTTTACCAATTTTCACTACTTTTTTTTCGTTTTTTAATTGTTTTTTAAAAATTTTTCTTTTTTTTTACTGATTTGAAAACAGTTTTATCCTTTCTTTTTTGTATTTTAGATTACTAATTTTTATTCGATGTTCACATTTTTGTTTCTTATTTTTTCCTATTTTTCTGTATATTATATTTTTGTCCTTTTTTCGTTTTTAGATTCCCTTTTTCATATCAATCGTTTTTTTTTCAATTTTGGTAGTTGTTCATATTTTCTGTTTTTATTTTTTTTTAGATTTGTCCACATTTTTTTATGATTTTGATTTCTTTTTATTTGGTCAGGTTTCGATGATTTTTATTATTTACTAGCTGACCCGTCAAACTTCGTACCAATTTTTTTCCAATTTGTAAACATTTTTGTTTTTCTTTTTTTTTTGTTTTTTAGATATCTTCATTGTTTTAATTTTTCAAAGTTTTTTTTTTCTAATTTATTTCTTTTTTCCTGTTTTCCGAATATTCTATTTTTGTCTTTCTTTTTCGTTTTTCTATTCAATTTTTCAATTCAATCTTTTTTTTTCAATTTTTTGTAGTTTTACACATTTTTCTGGTTTTTCGTTTAAATCTTTTTTTTTCGATTTTCCCTATTTTTTTATATATTTTTTTTTCGTTTTTTAAATGTTTTTTTTGAATATTTTTCTTTTTTTACTGATTTGAAAACATTTATATAATTTCTTTTTTGTTTTTTAGATTTATATTTTTTCGATTCTGCACATTTTTTTCTTCTAATTTTTGTTTCATATTTTTTCCTATTTCTCAGTATATTATATTTTTGTCTTTTTTTTTCGTGTTTCCATTCAATTTTTTAATTCAATCATTTTTTTTTATTTTTTTTATAGTTGCACATATTTTTCTGTTTTTTTCTGTTTTCATTTTTTTTTCGATTTTTCCCCATTTTTTTATACCTACTTTAAACTAAATTTTTTCGAATTACGCAGTTTTGTTTAGACTGTTTGACGATTTTAATTATTTATTGGCTGACCCGACGAATTTCGTACCGCCAAATAAATCAATGATTTTTATATTCTCTTTTTCCCTTTTTTTAATTTTACGACTTTTTTTGTTTTTCTAATTGCTTTTTGTTTCCTTTCTGTTTTTATCATATTACCTCGTTTATGTCCTGGTTTTTACTATATTTTTTCATTTATTTTGTTTTTTTTTCGTTTTTATCGTTTTTTTCGGTTTACCACATTTTAATTATTTTAAATATTAGTGATATTTTCTCGGTTTTTACTTTTTTACTATCTTTCTTCTGTTTTCCTTTTGATTAATCTCTTTTTGTTTTGTTAGTTACCACTTTTTTACCCATTTTTAAACATTTTTTTCTTCTTTTACAATTCTTCTTGTTTTTTAGATTCCTTCTTCTTTTTTTTAAATTTTTGTTTCTCTTTGGTTATTTTTTCGTATATTCTATTTTTAACTTCCATTTTCGTTTTTCGTTTCCATTTTCCTATTTTTTTTTCCTTTTTTTTTGTTTTCCTTTTTTTGATGCTACCACGTTTTTTTTATTAATTTTTCCTATTTTCACAATTTTTATTATTTTTTCTTTTACCATTTTCATCAACATAATATCAGATTTACAAAAATTAAATAATATTTATTTTTACATTTGGTCATTGTTTCAAATTATATTAAACATCTTTAATAGAAGTTTTGAAAAATACTTTCCTCTTGGGGGATGATTTAGGTACAGGGGTTGCATCTGTCTGATTACTTATAAACTATTTTAAGATTGTCAAGTAGTCTATTAATAATTTTTTTTTAACCAAAAAAATGCTAAAATCTGCATTTTTTACTTTAAGGGATATTTTCACCCTTATTATTAAAATCAACTTGACCTTCGATTATATATATTGATAGATATGAATATATCACTTTTTAACACTCATTTTATTCCAAGACAAATCCATAATAATCGTTTTCTTAATTATTTGATAAAAAAAAATTCACTGTGGAGACTCGAACCCACGTTAATACACAACGACGAGCGCATACTTACCTCTGATACAATTACGCCACGAGACTTTATTATAAAATATATCAATTTTACTTATTAGTTTCATGTAACAAATATTTATATTTTCTATACCTTAATTTTGAAATTTACAAATCAAATACTAATTATAAATATACAATAAACACTAATAAGACATTTTGATTACTTAAAATGACGTTTTTATATATAAAACAACCTTCATTAACATTGACAGGTAATCGTTATGTACCAGATTATTTATATAAATATATATAAATAAAACAATTTTAAGATTGTCAAGTAGTCTATTAATAATTTTTTTTTAACCAAAAAAATGCTAAAATCTGCATTTTTTACTTTAAGGGATATTTTCACCCTTATTATTAAAATCAACTTGACCTTCGATTATATATATTGATAGATATGAATATATCACTTTTTAACACTCATTTTATTCCAAGACAAATCCATAATAATCGTTTTCTTAATTATTTGATAAAAAAAAATTCACTGTGGAGACTCGAACCCACGTTAATACACAACGACGAGCGCATACTTACCTCTGATACAATTACGCCACGAGACTTTATTATAAAATATATCAATTTTACTTATTAGTTTCATGTAACAAATATTTATATTTTCTATACCTTAATTTTGAAATTTACAAATCAAATACTAATTATAAATATACAATAAACACTAATAAGACATTTTGATTACTTAAAATGACGTTTTTATATATAAAACAACCTTCATTAACATTGACAGGTAATCGTTATGTACCAGATTATTTATATAAATATATATAAATAAAACAATTATCAATGATAAAATCCATGTAAAACGAAATATATAAGTATTAAAATTAATACAAACATTTTACTATTGAATGTCAATGCCTATATTAGCTTTAAACTGTATTTAAAACTTTGAGGTTAAGACTACAATTAGGTACTCTTTTGATCGTATTTTTTATTATATTACAGAATTGTTCAATGATTAAATGCTTATAAAACGAAATCTAAAAGTATTAAAACAAATTATAACCCTTTATTACTGCATATCAACCAACTCTAAACAGTTTATTTACTAAAATATTGCAATGTTTACATATTTAAATACACAATAACAGACTGCTGTCAATGAAATGTCATTTCTTGGAATTATAATAATGGCCGACCTGGTTTCAGCCAATAGGAAATTAGGTCAAATACGTCGTTTCTATGGTAACGGTTGGAATGTGCTCTATTTAAATTCTTAGAATTTAAAGAGATTTCTGAAAAGGGAATTCCGTTCTATAAAATATTAAAATTTAAAATAAAAAAGGGCGTATTATGTAAATATATAACTATATTAAGATGAAAAAAATAATAAAAAAATATTTTATTAATTTTTAATGGTTTAATTTAATATTTTATAAAGCATATGAAGGTATTTTTTCAAAAAATTGTATTTTAAGAATGCGTTGAGGTATTTACCTCAAATTTTGCATTTTGTCTTTTTTTCCGTTTTTCCATTCAATTTTTCAATTCAATTATTTTTTTTTTAATTTTTTTATAGTTGGACATATTTTTCTGTTTTTTTCGGTTTTCATTTTTTTTTCGATTTTTCCCCATTTTTTTTATACTTTGTACTTAACTTTTTCGAATTACGCAGTTTTGTTTCGACTTTTTGACGATCTTTATTATTTATTGGCTGACCCGACGAATTTCGTACCGCCAAATAAATCAATGATTTTTATATTCTCTTTTTCCCAGTTTTTCAATTTTACGACTTTTTTTGTTTTTCTATTTGCTTTTTGTTTCCTTTCTGTTTTTATCATATTACCTCGTTTATGTCCTGGTTTTTACTATATTTTTTCATTTATTTTGTTTTTTTTTCGTTTTTATCGTTTTTTTCGGTTTACCACATTTTAATTATTTTAAATATTTGTGATATTTTCTCGGTTTTTACTTTTTTACTATCTTTCTTCTGTTTTCTTTTTGATTAATCTCTTTTTGTTTTGTTAGTTACCACTTTTTTACCCATTTTTAAACATTTTTTTCTTCTTTTACAATTCTTCTTGTTTTTTAGATTCCTTCTTCTTTTTTTTAAATTTTTGTTTCTCTTTGGTTATTTTTTCGTATATTCTATTTTTAACTTCCATTTTCGTTTTTCGTTTCCATTTTCCTATTTTTTTTTCCTTTTTTTTTTTGTTTTCCTTTTTTTGATGCTACCACGTTTTTTTTATTTACCCAATTTTGTTTAGACTTTTTAACGATTTTTATTAATTTTTCCTATTTTCACAATTTTTATTATTTTTTCTTTTATCATTTTCATCAACATAATATCAGATGTACAAAAATTAAATAAAATTTATTTTTACATTTGGTCATTGTTTCAAATTATATTAAACATCTTTAATAGAAGTTTTGAAAAATACTTTCCTTTTGGGGGATGATTTTGGTACAGGGGTTGCATCTGTCTGATTACTTATAAACTATTTTAAGATTGTCAAGTAGTCTATAAATAATTTTTTTTAACCAAATATATGCTAAAATCTGCATTTTTTACTTTAAGGGATATTTTCACCCTTATTATTAAAATCAACTTGACCTTCGATTATATATATTGATAGATATGAATATATCACTTTTTAACACTCATTTTATTCCAAGACAAATCCATAATAATCGTTTTCTTAATTATTTGATAAAAAAAAATTCACTGTGGAGACTCGAACCCACGTTAATACACAACGACGAGCGCATACTTACCTCTGATACAATTACGCCACGAGACTTTATTATAAAATATATCAATTTTACTTATTAGTTTCATGTAACAAATATTTATATTTTCTATACCTTAATTTTGAAATTTACAAATCAAATACTAATAGACCTTTTCATCATATGACGTGCGCAGGCGCAGCCGCCATATTGAAATAGCGGTAATTCAAAAAATTCGTACTGTTTTCATCAACAATGTATGGTCAAGGAATATTATCTCCACAAACAAATAAATTACTGGAAAGAACCATCTACGGTGCTTCACTTATTTATAACTCAGTTGAAGCTCATAACTGTGGTTAAAATGTCATAGGCATCTGGAAAAAGAGAAAAAAAGTGAACTGATTGAGAGGTTAGCCATTAATATTTGTTTACTAGCTGCAAACTTATCAACGAAATTAATATTTACAATTTTATTTTGATTAATAATGTTATATTATTTGTAATAATTAAAAATATTACTTATTGGAGTCATTTACAAAATTTATTATTAATATTTTGTTTATAGGTACATGCAATTTTTAATCAGATAAATGTAAATGTTGAGTAGTTTTTATAATATATGAAATGTTTTTGCGATATTCCAAAGAAGGCTTTTGTAAATTTATAAAATAGTATGTATTGGTTTTGAATAATTTGTACAGTGTATCACTTTTACATACTTACTCCATAACAACAACGTTTTGTTGTTCCTTTTCGTACAGACGACATGACTATAATGGATCATAAATAATTTTTTCCAGTTGTTTTGAGTTACTACAATATTTGATTTCCACTTTCTTTAAAAGTTAATTGACTTTAATTAATATTTTAACTTTTTTTTCACGGGTTGCGGCACTTTAGTATAGTTGTTTACAAAAAACAGTACGAAAAAGATGGCGGATGCTAAACGCATGCGCACAAAAAAATTTTGTGATGAAAAGTCCTATTATAAATATACAATAAACACTAATAAGACATTTTGATTACTTAAAATGACGTTTTTATATATAAAACAACCTTCATTAACATTGACAGGTAATCGTTATGTACCAGATTATTTATATAAATATATATAAATAAAACAATTATCAATGATAAAATCCATGTAAAACGAAATATATAAGTATTAAAATTAATACAAACATTTTACTATTGAATGTCAATGCCTATATTAGCTTTAAACTGTATTTAAAACTTTGAGGTTAAGACTACAATTAGGTACTCTTTTGATCGTATTTTTTATTATATTACAGAATTGTTCAATGATTAAATGCTTATAAAATGAAATCTAAAAGTATTAAAACAAATTATAACCCTTTATTACTGCGTATCAACCAACTCTAAACAGTTTATTTATTAAAATATTGCAATGTTTACATATTTAAATACACAATAACAGACTGCTGTCAATGAAATGTCATTTCTTGGAATTATAATAATGGCCGACCTGGTTTCAGCCAATAGGAAATTAGGTCAAATACGTCGTTTCTATGGTAACGGTTGGAATGTGCTCTATTTAAATTCTTAGAATTTAAAGAGATTTCTGAAAAGGGAATTCCGTTCTATAAAATATTAAAATTTAAAATAAAAAAGGGCGTATTATGTAAATATATAACTATATTAAGATGAAAAAAATAATAAAAAAATATTTTATTAATTTTTAATGGTTTAATTTAATATTTTATAAAGCATATGAAGGTATTTTTTCAAAAAATTGTATTTTAAGAATGCGTTGAGGTATTTACCTCAAATTTTGCATTTTGTCTTTTTTTCCGTTTTTCCATTCAATTTTTCAATTCAATTATTTTTTTTAAATTTTTTTATAGTTGGACATATTTTTCTGTTTTTTTCGGTTTTCATTTTTTTTTCGATTTTTCCCCATTTTTTTTATACTTTATACTTAACTTTTTCGAATTACGCAGTTTTGTTTCGACTTTTTGACGATCTTTATTATTTATTGGCTGACCCGACGAATTTCGTACCGCCAAATAAATCAATGATTTTTATATTCTCTTTTTCCCAGTTTTTCAATTTTACGACTTTTTTTGTTTTTCTATTTGCTTTTTGTTTCCTTTCTGTTTTTATCATATTATCTCGTTTATTTCCTTGTTTTTACTATATTTTTTTTATTTATTTTGTATTTTGTTTTTATCGGTTTTTTCGGTAATATACCACATTTTAATTATTTTAAATATTTGTGATATTTTCTCGGGTTTTACTTTTTTACATTCTTTCTTCTGTTTTCTGTTTGATTATTTTCTTTTTTTTGTTTGTTACCACTTTTTTACCCATTTTTAAGCATTTTTTTCTTCTTTTACAATTCTTCTTGTTTTTTAGATTCCTTCTTCTTTTTTTTTAAATTTTTGTTTCTCTTTGGTTATTTTTTCGTATATTCTATTTTTAACTTCCATTTTCGTTTTCATTTTCCTATTTTTTTTTCCTTTTTTTTTTTGTTTTCCTTTTTTTGATGCTACCACGTTTTTTTTATTTACCCAATTTTGTTTAGACTTTTTAACATTTTTTATTAATTTTTCCTATTTTCACAATTTTTATTATTTTTTCTTTTATCATTTTCATCAACATAATATCAGATTTACAAAAATTAAATAATATTTATTTTTAAATTTTGTCATTGTTTCAAATTATATTAAACATCTTTAATAGAAGTTTTGAAAAATACTTTCCTCTTGGGGGATGATTTAGGTACAGGGGTTGCATATGTCTGATTAGTTATAAACTATTTTAAGATTGTCAAGTAGTCTATAAATAAATTTTTGTACAACTGTCATTAAAAGTGACACTTTTAATGATAGCAAACAATGTTAAAAACGATTGTTTACATAGCAGCGTGTTAAAAATACTTTTAACACGTTGCCATGTAAACAAGTTTACTTTTAACACGGTTTGGTTTACTTTTAACACGGTTTGGTTCATTGTCATTGAACATTCGCTCGTTTCATTATCAAAATAGGGAAGTTGTACAAAAAACATTGTATGGTATTTGTGTTAAAAGTGATTTTATTTTGTTCGTGAAATTGTTCAATTCGCTCCGCTCATTTCACAAACGTTTTCACTCACAAAATAAAACCTCACTTTTAACACTCATATCATAAATAACTATTTTTTAACCAAATATATGCTAAAATCTGCATTTTTTACTTTAAGGGATATTTTCACCCTTATTATTAAAATCAACTTGACCTTCGATTATATATATTGATAGATATGAATATATCACTTTTTAACACTGATTATTCTATTCCAACCGAAGACAAATCCATAATAATCGTTTAACTGTATTATGTAGTAATCAAAATATAACGCCATCTGCCGGGCTTTCCCGCAACCTAGGTGTTAAACGATGGTTTAGATATTTCTTTGGAAATTAACTTACACCGCCATCTATTAGGAGTTTCTAAAACCAAATAGGCACTAAAAAATTAAATTGTCGTTTTTAGTATTTTTTATTACCTAGTTGTTATTTGTGTTTCTCCCCGTTTAAACCTTCCCTGAACTGTCACAAAAAATTCAAAACAAAACTTAGCTAAATCGGTCGAGTCATTCTCGAATTTGAGCGAGATACACGAACAGTATTTCAAATATTTATTAAAAGATTATAAAAACTTTTTTATAAATTTTTGTATTAATTGCAGCTTAAAGAAGAAGCTGTGAAAGCTGTAAATCCTCATCTATTTACCATTGCAACTTTAACTGGTCATGCTGTTCGTACAGTAGGAGAAGGATATTCTATTGGTAAGTTTTTTTGTATTAGATTCTAGGGATTAAATTGCGTGTTAAATAATGGAACAAAAAGAAAACAAAATATAATGACTAGGAAGTAGTTGTGTAGAAGTGTAGAAGATGAAAATGTTATCAGCAAAGAAAATGAAAGAACTCTATTTGAGCAAATGTAAAGAAAAATATAAGATAAAGATTAGTTTGTTCTTCCGGATGACCATGGTAAGAGAAAATAAAATTGAGTTAGTCTGGTAGCAGCATAAATATTTCCAGTCGCTAGTTAACACATGAAATATGCAAATACTCCCACGAACCCATCAATATCTCAACTTATCAATGACAAATAATTTATGTTTAGCAATGGCGATGGCGATAAAATTGTTGCCGGAACTAACTGGAATAAATTCTCAATAAAATAGTGTTTAAAAATATTTATGGCGTTTGTCAATTAAAATTTTAAATCTAATTCGATTTTATTGTACTGATTAATTAGAATCGCTTTGGCTTGATTTTCTTATGTCATGTCAGGTCCTATATTGCATATAATTGAATCGAATCAAGGTCACGCTATTCGATTATGTAATAGATTATGGTATAATATGTAGCAGCCCTTGACATATTCAAGGTCTGTATGAATGCAGCTGTTGTTTCCTTATTATGGATAAATGTAACAATTATAAAAGTGGTTTGGCTACTTTATTTTTTCAGTATACAAACTTTGTATATACATTTTTATTAATAGGATCTATATCTTTAACAATCATTATTTAATCTCTGTTGTAAACAAAACTATGCGAATTTTAAATAGTTTTTTTAGGAGATGATAATTTAATAAGAAAAAAATTGCAAGCAAAACTTCTTACTAATAGTAGTTATACGAGGTCTGGCAAAATTTGTACATTTTTCCCGTTCAATATATTCTCCATGCTCTTCCCGATACCTCTCCAAGCGAACTTTCCACTGTGAGAAGCAGTGCTGCAGGTCATCTTCCGACATGCTGTTGAATAGCTGCACCGACTTTTGTTTTACGTCCTCTATAGATTCATAGTGGATTCCCTTCAAGCAGGTTTTGGTTTTTGGAAACAGGAAGAAGCCACAGGGTGCTAAGTCTGGCGTATAGGGCAGGTGTTCCAAGACTGTAACCTGGTTCTTGGCTGCAGGTAACCTTCCGATATGCTGTTGAGTAGCTGCGCCGATTTTTGTTTTACGTTCTCTATAGATTCATAGTGGATTCAGCTCAAGCAGGTCCTGGTTTTTGGAAACAGGAAGAAGCCACAGGATGCTAAGTCTGGCGTATAGGGCAGGTGTTCAAAAACTGTAACCTGTTTTTTGGCTGCAGGTCACCTTCCGATATGCTGTTGAATAGCTGCGCCGATTTTTGTTTTACGTCTTCTATAGATTCATAGTGGATTCCCTTAAAGCAGGTTTTGGTTCTTGGAAACAGGAAGAAGGCACAGGGTATTAAGTCTGACGTATAGGGCAGGTGTTCCAATACTGTAACTTGGTTTCTGGCTGCAGGTCACCTTCCGATATGCTGTGGAGTAGCCGCGCCGATTTTTTTTTTACGTCCTCTATAGATTCATAGTGGATTCCCTTCAAGCAGGTTTTGGTTTTTGAAAACAGGTTGAAGCCACAGGGTGCTAAGTCTGGCGTATAGGGCAGGAGTTCCACGACTGAAACCTGGTTTTTGGTTGCAGGTCACCTTCCGATATGCTGTTGAATAGCTGCACCGATTTTTGGTTTACGTCCTCTATAGATTCATAGTGGCTTCCCTTCAAGCAGGTCTTGGAAACAGGAAAAAGCCACAGGGTGCTAAGTCTGGTGTATAGGGCAGATGTTCCAAGACTGTAACCTGTTTTTTGGCTGCAGGTCACCTTCCGATATGCTGTTGAATAGCGGCGCCGATTTTTGTTTTACGTCCTCTATAGATTCATAGTGGATTCCCTTCAAGCAGGTTTTGGTTTTTGGAAACAGAAAGACGCCACAGGGTGCTAAGTCTGGCATAAAGGGCAGGTGTCCCAAGACTGTAACCTGTTTTTTGGCTGCAGGTCACCTTCCGATATGCTGTTGAGTAGCTGTGCCGATTTTTGTTTTACGTCCTCTATAGATTCATAGTGGATTCCCTTCAAGCAGGTTTTGGTTTTTGGAAACAGGAAGAAGCCACTGGGTGCTAAGTCTGGTGTATATGGCAGGTGTTCCAAGACTGTAACCTGGTTTTTGGCTGCAGGTCACCTTCCGATATACTGTTGAGTAGCTTCGCTGATTTTTGTTCTACCTCCTCTATAGATTTATAGTGGATTCCCTTTAAGCAGGTTTTGGTTTTTGGAAACAGGAAGAAGCCACTGGGTGCTAAGTCTGGCGTATAGGGCAGGTGTTCCAAGACCTTTCCGACCTCCCGAATTTTAACAACAATTTACTCTTTGATCAATTTTTTTTTTCGGTGCGGGTGATTTTTGCCCCCTTTTTATTTAACAGTTACAACGGGATTGTCTGTTGCCTGGAATTTTTTCCCCAATTTTAAGGGATATATTTAGAAAAAACTCCGCCACTTTCGTTATTTTCGCTTGTAGATGTTTTTAAAAAAAAAATCAGTCGCGGAAGTTAATTGCCAAACCTCGTAGTAACTACTTATATGTACGATAGCATCATTTACAAATAAAACTGTTATATCTATTATACATCGTTTATACACCTGTTTATTGGTCACTAAACATTAAAATAACTGACTTTTTTTCTAATCAAGGTTACTAATTTTCAATTAAAATTAACGTTAATAAGATATAAAAACAAATTATTATCTAATTTTATAGCATTGTTTTCAAACATTGCAAACACTTTACGTCATTATCATTCTTTTATCAGCTTTCATTTATAAAATATATAAATTTATTTTCATCATAATTCTTTGAAATGCGTTTTTTTTCTAGATAATATAAAGTTTCCAACTATTTGTTTTCTTTTTTTGTATTACACTCTTCAAATTTCCTGGTTTTGAGTTTGTTTAAATTCAAGTATCAATTTGTTACAAGTGGGTGATGTGTTGATGAATCGTCATCGAGATCGTCATACTTCATTTTTTCATTACAAAATATTATAAAATAAAGGCCCATTACCTTATTAAAGGGAAAAAAAGCAAGCAGAGTTATATGATAAGGTTCAAGGCGGATCAAATGATGAGTAGGTATGTCTCAGGACAGGATAGTCCCCAGGTATAACTGTGCGAGAAACTTTCGAATGGAATTACTGAAAAGCCACTCTGGAACAATGCTCTCCCTCCAATTCCAGGGGAATCTTAAAGACTGAAAAAGGCACCGGGTCGCATTCAAAATCCAGACAACGATTTTACTCGCGATCCTCCTGCAATGGATCCACAAGAGGAGCAACTTAATATATTTTCCTATAACTGCCAAGGCTTCACCAGATCTATGGATTGCCTCAAGAACTTTAGTAAAAACTTTGACATATTACTTCTTCAAGAAACCTGGCTTACACCTGATAATATCATGCGTGTCGGTGATATCAACAAACACTTTTTATTCACTGGTACTTCTTTAATAGACACTAGCACCAAAATATTACGTGGACGCTCCTTTAGTGGAACGGGAATTCTCTGCCAGTGTTGTTAAACCGATTGACTGCAAGAATGCCAGACTTACAGCTATATCTTTGACTTATGCTGGAAGATTAATCCTAATCTGCTGTGTATATATGCCTGTTTTTAACGATGAAAATATTCCCGAATTTGTTAATATGTTGGGTAATATAGCCGCAGTTGTTGATGAACTATAATGATGATGTCATCATAATGGGTGACTTTAATGCAGATCCTTGTAGACAATTTTTTCCAGAACTGACAATGTTTTGTTAAGATCAAAATTTTATTATTCATGACATCAAAAGCTGGGACCCTACGTCTTTAACCTTTATCAGTGCAGCAAATAGTACGACCTCATGGTTGGACTATATAGTCATATCTAAATCCTTGGTTAACGTTATAGCTAACTCCGAGGTGCTGACTACAGTACCTTCTGATCACCAACCAATTACCCTAGCGGTCAAACTTCAGGATCTACCCAGAATGACTTTCCAGTCAGAGACTTTAGAGGACCCATTCAAATGGAAACACTTTTATAGAAACTTTACAACAACTTATCAAAACCACCTTGACAAGTGTCTAAACGAATTAAAACTACCGCACTGCATAAACTGCTCAAATGTTAACTGTAACAGCAAAGACCATTTCAATCACCTAGAGCCTTTTTTCACTAGCATCGGGGCAGCCATAAAGGTAGCACACAATAAACTTCTCTACGACATAATCGACAACGCAACATGCCCGGATGGTCTGAGAAAGTGGCACTCGAATACTATAGATCTAGAGTCGATTTTCTAGCATGGGTTAGGGGTGGAAAACCCAACACCGGGCCTCTGAATGAGAGAAGGCGACTTTCCCGTTGTCGTTTTAAATCCCTATTAAGAAGAAAACGAATAAATAATGAAAAGCAACAGGCTGACAAACTTGTTGAAAACTACCTTCAGAAAGACTTTCAGACTTTCTGGAAAAATACTAGCAAAACGATTAACTCAAAAGCTACCCTAGCCAACTGTACAGATAAAAATATCAGAAAAATTGGAAAATCGTAAAAAACAATAAATCCGGACAAATTTAAAATACAACGAAAAAAAAATAGTAAAAACCTAAAAGCCACGAAAAAACATGATAAAATTGACAAAAACAGAAAAAAATATGAAGGGTAATAAAAAAAACAAGAAAAAATTATAAAAAAAGGAAAATGAGAAGCGGATATTACTAGTTGCGGTACAAATTTCGCAGGGTCAGCTACTCTGTTTTTTGACAACAAAAGCAATCAAAATGTAATATTTGAACACGTGATTGTTTAAAAGCGGTAAACTGTTAGGAAAATGAGGACATATAGCGGTGCTCTGTCGATTATTTCACTTATACCAAGTCTGTTTTGCGTTTTTTTACCGTTACATTAGCAATAAGATACCGTGATAGTATGACTAAAATAATTGATTGACCCTTTGAGCAGTAACCGTTATTCGGTCAAAAAAATGGCACACCATTATAACCATCACCGTGAAAGATTTATTTCTTGGACTACTGCTTTAGGGTATCTATGATATCATAAGATTATAATGTTCTCGCATTGCGGTATTTTACTTTTTAGTATTGAAACTACATAATCATATACTGATAAGCAAAAAAACAAAAATTTATTTTCTGGGTCCTCCTTGCTACCTGAAATAAAAAATATTTCAATATTTTTAGAATAATCCTTGATTTTTTTATGGATTATTAAGGGTCGTTTTTCAAATAGAATCATTTCTAACAATATCCGATTACATATAAAAAATATTTCATTTTTCTAAACTTTCGACAACTAGGTCGTTTTCAGAAGTTCCCTAATTATCTACAAAGTATTATTAACCTTTCTTTCTTTTAAAACCATAGATATATAAATCTTAACTGCTTAAAAAAATCTGGTTTTATTAAAGACGATCGAGAAAATAATTAGAATGATAAAGAATTAGCAATAAAACCGTTAATTGACATCATTACTACCTACTAGTTTTTTATTTGATTTTTTTCAAGTGGATAAAGATGTTGTTGTCTTAGATTTACTAACCGATTACGAAATTTTATCTGCGGCATGAAAAAAGCAGCGATGAAGATGATACATCAGAACCTTTGGCAAAGGGTAGAAAAACCTGATTCGATACCTTACGAAGGTTCTATCTACAAAAAGAAAGTTATAAAAAAGCATTTCAGACACTTCAAACACAAATGAAAAAAGCAAAGATGAAGATGGGAGGCAGGAATATAAATATATACACAGACTGCCGACAAGCACTACTGACCTTGAAAAGACCACGTTTCACTTCAAGTTTAGTACTAGAATGTCACCAATCTCTAACTGAGGCCAGCCAGAATAACATGGTCACTCTTAGCTGGATCAAAGGACATGGGAACTCTAAAGGCAACCGCATTGCGAACAATTTAGCAAGGAGGGCTGCGGGCTACAAATTTGTTAGCCCTCGCCCATCTACCAAGCTAACATTGTCCGCAGTCGTGACCTTATCAAACAGCACTCTCACCAAAAATTTATACAGTGCTGGGATGAAACTACGAACTGTAGACTGGCCAGAGAGTTATTACCTCATCCTGGCGAGGAAACAGCAAAAAAATTTAAGGCATTGACCAGACAAAATCTCCGAACATCTGTGGGAATCTTGACAGGTCACTGCTGCGAACAAGAAGAGGAAACAGTAGAACACATTATGTATGACTGCTCTGCTTTTTCTGAAATCAGAAGATCCGTGTTGGGCGAGTATTGGCTTACACCAGCCGATGTCAGGGAGATCCGACTCGGGAGCCTCATCACCTATTTTAAACCACTAGGCCTGGTGACAGCCTGAGGTGAGGATATCCCTACAATACGGGAGGATGCACAATGGGTCATATGTGGCCTCAGTGCTGGCTAAGCACTAGCTCGCCCCTCCCCAAATTTCCAGATCTAGATGGGAGCGATTTATCGGAACCTTTGGCAAAGGTGTCAGTTAAGAAAGTACACCACATTTGATACCTTACAAAGCTTCTACGTACGAAACAAAAGTAATAAAAAAGCATTTCAGGCACTTCACATACGAATAAAAAAAGCAACGATAAAGATACAATAAATCAGATCCTTTAACAAAGGTGTCAGTTAAGGAGAAAAAGCTTTATTTTATACTTTATTACACGTCTATGTTCAAATCTAATGCCTCATTCGATACCTTACACTTACAAAGCTTCTGTCTAAAAAACAAAAAACGAAAGTAATAACAAAGCATTTTAAGCACTTTTATTCTTTTAAAAAACGTTATTAAGTAGACTGAGCAGTAGCAATGTGTTTTGAAGCAAACAGAAAAAAAAGTATTATTACAGAAAACTGTAATAGTGTCTTACTTAATAAAGCGAGTTATTAATGAACAAATGTTGCAAAATGCAGAATATTACTTATTCTATCGCTTTACTAGTTTTGAAAAATATTTTCAAAAACATTGACCATTTAACTAAGAAAAACAACTACTTTCCTGGCTATGTGCCTCGACGGATATTGAATTACACTTCAAAGTCAAATGGGGTTGGCATATCTAACAGATAATTTAAACCAACCATTTTAGTTTGCAGTTAGAAGGGACAACATAACTCGTAGACCGGTTTCGACCTATTGGGTCTCGTCAGTACAAGGTATATGTTATCCGTCAGCGAGCTTAAGGCATAATCGCTGACCGAAGATTTGACTAAAATCACGAACGATATATTACTTTCAGTGACGAAAGCGTAAACGCCGTGATAGTAGTGACATCTTCACCTCTAATTGCAAACCAAAATTCGATTTGACAACAAGTTGGTTTAAATTATCTGTTAGATATACCAACCCCATTTGACTTTAAAGTGTAATTCAATATAGCCAGGGAAGTAGTTGTTTCTTCTTAGTTAAATGGTCAATGTTTTTGAATTTTTTTTTCAAAACTAGTAAAGCGATTGAATAACTAATATTCTGCATTTTGCAAAATTGTTCTCCCTGTACGAGAGAAAAATGTATAAAATGTATAAAAAGAACTTTTTATAGACTTCTTTTTTATTATTTATAGGACACAGTATAAAATTATAAATTACTAGCTGACCTGGCGAATTTCGTACCATTTACTAATCTATGATTTCCTTTTCCAATGTTTTTTTTGTTTTTATCGTATTTTCTCGTTTGTTTCCACTATTTTTTTCCGTTGTATTTTGTAATTTTTCCAGTTTAGTATTTTTTTCAGCTGTTTTCAATTTTCCACATTTTTGTTTTTTTTTTCAATTCTATTTTACCATTTTTCGTAAATTTTGAAATATTTTCTTGATTTTTTTATTTAATTTTTTTGTATTTTTCCATTTCTATTATTTTTTCCCACTTTGGTAGTTTTTCCTGTTTTTTATTTTTTTTTCTTCGATTTTTTTATCTCCATCCTACATTCCGGACGAAGACAAATCCAAATAGGCTTTTTAGCTATTATTTAGCAATTAAAACACACCACCATCTACCGGTCTCTAATTAAAAGAAAAAAAAATCATCGCACAAAGCGTTACAGAAAATATTTAAATAATACGTTAGTAAATCGATATTTTGAACGCGAAATCAAACCGAAAAATAATTAAAAATTGAAAGATTTCTAAATGGTTGCTTGATGAAAAAAAATGAATCAGTATTTAAAAGTAGCCATAAAATGAAACAAATACATAAACTTTGTGAAAATAACAAAGACAATATAAATTAAAAAATAATAATTTTTTTGTTTTAATAAGTTTGTGAAAAAAGTTAGATTTGTACATGAAAAATACAATTAGTTTTGTTTTTATAGCAATGGATAACGGTCCAGCAAAAAAAGACAATACGCACAAAATACTTCAAGAAGCTGGAGATCTAATGGGCGATCCTTTTGAAATTTCTACCATTCGTAAAGAGGATTTTACCAATTATAAAGGTGTAATGGAAGGTGATGATGTTGTGCAGTCTATGTCAAAACCTTCAACAATGACCGCTAGAGGTCATCAAGGTAATACAAGTATAATATATAAGACTTTACTAAAAATTGTAAAAAAAAATTTAAAATCGTTATTAAGTAGAGATTTTTATATTACAGGTCCAGCTGCTTTTCTTATAATGGCATCTGGTTTAGATAAACATGGATCAGAGCATGAGCAACCATTGAAATATACACATATTGATATTGCTGGCTCAAGTGGAAACTTTCCTGCTCCTGCCACTGGATCTCCCTTATTAGCATTAGCTAAGGCTTATCTTTTATAAACATTAAATGTTTTCTTTTACTGATAATATGCATTGTACTTTTTTTTATTAATTATTATAATAAACTTATTATATTCTTATTTTTTTTTAACAATCGAACGTCTTATTTCGGGTTTTCCATAGAAGAAGTAATGTTGACCTTCTGAATTCTTTTGATTTTTTTGAAGATGCAAAGTTAAGTAAATCCCGGATAAATATTTTGCATATAGGTTTTTGATATAACGTAAATATAAGAGGTTAAAATTAGAGATGAAATTTGTATAAACTTTTTATTCCTTTGATGAATATGCTTCAGATTTTGTAAAAATATAGTAGGGTAATAGTAATGAATTTCGTATCTCAGGATTTTTCTAAATTTAACCCTTAAGCATTAAAATAGGGCTAAAAAGATTCTATGACGTTTAATTGGTTAGGAAGTTCATACACATGAAATTTTAAACGTGTACCCACCTATATGGACAAGAATAGTAGAATCACGCCTTTGAAGTTCTTTGTGCCACATTTCGCTCCGGTTTGCCGACCTTTTTTTTGTGAGAACTGGTGAGCAGCGATGCCAACCGATTTTTCGTTAGATCTAATAGATGACAGTTTAAGTTAATTAATCTAACTCTATAAATCTTTGGCATATAGGTGCAGTGCCGGTAGATGGCACTGTGTTTTGATTTCTAGATTATTCAACATCTAGGTTGTGGAAAAACCCAGTAGATGGTGTTGAATTTCGATTTATACATAAAACTAAAATAAAATGAAAAATTGTAAAAAAAAAATAAAAAAAGAGTGTGCGTGTAACCTTTACGCGCGATTGAAGTAAAACTTGTTGACGTACGTATCGGAAAATAAATATTTAATTACAATTCAATCATATTTATTGCCTATATACTTTACAAAAAAAAATGAGATGTTATATTTATATTATTCATTAGAAATAGGAATTTGAAAGTTATCATTATTTTTTTTATATATGAAATAATAGGTTTATGATAACTAAAATGTGAAACATAGATTTTAGTCTATAAATACCATTAATGTATTTGAAACCGTTTGAAAATTTCATAAATAAATTTCGGAAATTTAAACTCCTCCCATAGCTGAAATTATACAGTTACTTCCATCAGAATCTTCCGTTAGAATCTACCCCTAGTCGTGCCTAAAGAAGTTTTGCTTCAATAATAGGTAAACAATATTAAAAATATACACACATTACGTTTAGAATGTGTGATTTTGTAGCTGTATCTACCTTATTGTAATACATCACAACACAAGAGCCTTCGATAGTTAGATAACCATTTCATTTTGTAGCATTTTATAGCATATTCCATAAAATTTAAAATCCTGAGTTAAGTTTGTTTCCTTCACGTCTACGAAGGATCTGTTATTGGTGGTCAAAGGTCAGCCATCTTGACTAGTGGTTTTATGGCCTTTATGGCTACCTAACCAAACCTAAAATAAGTATAAGAAAGTGTTAAAATATTTTGAATATTATTATTTTATGAACAAAAACGTGCAACATGCTTCTTTACTCAACGTAAAGATTCCGTATAAACAATTATTTACTATCATAATATGTATGTATGTATATAAACTTACTTAATCAAATCATAATGAATGTGGCTGTCTCGTAATTTTTTCATTTTTGTCATTTTTCTTCAAATCTTTCTGGCGCTTATAATATCCCCTTTGACGTTTACAATTTATTTTTCTTTTTAGCTCTTTAAGTCTATAAAACGAAAATAGCTAGGTATAAATAATAGGTATAAATAATTAGGTATAAATAGTGTAATTACACACCAAAAATAAAATTTATGCATATAGAGTACCTACCTATTCACTCATTTTCAATCAATATTTTTTCATCACTTTCTTCATTAATAAATCCACATTGTTTATTCATATTTAATACAAATACTTTATACACAAAAAACTATTTATACAATGTATTTCGATTGACAAGATGATCAGCTGTCAATTCATACAATTACAGATTTAATTTTATTTCATATAGGAGGCAAAATCGCATGAGCGCCGCTAGGATTATTTTCAGGGGGTGCATCTGCATCTACACACTATTATGATCTAATATATATATATAGAATGTAGAATGATTTGGACAGCAACCGCGACGCCTTTAGTTTTTATTCAAACAATAATTTAATAAAAAAATTAAAAAAATATATAATTTTCTGGTAAATTCAGGTATTTTCTTTCATAGCAGGGGGGTGCAAGCGTACCCTCTTGCACCCTGCTGCCGGCGCCCATGCAAAATCGTGTCAGTATTAGGTTTTGTTTCCGGTTTCTGTTATTAGAATGACGTCACGTCCGTTAGAATAACTTTTTTACTCCTAGTGTCGCTAAAGAAGTTTTACTTCAAAAACAGAAAAGATTGCGGACAAAAGAAAGCCAAAAAATACCTTTCTAAATTAAGTAACATATAACGCCACTGTATAGTGGCGCAGTTAATATCTTATATATTTAAACAAGCAATTACTACTTAATTAAGTACTATAACGTCACCGTAAGGTGGCGCATTTAATATCACATATATTTTATACGAGCAATTCTTACTTAAGTAGGTATTATGACGCCGCCGGAAGGTGATGCAGTTAATATGTCATATATTTAAACGAGAAATTCTTACTAAATTAAGTACTTTGATGTATCTAATATATATATTTAATCGATAAATTACAAAATACAACCATAAAAAAGTATAAACCTGATGTACCTTTATTATTATTGTAGTTTATGTTGAATAAAGACCATTTATTATTATTATTATTATAACTAACGAGAAAATATGATGAAAACGATAAAACAAAAAAAAAATGGAAAAAACGAAAGTCTGATTCCAAGCTCTTGTCTTTTCTTTTTAATGTCTGCTTTCCCCCTAAGTCTTGTGTCAAGTGTGATGCCCAGATATTTTAATTTTGCAGTATTCTCATGTGGAACCTGGGAATCATTTATTCTAATTTGAAAGTATTGACCCCCTTTCAAGTAAGTTAACAGAAATTAGATGCTTGTATAAATTATAATATTCAGTATGAACAATTTTTTTTCTAAAACTAACACACCAAGAGATCAACATCCTGCCACTTGTTAAAAGGAATGAAATTCAGTAGGGTGAACAAGTCATCTATTCCTGCTAAAATTTTTCATCCCAAAGACATAATTTACAAAATTCCATTAACCAGCACCACATAAAAGAGGAAAGGAGAAGGAAAAAGGAAGGGTTGGGAAGAAACACGTTGTCCGCACTCACTCACAGAACCTGATCTGGCCCTTATACATCAAGGTTTTAAGTCTAGCCTTAAACCTGCCAACAGATAGCGTTTTCAAATACGTAGGAACTTGGTTGTAAAGTAGCGTGATCTGATATGAAAAAGACCGTTCGAAAAGATGTAGGCGATGTTTTGGGATATCTATATGTGTCCTTTTGGCGAATATTTATATTATGTACATCTGTTCTAAATCTCATCTTGTCATAAAGATATGTAGGCTTTTTTTGTCGATATCACACTATGAAAAAAAGTATTCACTGGGTGTAGCCATATTAAGCTATTCAAAACCTAGCCAAACAAACAGATGCTCCCAAGAAGAAATTCAGTAAAAATAAAAAGAAATTATTTACCTAGATGACCCTTATAGTTAAGAAATTGATATACCTGTCCTGGAGGTCTGCAACTGAGAATCAGAACAGGTAGAATTGTAATAATATTACACCTTGGTCATCAAATGATAAAAATTTGACCCAGGTCCGCAAGTGGTAGGTTGTCAACTGGGAGTGAGCCGTAAAATCAACATGAATCGATTTAGTTTTGTTCAACTTGATTCTCCAAGTTTTAATCCAATTAGTGATCTGATCTAAGGAGTTCTAGAGATTATGCACTTTTTCTTCATGATTATTTCGAACTGAGATAAGTGCGTGTCGTCTGTAATTTTTTTTATTAAGGATATCCTCGTAGGTATAGACCTAAATACAAATGTACCGAGAACATCTATTGGGGCAGAAGAGACAATTTATTAATTTGGGATTTAAAAGTCTGCAAGTTAGGACGAGTGGGGAAGACGTGGGAAGGTAAGGAGTTCCACAATCTGGAGACCCTGGGGATGAAGGAACGATCGAATCGATCGGTTCTCGATGTCGGGCATTGAACAGTATAAGGGTGCATGGAGTTGGCACGTCGCGTTGCTCTGGCTGGTCTGGCAAGTGGAGGCATTATTGAGCAGAGTTCTTCTGAGCAAAATCCGTTTATGTATCGGTAAAACAAGGAAAGATCAGACACTGCTCTTCGGTGGGACAATGGGGCTAGGTTTTTGGTGATACTGGTGTCGTTTATTAGTCGAACTGCTCTTTTCTGTATTGCATCAAGAACTCCGAGCCTTGACGGAGCCGCCGAACCCCATACATGCGAGCAGTATTCAAGATTAGGCCGTATTTGGGCTTTGTAAAAAGTAGCTAAGTTGGATGGAGAAAAATATTTACGTGCTCTAAACAGAAAGCCTAATTTCTTTCCTGCTGCAGTTGCTATGGATGCAATATGTTCGTTTCATAGTAAGTCCTGGGAGAGCGTTATACCAACCAGCGTAATGGAGTCACCCGCTACCAGTGTCTGGTCGTTGATTGTAATGGATGAGTCGCATCGCATGTTTGCCTCTTGTTGGACAGGCAACATGTCTTTGTCTTGGAAGCGTTGAAATTAACAAGATTCTTTCTTCCCCACTTGTCTACAATCCTCAAATCTTGATTGAGAGAAGCCGTTTGTGGATCTTCTGTCCTCTTCCAGAATATCTAGAGGTATGGGACGGTTGTGCGCTTTGCTACAGTGTAGGTTGATATCATCTGCAAAACCATGTATCGGGTTATTAGTGGCTTCTAGTAGATCATTAATGTGTAATAAGAATAAAGTAGGAGCTAGAGCCGATCCTTGGGGAACTCCAGCGTTGATCTTGTAGAGGTTGGAAGAATGTCCATCTACAGCAACTTGGATGTGCCTGTTGGAGAGAAAGTTGGATATGCATCTGCAAAGGTTTTGCGAGAGTCCGTATGAAGGCAGTTTGTTCAAAAGAGTCGCATGCCACACTTGATCAAATGCTTTTGAGATGTCTAGTGATACTATTTGAGTCTCCCCATAGCGGTGGATGGCATCACTCCAGACATGAGTTCCATATGGTAGTAGATCGGCTGTTGACCTTTGTTGGCAATAGTATCCTGATTTAGTTGAGGGATATCTCTTGTTTATAAAATGTACAGAACTGGTCCAAGGACACTAGCTCCAATCTGTCTCAAATCAGAGTATGCTTCCTCCTGCTTTATTCTGAAGCATCTGTCTTTATTTAAACATATAGTAATGTATTTCGAACAATCGAGGTATTTCGATTGTATATTATTTATTGTGCTTAATAGGACCTGTCCTCTGCCCTTATCAAATACAGTAATATTAATAACAATTATAATCATGTTGGATAGATGTATGAAACTGACAATCAATCATTAAGTAGCAATGATACGATGGTAATACTTAGTTGGAAAGTGTAAATTGTTCCAGTGTGTATGCAAAGAACAAAACTTCCTGTAGAGATAAGAAGAGTGTATGTTAATAGCACATTGACACGATGTAGGTTATAAGAATAAAATAAAATAAACTAAACACGACTCTTACGCAATACCAACATAACATAACAATTTGCACCGACATCGACATCGTTGTCTGGTCACAATGGGCAGGTCAAATACGTGGCATGACTGCGGTGTGCAGTGCAATAATATATTAATGCATAAAAGAAGGTTGGAAACAGATGAAAAGTTCTTCTATTTTATCTATTTAATCTACCGAAAGCAATATCAATAACAGAAATTTTTTATTCATAATTTTTTTATAGTTTATTTCATAAATATAATAAAATATATAAACATAAAACATAAAAATATCTAGCTAAATTTTGAAATAACAATAACAATATTATTATAACAATAATAATAGATACTATTAATAATAGTTATATTAATCTATTGAAACCGATTTCTAATAGTTTTTTTGAATAGTATAGATTCATAGAAAAATCAATATCCAAGTCATTAGCCATTCTTTGTTTCTTGTAAACATTTGAGGTACCTATTCGGAACTGAAAATGTTGAAGTAACCTACTACAAGAAATTAACCCCGAAATTAATTTAAATAATACAGTAAGATCGACAGTGGACCTACGAAATTCTAACGACTCTAGATTCAATCACCTCTGTATATCCACATACTCATATTCTCCATATCTTAAACCCAATTTGTATCCACAAAATCTAAAAAAGTTATTTTGAACAGCTTCAATACACGAAATGTAAATGTTGTAAGGCGCCCAGGTGAGCAAGCCAAGCTCGAGCAGTGATCTGTCATATGCACACCGTCTTGATTGAACTTAATGAGAGAACAGTGGTGTTTCTTAAAATAAATCCAAGAGTCTTCAGAGTCTTGCAAGTGGTTTGATTAATATAATGGTTAAATGTCAGATGTTCATCAAAAAATACTCCCAGGTCTTCTATCACGGTTACTCTAATGAAGACTGTATTACAGATTAAATAGTCAGACTATTGTTTGTGTACCTTGCCGAATGTAATTGTGTAACATTTTAAAATATTTAGAGACATATAGTTGTTCAATGACCAATTAAAAAGAGCTTGTACATCGATTTGGAGAAGTAGACAATCAATGACATTACGAATACCCATGTAAAGTTTTAAGTCATCCACAAAAAGTATAAACCTGGCATATTTAAAAATACTACCAACGTCATTAATGGATAGTAGAAATAACAGGATCCCCAATTGAGATCCTTGTGGAACACCGGAAGGCACCTCTATGTGGTAAGAAGTACTGCGGCCAATTTTAAAAAACTGGATTCTACCGGTCAAATAACTATTAAGAAATGCAATTAAAGAGTCTGGAAATTCTAATCGATTAAGTTTGTATAGCAATAATGCATGATTTACCCGGTCAAAGGCTTTACAGAAGTCAGAGTATATAGAATCTACTTACACATTGGCTTCAAAATGGGAAAGAATATCCTGTTGATAAATCATCAAATTAGTAACCGTAGATTTTCCTCGAAAAAACCCATGTTGTTCCTCAATTATCAAACTGCTGCAATACAAGAAGAGATCAGTAACAATTAATTTTTCAAAGAGTTTAGGGATTATGGATAGCATGCTGATAGGTCTGTAATTCTTGATGTCAGTTTTAGTAGTAGTTTTTTGAGAATAGGCACCACTTAACTACTTTTCCAAATGTCAGGGAAATAATAATTCAGCTATAACGAGCAATTAAATTTAGTTGTTCATTGTTGCTATAAATTACTGCTAACTTATTTTTATAAATTTAGAATTTCTTTGTTAATTGATTTAATTGTTGTTTAGTTAATAACATTATTTCTACAATATAAATATAGAAAATTAATTTGTTTCATTGAAAATTTATAAGTTTTTTTTCTCCTTGTTAAACTATAATTAGTGACTATTTTTATACAGTCAAGTTTGATAATATTACTATTATATTGTCAGTAAATCGTTCACGTTGTTCAGCATTATGTTTTGATGCATACTCATAAGCTTTTTTTAAACTGAATGAATTTTTTAACATAAATTTGTTTACATTTATAGCTTATTCTATGTAGAATAAAAAGTTTTTTCTGTTTTATAGAAACTATTATTCGCTCATTAATCGTAATTCACCATAATTTATTTAAATTTTAAGTTTGCACGTTATTAACGTTATATTGTCAGAAAAACGTACCTTTATAATTAAAGATTTTGTATGATGGTAGTGTAGTGCACATTTAAATGTTACTCTTAAAAATACCTCTTCATTTTGTGTAATATTAACACTACATATTTAAATTTGCATTCACTTAGAATTCCGGAAAAGATGATCAGACTAGTTAAAATGACCTTAATGAAGACCGACAATAGAGTAAGGATAGAAGGAACCCTAACAGAAAAATTAAAAGTTAAAAGGGGATTAAAGCAGGGAGATCCACTTTCCACAGTACTCTTCAATTTATTGTTGGAGGCAATAATGAGAGAGAGTGGAATACGAACGAAAGATATGATTTATGACAACAGAAGCCAGGTCCTGGCCTTTGCGGACGATGTAGTGTTAATGGCAAGAACTGAAAGGGAACTACTGAGAATTTTCAAACTCTTTGAAGCGAAGGCCAAACAGTATGGACTGATAATTAATGAAAAATAAAACGAAGTATATGGAACTGGGACAGACCACATTATGAACACACTCAACTAAGGACTTCTACAAACAAAGAGAGTAAAGAGTATTGCTTCAAAAATGTGTCGGAGTTTGAGTACCTAAGAGCAACCCTAATAAGTAAATGGAAAGAAAATTTAGACTCGAATTTCGAGAGGAAGAAAGACTGTCGGAGAACTACACAAATCATAAAGAACAAAGAACATCTCTAGAGAGGCAAAATTGAGACTATACAGCCCATGGACCTTTATGGTTATCGAAACATGGATTATGAACAAAAATCATGAAAATATGCTGAACATCTGGGTGCGGAGTGTTTTAAGATAAATATTCGGGAGAGTAAAAGACGATGAAAACGTTTGGAGGAGACAAACAAAGTCAGAACAAAGCGACTTGGATGGTAAGGCCATCTAGAGAGAATAACTGACAAAAGGTGGGCAAAGGACTCGCTGCTGTGAGGAGAAGGAAATAAGAGAAGAAGACGATCACTAAAAAAGTGGCTAGAAGCGTGTAAGGAAGACCTAGAAACAATCGGGATAGCAAATTGAAGAACTGCGGCCATGGACAGAAGAAAGTGGGGGAAAAGAGTTGATAAATTCCAAGCCATGGGCCTTAAAATTTGCATTCGGTATTTTATTATGAATATGCAAATAAAATTTCCTATTTCTTTGTCTCGCATTCGGACACGTCCATATTCTATGTAGCATAATAAAAGTATAAAAACTGAACCCAAGATTTTTGATAATAAATTATTCTAATTAACAAAAAATTTCAATAATGCCACCATTTTCCTATTCAATATCATTAAAAGTTTCACTTCTATCTATTATTGTTTAATAATATAATATAATAACAATGAAGAAGATACTGACAGACTGGAAAGAGTCCCTAATGCTGCCTATATTTAAAAGAGAAGAAAGAAAACAACCTGAAAATTATAGAGGACAACAAGGCTTTAAAAAAACAGAAGCACAGTAGACGCTACATTCATAATAAGACAACTAGTAGAGAAATCAATTGAATACAATAAACTGGTATACCTATATGTGCTTCGTAGATTTGAAGAATGCCTTCGACAGAGTAAGGGAAAATATTACGGAACCAAGAAATACACCCTAATATAATCCAACTGATGAAAGAAATTAATGAGAACCACGTTACAAAAGTAATAACACAAGAAGGAAAAACATAACCTGTAATAATGAAATCAGTAATAAGACAGGGAGACTCACTCAGTCCTCTACTGTTCAACCTCATCATGGAACAAATTATACGAAAAGTCAAAAGGAAAGAAGGCTACAGAATGGGACCACATAAAATAACAATCGTATGTTACGCGGATGAAGCAGTTCGTATCGCGAACAACGAGGATGATCTACAAAGACAACTCCATACTTTTAATGTAGAAGCACACAGATTTAACATGATGATATCATCTGAAAAAACGAAATGCATGGTAATAAGCAAAGAACCAAAACGATGCATACTGGAATTAGACAACAGAATAAAGTGAGCGGATGTCTCTATGGAACAGTATGGAAGAATGATATGAGCTCAGAAAGTAAAGTAAAGATATACAAAACAGTGGTGACACCTATACTAACCTATGTAGCCGAAACAAGAGCTGACACAAAAAGAACAAAATAAAAAATAAATAACATTGAAATGAAAGTGCTAAGATTAATAAAAGGAGTTTCACTAAGGGAGAGACAAAGAAATAAAACCATACGAGAACAATGTGGGATACAAAGCATTACTAGATTTAAAAAAAATGTGAGCCGTCACGGGACGCCTGGCAGATGTGAAACATCGACATTACCCGTGCCTAAATCATAAGACATTTCCAATTTAAATAACATGACATTTTTGCACTTTTTGTCGTTAATTTTTTTTACTGAAACAAATGTAGCTAAAAATAATTAAATATCTATTTCTTGTAGGAAATTTGCAATAAATTTGTCATCAGAGTGAAATTCACGATTTTTTTTTGTAATTTTCAACATAATTTTTATTTATATCAAACTAAATACATATATATAGGTAATAAAATTAACAAATACAAAATTTGGATACAAAATAAAGTATATTATCGCTTATAAATAATAGTATCACAATATTTTTTGTACGTTTTTTCAGATTGCTCACAGATGTCGTTAGATTACAGAACGAAAATAAATTTAAAACGTGATTTCGTTTAGCTTTTTAATTAATTGCCTTAAATTCAATAATCTTAAAAAAGGAAATTATTAAAACACAAATTTATATAGAAGTACGTTACTATATTAATATAATTGTAGTTACTTCATAATTTTAGTACAAACAAAAAGCGATAGTAAATAAAAAATAGGAAAATGATGAATTTAACTATGAATACAACTTTATCGTTGAATAACTTTTAAACGGTATTTAAATGGGAAATGTATTATGATTTAGGCACGGGTTAATGTGAATATTAAGGGCTGGTTTGGGTCTGATAATTTTTGTTAGGCCATAATCTAAAAATTTGATGGGTGTTTGGAGAACAAAACCAAATTTGGGAAATAACGGACACCCTAATGTATATAGAGTAGATAGGTACTCACTCATTTTTATTCAATATTTTTCATCACTTTCTTTAAACAAACACTTTATACACAAATTTTACAAGGACTATTCACCAACAATCTATTTTGATTAACAAGCTGTCAATTTTACAGGTCAGCAAAATATGTAGGTATATTATGTTGCCTATACAAACAAACATTTTTATATATATAGAATAGATAGTAGGCGGAATCGAGTTAGGTTTTTATGTAACAATTCATACCCTGTCCCGCCAAATTTTTAAATCGATGAGCTTCTTCCCCCTATTGTTGGCGCGCCACCGTCGGCGTCGCTCAAAACATGAGACCAATTTCATATAAGGTATCAGTACATCTCTTTATTATATATTATCGATGCGTTAGGTTTTTTACGTCATACGAATCATACGTCACCGTCGCCACGCGAGAAATCTGATTCACGTGCGGCTATAGATGTTTCACATCAAAACAGACTAAAGCAATGGGATAAACACGTGTACAGAATGGAATAGAAGAGACTACCGAAAATTTCCAGGAACAACAAACCACATAGCAAAAGACCTCAGGGAAGACCACCCAAAAGATGGAAAGAAAGCTGACAGACAACAACCATAGAAACGGAACAGAGGCAGGCAAACAGGAGTAATCCTAGTCGAAGGAGAAAGAAGAAGAAGAAGACTTCCATCGGAATTCAACACGTTTTTTTTTTTAATTTAATTCAATAATCCAAATTTAATTCAATAATAATTCACAGTTTTTTATAAATTTATTATCTCATGATCAAGTTGAATCTGTTTGTTTAAATTTACCAGTTTGTGTGTGTGAGTGTATTAACAATTCAGAAGAATTTAAATGTGTATTAACAATTCAGAAGTATTTAAATGTTATTGTTAAAAATTTAAATCTCTAGCAGTAGCATTTAGTTATTCCTTTAGGTGACGCAACGTTTTTAATTTATATTAAAATAGAATTAAACACTCTGTATTTTGTTTTTAAACTGGTGAGATGGACGGAGGTTGGACCACCAAAACTGATTCACGTTGGCGTGTGTAACAGCAGAAGTTGTATAGGTCAAATAAGGAAGAAAGCAATAGACAAGAAAATGAAAACAACCATATGATATATCATATGTTTCAAATGAACTTTAAATAAGTTTCGTTTTTTTCTATTTTATGATCATGTATAATATGTTTAGATACGTTACAGAGGCATCTATTTTTTAGAAATATTTCTTAATGTTTTTCATATCTTCAGTTTACTTATAAGGAAAAGGTAAATAAATTTTTTAATGACAGTGATAAAACAGCAAAATATTAAATAAACTGTTTAAAATACATGAAAGGTTAGAATAAATCGAAAAAAAAATTCATACAGTAAGAATATTCTTAGCTATAAAAGATTTTATACGTTAGCTCGATTTTGTTAAATTGTGAACCCTAAAAGTAGGAGTGTATAAGGGCACCGTGCATAGTGGCCTATCTTAGGTCGATGCCCCGCTAAAAACATGCCTCTGTTTTTTTATGTTTTATCTTATCCAAAAGAACGCGGGGTTCTTCTTTTTTTGGGCCTAGTTAAATTGGATACTTCTAACAGTTAATTCTATACGTTAGATACCTTCTGAAGAACTTTTATTACAGGTCAAGTTATTCTTACGTATTTTTTTTCTTTTTTATTTTATCGATCAAGTATAGATATCTTATAGCATCTTATTAAAATTCTTAAGCTTCTACTAAAACTTTTTCAATGATTTTTAATAGAATTAAATTATATCAATTGTTTTTTAATGTTCAACATTTTAAAAAATATATATTATTCTGATAAAATTAATTAATGAAAAAATTAACCAATCATAAAAATTTGAACCGATTTCGAATTAACCGATTATTTTTTCTGTCGGAAAACAGTACAGGCAGAAGTGTGTCCAAATATGAACTACTCAAAATGAAATCATAGTATTATGATCGCGAGAAATATTTCATGGTAGAAACTTTTGGCACCGTATATAGACAAGGATAGTAGGATCACTCTGGCTTAAACTACCACCGAAGCTTTCAGTCCGCATTTCGGTCTGCATCGTTGTCGCTCACCAGCAGCGTTACGAACCCAAAATTTCTTAAATCGATAGAATGATACAAAAAAAAATAAGTAGGAAAAAATGCAGCAAAATTTAAGAAATGTTTATTAAATAAAAAAAGGTATTAAGTTTAAATTAAGTTACAAGAAAATTAAATAATTATGAAAAAAAATTATAATAGTATATCGGTAGATTACTTCCTAAATCGGTAGATCTACCGGACAATCGGTAGAGTTGGCATCGCTGCTCACCAAAACTTCAAAGGCGACAGGCAAAGTGTTTTTTATTCTTAAGCCCATTCGACACGGACCACAAAAACGCGACTACTAAGTGGCGAGTAAAATGCGTACGTAACAGAACCACAGAGTTTAAATGAGACCTTCTACACGAGCGACAATGTGGTCGCGTGAGGACGCGTTCGTTGGCGAGCGCGCGACTTTTACGCCGGAGGTTGCGTAAAAGTCGCGCGCCACTTTGTCGCGTTAAGGCACTATAAACATAGGTATTATCATCAGCCATGTTTAGTCCAATGTCAACCACAAAACCAGAGATAATAGAATAGATGTGTTGATGCCTATTATAAAGTTGGCAACAAGTTCCGACATCAGCGCACTTTAAAACTTAACTTCTATACCCTTTTTATGCTTTAAGTACCTGAAATTTATTTTAAACTAAAACCACTTATAGTACTTACTTTGTCATTATACCGTTATAAGTACTTTTTCGCTCTTCTGCTACCAGCTCGTTTAGTTTCCATTTTCACCGCTATAAAATACGATTGCACGTCTGTTTAATTTGTCTATGGTCTAGCACGTGAACTGAGTGACATTTGACAAAAAATGGCTGATGATAATACCTATATCTATAGTGCCTTAGTCGCGTGTCATTCTACACGTAGCGACTTGCAAGCGTCTGGCCGGCCGAACCCACTGACTTGTCACACTCCATACAGCAGTGCAGTACGTAGATTTTTGCTACTACAGCCAGAAGTTCGTCAAATGACTTTACAGACATCCGGTAGTACTGAAAAAACTTCTCGGGATAGCTACGATGTTCTGCAAAGTTTGTTTGAAAAACCCCTAATATGTTAGCCTGCTCGCAACGACAGGGTGTGCCCACCATCGCCTTTTTTTACAACGTTTGTTTAATAATAACTGCAACAATGTTAATTGGTGTACAGCAACACAACCAACTTGCACGGGATCCACAGCTGCACTCGCTGTTTAGTCGCGCAGTGTAGAATGGGTCGCGTTCCACTCGCGACAAAACGGCGCAAAAAAAACCCGCTCGTGTAGAATGGTCAACATTTTCACGCGGCTAAGCGACTAAGTAGTCGCTTTTTTGTGGTTCGTGTAGAATGGGCTTTATATGTATTCTTATTCTACTATCCTTATCTATATACGGTGCTTTTGGGTGTACTAATTCTATATCCATGTTTCATTCGGCTGTGTTGGCAACGCTGCTCTCCAGTTCTTCGTTGGAAAACCGGAGCGAAATGTGGTACAAAAAACATTAAAGGCGGCAGGAAAAGCGATTCTACTACATATATACGGTGCTTTTGGTCTATACGCTCTTTTAATTCTATATCATGTTTCTTTCGGTTGTGTTTAGTTTTTTTACTTCTAGCTACAAAAAAACATAAATCATTGATATGATAAATTCATTAAGTATTTAGTTTCACTTTACTTTAATTAATGATAGGTATTAAATTTTAAAACTTAAACAATGAATTTTGATGTATTGGATAGAAGGAGGATACGTAGAATGTACCTACCTCAAAGAATTTTAAATTGACAAAGTAGTGTCATTGATCGAAGTAGGGTATTCAAGTCGTGTAGCCCAAATGCTTAATGTGAGTCATTCTGCGATTTCCAGAGCTTGAAATCGCTACCAAATTTACTGCATAGTAAGAAGAGCCCCTTACACCAATCGACAACAACCCAGAGAGAAGATCGTATTTTACGACTTTAAGCCATTTCAGTTGGCACTGCTTCTGCTATAACTCTGCAAAATCGCCTTATAGAAGCCAATTGCGAAGCAAACAATACGAAACCCACAACACGAAGGACAACTTTAAGTAAGACGACCTGCTAGAAACCCTAGATCCTAGATTAACTCCAGCTCATCGAGAAAATCGTAGAAAGTTTTGTCAAGAGCATCTTAATTGGCATTTAAAGCAATGGGCAAATCTTATGTTTACAGATGAAACCAAAAATCATGTTATTTAATAATGGTGGGCGTGTTTGGGTATGGAGACGTCCCAATGAAATAATATTTAGATAAATATGTGCAATAGGTGGATCGATAATGGCATGGGTTGGTATAACTTTGACAGGACACACGGACCTAGTGGTATTTTGGTGAGGGACAGTCCGTTACATAAAGGAGATTCCAATATCTTATGTCGCCTAAAATATGGGCGGGGTTTATTCTACAACAAGATAATGTCAGGCCACACGTATCCAGGATAGTGAGAAATTTCTTACAAAAGTACCAGCTAATAGCCTGAATCTAAATCCTATTGATCATCTCTGGGAAAGATAGATAGATAGATAGATGTTTATTGGGTTGGCTGTTAAATTGGGTTGGCTGTTAACTTGTATTACTACGACCTTTGCAGATCTATTGTAAACTCCCATTACCTCTAGAATAGGATTAGAGCACATTGTCCAGACTGCCCTCTTAATGAGACTTAATAGCCTTGACAGTGGCCTCTCCGCATAACTTGGAGCATCCGGTTTCTCATCTCCCAATACCAGATACAGCGTCCTTGCAAGGCTTTTACATTGGCATAGTACATGAAATGCGGTTTCCTCCTCCTCTTTACAGTACCGACAGATGTCTTCATGTGCTAAGTTCAACTGACTCATGTGTTTTCTGAGCCTACAGTTTCCTGACAATCATTCTGACATCGTTTCGCCTTTGTGATCGCAACTCTGCAGTAAACTTCGCCGAGTGTTCCTTTATGAAGACATTGGCTTGTCGCTTGCCCGGTGATTTTTCCCACCACTCCTGGGCCTTCCCTAGCCTCAATTTTTCAATAGTTGCCTTTCCTGAATGTGTCATCAACTCCGCCGAATAGTTCCATTGGATATTAGCTCCCGCACGTGCCAATTCATCAGCCTTTTCATTGTCTCGAAACCCTTAGTGTCCTGGTAACCATGCCATCTCTGGGATACACTGGAAAGACGTTTGGAAGATCATCAATCCTTCCAATACCTAAACCAAGTTGCAAATGCTGTTATGACGATTTACAAGCAGTTAGCTTAACAAGTAATCAGAAATTTGGTGGAAAGCATGCCTTATCGTTGTTCTTAGAGCTAGAGGTGGACGTACTCATTAATATTGTACATTTTTCTTAATTTATTCCTTAAGTAAAATTTTATTTTGTTTTGAAAATTTAATTTGTATTTTTTTAATCATATTACCAAACAGCCTCTTGTATTACCTTACAGCTAATATAAGAAAGGCATCTACAAACAATTTTAAAAATATACCTTTTTTACTTATTGTACTTTAAGGACATGTTTTTATATAAATTTTGAATAGTTTATTTAAATAACTTACTGATGAATTTTTAAGGAAATTTATAAGAAAAATATCAAGTCCAAGGTTTATAGTACAGTTCATACAAGGTTACTCTCTCTGAGTTGTACGCTGCATATCATTAACATTACACTCGTATAAAAGACGTCACAAACAAATAGCTAGAGTAGCTGCACTCTGTGAAAATAAAAATGAAAGTTATGACGATCATCAATGGAGAAAGGTAAAAGTTTTATCGTAGGTCAAATACAGTTGAGCAATTTAAACATTAGAAATAAATGTAGGTCAGTTAAAGAAAGCCATTCAACGACAATATTATTAAGAATGAAGAAAAAAATGTTTTATTGAAAAAAAAAAGAGATAATAATGATCTGGATAATGTACTAAAAACTAAAAAATAATTCGGATGTAATGATCTCATCTATACCCTAGATTGCGGAGGAGAACGGTGTGATGTCTGCTACCTAGGACCTTGCGAATTATTTTTTTAGTTTTTAGTACATTATCTACATTATTATTTTCTTTTTTGAAGTTATACTTCTTTTGGCGTGTTAGGAAAAAATAATGGGGGTACATATATAGGACGCGCGCGCACACCGTCACAAAATACCGACAGTATGAAATTAGTTAGTCAACATTTTGTTTTTTTTATTAATTTCCCAAAGCCCTTTTTTGGGGAACATATCATACGCTTGTTTAGGTCTATAAACGCCAGATACGTCTCCATATTTTGACTTTTTCTTTTCTATGAGCTGCTGTGTGTTCTAAGCAAGACGTTCTTGCTGTGATATCTGCTTGGTCTTCTATCTTTTCTTTTATATTACTTTCTGATTTCTCTCTTGCAAGTCAAAATTGATAGAGCATTGCCTATGGATTTTTATGATATTTTGTTTTCACTTTATTCTATTTCGAATAATACCATCAGCCAACAAACCAGTAGCTAAAAATTTCAGCCCTTTTTAGCTGTGATGATGGCAAACTCTTTATTTAATTTTATAGTAGACGATTTGTTATGTATTAATAAAAAATATGTTTTTTTTTTAATTAGAAAGTATACGAACAATGTCGAATCCCGCAGGACTCAAACCTGTAACCTTTACCAATAAGCGGTGACGTTTTTTAAGTGTCTTGATTCAACTAATGTCACATCTGGAACAAATTCGAAAACTAAATAATACATCAAGTTACAAAAGCCCTTATGGTAAGCAGAAACATTGCAGGAAACAATTTGAGTTGTAACTCAAAGACATTGCAATGGATGTACAGGGCAATAGTAAGACCAATCATCACTTATGGGGCAGTAGCTTGGGGCACGAGAGCTAATCTGACTACTACGAGGACAAACATCTCGCAAATTCAGAGACCAGCCTGTGCATGCATCGCTGGAGCAATGGGAACATGCTCCACTGCTGCAATGGGAGTTATTCTAAATATCTCACCACTACACATTCAAGTAGAAAGTGTAAGGAAGAAAATATATAAAATTGTCAAAGAAGGAACAATCAAGGACAGACCTCGATCACATCAATTTAATCAAAATTAGGAAATTCCCCAAGATGATAAGCCTGTAGGGTATCCACCTGTATATTTATTTTTGTTTTTGGTAGTTATGTATAATGTATTAGACACTTTATGTCAGTTGTACTTTTTTAGTAAAATAAAATATTTTTAGTTGTAAAAAAGAATTATCTTTTTCTAAACAACTAAAAAGTGGTGACCCCGACGATTACAAAAACATATCAGTTCCTTCCGAGAGTGCGTCTATCGACGTTAATGCTCTGAATGTAAACTCAACAGTTCATCGAGTTTCAGTTAAACTTCCTACATTTTGGGAGGAAGATCCGCAAATTTGGTTCGCTCATGTTGAAGCCCAGTTTGCGCTATCCAATATAACGGCATCCCAAACCAAATACAACTACGTTATATCCTCTATTCCACCTCAAAATTTGAAAGTAGTTTCTGATATTATACAAGATCAAAGTTATGACTACAATTCCCTTAAGAACGCTTTAATTAAACGATGTGGTGACTCAGAAGAAGAGAAACTGAAAAAACTCATTGGGCATTTGGAATTAGGAGATCGTCGACCATCTCAATTTCTTCGAGAACTTCAAAATCTTGCTGGACCTGTGTTAAATAATGATTTTTTGAAAGCAATTTGGATACAACGATTACCAAGCTCGATACAAGCTATACTTCAAGTAAGTGATGAACCACTTATTAAACTAGCTGAAATGGCAGATAAAATTCATTCTGTTAATCTTCCGACAATATCAACTGCATCTACATCATCTTCTAGAGATGAAATTGCTGAGTTAGTAAAACAAGTAAAAACACTAACAGAAGAAGTAAGTAAACTTCATGTTTCGAGACAAAAATTTGGACATCGTTTTTCTCGTAGTAGATCAAGAAATAAAAGTCCTGTAATATGTTGGTATCATCAGAAATATAAAGAAAATGCTAAAAAATGCGTCACTCCATGTGGATATAAGCCAGTAAATAATAATTCGCATCAGGAAAACCTTCTCTTATCGCCAATAGATGAGAGGTTGCTAAGTTCTAACCGTTTACAAGTTCAAGATAAACATTCTGGTATTAATTTTCTTGTGGATACTGGTGCAGACTTATCACTTTTACCTGCAAGACTTATTGATAAGAAAAACAAATCACCGGTTGTTTTATATGCTGCCAATAATAGTACGATAGCTACATATGGACAGCGTTTTTTAAATTTAGATTTAGGATTACGACGGACATTTCCATTTGTTTTTACCATCGCTGATGTTTCCATTTCTATATTAGGAGCAGATTTTCTTAAACGGTTTGGTCTATTAATTGACATTGGTAGGAAACGTCTTTTGGATACAATAACAACTTTAACTGTTCCAGCAAAATTAGATTCTACTGATCAATTTACTATCCGAAGTATTTCTCCAGAGATATATAATATATCAAATCTGGTAATCAAGTATGATTTAACGAATAATACTTTAAAATCTGCTCTCCAGACTTATTCAGAAGATGTTTGTCATCAAATTCTAACCAATGGACATCCATGTTTTTCAAAACCACGCAGATTAGCTCCTGATAAGTTAGCGGTTGCAAAGGCTGAATTTGATTTTATGATTCAAGAAGGAATTTGTCGTCCATCTAATAGTCCCTGGGCAAGTCCACTACATCTAGTCAAAAAGAAAAATGGTGACTGGAGGCCATGCGGTGATTATCGCAAGTTGAATTCGCAAACTGTTCCAGACAGGTATCCTTTACGTAACATACAGGACGTTTCGACATTATTACACAATAAAAAATATTTTTCTTCTATTGACTTGACAAAAGCTTATTTACAAATTCCTGTACATCCAGAATCAATTGGTAAGACAGCCGTTACGACACCATTTGGTCTATTTGAATTTCTCAGAATGCCATTTGGTTTGAGGAATGCGGCTCAATCCTTTCAACGCTTTATGGATAACTTATTAAGAGGTTTACCTTTTGTTTTCGTTTACATCGATGATATCCTAGTATTTTCAGATTCATATGAGTCACATATCAAACATCTTGAAGAAGTTTTTAAAAGATTATCACAAGCAAATTTATCAATAAATATCAGCAAAAGTGTGTTCGCCAAAGAAAACATAGTTTTTTTAGGACACAAAATTTCAGAAAAAGGTTTGTTTCCCTCTGAACATAAAGTTCAAGCTATTAAAACATTTCCTAAACCTAGTACGGTTAGTGAACTAAAACGATTTTTTTCCAGAAAAAAGAATCTAGCTTATCTCCTAGGCATATACGTCAACTTTCCTATATAAGTCAGTTTACTACTGACATATATTACGTTCAAGGTGATTTAAATATACCAGCTGACACACTTTCGAGAATCTCTACAATCATAAAGCGAGAAATTATTCCGAGTGTTATAGAAACTGCTCAAAAAGAAGATCGTGAACTTTCAGATATTTTACAATCTTCAAAATTTAATCTTAAATTACAAAAATTTTTTATTGAAAATTCTGATTTGTACTGTGATATCAGTAAAAATAGAATTCGCCCATACGTTCCCAAAAATCTTCGTTATGAAATATTTCAGAAATTTCACAACATTTCACACTCTGGTGGTAGATCTACTATTAGAATTATATCTGATCGTTTTGTTTGGCCACTAATGAAAAAAGATATTAAATTATGGGTTAAACAATGTACCTATTGTCAATTATCCAAAGTAGGTCGTCACGAAAAAACTTCTCTTCAGCGTTTTCTTAAACCTGATGAGCGTTTTGCTCATGTTCATATAGATATAGTTGGTCCTCTTCCACCTTCTAACAACTATACTTATCTTCTAACATGTATTGACAGGTTTACTCGATGGTTTGAAGCATTTCCTATGCCAGATCAAAAGGCGGAAACTGTAGCTCAAACATTTTTTAATGGGTGGATTTCTCGTTTTGGTTCGCCTGTTTTATTAATTACTGATAGAGGTCAAAATTTTAAATCAAGTTTGTTTAAAAATGTGTCAAAATTACTAGGTGTTGAACTTCGACATACAACAGCTTATCATCCTCAAGCCAATGGTATTATTGAGAGAAATCATCGTGCTTTAAAAGCTGCATTAATGTGTCGTATTAAGGAGTCAAGAGAACTTTGGTTTCAAGAACTTAATGTCGTTCTACTTGGATTGCGAAATGTTCTTAAAGAAGACATTGGTGCATCACCAGCTGAATTAACTTTTGGGACATCTCTCAGAATACCAGGCGAAATGTTCGAAAAATCTAAAATTACTAGTAATTACGAAAACTATCTTAAACAATTGCATAACATTTTTAACAATATACGACCAACAGATACAAATTTGGCACAACAAAACTAGGATATTTAAAAATTCTTCTTTGGACGAGTGTTCTCATGTTTTTTTTAAGATGTGACAAAACTAAATTATCTTTACAGAAACCTTACACTGGACCATACCAAGTTTTAAAACGTTCAAACAAAACTTTTGGCATTTTACTTAAAGACAAAAGAGAAACAGTTTCCAGAGACAGATTAAAACCAGCTTTTACTTGTGATTCCACACTAGAAAATGATGAACATTTTAATACAAACATAAAATTAGAAGTGAAGACAAAGACACAGAACAGTGTGCGTTTTCAACAATAATTTTCAATTTAGGAGGGGGATAGTGTAGGGTATCCACCTGTATATTTATTTTTGTTTTTGGTAGTTATGTATAATGTATTAGACACTTTATGTCAGTTGTACTTTTTTAGTAAAATAAAATATTTTTAGTTGTAAAAAAGAATTATCTTTTTCTAAACAACTAAAAGCCAAAGAAATTTGTGAGAAAATTCACCTATAAACTGGGTAGTAAATCTGAATGGAACAAAGACACTATATTGGGGTTAAGACAAAATGCCATATACAGATGGCTCCAAGTCAAATAAAGGAACAGGAGAAGGGGTGTTTGGACCTAGAGCCAAATTCTTAAAAAGCATGGGTGCATACCCAAGCATCTTTCTAGCAGAAATCCGTGCCATTGAAAGATGTGTAGAATTTAATATAGAAAGGAACTAAAGCAGACAAAAGATTGTAATCAAGTCAGATAGTCAAGCAGTCATCAAAGCTCTGGTATGGGACCGCATAGAAAGACAAAATAAACTAGGACAAAAACCACTATTACCCTCTTATGTGTTCCAGGAACATAGGAATAGAAGAAAACGAAACAGCAGGAACTGAAACCCCATACTTGGGACCACAGGCATCCCGAAAGTGCACTTTTGGTTGAAGCAGTGGATAGAGAAAAATCCAAGTACTGAAACGATCTAGAAGGACTAAAACAATCAAAGAAGCTCCTGTGAAACTACAACCAGAAGAGATCTTTCAGCTGTCTAAACCTTAGTAAGAAGAACCTCAGTATTATCGGGAATATTAACCAGACACTGCCAAATAAAAGGACACATGAAGATACTAGGATTGGTAGATGAAGCAAAGTGCAGATTCTGTGAGGTAGAGGATGAAACCTCAATAGACATACTCTCATAATGCATTGTATTACGTAATTCTAGGGTCATACGGAATAGAAGAGAAAGACCTACCTAACTTTAAGTCCAACGATATTCTAAACTTTTTAAGAAAGATGGGACTAGAAGAGCTGCTATAAGTCTAAGGAAACATCAAAACCATCAGAATTATAGCAAATAAAGATGAACGTTGATAAACATGAAAGTTTCTTTACTTTCGTATATACACAATAAAAATTTGAATCTACTAGTAAGTATCAACATTTTATTATTTCGAAATCGAAAACGATATAAATGTGCAGCGTAATAATGCTGACATTCAATATAAGAACTTCCATAGGAAATTCTAATTTTGGAATCAAGTTGACTTTCGGGAATCCAGGAAATTGTTTATATAATGAATTGTGGTATAATTTTAATTAAATTTATATTCTTTATTGTGTATTGTATATAAATAGAATAGATAAATGATGTAAGATTAAACATTGTCCACCTACAAGACAATTAATATTTATCCGGAAATAACTAATTGCATACGGGATAAGGGAAAAATTATTTGTCATTTTCAGGGATTCTTTTTTAAAAAGAAAATTCAAAGAATTAAAGATTAATAATAATTCTGACATTATAAAATGAATATCTTTTATATTCTAAAAACTTATTAATTAGTATATAATTTTATACTTAAAATTATCTTATTAGGGATTATCAATATTCCAGAAAATGCTGTAAAAATATTTACTTATCGATATTTTTAATTTCAGAAAATGAAAGTCAATAAAGTATTTTATACAACGCCTGCTCTGGAAGTTGACTTTTCGAGCGCAGTATGTCATCTCCGAAGTACACAATAGTCGCATACTTGACTATATGTATTTCATAAACGCACATGTTTGGTTATGACCACATAACTACACGGATTCCGCCTAAACTATCTGTTATTTGACTAGAGAGACTACTCGATCAGTCCTAACCCTTTTTAATTTATGTCACAACTGTCACAACGCAACTGTATTAAACGCAAAAAGAAAGTGTAGGTAATTAAAAAAAGTGTACTATTTAAAATAATGGTCGATTTAACAAGATGTTTAACTCCACCTGAACTAGTTGAATCAGCTAAAAATGCAACAACAAATTTATTGCCAGATGTGTCAAAAGAAAAAATTATTTGTTATATTCCTCTTAAATTCTACTTCCAGAGCAGTAGTTGTATAAAGTATTGATCCTAACACTTGCGGAAATTAACTTTCCCGCACTTAAACTGCTTGCCCGAACTCCGCTTCGCGTCGTTCGGGCATCTGCAGTTCGCGTGCGGGAAAGTATAACTTTCCGCACTTGTTAGGATAATAACTATTATCTTCAAGTTATGATGGTAGTAAGAAAAATGGTAAATACTTTAAATACATTCAGCAAATGAAACATTTCATTATATCTATAAAGATTTGACCACCCAATGCCTATAATCGTCAAATGGGGGTAATGGGAAAATTTTGTTTATATACACACATGCTTAAAATCTAGGGATGTTTAAAAATGACAATGGAACAGAGAAAGAAAAATATTTTAATTAGAAATGTGACCTCCACGTGCAGTTATGATGGCTCTACAGAGCCTGGTTTAAGTTATCCAGATCTTGGGGAATCGTCATCCTGCACTGTTGAAGATCTTGAAACAGCTGATTGCGATTTTTAAATTGATTCTGGTCTTGAAACACTTTTCCCTGAAGCATATCCTACTCATGGCCAAAAGGATTGAGATCGGGCGATTGAGTTAGCCAGGGCAAAACTGAAATATTCTGCTCTTCCAAGAAATTTCTTGTCACTCTGGCTGTATGTGGAGTGACAAGATAAAATCAGAACCAACGTTCTGAGCGTATGGAACAACTACAGATTCTAGAACATTTGTAACATAGCGCTCTGACGTTAAAAAAAAAACTATCAAGCAGAACGAGCTCAGTTCTACTACCCAGCGAAATTAGTGCCTATACCATAATTATGCCTCATCTGTAGCTGTGAACATCTTGTGTATGTTGCATTCGATTTCTGGTGTCATACGCATATCTTTCGAGAATCTGAATACAAACCAAATCGACATTCATCGATAAAAAGAACAGTTTGCTATTGATTTTGCTCCCATATATCCTGTCCTTGTGCCTAACGTACTCGACTGGCGCAATTCCATCAATTTAAAGATAGTTATCTCCAAGGGCTTCCGCTAACTAAATTACATTCTTTTAACCTTCTTTAGATGTTATGTCTGGAAACAGTCACATTATGAGCTCCACGAAGTTGATTAATTAACTGCCGTGCCGTTACTGTGCGATTTCTTCGCGCTTCTAACCGTAGGTACATATCGGTCCATATGAGGTGTTGTCATCCTAGATTGTCCCAAATGCCTTTCACGATAACGAATCCAAAGACGTGAGATAACGTTCTTAGTGGTTTCTATAGCGTTTGCCACATCAATTTGACGCATTCCTGCATCAGTCATCCCCACAATTTCTCAAAATACCTTTACAAGAAAACAAGCTTATCTCCTGTTTTGTTTCCTTGTATTCCTATGTGTCCTGGAACCCATAGAATGGTAACAGTGTTATTTTGTCCTAGTTCATTTAATTTGATTGTGCGCGAGTTCAGAGCTTTGATGGCTGCTTGACTATCTGACATGATTACAATCTTTTGTATACGGTAGTTCCTTTCGATATTAAATTTTATACACCTTTCGATGGCATGGATTTTCACTTGAAAGATGCTTGGGTATTGGGTATGCACCCAGGCTTTCTGAGTATTTGGCCCTAGGTCCAAAAACTCCTGCTCCTCTTTCTTTTTCTGCCTTGGTGCCATCTGTCTACCATTTTATTGCGCTCAGCCCCAACGTCTTTATCCCATTCAGATTCAATTTTGTGGTGAATTTTATCAGAAAGTTAGATTTCTTTGGCATATTATCTTGGGGCATTACCTAAATTTGATCAAATTAAAGTGATCGAGGTCTTTCCATGGTTATTCCTTCTTTGACCATTCTATATATTGTTTTCTTTGTTACACTTTCTACTTGAATGAGTAGTAGTGAGAGATTTGCGATTAGTTCCATTGCAGCAGTGGGGCATGTTCCCCTTACTCCAGTGATGCATGCACAGGCTAGTTTCTGAATCTTCGAGTGGTTTGTCCTGTTAATATTTTAATGTAAATTTATCCATTTTGATGTAGAATTTGCTTTAATAATAAAAAACTAAAATGTTGACCAGGTAACTTCATGGTGTCGATTTTTCATGACGGTGTGCACGCGAATCGTAAAAATGTACCCTCATAATTTTTCCCTAACGCGCCAAAAGAAGTATAACTTCAAAAAGATTTGATTTTTTCCTATTCTTCCATAATAGTTAAATCCGTGAGTGAAATTGTAACGCACACGTTTTTCAGCGTATTCCTCTTCGCCTTTAAATGTATTAAAATAGTTGTGTACCTATAATATTTTTGGGAAATAAATAATCGATAATTTGTTCCAAATATACAAATATTTAAAATTTGATTATCACATTATCAAATAATTAGTTAACCATGTCAATTAAAAAACGAAAAAAAAAGTTTTCAAAATTTTTCCCTGTTTCCCCTAAAGAAGTTGATTCTAAAATTCGAATGATACTTGTATTACACGTTCAAGAAATAACCTTGATCAAGGTGAAGATTTCACTTGCACTTTTAATTCAATTACTGATCGTATCGCGTTTTTATAGAGGGCGCAAAATCATGCATTATGGTTTTGAATAAGCTGCTTTTAACTTCTTAAAACATATTCATAGACGCTCCGATAGAAACTGAATTAATCGCTAATAGGTAGATAGCGATCGTGTTTTATATTTTTTTTCTGATTCTATATTCACATTCCAATGTGATGATCTTCATAAAATGCAATTATTCTACAAGTATTTTTAGTAGGTATATACTCAACGTTGATAAGTATTGAGTGAACCGGGAGCAAGGTTTTTTCCGATAAAATGGGAGGAACTTAATTTTAATGATCTACAATTTTCCATTGATTTTTTTTTATTTCACTTTTTTAATAATCAAATTGCGATTAAGTACGTGTGAAATCATTTATATAACATCATTTCAATTAATTTAAGAACGGGTTTATTATAAAAATTAACAAATACTCTATTTAGTGATTTCTTTTAAACTTAATTTTAAATTGGTGTATTTAACCACATTGTTAGTCATCACAACGAATGCAATTTAAATAAATTTAAACTGGATTTACTTATTTAGTTATTATATTATAATTATCTATATTATAAGCCGTGACTTCGCTTACGTTTTTTTTTCTATTTGATGGATAATATTTTCCTCTTCTTGCAGACAACTTCGACTAATTTTTTGATGTTTATAACCGCTTTTTTTGAAATTTTTGAATAATTCTATACCAAACAACTTCCAATATATACAAATCATTGTCTATTCGATAGCAGGTCAGGTCAAAAATCCTACGAACAATAATTGTCTATCAGCACAAAAATTGCAATCATATAATACGAAAAAATTAATTTATTGTTCATAAATAAACATGTCTCAATTATATTTTTTTATATAGCATTGGCCAACGTATTGCCAATTAATAGTAATATTTTATTTTCAGGTTGGTTGAAAAGTTTTGAATGCAAAAAAGAAAAAATGTACTAACTGTAAACGGCGCGCGTTGCTACGCCAACAACTAAAATAAATTTAAGAAAAATAAAAGAGAAGTAGAGATAGAGAAGGAAAGAATGTTTATAGTTTTATTTTACTTTTCGCACTAAAAATATATTTTTCGAACTTATATTTATACGAATTCGTATAGATATCTATTAATCAGTGTTGAACTTGATACATGGAAGCGCCATCTGGTGGTAACTTCCATTAATACGAATATCATATTCATCTTACCCAATTAAAAATACATCATCAAACTGACTTTCATAACAATCGGTTAAACGGGGCAGAAGTTGCTACTCTGCAGCGCCACTCGGTGGCGAGTGGCATCAATCAGCATATCATACAAACCTTCTCCGTAGAAAAATACATATATATATATATATATAACTAGCTTGCTCAGTATTTAAGTATATATGCTATAATTCAAAATTTTTCTTTTTTATTAAATTTAAACTTTTTATAAGAAATTTTTAATTAAGATAAATGACTTTTATATATGATTCTAAATATGAATTTTATATTGCCCGTACTACTCTTACCTCAGAGCAGAGTTCAAAATTTAGAAAAATTAATTATTGAAATTTAACTCTTAATTTTATTATAAATATAATTTTAATTTAATTTTAATACCTTATTTGGAACGCCAATGGTAAGACATACGGATGGATTATTGGATTTTTAACTGAATACTTAACCTTAAAAATTCTAATTTAATATTTAGTGACTGTGAATGGTGAAAAGTAATTGTTTTAATGAAATTCTTAAGTGAAAATAAGAAATTCTAAATATTCTTAAGTCTAGTGATGTGCAAAATTATTTTTTAAATGAAAGTGAAAATGAATATAGTTTATACAACACAAGAAATTAAACACACAATTATTTATTTTTATACTAAAATACCGTATAACTGCTGCTAATTCAATTCTCCACGTCTTCTACCATATAAGAACTGCTCTAACTATATAAATGAAGAATTTTCTTCAATTCTTGAGAAAAACTGCTATATTCAAAACTGGTAAGTATTTATTTCAATACTTCTCTTCTTAACCTGATAACTTAATCTTCTTAGCAATGATAAATATTCTTTCTAGTACAATATCTCTTCTCTTCGACCTTTTCAATCTTTTAAAATAACTTTAAATAATCTTTCTTCTTACCAAACTCGTACGATTCCTTCTATTCAACTTTAGTACCAATATTATATTATTCAAATCTCTTTTAACTTATTATTTTATCAAAAAACTCAATTTTAATACTGCAAAACATTTATTACAACCATTCTCTTCAAAAGACCAAGGGAAAGAGAAACAATCTCCAAAATCAACAAATTAACAAAAGCCTATCACTAACAATCTAAATCTATATATATAAAACTCAAGGGTGACTGACTGACTGACTGACTGACTGACTGACTGACTGATATAGTGATCTATCAACGCAGAGCCCAAACCGCTGAAGGGATGGGGCTGAAATTTGGCACGCAGGTAGATGTTATAACGTAGGCATCCGCTAAGAAAGGATTTTATTAATTCCACCCCCAACGGGATAAAATAGGGGATGAAAGTTTGTATGATCTATCAACGCACAGCTCAAATTGCTGGACGGATGGGGCTGAAATTTGGCATGCAGGTAGATGTTATGACGTAGGCATCCGCTAAGAAATGATTTTGATTAATTCCACCCCCAAGGGCATAAAATAGGGGATGAATGTTTGTATGAAACTTTGTCAATTTTAAAACGTTTAGGCTAAAACTTTGCATGCATATAGTTACTACGACGAAGGCATCCCCTAAGAAAGGATTTTGATTAATTCCACCCCTAAGGGGATAAAATAGGGGATGAAAGTTTTTATGAAACTTTGTCAATTTTAAACCGATCGGGCTGAGATTTTGCATACATATAGCATGCAAGTTTTTAAAGTTTAAAAAAAAATCATAGTCTAATACCACTCGCGCTTTACTGAGCGGGGTGTGTGGAGCGGTGAGACGGTAGCACGCTGCTGCTGGCCGACATGAAACTGTCGATAGACGCGTAGAGTCTTGAAAATTCGAGAATAAATTTGTTTTATTACGTAGTGGTGTACTAAGAAATTACTTTTTTAAATTACCTACATCCCTAAGGATTTAAAATAGCGGTTGCAAATTTGTATGAAACTCGGTGGCAAAAAACTAAAGACCACGCGGATGAAGTCGCGGGCGGCCGCTAGTCCTATATAAATTTTTCCAAAACAAACTTGATTCTATACAAATAAAACAAATCAGCCCACCTAGATTACTTATCTTAATTTTTTTAACAATTTCTACCATCATACATACTAGATTTATAACATTATTTTGCAAATTTGTATTATAACCCTACATACTAGATTTCTAACAAAAATTATAAATTTTATTTTCTATTGTGTTTTAATACAAATTTAATTTTTTAGTATTTCTCATTTCTTATTAATTTTATAAATGACAAATATGAATATTATGAAAATAATAAATATGGAAATTATGAAACTGAAAATTTATACACAATCTATTAAAAGTAATTATTCAATTATTTATTCGACTAATTAAATTATTTTAAACCAACGCATGTATTTTAATATTTAAGTTTTTATTCATCTTTCTTATTTTGTTTTCCCTTATTTTCAGGAATGAAGAAAATAATTTTTAATATACTGAAAAATGAAACTAAATTATGCAAATTCCTAAGCTTTGCACTCTACCCTGGGATCAAGAATATGCCTTTTAATCATTTTATATTTAATTTTACATATTATATATATCATAGAATCATATTTCATCTCAATATATACCAATTTTCATAGTAATCGGTCCAGTAGTTTTGGAGTTCATCGATAACAAACAGACAAACATTCATTTTTATATACATAGACTAGCTGACCAGGCGAACTTCGCACCGCCTTTTCATTAAAAATTTTCTTTTCCAATTTTTTGTTTTTGTGGTTTTTGTCATATTTTCTTTTTCTCGTTTCTTTCCAAGTTTCCAGTATACTTCTTTGGATTTTTTTTTAGTGTTGTCTTTTTTTCAGTTGTTTTCAAATCCCCATATTTTTTTTTAATTTTTGTGATATTTTCTAGTATATTCATTTTTTCGATTACTTTTCCATTTTACTTTAGTTTCTCGTTTATTGCCAATTTTTTCCCATTTGTAACAATTTTACTTTTTTTTCAATTTCTCTTGTTTCATCGATTTATGAATTTTTGTTTTTTTATCCTTTAAGATTTTTTTGGTATCTCTTGTTTTTTTTTTTAGTTTTTTTCCAATTCTATCGTTTTTTCCCAGTTTCGCTAGTTTTTTTTCTGTATTTTATTTTCGATTTTTTTATCGTCAGTTTTTTTCTACATTAAGGACGAGGCAAATCCAAATAAGCTTTGTAAATCTATTATTTAGCCTTCAAAATAAAGTGCCATCTACCGTGTGCTTGCGCAACCAGGTTTTTTCTTAATATTTATGATTTTAACGTGTTTTTTCGTTTTTTTTTTATTTTTGGCCCTTTTTTCATATTCCATGTTATTTTTCGATTAATATATTTTGTTTATTTTTCTGTTGTTTTTGGTTTTATCTTATTTTTTCGCTTGTTTTTAGTTTCTTACCCATTTTTCAATCAAGTATATTTTTTATTTGTTTTTTCAAATTTTTGTATTTTTTTTTTAATTTTTGTGATTAATTATTGGTTTTTTGATGGTTTTTAAATTTTCTTTATAATCTTGTTGATTTTATTGCATTTTCTTTTTTCCACAATTGTTTTGCTATATTTTGTATTTTTTTCCATATTTGTCGTTTTTTCAGTTTTTCAATTTTCCCAAATTTTTCGTGATATTTTCTTAGTTTTTATTTCTTCCTTTCTTTTTTTAGTTTCTCTTTAATGTTGTATTTTACGTTAGTTGCTGGTTTGTAACCAGATTTTTACTCATTTAAAACAATTTTTCTCCTGTTTCTTTGATTTCCCACATTTTTCGTTTTTTTTGTTTTTTTTTTCATTTTGCGTAGGTATATTTAAGCACTTGGATCGAAATTCACCCTCGAAAAATACATAAAAAACTTTGGTGGACCAGGTAGCCTCTAAATAAGATAAGAAGATGGAATTAATACCCAATATTGCGATATTTTTCTTTAATATTATACCAACCTTAAATTTTTAATATAAAAAAAAGTTTGTTTCTAGTAAATCTAAATATCTTTGCTAATATATTAAACCAATAAAAATCCTAAATTATGACGTAATCCGTAAAACTGCAAACCCAAAAAGAAATAAAAATGAATAATTCATTAAAAATCTAATCAGTTTTTATAATCAAAAAAAGTCTTCCTGAATCACTAACAATAAGTGTGCACCTGCACCAGTGAAGACGTCAAATTTCCATTTCAAATCCATTTCACTTTCTGGTCGCTCCGTATAAAATAAAACAACAAAAAAAAGAACCACATGGCTCCTAAAAATATTGCCTGCACATTTCCTTTCCTATCCGTGCATCTAGCATCACCAACACTTCATCAAAACTCGATAAAAAAGGTCCTACTTGTTGAAAAAGGGCACCCTCACATATAAAAAAAACATATAAAAAACGCGGTAAAAAATATAGAAAGGTAAGAAATTGCCGAAGGCCATCTTGTGTCGTAGCAAAACAAGGAAGAGTTTTCGATCTCGATGGCAGATGAGAAAGGGTTGCACTAACCTAACCTAAGGGGGGTACCGTTATTTATTTCAACCCTGTTATCGAATTAAACCTTCCGCATTCCTTTCCCAGCCCGTTCTCGAAAATAACAAAATCGAGGTGTGGTACGAAGCTCAGATATAAAATAGTAATCACATATCACACAACTGTTCGAATCTTTTTTTCTACTGCATTATTTTATGATATAGCTGTTTTTTACTCTAATTATTTTACATTTTTTTATATACAGTTTCAAATTGTTAATAATAGATTAATAAATAAAGAAAAATCTGTGTTTTCTGTAAATTCGTTTTAGTTTATATGGAGGTTATTATGAAAATGTATTATTATTATTAATAATAATAATAATAAAATATTTTTTTTAAACTGGCCAGAAATTACTACTTTCCGGTTTATTTTTAGGCCAGAAAGTCTCATTTTGTCAGACAAGGGCCATAAAATAAAAATAAGTCTTGTAAAAGCTTTTACCGGACTCATTTTTATTTTCTGGCCCGGTTCGACAAAATGAGATTTTTTGACCCAAAAATAAACTGGAAATTACTAAATTCTGACCGGTATAAAAAAAATATTGTACGTAATACGTCCCAAAAGTGCTTTTACTGGACTCGCCCTGCAATTGCCCGCTCGTCCAGTAAAAGACCACTTTCGGGACTTGTTACGTAAACTACTTTTGACAAACAGATTTCTGCTTTACAATGATATGTTTTTCACAAGACGTTCAAGAATTTTTATCACATGAATCGTTTATTATTTAGATAAAAAAAATTGTGGGTGGAAATTAGTTGTAAAAGGGCACCCATTTTAGTTTTTTTTTTAAATAAATTTGAAAACAGAATTTAACCATTGGAACCGACTTCCAGGAAATCGAAATTAGATGCCTAGTCGGATCCAATTTTTTTAAGAAATAAAAGATTTTATTTCTGCAAGTTTTTGAAGGCGGTTTAAATTTTTTAAAAAAGGGCTATTATGTTTTTATGTTATATATCATTATTAAAATATTAACTAAACTTTTGGTTTTTGTGGTATTTCCTGGAATATCTTTCACATTAATAATCAGACCTTAACCAAATTTATATGGAACCACAAGGATACTCTCCTCTTTTGAATGCAAAAAGAATTTTTTAAATCAGAGGATAAATACCGGAGATATTAATCAACACGCCACGCGAACGACGTCGCGGGTACATCGAAATAGAACGCAAAAATGTGGTTAGATTTTTTTGTCTGTCTGTCTGTATGTTTGTGCGCGCATCACATGAACCTATACATATAATAAAACTGTAGAAATGTATATGTTTGTGCGCGCATCACATGAAAACTACTGATCCGATTCAAATGCGGTTTTCACAGATGTATTTGTATTCATTCAACTTAACATCTGGTGTATAAAACTTTCTCACCCCACCCCTTTAACGGGGCGAGGAAAGAAATTTTTATACAAAAATAAACACGCCACGCGAACGACGTCGCGGGTACATTGAAATAGAACCCAAAAATGTGGTTAGATTTTTTTGTCTGTCTGTCTGTACGTTTGTGCGCGCATCAAATGAAAACTACTGATCCGATTCGAATGCGGTTTTCACAGATGTCTGTGTCTTCTTTCAACTTAACATCTGGTGTATAAAAATTTCTCTCCCATTCCTTAAATGGGGTGGGGTAAGAAATTTTTATACAACAATCACACGCCACGCGAACGACGTTGCGAGTACAACAAGTTTATCGTATATAATATCATAAGAGAGAAAATTTTACCGACAAAATTTTCGACTGGTATGAAAGTTTGTTGCTTGGCAATTTCATGAGCGAGAATTGCCAAAAAGCAACAAACTTGAATAAAACCAGAAGAAAATTTGGCCGGGAAAATTTTTTCTCTCGAATGGTATTCACGAGAAAAACAAGACAATATCAACGAAACATAATCTTCAAAGACGTTTGTGAAACTGACAACTATAGAAATACCAGACACCTTAGTAACGGATCTGTCATAATTTTGTCGCTGAAATATTACGTATTGTCAATATGAAACGTGCCGTTGCTATGCAGTTTTGTCAGTTAAAAATAGTCTAGTGAAATAGTCAATATAAATCAAATTAATCATTTGAAATCTGTGTTGTGAAAACCCCTGGTAGATGGCGTTGTATTTTGATTACTAAATAAAACAGTTAGAAAGTCTTTGTACTAAATAAAATAGTTCCCATTAATATATGTAAATAATGGCAATAAAAAAATTAAGAATGGTGGAAAACATTGGAGACGGAAAAATTATAAAAATCGTGTAAAAAGGAAATAAAACCTTTCAAAAAAAATGGAAGAAAATCGAAAAAACAGCGTATATATATACCTAAGAACAATTTAGTAGACTATAAAATGGTCCACGTCTTTTAGTTTATAAGCGAGCCTTATACACAATTAAAGTGTATAATAAATTTTTGACCCCTTTGATCAAAATCCACCCTCGAAATTCGTAATCAGCAGTAACAAATACATAAAAAAAGCTTGGGTGGACCCATCAGAATTAAAATTGCCACGGTGGCCCAGCTGCCCCCTACGCTATCAATCCTCATTCAAATAAATTTATTTGTTAATTTTTACTGTAAAGTAAGTTGTTATAGGAACATTTTCTTTAATAAATAATTTATTGATTACTAGCTGTACCCGGCGCGCGTTGCTACGCCAGCAACTAAAATAAATTTAAGAAAAATAAAAGAGAAGAAGAGTGAGAGAAGGAAAAAAAGTTTATAGTTTTGTTTTACTTATCGCACCAAAAATATATTTTTCGAACTTATATTTATACGAATTCGTGTAGATATCTATTAATCAGTATTGAATTTAATACCTGGAAGCGCCATCTGGTGGTAACTTCCATTAATACGAATATCATATTCATCTTACCCGTTAAAAATACATCATCATACTGATTTTCCTGACAATAGGTTGAACGGGACAGAAGTTGCTAGTCTGCAGCGCCACCTGGTGGCGAGTGGCATCAATGAGCATATCATACAAACCTTCTCCGTGGAAAAATACATATACATACCAATTTTCATGACAATCGGTTGAACGGGACAGAAGTTGCTACTCTGCAGCGCCACCTGGTGGCGAGTGGCATCAATGAGCATATCATATAAACCTTTTTCGTGGAAAAATATATATACATACCAATTTTCATGACAATCGGTTGAACGGGACAGAAGTTGCCAGTCTGCAGCGCCACCTGGTGGCGAGTGGCATCAGTGAGCATATCATACAAACCTTTTCCGTGGAAAAATACATATGCATACCAATTTTCATGACAATCTGTTAAACAGGACAAAAGTTGCTAGTCTACAGCGCCACCTGGTGGCGAGTGGCATCAATGAGCATATCATACAAACCTTCTCCGTGGAAAAATACATATACATACCAATTTTCATAATAATCGGTCCAGTAGTTTTTGAGTTCATTGAGTACATACAGACATACAGACAAACATTCATTTATATATATAGATGTTGAAAACTTTAATGTATTTTTGTATTATATATATTTTTTGGTGCTCCGTCCAGAAACAATACTATTAATTACTTCAAAATCATCCGGAAAATGGCATTTTCCGGCCTAGGCCGGCAAAGTAGCTTTTAGATTATCTAAAGAGATGGCGCTATGAGTTTAAATTTTGTCATCAAAAATACATAATGAATAATACAAACTTTAATTAAATTTATTTAAAAACAGCGTACAATATACTAAACTTACCTATAACTTTTTCCAAACATAAGCAGGATTCTAATTTACATAATTTCTCTCACAACTTGTATTATAAAATTTGACATTTATGTCAATTTAGAACTACTTATCATTCGATTATGAAAATAGTTCATTGTCTCTGCTATCTTTATATAAAATTATTAGATATTAATGTTAATATTTTCAATATAACAATTTTTACTGTGCTGCTTATTAGCACAGTATTTGTATGTATAAAAATTAAGGAACTTGAAATCGATTATCAGAAAATCATACCTTATTACTAATTTTTTAATCCTGCAATAGATGTCAATAAACATGTAATCTTGTATGTCACAAAGTAAAAAGCACAGGTAAAAAGTTTTTGAACTTGTTGTGTTTGCAACATATGTTAATTAAAACACTAATAACACTAGTAACACGTATATTCAGTATCAAACAAGTTATTATACAACTATAAATATAATTATAATATTAACATCACGTCATACCAATACCAGTTGACAGTCTGTCGTCTTCTAGTCACTGGTCTTACTTCAGGTAGGACAAACGGTCAACTGTTGAACATAACAGAACTTTTGAAAATATTAAAAATTAGTCGGACCAAAAAATAGTGTGTGTTACACGTCCGGAAAATATTTTGCAAGTGCTCGTATTGTTTCGCCTCGGTGCTACGCACCTCGGCTACACACCTTTACTCGCTCTTGCAAAATGTCATTTTCCGTCCTTGTGTCACAAATAACTATTTTTTAATCTTTAATAATATATTCTGTAAAGAACTATTTTGTAATTCAAAATCCCGTGAGTCCCGAAAGTGAATTTAAGGTCAGAAAAAAGCAAGTCATAGGTAAAATTCTTCGAATAATTGTAATTATTTAATGCATCATTAAAGATTTGGTTTCCGTTAACATTAAAATATAATTGAGAAGGAATTAATGGGAAAATAAACATATTTGTAGACGTGATCAATTAATAAGTATACCTAAGCTTCCGAGGATCTTTGATTACAGTATCAAAAATAAAACTTTTGATAGAAATATACAATGGTACGAAGATATTTTTGAGCAGATCTTTTATCTGTTTAATAGCTATTAAAGCAAATATTTATTAATATTCTGATCTCGTACTTATAATAAATAGAATTTAATGGCAGTACACGGATATAATGTTCCAAACGTTTTTCCATAAATACATAGAGAATTTATGCATTTTACATGGAGGTATGTTGTAGAGAAATGGTTTGCACACATATATTTTCAATTATCCTTAATTATGTTAATTTTATTTTCTAATGCTTCTGTTTTGTATGGATTTAAACTTATATTGTCATAAAGACGGAAAATTATCATAAGCAGCGATAACAAGACTGGATTAAAGAGATTATAGACAGATATTGAGAACGATATTGATAACTTAAAATAGTATACTGTTTAACGAGTGACGAAAGTACTTTTTTGAAGCGAAAGAACAATTTACCAGTTGCTAATTTTCACGAGCTTCAAAAAGTGTTTTCGACGCGTGAAACACTATACTTTTTCTACAACCCTCTAAAAACTGAAGAATATTTTATTTGAAATTAAATATAACAGAATTTCGTTAAATATTATTTATAATTAGCTGACTCGGTGAACTTTGTACCGTCTTTTACCAATGATTTCGTTATCCCGTTTTTTTTTTTAATTTTTAGTTTCTATTTTATCTCATGTTTTTGTTAATTTTATCGTTTTTATTCAAGTTTTCTTTATTTTTTTTCGTATGGTCTATTTTTTTTTCATTTTTGTTTTTTTTTCATTTCTATGGTCTTTTATCCAGTTTGGCTAGTTTTCCCTCTTTGTCCGCTAGGTTATTGATACTTTTTCATATTTTATATTGTGTAGAAAGACAAATCCAAATAAGCTTTTTAATTTTATTATTTAGAAATCGATATACAACGCCCGGATGTAACCAATTTTTTTTCATTATTTGTTTTTATTGTGTTTTTTGTTTCTTTCTACTTTTCTCATTTGTGCCTTTTTTTCAAAATTTGTGCAGTTATATTTTGTGCCTTTTGTCTGTAACTTCGGTTTAATTCTATTTTTTACTTGTTTCCAGTTTCTTACGCATTCATTAGTTATTCTTTTTTTTTGTTTTTTTAATTATTTTTCATGTTTTCTTGTTTTTATATTTTTCTTTAAATTACCTATATTTTATTCAAGTTTCTTTCTTACTTTTTTTTTCAGTATTCAATTATTTTTTTCCAAGTTTAGAGTTTTTATTTTAATTGTTTGATAGTTTTTTATTTTTGCTTTTGACCGTCGACTGAAGTCATTGTTAGAGTGTTACCAGAAGATTTTCGGGTTAAGTTTTAAATCACAGTGCATCTGTATCAATTGTTTTTGGATGTTTGAAACTAAACCTTATTATCCATTCGAATCGTTGTTGGAATTAGATTCTGTTGATATTTGAGTAGTTGATTCAAAAGGATCCTCGTGGGAGGGATTTTATGAGATCTTCTGTCGATAAGATTACGGTACAGTCAGCGAGATGTTTAGTTAATTTGCTACTGTTCAAGACCGGCGAATCGCAGCCTAGTGTAGCGGTGGCAGAATCACCTATCAGTACAGTTAACAACGCTCACGTTATTACACACTCTTACCAGACCAGAGTGTCGCAATTCTAGAGAAAAACCCTATTACATTAGGGTTCTTGGAACGAGCTTAATTTTTCTGGGTACGGGCCTAAGCTTTGGTAGGGGCCTATTGTCCATTCAGGCCTGATTACATGGTATTGGCTGATTTCTGTTACGGCCTAGATTATTTTGGGTTCACGCCTAATTCTTGTGGAAAACTTGAAGCCAAGGACTGGAGGAGATTAACTTCGGAAACGATCAGATAAGCTTTAGGCCTTAAATATCATTACTTTAATTTTTATTTCTCTGATTGTAATATTCTATATTTTATTGCGGTGTTAATCATTTGTAAACTGTTAGTTTAAGTAGAGCGTGTGATCACACAATAAGGGGTACTATTTCACTAGGTAACCATTGTTAAGGCGCTAGGGTTAGCAGAAGTATAAACCCATACCATTATTTCTTTTATTTATTAAAGGAGGGTCTAGTTTTGATATTTTTCGTTTTATTTAGCTAACTTTCGTTATCCTACTTGCAACTCAATTAATCTTAATTAAGTTTCTAAGTTATTAAATTATCTCCAGTGAGATAGGTCAGTGCCTGGACCAACAGGGGTTTCCGATTTTAACCGTTTAAATCGGTGGCGCGACTCACTCTTTTTTTTGCACTTACCCTCTACGGCTGAGCTGGGCATTAATTTGCCAGTAGAGAAACCACTTACCGATCTCATCTGGAGTTGAACTTCTATTTGAAGAACTAGAATAATTTTTCATTTTTTTTTATTCTTTTATTTCATTGAAAGTACGTGGCAAATTTTTACAGTTTTTGCATTTTTTAAAATTTTCTTTCATTTTTTGAAAAGGTTAATTTCGTACTTATGATTTTTCGTTTTTCCCAATTTTTTTAACTTTCTTAATTTTTTATTTACACTTTTTTATATTTTAATAATGATTATAGGACAACGATTTTATTTAGAATAAAGACAAATCCAAATAATCCTTCTAGTTGTATTATTTATAAATCTAAATACAACGCCATCTCCCAAGTCAAGATGTCAAATAATGGAATAGAATAGGGATGTGGACTGTACTCAAATAAGTATATAATTTTACCACCAAAAGTTAGTTTTTATAATAAAAATAATAAAAAACACAATATTTTCTTCAATAAACAAGGGACTAATTTTTTATTTAATAAAATGTAATTAAATATTTCACTCTCAAGTCACGTGACAATAAACACCAATCAAAATGTGTGACGTCACTTGTTGCCAAACAAGAATTTTTGCTGTCAAGTAATATGGTGTCTGTTGATATTTGGATAATATTATTACTGTGATTCCCGTGAAATTTCTTCGAAATTTGAACAATTTTTTTTTAATCAATTTTTAAAGGTTTTCCCATAATGGAAACTGGGTATATTAAGGCAGATAGTTCAAATTTGCCAACAATTATTGCGTTACGGTGGCTTATTTCTTCGCAACAAAAGTAACTTCTGCTCTGCTGAATTTAGAAATGTGAAGACTTCCATGTAAGTAGTTTACTCAGGATACATTATAATAGTAATCGTAGGTATTTATAAATTTGAAAAGTTAAATTGAATATAATCAAACAAAATAATATGATTTTGAGGTTATATTTTATCTTTTTAACAAACTGTTTCATTTTATTTTACTTCCTCGAGGCGGTCATATGGAGACGATGCTGAGGGATATTTCCAGCTCCATCGAGATGCAAAATTGTGCACAGTTAAGTGCAAACTTTTCCCGGAACATAAAGTGCTGGATTCCGACGGGCTAGTTAAAGCTAAATTTTCCGCATCGTTTTTGTACGTGGAACTTGAATAAGTAGTTTTTCAGTTGTTTTAATAGTAGTACTTTCAGACTGCGGCATCGCACAACATTTATAAAATGTAGAATCCATCTTATTAACACAAAACTACGAAATAACTTTCTATTACATACAACTTCGACAATGTTTAGGAACAAGTGACGTCACAGCGGGCGTTTCACAGGTATCCACGTTTTGGCGCGAAATTTGAAATGGAATTTTAAATAACTTATTTTAAAGGTATTAGTTGTATTAAAAAAATAATAATAAATAGTTTGGGCTATATTTGGTACTTATGCATGGTTTTAAACACTTTCCCAAAAATAGTCCACATCCCTATTATATCGATAAAATAACTTACATTGCGACCTATTAAGAACTAAAAAACTAAGTATGTAGTTGAATTATGGGTTACAATATTTTTTATGCTAGTTTTTATACTGTTCTTCCTCTTTTTCTGCTTCTCCATATGCTACGATATTTTTTCTTACTTCTCTTTCTAAATCTTCTACTCAAACAAAAGTGCTGCGTTCCTTCCACATTTCTGGTTTCTTCTATGAGATTTCTAAAATATATTTAAAAATTAAAAATGATACATGGATAAAAAAGAAAGGAAATATCAGAACAATTTAGTAGACCATAAAATGGTTCTTATCAGACTATGGATTTTTTATTTTCTTATAGTGAAATTTTCAATAATTGTTTTAAATTCTTTAAATATCATGTGATCGTAGAAAAAAATCTTGTATATAAAATAATAAAATACAATAACAATGAAAAATCAATACAAAAAAATGATTGTTATAAAAACACACAAAAATCAATAAAACGAATAATAAAAATAGAATTTATCCACAATCTCCATTTCAGATGTATTTTTTATGAACCATCCAAAGAAATTTATATTTTACAAGTCAAGCAATAAAATCAGGTCATTATTTTTGACAACGATCATTAAAATATCAAGCATCGGTCACTACAAAAAAAAAACTAATAAAAAAGTCTCAATCTGGTTATCCAAATTTGGCTCTACATCTCGACCTAAACCTATTTAAAATCAGAACACGAATTTCTTGATCGATCAAATCTATGCATTGTTTGATTCGTAGAAATCATTATTATAATATTAGTATTGTGCCCTTTTGCAGCAGTTATAAAGCACTTATATCGAAATAGAAACATTTGTCTTGAACTATTCTTTATTTAATTCTTTCTCTTATTGTTCTTAAGACTTATTATACTTGTTTTATAATGGAGCAATACTCACTAATCAAATGATTAATAGTACATTACAAATCGAGACGTAAAATACTTCATTTTTCTTGAGAGAAAAGGATCTTTCACGGATGCCGTAGGTATGTAGTGTAACAAAAGACGAAAACTTTTGGGTTTAATTTATTTATAATTTATTAATTACTATTACTACACAAATAAGTATCACTAAATCATCATATAATTGATTTAATTTATGTAAGTATATAAAATCACACTGTAACACCACTTGGTAAAACACTGTCTCCTGTTTGACACGCAAATGATTTTATATACTACTACTAGTTCTTGAAACATCGAGCATCATCTTCTCATTATAGGGACATTCTCATTGCACGTCGATTATTTATTTTTTAATTCGTTACAATCTGTACTTATAATAAATCTGTAGAGAGGTCAATTCTGTACATGAAATATATTTTCAAAATAACTATCAGGGGGTGATTAGGGATCGATACTGATGCCAAAAATGCAATCAGTAAAATTTTTGTCTGTCTGTCTGTCTGTCTGCATAACCGTTATAGAAACAAAAACTACAATTATTTTTCATGTTCCTGAGCAGGTTATAGTATACTTTTCATCACGCTACAATCAATAGGAGCAGAGCAGTGAAGGGAAATGTTGGGAAAACGGGAGATGTTACTGAATTTTTTAAGCTTCCGTTGCGTGTGCAACCTTAATGGTTAAAGCTATACAGAAATTATGTATGACGAAAATGTTCTCATTAAAATTATATAAAAAAAAACACGACAGCATATGTCTTATGGTTGACTCACAATAACACGTGTAACTCCTGATAGCTCCTGGTAGATGGCGTTACATTGTAATTTCTAATCTATAGAAAAACGTAAGACTAAACTAAAATGAAATATAGTTGAAATAAGCAGAACAAATTGCTTAAATTGCTCATATATTTAATGAAGCGATTCCTACTTAATTAAGTAACATAACGCCTTTTGTTCTGAATTCTTTTCATCAATCTGACTATCTTGAACCAGGGCAACTTCTTGGGGGTTTGTGATAAATGCTCGGCCATTGCCCCGGAGAAAGAAGAGTGTATTACATCTATTGTGTTGTTTAATATTACCCCTTGAGTATGAGTATGAGCGAAATTAGGGGTAATATAGATAGAATTATGTAGTACAATGCATTTTGAGAGTATATGTATTGAGGTTTCATGCTCTACCCCATAATATCTGCACTTTGCTTCATCTACCAATTCTAGTTTCTTCCTGTGTCCTCTTAATCGGCAGTGCCCGGTTAATTTTCCCGTTATAATAAGGAGGTTCTTTTTACTAAGGTTAAGACAGCTAAAAGATCTCTTCTGGTTATAGTTTCCCAGGAGCGTATTTGGTTGTGTTAGCCCTTCTAGATCGTTCCAGTACTTGGATTTTTTTCTATCTACTTCTTTCCCCAGGTTCTGGTCTCAAATATGAGGTTTCAGCTCCTTTTTTGCCAGCTTATCTGCTGTTTCGTTTCCTTCTATTCTTATGTCTCCTGGAACCCATAAGAGGCTAACAGTGTTATTTTGTCCTTGTTCATTTAGTTTGCCTAGGCATTTCCAGACCATCTTCGAATTGACAGTCAAGGCTTTAATCGCTGCTTGACTATCTGACATGATTACAATCTTTTGGCTACAATAGTTTCTTTCTATATTAAATTCTACACATCTTTCAATAGCACGGATTTTCGCTTGAAAAATGCTTGGGTATGCACCCACCCTTTCTGAGTATTTTACTCTAGGTCCAGAAACCTCTGCTCATGACATTTTGGTTTCTCCCCAATATGGTGTCGTTGTTCCATTCAGATTTACTACCCAGTTTTATGGTGAATTTTCTCACAAAGTTAAATTTCTTTGGCATGTCATCTTGGAGCATTTCACTAGTTTGATCAAATTAAAGTGATCGAGGTCTTTCCTTGATCTTAGATCATTTCTTCCTTTCACTTGAATGTATAGTGGCGTGAGATTTAGAATTACTTCCATTGCAGCGCTGGGGCATATTCCCATTGCTCCAGAGATAGATGCACATGCTAGTCTTTGAATCTTCGGGAGGATTGTACTCGTAGTAGTTAGATTAGCTCTCGTGTCCCTTACTCCTATCTATGTATGTATATAAAATGTATAAGTGTGAATAATGTGTAAAAAAGCGAAATAAACCCTGTATAGTGATGATTAAGTCTAGTAATTCGAGTAGACAAAATTAATAATATTGTTGATTGCAATTGCAAGATACATTACAATACTAACAAAGAAGAAGTATATACAAGAAGAAGTATATTTAAACAGGTAATTCTCACTTAATTAAGTATTATAACGCCACCGCAAGGTGGCTCAGTTGATATCTCGTATATTTAAAGGGGCAATTCTTACTTAATTAACTGCTATGATGTCACTGTAAGGTAGAGTCGTTGATATCTGATATATTTATACGAACAATTCTTACTTAATTAAGTAATATGACGCCACTGTAAGGTGGCGCAGTTGATATCTAATAGATAGTTACGGGTCAGCTAGTAATATTATATATTTAATTTTAAATTTGAAATTCATCAATATAAAGAACTTGTGAGTATGTTATAGAAAGAGGAGATGCATAGGTCTACAATAAGATAAAAAGTAGTAGATGTTAATATTCCAAAACCGTAAAATAAATAATTCATCAACATTGGCCAAATTTGGTAGAGGGATTGTATGTATCTCGGCACGTGCGTTTCCATTTTTTGTTTTTCACGAATTCAAGTGTACGCTCACAACCGTATAAGGTAGAAATACTACGCCTGGAATTTTGCTGGCATGTGTAGTAATCACATTATATACAGTAGGGTTGTAAATTTTAGCTGGTACCTGTATAATATATGCATATTAAGTATATTTAGGTATACAAGATTTCTGGAAATGATGCATCAAGACTTCAGGGGTGATACCCTATAAGAAATTAGGGCCAAAAAGATGTGTAGGTACCTATATACATAGTTTACTAAAGAAAATGAAAAATTGTAAAAAAACAAAAAAATTGCGAAAAAAAATAAGAAAATACTTACTAAATCAAGTACAATAACGCCACCGTATAAACGAGCAATTCTTATCTAAGTAAGTAATATTTAATATATTTAAACGAGAAATTCTTTCTAGTACTGTGAAAAATATAGTAAAACCTGGTAACTAACGATAAAATATGATGAAAATTACAAAATATAAGCTGAAAACAATAAAAAATACAAAACACAATCGTAAAAATTTTAAAATGGTTAAAGACCGAAGTTCACCGGGTCAGCTAGTAAGTACATAAAAATGAAAAGGTAAGAGGCATACAAAGCTTTCTAATAAATCAAATATTAAAATTGTAATAAAAATATAAACATCCGGTTTTAATCATTTCTAATGACTTAAAAAAAATCACAAAACATTAGCACATTAACCATTTTCCTCTAAGACTTTCATTACTAAAACTAAAACTATTAAAAGGATTAATCTTTCTCTGTATTATAGTCTACATGCATTTACCAGTACACTGATGACTGCAAATGGAGCATTTGGTTGTAATGTATGAATAAATAAGTGGATATTTGTTCAGCATATAATTAGTCTGGTATTTCTTCAACAAGTCCTGATTTGTTGTTGAAGAAGTAAATTAAATTCACGCATACACTGTTGTGACGGTTTATCTTGTCGTGAAAAGGAATGCTTTAGTTTCATAATGATATGTATTGAAATGTTCTTTTTTTGGTTTTGTCGTTTTCATCATATTTTTATCGTTAGTTTCCGCGTTTTTACTATTTTTTTCGTTGTATGCTGTAAGTGGCTTTATAGTACTTAATTTCATAGAAATTGGTCGTTTAAATACATGAGATATGAACTGTTATAATAGTTAGTTTCGAAGGAACTACTCGTTCAAATATATGCTATATCAACTGCGCCACCTATTGATTTTAATGATGAAAGCACGAATATTCGACAATATATCACTGAACATATATATAATATCGAAAGAATCGTTACCTTTATCACCGCAATTATCGTTGCTATAAACAATTGACACCACATTCACTTTTCACTTCATACTTGACGAAAATATGTAAATGTATTATTGTGTAGCAGCTGTCCACGCGGACGCATCGCTCACTTAAGTAGAAGAGAGAGAGAGAGCTCTCGCTTGCCCTTAAATGGAACGCATCAGAGCGAGGTAACGCCGCATGAGTCATGTTTTTTGGTGCGTGCAGCCGGCTCCATCGAATTATAAGAAGTTGTCTCGTCAAAAAGAGAGTCTTCAACGCATGCATTCTTGCAGTTATAACTTATGGTATGAAAACCATGACACTTACCGGTAATAGTGCCAACAAATTAAGAATAACTCAAAGAGCAATTGAGAGAAGTATGCTGGGAGTAAGCAAAAGAGAACATTTTAAAAATGGGGATATCAGAAAGAAGACAAGGGTGGATGATGCCATAGAATATATTGCTCGTCAGAAATGGGACATGTGGCAAGACAGTGAAACGAAATATGGGCCAAACGAATTGTGCAATGGAGACCTATGGAAACCAAAAGAAGTGTAAGACGTCTACAAAGCCGATGGATAGATGCCATAAGAGAGAGTGTATTAAGAAAGTGGTTTCAAATAGCACAGAACTGGATAGAATGGAAACGATAAGGGGAAACCTATGTCTAGGAGTGGATCCAAAAAGGTTGTTGAAGAGAGAAAGAGAGAGATAAGTGATACAGTTAGAGGTTAGAGGTTATTTGGTTTAATAAAGATTTTGATCGCCAAAGAGTTCTTATTACGTGCGTACATAAGTACAAACACACACGTGTTTTTTTTTGTATAAAAATACAACACGACTCAAACCGTGTTTATTTAATCTTATAATTAAGCTTATTATATTTAAATAAATTTTGGTTAATTTACATAACAAGGAACAGTGATTCATACTATTTCATTGACAAATTTGTTACGGTAATGATATTCTACGAAATATTTGTGAATGTGATATAAATGCAGTTTAAAAAAGATGTAGGTTATACGTTAGTGCGACATCCTTTTTGTGGGTTTTACACATTGTATACGTAACAAATCTATTTCAATCAATCAATCAGGAAGCGGGTTTTATTACATTACAAACGGAAATAAGTAGTATATCGGGATTTTTGCATATGTTTCAGTTCTATAAGTAATTCGTCATCCTATTTCTCATTACAATATGTAATCTACGGTGTGTTTACTAGAATTTATTAACTGAGCAATTAACTTTTTATTGTATCTAATAATTTTTGTCAATGAAATATGTTTGTGTAATCATTTTTTTTATATTTATAAAAGACTAGCAGCCCGCCCCGGCTTTGCACGGGGATTAAAGAAAAATAACAAAAGCCATTAAATTTATTGGGTCAACGCTTCCCTGTAAACAATATTACATGTTGTTTTGTTTTTTGGCAGCAAAATAAATTGGTTTTCAGGTGCTCCGACCCGCCTTAGGCGGTTGGCCATGAGGAAAATCCGCTCATTTGAAATTGCATCCCAAAATAGGCAGGTAGCAAGTTTGACAACTAAATTGCATCCCGGGTACAACGAAATTGCATCCACGAGCTATACTCAATTTATACGATAGAATTTGATAATATTTAGACAATGTTGCCAAACCTTGAATCCACACACAATAACTTCTTAAGCGTCTTATCGGTATCTTTTCCTATTCTTATCTATAAAGATTTTTCAGGTATAAAGTTTGTAAGGAAAGGGTATCCCTATAAGCAGGTAATCGGAATTAAATAAAAATAGAAAATTAGGCAGTTTGTCAGTTGCTGTTTCACCTTAAGTTAGGTATACCAGTAAATATTATATTATTTTTGTTTATGAACGCGTTAAAATGGAAGTAACAATTGGTACCAGTGAAAAAGGAAAATCATTGTTAGTGATTGACGGTTATACTTTTAGCTTTCAAAAAATGTTGGCAAAAGAAACAGTGAAACGGTGGCAGTGCAGCAAACGTACGTGTAAGGCGTTTGTGAAAACTCAAAGTACAGAAAGTATTATAGTGGAATCTGTTTTGAACCATAATCACGAGAAGTTGACTAAAGATATTTTTAACAGAAAACTCGTAAGTAACTCTGTTAAACGCAAAGCAGTAAGTGATATTTGTGAAAAACCTCTTAAACTTATTCGAAGTGAAATTAATGATAAAGGCATCGATACCTTCACTACAAAGGACATTGTGAGAGTGAGACAAAATATTTACAATGCTAGAGCTTCCGCATTGATTAAACTACCAAAAAATGTTTCTGAATTTCATGCTGCTATTGAATCTTCTCCTATTGTAACGCATAAAAATGAATGTTTTCTTCTTAAAAATGATAGGGAAAATAATATTGTAATTTTTTCCTGTTTGTCAAATTTAAAATTTCTCTCTTCTACTTCTTGTTGGTATGTTGATGGAACTTTTGAATACTGCCCTCGGTTTTTTACACAATTGTTCACAATTCTCGGTCTTAAAAACGATTATTATGTACCTCTAGTATTTTGTCTTCTTCCAAATAAAACTTCCTCCACATATTATAACGCCTTCAAATATCTGAAAGAAGAATGTGATAAACTCAACTATCCAGTTTCGCCGAAAATCATAACTGCCGATTTTGAAACCGCCATTCATAAAAGTATTTACAGAGCGTTTCCAGAAGCTGTTGTTTGAGGTTGTAGGTTTCACTTAGGACAGTCTTGGTATCGAAAAATTCAACAGTTAGGGTTAGCTCCAGAGTACCAAAGGAAAAACGAACATGAAACAGAAATCAGTAAGTTTCTAACTTATATATTTGGATTACCATTTCTTCACCCGGAAGACGTAGGAGAAATGTTTGCTATTGATTTAGCAGAAATTAAGCCAGAAAATGAAAAAGTGGCGGAATTTTGTGACTATCTTGTTGACACTTACATTAGTGAAAACTCTCATTTTCCACCTCATGTTTGGGCCGAACATTCGTCATCGTTACAAAGGACTACAAACGCTTGTGAATCTTTTCACTCGAAGTACAATTCCTCATTTTATTCCGCACATCCGAATATAAATAATTTTATTGATGTTATTTTACAATTTCAAGTTGATACGAGTGTAAAGATTAACAGCGTTTTTTCAACCCCCAAGGCGATGGATTCTCGAACTGTAATGAAAACGAGATTTCTGAACGAAAAGTTGAATGATTTAAAAAATCATAAAATAAATAAATTTCAATTTGTACAAGCGGTGTCATACAGATTCAGAACCAAAATGTAAATATTTGTATGATATTGTAATTTTCATGTACCTATACTTCATTTAAAAACTAGGAGGAGTGATTTGAAAAGCCAGACTTACAGCCAAATAAGTTACTAGAAAATTTACAAGGCGGCAAATTTAAATACATTTCTTTCATTTAAATAAAATTGAAAATAAATGTTTATGGACACTTTATATATGGTCTAAGATGGTCACAAAGTAAACTTACAATAATTATATTAAAAAAAGAAATCAATTAACAAAAGTCACCATTATAAATATTTCACACTTTGAAAACATAACCTATAAATGTCACAAATTACTTGATAAATGTAAGTGGCAAATTTTTATAGTGTAAACTTGCCTCCAAATTAACCAATAAACAAACGCGAGTGTTGCCAACTTAAATTCAAATCGCTCCTCCTAGTTTTTAAATAAGGTATAGATATAGTAATTTTTGTAGTTTAATAAGTATTAATAAACGTTATTACTGGTAATTGATTATTTCAATAAATATTATGACCTCTGATGTAAATATTTGTATGATATTGTAATTTTCATGTACCTAGATATAGTAATTTTTGCAGTTTAATAAGTATTAATAAACGTTATTACTGGTAATTGATTATTTCAATAAATATTATGACCTCTGATTAAGGGAAGTACTTACTAAACCAAATTGTTCAAGAAACTTGACAACCTTGCATCAACTATTCATTCATAACTGACCATCGGATACACGAAAGCCCTTATCTACTAAGGATGCAATTTCGCTGCAACCTTTTTCGGTTCAGGTAACAATACCTTTTTCGGGATGCAATTTCGAATGGGCCGGAAAATCGATCCCTACTAATTGAAAGGTTTAACCTTGAGACTTATTATTAGTAAAAGCGAAAGATGTTTTGATAGGAAATTGAAGCGGTTTAAATGGATTTAATAGATCAGTTGGGATCATCGGTATCCTCAGTGTATGAGCTAGTTGACCAGCTGGTGGTTCAGTTATAATGGTTGCTACAACTTAATTGTCCTTTAATTCCTTTATAAGTAGCCTCGTCCCATTGCACACGCAAAATTTGTGAAATATGTCGTGATTATGAAATAAGTTATTTTGATAAGAATTAATACCAAGATAAAAACTTTTAAAAAATTAAAAAATAGATATTGTGACGTAACTATAACAGTTAGACATTTGCTGTCGCGGCATTTTTTGTAGATATTTATATATTCTTTAAAATCGTAGTACATTATTTTATTCTATAATCAATAGTATTCTCAGCGCACGCGATGTAAGGATTTTAAGGTCATTTTTGGTTACATTAATGGCATTTTAGTAAGGATCCCTGCTTTTAAATGAAACATAGCCTATGTCACTCGGGAATAGTGCAGCTTGCCAACGGTGAAAGAATTTTTGAAATCGGTCCAGTAGCTTTGGAGCTTATTCATTTCAAACAAAAAATCAAACCTTTATAATATTATATAGTATATATAGTATAGAAAATGCTAGAAAATATCACAAAAATAAAAAACAAACATTTGGGGAATTGAAAACAACTATAAATAAAAGATAAATCTAAAAAATAACATAGTGAAAATTTGGAAACAAACGAGAAAAAAAAATTGATTAAAAGGCGGTACGAAGTTCGCCGGGTCAGCTAGTTATTTATAAATAAAACAGTGCCGAAACAGTTGTAAATCAAATCGCAAATAAATGCAATTCGAATGAGAAAAGAAATGGAAGAAGAAATACTAAAAATGTGCTCAGATTTATAATCATCCCTTTTATAGTCGTTGGCAGTCGTGTTCTTAACCCTCTTATTGTTCTTATTTTCTACCAAATGAGGAATGTGTATCAAATTTGGTTCGAATCCAAATTAGTAAATGCAGTTTTCAGACGGCTATCAAATGTCAAATATGGTTCGGCATGCAGTGCTTGCTCCGAACACGTGCATCTGCATCAACTGGACAAGACGATCCTTTAGGTACCTTGAAATTCACAATAACTATTTGCAATATTTTTTCAAATTTACATTGAAATATACTACTTAGCTACAGGAATCAATGGAACAAACCAAAATATTATTTTTTTATTATAACTCTAAAAATTGCATTTTGCAGTCTAGATATAACTGTTAGGGGAAAGTCGGGTAAAGTGGACATCCTAACGCATACAAAATTAATAAATATTAACCTTTAAAGTCATTATTTTTTTCACCTAACTAAAATAAAAATCTGATAATTTTAGAGTGTTTTACGATTAAAATCACAGTAGCGTGTTAAGCGAACTTCTTTAAAATGAACTGGGAAACTGGAGTCACTTTTAACCCCCTCGTAACTCAAAAATTATTCCATATAAAACTTTCAAATTTGAGTCATACATTGAGACCAGCGAACTTAATAAGTGCAACAAATTTCATAAGCACACCTCAAACGGTTATTTAGATATTAACAAAAATAGTCATTTTTATCACGCCTACAGACCAAAATTCTCACCCAGTTCCAGGTGATCTGGAAGGTGGAAATTTGGCATCCAGTTACATAATTGGGTAAATACAAAGAAAAAAATCTGAAACTTGTAATTTTTGTTTATTTTCTTTTAGTTTTTTAATAAATAGGTTCTACTAAAAGCATAAATGTACTTCTTCCTCTTCATCCAGCTTGTTCCACCCATCGTCGAGTGAAGGCCTCCCTTAACTTTTGCCATCTCGTTTGCGATCTACCTCTACTTCTTTTGTTTTCCCATGGTCTCCATTCTATTATCCTTCGTGTCCATCTGTTGTCTGTCATTCTCCCAATATGTCCCGCCCAGTTCCACTTTAGTGCACATATTTTTTCTATAACATCTTTAACTTTTGTTCTTCTTCTTATTTCTGTGTTGGTAATGCGGTCTTGTAGGTTGATGTTTAAGATTCGTCTTTCCATGGCTCGCTGGGTTACTTGAAATCTGTTTATAATAGTCTTGTTTAGTGCCCAGGTCTCTGTGCCATACGTGAGAACCAGTAGGACATATTGGTCAAAAACTCTAGCTTTTATAGTATTTGGTACATTGGATTTAAAGACATCCTGCATTCTCCCAAATGCTGACCATGCCAAGGTTTCATATATGTACTTATAACGTCTTTATTGCAAGAATCGCAATCAAAATTGATGACAGCTGGTGTTTAGGCTCAACGCTTGTTAAATATTTTTATCTTAATTCAACACTCGAATATTTCAAAAGGTTATGAATTTACTTATTCAAGAGCAGGATATTTTGTCGAGTTTGGAGCATGGGTCTCAGGTTAAATCTATAAATATGGATTAAGCTAAGGCATTTGATAAAGTGAACCATGGAATACTGTTGTCTAAGTTAGGAGTTTGGGTTTCACACATTTATCTTTCTAAACATATATTGGTGACCTCAGGTGTTCCTCAGGGATCACATTTGGGACCCCTTCTTTCTGTACTTTTTATTTTAGACCTTGCCAGCATATATTCTTTGCAGATGAGTTAACAATATATCTGAAAATTGACAATATTGATGATTGTTATTTCAGAGTGACCTTGACAGGTTGTGACTTTGGTCTGGTAAAAATGCTATGTCACTGAATATTGGTAAATGTTATTGTATTACATTTTCTCACAGTAAGGAACCAATTTTGTTTGATTATCCACCTTCCAGTCTCTCTTTTTTTCAGTTCCCTATAGATCCTATCTATCCAACTTCCTCTAGGTCTTCCGTCTTTTCTTATTCCTACTAGTTGCCATTTCAAAATTTATTTTGGTAGTCTTCTTTTGTACGTGTCCAGTGATGTTGTGTTATTCCCTTAATTTCTCTTACTCGTTAATCCATTTCAGGGGATCTAAGAGTTTTTTCTTTTTTTTTTCTTTTAGAGGCCATATATCTCGATTCCATAGATTTTTATGTTTTTAACAACGGAGTAATAAATTCTTTTTTGTCTTTTCGGTAATATCTCTTTCCTATTCAGAAGGGCTATGAATTTTCTTCTCAATATATTTATCTCCCTAATTACTGTATCTATCCAACGTCCCTATAAAATTAGAAAAACATGAAATATGTTTCTAAAAGTTTTTTTTTAAGATTGACGTTCCTTTTTAGTTTTTTTTTACATCCAATACAAAACATCACCTTTTATGTTGACATAGATTTCTTAATGACCTGTTTTCTCAGTGCATATCTAAATTGTCAATTCTTACAATCCATATTAAAGTTGGCATTAAAAAAAATGGATCAAACCAGACTATTGTATAATCTGTGTATGTGAACATATCCATTGTTTCTACCATAAAATGTGGCCATCAGCACGGAATTGGTAACATAGAGACGACGGTCAAGTCAAGTCAAGTAACATTTTTATATTTTTGCACTCACATGCGGTTTTCTATTCAAGGAAGGTATACTTACCGTTTATAGAAACGAAACAATATTTTTATGGCAGTTAATCTGAATTTATTATATCAGGTTTATTACTATAAATGATTATTTTTTCGATTACTCGCCTTATTTAGGTTGATGTTTTATTTGTATTGTATAGGGTAGAGAAGATGGTATAATATTAAATAGTATGAACTAAAATGGAGAGAAAACTACTGTGAAATATGTATCTATAAAGAGACCTGCACGGCAAGCATGTAACTTTTATCGAAAAAATATATAAATGAGACATTAATTTAATGCGACCTTAATAGGCGAACGAAGAAGCTCCAAAAAGTGCATCTAGGTCTCCTTGCTTTACTCCTTTATTTATTATTTTTTCGTTGGAGATTGTTCCTTTGAATCTGAATTTAGCGGTGGTGTTAATGAGAGTCAGGGTTAACATCTCACTTATTTTTGTTTTGACCCTAGGTTTCTCTAGTAGTTCCTACAATTTTTGTCTTATTACTGTATCGAATACGCTTTTGATTTTCGCGATGGTGTTCTTAAGAGTCCGGGTTAACATCTTCTTTATTTTTGTTGGAATCTTAAGTTTCTCTAATTATTTCATTAATTTTTATCTTATTCCTGTGTCGAATGCCCTTTTGAGTTACGAGGTGATGTTCTTAAGCGTCAGTGTTAACATCTTCCTTATTTTTGTTGGGATCTTAAGTATCTCTAGTTCTTTTATCAATTTTTGTTTTATTACTGTGTCAAATGTACTTTTGACTTTCACGGTGGTGTTATTAAGAGTCAGTGCCAACATCGCCCTTACTTTTGTTGGGATCTTATGTTTCTGTAATTGTTTCATCAATTTTTGTCTAACTACTGTATAGAATGTAGTTTAGACTTTCGCGGTGATGTTCTTAAGAGTCAGTGTTAACATCTTCCTTATTTTTGTTGGAATCTTAAGTTTCTCTAATTCTTTCATCAATTTTGTCTTATTATTGTGTCAAATGCGCTTTTGAGTTTCGCTATGGTGTTCTTAAGAGTCAGGGTTAACATCTACCTTATTTCTGTTGGATTCTAAGTTTATCTAATTCTTTGATTAATTTTTATCTTATTACCTAACGTGTCGAATCCCCTTTTGAGGTTCGCGGTAATGTTCTTAAGAGTCAGTGTTAACATCTTTCTTATTTTTGTTGGAATCTTAAGTATCACTAGTTTTTTTATCAATTTTTGTTTTATTGCTGTGTCAAATATGCTTTTGACTTTCATGGTGGTGTTATTAGGAGTCAGTGCCAACATCGCCCTTATTTTTGTTGGGATCTTATGTTTCTGTAATTGTTTCATCAATTTTTGTCTAATTACTGTATAGAATGTGGTTTAGACTTTCGCGGTGATGTTCTTAAGAGTCAGTGTTAACATCTTCCTTATTTTTGTTTGTGATCTTAAGTACCTTTAGTTCTTTTATTAATTTTTGTTTTATTACTGTGTCAAATGTGCTTTTGACTTTCACGGTAGTCTTTCTAGAAGTCAGTGCTAACATCTTCCTTATTTTTGTTGGGATCTTATGTTTCTGTAATTCTGTCATCAATTTTTGTCTTATTACTGTGTAGAATGTGCTTTAGACTTTCGCGGTGGTGTTCCTATCAGTCAGGGTTAACATCTTCCTAATTTTTGTTGGAATCTAAGTTTCTCTAATTCTTTTATCAATTTTTGTTTTATTACTGTCTCAAATGTACTTTTGACTTTTACGGTGGTGTTATTAAGAGTCAGTGCCAACATCGCCCTTACTTTTGTTGGGATCTTATGTTTCTGTAATTGTTTCATCAGGGTTAACATCTACTTTATTTCTGTTGGATTCTAAGTTTATCTAATTCTTTTATCAATTTTTATCTTATTACTGTTTCGAATGCCCTTTTGAGTTTCGCGGTGATGTTCTTAAGAGTCAGTGTTAACATCTTCCTTAGTTTGGTTGGGATCTTAAGTATCTCTAGTTCTTTTATCAATTTTTATTTTATTACTGTGTCAAATGTACTCTTGACTTTCACGGTGGTGTTATTAAGAGTCAGTGCCAACATCGTCCTTATTTTTGTTGGGATCTTATGTTTCTGTGATTGTTTCATCAATTTTTGTCTAATTACCTACTGTATAGAATGTGGTTTAGACTTTCGCGGTGATGTTCTTAAGAGTCAGTGTTAACATCTTCCTTATTTTTGTTGGAATCTTAAGTTTCTCTAATTCTTTCATCAATTTTGTCTTATTCTTGTGTCAAATGCGCTTTTGAGTTTCGCTATGGTGTTCTTAAGAGTCAGGGTTAACATCTACCTTATTTCTGTTGGATTCTAAGTTTATCTAATTCTTTCATTAATTTTTATCTTATTACCTACTGTGTCGAATCCCCTTTTGAGGTTCGCGGTGATGTTCTTAAGAGTCAGTGTTAACATCTTTCTTATTTTTGTTGGAATCTTAAGTATCTCTAGTTCTTTTATCAATTTTTGTTTTATTGCTGTGTCAAATATGCTTTTGACTTTCATGGTGGTGTTATTAGGAGTCAGTGCCTACATCGCCCTTATTTTTGTTGGGATCTTATGTTTCTGTAATTGTTTCATCAATTTTTGTCTAATTACTAATGTGGTTTAGACTTTCGCGGTGATGTTCTTAAGGGTCAGTGTTAACATCTTCCTTATTTTTGTTTGTGATCTTAAGTACCTTTAGTTCTTTTATTAATTTTTGTTTTATTACTGTGTCAAATGTGCTTTTGACTTTCACGGTAGTCTTTCTAGAAGTCAGTGCTAACATCTTCCTTATTTTTGTTGGGATCTTATGTTTCTGTAATTCTGTCATCAATTTTTGTCTTATTACTGTGTAGAATGTGCTTTAGACTTTCGTGGTGGTGTTCCTGTCAGTCAGGGTTAACATCTTCCTAATTTTTGTTGGAATTTTAAGTTTCTCTAATTCTTTCATTAATTTTGGTCTTGGATCTAAGTTTATCTAATTCTTTCATTAATTTTTATCTTATTACCTACTGTGTCGAATCCCCTTTTGAGTTTCGCGGTAATGTTCTTATAGGAGTCAGTGTTAACATCTTCCTTATTTTTGTTGGGATCTTAAGTATCTCTAGTTCTTTTATCATTTTTTGTTTTAATGCTGTGTCAAATGTGCTTTTGACTTTCACGGTGGTGTTCTTAAGAGTCAGTGCCAACATCTTCCTTATTTTTGTTGGTATTTTTTATTTCTGTAATTCTTTTTCAATTTATCAAGTGTAGATTTTTATTACGAATATTTTGGTATCAAATTTACCCGGTTGCCAAAGAGTTATGGGTTCTAGTTATTTTTAGGGTGTCGCAGCTCGTCTATAAACGTAAAATACAAGAATTGAAAGCTGATTTAGGAAAACAATAATAACACCTAATATTTCAAAAGTTGCATTTAGTATACCTGCAAAAGAAGGTAGTTATCATAAAAATGATATTCAGGTAAATTAAAAGAAGGAAACATGGTAATATTAGCATTTTATTAGTTAATGACCTTGATTTATGTCTCATATACATTTAATTGTCGTAATAGTGGCTATTATGCAAAAGACCATTTACGGCAAGTAGTCGCATGACATAATTGTAGGGTGCTATAATTATTTCACTACCTGAATATTTGTTTATCTTAAGTTTTACAATTGCTTCACTGCTATTGAATACAGTGGCGGATCGAGAAATTTGTTTAACAAAGAAACCTTAACACTCGTAACCTCTGATACATGAAGTTAAAAAATACTAATTTAACCAAAAAACCCAATATGAAGTAAAACCATAAATTCAAGCCCCATATAGACAATTTAACCTTGTAACTCTATACAGGTACTGAAACCCAGAGAAATTTTGTACAAGAGGAAAAGGGAAACCAAAAAAAAATTTAAGAAATGACAATATTCGTAAAAAATGAAAAACTCAAAAAGTGTTGAGAAATTAGAAAATTTGGGTCAAATATTTTAAGAACTTCTGCATGCAAATTATCATGACCAGTACTTTTTGGTCATTACTCTGTCAAAATATTTATGACTAGCAGCCCGCCCTGGCATTGAAAAAGAAAAATAACAAAAGCCATTAAATTTATTGGGTCAACGCTTCCCTGTAAACAATATTACATGTTGTTTTATTTTCTGGCAGCAAAATAAATTGATTTTCAGGTGCTCCGACCCGCCTTAGGCGGTTGGCCATGAGGAAAACCGATCCCTACTATTTAGAAGGTTTGACCTTGAGACTTATTATTAGTAAAAGCGAAAGATGTTTTAATAGGAAATTGAAGCGGTTTAAATAGATTTGATAGATTAGTTGGGTTCATCGGTATCCTCAGTGTATGAGCTAGTTAACCAGCTGGTGGTTCAGTTATATTGGTTGCTACAACTTAATTGTCCTTTAATTCCTTTATAAGTCGCCTCGCCCCATTGCACATGCTAAATTTGTGATATCTGTCGTGATTATGATTATGATATGTATGTATGTGTAGATCCGATATAACGAAATCTGTGGACACGATAGCGGTCGCATTTCTTAACGGATCGAAATAAAATTTGGAACAAAAATCAATCGTCCCAAAATCTCGGTCGAGTTCGTTAATGGGCCAAATCAGTACGTTTGGGCGTGACATCAAATCAAAATGGAAAAAAAATTGGTAAATTTTTTACTTCACCCTGTACAAAAAAATGTTAGGGGACTTTTTTGTTTGTCTTAAAGAGACCTACAACTTTTATCTAAAACATTTTTTTCTGAAACGTATACTTTTAATATATTCAATTAATATAAACCTACTGATGCGCCTGGCTTACCAAAAGGGCCATTTTTTTTAATGAAACATAGCCTATGTCACTCGGGAATAGTGTAGCTTGCCAACGGTGAAAGAATTTTTGAAATCGGTCCAGTAGTTTCGGAGCCTATTCATTTCAAACAAACAAACAAACCTTTCCTCTTTATAATATTAGTATAGATAAAGGATAGAAAATCCGAATTGAACAACAATTGCCGGTGCGCATTTTTGAAAAATTCGGAAAGTGGACCTGAAGATCGTTCAACGAAAGATAAGACAAGTCTTACCCAAATTACGTGCTATTGAAGACCATGATCCACTATCGGTTTTGTAGAATTGTTTTCTTACTAACAAAATATTTATAACCAAAGATGGATGGAAGACATTGAGGAGTGTTAAGCCCAGTGCTTTTCAACATCATACTAGAACTAGACGATGTGATAAAAGAAACAGAAGAAAAAACTAAGAAACTTGAAACTAATAGAAATACAGAAAGTGGATTTGCTAACGATTTAGTTATATACGCCAAAAATGAAAAAGATCTACAATCCAATTAAGATATATGGAACGAATCCCTATACAAAGAAACCTAAGAATAAATGTAAATAAGTCAAAAGTAATTGTTATAGGTAGGAATAATGTGAATATATCAATAAAACTAAAGGAAATAATGTGGAGCAAGTATTTAGGAGTACACAAAAAAGGTAAACCAACGGCAGAAATAAATGACTTGAAAACACGACCAGATTATGCTATGCAATGAACAACACATTTATAAGAAACAAAAAGATCTCAAGAAAAACCAAAATAACCGTATACAACACGGTCTTCAAACCAACTTTAACCTTTGGTAGTGAAAGTTGGATACTTAACGGAGAAACGAAAAGCAAGATTCAAGGATTGGAAATGAGATATTTGAGAGCAGTAAAAGGATGTACAAGAAGAGACAAAATTAGAAATGATTTAATAAGAGTAGAATTAAAAGTGGAACCGATTGAAAAGCAACAGTTAAAGTGGTTTGGACATGTGCGAATGAAGGACGGAAGACAAACAAAAAGCGTATGGCGAGCAAGATCGATACAGAAAAGAACGAGAGAAAGACCTAGTAAAACTTGGAACGACGTAGTGGCAGCATGTTTAATAAGAGATAGAGGCTTAACCTGGAACGAAACACAGAAGAAAGCAAGAAATAAGAAATAAAAATGAAACTTATATACTAACAAAATATGTATAATTAACTACTTATATTAAGATTTAAATAAAAGTTAAGTCCCGTGCGTTAGTTAACACATATTTATAAAATATATTATACAGTGAATATATTTACCTAATTAATGATCTTTTTTCCATATAATGTGTAATACTTTGTAATTTTAATTTATAAAATTTAATAGAATTATTTAGGTTTAAAGATAGGCGGAAGAAAAGGGGAGAAGTAATGATGTTTACCTTGAAATTAAATCCTTACCATACACATTTTGAAATTCTATAAAAGAGTTATTATAATAACTTTATAACTGTTAATGTATATTAATTTAAAATCTATACTACTTTCCATGTTATCTTTATATATGCAAGTTTAATCTTACGATTTATTAAAATATCAAATATTAATCCTGACTTGTATTGTTGTTACTTGATTCATTTATTTGTTATTTCAACATTAATTGAAATAACAAATTCTATATTTACTTATTAGTAATAATACGTTTTGTTATATTTATAGGTAGTAGAAAAGAGCTCCATTAAGCTGGTGAACACTAAGCAAAAATCATTAATCTTTTCATGTGAATTTGTAGCTAAATAGTTGCTGCTATCTTCACAATCATCTACCAGTAAAATCGTGAAACCGGGGTTAAATAAAACTACTAATCGATCGGAATTTGTAGCTAATTTGTAGCTGAAAAACAGCGACAGAAAGATATGAAAAAGATTAAAATCGGCACCGATCACCGATCACTATCCCAGCAATACACAATTCTTATAGCCCCATCTACGAAAAAAGTTCTTATTACGCTAGTTTAAAATTGTATAATAGGTTGCCAGTTGAATTAAAACATTCTATGAACATTAAGCTTTTTAAAATAAAATTGAGAGAATATTTAATTAGATTGGAACCTTACACTTTGGATGAATATTTTTCATATAATGTAAGTGCATGATCTTTATTTGTTTTATATCCATAATGTTATTTTGTCTTTTGTGATGCCAATATCTATAGAATTAGTTAATACATGTAATATTGACTTACTCTAAACATGTACTTTTATGTATTATGTATCATAGAGTTAATAAATTCTATTCAATTCTATTCTATTCTATTCTATTCTATTCTATTCTATTCTATTCTATTCTATTCTATTCTATTCTATTCTATTCTATTCTATTCTATTCTATTCTATTCTATTCTATCTAACGGCCCAAATTGAGAAATTTGAGGTTTAAAACAGTGCTCCGAATTGGTCACAAAATGGTCATTAATTGGCCACTAGGTCCGCATTTGTACAGAAATTTTTGCAATGAGTTTAGAATATCAAGGTCATCCAAAAAAATTTAGCAGCTCTATTTGATCGTACAGAGATCAATCAAATTGAATTTAATTGGTCACAAACTGGTCAACATTGGTCAGTATATGATGATAATTGGTCAGCGTTATTGACGGAGTTATTAACAAAATAATGACTTTCAAGGACAAGCAAATTTTGTGAGCGACCAAAAATCAAAAATTTGCTATTCAACAAAAAGATTCCTAAAGCTAAGAATAGTAGAAAAATTGGTCAAACGTTTTTAACATTTGGTCATGGACACAAAAAAGTTTAAAATTTCAAGGTCATCAATTAAAACAAAAAAATATTAAGCGGCCCAAAATTGTGATTTAAAACTCCTCTATATTAATTGGTCACGAATTGGTCACAATTGGTCAGTTGCTCAGAAGGATTGGTCACCTGTTTCAAAGAATCTTAGAGAAGGGGTTTCAAACGTAATTGATACATATCAATGTTTAGCACCCCAATATTATAATTCAGAGCTCCACTAGTGCGATATTAATTGGTCACTAATTGGTCATGATTAGTCTGTTGCTCAGAAGGATTGGTCACCTGTTTCAAAAGATCTTAGAGAGGGAGTTTCAAACGTAATTGATATATATGAATGTTGAGCACCCCAATAATATTAAAATTCAGAGCTCCTCTGGTGCTATATTAATTGGTCACTAATTGGTCATGATTGGTAAGAAGGATTAGTCACTTCTTCCAAAGGATCTTAGAGAGGGCGTTTCAAACTTGATTAATACGTATGAATGTTGAGCACACCAATATTATAATTCAGAGCTCCACTATAGTGCTATATTAATTGGTCATGATTGGTAAGTATGTCAGAAGGATTGGTCACCTCTTCCAAAGGATCTTAGAGAGGGGGTTTCAAACGTAATTGATACATATGAATGTTGAGCACCTCAATATTATAATTCAGAGCTCCACTACTGCAATATTAATTGGTCACTAATTGGTCATAATTGGTCTGTTGCGCAGAAGGATTGGTCACCTGTTTCAAAGGATCTTAGAGAGGGAGTTTCAAACGTAATTGATATATATATATATATATGAATGTTGAGCACCCCAATATTAAAATTTAGAGCTCCTCTGGTGCTATATTAATTGGTCACTAATTGGTCATGATTGGTCAGAAGGATTGGTCGTTTCAAACGTGATTGATACATATGAATGTTGAGCACACCAATATTATAATTCAGAGCTCCACTAGTGCTATATTAATTGGTCACTAATTGGTACTGATTGGTCAGTATGTCAGAAGGATTGGTCACCTCTTCCAAAGGATCTTAGAGAGGGGGTTTCAAACGTAATTGATATACATGAATGTTTAGCACTCCAATATTAAAATTGAAAGCTCCTCTGGTGCTGTATTAATTGGTCACTGATTGGTTAGTAGCTCAGAAGAATTGGTCACCTGTTTCAAAGGATATAAGATAGGGGGTTTCAAACGTAATTGATCAACTCATTAGGAACTCATAGAGTATACTAAATACTAAAGAAAAAATACTAAATACTATAGAAAAAATACTAAATATACACGATATTGGACAATTAAATTTTCGGTTTTAGTATTTTCCGTTCACTATTATTTAAATTTCTGACCGTTTAAACCTTCTCTGGACTTCCACAAATAATTCAAAACCAAATCTAGAGATATCGGTCCATTAGTTCTTAAGTTTTAACGAGACTAACGAACAGCAATTCATTTTTATATATACTGATGTAATTTGCATAATTTAAAATAGGAAAACTTAATAAAAGTTATTTCCAAAGCTGTTTATATGACAATGGTTTAAAAATTAATTCAACTTAACCAAGCGTTACCAGATGTTTAGGGATGGCTAAGAAAGGCAATCTCACGCGGTCAAAAATGCTTCGAGCAATTTGAAATTCGATGAAAAAAAATATTAACTATCTCAGCAACTTGGCCAATTTTAACCATTTTTTTTTAAACCGGGGAACTCGTTCAAATAAAACGAACTGTTGCATTGATTTTGTTAAAAATTGAAACCGTTTTTCTCAATTTTAACACATTCCTGTAGATTTTGAACAAAACGTAAAAAAATAAATTTTCATCGAATTTTAGAGGCTTTTATTGATTTAAAATAAAGCGCATGGAAGTTTTAAGTTAAATTTTGTGCTAATTATCTTATTTTTATCCTCTGAATACAAAGCCATTTTCTCCTACTTTTTTCTCAGTTTTTTATCTAACCTAGACTATAACAAAATAAGAGCAGATTTGAATTGTATACTTAGAAAAATACAACAAAAGCATCTGCTTATCAGAAAACTACCTAGTTATTAAATACAATCTTACTTCCATCCATATGTAATTATAAGGGAGACTTCTAATAATTGGTGTGTCTGTGAGCGAATATAATTATTTCTATAACTCTTCAATTAAGTTTTACTTTTGCCATCAGCTGACAGGCAGGTAGGTGACCTAAGTGACAATTAATGGGTTCATTTAAATGCAATTTTCCTTAAATTTGTAAATTTATATTTGAAATACAGACGATTTTCAAATATCTAGATTATCTTTATAGTTTTATATAATTCTTCTGTTCCTGTGTAAGTCACTGAACTTCTTCTAAATCGGTCGAAAGATTGTGATGAAATTTTTTGAATGTGTTGAAATGGAATCTAGAATGGTTTAGATTTACTTATAGTTGACTATAAAATATAGTTTTTCAATTATTTATGTATTTATTGTTTAGTTATACGAATTCCTAATAGACGACGGCAAAAATTAATCTATCAACGTTTGACATCTAGGTTGGGTGTACACACGTTAGATAGAGCTGTACTTTGATATCTAGATTATTCATTGCTAGAACTAGAGAATAGCTGCACCGATTTGGCTGTAATTGATCTTAAAGTATTTGTGAAAGTTCAAGGAAGGTTTAAACTGTGAAAAACATAAATAATAAAACAACAATTTAATATTACAATACGAAGTATGTATTTACTTTATAGTTCTACAAATTGTTAATAATTGGCGGTATAAGTTAATTTCTCGATGATAGATTACAGATACCCTGTAGATGGCGTTCTGTTATATATTTAAATGAGCAATTCTAACTTAATTAAGTACTATGACGCCACCGTAAGGTGGTGCAGTTAATATCGAATATATTTTCTAGAAAAATTACAAAATACCCCAAAAAAATAGTACACACATGAAAACTAGCAAGAAAATATGGTAAAAACGTCAAAACTAAAATAAAATAATGAAAACAATAATAAAAAAGAGACAAATCGTAAAAATTTTAAAAACAGAAAATGAGTAAAAGAAAGTGTAAGGCGCTATACTGAAATAAAATTTTGTTTTTGAATTTAGTATACACGTACTTATTCGTCTATAGTTTTATAAAATGCATATTAGTATTAATTTATTTATTTTAAAACATATAATTTCTTTGAATCTATATTGCTTGCGAATAATATACGGTGCAGCTAGAAAACGTCCGGTTGTTAAATTTGATCTCTGCATATTAAAAAATCATTTCTAGTACACACTGGTATACTTTTTTTTAATTTGGACATGCTTTATATTAACTCTTTATTATCATTATCATCAAGATTATTATCATCATCATCATCATCATCATCATCATCATCATCATCATCAATAAGCTCTTTGCATGCAGTGCTCTGGATATATGCCTCTCTATTTCCATCCACTGTCTTCTTATCTTAACTGCAGAGCTTTTTCTGTTGATTTTTGTGGTATTTCCTGGAATATCTTCCACATTAATGACCAGACCTTAACCCAATTTCTATGGGACCACACCACACGGAAACTCTACTCTTTTGAATACAAAAAAAAATTTTCAAACCAGATTATAAATCCTGGAGATAAACAGGGCACATATGACAAACTAAGTCGATCTTAGAATTTGTTTAAAGTGAAAAGTTTTTAACCGATGCTGCATCTACTACACCTGCTAAGAAGAGGTGGAAAGATGATACTTGATATGTCAGTGCATGTTAGAAATGAAGATCTGCATTCGAGAATAGGAGTGACAAATATCGTATACCAGATAGTTTTGTCTTAGATATGTTAATTTTTAGCTCGACCTGAGAGCACACTTCCTGAAGATCGTTCAACCTTATTTTAATATCTTCTATATTGTTTGTTAATAGAAACTATATTTTCTGCTAAATTCAAGTTTGCCAGTTTTTTTCCATTTGTTCTCAACGATATCAAAGGCCACAAAGGCAAGACAACCAATTTTTTAATTACCATATCAAAATTTTGATGGTCGTAATCTATAACGAAACCGGCTCAATTCTATCGATCTTTTTTAACCGACTTTAAAAAAGGAGGAGGTTATCAATTCGAACATATTTTTGTACGTATGTTACCGAATATCTCCAGTATTTATAATCCGATTTGAAAAATTCTCTTTGCATTTAAAAGAGTAGAGTTTACGTGTGATCCCATAGAAATTTGGTTAAGGTATGCTCATTAATGTGAAAGATAATGCAGGAAATACCTCAAAAATCAACAGAATTAATATGTTAAAAATGATGTATTAGAAACGTTCAGTTTAATTTTCCATCACATTTTTAAATACCAAAGATGCAAAGAAATTAAAAGAGTTTCTCTATACCTATTGTTTCTTTATTTAAATATAAATTATTATTGAAACCATAGAAAAGAAAGGTTTGTAATTTTAAATCGATTTAGTATAAACATTTTGAAACTAAAAAAAGCTGTTTATTTCGAAATACCCTCTATGTAGAAAATGATATTTTTTTCTTAAAAAAAAAAAGAAAAATATAATAATTGATCACGTATTGCAAAATCAATTATTCTTTATTATTATAAAATTGACAGTAAATAGTATAATTCTCATTATTATTTATTATTTATTATTGTAGACCTAGTTTATTGTTTATTTAATTTCTTTACTTAAATAATGGATTTGAATAACCAATTTATTACCTTTACAGTCAGTGGTTGAATAAATGTGAAAATGATACAAAAGAGTGTTTTATGGTATATATTTATTATCATAAAGGTATGTAAGTTACTTAATTCAATTTTATATGTTTTTTAAAAAAGTTCTAGAGAAATGAAACACATACAATAAAGCAGTAGAATAATATACTAAATATTAGTGATTAAAAAAATATCAATATCGGATCCGTCGGGAAAGCATTAGGTATAGGAGGTTCAGCAAGTGATGTTAAGTGCCAAAGTGCTTAGTTTGCGAAATTTTCAACTACTTTATCGTTTAATATCAACGCCTAAAGGATTTACAGAATAAATTTATGTTATAGTTTATCCAAAACCACTTGAATAGGCGTGGTCAACGCTCTTTTCGAATTTCCAAGAATTCTCTTCATGCGCGTACAGGTGTGAGTCAAAAAGTTAAAAGCAACATTAAATAGATATTTTACTAGGTTCTAGGTTCGTTCATATAATGACGTTCTTTTGAGTTTCCCCTGGTAAAATCGTAAAAATAATTCCTATCCAAGTGGGTCTAGTTATACTATATACAGTTATTTATTCTGGAAATACTTTTAGGCAGGATGAAGACGACAATAATTGACGAAAATTGCACAAACGTAGAATAAATTTTCTAAAACTTTCTGGCACTTAACATCAGTTGCTATACCTCCTATATCTGTGCTTTCCCGAGGGTTAATCCTAAAAATTTTACATGCGTCTTTATTTTTATTAATCTATATATAATCAATATAACTTCTGGGTGAGTGGATTTAGCACTTAAGAAATTGATTGCTATAACAAAGAAATATATAAATAAAATATAATTTTTCTTTACTTTCTTTTCTTCCTTTCTGGTTTTATTTTTGCTCCTCTTTTTTTATATGTTTCTATTATAATTTACTCTTCGGATTGCATATTTTTCTTTTATACTTTTTATACTAATTTAAAATTTAATAATGCAGACTATTTTTATTGAATTCTCTAAATTTTTCTTTACAATTTTATTTTTCTCGTTCACAAAATTAATTAATGACAATCTTCTCAATATATCAACTCCTAACAACATAACATTTTCAAAATTAAATCTTAACAAAACCTATCTATACAAAAATCATATAGAAAACTAGCAACCAATATCTAAAGGCCGGACACTCTCCCATAAATCAACTGAGATAAACCAAATTTAGTAAGGATTGTGGTTGTTAACAAAAAGTTTGAAAGTAAAACTCTTTTTTGACTGGTGGAGCTTTCGGAATATCTTTATTCCTTCATCAGAACATTAAAATTGGTTTAAAAGGTAAAGGCGTGTTTACATGATGCCAGTGACTGGCGCCAGTCTCACTGGCATGCCAGCGCTGGCATGGTACTGGCATCATGTAAACACTTTCTTGTGCCAGTCCAGCGCTGTCTGCCAGCGCAGTCTCGAATAGAAAGTTGGTCTATTTTTCATGCCAGTGGCCCTCGTCCGCGTACCCTTCAACCCCGCTCCAGTGGTTGTAGACACGTGTAAACACAGCGTTCCAGTGACTGGCGTAACTTTACCAAGTAGGAACTAGGGTGCCAGTGAGACTGTCGCTAGCTACTGGATACGTGTAAACGTACCAGTCCAGCGCTGTCCTAATCAAGCACTGGCATGCCAGTAAGACTGACGCCAGTTACTGGCATCATGTAAACACGCCATAAATGATGTTGAAATGTTTTAACAAAAAGAAACTGCTAATAATAGGTTTAAAATTCACTTGGAAACGGATTGTAGCTCCCATATTCTATATAACTGGGTAAAAAACGTTTAAAATCACTTTGAAAATACATCGCAGCTCTCACTTACAGACGAGTTAACTGATATTACAAAAATTGAAATTTTTTTTATTATTAAGATGAAATAACGTGGAAATTTAAAATTTTCGTTTTAAATTTTAACGTTTTTCTAACGATCCTTAATGAGAAAATGGCTAACAGCTGCAATCCTCACTGAATTTGTTAGGTTTCATATCTCAACGGTCGCTATCATGAAAAAAATTATACAAACGTATCTCGCGCTATGCTGTCAATATGTTCCAGATATATAACCTGGATTTGTGCATGGTTAGAATTCCTAACTCTAAGCACAGAATGCTGCGACATGGATATAAGTATTAATCAGTCCATTCATGGGAAAACCAAACTGTAGACACAGTGTTTCGCTCTGTTAGAGCTCATCAGTACAGTACGGTCCCTAATGAAGTCTAGCTTAATATTTGTTATTTTTACTTGCGGAAGTTTAACACAATCGTAAGTAGGTAGTGCTATCTCTACTCCAAATTGGCACTCTTGTGGTCGCTTTGCGTTTTTTAAACGTCTTATACATAAGATCATGAAAATAATGATACAAACGTATACGTTTATACCGGGGATGTTTTTTCGTTAGTGACTGAAGAAACAAACCTGTACTGTACTTGTGAGCTTAACAGAGCGGAACACAGTGTCTACAGTTTGGTTTTACCCTTGTATGGACTGATTGATACTTATATCTATGTCGCAGCATTCTGTGCTTAGAGTTAGGAATTCTAACCATGCACAAATCCAGGTTATATATCTAAAATATAGTGACAGCATGACGCGAGATACGCTTGTATCATTTTTTTCATGAGTTTATGTATACGACTGTCAAAACACGCTCCGTTATATATTCTGTGTTTTTATACGAATATTTTCTAGGGTATCAATTCCTCGCCTATAGATGACCATGCCACTACCTTAGACAGTATAAAAGAAACAATCTCAAAACATACAAAAAGTACAATAAACCAACAATTGCCACATTTAAGCGTTCACAATTCAGATCAAAAATACACTTCTATATGTTGGACTGAGTCAATAATAATCACAGAACACAAAAAAACTAAAAACCATACAATATCAAAATCCTATTCAATACTTTTGGACACACCAGAGAAATTAAAAAAGCTGCACACAGAAAGTGAAAATGCATCATGTGTGGAAATACTGGAACACAATAACAAACCAAAACGAACATTAAATTTTTATCAAAAAGAAGTTGGTGATTATATTATTAAAGAACACAAAACTCTATTTTGCGGTGCTGGACCAGTATTATCGCATCATTTTATTGTTTGGCCCAAACTTAATAGAAGACAGATTGAAATAAGTATTAATCCTTTAAGTGAAACTAAATGGAGAAACTGTCAGGATAACCAAGATGTTGATGATAATGATGTTAATTTAGGAACTGATCTCGAATCAACATTATCAGATTTTTCTAAACAGTACAGTGGAAAAGAGGATGGTAAGGTTTTTATATCTAGGTATATAACTATAATATTCCTCGTATTTTTAAAATCCTTAAATGTCAAAATGTTTAATATCCCACAAAAATTCCTAAATATAAAAATGATTTTAATAAAATTAAAACTTTTAAAGTAAACTAGTGAAAAATAAGTGGAAATCTGCAAACCTCCCCGAGCGGTATAGTCATAGTCCATGAAAATTATAGCGCCTGCGAGTGAGTCTTTTTAAAGTTCTATAACTTAAAGAAAAATGGACGTAATTACACTTACCAAAGGTCAAAATGTTTCTCTTGACTTACAGAATAACTTCAAATAAATTAAATATCGAAATTTATAAAATAGAGCAACAAAATATGCTTATAAACAAATAAATCACAAAATTTTAACAACATTTTTCGACTTTATAATTTATACATACTTATAATAAAACTGTAGAAATGTATATGTTTGTGCGCGCATCATATGAAAACTACTGATCCTATTCAAATGCGGTTTTCAAAGACGTATTTGTCTTCTTTCAGCTTAACATCTGGTGTATAAAACTTTCTCCCCCCACTCCTTTAACGGGGTGAGGAAAAAAATTTTTATACAAAAATCTACACGCCACGCGAACGACGTCAGGGGTACCTACATCAAAATAGAACCCAAAAATGTGGTTAGATATTTTTGTCTGTCTGTCTGTATGTTTGAGCTCGCATCACATGAAAATTACTGATCCGATTCGAATGCGTTTTTCACAGATGTATTTGTCTTCTTTCAACTTAACATCTGGTGTATAAAAATTTATCTCTCAATCCTTAAATGGGGTGGGGCAAGAAATTTTTATACAACAATCACACTCCACGCGAACGACGTTGCGAGTACAACCAGTTTGATATATAATTATTAAACAAAACAATTTTTTTCAAAATAGTTATCTGAAACCCACTTTTATTACCTTTAAAATAAACTTTAAAAAAACTTAAATCGGTTATTTAGAAGCCGAGAAGAAAAAAACAAAGGTAGCAATGTTTTTGCACTAAATTTACAATATCTCGGGTTCTAATCAACCGATTTAAATTTTTCAAGGTCATTTTGTTGATTTTTTCATAAGGAACAGAAAACAATTTGAAAAAAAGTTGTATCTTAATTAGTTTGTTAGTTATAATTATTTAAACATTCAAATTGTTTATAACAACTTCCCAAGGCAACTGATCAAAAACCAGTTTGGATATTCGGGTTCAGCGAGTCACAATACACTTAAGAAACTTTGCTGCTTCTAAGGACCTCAATCGGCCACGAACTCCCCTTTGCTCCCTGACTATTATACGATGTTGGATGTGTCTGTGTGTGTCTGCCTGTGGCATCATAGCTCCCGGACGAATAGAGCGATTTCAATTAATTTTTTTTTTGTATTGTCCTACTCTAAAGCCAAAGGCTTCTTCTCGCAAGGAGTGATGTGTCTGTGTGTGTCTGCCTGTGGCATCATAGCTCTCGAACGAATAGAGCGATTTCATTTTAGTTTTTTTTCTGTATTGTCCTACTCTAAAGCCAAAGGCTTCTTCTCGCAAGGAGAATGAATGAGCATTTAATTAACACGTTGCTCACTGCGTGTTGTTGATTTTAGACAATTAAGTCTACGTTTCATCACGATGTTTTCCTTCATCGTACGTGCGTGGTGTCTCTAGGAGTTACAGAATTAACTTATGTCTTCAATAAAGTGTTGGGGATTGAACTCAGTACCTCTTGCACGGTATTCGGTAGGTTTTGAAGATAGCACATCATGAATTTATGCTCACATCTGACAAAGCCAAGTAGCAACTAAAAAGGATAAAATAAAAACATTTTTTAAAATATTGAACCAGTTTCAAAAAAAAAAATAATAATGATAAAAATCTTTATTTCTTAAAAAAATTGGAAGCAACTGGGTATCTGATTTCGATTTCCTTGAAGTCCGCTCCAATGGTTTATATGTTTGTAAAAGATTTGAGTTACTACCATTCGAAATCTAGATTTAGTAGCTAAGATTAAAATAATTGGCCATTGGAGCCGACTTCAAGGAATTTGAAATCAGATGCTTCCAAGTTTTTATTAATTTTCAATAGATTCTTATTTTGGTATGTATTCTTATATAAACTAAAGAACTATTTACCAATTTTAGTTTAATTCACTTCTTACATTATTTATATAAATCTAATTATAAAATATCTTTTTAGAGGAAGAATTAGTAGAGCCGACTTTAAATCCTGACGCAATTATTCCTAATCCTTTGGACGAACCATTTAAAGAAGAAATAAATAATCATCTACCAAGTCTAGATTCAAATGAAGAAAGTAAAGATGGTTTTGCTTCTACTGGACCCATGAAGACGAATAACGATTCGGTTATTATAGAGAAACCACCAGAAGCTGAATTACATGAACCAGAAAAAATTAATGCAGCACAGTTAGTTGGTAATCCTCAAATAACTGGAAAAACCAACAAGCATGAAACACACATTTCCAAAAAATCTACAAACACAGGTGAACATTTCAAAGAAAATTCTGTTCACGGAAAACATCACAGATCAGATTTTGATAATATACTTTTAAACAGGGAAATAAATTGTACATATGATCATTTGGGAATCTGTAATCAACTAGTTGAGAAAAGTAATAAAATGTTAGGTTATAATAATTCACCTGAAGCTGTTATAGGAAAATGGTTTTTTCTTGATAATAGTTTCAAGGATTTGGATAGAGATAATTCTTATAAATTAAATGTTAAGATTATCGTCCATATAGAAAATCGGTTACATCAACATGGAACGGAATTGATCGTGGAAGAGAATTGTTTAATTTTTTAATATTAGATAAAATATTTAAAAAAATATTAAAGTATACTTAAAAATAAATATTTGAAGTATTTAGTTTATTAAATATATTATGATTATGAATTTTTTGTTTTTTATATTTCTTTTATATATTACTTTTAGCGATATGATCTGATATAAACCTAGCATGGTCTCTCCTGTAGAGCTCCATGTTTTAAACACTGCTTCCTATGGAAATATTGTGACCAGGTTCGGCACCAAGAGTCCTTGCATGCACCCCATGCGTGAAGAACTCTAGTTTGATCAGCTGAAGATTATCACTACCGCTAATCTTCAGGTAGGCATAAATCCAGGTGGATTTGGATGACTATCCTTGAGTTACTGTTGCCACTGGGCAGTTCCCTTTATAAGAGATCTGAGTCCTGTGATTAATTCCTCAAGGTGGTGATAGGTTTCAGGGTTCGTGTCACCGAAGATGAGGAACCGTTTATGGTCCAAGGACTCACACTCAAATAGAATGCGAGTTGCAGTCTCATCTTCCATGGCGCACAGTCGGCACGAGGTGGGTTCCTGTGTCAGAATCCCCATCCTTTGAAGGTGTAGTCTGAATGGTCCATGCCCAGTGAGTAGGCCCACCAGTACTCTTATCTGACTCCTGCCAAGATTCAGTATGTCAGACGTCTGGTTTTTGGAGTAGCCTTTGAGCGTCAGCTTCGAATGCCTCAGCCCTACAGTATTACTCCAGTGTTTGGTCGACTCTTCCCAGACCCAATTTGTCACTTTGGTCCTTACCCAGGCTTTAGGCAGTCCCAGTACAGGTTCTGGACCAATAAATCGTGTATCCGCTCCCTTCTTGGCCAGAAGGTCCGCGATTTCATTGCCCTCAAGACCTTGTTGTGTAACAAAAGATACTTGAAATTCTTTATTATACGAAATTTGTTTTTAAGTTTACTTCTTCAATTTGTCTTGAAAAATCAACGTCACATATAATTTAAAGGCTTAATTTCATCAAAAAATTGTAAGAGTTAATTTGAACTATGTGTTGCCCATTTTATAATGAGTTTTTTTATCAAATATTTGGATTTACGATAAAACAAACCTGGTCGATGATCCTTTAAAATACTAACAAACAAAATCCTGAAAAAATTCGTAACTCTTCGAAAGCGTGTACGTCGTTAATGATTTGTGGAAAAGCAGAAGGAAATCTCGCTCCTGTATAGCAAAAAATCTGGTCGACTTGAATGGAAAATGGGATACCAAATGCTCGTTATAATTGCACTCCTTCTGGGTGGTTTGACTTCCAAAACTTTTGAGGAATGGTTTTTAAACCTAATGAACGAGGAGCCCAAAGTGATCACATGGGACAATTTAAATTCACACTTTAATATGCAAGTTGTCACAATGCGAACTTAATAACACAAAATTATTGCTTTACCCCCAACACTACGCACCTGCTACAACCCCCAGTCGTAACCTGAATTGGCCCAGTGACATCGGCGTAAGATTCTAAATGATTGGAAAGTTTCCGTTCTAGGTAGTCGTTTTCTGGTGTTCCAAAAGATGGGAACTTTTAAAGAAAACTTGACAAAACTAGAGGAACGAGGTCCTGTATTGAGTCGTATGTGTAATCATATAGTCGCTGAAAATTCCACAATAAACGAAGCTGTTTTAGAGAGTTCTATTGAACGTCTTAACCAGAAGCTAGAGGAGGCAATATGAACGAGACAAAAAGAAGGCAAAAGCTGCAAGAAAAGGAATCACAGTTGCCGATTTTTAAAATGTTGATAATGCTGTACCTATTCTTCAAACAAACACTCTTAAACCTCAGCTGTAAACTACTGGGATATAAATACGACCAAGCAAAATCCTAGTAGATGAAAAAATTAGTGTGGAGTATACTTACAGAAAGCGATGGCAGCTCTCTAAATTTTTCTGATCGTGAAATCGAAGAAGAGAAATCTTTATTAACTAGAGCCGTCCGTTTATTTAAGAAATATTCTCGATAACGTTGATTCTTACGTTGACGTTGTTTGTGACCAAAAATATTATCCAGGTCAATTAACAGAAGTAGCTGATAATGGAGTTATATAAGTTCCCTAGAAATATGGGAAAGAAAGGTATTAAGAAAAATTTTTGAAGGTAAAAGGAACAATGGGCTATGGGAAAGAAGAACAAACCAAGAGCTTGCGAATATTTACAAAGAACCAAGTATCACAGGATATGCTAGAGAACAAAGGTTGAAGTGGTTACGACATGTCGAAAGGATGGCAGAAAGTTGGATTCCAAAAATGATCATTAGCAGAAGCATAGGAGGAAAAAAGAGAAGAGGGAGATCAAAGAAAAGATGGAAGAACGAAGCAAAAGCGGATTTGAGAACCTTAAAAAGAAATGACGTCCTTTCAGTCCTGTCGAGCTATGTATATATACAGTGTGTTCAATTAAGTCAGCATAATATGGAAAACTTTTTTATTTTTAGTTTTATGAAAAAAAAATTATTCTTTATAAAAAGTTGTGCATAGTCTAAAACTTAAAATACAACCATCAGATATCAATTTTTTTAAGCCGTATACGAGGTGTGTCAAAAATATGAATTTTACTCAAGAGTAAAGTACCTTTAAATACCTGAAAATAGCGACAATTGTTATTAAGGAAAGTTGATCATAATTGAAAACTATTGTCAGATATCCCATATTATCCATCCGCCATGAGAAAACAGATTTTGTTATTTTTTTATCATGTCATGTTTTTCAATAAAATTGCTGATGTGTAATTTTCAAAATTTGCTTAATTTATAAGGAAAATTATTAAAGTTCGTTTTTTATAGCGGATGGATAATATTGGATATCTGAGAATAGTTTTCAACTATGATCAACTTTTCTTAATAACAATTGTCGCTATTTTCAAAAAAAAGGTACTTTACTCTTGAGTAAAATTTATATTTTTTGACACACCTCGTATACGGCTTAAAAAAATAATATCTGATGGTTGTATTTTAAGTTTAAGACCATGCACAATTTTTTATAAAGAATAACTTTTTTTCATAAAACTAAGATTAAAAAAGTTTTCCATATGATGCCGACTTAATTGGACACACTGTATAAAATATTTTAATATATTATTTTGTTAAAATTTTCCGTCGTTTTCGAGACACATTTAAAAAAATAAAAGGGTGCATTTTCACTCGTATTTGTAACTTTCCACCCCTCTCATTTAATAGCACTCCGCGTTCTTTTTATTAGAAAGTTTTTATATTTTCGCCGTGTTCTTTGTCTCTGTTGCATTCCGTGGAATTTTGTAATAGAATTTAAACCTATTTCCCGACTACCTAGAACTCTGAAATTTTCAGGATAGCTAAGAACTGGATGACAATGCATGTTTCAAGTGTGTTTAGGCATATACATAGATTTCGAAATTAATACTGAATTGTTATTAAATTAAATGTGTATACATATTACCACTTTGAAAGACTTCATATTAGTTTGGCGTGGCCTACTTGGATAAGCGGCTGGTTGTGACAATTCTGTTGGGTATGTTGGGTTATCGTAATGGGTTCGATCTCGCGAGAGAGAAGTTTTTTCTTTTTTTTTTGTTCTTACATGTGAAAGTAGCGAAATAATTTATATAATTGTAATATGACCTATAAATCAGTAACAAAAATTTTTAACTATAAAAAGTCCTTTTTATAAATTGTGATTATCTAAAATGACAATTAAAACGATTTAAAAAATCAAACCCTTGAATATTTTAGTTCCTTATTACCTACATTTTTAGTAGGTACATAATAGATACAGTAAATCTCAATTATTTAAATTATTATAAACTCATAAATATGTATACTCATTATATTGCAAATGCAATTGTTTCAAAATCGTAAATATTGTTAAAAATATAAAAAAATGTTGTCACTACTTCTTTCTGAATGGTTTATTGCTTTTTTTATAGCAAATATTTTGAATATTTTCTGAACAAACAAATATGTTTGTGTATTTTAACTATACGTACGAGGAATGAAATAAAAGTTTTTAAATGAAAATAATTCGAGATTAAATTTAACAACTCCATTCTTTGTTGCAAACTTTGTTTTAGCATTAAAATCAGTAAATACTAACAAAGATATATTTTATTTTATATCATAACCAAAAATCATTTAAGTAATTTATAGGGTTCATAGCAAAATGGCAGAAAACGGAACCCTTATCTCTGAATTGTTGAAGTCAAATCAAAATTTTTACAATAAGGTAAAAAATGAGTACTATCTGGTGATAATTGGTGTTTAATATCTAAATATTCCTGTGATACTCTCAATATATCACTTTCTATACTAGAAGATCTCCCTTCCTAATCTTAGACTCCTCCAATCAGTAGTAGACTGGAACATTCCTGAAAACCAGGAAACCCTACTGGATGAAACCCCCCAACTCCACAACTGGATACTGAAAAAAATGGGCCTTTGGCGAATGTTTCTGTGGTTCCCTTCGTCCTTGCCAAATGGAAGGGCTCCACGACGGAGGAGACACGTCAATCTCCCAACCCCACTTTAGGTACACCACGTGGGTCACACTTCCACACTATACTCACACTTACACCAAAGAAAAAGGACTTTTTAGGCACGTTCAAGCACCTTGCAGGGATGAAGAGAAGATAAAAGATCCAACTGCACTGGCAAATGCAAATTGGAAAGTTTGTGAGAGCGGGGCCGACGACAGATACTAACGTCTTTCAAACATTTCCAACCATCCCATGAAAAGGACGTCAGTCCTACAACAGTGTCCCCTTACAAACCAAATTCCTAAAAATTGTCATACTTATCTTCCTAACTATATATTCTTCAGCCTTGTTGAAGACAATAATTCAATGATGGACTGATATGAGAATTTCTCTTTGAGGAAACAATATCAGATTTGACGTGATCTATAAATTGATTATCTTGAACAGAAGCGTTATATTGTAACATTTTCCTATTTGTGACTTTTGATACATGTTTCTGTTTATTACATAAACTAGAAGAATCACAATTCAGAATTCCCCAACATCTAGACAAGAAAATTATGATTGTGATGATTTTAAACTTAATTATAAAAGTAAATTAAAAGCTTAAGTTGATATTCAAAATTGAAACAAAAAGTCACTAAGCAATCATGATTTTAATCTATATAGTCATATGTTTAATTCCGATAACAGCCTAAAAACTTTAAAACCTGATAAAGAATTTTTAACCAGTAAAAAATCGAGTGATCCAAATTTAAAATTCGAAGATTGTATACCAGAAGTTGATCTTGATGATGATGAAAACGATAATAAGTTTTTACTGATCAGGATACAATTGAGTTTAGGAAATTCATGAAAACAGTAACTTTATCTGGTGTACCTGAAATAGATGAGGAAATTGTAAGTTTTTACAAGAGTAAACTGTGTTAATTCATTCTGTGAACCGCCTTAAGATTTTACAACAAAATAGAAATAAATTCGAAAAACTTACCAGGAATCTAAGTTAGACGGAACTCTTTGGAACGCTCTTTACTTCATTCTGATCAGTCAAGCCGTTCAAAAGTTATTAGAGTTTTACATACATCCACACACACACACACACACACACACACACACACACACACACACACATACAGACACCCGCGTAAAAATAGTCAGAAGAGGTTCCAAAGACCTCAAAACGTTGAGATCCAAAGAAAACTCGATTTTCGAAAAACAGGGTAAAAGCAATAACATCCCGATTTAAAAAAAAATATTTTTTTAGGTGGAAGTTAAAAATTTTTTTTTCATCAAGTCCATACGTGTGGGACAGGTATTTAAAAATGATATTTAGGTTTCTAATATCATTTTTTCTACTTTCAAAGTGGTAAAATGTGAATACCCCCTGTAACTTCTTGAATAAACTAAAAAAATATATTATGATGTACATTACCATGTAAACTTCCAACGAACTACAAGAACTTTTATATTGTTACCTGGTGCTACGGAACCCTTCATGGGCAAGACCGATTCGCACTTGGCCGCTTTTTATTTACTTTTTTACATGATGTGATTTTTCCTAAAAGTATTATTTAGAATTAAAAAATTTTAAACGCGTGGAATGGAACAGTATGCATTTACAAAAATACCTAAAATTAAAATATTAAAATATATAATTGCACCTACCTTTTTAACTTATTTAATTCGTATAAAGGAATGGATTTTTAATTAAAAAATAAAATAAAAATATAAACAATTTTATATAAGAAAATATTTTTTTTATTATAAATTTGAAATAGTATAAAAGCACGGGATGGACATATACCTATACATTTGGACAAATTGTCTTATATATATATACAACAAATATAAGAGAAACATACATAATATTAAATGTAGTCCTCAAAGGAACTTAACCTACATATAATTTAATAAAAAAACAATCTTAAAAGTAATAAAAAAAACAACAAACATCAGTCTTCAAATATCCAGAATTGTTGGGTGGACAAAAAGAATCAACGGTAACTTGTGTGGCAGTGAGATGTTAATCTGTTTTTAGGTGGATCACGATCTGCAAAAAAAATTGAGAAAATAAAAATCATGCTCTTTTATTAACATAAATAAAACGAAAAGCGATTGTAATAACCCTGATTCGATTATTCTACTATTCAACCTTGTTAATTGCAACACTAGATTCAACCTTGTTTTTGAGGAATTCGTTGCAAGGTCAGAAACACAACAGATGCAATATTAATATAGAAAATAGATTTTTGTCAAAATATAATCCGGAAATTTTTGGTAATAAATAAAAATTTTTATCTCCGAGTATGATTTTGTTAAAAAAAACTGGCTTAGCTAGGTTGTTTTAAGGTCACTACACTTAAAAGTACAGATCAACAAACTTTACTAGATAGATAAATAAATAAAGTGATACTCGCGTTATAGAAATTGTCAAGGTCGATGCACCTGCTAAAAAGGGTTCAGCTTTATTTGTAGGTTAAACGAGAAACAAGTAAATCTCTGAGTTAAAATTCCTGCTTGTATCAAGGTGTCAATGATCTGGGGGTCAATCAGCTGGCTTTTGGTAACTATGTGATCTGCATTAAAAATTTTACACAATCGAATAATGCATGAGTAGAGGTACATAATACCAAAATTAAAATCGCTACACGTAAACTACATAAAAAATGAGGAAGTTCACACACTCACATACGTATATATATGTATATATATATAAATATATATACTTACCGAAAAAAGGAGTGTATTTGCATTTGTCAGTGAGACTTGAGGTTGAGGTTGCATATGCCGCGAGTTATGAAATTGCGGGGGTTTAGAGTGGGCGCATGACTTACAAAACTTTCGGTCAATAACCGAAGGAAACTAATATGCGGAAGTTACTTACTTACCATAGTCTTTTACGACGGCAGCTTGGAGTTTGTCGGCCACCATTATCTCGATGGGGCCACATTGTTCTTTTTTTAATATAATCCTGTTGGATCCAATCCTTTTCCTCCTGTTTTCTGCATTGTAATAAGTTATAAAAGTCTTTTTTTTAACAAACTGTCACACACTAGTACTGCCCGGTTGGATCTAATTTATCTCCGTCCATTGTTGCGATTTGATTAAGTAATAAAATACGAAATAAATGAAAAATGTTTGACACTAATAGAGCCCTGTCGGGTCAAGACCTCCGAACATGCTGCTTTAAAAAGTCGAGATTTTTGCAGAGCGGCGCGTGTAGTGAACGTAAGAACGGAGCGAAGCGGCTTAAAATGAGTTGCTGTCAAGCCGGCGCTGGGTTTAAATGGGCGATGGGTTGGAGCGTCGGAGTGGGGGCGTCGGGCGACGGGCGTCGTGACGGCGCCATTCCAGCCGTGACCCACTCACATCGCTAAGCCTTGCCACTGAACCTTTTTGCGGATCGCGGATCGAGGATCGCGGATGTTTCTTTACTTTAAATTTATTATTTCTTGCTTAATACTTGATTTAGCTTTAGCTATATGCCATTTGACTGTTCTAAGTGGACCATATTATAAAGAAATTATTTTTCTTTATTAATGAAATGATTTCCTTGTTCAAAAATTTTTTCTTTTGTATAACTGACAAAATGTGATTTTACAATAATTTTATTTTTTATTTTAATATTTTCGAATTAATATTTATTCTGTACCGATTTTGCTTTTGAATTATTTGCAAAAGTTCAGGGAAGGTTTAAACGGTAAGAAACATTATTAATAATTAATAGAAAATACTAAAAACGTAAATTTTATTTTCTAATATTTATTATTTAGTTTTATCAATTCTTAAGTTATTTTCTTGATATAAATCTATTCCATATTTGACAATTAAGTTGCGGATACAGTTTGAATGTGACGATGTATATTGATTTATAAATAGTTAAGCTAAAAAGATTATTTGGATTTGTCTTGGTTCTATAGTAAAAAATCTATTTCATATTTAACAATTAAGTTGCGGATATAGTTTGAAGATGACGATGTATATTGATTTATAAATAATTAAGCTAAAAAGATTATTTGGATTTGTCTTTGTTCTATAGTAAAAAATGCAATTAAAAAATTAATAAAGTTGGAAAAAATTGAAAAAACAAAAAAATGATAAAGAAACTAAAAACGAAATGACACCTTTTGAAAGAAATGGGAGAAAATAAAAAAAAGAAATTAAAAAACTGTAAAAACCAACAGAAATGGAAAACTAACAATAAATAAAAAAAATCGAAAACCGAAAAAAAAAATAAAAATGAAATGACATAAATAAAATGTAATATAAGGAAAAATATATAAACAAGAGAAAATCAAACAAAAAGAAAAAGATTGGTTATAAATGGGTAAAAAAAATATATATAATACTTAGAAAATGTCATAAAAAATGTGGATACATCGAGAAATCTGGAAAAATTACAAAATATAAGAAATAAAATAGTAAAACCATTGAAACAAACACGACAATATGATAAAATCAAGAAAAACAGAAAACATGAAAAATAATCGAAAAAACAAACAAATTCAAAAAAAAAACAAAGAATAATTTAAAATTGGGTACGATACTGGAAACAAATGAAAAATAGAATAAAACCAAATTAACTGGAAAAAGAAACAAAATATAATCGCACAAATTTTGAAAAAAAAAAATGCAAAAAATGAGAAAAATAGAAAGAATTAGATGATGCCCTTTGAAAAAATGGGAGAAATTCGAAAAAATTTAACAATCTGTAAAAACCAGTAAAGATGAAAACTAGCAAAAAATAACAAACAGACACCAAAGTGGAAAAAAATAATCAAAAAGCAAAAAAAAACAAAATAAAAAAGAAACTTGGAACATACGGACAAATGGAAAAAGTAAAAAGAAATCGAAAAAATATAAGAAGAAAAAAAGGTAAAAATTAAAAAAAATGTTTATAAATGGAAAAAAAACTATTACAAACAAGCAAATAAAGTGAGGTATAACATAATTAAAATAAAAAGGAAAAAGAAAAACCAATATAATATCACGAAAAATGTGAAAAAATGAAAAAAATGACATTCATGGAAAAATTGGAAAATAACCAAAAAAAAATAGTAAAATCTTTGAAACAAATGATAAAATTAACAATAACAGAAAAAAAACATGAAAACAATCGAAAAAAAAATATTAGAAAAAATAGATAATAATAATAATAATAAAAAAATACAAAAAAATTTGAAAAACAAACAAAAACATGATTAATTGCAAAACAACAAAAAACTGGAAACAAGCTAAAAAATAACAGAAAAAAGAAGCAAAATATAATCACACAAATATTGTAAAATAAGGACAAAAAGAAAAACCGATAAAAACGAATAATAAATCAGAAACAATGAAACAAAAACTACAAAATTACTCAGTAGATGGCGCTGTTTCAAAAATATTTGGATTTATCTTCGTCCGGACAAAAGAAAAAAAATAATAGGAAAAGCTAGAAAAATGAAAAAATAGGAAAACCAAGGAAAAAATCTCAAAAAAAGAAAAGTGTGTAAAATCAATAAAAACGAGTAAACGAATCGAAAAAAAAAATAATTGAAAAAATTGTTACAAATACGAGAACTTAAAGTGAAATAAAAAATAATCGAAAAAAGAATTAGAAAAAAAAAGAGGAAAAAAAAATTAAAAAATACAAAATACAACGAAAAAAAAGTGAAAACTTGGAAACTAGTCAACTAGTCAACTATTAATGATATATTTTTTTATTTTAGTGTAGAATAATTAACTAAAAATGCAATGAAAAAAAAAATACATCAATTTTACCAATTTTCATTGATAGCCGCTCATATATTTTCCAAGGTTAAATATAAATATTCCATTTACTATGTTACTGTTAATACTGTAGTTTCCTCTGCCCGTAATTATATCAATTTTCCGAGAAAACTACGGTACTTAGAGTAATATTAAAGAAAATATACAGTCATTTGAATACCATGAATTTTATTATTAATAATTTTTCTTTTTATAAAAAGATCCTTTTTTCTATGTATATAAGTAATCGGGTTTTCTTAGTTAAAAATCTACTTTTTCCACTACCTGTAATGTGGAAAATAAATATGAAACTATTTTTAAAATACAGTTTCCACTTATTTTAAAACGTTTTATTACCTGTAACATTTTTTAAACTGTGGAAAATTAATATGAAACTATTTTTAAAATACTTTTTGTTATTATTAATATACTTACTTATTTAGTATTGGTCCCAAAGTTCCATCTTTGTGAATATGTTAAAAAATGCTTTATGAAATCCATTAAATTTTGCTTAAGATAACACAAATAAATATGAAAGCAAAAACTTATTTAATAATTATTTAATATTATAAGTAGCGAGTTCTGTGCGAGTCTTTTTATAAATAACCACAAGGCCGCTAACTCTAAACTATATAGGTAATACTTCTTTCTAAAATCTGCAGTCAATATCACGTATGCAGTTTTTGTTCTTATAGAATAATATATTGTGTATTCCAAAACTATTATTTTTTACTTTAAGTGAACATTTTTTTATGCACTCGAACTATGTTTTAGTAATCTTACTTTTTCTAAAACGCTCTAAGGTAACCTGTATATCGTTATTAAACAGACTTTGAACAGTTTAGAATTTTTAGAATATAGTAACCAAACTCCCTAAAAAAAGTATCCAATCATATTTGTACAAAGCTTATACCTACTAACAGAAAAAAGAATTAAATAATCTTACAAAAACAGGACCATGGATAAATCCTGATGCAAAAAATACATAGAACATAAATAGTGTAGGGTAGGGAATGAAATACTGAAAATGCAACATGTTAAAATCTTAAGAATATAAACAGGGGTGATACACCAGTTGCATTAGTGAATAATGATATAATTATTATCGTGTGGGTAAATGGTAGAGTGACTTTTTGAACTTCACTATCAAACTATCGAATATATTTATATTATTTTCAAGACTTCTGCAATACAATAAAAAAAAGTGTGAACGTGTGTAACATTAGAAGTTATACTTCTTTAGAAAAACCACATAAAAACATTTTTTTTTGAGGTTTAATGACAAAAAAACGAAATGATCTAAAAAAACGTGTGTGTACTTAAACACATTTATGACGTTTTACTGTAGTTGTATCTTTTCAGTGGCGAAACTGTCATTTAGAGTAAATTGGTCATAATTAATCACAATGTATATAAAGAACTTTTTATAGTCCATTTTTTATGATTTATAGCACAGTATAAAGTTATAATTTATTTTTGTTTTTAAAACCGAGTGTGTGAAAAGAATTTCGTAATCAATTTTAAACCCATTTAGAGCAGCGCCATCTATTGAGAAAAGTTCGAACTAGTTTACCAGATAAAATGGAAAATTAGTAGAAATTTTAATTAGACCTTAATTCATCTGTCTAAAAACACTTAAAATCATTGTCATTTCAGATCTTTACTTAGTCAAGAAGTAAGTTTAAAATCGATTACAAAATTCCACCCGGGCAGACAAAGAGAAAATAAGCGAAGAATATAAAAAGGTACCTAGTAAAAACTGAATCTTGTTTATGAAATGTTGAAATAACGTTGTTTAAGGTGTTTTAATTAAAAATATAAGAAAATATTTGAGTATTTTAATTATTCTCCCTCCAAGAACTACAGTGGAAAGTTTACTACAAGCAGCTTCATTGTAGTTATTAGGAAGAATATTTTGAGATCTTTCAGTAGGTAAGTTAAATCTGTGAGTTTTAATAGAAATTTTGTTTGCTTCTTTTTTGAATTTAATTCCTGATTTTTTTATTTTAAATTTATTTATGAAGTTTATAAAATGTTTACTAACTATTGTCATAGTCGGTTCTTCGTGACGATGTGCGCGCGCATTTTTAACATCTACGATCATCATTTTTCCCTAACGCACCAACAAAAGTGTAACCTGAAAAACTGATACGATAATTACGCAACTTTTGTTAATAAACTCGTTTAAAAACATCTTTGATTTGCCACTGTTTTTCAATTTTGTATTAAACAATATCTAATTGTTCCAAATTTTTGTATAAAAAATCTTATCAAAGATTTAAGAGTTGCATATAGAACAACATATTTTGACACACGTATACCTGCTTATAAGGGTAAAATTGGTATAGAAATATCACAAATTGTATCTATTCCTTTTAATACGTCTGCGGAAGGGATGCCTAAGGGTTATCCAATTGGAATAAGGGTAGGTGTGGCTTTAACGAAATAAAAGTTGATATAAATTAATGTAAACTTAAACTTCATTTCTTTTTTGGTTACATTTACAAACATTTGTAAAAATATTGTTTAAAAAAATATATGTTATAAACAAATATTTGCTATATTATTATATTATGTAGTAAGAGTGGTAAGTAGCTGTTTACACACGAGTGGAAAAATAGGAGTCCGTCACTTTGATGGTGTTAATCTTTCTTAATCCAACATAAAAAGTACAATAAAAGCTATATTTTGGTATTTAGTTTAGCTATACAAATAATGAAAATGGAGTGACTGTTTGTAATATTAAAATAACCGCTTTTTACTCAATGCATATGTACGTATATACACGGTACCTACATATACCTAAATGACATTTAAAGATAAGCAGCAAGAAGAAGGTTGATCCCTCATTTGCGCACAGAAGAGCAAAAGCGGTTCCCATCAATTAGTGTCGAAAAAAATTGGAATGGTTCAACAAAAGAAGGTCAAAAAGCATTTATAGTATTGTTAGTGGCAATGAATCTTGGATTTACTTCTACGAACCGGAAAATACACGCCAATCCGCTGTGTGGATGTTTCACGATCAATAAAAACCAACAAAAACGATCCGTTCTCGAAAAAAAAGACGTAACTTTTATGTCAAAATCTGGTCATGTGGCAACAGTTGCTTTAGAAGCAACAGACAACGATAAATCATCCTTTATTAGAATAATCGAGTTTTTGGAGCTTTAAAACATCGAATTGTTAGGTCATCCACCGTATAGTCCCGACATAAGTCCCAACGACTTCTTCATGTGCCCAAAGATCAATGCGTGGGCAACGATTCCAATCGGCAAATGAAGTCATCGATGCCTTTAAAACAGCGATTTTGTAGGGGTCAACTGAAGACTGGAATAACTGTTTTACCAATTGGTTTGAAAGTATGCAAAAGTGTATCGATCTTATATGCAAAACTACGAAGAAGAAGTATTGATAGGAGATCCATATCAATATCAATATTTTTAAATGCAACTAAATTTAACATAGTTAATTATCAAGATAAAATTATAACATTTATATATTAAATATTTATTATTATTATTATCTGTACGTAGTGGATACCTAATTCATTGATCAAAAATGTATACACCATCAGAGATAATTCTCGACACCAACGCCTGATAGTGACCTTAAGTTTGTAAAGTGGATTGTAGTGTCATGCGAGTAGACAATTTTATAGTTTTGTATTGGAAAATAAATAAGCATGAACCATAAATACATCGTTAAAAAACCTACATATGTGTATACCTATCATATCATAGGTTTAGACGTAGAAAAATTTAATAATCTATGATAAAAACAGCGTAATAAAAGTTGATGAAGGTTGGTGTTAATGTATATTTATATATTGTCTATAAGGCACTAATACTCGTCTAATGTGTAGAGTCATTTCTTTAAAAATTTCATTTATTTCATTTTAAATCTATAAAGACTTTTTTTATTAATATTTTATAAACTTTTATTTAATTATATTTTTACAATGAATCAAATATTTTCTATATAACGTTCCTAACTCAAGCTGTTACCGTACAAGTGAATATTTATTATAGACAGAGAAAACTTAGATAAGGACTAAATTTGAGGAGTTTGATTAAATTATTGGTTTCTGGGTAGTAGATTCGGAAGATGCCACATCAAAACCCTACTTCATACTTAAAAAACTTTTATTTCTCCATTATCCGCAAAGCAAAACACCTACACCACCTTTACTCACGCCGCCTTGTCTATCAAAGTACAAAAATATTTCCCCTTCCTTCTCGAATAATAATACGTCACTCGGACTCTACAGGGAACCAACATCACAGCCCAGAGGACCCTCCATAATCACTGGAATCAAGGACTCCAAAGAAGATCAAGAATTTCGAAGAATAAGATCTCCCTTTCCTCCTTAAGACTACTTCGAACCATAGACAGAGACCTTTTTGTAAAACTGGACGACTCCTTTCCTACAGATAGATACAGGACAACAGGATTATATAAATTAAAAAAAAACCTGAGAATTTGTCGAAACTTTCTGTGGTTCCCTTCGTCCTTGTCAAATGGGAGACCTGGAAAGACACACCATAAAGTCAATCTCCCAAATTCTCATTGAAAAGATGTTGCGGATTTAATTTGTAGAGGGAAATGATTATGAAGTTTTTTTTTGCAGAATATAATATAAATTTAAGGTATGAAGCTTTGCAGAGGGTTTATGGAGATGACGAGCGCGTCTACCGGTCTGTAATTTTAAAACATGACTTAAACATTCAAAAAGTGTCCAAAATCGTTAAAAAAGATCGTCGACTAAGTATCAGGGCTCTCGCTGAAACTGTGAATACTAACAAAGAAACTGTTAAACAATATTTTGCAAAAGAAACTTAACTTGAGGAAAGTGTATGCTAAGCTTGTGCTTGCTCCTAACGGTGGAAAAGATGCATCATAAAGACGTTTGTTGTGACCTCCAAGACTGCAACAAAAGGGAGTCAAACTTCTTGACATGGGTCATAACTGGCAACGAAACTTAGATTTTTCAATATGACCCAGAAACTAAGAGGCAATCAATCCACTGGAAGTCTTCAATCTCTCGATAAGCCAAAAAAAAAGCAAGGATGAGAAACACCAAATTCAAGACGATGTTGAAGCACCCTTCAACTTCAACCTGATCGCAAAAAAAAACGAAATTGCTGCATCCAACATCTCATAAGGACTCGAGGAAATAGAGGGCGTAAAACAAAAATCGGCTCAACTACTGTCGGAAGATGACCTGCAGCACTGCTTAGCAAAATGAAAGGTTCGCATGAAGAGTATATTGAAAGTGAATAATGAAAAATTGTAAAAAAATGATTCCAGTAACCTCAGAACTTAATTGCAACACCTCGTATTATTTTGATTTATTTTTCTCCGATATGCCCTATTATTGCTTTCGGCGTTACAGTATTAGTTTAAAATTGTTCTTTTTGTTGTCTTAGGTTGAATTCGATAAAGTAGTATAGATCAGCTGAAGATGCTGAACAAACAAAAATAACTACGAATAACGAAAAACCAAGAACTAAAGCATAATTGAAAAAAAAAATGTCAAAAATTAATTTACAATTTATAGAGGATATATCAGTAGAAAAAAAAATAAAACTGTACATTGTATTGACTTATATTATATCTTAAGTAATTATGGTCCAGTATTAACACAGTAATACAGTTATTTTTATCTATAATAAAAGTTAAATGTATGGGTCGTCGTTTGTAGGTCAATATACAGTTAAAAATATATATAAAAAGTACTAACTGTAAGTTTTTTGTTCACTGTGCGTATTCGCATATTAGTCAGTTCATTAATTTGATTGCTGTTGCTAGGACAAATGTGTGGGAAGAAATACAATTAGATATATCAGAAAAAAATTACACAAAGCAAAAACATTTATTATGAACTTGAATAGTAACTAATAGATTATTGACAATAAAAAATTTAAGAAGAAGAAGAGAGCTATTATTATCCAAATAGAAATAAAATAAAGAAGATGTAACCTAAAATCATAAATGAAATAATACCCAAAATTTTCTCATATAATCATTTAATTTAATAACATTAATGTAACGAAGTATCGACTAGTTTCGGCTCCAATGAGCATCTTCAGGCTAACTATTGTTTGCCTAGTGCAGTTTGTTAAAATTCATTTTAATCCTCTCTTTCATCCTTCGATATATGTATAATAATATATATTGTTTCATCTTTCACGTGGTTCATGTTCCATAATTAAATCTAATTTTGAGTATTAGGATATCCTCCTACATCATACTTATCTCTTCAAAAAATCAATTTTATATTTTATGAATATTGTAAATCTAAAGTTTATAATGTAAACCTATTTGACCTTAATGAAAAACGAATTGATTAAATTAGTTTTATCCATCTATCGTACTGTAGCAATTTATTTGTCCGCTATGCAACTTTCCCGGAAGAGAAAGCTGGGAAACACAGAGAAAGTTGATATTCATCTAAAACCGCCAATGTATAAAATGAGGAAGAGAAGTGGGTGATTTTTTTTGAAAAAATAGAACAAAACAGCATTATTTTTTTAATAAATATCTTATTGTATTGACCCCAAAAAATTAAGAAATTGAATTTGAAAATACTGAATCGCCGATAAAAATAACTAATTATATTTAAGTCGCTTTTTTTTAACAAAAAGTTTATATTTGTGATAATTTACAAGAAAAGGGAGTTAATCTACGTTGGTCAACTTATAAAATGAGAAAGAGAAGTGGGTAATAGATTTTGGAAAAAAAAATAGAAAACAGCGTTATTTCTTTGATAAATGTCTTATTATAGTGACCTATAAAAATTAAGAAATTGTATTTGAAAATACTGAATCGCAGACAACAATATTAAATATGTTTAACTCGGCTAGATATTCGTAAAAAATTATATTTGTATATTTGTGATAATTCAAATGAAAGGGGATTAAATCTACTTTGGGCAGATTGAATTGCCTCATGATTTCCGTATTAAAAATAATGTTGGTTTTTCCGGTTAAACTCCGGCCATCAATTGGAAAATTATCGCCAGCCGACTGCTAAAAACAATTGAACATCACTCGAGGAGAAAAAATTGAAAAAACACCAATATTTGGATTGACATGTGACGTTAACTGTCAAATATTAAATGTCAACTGCCAACTGTCAATTTTTAACTGTCAACTTTCAATTGTCAACTAGCAATTGTCAACTGTCAATTGTCAACAGACAAATCTCAAATGGCAAATATCAACGGTCAAATCTAGACTGGCAAATATCATTGGTCAAAAGTCAATTCCTCTTCCTGCAGGAAGAGGATACAGATTGGGAAACAAAGAAATTAAAATATGCTGCTATGCTGATGACGTTGTGCTCATATCGGAAGATGAAGACAACCTACAACGATTGCTATTTAGGATCCAAACCATTGCAGAAAAATTTAATATGGCCATATCTATTGAGAAGACATAATCACTTACCTACAGTTAACAAGGAACCTAAGAGATGTAAACTAGCAGCAAACAACCAAAGTATTGAACAAGTCATGAACTTAAAAACCTAGGAGTTAACATCACCAGCAGCAGAAATCTCCAGAAGGAAGTCAAAACACAGACCAACAGAGCAACAATGATATCTGGATACTTACTAGACATTATCTGGAGGAATAAACACATGAGCATAGAAAGTAAGGTGAGAATATATAAAACCTGTGTAAGACCAGTGATGACATATGCGATCGAGACTAGAGCAGAAACAACTACAACCAAGAAGCTCCTAAGAACAACTGAAATAAGAACGCTGAGGTCCATTGCAGGCTATACTCTAAGGGACCGAGAAAGGAACGAGTCAATAAGAGAACAATGCAGAGTACAGGATATCGTAAGATGGTCTAGACAAAGACGTAGGGAGTGGAGAGATCACGTCAACAGAATGGATGACGAGAGGCTCGCAAAAATTGCAATGTCTGAAAAACCCAACACATCGAGACCGCCCGGGAGACCTCCAAAACGATGATATGAAAGCTGGACATCGCATTCCCAAGACTCAACAGGAGGGTAAACTGTAGAAAGGAACAGGACTTTGTCCTAAACTAAGATGATGAAGAAGAAGAAAAGTCAATTAAATCTGAACTGCCAAAAATATCAAATTTTGAAAATGTCAATTGCTGAAAATGTAAAAAGTCTGTCAGATTTGAACTGTCAGAAATTCCAAATGTAAAAAATTTTCACGTGTCAATTTTCAACTGTCAAATGTCAATTGTCAACTGTCAATTATCAATTGTGAACTGCCAATTGTCAACAGTCAAATCTCAACTGGCAAATATCGACGGTCAAAAGTCAATTAAATCTGAACTGTCAAAAATATCAAATTTTAGAAATGTCAAATTTTAAAAATGTAAAAAGTCGTGTCAAATCTGAACTGTCAGATATTCCAAATGTAAAAAATGTTTAATATTGAATATGTCAAATATTAAAAATTAGAAATTACTTATGTCAATAATCAGAAATGCCAAATACGTCTGAAATACCTAATGTCAAATGTCATATGTCAAATGTCATATGTCATATGTCATATGTCAAATGTCATATGTCATATGTCAAATGTCAAATGTCAAATGTCATATGTCAAATGTCATATGTCAAATGTCATATGTCATATGTCAAATGTCATATGTCATATGTCAAATGTCATATGTCAAATGTCAAATGTCATATGTCAAATGTCATATGTCAAATGTCATATGTCACATGTCAAATGTCATATGTCAAATGTCATATGTCAAATGTCATATGTCAAATGTCATATGTCAAATGTCATATGTCAAATGTCATATGTCAAATGTCATATGTCAAATGTCATATGTCAAATGTCATATGTCAAATGTCATATGTCAAATGTCATATGTCAAATGTCATATGTCAAATGTCATATGTCAAATGTCATATGTCAAATGTCATATGTCAAATGTCATATGTCAAATGTCATATGTCAAATGTCATATGTCAAATGTCATATGTCAAATGTCATATGTCAAATGTCATATGTCAAATGTCATATGTCATATGTCAAATGTCATATGTCAAATGTCAAATGTCATATGTCAAATGTCAAATGTCATATGTCAAATGTCATATGTCAAATGTCATATGTCAAATGTCATATGTCAAATGTCATATGTCAAATGTCATATGTCAAATGTCATATGTCAAATGTCATACCTATGTCATATGTCATATGTCAAATGTCAAATGTCATATGTCAAATGTCATATGTCATATGTCATATGTCAAATGTCATTTTTCAAAAAATTCCTTTTTTGTTGAAAAAAGGCGCTTTTTACTTAAAAAAAAACAACAGTTTCCTTTAATAAACGCTCTCTGATGTAAAAGTGCATTTTTGCAAAAATTTTACTTAAAAGACACATTCAACACATTGGGAATCTAATGAAATTGCATTCTTTCATAATTAATGATTAGTGTAGGTATACTTAAGCTTGTTAAATTTAGTATTATTTTTCACACAATATAAAAAATCATACCAACCTTCTTATTATGAAAAATGTAATTTTAGGAAAGAATACATGTTTATGTCTATGGTAGATTGAAAAAAAGAAAGTGATTAAAAATTTAGCAGGGCATCTCCTGTACGTACAAACAAACTTAAAGTTGACCTTGATGAAGATTATTATTTCTTGACCTGTCGACAACAAAATGAGTTATTCTTTACAAATTTGCGTTTGAATCGTTTTAGTTAGATAAAGTATCTAATTCATTACAGGTAGTTAGATATTTTGTAGTTAAATTTATTAAATTTTATTCGTTGAGTAAAATATTACTCATAGAATCGTGAAGATACATACAAGTATCTATGTCGTTCTGTTACCAATAAATAGAAATGTAATAACAATGTGTTGTTTTGTATGAATAACATAAATGAAAAAAAATATAATAAAAAGTATTTTCACCTGGAAGAGTAGGTACGTGTCAACAGCGTGTCCAGCAGCAGTACTTTTTGTTAGAATATACGTACCAGCCACGAGCCAAAAGTTTAAAGACTCCATAACAAATGGTTTTATAAAGACTTGGAAATTTCAGACAGTCAATAGAGATTATGATGAATATGAAGTGAAGGGCTTGCGTTAATTGGGCTGACGAGGGCCCTTTTGGTCCTTACCTTACAAGGTGTGTGGCGTGTCCATCTATTGACTGAGGCGCTCTGCCCTTTGATGACGGATTACTGGACTTAGATGCGTTTCTATTCTGACCGATGGCTATTCACTAATGTCAAGCATCTGGAAGATGCACAATTTACTATGTTCGGTCGGTTTAAAATACAAATTGTTCTTTTCAGATAATAGTCATATTTTTTCAAAAAATATGAAGCTATTTGGAAGATTTTGTTTTGTTTAATAAACGTATTACACAAGTTATGAAATTTGACGCTTTTCTAGAATTTACAATTAACCTTGTTAGTCATGTTTATTTATTTTACTGATTTTTTAATCGTTATAAATATATAATTCTTGTGTACGTGTGAATGTCACTGAACTTCTACTGATGAAGTTTTTAGTATATGTTCAAATGGATTCGAGAATCGTTTAGAATATTACTATTTGATCCACTATAAAAAAGTTTTTTTAATTAATGTTTCTCTTATTTGTGTAATTATTGTTTCGTTTTACAAATTCCTAATAGACGGCGGTGTAAGTTAATTGATATAACTCTCTATCAACGTTTGACATCTAGAATGAGTAGACACCTGTTTGTTGACGTTGCGTTTTGTTTTTTATATTACTCAGAATGGTTAGACCAATTTGGCTTATTTTAATGTTGAAATATTCGTAAACGTTTAAAAAATGTTTAAACGGCGATAAACGTAAATAATAAGTAACAGAAAAAAATGGCACTTTGATATTCCAATACAAAGTATGTATTTATTATTTATTTATCTCATATGTTTAAACGAGTAATTCTCACTTATTTTAGTACTGTGATGCCACCATTAGGTGGCGCAGTTGATATCTTTTATATATAGATTCACGAGCAATTCTTATTTAACTAAGTACTACGACACCACCGCAGTTGATAGCTCATATTTTTAAATGAGCAATTCTTACTTAATAAAGTACATTGGAAACATGGAACATAAGTGCCAAAGAGCACTGAATGCCCATAGAAGTTTAAAATAAGTTCTCGAAAAAGAATAAAACTAGTAAATGGGTCGCTTTGCCATACCTATTACCATGCGCATTCCACATTAATAGGAAATAATAATTTTCAAATCTCAGCATTCACAACCTTATATAACTAATAAACATAAACTTTTGTTTTTTTTTCTATCATCCAGCATCATCATCAAACCATTAATTCTTATTATTCTTGATGTGAACGGGTCATCGACACCGGTTAGTCACCCTTACCCCAGTGAACCATCGGCCAGTCGCATACTGACCGAAGAACTCGATGCCGAAGACACGACTCTAGGTCGCGTTTCCTCTCCCTTCGACCTCTTCTCAAGGAGGTGGCGATTGACCTACATCCGTGCACCAGGAAGCGCCGCGATGGAACGGTCAACGAACCGACGCGACGCCTAAAACGACGGACACGCAGAAATCTTAACTTTACCTTCCTCTTCTGCAGAATTTCTTCTCTACCACTTTGTTGGATGCTGTAGAGGACGTTGACTCGACGACAAAAGGAAAAAGGAAATTATTATTGGAGCAGATGGTCCAAATTACAAAAGGATAAATATTTAATTAAAGAAAATTACAAATATTTTATGCTATTCTTGAATCATTTCCAACAATAATGAATATTTTTTGGTAATTTAATACACAGTGTTTAAAATATGATGTTTAAAATGGATTTAATAACGTGCTTTTAAAAAAAATTATTTAATATTTTTTTAACATCTGTTATGGGATTTGTGTACGCATCTAAGAAGGCATACTTCCTTGTCAAAAAAAGATATATTTTTTTAAATAAATAATATCTAACGTCAACAAATCGCAAATTCTACAAACGTACTTAAAGTAATAAGTAACAATTACTTATGATCATTTTACAAAAATCATTAAATCAATATTATAATAATTTTTTCTATTTTATAATGTAAATAGATGATACAAACCATCAACTACCTTCGAATTATATTGTTTACCATACTCAATTATGGCATTTTACTGTTGTGGTATCTATTTAACGGCGAAACTGTCATTTAGAGTAACCTTGTCTTAAAAGTAATTTTTGTTTTTATTAATATTATGATTTATGGGGGCTGGAAGATTAAAACGAATTAATTTTACTGCTTTAATTTAACTTTATTTTATTTAAACCGCAAGAGAAAAGAATATCTTTATTCACAGAACTCTCTGTCACAACTACTACTAAAACTTTTTAAGACATATTTATTTATATATCTTTTCTTAATTAGAGTTTTGGGTTATTTCCCATGGTAATCTGATACCTAACACTAATTCTTTTAATACAAACAAACAAGCTTTCTTACTTAGACCCTTATTCATAGAGAGGAACACGTGCTCGTTATATAGTTAAAACATTTAATACCACACTTGAAAATTTCAAAAACGTGACATTATACTCGTATATAAACATAACGAAATAATATCCACCCCATTATACCGTAGATAAATTTTGAACTTATGGGTGTCATTTAGATAATTAAAATAATAATATTTCATTATATTTTCAACAATTAACAAATGTTTTAATAATGTTGTTTAAGATATTAAAATTAATTATAAGAAAATATTTGCGTATTTTAGTTATTCACCTCTCAAGGAGTGAAAAGTTTACTACAAGTGGCTTTAGTGTGATTAATACGAAGAATATTTTGAAAACTGTTGGCGCATTAAATATGTGAGATTTAATCGAAATTTTGTTTGTATATTTATTTACATTTTAAATTTTTACGCATCGTTATTGTTTATATTCTGATAAATCAATGCCAACCACACAATATCAACACATAGGTACGTAGTTAGTAAATGGCCACTTCTTTTACTTTCTAAGTTTAACCAGATTGACAGTTAATTGAGGTTAATCGTTGTTTTTGTTTTTAAATGTCGAAATAACGTTTTTTAAGATGTTTAAATTAAATATATCAATATTTTAAAATGTATTGATATATCGACAAAGACTACCGTGGAAAGTTTCCTACAATCAGTTTTAGTGTGTCTATTACGAAGAATATTTTGACATTTCTATCAGTACATGAAATATAGAAATCTGTGAGTTTTAATAGACATTATGTTTGTTTTTGTCTAATAGGTCAATTTTTTTAATTAATTCTTAATTTTTTTGTGTTTGTATTTATTTTATTATCTACTAGCAGCCCGCCCCGGCTTTGCACGGGGATTAAAGAAAAATAACAAAAGCCATTAAATTTATTGGGTCAACGCTTCCCTGTAAACAATATTACATGTTGTTTTATTTTCTGGCAGCAAAATAAATTTATTTTCAGGTGCTCCGACCCGCCTTAGGCGGTTGGCCATGAGGAAAACCGATCCCTACTGTTTGGAAGGTTTGACCTTGAGACTTATTATTAGTAAAAGCGAAAGATGTTTTGATAGGAAATTGAAGCGGTTTAAATGGATTTGGTAGATCAGTTAGGATCATCGGTATCCTCAGTGTATGAGCTAGTTGACCAGCTGGTGGTTCAGTTATATTGGTTGCTACAACTTAATTGTCCTTTAATTCCTTTATAAGTAGCCTCGTCCCATGGCACATGCTAAATTTGTGATATTTGTCGTGATTATGAAATAAGTTATTTTGATAAGGAATAATACCAAGATAAAAACTTTTAAAAAATTAAAAATTAGTTATTGTGACGTAACTATAACAGTTAGACATATATGCTGTCGCGGCATTTTTTGTAGATATTTATATATTCTTCAAAATCGTAGTACATTATTTTATTCTATAATCAATAGTATTCTCAGCGCACGCGACGTAAGGATTTTAAGGTCATTTTTGGTTATATTAATGGCATTTTAGTAAGGATCCCTATTTTTTTTTAAATGAAACATAGCCTATGTCACTCGGGAATAGTGTAGCTTGCCAACGGTGAAAGAATTTTTGAAATCGTCCAGTAGTTTCGGAGCCTATTCATTTCAAACAACCAAACAAACAAACAAACAAACAAACAAACAAACAAAAAATCAAACCTTTCCTCTTTATAATATTAGTATAGATAGTATAGATGAAAAGACAAACACACTAATTTCATGATCCGATTTTCGTCACGTTTCTCGTGACGGTGTGCGCGCGCATCATAAAAATAAAATTTACCCTAACGGGCTAAAAGAAGTATAACTTTAATAATATATTATATTAATTAACTAGAACAATATATGAAAACACTATTTTACAAAAATATTACATACCCATAAAAAGTTTGTTCAAAGTTAATATTTATATATTTTATGCATTAATTTACCTATACAATGTATTATAGAAGTATCCAACGAGTTTATTGACTAATTCTGTGGTAGTAATTAATATTCATACATATCTGATTGAATATTCTAAATACCCAGATTTAAATTTGAGGAAGTGTTTCAAAACATTCATAATAAACAGTTAAAACACGATCTTTATGCAGCAGTATTAATGATAAAATCGTCGTATAAATAAAATAAAATTATCTTTCTATGGGTACCTATATGTATATAAATATTGGAGAAAACCTTTAGCATAAATTAATTGGTAATAAAAATATATTCAAATACTTATAATTAGCGAAATGGGTGTGTTGCTGCTATTTCTAGAATATTCAATGTGTTTCCATAAAATAAATAAATAGTCGAGGCAATGAAGCACTAAACCTCCGAAATTTAAACGGCAAGACAGATTTTAATGTTTCTTTTTGTATTCGATTCGTGAGAGCATCAGGAAACTTTGTGACCTTATGAAAAAATGCATTTTTAAAGTGTATCTCAAATAGAACTTGTTATTTATTGGCTGAAATGAGTTCAATTTTGTTACTCAGGGTTTCTGGGGTCGTTAAAAAACGAATAAATCATTGGAAGTGATTTTCGGAGTACCAGTTGCGCATGATGCCTTCTGTTTACAGAGCGTTCCAGAGTTTTCGGTAATATCGTTATAAAATTAGTCAAAACTCAATACTCGGTTATTTTTGGTCTCGCTAAAAGCGAATATAACATTGGAAGTGATCTTCGGAGTACTTGGTAGCTAGAATACGTACGGTTTACCTCGTTTCCAGGAGTTTTCGGTAAATTCATTAAACAATTAATCAAAACTCAATAATAATCCTCAATGCAGTTTATAGTACACCTATTTTATTTCATTTTATTTATACCATAAATTGTAAGTTCGACCATCATTGTGTATCTGAAGAAGCTATAATATAGCGAAACGCGTTATACAGTAAATAATAAAAATTGTGAAAATCATAATACATTTAGTGTTTTAATATTCTGTGAATATGAGTTTTCATCAAGTAACGACTAAGAATATTAAATATTTGAAGCAGTACTCTACAATACTTTTAGTCATTTTGTACTTCAAGTTACTAAATTTTTTTTTTTTTGATTTGATGTTTTCTGGAAATATGTTTCACATTGATGACCAGACGTTAACCAAATTTCTATGGACCAACAGCGCCAATGTTCTCTTTTGAATACAAAAAGAATTTTTCTTTTTCGGTAAATTCGGTAAATTGATTATGTATATAACAAAATCCTATAGCATTTCTTTCTGTCTCCATATTATCTCGAATGAAAAATGAAACTTATAAATAACATACAAATTAAGTTTTCTTTACATTATTTTTTCATCTCATAACCTTAACCTTTACTTAACCTGAATAAATATATCTTTAAGTAGGTATACCTGTAAAACACGTAATTGAAAGTGTACCAGTTTACAATTTCTTATGCAAATAAAATAATGTGCCAAAAATTAAAATACATACTCAGAAACATTATCATGTATTGAGATAACGAAAGGGTATTTATTTATTGAAAGTTTACAAAACCTCATTTTTACTGGGTGATGTTACTCATTGAGGTCTCACAATACAATCATTTATATTAAGTGTTAAATATTAAAATAGAATTCTTTTAAGAAAAACAAGTTTGTGTATACTTATTTTGTAAACAATCTTTGTCAATTTTGGAGACAATTAAATTGAATCCTTCATGTTTAATCTGATTTTACGAAAACCTTTTTTTGATGCTTCTAATACTTCCCAGTGCACAAGATCTAGCACAAATAGCTACTGTTGAAATTGGAATTTCTAAGTGTCTCAACTTTGCTATACCAGCTCAGATATAAGGTAGGTACTCCAACATGTTTTTTTTATTAAATTCACTTTACTCTTCAAAGAAATAGCTGATTTTAATGTTATAAATTTACCACCATCATAGGCACCGTCATCTTTATTTCCTGCAATAGCTTTATTTAAAGCTACAACAAAAGGTTTTACTTACCGTTCAGGCTTTTATTTTCCATTGCGTCCCATGTTGTATGAGGACTGAATATTTCTATGTCATTCTTTATCCTTTCTTTCCATTGGCTTTGATTAATTGATTTTAAAGGTTTAAAAATATTAGGATGATTACTTATTATTTTGAATTACTTCTTCCACAACATCTTCAGGAAGGTCTATTGTTAAAAGTGCTGTGCTCACCAATGCTCCTGATGATGGTTTGACTAATAGACCCATATTATCCCAATGTTCAGCTAAAGATAAAGGAGCGTACCCTTTTAATCTTTTAACAATTTCCACCAAAGACAAGTCCATTTTCATGTTTGGAGGGGTTGATTTTACTTAATATTTGAAATATCCCAAACTTATAGATTATATTGGAGTGTCTATGGTGTTTATAGATTTATAACAATAAAATCAGCTATTTCCTTAAAGAGTACAGTGAATTTGATCAAAAAACAGGTTGGAGTACCTTATGAAGGAGTTGGTATAGCAAAGCATAGACACTTAGAAAGTACAATTTCAACAGTAGCTATTTGAACTCAATCTGGTGCATCTGTGCTTAGTGGAGTTCTTGCGATTCTGAAAGAGGTTTTCTCAAAACATTTTAAGACACTTGTTTTTGAATTTATTCTTGAAGTTTATAAAAAAAATACTAAAATACCGACTAACCAACTGCATGCTGTCGGTTTTTCGTGACATCGTAAAAATAAAATTTTCCCCCACCATTTTTTACTAACACCCCAAAAGAAGTATAGCGTCCAAAAAATATAGGCACACAAATTAAAATAGATTTAAAAGTAATGTATTGATTTTACCTAATCACTTCCATACAAATTTCCAACACCGGGCGCACGTATAGAAGTATAACTTCAAAAATATTAGAGCATTTTAATGGAAAATCTACTATAATCAGATTTAGTTTGTTTAATAATATTTTGACAACTGTCGGTACAAAAAATGTTGAATGGTGTGTTTTAATAAAAAAATTATTTATTTTTCATCTAATTTGTCAGTTTTCTGAATTCATTTTTCGTTTTTTCTTGTTTTTGAGTTTGTTTTCAAAGTTTATAAAAAAATTACTAAAATATTGAATAACCAACTTTATGCTGCCGGTTTTTCGTAACAGTGTGCGCGCTCATCGTAAAAATAAAGTTTTCCCTCATCATTTTTTACTAACACGCCAAAAGAAGTATAGCGTCCAAAACTCTATAGTCACACAAATTAAAATAGATTTAAAAGTAATGTATTGATTTTACCGATTTACTCCTATGCAAATTTTCAATGCTGGGCGTACGTATAGAAGTATAACTTCAAAAATATTAGAGCATTTTAATGGAAAATTTACTATAAGCAGATTTAGTTTGTTTAATAATATTTTGACAACTGTTGGTACAACAAATGTTAAATTGTGTGTTTTAATAAAAAAATTATTTATTTTTTATCTAATTTGTCAGTTTTCTGAATTAATTTTTTGTTTTTTCTTGTTTTTGAGTTTATTTTCGAAGTTTATAAAAAAAAATGACGAAAATACTGACTAACTAACTTCATGCTGTCGGTTTTTCGTGACAGTGTGTGCGCTCATCGTAAAAATAATGTTTTCCCTCATCATTTTTTCCTAACAGGCCAAAAGAAGTCCAAAAATCTATTAGCACACAAATGGAAATAGATTAAAAAGTCCTTTATTTAAATTTTTATATACATATAAAATAAAATTCCGCTTTGTTCTTATTTTCCAAAATTTTTACGAGCAAAAATATATTTTTTGCTCGAAAAATCGATTAATTCTGTTTAATTTTAAAATTTCCTTACAATTTAGTGGCTCCTAGTTAAGTTTTCGTTTATCTTATTACTAATACATATAAACATACAAATGTCTACACTTCTTTCATTCCATTCAACATTTTAAAATTCTAATAATTCCGTACAATTATTGTAAATGAGACAAACCGTTTTTTCGAGTTTTTGTATGTCTGTAATAAAAATATATAAAATATCTTCATAGTTCAGTTATTAAATCACCTTGTATGATGCAAGAAAGTAGGTGCATGTAAAGACATTTCTCTCAATTTTTTTATAAGTCTGCACATTCACTGTTATATTTTTTTACTGTTGAAGAAAGTTACCAAACTGCATATCATCAAAATAACAAGTCAAAATTGATTTCAGGGAAAAATTCGAGCTGCTTAATTACTGAAATTTACGAAACTACCGCATTATTATTACTTGGTTTGTTCAAGAATTTTAATGGCATATAAGTAGATACGTTAAAATAAGGAAACGGTAGTCGATTAAGATCTCCAATTAAATATATCTCATACTTATACTACTCAACAAAGTATACAATTATACATTTCTTTTTCCTACTTTTATTAATTAGAATTTTCTTAAATTTTATATGAGTGTGGCTATATATGTTAATACCTACCTCAAATCATAATCTTTAAATCTTAGTTACCTTTCTGATTACATAGATAGATAGATATTTTTTGGGTTGACTGTTAGCCTGTATCACTGCGACCTTTGCAGATCTATTGTGAACACCCATTATCTGTGGAATAGGATTAGAGCACCTTGTCCAGCTCTGCCCTCTTAATAAGACTTAATAGCCTTGACAGTGGCCACTGCGCATAACTTGAAGCAGCCGGTTTCTTCTCTCCCAGTACTAGATACCGCGTCCTTGCAAGGCCTTCACATTGGCATAGGACATAAAATGCGGTTTCCTCTTCCTCTTGGCAGTATTGACAAATGTCTTTATCTGCTAAGTTCAGCTGACTCATGTGTTTTCTGAGCCTACAATGTCCTGTCAAGAGACTGACAATCATTCTGACATCGTTTCGCCTTTGTGATAGCAGCTCTGCAGGAAACTTCGCCGAATGTGCCTTTATGAAGACTTTGGCTTGTCGCTTGCCCGGTGATTTTTCCCACCATTCCTGGGCCTTCTCTAGCCTCCATTTCTGAATGGCTGCCTTTCTGTTCTGATTACATTATCTTCCAAAAGGCTGTTAAGTAGTTACGTCGTTTTTTGTTTTACATATACACTCGTAGCGTTTTTCCTTCAAGCCAGATTTGATTTTTAGGAAAAGGGAGAAGTCGCAGGGTGCTAAGTCTGGTGAATAATGTGTGTTCCAAGACTGTGACCTGGTTTTTGGCCAATTAGTTTTTGACAGACAGCGGTTGTTTTGATCTAGGATCCCGCAGTACTCTTTCCACATTTCGGGATTTTTTTGAAAATTGTTTACGGAGTCTGGGTAAAACGTTTATACGTAGTATTGATTTACTGTGTGACCTTATGGAATACACCCTGTATATGAAAGAAAAAAATCAACATCGTTCTCAATATGGACTTGGTTATCCTCTCTTTTTTTTGGCTCTCGAAGAGTTGGGAGACTGGGCATTGATTTCCTCTTGGTTTAAGGGTCATATTTCGTTGCAAGTTACGACCCTTGACAAGAAGATTAAGTCCCTTTTGATGCATTCTGAAGTGTCAGCACAAACGTCTTTACCATGCTTCTTTTTTTCCGTCTTTAAGGTGGTGGTTACAAGCTTACCATACACTTTTCTCATGTTAATTTCCTCATGCAAAATTTGTCTCATAGTTTCTCGCTAATATTCATATCTTCAGCGATAGCTCTGATACCTACTCAACAATTTCTAACCCTTTCAGTGACTTTTCGAACGTTCAAATAACTTTTTGAAGTCACAGACCACCCGATGCACTCTTCATCCTTCCTCCCATTTTTTTACCACTGAAAAACTCAGACACGGGATAGGTAATCATCCCCGTAACCGTCTGCAAAGTTCCATAGCGTTCCAACGCAGATTCCCGAATTAAAACAAAAATGTTAAATTAATTCTTTGCTCAATTTTTACGGTGCTAGCGATTATTGCACTATCTTTAATTCTTCTCGTTATACAAGGGTTGTTTAAGAAAAAGTCTCGGAACTTAATTGCCAGCTCTCATACTTATAATTTTGTAATTATTGCTTTGTGTACTGTTAAAAGCTATTTTCTCAATTTCAGCAGTAAAAAAATGAGATTCTAAAACAAAGAATAACCTAAAAACAGCGATAAAACTGGTGGATTTAATACACAGGAATTTAAACAATGGAACTGTGAGAAAACCGGACTTCAATAATTAGCTGTGGTACTTTAAAAAATGTATTTGATAAATAAAGACTCCTAACTAATTATAATGAGAATATAAACAATTAACACAGCGAAGTAGATATATAGGTACTCATTGGTACATTTTTAATTACGTACAACATTAAAGCAAAAATGCAAACTAATTTTTGAAGAAGTCCAAAGAAACGAATTTCGACTTGCAAGATAATTACAGTATAAATCATTATGGTGATTGGCATCTTTCAAAAGACGAAGAGCAGTGTATGTAAGTTAAGATGGTGTGCAAAGAAAGCATCGTTGGCAAGCATTCCTTTCTTGTCTGATTAAAGTTGGCCCGGGTATTCATGCCCTCAGTGATCACAGCAGATCTCTTCCTCAAAAACGATGTTGAAAACTTGTAAGACAGGCCCGTCTTCTTAGCAAACTTTTATTTTATCTTAATAATCAATTTATACATATACTATAACTTATACGTGTCCACCACGAATTTTCCTTAACATTTTTCAATTCAATTCAATAGGGTCCTGAAATTCGGGAGAGATCAGCTAAGCTACGCTCTACCAGCACGTTGACACATTTTATAATAGCCATTGTGCTACGGAACTTTTCTATTATTCTATTATTAAACCTATAAGGCAGATTTTTCCAAGGTCGATTAAAGTTAAAGTTAAAGCAGTCACAGAAAATGAGTTCACTGTTTCATTCTCATACGACGTAAAGGTGTCTTAGCTAGTTTTGCCACAAAAAGTTATCGTCGGAACTTGCATTGATCAGTTAAGATAATCTAAAGCATTTTCCATATTTTTTTTGTCTGAAATTAGCACCTAGTTGTGAAATAAAATTTCCTTTACTCCCTTCGTCTAACCTTTGTGTTAATTACTACCTAAAAACAGTAACTCATTCGTTGTAAGAATCCTTTGTAATGAAAATCTATCCAATAGAACAGTTAGCAATTAATTATGGGCTATTTTTTATTTACAGAAAAAATAACGATGGAATGTTTTGATATCTGGGTGTTTCTCTGTAAACTGGGCAACTGGTTGTCTCGGGCCAATTTGTATAAATTAAAATAATATGTTTCGTACGTAACTAAGCAATATAAGGTTTGTTCCAATTCACTAGTTGAATCGTTCTAGAACAGTTCAACTAGTCAGTTGAAACATACCTATAATAACCTAATCTACTCCATTGATTCTTTAATAATTATTAAAATATATTAAAACTGTTTCAGTGGGCTTTAAAAAACAGTCCTCTGATGTGTCAGTAAAGCATTTTAGTCCTCTGGTAAGGGTTATTTTCATCTCATAGTAGTTTATGAAAATATATATCGTAGGAAGATAATTTCACTATAATAGATAAATATCACCTATGTACAGTAAAATAATAAAGCTTGATTACATTTGGTATTTGGTACTACCTTTCAATTAAATCAAAATAAACGAATTTCCTCTGTTCTTCAACAGAAAAATTACGAGGTCTGGCTAGTACATAACGAGACTGCATGCCTATAGGGGTGGGGAAAAAAATAATAGTGCGTTGGGTATCTAGAGGTCTTCTCTTTCCATTTACCAAACCACTAAACCACTATTATAATATTTATGAAGTACTGGTTTAAAACGAACGTGTTTTTTTTTTCTCGTGCCGAACACCATGTGTGACGAAAAACAAGAGCAACGTATCAATATCAAATTTCTGCTATAAATTGTTGCAAGAGACCTATATAGGGACAATGCTATATGTCGTGCACGTGCTTTTGAGTGGTACAAGCTCTTCAATGAGGGCCGAGAGAGCACTGACGATGACCAGCGCCCAGGTCACCTATCACTGTTGCAACTCCGGAATCAAGGACCAAAATCAACCAAATTGTGTATGCAGATCGTCAAATGAGTATCCGGATGACTGCCGAGGCTGTAATCGCCGATGAAGGAACGATTAGAAAAAAAACATAACTCCTGTCCAAAACCTCGTGCGTCAACAGGTCTGCTCAGATTTTCTTGAAAGGTTAAAAGAGGATCCAAGAGTGATGAAAAACATAATTACTTGCGACGAAACTTGGATTTTTCAATACCATGTTGAAACAAAGCGACAATCAATGCATTGGAGAACGCTGGAATAACCCACAATAAAAAAGAAAAGATGTCCAAATCAAAACTAAAGGCAATGTTGATCGTTTTTCCGATATTAACGGTATGATGGTGATGAATGAATGAGTTCCAAGGGGTCAGACTATTAACCAGACTTACTATTCGTCAGTGTAGGCAATATTGCGAGGTCTACAGAAACCACCTGAGTTGTGGAAGAACAACTCGTGGATTTTGCACCAGGACAACGCACTTGCCCATAACCCGCTATCTGTAAAGGTGTATTTAGCCAAAAAACGCACTCCAGTGCTCGAACATGTGCCGTTCTCGCTAGATTTCGTTAGATTTTTTGTTTCCGAAGATAAAAACTGCTTTGAAAGCATAAAGCAAAAAATGACAGAGCTCTTAAAGGCCTTTACGAAAGAAGACTTCCAGCACTACTTTGGTCAATGGAAAAAACGAATGGAAATGTGTGTGGCAAGGGAAGGGGAGTATATTGAAGGGGGGCATTCGAATGTCGAAGAATTTTTATAATAAAACCTTTTTTCGTAACCAGTTTCATTATTTAATAGTCAGACCTCGTATAATGTTAAGAAGATGTATATTTAATACCATTTTTTTAGGGTAGGATGCCAAGTTTACACAGAAACACCCATCGAATAGGTCCATTTGTAAATATACTATTTACTGATATCTTTAAACATTTCCTTTAACTATAGATATATAAATAGCGATAAATAAATAATGAAATAGATAAACATAGAAATTTATGACGATTCCATTTGGTTTAGGGCCGTCCCTGATGCGAAAACTTGAGTCAGTCGATGAGTCCAAACTTCCTCCTGGACAAGAGGCCTGCAAATGGCATCTTCTCTCAGTTGACCGAAAGAGAAGATGTGAAACTAGAATGGCAGAGCATTGACCTCGCGAAGTTAGTAGGTCAGGGCTTGTGGCGGTTAATGACCTCTTAGTTCGCGGTCATTTACCATTCGCCACTACTCGGAGACAGGGACGGTTTATAATCTCTCAAAATTATCAACAATCCATATATTTTAGCGTAGTCCTGTCAAAACGATTTTAATCTTAATTAATTTTAACTACCAACTTGCTAATAATATCTACTTATTCCTATTTAAAAAATCTTTACTTAATACGATCAACAGTAAATATGCGGTCTTTTTGAAGGTGGTCTAATAAGTAATAAATCATTTGCATGAAATTTCGATTTGCTCTAGACTGACAAAGACTCTTTTTACATCAATATTCTAAAATATTTTTAAGTGGAAATCACATCATTCTTTGACAAAACTGACAATAAAAAGTACCCTAAAACCAATTTTTTCGACTTATTTAAAAGTAAAAATACTTAATGACTTTCTTATTTTTTATGGTAATTTTTTGTCCCACGTTTTATACCTGTCTTAAAGTCAAGTCAGTACCTTTTAGTTTTTTTTATCAGAATTTTTAAATTTATTGTAGCAATAAATGAGAAGCAAACTAGTGTAGTTTTGGCAAATCGCCTAATACAATATGCTAAATAGTTTGTTATAAAATTGCAATATAGCAAACCAGATATTTTTCCGGTAATAAAATTTAAATAAGTTAAAATCTAGTCGTAATAAATTTAGGTTTTTTTTACCTGTTTTGGTGAAATAAGCCGACAAAGTATGATATACTAATAACATTTTTAAAAATGCTACAAAATAAAAGTAAAATTCACTTAGGACTTTCTTTCATATTTTATGTATTTATGATCGGATTGCAATAAAATAACCCGAAAATATATATACCAGATGCCATTGCGCAATTTGTTTTATTACTTTAAAGCAATAAAGGTATATTTAGTTTCTTTTAACAAAAAGCAATGTTACATAAAAATAAATAAGTGTTAACACAAACAAATATAGTCGATTGTTAAAATGGACTGGAAAAGATCCTTGTTTATTTAAAGATAAAAGCAACAAAAACATGTTTTATGAATGACACTAGCGCTAGATTATTTAATATGCAAAACAAGCGGTGTTAGAGACATAGTGTTAAAAGCAATTGTTGTCTATTAACCCCAAAAAGACAGATATGGTTCTCTTCACGAAGAAAAAGAAACCTAGGGACTTAAAATCACCTAGTCTTCTCAACGTTAAATTAAGCTTTGCTACAGAAGTGAAATACTTAAGTTTTATCCTTGACAGCAAGCTGAAGAAGGAACTCACCCATAGAAAGCAGGGTTAAAAAAAGCAGTTATATCTTATGAGCAACGCCGAACGATAGGACCACACACCACAAAGCCACCACGTAGATCTACACGGCAAGACCTAATATGCTAACATATGGTGCTCTAGTGTGGTGGCCTAAAGTGCAAAAAACGACAGAAAATACAAGCAAATCCAAATATCAGCATTCTTTCTTGTAACAGTAGCTATGCGAACCACATCGGCCAGGCAATGAAAGTAATACTTGGACTCTCCCCACTTGACATATTTGTTAAGGAGGTAGCATTGATGACCATGGTACGCTTTCGCAAGGTTGGTATGGAACCCACTGTAGGAACTGGCACCGATAGGGACAGTCTGTGGAAGGAATCGCTAAAGGTGATATCACTCTTACAGACGGACATGGATTACGTCGTACCAAGACTTGTCTTTGACAAACCATACAAAAGATTAACAGATAAGACAGCAGACCCCAACGATAGTGGACAGTGTGAACTCCTAAAGGGATGGATTACAAAACGCAGCAAGGTGTGGGATGTTGAATTTACTCTAAATCCTTAAGTCTAAAAATGAAATGGGTTATGGATGGCTTGTCAAGTGTGGTCCTGTCAGAACTCAGAGACATTACCATAGCTGTAAAAGAATCAATCAATATCAACATCACAGACACCACTGACCTTGAACAGACCACGTATCACTTCAAATTTAGTACTAGAATATAACCAACCTCCAACTGAGGTCAGCTAGAATAACGTGGTCAATCTCAGCTGGATCAAAGGACATTAAAAGAACTTTAAAAGCAACCGTATGGCGGACAATTTAGCAAGTAGGGCTGCTAGCTACAAATATGTTAGCTCTTGCCCATCTACCAACCCAACAATGTCCGCTGTCGTGGACCTTATCAAACAGCATGCTCACCAAAACAGCTGTACGAATCTTAACAGGTCACTGCCGATTGCGAAAACTTCTCTTTAGGATGAAATAAGCAGAATCGCACCTATGCAGAGGTTGCGAACAAGAAAAGGAAACAGTAGAGCATATAATGTATGACTGTTCTGCTTTTCTGAAATCAGAAGATCCGTGTTGGGCGAGTACTGGCTTACACCAGTCGATGTCAGGGAAATGTCCCTCAGGAGTCTCATCACCTATTTTAAATCTCTAGGTCTGATGGCAGTCTGAGGTGAGGATATCCCTATGCACACTGGAGGATGCACAATGGGCCATATGTGGCCTCAGTGCCAGCACTTGCTCGCACCTCTCCAGATTTCCAGATCCAGATCCAGAAGGTATTTACTGTCTTTTTACAAAGAGCAATGTTACATAAAAATAAATAAGTGTTAACACAAACAGAATGTTGAAAAGACTGAAAAAGACTTTTTATTTAAAAAGGCAACAAAGACAAATTTTATGAATGCCAATAGCGCTAGATTATTTGACATGCATATAAAGGCGGTGTTAGTTAGTTGCACGATGGTCATAAAACTACCCAAATTGAAAGCTTAGTTGCTCGACGAGTCAACCAGGTAGCTGATTTGGAAATGATCTTCCCTTAATTCAACACGATACTATATATATTATGTTGATAGTATTTTTGAATATTATACCAAATGTTTACAATTCATACAATGTACAACGAAATTTACATATCTCTCGTTTTCACTCTATTAAAGGATAAAAAAACTGTGAAACATATTCAGCAGTTAAACCTGGAATGAAAACTCTCACATGCGTTCGTCGTCCGTTGTAAACTGCTTGACATCTCTGCCCATATTTCTGGCGGAAACTTAGCCGATTCTGAGACATAATTATCGACCAGATAGTCCGCAAATTCTACTATTCTATGATTTTGTGGCTGTATTGATGATAAAGCTTCAACAAAACAATCTCCTACATCTTCTGGGTTGACAAATGGCATTCCAAACTCATTTTGGCAATCAACTTAACACCGTATCGTATACAGATAGATCGCACCATACTAAATGTTTTGTAGGATATTGCTTTTTTATATTAGATTACCATAAATGCATAACCAATAAAATCTTTTCATTCCTCTATTGTTATTCCAGGTAATAACAATATTTCTAAATATGCTTAAGTACAAATTAGAAAGCTATTAAAAGGTAATTAGAAGGATTACGATGCCCGGGACTCAATTCGACCATCTAAATATTTTGACCCTTCTTAATTCAGGTATATGGGACTCAATTTACCTATGCCCGTTTTCAAACATTTTTAGCTATTATGTGGCACTTTAGTTAATGCAGATTTTTGTCTCAAAACTGTTGTATGTGATTATAAATGTTAATATATAAATCTGTCAAAGAAGTTTGGCCAAATATTAAAATTGTCGACTTCATTTGGGTACAGGAAAATACAGGAATTGGGCTTAAGTGCTTCTTATAAAGACGGAAATTCAGAAGAGGGAAATATTTGACGCATTTTTTCCGACTTTCTGTTCTTCGACCAAAAGATGTCGATGATGTATTTGTTTTTGGTAAGTAAAAGCGACAATATGAAAATAAGCAAATTTGTGACTACAAACCAACAAACCAAAAAACCGTTCTAGAACCGTTACGAAACAACTCAGTACATCAAAGGCATTAAGATTTCGTCTACTGTTCAGTTTCTGGACGGTTCTAGGATGGTTTTTTGGTCTGTTGAACTCTGTTAGAACAAACCTTTAGTCAAAGTCTAGATAGACGACGGAGCAAAGTTTCCACCGTCTATGTAGGCTGCGCCACAGCGCATTTCAGTAAACTCCATTTTAGAAGTGTCCCATATTTATATACTTATTGGTTAATGAAGGTAGGTACTTTCTTTGTTAATTACCAAAGACATAACCATTTATTTTGTCGCGCAACTTACCTGTATCTTTCAAAAACTAAATTAGCAATTTTTTATCTGGCCTTAATGTATGCACCATCGCGGAACTAACATACACCCGAAAAAGGAAAAAAAAAATAGTTACTAAAACAAAAGTAACTTGGTAAACACCAAAGTAGTAGTAGAAGTCTCAAAATACTCAAATATAAAAGGCAGGTAACAAAGTCAACAATATTTTACGAGATTTTATAATATATCATAAAAGTGGTAAAACGAAAGCAACAATCTAAGCTAGATTGATATAACAGTATTGTTTTTATAAGATTGATTAATTAAAGGTGGTACTTATTAATAGAATACAATAAAATCCAATTAGTAGATAAGTAAAAAAACACCATCTGCAGAACAATCTAAAAATTTAACGCCATATGAAATCCACCAAAAAGTTTTTTATACAAATTGCATAATGAAGGGTTAACCGGTGTTTTCGAAGTATTTTTATACTATCGAACAGCCGCCCTTGAGTAATAATAACTTTGACCAGGAACATACAACATTTGTATACATAAAGAAAGTCCCGTTAGGTCTCAAAAAGTTCTTCCGCATACAAACCACCCCATATTTTTTACGGTGATCCCGTTGTTTTCGCCGAAAAGAACGGTCATCAATGACTGGGCCTTGAATTTTTTATGAATATTGATTTTTTTGTATCAGCATGTGATGGTTTTCTTGTCCATTTCGAGGGGTGCAAAGTTGCAACAAATCAATTATAATGGATTTTGTATATTGTGAACTATATCCAATTTTACCTAAGATATAAGAAATGTGCGAGCTATTTCCGGTATCGAATAATCATTAAAATTTTATAATTGGTTTTGTTCCACTATCTGTCTTTCTATAAAGTTTGTTTTTTTTTCAAACATTTTGTTCAAAATCCGTAAGTGTTTACATATTTTGTGTTGTTGATATTCATTTTTATATATATCTAATTTTGAGTTGTCTCTAACGTTACCAAAAAAATATAATTGACATTAGCATTATAAAATGTTTACATGTTTTGTCAAACCATTGAACAAGTTGTGAATAAATAGCCAAAGATATTATTTCGACTGGTTTTATTCCTCCATATTTTTGGTCCTTCGAGCAAAATTGCAGATTGCAGCTCATACAAGACGCTCGCGCAATTTCGATCCGGACTGCAGTTCATACAAGACGCTCGCACAATTTCGATCCAGATTGCAGCTCATACAAGACGCTTGCCCAATTTCGGAGTTTTCAAGATAATCCATACCAGAAGATTTACCATTACCATTGGGATTCTGTGCCATTTTATGTACCACCATATGTAGCTTTAGAAGTCAGGCAGGCTTGATACAGATTGGTCTACTGAAATTTTGGTTGGTGAGTGAGCATCCTTCCTTCTATCTCTTCTTTATATATTTCACCAGTATTTCATATTTGTCCATTTGCGTTTGATCTAAGTAGATATTTCATATTGGGATAAATGGCTGAAACTAATTTAAATAGACAAAGACATTTATAATCACTCATTTTCCTGATCAAATAATTAAAGGAAAGGAGGATTATATACAATTAAAAACTAGGTTAGATAATATTCGGAATATATTTAAAGAATTTGATGTAATTCAAAATAAAATCGAAGACTCCTGCGAGGACATTGAAGAGCAATATAATATTGGACAAAATTTTGAAGACGAGTATTTTAACTTAACTGTGAAAGCTCAATTAATTTTAAACGATTATGATGAATTTTTAAAAAATCACGTTCCTTCTAAAAATGTAAATTTTGCTAGGTCAGAGACTTCAGATCAACTGGATCAGAATGCTAATTTAGAGAGTTTAAATCAGTTACCACAATGTAATTTATTTTCAAACACTTCCAATCAATTACGTTTACATAATAATATTGATAACAATATCTCAAATACAGTACGTTTGCCGGTTATAGAACTTCCAAAATTTTCTGGAGATTACCATACCTGGGTTGAATTTCGAAACACGTTTCAATCGTTAATTCATACGAATCCTAAAATCGGAGATATCCAAAGATTTCACTATTTGCGATCAACACTAGAGGGGTCGGCTAGACAATTGATAGATAGTTTAGAATTTTCTGCTCAGAATTATATTGTTGCTTGGGATATCCTTTACCAGCGTTATAACAATAAACGATTATTAGTTTACAATCATATTAGATCCATTTACGATATCTCGGCTATTCACCATGAATCAGCTTTAGAATTGCGACAAATGATAGATACTGTTAATAAGAATTTAAGAGCACTACAAAATCTTGGTCAATCTACAACCGATTTTGATACCCATCTTATTTATAATCTAGCTAGTAAACTTGATAAAACCTCATTTAAAGAATGGGAAAAATTTAAAGGTGATTCGGAACTGCCGTCATTAGATGATTTTCAAAAATTTATAAAAGGTAGAGCGGATCTTTTGGAAACCATTGAACTTAGCCAAGTTAAAAATCAATTTTCAGCTAAAAAGGGAAATTATCACAATAAAACAAAATCATTTGCTACAACTTTTGTACAAAATTGTGTCATTTGTAAAAGAGGTAACCATAAAATAAGTCAGTGTTATAAGTTTTTGGAACTACCTGTAAACATTAGAACTTCTACTATAAATCAATTAAAATATTGCACAAATTGTCTAAAACCTAATCACATAGTCGCTAATTGTAAATCTGGAACATGCAGATTCTGTAAAGCAAAGCACAATAGTTTACTTCATGAAAATAACTTAATTTCAGTTGATAGCGGTATTATTCAAAATAATAAAAATGAAGTACAGCAATCTGAGAATACGGTTACGATGTCAAGTCAAATAAATTCAAATACTCAACGAGAAATTCTTTTAAGTACTGCTTTAATATTCATAAAAGATAAGTATAACAATTATCAAATCTGCAGAGCATTATTAGACTCAGCTTCTATGTCTAACTTTATTACGTCGTCATGTTGTGAGAGGCTGGGCATTCAAACATTCCCAATAGACTTATCAGTTTCGGGAATTGGCCAGGTCACCTCTAATATTAGTTAAACATAAAATGTAATGTTGTTGTCAAATCTAGAATAAATCCAATCACTTTAAATTTATCTTGCTTGGTTATACCACATATTAGTGATAATATTCCTATTCAAGAAATTAATCATTCACAGATTAAGATTCCGGATCACATTCATTTAGCTGATCCAGAATATTTTAAATCAGATGTTGTAGATATTTTACTAGGAGCTAACATATGTTGGAACCTCATTACTGCAGGCCAAATAAGCTTAGGTATAAAGATGCCAATTCTACAATCTACCAGTTTAGGTTGGATTATTTCTAGATGGGCACCAGTAAATTCATCTAATAAGAAAACATTATGTCACTTAGCAACTTCAGGAATACAAGAGCAGTTAGCAAAGTTTTGGCTAGTAGAAGAACCTCCAACAAACTTGAAAATAGATTCCGAAGAGGATAAACAATGCGAGCAAATATTTTTGGAAACTATAGACCGTGATAAAGATGGACGTTTCATCGTCAGCATACCATTTAAGGAACCTGTCATAAAGTTAGGTGACTCCAAACGAATTGCTCTAAAAAGATTTTATACACTAGAATCAAAACTGACAAAAAATGCTGCATTAAAACAGGCTTATTGTAAGTTTTTGACAGATTATGAGAATGCTGAATATATGGTTAAATTACCATCTCCAAGAATGAATGTGGTGTCTTACTATCTCCCTCATCACGGGGTTATTAAGAGTTGTGTTTGATGGTTCGTCACCCTCTGACAGCAATGTGTCTCTCAACCAATTACAATATGTGGGTTCACAAAATATACAAGATGATCTATATTCTATATTACTACGATTTCGTATTCATAACGTAATCGTTTCAGCAGATATATCAAAGATGTTTTTGCAAATTAAAATACAAGATCAACAACGAGATCTACTTCGCGTACTTTGGAGAAATGATCCTTCTCAAGAAATAAATACATATTCCTTAACAACAGTACCATTTGGTTTAAGATCAAGTCCTTTTTTGGCAGTAAGATGTTTAAAACATCTTTCAATGGAATTTGCAGATACTCATAAGGCAGCGTCCCTATCGCTTATACGTGATTTCTACATGGATGATTTGTTATTTGGAACGCATTCAGAGGACGAAGCTTTTCATACCTGTAAAGACATATACTATATATTAAAATCCGCAGGTTTCGAACTATGCAAATGGAATTCTAATTCAAAAATAGTTTTTGATAATTTACAAACATTAAAACAATATAACAAACTTGAAGTTCAATCTATTAAACAATTTGGAGAACAAGGACAAACCAAAACTTTAGGTATTTATTGGAACTCGGTACAAGACGAATTTAAGTTTAAAGTAGGGAAGCTTGAACCTAAAAGACTTCTGTCAAAACGAACTATCTTGTCAGAAATAGCGCAAATTTTTGATCCCTTAGGTTTAGTAACTCCATCAATAGTTATAGCAAAGACTCTTCTGCAAAATATTTGGCAGAATAACATTGGATGGGATGAGGAGCTGCCGGTTGATTTAGGGCAAAAATGGCAAAAATTTCGCGAAGAACTTATGAATTTAAATTCTTTACATATTAACCGACAAGTTACGTGCAAATCTCCAGTAAGAGTAGAACTTCATGGTTTTGGCGATGCTAGCTGTACAGCATATGGCGCAGTGATCTACATTCGAACTATAGATAAATCAAAAAATATTAATATTAGCCTCCTTTGTGCTAAAAGTAAAGTTGCACCAATAAAAACGTTGACCATTCCGAAACTCGAACTATGCGGTACCTTGTTATTAGCTCAATTATCCAGGAAAGTACAGGATAGTCTTATGATTAATATTGATAAAATTTATTTATGGTTAGATTCCACTGTGGTCTTAAGTTGGATCAAATCCACAGCAAATCAATATCAAATATTTGTAGCTAACAGAATTTCTCAGATTCAGAGCTTAACTTCTCTCGAAAATTGGTTTTACATAAAAACTACTGAAAACCCTGCAGATCTGGTGTCCCGCGGAGGGTGGCCCAATCAACTAATTACCAACCACTTATGGTTTAAAGGCCCTGATTGGCTCAGGAAAGAATATGAATCGTGGCCAATGTGTCAATTTGTATTAGAAAATGAACTTCCAGAACGAAAAAGGCAGGTACTATCTATGGTCATCGCACAATCAGAAAGCTTCTGTAAAAATAAAATGTTTGAAAAATTTACTTCATTTACTAATTTACAGAGAGTATGTGCATATATTTTACGATTTATTTATAACGCTCAAAGGGTTAATCTCAACAATAGATTTAACAATCCTTTAAATTCATATGAATTAAAGGAAGCTAGAGAATGTTTGGTCAGGTTCTCACAACAAGAAACCTTGCTGGTCCAAAATTGTTAATGTCCTCTTTAAGAGAACATTTTTGGATAATTTCAGGAACTAATTCAGTAAAAAAAGTAGTGCACTCGTGTATACCGTGTTTTAGAGTCAAACCACGTGAAATTACGCCCATTAGGGGTATTTTACCCGAAAATCGTGTTATACCTCAGCCACCTTTCTTTATTACGGGTTGTGATTATGCAGGTCCAATTCTATTGAAAGAACGGTTATGCCGAAAAGTTAGTTATATAAAGGCGTATATTTCAGTTTTTGTATGCTTTACCACTCATGCTATACATTTAGAGTTAATTACGAGTTTATCTTCTGAAGCGTTTATAGCGATGTTTCGTCGTTTCGTCTCACGTAGAGGTAAACCCCAGACCAGAAGATATATTCTGATAATGGTAAAACCTTTATTGGTGCGCGATCTGAGCTTTCTGAATTAGGCAAATTTTTAATACAAAATGATCTAGTTATTAAAGAAAAAATTGCAAAAGAAGGGGTTGAATGGAACTTCATTCCTCCTTATACCCCACATTTTGGCGGATTGTGGGAAAGCGCAGTCAAATCAACTAAATTTCATTTAAAAAGAGTACTGTTAAATGCAAATTAAATTTTGAAAAAATGTCTACTTTAATCACACAGGTGGAAGCGGTTCTAAACTCTCGACCTTTAACTCCTTTATCTTCTGATCCTTTCGACTATGATGCATTAACACCCGCCCACTTTATTATTGGACGACGTCTTACATCCCTGCCTGACCCTGATGTAATCGACATTCCAGAAAGAAGATTATCAAGGTTTCAAAAAATACAGCAATTTTATCAAACGTTCTGGCGTCGCTGGAAAACAGAATATATTCACGAACTTCAACAGCGAATTAAATGGACGATAAATCCACGATATGGTTTTAATAAAGGATGATCGAGCTCCACCTATGGCTTGGAAATTGGGGAGAGTCGAAATGTTACACTTTGGACCTGATGGTGTGGGTCGGGTAGCTACACTTCGTACTTCAACTGGTATTGTGAAAAGAGCCTTTCGTCACATTAAATCGCCAATACTAAACCCTAAACCCCTTTTCTTCTATCCTCTCATCCCCCACGGAAACTGTCGTCTTGGCATTACTTCGCGGGGCAAGGATATATCTGCTGCTCTTTCTTCTGGTGGCTAAGGTGTTATTTCTATCTTTCTTCTGGGTTCTGTCTTTCGTTCTTTTTCTCTCAATGAAACGCAGCTCGATAAGAAAACGCAGCTCGATAAGAACTTTAGTGGTAAAGGTACTTGTACCGTTCCAGGCAGCTTCACTTGTCAACATTGTTTCTACTATTATCTCTGGTTGGATTTTTTGTTGAGGATTTTCTCTAACTCATCACGCTGTGGATTAAAACGAGGGCATTCAAAGAAAACGTGCTCTGCATCTTCGGTAACTCCGGGACGGGAGAATTATCGTGCTTGAAGCGGTATAGATCCTCTCGGATGCAGCCATGCCCTGACAACATCTGCGTCAGCTAATAGTTGTCCTCGCCGTGGTTTTGGTTCAGCCAAACATCAATACTTGGTATAAGATGATACGTCCATCTGCCCTGAGCTGAAGCTGCCATCGGCCAATACTCTTCTGTCGCTCTTCTATTCGAAGCTCCTCTGCGCTTAGTGTGGTTGACCTCTTTTGATGGTGAAGATTCCGTCTTTCCTCGGCTAGGACCCTGAGAGGCTAAGTCCTGGAAATGAGTGTGTGTGTTTTGAATGGCTTGACAAATCGAAACGAGACTTGTGTCGTTCGAAAGAGTTTCAGTCAATTTGACCTCCTGAGAATTTGAAGTAATTTATTAAAGTAGATTCCGAAAAATAAAAAAAAAATTAAAACTATGTTATTTATAAACAACTTTTTGGCTTTTGCAACGATCAATTAGTCGAATTTCGTTTTCAAAATCAAAATCGGTTGATTCATTTGTGAGAAAAATTTAGAAAGTGTTTACTTACAATAAATTAATTTTGCACTAAGGATAACATTTTTGGCACTCAAAAACTGTTTCGATTGCTGCCTCGAACATCAAAATCGCTTAATAAGTTATAGCTTCTTAAAAATTTCCATTTTTTTACCTCAGGAAGATTGAAACAGCACCCAAAATACATTTTTGCGCTCGAGGACCGCAAAACAGCAGAAAAAATACAATTATCAACAATTTTCAAGGATGACCTGAAGTGGTTAGTTGCCATTTATTTTAAGAAAGATTTTTATCTTGTTTCGCCAAAGACGTATAACTTCTTACGTGCTTACAAAAGTACACACACACGTTTTATTAACGTTATTTTTTAACGTTTGTTTTTTGCTTTCTCTTAAACTTCCGAGTCCAAGTGCCATAATATGGCATTTCAATTCTTGATTTTTTATCGAATAATTCATAAATCTTAGTTATTATATAAATCAGATTACCTATAAGCAATATTAAATTCAGGTACCACTAAAAGCTATTATTAAAAAATTTATAATTTTACAGTTAAAGTAAATCGACATACAATTTAACCAGGAAGCACCATTAGCAGCTTGCATGGGCGGAAGCGGATATTCAACGAAGATAAAGCGCAATAGAAGAATTTTCTATTATTTCTGAGAGTCAAAGCGAACGATAGTTTGTTCTCAACACTTCATTGAAGTTTTCAATTAATTCCTTTAATTGGATGCAAGAAGGTTTTGTTAAGTCAGTGCAGCTAATTATGGGTTTACTCTTCTCGGGTTACGTAGATGAATTGACCGATAGCCTTCAATATTAGAAATGAAATAGATGAAAGGGTTAGTTTAGTAGTTGGTATTTAACAACAAGTAACTGCTGTCAGACGGACATCGGGTAATGAGGTAAAACATGTGATGTACGTACAAGTTCATTAGAAAAAGAAAAAAAAAACAAACATTACCAAAATATATTACACCGATAACATTCTATATGCGTAGATTACTTGCTAATATATCAAATAACAAAAGGAACTAATTTAAACTAGAAAATTTATAGTAGATATTACCATCTTATTCACTATGTGGCAATTTAAATAATAAAAGTATATTGTTTTATGAGTTTTACGAGTTTTACGAGTGACGAAACTAACATTTTTTGAAGCGAGTGACCAATATACCAACCGAGACGTAACCGAGGCTGGTAATTTCTCAAAAGTGTTTTCGACGAGTAAAACACTATACTCTTTTTCTACAATTATCTTTATATCTTAATAATATACTAAAAAGATTATTAGAATCCAATTTTTTATGTTTTGAGGTAGACGATGCCACATCTGTTAACTGATATCATCACTTCAGATAAAGATGCGCGGTAATCCGTATATTCTGTATAGATTGTAAAATTTTGGCATGTATTTGATTTTCGCTGTTAAATTTTTGGTGTTTTGAGGATCAGGCAATTTTAAGTATTGAGCGATTTCCATAGGATATTTACTGACTTTATTTATTCCCACGACCTATCTAGGTCACTTTACCATCTGGTACTTTATAAAGAATCTTGCATTTATTTTGTCCATATCTAGAGAAAAGCAAAGCAGTAAAATGTAGCACATACCAAACTGTAAGGGATTAGTAACGTTTTAAAAATATTCTTGCATGTAATACATGGCAGAGTACATAAAACATTGGAAGAGAAAATTACTGGGACTCTGAATGATTTAGGAACAGGGGAGGCTCTGTTTGGCGTACAGAGCTGTCGTGATCTGTACTTATGCTCAATTGATTTCGAAAAAGCCTTTGATAATCTCTGCCTTGACAAAATGCTTAAAATCTTAAAGAGCTTAAAGCTCTACGTATAATTTCCAACTTATAAAGGACAAACTGCTAAAATACGAGTAAGACAACATTTTTCTGAAGAAATATTAAAAAAGGCTGTATACTCTTTCCTCTGGTGTTCAATCTCTATTCGGAAGTTGTATTCGACGAGGCAGTCGAAGAGGCTACCTACGGCATGTATCATCATCAATGGCGAAATTATATGCCGATGATATCTTAGTTCTAGACAATTCTTAGAGTACATCTAATCATTCAAGTGATGTGGGTTGCAGCAGTTCTCTTTTCATATTTCAGGCCTTTTTTGCTTATTTTTCTTTTTAGAAGTCTTCGTAAAACGTTTATTTAGTAGTATTGATTAACCGTCTCAGTCTCACCTTGTGGTACCCATTCCATGTGAACAACACTTGTACATCAAAGAAATCAATCAAGATCGTCTTGAATTTGGACTTGCTCATGCTTGATTTTTTGGCTCTCGGAGAGTTTGTAGACCTCCAGTGCATTGATTTCCTCTTAGTTTTAGGGTCATATTAAAAAAATCCAATTTTCGTCGCAATTTATGACCCTTGACAAGAAGTTTGAGTTCCTTTTGATGCATTTTATGGTGTTAGAACAAACGTCCTTACGATGCATCTTCTGTCTGGGCACAAGCTTAGCACACACTTTAATCATGCAAAATTTGTCTCACAGTTTTTTTGTTAATATCTACATCTTCAGCGATAGTCTTGACTTCTTTTTTTGTACGTTAAAGCTACTTTTTGAAGTCCCAGTTCGCCAGACGTGGTCCTCATATTCAACATTCTCCCTTCCCTCACTAAAACGTTTGTACCACCCAAAAACGCAGTCATGGAATACCCTTTGTCCAGTTTTATAGCTTAATGAGTTTTCACAAAAATTTAAAATCCACTCTTTGCTCATTTTTTATCCAGCATTTTTTCGACACGAGTGTTTTTTGTATCCTCTTTTTTTGACAATTACAACAGGAGTGTCTGTTGCAGCTGCCTGGAATTTTTACTCAAGGTCAAGGGATATATTTCCTTTCATTCTCGCTTTGCAGGTGTTTCTTAAAAAATAATTTATTATCAGACGTCATAATTTTTTTTAATTTGCAATTGAACCATTTGTTTAAAGTCAAAAAACTAGATTTAAAAAAGAGAAGAAAAAAAGAAAACAGTAAGAATTTCTGAACGTTGTCACAATTTGTTAAGTAGGTAGGTAAATATTACTTAGAAGGGGTTTTTGCATTTTTTTTATAATTTTGACACTATTTATAATTCATCTTCATATTAATAATTTTTTGAAAAATGGAAGCTTAATGTCGATTTAAGGGTGCCAATATTACAATGTAGTAATTTTTGTTCAGTCAAGGTGAAACAGTAATCGACGCACATTTTTCACGTCTTTAGTTCAGTGACTTTTTGAGAGATGCACTCGAGGTAATTTTCATTAATTTTTACTGCTGAGTGTACCATCATAAATGAGATTCAGCGTAAATGCGTGATGTAGTAAAACCCAGAAAACTTTTAAAATACAGACTAATGAATGGTATAGACGGAGAGTAGAGATAGTTAAAGTAAGAAATTACATACGCCTTATTATAGTCTAGGTCATTATTTGAACGTATATCTTATAACATAGCTACTTCTACTTCTACTTCTACTCTAGAGGATTTTTTTATTCTGTTGATATTGGAGCGGGTCTTTTTGCAGGACATGATGCGATGGAAAATTATAATACAATTTTCTTTTGAAACAGTTTGATCGTTATAGACAAGTACTTACTACGTACACTCTTAATTAAATCAGAAACTTCGTGAGCACTCAAATCAACTATTATAGGTATCTATAATATTACGAAAGCCTCACAAAATTTTCATATAAAAAACATTCTGTGTAAGTATTAAGAATTTCTTAGTTTTAGTGTAAATTCATTCAATTAGAATAATTATAATACAGTAGAAATTTATAAAATTTTATGCTTATGATTAAATTTGCTACAATTTGAGTCCAACCGATGCTCTGTAGTAGGTCTTATATATTGTAAGATACAGGCCTTCAGTGTTTGGACTGTATCTTCTAATCGGCGCGTTTTTAGAAAAAAATAATCATTTTTAGAGTAGATTAAATTTGCTACAATTTGAGCTCAATTGCAACTCTGTAGGTACAATAGATTGTTGTGAGTTACAGTCCTTCAGTGTTCTTCTAATCGCTACGATTTCAGGAAAAACATAATCATTTTTAACGTAGATTTAATGTGCTACAGTTTGAGCCCAACAGCGACTCTGTGGGTGTAATAGAGTGTGAGTTACACACACTCATTCAGTGTTTGGACGGTATCTTCTAATCAGCCTGTTTTATAAGACACTCATAATCATTTTTAAAGTACCTAGATTAAATTTTCTACAATTTGAGCCCAACAGCAGCTCTGTAGGTCTAGTAGATTCTGATTTATACTCTTTTAAACATTTGGTAATTTTTTTCAAAAAGTCCATAAGACAAAACATTCTGAAGGCAAAATATTTAATCCCCGCTGTCAAGCAAGAATAAGAGCCATTCCCAACCTCTTTTACAGCTGTAGGTAATTTGTTTAAGCAAAATCTGTTGTGTTAACTCTTGCATGAATGGGATTGGTAGCAATCTTTGCTGACTGTGGTTTTATCCCCCATTCGGTGAGCTCTAAAGCTAAATAATTTCCAAGCATTCATAGCTTAGAGGGTTACAGCTTAGAGGTTAGAGTAGAGGGTTACCACGTAGAGGCAAAAGTTGCGAGTTCGAGTCCTGCTGGATGCGACATTTAGTCAATTCCTCCTTAATGTCATTTAATATATTCTTGTTTGTATACTTTCTCAAAAATTTCAAAAATTGTATAAATTGTACTTTTGTATTCCAACAAATTGATTTTTCTACGAGTAAATTAAACAAGTTCACTAATTACGTACCATACTCTTGTTAACAGCAACGCTACTGATTTTTTCTTAGTCTTTTCCATACGGAAAGGTGTCAGATGCTTGCTACAATTCTACTTTATTACAACCAAGTTGATTACCTTCTTCCATTATGATTCATTTTTTTTTCTTCAAAGAAAGGTATACTAACTCTAAGATAGAAGTTACAACTTTTGAACTAGAATGTACAACCCACGATTTTCTTTTTAAGGTTCTTAATAAGTGTGAATGATGGGTTTTCGTGTTTCGTGTTTAAATGACGAGAGCCTACGCTATGCTCTGAACGTTACGTAATATTTGGTTATATTGTAAAGAAAATATATGACCATATGTCTGTAGTAGGAAGATTCACTTTTTAAAACTTTTTGAACTGAATAATATCTATTTTATTTACATCTCTAAATTTATATAAAAGACTAGCTGACCCGGCGAACTTCGTACCGCCTGCACCTACTAATTACTGATTTTTGAAGTTATACTTCTTATCATGGACTTGATTTGTGTGGGGTTAAATGGGTAAAATCATTACATATGTAATGGTGTGAGTAAGAGAGAGACAGAAACACATATAAGGTATCAGTACATTGAAAAGAGATAGATATACAAAAAACAATCTGAGCTTATGTTTTGGAATATCATAGTGACGTATTACATTGTGTTTGACAAATTACTTTATAATTCTGTCACGTAAGTAAACATATAAAGTTTAGTATTTTATATTAATAATATTAATCATAATATATATTCAGTAATTTGCATTAGGTATATTTTGCACTATGGGGTTTTGTAAACACTTTTTTTGTACATTGATCGTTTTACTGTTTAGTTTTCGTGTTTGAAAGAAGGAGACACATTAACTGGTCTTATTTTTCTAAGTATTTATTTAATTGAATACAGTTAATTTAAAAAAAAAATATTTCTACTTGCCTATGTTTGTAGTTATTAAGTTTTATTAATTAACAGTACATAGAAGTATAACTTCTGCCGGCAGTCCCACTGACTGCCACACCCTTTTTTTTCTATTATTTGTTTTTTTTAAGTTTCACGATTTTTTTCTTTTTTTTATTATTGTTTTCCATGTTTTTTGTTTTTGTTGATTTTGCCATATTCTCTCGTTTGTATTTTAGTTTTTTCTATTTTTTTCTTTGTTTTTGTAAGTTTTCCAGTTTTTCTTTTTTCCTTTGTTTTTTTCAGTTTTTTCGATTATTTTTCATTTTACTTTACGTTTTCGTTTTTTATAAATTTTTTACCCATTTGTAAACATTTTTTCAATTGTTCTTGGTTTTTTCCAATTCTTCCCGTTTTCGTTTCTTTACCTAAATTTTGTGAGTTAATCCAATTTTTCTGCTTTTTACTATTTTTTTCCAATTCTATCGTTTTTTTTTTCATTTTCACTAGTTTTCCTGTTTTTCATTTTTTGTTTTCGATTATTTGCCGATAAATCCAAATTAGTTTGTTAACTCTATTACTTAGCAATCAAAATGTAACGCCATCTACCAGGTGTTTTGCAACTGAGCTATTTACTCATTTTTCTGATTTATTATTGTTATTATCATGTTTTTTCAAATTTTCTTTTGTGTTTTTTTTGCCTTTTTTTCCGCTATTCATGCAATTTTTCTTGATTTTTCGATTCTACCTTGATTGTTTATTGTTTTTACGGTTGTAACTTATTTATCGTTTGTTTCATGTTTATTACCCTTTTTTTTTAATTTTTCCTGTTTTTTTTTGATTTTTTACATTTTTGTGTTTTTTAAATTTTTTTCGCTTTTTCGATTGTTTTTTTCTGTTTGACACTTTCATATTTTGTAAATTTTCAGGATTTGTTGTTTTTTTCCATTTGCTTTTTCGATTTTCCGTATATTAAATTTTTCTAGTTTCAAGTTTATTTTTTCCCATTTTTCCCATTAATTACACTTTTTCATGTTTTTTAGTTATTATTTTATTCAGGACGAAGAAAAATCCAAATAATCTTTCTAAATACATAATTTATATTTCGAAATACAACGCCATCTACCTAGATATCAAATGATGGATAGATTTTTATCGATAAATTAAGTTACACTTCCATCTATTAGGAACTTATAGAACTAAATACTAAATACACACGGTATTGGACAATTAATTTGTCGATTTTAGTATTTTCCGTTTACTATTATTTAAATTTTTAACCGTTTAAACTTTTAATGGACTTCCACAAATAATTCAAAACCAAAATTAGCAAAATTGGTCGGTTAGTTCTCGAGTTTTAACAGCAATTAATTTTTATATATACAGATTTAAAACTTTTTTGTTATAGAATCGATTCTATCCGACTTAAACTGAATTTAAAAAATAGTTGATTTTTATTCGCTGATAACATTTTAATAGGAATTTGTTCTACTTTTTATAAATCATCAAATTAGTTTATAATTCAAAACGCTGAAGTTGATCGGTTGGTGATTTAAAATTGTGTAAAATTATTAAGTTGACATACTTTTTCAGGAATTTTTACAATAGGTACCCTCTAGTTGGGGTGGTAATCACCCCCAGAGAAAAAGCACATATTGGCATAGGGTAGATTTTGATTTTTGAGTTATTTTCTTCTTCTACCTACTGTCAAAAATTTAAACAAATCCATGTATATAAAAAGAATTGCTAGCAGAAAACCGTCATATCCTGGACTATTTCTGATGCGCACGCAGCTGTTGCTCAGTACATCCTTAGATACTACTCGAAATCTGTGCGGAGTTGGAAATTAAAATTTTAATACGTTATTCTACGTAGTATAAGCTATCTAAAAATAAACAAACTGCTTGAAAAAAATTGCCCAGTGTTTTAAAAATAGCACCTTATTGACACCTTATTTTAAATTTATGTAGGTATCTGGTAAGATATTTGGCATAAAAGTATTTTAATTAGTTATTAAACTAAATTTTACAACTTGGGTAGTCTTCGGGATGTCATGTTTTTACTTCTAATGAGTCATTCTCAGAGAATAAATGAAAGAAGTAACAAAAGAGCTTGGAATCTTTATGTTCATAGTTTAACACCACGGTTTATTGACCTGTCCAACCTTGTTTCTGTTACAGCTGGAGCTTCATCTCTTAGATGGATTATTTAGTTTCATTATCTACCTTATGTTTATATAGATAATATATCTTATAGTTACACAGTGGATTCTACATACTAACTTTACCCCTTTATAAGTTACTTTCGAATATATTATAGTACCTACTTCATTAAAAATAAAATTATACATAAGAATATATTCCAAATATCTTCAAGCAAAACCAGTTTTTAAGATATAACAATGTTTTAAGGTATGAGTATCAGTAAACAAATGAAAGGAAACTCGAAAATATCTTTGAACATAATTTTCCTCATTCAGCAAAAGAAGAATAGTGAAAGATATCACCTGAAAACAAATTTTACAAGAGATCTGTTGACTGAAAAACTGGATTCTTAAATACATTGTTTAAGAATGTTGTCTAATCTTACAGAGAACTTCTTAGTTTAAATAAAACCTGTCCTTTTGGTTTATTTATACTATAAACTTTTCGAAATCTATATATAAGTACTAGATATATAAATATATTGCTTTTCATTAGAGCAAATTTTTATGGAGAAGATATATTTAGGTACCTGAACCATATGCGAAAATATCAAATTACCAATCGGAAATCTTAAAAAAGTTCAGATGTCTATATAAAAAAATCGAAAAGAAAAAATCCGCACGTGCTGATATGAAATCTTCTTTGTGCACCTAAATACACACACGCATATGAGATTCAGGAAGATTTTTTTACGATGTAAAAAAGATAAAGGATGAAATAAAAAGCGGAAGACGGGTCCTTAGGTAGAAAGTAAATAAATTATTGGGGGAGCGGGTGCATACCATATGGCACGTGCCAATATTAGCAGCACCTTGCCTCGTCAAAATTTATTATAGATATATAAAAAACTAAAAACCACAATTAAACCAAACGGGACCAACAAGCAACAGCTTGCAAAGGCGGAAATAGATAGATCGATGCGTTTATAACTATTCAATCTGATATTTTTTTATAATTACTTTTTAGAGACTATTTCCATTCTCGCTTTATAATCGAAGAATTTTATCTGTATATTATACAGGGTGTTAAAAAAAGTGTCACAAAATGAAATGAGTGATAGTATGTACCAAAAGATACACTCAAATAAGATGTTCAAAGTGTCCTTTTCAATGCAGCTCCAAAATCTCCGTAGAACTCTTTCCAAAATATCTTCATTGGCTACAATTCGATGCCATCTCTGTTCTACTCTTTGGTGCAGCTCCTCGAGGTTATTCACAGGAGCGGCGTATAATGTTTTTTTAAGTGTCCCCAAAGGAAAAAGTCAAAGAGCTTTAAATCAGGCGATCTTGCAGTCCATGGTACAGGTCCGACCCTTCTTCCTCTACTCGTTCCAAAATTGCTGCTTCTGTCTCAAGGGTGGACACTGACCTTGATCTCCCAGAATTATGGCACTGTTTCCCAAATGTACCGGAATTACGCAAACTTTGGTGCAGTCTTCCAAACAAACGTACTGAAGGCATCTGGCGATTAGGAAAAGTGTATTCAGAGCATGTACTCGTTGGACATGGTATGGGTAAAGCTGCCGCTCTTGGAGAATTCTCCAAATCAGACGAGCCCCAATTCCTACCTCCACTAATACTCTCTGCTAACTAGTTTCTGGATTTTCCTCTACTCGTTCCAAAATTGCTTCTTCTGTCTTAAGGGTGGACAATGACCTTGGTCTCCCAGAATTATGGCACTGTTTCCCAAATGTACCGGAATTACGCAACCTAATTAGGCATCTGGCGATTAGGAAAAGTGTCTATATACAGACGTAGTGCTTCCCTCGCATTACCATTTGCACGAACGTCCATGAAATGCATATCAGTTAATTCAATATTGTTGCAAACAGGCATAGCGATAGTTTGTAAAATTGTTTACCAACAACTAAATAAAGGCTACAAACAATATCTAGATAATCCAAATATGATACAAAAACATGTGTTTATTAAGACTTTCTTTTGGAGTGGATACCCGGAGCATAAAGGTTTTGAAGGTAATGAAACCGCGGACCTACTGGCCAAGAAGGGAGCGGATACACGATTCACTGGTCCAGAACTGGTATTGGGACTGCCTAGAGCCTGGGTAAGGACCAAAGTCAGGAACTGGGTCTGGGAAGAGTCAACCAAACACTGGAATAACAATGTAGGGCTGAGGCACTCGAAGCTGATGCTCAAATGCTACTCCAAAAAACTGACATCTGACATACTGAATCTTGGCAGGAGTCAGATAAGAGTACTGGCGGGCCTGCTCACTGGACATGGACCATTCAGACTACACCTTCGGAGGATGGGGATTCTGACACAGGAACCCACCTCGTGCCGACTGTGCGCCGTGGACGATGAGACGGCAACTCACATTCTATTCGAGTGTAAGCCCATGGACTATGAACGGTTCCTCAGCTTCGGTGACACGAATCCTGAATCCTATCACCACCTTGAGGAGCTAGTCACAGGACTCAAGTCTCTTATAAAGGGAACTGCTCTGTGGCAACAGTAACTCAAGGAATTTCGGACATCTGTATTCTCGCCTACCTGAAGATCAGCGTGACGTTGATTTTCAGCTGAACAAACTAGAGTCCCGCACGCATCGGGTGCATGTAAGGACTCTTGGTGCCGAAACCTGGTCACAATATTCCCATAGGAAGCAGTGCTCAAACATGGGGCTCTACAGGAGAGACCATGCCAGGTTATTTAGATTAGATTAGATTAGAAGACTTTCTTGCATATTTTGCGTCAAACTACCACCCATTTCATTGGTATCAAAACAAAAGTATCGATACTGTATCATATCGGTAGTATCGAAATATCCCTATGTCTTGTCTATATTGAAATCGTTGATTAATAGAAAATCATTCATTATTAGGGGTCATTAATCAATGATTTTGAGTGTGTTAAAATTCATCACAAACGGACGGTCAACGGAAAAGTACAAAAACGCGTGTCGTCATTAGCAAATCGTATACATAACGGCACATCCATTTTAAATATAAACAATATTTTGACATTTGTGTTGCGGTTTTTGTTTGCAAATTTAGTTTCTAGATTAGTGAATGTACTAATAGTGATATACAAAATACACTTGCCGATCCCGAAATCAGAAATCTAGTAAAAGAAGTAATTTCAAATCTGTTACCAGGCTGCATACTAAAAGCAATGTAATTGCTTTGTAAAGGAAATAGGCAAAGAGAAATATTCTGAAAACATATTAATTGTCTATTTTTCAGATAAGGGACAAAATTGAAATTTTCATCACTCTGCTCAATTTAATCAATGTAACCAGGTCAATCTAGAGATTCCGTGATACAGAAATTTTATCGGAAAAATATATTAGACAAAAATTTTAGATCAAAAAATTATCTACAAACAAGGTGTTAATGATTTTTTTCATACGAGCCATCATTTTTGAGATATTACGATCCAAAAAATTGTAAAAGTTGTAATCGTCATAATATGCACAGGTTTCCACGCCACCTATGAGGTAGTGAACTTAGCGTGTTTTTTTAACGTGGTTTCTCTAGGCCTATTCCACGAGCAAATGAAGCTTATTAATCTGATTTAAAATCTTGTTGTTCTTTTTATTCTACTTCCTCTTCTTCTTGAACTTGTTTTTGTTCTTCTTCTTCTTCTTTCTCTTCTTCATCATCTTTATTATGAGAACAATAGTGACGTATCGCAGGTCATCTCGTCAAAACACGTTGTCCACTGTTGATAATTCAGCATTAGAATACGACCGGCCTTGACAGCATGTACACGCCAGAGAACAAAATAGTCCAACTTTTCTGCAACCAGATTTAGCGCTGCATCCCTTTTTACAGTTGCAACAAATTGTGTTCAGTAGTTTTTCCGATGCAGGTAGGAGTAAAGTTTGGACTGGCTCTAGTATATTGTTAACCAACTTCCAACCCCACTCTGTAGGGTCTAGCTCTAGCTGATAACCAAGCCACACTTGAACTTAATAATATAACCGAAAAAGATGTTGATGTGCGGCAGCTGTGGTTGGAGGAAGACAAGCTAATTGAGCTTGTTTTTTATTTTTAGTATTTTTAACGAAATATGCATATCGGTACTTATCTAAGCAAGTAATTTTTTAGGAGCTCCATACATAGAAAGAAGAAAGTGAATGCCGTTGGTGATGAATTCTTGTTGAGTTGAATTACTGTTTTTAAAAACTTGAGCACATTGAACTAAATCTTGCTTTTCAAACATTTTAAAAACTGATATTTTGCATCTTCTGTATAATGCATTCAAAAAAAATGCATTAAAAAGCCAGAAATAAAATCTTTATTTCTTAAAAAAATTGGAAGCAACTAAGCATCTGATATCGATTTTATTGAAGTCGGCTCCAATGACAAATGACATTTTTTTTTAATATTGGCTATTAAGTCTTGATTTTGAATGTTAGTAACTCAAATCTTTTACAAAGGAATAAACCATTGGAGCTGACTTCAAGGAAATCAAAATCAGATGCTTAGTTGCTTCCAATTTTTTTAAGAAACAAAGATTTTATTTCTGGCTCTTTAGTGCATTTTTTTTTCAATGCGGTTCAATTTTTTTAAAAAAGTTTTTATAATTATTATGTTCCTCAAACCTCTTTCAGACACACCCTCAGGCCTCAATATAAAAACTTTTACCTCGAGACAGATTTTTGTTGATGTCAGAAGGGAATGAATAGTCAAATAATAGAGAACTGAAATATTTGCAGAAACTATTGTCAGCATGTCAGCTAGATCTGGGTCACGATTTGCCATTGAACTAACGTGACGTATAAGTCATTCACCTGTGACGTCAGAAATGGCCCGCGGAAAGAGTCGTGCTCTCACAGCTGATTAAGATTATTCCATACCATACCATGTGTTTGCACTCTCTTGGTGGCTTCCACTCCCAAAAATATGCGACGTTTTTCGAACAAGTATAATTAGCGACTCTACAGGGGTCATGCAATTTCTTTACTAAGTACTTAACAGTGCATTTTTTTGAATTAATGCTTAGCGGGTAGCTTTTTAAAACAATAATAATGAGGCAAATATTGTGCTAATTAAGAATAAAAATCATAAACTAGCTTTAATTCAAAAAAGAAGATATAAAATTGATTAAATAATTTTTGTCCTTTTAAACAAATTCTTCTTACCATAATGAGAATGATACCATCCCAAAACAGCAAAAATAAATGTTTTTCCAGTTGAGTTTCTTTGGGTTCTTTTATCTATAACAAAATTTATTACACTTTATTACACTTAGAAAACGCTGCCAAAAACTTTTGAATTATAACTAAATAATATATTGAGGGATTTTCTAGATCTACAAGATGGTGTATATCTATCTTGTTTTACATATTACAATAAAATGATAAAGCTATTTTTAACAGTCCAATATTATTCCCTATGCAATAAAATACGTTATATACGTTGAACATTTAGTGTATATCAAAATTGCCTTTTACACAATATCAATCAAATGAAAATCTGATGAGCTATCCCAAAATAAAAATTTCCGGGTAAGCAATTCGATAGTTAAAATATGGATAAAGTTAAGCGAAAATTTTGCTGACTTGTTTAAATTCCTAATAGATGACAGTGTAAGTTAATCTCATACTGTCGGTTTTTCGTTATATCGGCTTTTTTGGTGTAAGCACGCATCGTAAAAATTTACCCTTAACAATTTTCCCTAACGCACCAAAAGAACTTCAAAAATAAAATAAAAAACAGTATCATTTCTTAATTCACATACCACGTATATACCTTATGTGGCAAAAACTGTGGCCTAAACTCCAAAATAAACCTCTGGTTATACACAAAGGTCATTAGGTCCATGCTAACATATGGTTCCGTGGTGTGGTGGAGTAGAATGCAACAGTATGAGTCCATTAAGCAACTGGAACCATTCAAAGGCAGGCATGACTGCATGTCACAGGGACCATGGGGACTGCCCACTGGACGCATTACAGGTTCTGCACAGCTTACCACCATTGCCTATCTATATACAGGGCGAGGATGCGTAATTACAAACCCTAAGTGGTCTCAGCGCTCGAACGCTCGGGTCCCGCCAAGGCTTGTCGGAGAAGCCCGTACACACGTTTAAACAAATTGTAAGCTTTTAAATTCAAATACATTTGTATATAAAAAAACAGCATACTATCAGCATTGTAATGGTGCTATTTATAATTTAGTTTAATATATTTATTAATAATTAATCTTCTTCAAAAGTCTAGTAAGAATTTGTGACTTATTATTTATGTCACTGAAAAGTTACTAAGCTAGGTTTTTTTATTTATTAAGTAGGTAAGTTTCATCTGTAAGAAAGTTGGAGATAATTGTTAGTTGTATATTTTTTGGAAACGATATTCAAATCCAACGTATGGTTTGACTGTATCTTTATTGTTTTTAAGCGAAAGTTTAATCACATTTTGAGAGCTTATGGTAGCAGAGGCCCATTCGTTGGCATTATTAAGCTACTATTAATCTACAACTCACAGTTTATTTAAATTATAGTACAATTTATTTTTACAACTCACACAGCCGGTCTCATACAGCCTTTCAGAGTTCGACAGTTCATCCCTGTCAAAAGCGCTGAAACCACTTAGGGTTTGTAATTACGCGGCGAGGATGTGGCAACTGCTCAAGGCCAGACTCCCATAATCTTATTAATGGGAAAAGAGCAAGCAAACACAGGATACACGTCCAATTAAGTCTAGGCGCGTATGTTACAGGCTGAAGTAATGGCCATACAACACTGTGCAACGGAGATCGTAAGTATTTACTCGGACAGCAAAGCAGCTTTAAAAGCGATAGTCTTGACACAAATAAGCTCACAGCTAGTGTGGGACTGCGTTAGGGCCCAGACACATGCTGCAAGTCGAAATTCTCTGAATTGGCACGAACGGGAGCTAATATCCCAAAGATTAGCCAGAGACCATTTGACCGGGTTGCTGAACCTTCAGAAAGGCAGCCATTAATAAATGTAACCTAGTGAATTACCATAAGTGGTGCGAAAGATCACCAAACAAGAGACAAACCAAATTCTTCATAAAAGGACACTCGGCAAAATTTACTGCAGAGCTGTTACCACAACGGCGAAATAATGTGTCGATTCAGAAAACAAACGATTTAGCTGAACTTGGCAGATACTGCCAAGAGAAGGAGGAAAGTACATTTAAACGCCTTGCAAGGATGCGGTATCTGGTATTGGGAGATGAGAAACTGGCTGCTCCAAAGTACCACTGTCAAGGCTATTAAGTCTCATCAGCTGGATCAAAGGACATGGGAACTCTAAAGGCAACCGCATTGCGAACAATTTAGCAAGGAGGGCTGCGGGCTACAAATATGTTAGCCCTCGCCCATCTACCAATTGTCCGCAGTCGTGGACCTTATCAAACAGCACTCTCACCAAAAATTTATACAGTGCTGGAATGAAACTACGAACTGTAGACTGGCCAGAGAGTTATTACCTCATCCTGGCGAGGAAACAGCAAACAATTTTAAGGCATTGACCAGACAAAATCTCCGAACAGCTGTGGGAATCCTGACAGGTCACTGCCAATTGCGACAACATCTCATTAGGATGAAATTAACAGAATCGCCGCTATGAAGAGATTGCGAACAAGAAGAGGAAACAGTAGAACACATTATGTATGACTGCTCTGCTTTTTCTGAAATCAGAAGATCCGTGTTGGGCGAGTATTGGCTTACACCAGCCGATGTCAGGGAGATCCCCCTCGGGCCTGGTGACAGCCTGAGGTGAGGATATCCCTACATACGGGAGGATGCACAATGGGTCATATATGTGGCCTCAGTGCTAGCTCGGCCCTCCCAAATTTCCAGATCCAGAACCAGAAGTCTCATCAAAAGGGCAGGGCTAGACAAGGTGCTCTAATCCTATTCTAGAGATGATAGCATAAACCTGGAAAGCAACGAGAAAATATTATAAAATCGACATAAGCAGAAAAAAATCACAAACCATTTCATAATTAAAAAAAAAACAAGAAAAAATTGGAAATAACGAAAGCCTGTAGAACTATTAATACAACCTTGGTAAATCTCCTAGAATTTTTGTTTATAAACAATGTAACAAATTACTAAAAGATTTGCATAAAAATGTAACAAAATATTGAGTTGTAGGTTGTTTACACCTTCCTCCACTTCTTCATCTATTGACGAAACTTTTTTAAACGATGTTCTTTACTGAACCTACGCATTAGAAAAAAATATTTCGATATAAAATTCCTATTTTTAATTTTTAATATATATTCAAAATAAAACATAAAATTGCTAAAAAGATTTACATTCAAAATAGAGTTTATTTAGCTTATAAAAAAGGGTGTGGCAGTCAGTGGGACTGCCGGCAGAAGTTATACTTCTATGCACGCGCCCGGATTCATAAATTTTTATGCGAATGATTTAGCAAAATCATTATATGATATTCGTGTTCAGCGACCTCAAAAACCTCCTAGTACCGAGTACACACTCATTTTGTATTAAATTTGCATAACATTTCCTGGAGACGAGGTCCGTCTTAAGTACCAGGTGTTTCGTCCTTCAACTGCTAAGTTTTAGATCATTTTTAAAGGATTTACCTCCATACCATGTTTTGCCAAAATCATAGCTCCACCACGTTTATTCTGTACACGACAAAAATAAAAGCTCGGGTCATAACCAAAGACACTTAGATGCTGAACCTCTTCTGTTAAAAGAAAGTGCTCGACCAAACAAATAGCACTGTATTTTATATTATGACGCATGGTCGCCATCATTTTCAGTTTCAGCACATGATGGACAGATGATTAAATTTTGACCAACCACTTTTGCGCCTCTTAGACGAACTAGGCAAGCAGGATGATACTGTTTTTCACATTTTAATTCGCCTTTTAGAGATCGTTTACAACTCGCGCATATAATTTTCACATTTATATCATCATCACTCGGCGCGCGCCATCAAATATATATCAATGGCATCACTGTTAACTAATAAAACTTAATAACTACAAACACAGGCAAGTAGAAATAATTTTTTTTTAAAAATTAACTGTATTCAATTAAATAAATACTTAGAAAAATAAGACCAGTTGATCTGTGTCCTTACTTCAAACACGAAAACTAAACAGTAAAACGAACAATGTACAAAAAAAGTTTTTACAAAACCCCATAGTGCAAAATATAATGCAACCATGTGACGGTAGTATGGACTACAATACAATACTCATTACTGAATATTATGATTAATATTATTAATATAAAATACTAAACTTTATATGTTTACTTACGTGACAGAATTATAAAGTAATCTGTCAAACACAATGTAATACGTCACTATGATATTCCAAAACATTAGCTCAGATTGTTTTTTGTATATCTATCTCTTTTCAATGTACTGATACCTTATATGTGTTTCTGTCTCTCTCTTACTCACACCATTACATATGTAATGATTTTTGCCATTTAACCCCACACAAATCCAGTGCATAAATAACTTCAAAAAAACTATATATTTTTTATATTGTTCTGTGTTAAAGCGTCACAAATATCTTCTTTCACAAACCTTCCATTAATTAAAAAATTAGACAGAAAGTTCAATGATTGGAAATGAATTGTTAATGAATACATTTTTTTCTAACAGGAAGTACTAATATAATTAGTAGGTATATACCTGTATATACCTGTCAAAAAAGTTATCGTTCATTTATTTGACTTGCAAAAATGCAGATAATCGGACACCTCGATTAGTCACATCTCCTACTGAGAATTTCCAAATTAGCAGGTACTTCTTGTAATCTTTTTATAACTATTTATTTAAAAAAAAAATGTCGAGTTCACAGAACGGAATTAAGAAGTTTTAAAAAATCGTAAAAATAGCTAAATTGTACTTAAAGATAATATTTACTTCAAAATAAAACAATTTCAGTATTAAAAAATTGTCTATAAAGATGTACAGGGTGTTCAAAAAAAGTGTCACAAAATAAAACGTATGTCCGCAAATTAACGGTTTTCTGTTTTTGTATCATATTTGCATTATCTCTTTTTTCATTCTCAAAAACTTGCTTTTCTTATAAAATTCAACCGATGTTTTATCTATATACCTATTCTGGATCTGGATCTGGAAATTTGGGGAGGGGCAAGCTAGTGCTTAGCCAGCACTGAGGCCACATAATAATATGACCCATTGTGCATCCTCCCGTATGTAGAGATATCCTCACCTCAGGCTGTCACCAGGACTAGTGATTTAAAATAGGTGATGAGGCTCCCGAGGGCATCTCCCAGTCATACATAATGTTTTCTACTGTTTCCTCTTCTTGTTCGCAGCCTCTGTATAGCGGCGATTTTGTTAATTTCATTCAAAGGAGATGTTGTCGCAATTGGCAGTGACCTGTCAAGATTCCCACAGCTGTTCGGAGTTTTTGTCTGGTCAATGCCTTAAATTTTTTTGCTGTTTCCTCGCCAGGATGAGGTAATAACTCTCTGGCCAGACTACAGTTCGTAGTTTCATCCCAGCACTGTATACATTTTTGATGAGAGTGCTGTTTGATAAGGTCCACGACTGCGGACAATGTTAGCTTGGTAGATGGGCGAGGGCTAACATATTTGTAGCCCGCAGCCCTCCTTGCTAAATTGTTCGCAATGCGGTTGCCTTTAGAGCTCCCATGTCCTTTGATCCAGCTGAGAGAGACCATATCTATATATTATTTGTAGCTATTATTTAGTTGTTGGTGAACAATTTTACAAATTTCCTCATCGTGAAACACCCACACAACGGATTGACATTTATTTTCCGTTTCGTAGGAGAAAATCCAAGATTCGTCGCCACTAACAATATTATAAACGTTTTTTTCAGTTTCCTTTGTTGAACCGTTTCATTGTTTTTCGACAACAATTAACGCGAACCGCTTTTTGCTCCTCTATGAGCAAATGAGGAATCCAACAGGAAACCAACTTTGTAACACTCAGTTCTCCATGAAGGATCTTCTGGTCTTTGAAATGCCCAAAGATGTCTCTACCTCCTGGTCAACCTTAATTAGCTTACTTTGTGACTGCTGTTTTGGGTGGACCTAGTCTAGATTCGTCGCTGAGGCTGGAGCGACCACGTTCAAATTTGCATTAACAATAGGAAATAGTTGACTTGTGTGGTGCTTCATTCTCAAACACCTTTCTATTTTAGCAAGACATTGCTGTTGGGATAATCCTCTCCGAAAATTGTAAAAAATTATTGCTGGGAAAGGTTTTCGGCTAAGATCCATTTTTCGACCAATTAGATAATTTCAAAAATTAACTGTACCTACACGACTTGTTGTATCGGAATGAAACTCTGGATTTATGTCAACAAAAGATCGTGTTGACTTCGTCTCGACAAGAATTATTATTATTGAATGATAATGAAGAAAATCCTTTTGAAGTCGTGAAGAAAATATCATTTTATACATTTCTTAGGTACATAAACAAGTAATATACTACATATATGTTAATTTGATTATAATTAAATAAAAACAGGTTGTAATTCAAAACAGAGTAAAGTACTTAAAGTAAGTAAAAATTCCATTAATTATATCAAATAATTTGCAAGAGATTAAAAGGTTGATAGCCTAAGTTAAACTGGCAGTAAATTAGTAACAATAGAAGAAACTCTCTCCAAATTTAAAAATATAAAAATATATTCATGTTTTAATAATGAACTCGAAAGAATTTATGTTTAACCTTTAAAATTATTATGCACATATAAAAGTTTAATAACTTAAGTAAAATTTGTCATTTCTTTATCTATACTTATAATAAATCTGTAGAGAGGTCAATTCTGTACATGAAATATATTTTCAAAATAACTATCAGGGAGTGATTAGGGATCGATACTGATGCCAAAAATGCAATCAGTAAAATTTTTATCTGTCTGTCTGTCTGTCTGTCTGTCTGTATAACCGTTATAGAAACAAAAACTACTCAACGGATTTTAACGAAACTTGGTACAATTATTTTTCATACTCCTGAGCTGGTTATAGTATACTTTTCGTCACGCTAAAATCAATAGAAGCAGAGCAGTGAGCGAAATGTTGGGAAAACGGGCGAAGTTACTCCATTTTTAAGCTTCCGCTGCGTGTGCAACCTTAATGGTTAAAGCTATACAGAAATTATGTTATTTTTATAATTCAGAGGTCAACTGTGAACGGATTTTACAAAATTTCACCCACAAGATGGGTTGCGGGGGCGTGAAAAATAAAATTTAAAATCTATAAGTCCTACATGTTCAAAACTTTGCAAAATAGTAATTTTTATAATTTGTAGGTTAACTGTGAAGGGATTTTACAAAAGATCACCCACAAGGGGGGTTGAGGGGGCGTGAAAAATAAAATTTAAAATCTATAAGTCCTACATGTTCAAAACTTTCCAAAATAGTTATTTTTATAATTTGTAGGTCAACTTTGAAGGGATTTTACAAAAGATCACCCACAAAAGGGGTTAAGAGGGGCTTAGGGGGCGTGAAAAAAAAATTAAAATCTATGAGTCCTACGGGTTTGACACTTTGCACAATAGTTATTTTTATAATTTTGAGGTCAATTGTGAACAGAGTTTAAAAAATTCCACTCACAAAGGGTTTGTGGGGGCGAGAAAAATAATCTCTACATAAACTGTAAAAATTAAAATTCCACCCACAAGGGGTTTGTGGGGGCGAGAAAAATAATCTCTACATAAACAGTAAAAATGAAAATTCTGTACATTAAAAATATTTAAAAAATAGTAGCGGGGGGTGTTACTACATCGATATAGAACCCAAAAATGTGGTTAGATTTTTTTATCTGTCTATGTTTGTGCGCGCATCACATTAAAACTACTAATCCGATTCAAATGCGGTTTTCACAGATGTATTTGTCTTCGTTCAACTTAACATCTGGTGTACAAAAATTTTTCCCCCACAAGTCGGGGGAAAAATTTTTATATAACAATCAACACACCACGCGAACGACGTTGCGGGTACAGCTAGTATCTAATAACCTCTCAACATTAGATAATTAAAAAAATGAACGTCCAAAAGGGATTTGATATTCCAATTTAAGAACTTAATTAAATAATAATAATAATTTAGTTAAAATTTTAATATTTATATTTAAAATGCAAATACTTGTTTGTTATTAAAATCTACTCGTATTGTTACAGAATGTTTTGTCAAATTTTTAAAGCATTTTATGAACAAACATACATTTACATCTTTATTCATTTATATAGAGAAGATTTTTATAATTTCATTTCTCTAGCAAATTTCAGTGGCACCCACTATTATCTACTATACAATCCCTGTTAATTACGGTTTGTAATAAATTTACTCGCTTAAGGCTCCAAAGAGCGTTAACAAACAATCCATAGGAATTGGTATACTTAAGAAACAAGATGATAGCCAAACTTCCAACCTGGAAGAAATACACTTCTCAGATTCCGTTGCTACGGTAAAGGCAAAGTGGGACGAGGAACACCACATATCCTCTGCAGAGGACTGGCACCGGGACTGGACAGAGCTTATTAAGCGCTGCTGCAGTGGGGTTTGGAGCTCCTTCCACACCTAGTGCAAATATTCAAAGCTTCCCTAGCTCTGAATTATATACCGAAGATGTGGAAAGAAGTAAAGTTGTCTTTATACCAAAACCTGGAAGAATTGATTACTCCATTCGAAAAGCTTAGCCTTACATCATTTTCATTAAAAACGCTAGAGAGGCTAAATGAAAGGTACATGAGTAATTAATACCAAACCACTACATCTCAATCAACATGTATACACAACAGCCTACGCAAAAGATAATGTAATTCTGTCAACAGGAAGGTTTGAAAGCAGAATTACCCTATGCGACAGAATGCAAGTGGCGCTCAAAACTTTAGAGAAATGTTGTAAAGAGCAATCGCTGTCTATTAACCCTAAAAAGACAGAAATGGTTCTCATCATGAAGATAAAGAAACCTAGAGGCTTCAAAGAACCTAGTCTTCTCAACGTTAAATTCTAAATATCTACACGGACTGCCGACAAGCACTACTGACGTTGAATAGACTTTAAGTTTAGTTCTAGAATGTCACCAAACTCTAACTGAAGCCAGCCAGAATAACGAGGTCACTCTGAGCTGGATCAAAGGACATGGAAACTCTAAAGGCAACCGCACTGCGGACAAATTAGCAAGGAGGGCTGCGGGATACAAATATGTTAGCCCGCGTCCATCTACCAAGCTAACAATGTCCTCTCTCGTGGACCTTATTAAACAGCACTCACCACAACTTTATACAGTGCTGGGATAAAAACAACGAACTGTAGACTGGCCAGAGAGTTATTACCTCATCTTGGCGAGGATACAGCAAGAAATTTTAAGATATTGACCAAACAAAATCTCCGAACATCAGTGGGAATCTTAACAGGTCACTGCCAATTGCGACAACATCTCTTTTGGATGTAATTCGCAGAATCGCCCCTATGCAGAGGTTGCGAACAAGAAAAGGAAACAGTAGAGCATATAATGTATGACTGCTCTGCTGTTTCTGAAATCAAACGATCCGTGTTGGGCGAGTACTGGCTTACAACAGCCGATGTCAGGGAGATCCCCTTTGGGAGTCTCATCACCTATTTCAAATCTTTAGGCTTGATGACAGCCTCAGGTGGGGATATCTCTACACACGGTAGGATGCACACTGGGCCATATGTCTTAGTCATAGAGCGTCTTAACTTCTTGTATCTTTTTTTTGTTTTAATTCAGAAAAAATTCAAGTTTATTTTAATGATTTTATTTTTAAAACTAAAAATGTTTGTTAGTAATTATCTATAAACAAAATACAGTGATTATTGGATTATCGCATATTTCAAGAGTTCAAGACCCAAAACAATCCCTGGTAATTGCAAAGGGTGCAAATATTTATAATTTAAAATGGTTTCTATCCTGTCATGACTTTTATAAAAAGCATTTACGTCTATCGTGTGGGAATAAAAACTATATATACAAGATCAGTTCAATACGGAAGTACAAATTTGTGACTTTTGTGGTACAAATTTAAATATTTTTCCAATCGGCAAGGCAGAGAACCAGTAATAAACGTTGTGGGAGAGGAATTTGAAAAAAGTTTTTCATTAGGAATGGTTTTTTTTAGTTAAATAAAACTAAAAGTAGATACCATTTTTGAAGTGGTTGTAGGATAGTTGAATAGATATCCTACACGACTTTAATGACAGAGATACTGTTGCACACTGTAAAAGCGGATAAAAGTGCTTTTGGAAAAACGTAATGCAATAGAGCGAAAACCCGTTGGGTGGTCGGAGGAATAGATCACCAAACGAAAATAGTAAAAACAAGTTCAAATATTTGAGATTATTTGCCAAATATTCTCTTACAAATGACACTTTCTTCCATATACTTCCTGACAGATTTTAAAGTCTCACTGAAATCAGCTAAAGCCAATATTTCCATTGTATACGAGTATTAAAGTTCAATTCGAAGACACATGCCCGTCTGCACGTATACATCAATTAACTGTTCTGTATGTATACAATAAAAACCAATCACACGATGATGCGTGTGGGTTTTTTTAAGTCAGTTTTTAAGTGGAATTCCGCCCTCCAGATAAAAAGCATAGTTTCAAAAATATGAATATTTTACAATAGTAACAAAAATATTAAAAAAAAAAGTGTGCGTGTAACCTTTACGCGCGATTAAAGTAAAACTTCAATAAATAAATATTTAATTACAATTCAATCATATTTATTGTCTATATACTTTACAAAAAATGAGATGTTATATTTATATTATTCATTAGAAATAGGAATTTGAAAGTTATCATTATTTTTTATATATAAAATAATAGGTTTATGATAACTAAAATGTGAAACATAGATTTTACTCTCTAAATACCATTAATGTATTTGAAACCGTTTGAAAATTTTGAAAATTTCATAAATAAATTTTGTAAATTTAAGCTCCTCCCATAGCTGAAATCACACCGTTACTTCCATCAGAATCTTCCGTTAGAATCTAACGTTAGAGTTACCCCTAGTCGCGCGTAAAGAAGTTTTGCTTCAATAATAGGTAAACAATATTAAAAATATACACACATTACGTTTAGAATGTGTGATTTTGTAGCTGTATCTACCTTATTGTAATACAACACAACACAAGAGCCTTCGATAGTTAGATAACCATTTCATTTTGTAGCATTTTATAGCATTATTCCATAAAATTTAAAATCCTGAGTTGAGTTTGTTTTCTTCAGTTCTACGAAGGATCTGTTATTGCTGGTAAAAGATCAGACATCCTGACTAGTGGTTTTATGGCCTTTATGGCTACCTAACCAAACCTAAAATAAGTATAAGCAAGTGTTAAAACATTTCGAATATTATTATTTTATGAACAAAAACGTGCAACATGCTTCTTTACTTAACGCAAAGTTTCCCTTTAAGCAATTATTTACTATCATAATATCTATGTATGTATATAAACTTACTTAATCAAATCATAATGAATGTCGCTGTCTCGTCTTTTTTTCATTTTCATTTTTCTTCAAATCTTTCTGGCGCTTATAATTTGCCCTTTGACGTTCACAATTTCTTTTTAGCTCTTTAAGTCTATAAAACGAAAATAGCTAGGTATAAATAATAGGTATAAATAATTAGGTATAAATAGTGTAATTACACACCAAAAATAAAATTTATGCATATAGAGTACCTACTCACTCATTTTCATTCAATATTTTTTCATCAATTTCTTCATTAATAAATCCACTTTGTTTATTCATATTTAAAACAAACACTTTATACATAAATTTAAACTATTTACCACCAATATATTTTGGTTGACAAGATGATAAGCTGTCAATTCATACAATTACAGATTTAATTTTATTTAATATAGTAGGCAGAATCGTGTTAGGTATTTTGTATCAGGTTTTGTTTCCGGTACGCGGTACATTAGAATGACGTCACGTCCGTTAGAATTACTGAGTTACCCCTAGTGCCGCTAAAGAAGTTTTACTTCAAAAAACACATGCTAAAATCAAAAAGTCAAATACTTAGAATCTGCATATGAAAAAAGGAAGTGTAATTATTAAAATTATTTAAAATCTGTTTAGATGGATAAACTAGACAGGCAGTTGAGTATTTCATACTTTTGAAAAATTATAATACTTTCATAGTGGCTTTTGAGTTAAACCATTCATTGTAATTTGCACAATAGAATTACCTACCTGAAATTTTCAAGCATTATTAACTTCCACCACTTGCAAAATATTAACAAAAATCTAATAATCCCTTGTGGTCATTTTGACAATAGATAATATAATTTCTCAGTACCTTGTAAACCTGTTTAGTCAAAGAGTTTATTGCTTTAATAATCGTTTGATGGTAGAATGAATAGAAAATTTCCAATTCTAAGATTAAGGGTTAAATCTTTAGTGTAGAAGAGATAAGAAATGTATTTAGAAACAAAAACGTCATGTAATGCTTTAAACTGACCGATAGAACATTATAAATTTCTAAACTGCATGTTAAAACAAGTTACATTAACTTTCTCTCACAATTCATTCATTCATTTTTGGGTTTTTCAAAATATTACATGATTAATTAAGAATTGTTCATTTTCTCGACCTGTTGCAATCTATCTATGTAAATAAAAATGAATTGCTTGTCGTTAGTCGCGCTAAAACTATAGTCTATTTGTTTGAAGTTGGCAGCACAGTGAATTCTTTATAAATGCAAATCCTTCAAACCCTAAGCAAGGGTGGTTCACAACACTAACGAGTAACTATATTCTTATGTATTAGGATATAAACAAATCCTCAATTTATAGACTAATAACGTACTTGTTTTTGCAATTATACACATAGGGTTACCTTAATCCCTTAACACCCCTAACGACCACAATTATTCTCGTTAAAATCGAAAAACAAAATATTCTAAATATCGTATTATGACTACTTATCCCTTACCTAAGAAAATTAAAATGTGATGATTAAAAGAAATTACTTAATACCGATATAAATAAGTAGGTACGTGCGCTACTTATTTAGGGTCTTGTTTACAACATTTTAATGATTTAATGACTATTCTTAGCTGCCAACTCTAAACAAATGTAGTATAGAGAACTGCTAGACCGATTTGGCAAATATTGGTTTTGAATTATTTATGGAAGTTCAGGGAAGGTATGAACGATAAAACAGATAAATAATAATTAACGGAAAATACTAAAAACGACAATTTAATTTTCCATTTTATTTATTTTTTATTTCCATGAATTTCTAATAGATGGCAGTGTTAATTTATTAACAATTTATTTGACATCTAGGTTGCGGAGACACTTGATAGATGGTGTTGTAGTTTGATTTATAAAAACGATTATTTGATTTCTTTTTCTATCTGAATAAAATAATGAATAGCAATAAAAAATTAAGAAAGTTGGAAAAAATTTAGATAAACAAAAAATGGTATAAATCGTAAAAACGAAATGAAACATTTTTAAAAATGAAAGAAAATCGAAAAAATTAGCAAACAATTAAAAACACGTTAAAATTATAAAATGAAATTTAAAAGTGAAAAAAATAAATAAAAAAAACGTGTGCGTCTCAGGACGCGCGGCAGAAGTGATAACTTCAACTAATCCAAGTTGAACTATTTAATATTGAAATTTTTTAACTTGAGAAAAAGTTTGTCTATTACTTAAATTTTATGTGCATTAATATGATAATGTGTATAAATTTAAAAATTTAAATATTTTGAAAATTTTGAAAATTCTGAAAAAAATTTTATCACTCCAATTTTACTAATTTTAATACAAAAATTTTTTACTATGACAGTTCAAAATTTCTAATCAGTCACGTAGTAATTCGCAATACAACAACCCTTTACGTGGAACGGCATGATTGCTATTTAATACACACTTAAAACTTAAATTCATATCCATATTATCAATAATAACACACTTTATAATCAATTTTTATAGGATTTATCACAAATGAAACCACCAAAACACGTCTTTTTTATGCTAAAATTAGGCTAATCAGACTGTCATTTCTTCTTAGACAACCTGTTATTTGAATAAATGAGTAAATAAATAAAAAAAAGGTAAAAGTTAAGAGATATATACAAAAAAATTTGCATCGGCCGGGAATCGAACCCGGGCCGCCCGCGTGGCAGGCGAGCATTCTACCAATGGACCACCGAACCACTTACGTACCTATAATAACTTCCAGAATGTATTTGATGCACGTCTCATTTGACGGGTTTTTCGTTACGGTTTTTTCTATTACATTTTTTTCAGTTCAGTTCAGTTTAGTTCCAAAAAGTAATGAATTGTATTTAGTGACAGATTAATACCGTATAACACGGTAAATTCAAATATACTTAAAACTTACATTGGGAAAAGCATAGAGAGAGAGAGAGAGAGAAATGATATTATTATGTGCCTGCGTGTCACAACGATATACAACGCGTTATGATAAACGCTTTTTTCAACGCGTTACGCTAAAATCAGTTTACCCTCCCATAAGAAGTTATCACTTAAATAAATAAATAAATAAAGATATTTGTATTAATATTAATATTTACCTATTTCTATTATTATTATGTTTTAGTGAGCCTGCGTGTAAAACAACGATAAACAACGCGTTATGATAAACGCTTTTTTCAACGCGTTACGCTAAAAATCAGTTACCCTCCCATAAGAAGTTATCACTTCAAACAGAAACTTGATAAAAAAACAATAATATGAAAAAAATCGAAAAAAACTATAAGAAAAAAAAAATCGAAAAAACAGGAAAAATTAAAAAATGGTTATAAATGGGTAAAAAACTGGTTATAAATGAGCTACTAAAGTGAAATATAACATAATCGATAAAACTAAAAAAATTAGGGTAAAAACTCAAGAAAATATCACAAAAAATGTGGGAAATCGAAAAAACGACAAATCCGAAAAAAATACTAAATATAACTAAAAAAATGTGAAAACTTTGAAATAAATAAAAAAATATGATAAAATCAAAAAAAAACATAAAAAAACAAACACGAACAAATTTAAAAAAATTAAAAAACAGAAACAGGACAAATCGAAAAAAAGGTAAGAAACTGGAAACAAGAGAAAAAATTAGATGAAACCGGAAAAAGAGGAAAAAAAATGACAAACACTGGGAAAAATTAATAAAACACGATAAAAACAAATAATAAATCAGAAAATATTAGAAAAAACATTGGTTGCAAAAATGTATTTACCTATTTATTTGAAAATAATAATTTACAAATCTTATTGGATTTGTCTTCGTCCGGAAAAAATAGCTACAAAAAAGAGAAAAAAAACAGCAGGAAAAACTAGCAAAATTGTTAAAAACGCAAAAAAAATAAAAAAAAAAAACAAGAAAAATCTGGGAGAATAAAACGAAAAATGTGTAAAATACATAAAAGGGTATAATCGAAAAAAAAACAAGATGAATTTAAATGTTAAAATGGTGGGACACCAGGTAGGAACTAAGTTCCTTCGGCTAATGTAGAATCAACACATAACACTACTCGCTTCTCGCTTGTGTATACGACTGTAGCGCCTGCGCACGTCACATTTAACGGTCAATATATCAAAATCAGTGAAATCTTCTGAAGCTTCTTTAAAATTCAAGGTGGGCTTTAAAGAGTAATGTATACATTTATTTTTTCTCACCTTTCCTAACTACTCTCAATTATCAAGATTTTTAAAAATTATATCTCATATTACTTTAACAAAAAAAGGTAAATGTTAAGAGATATATAGGTACAAAAAAATGCATCGGCCGGGAATCGAACCCAGCTCACTTAACGGTTTTTCGTTACGGTTTTTTACTATTACATTTTTTTACATTTCGGTCACGCAGCAAAATCGCTATCTCATCCAAGCCTGCCGTAAGGAACTTAGTTCCAAAAATTGTTACAAATGGGTAAGAAATTGGTAACAAACGAGAAAATATGATAAAATCAACAAAAACAAAAAAATGAAACACGGAAAAAGGAAATCATTGATTGATGGGCGGTACAAAGTTCGTGGGGTTAGCTAGTAAAAAAAAATGAATTAAATTAAAATCTTAAAACAACAATTTAGAACGGAAATATCAACAATTGATAAATTATCTATATATAAAAAGTATTTATTATGTTTGTATTATAATAGTTGCAGACTTATTATGAAATTTATTTTTACATTTTATCTGTTGGGATAGGTTCTGCAATCACCTTGAAAAATGAATTTGCATACGCCCATCACCCTTGAAAGATATTAGTTTTTTTAATGACAACTTGAACAGTTCTATCTAAGCTAATACCTATTATAAAGTTCCATCAAATAACGGATATGTAGGTATGGTATGACTTCGGGATATAGAGCAATGTCACTAACAAGGTTTTGCTCTATTTTTTCAAAATTATTCTAACAGGTTCACCATATCTATAACTCGTTTTTCGAAAAATTCACATTTAAAAATCTCTATAAATATGTATAATATCAATCCTTCTTAATAGCTATCGTGCTAAACGTTAAAAAACATTAAACTATTTATGTTTAATAATAATTAATTGTAAAAAAATCTTGAATAAATGGAAAGTATATAAACAAGAATATATTAAATGACATTAAGGAGAAATTGAAAAAGTGTCGCATACAGCGAGACTCGAACTCGCAACGTTCAACTGTACGCACTGACGCTCTAACAACTAAGCTATGAATGCTTAGCCATCAAATCCTTAAGAACATATAGCAAGACGTTAATGAGAGAGAGATTTTCTCAAATCGATATCAATCTTCTTGTTTATATACTTTCTAAAATTTCAAAAATCCCATGAGAGATATGTCAAATAATTTTCCACTAAAAATCCATGGTTCGGGTATCCCAACCGAATAAAAATAAAAACAGGACACAAAAAAAGTTAAATAATTACTAAGCAAACATAGCTTAGTTTTTATAGCGTTTCTGCGTAGAGGCAAAGGTTGCAGATTCGAGTCCTGCTTTCGTTTTCCCAGTCTGATTTATAAACTAGTTAGGAAAGTTTTCAACGTTTTTGAAGTTATACTTCTATTCGGACACTCTGTGGAATGAATTAGTGTGTAGCTAAATGGGAAAAATTATTACATATGTAATGGTGTGAGTAAGAGAGAGACAGAATCACATATAAGGTATATTGTTCGGTAAAAACAAAGATGAAATATTTACTACATGTTATTAGTCATCACTATAAGTCCTTTGAATACCGTTTAAACATTCATTGCATTGAAAAGAGATAGATATACAACAAACAGTCTGAGCTATTGTTATTGTATTACATTGACGTATCGCATTATGTTTGACATATTATTTTATAATTCTGTCCAGTAAGTATACATATTAAGTTTAGTATTTTATATTAATAATAATATTCAGTAATGAGTATTGTATTGTAGTCTAAAATACCGTCACATGGTTGCATTATATCCTTTACTATGCTTTTGAGTCGAAGACATGCGTGTGAGTTAAAACCTGTTCCTGCAAAGTTACTGAAAAGTGCAGTTCAAAGTGCGTTAAAATTTTGTAAAAGTGTGTACCTATATTTTATGTTGTTAGAAAATGTTTTGCATTGTTTTCTAGTGTTTTAAAATCTGTAATAGCCCACGGTAAGCAAATCGGGTTTTGTAAACACTTTTTTTGTACATTGATCGTTTTACTGTTTGGTTTTCGTGTTTGAAGTAAGGACACACATCAACTGGTCTTATTTTTCTAAGTATTTATTTAATTGAATACAGTTAATTTAAAAAAAAATATTTCTACTTGCCTGTGTTTGTAGTTATTAAGTTTTATTAGTTAACAGTGCATAGAAGTATAACTTCTGCCGGCAGTCCCACTGACTGCCACACCCTTTTTTTTACCAATTTCATCTATTTAAGTTTTTTAAAGTACTTTTTTGTTAATCCTAGGTTTTAAATATTTTATCTTTCATTACCTACCAAGATAATCTAATTTATACGAAAGTTCAGATTATATTTATTGTCTTAAGTACAGCAATTGTCTATAATAAACTTTCTGGAACTGTTTAAATATGTTTAGTTGATTAGCATTAATTATATAAGATTAGTGGCAATCATCATTCCTCTGTTTTTATTTTTAGAATGTTTATTTCGTTATTGCTAAAGTTTATTAACCTTTTCTAAAAAGTTTTCGATAGTAAATATTAGCGTTTAGGTCCCAGTAGTAATGGTTATCTAAATATGTATATTGGACCAGTTTTGAATATTTTGTCATCAATTAAACATGGTGTTGAAAGTTGACGTAGACTGTATCATAAATTTTTAAAAGACAATTTACCTGCGTTACATTTAACCAAACATAAATAATTGACTATTTCGACAGAAACCAATTAGTACCGTAACAGAAATTGATTTGTATTACAAAATACAAAAGTTATGAATGAAAAGCCGAGTCGAATTTTATTTTTTGCCTTAAGGTATGGAAGTTAATGTTAATTTTATAATGGAACACAGTTTGAAAATGGATATAGTAGAAATAATTATTACAAAAGAGAAATAAGATCTAATGTAACAGAAAATAGTAGAATTGGAAGAGGAATCGATCAAAGTTTCAATGTTAGAAGATATGAAAATAAAAGAAATTGAAATGAAGGAGTTCAGAATATTACAAAATACAGAAGTTAAAGGACAAAAGTTAAGAAAGAAAAATCGAATCGAATTTTATTTTTTGCTTTGTTGCAACCTTATTAGTCTGAAAACGAATGTATGCAGGCTTTATCAAGTTGAAACAGGGATTAATTTAAACCGTATTCAAGCTGTTAAAGGCTACATGCGTTCGTTTTCAGGCTAATCAGGTTGAAACGAGATTTAACAAGAAAAAAATAACGGTAACACGTATCTATGTATGTGCGTAAACACATATACACCTGCTAACTATAAAATCTATATTGTGTCACCCTTTTCTTGCTGTAATTCTGATGTTTCCTCAAACTTATAGCAGCTCTTCTAGTTCTATCTTTTTTACAAAGTTTAAGATATCGTTGGTAGATCTTTCTCTTCTATTTCGCGTGATCCTAGGTACCTGACCCAAGAATTACGTAATGCAATTCATTCTGAGAGTATGTGTAGGTATTGAGATTTCGTCCTCTTCCTCACAAAATCTGCACTTTGCTTCATCTACCAATCCTAGTTTCTTCATGAGTCATCTTAATCGAAAGTGCCCCGTTAATACTCCCGTTATAGCATGGAGGTTGTTTTTACTGAGGTTTAGAAAGCTGAAAGATCTCTTCTTGTTATAGTTTGCCAAGCCATTCCCTAACCATCTTTGAACTTATTGTGGGTGAGTTCAGGGCTTTGATAAAGGCTTGATTATATGGCATCATTAAAATCTTTTGTCTACTATAGTTCCTTCCGATATTAAATTCTACACAACTTTCAATGACAAGGATTTTCGCTTGAAAAATACTTGGATATGCACCAATGCTTACCAACCATCAACTTCTGCTCAAAACTCAAACCCTGCTGAACCAACTCTCGGAATGGTGCAGCAGGTGGAGAGTCTCCCCTTCTGTGGCTCTAGGGTAAAAAGTTAAAACTCCAAAAAGTCTGGATTACTTAGGAATGCAATTTACTTGCACCCTTAACTACAAACCAGAAGTTCAAAATACACTTAATAAAGTGAGAGGACGAGCTGGTCTTATCGGAGCCTTGGGCAATAAACTAGGTTGATTCCTCCAACACAAGACCTCATACATACAAAACATTTATCAGACCAATCATTGACTAACGCTTCCTAAACTTTACGACAATATCAAACCGCCTTCTTCAGGCTATAGCCTCCACAGAACTTAGAATAATTAGAAAATGCAAAACATGCATTTTCGCCACCCATCAAATCTTGTATAAAATAATCTAAAAATTAAACCAATTCTTTCCAAACTACAAACACTACAATTAAAGTATGTCACCATGTTACTGATAACAACATCGCCACCTTCGCCTTACCATGGACAATGCGAACGTTAAGGATTCTTCAATCAACAGATGTCAGATATATATATATATATATATATATATATATATATATATATATATATATATATATATACAAGAACTTCTAGATCCCGCCCCATTATCAATTAGATGACCACAGAGGGCTCTGGTTCAACCATTATCATCCAACAACTCAAGACAACCACAAAATCAACCACAAAACACCTAGACGAAACAGTATTAGCCAAAGCCGACCCCTGCACTACAAGAACTTTTAGACACGGCCCTCTATCATCCATTGGAGAACAACAAACGACCAATATTCAGCCCGCACGTTACGAAAACTCTAGACGATGACAAAATCACCTTAACAAACATCCAAACGTAACAAATGTAGCCCAAAGTTATGGTTCAGGTTTTCTGGGGTTTCTTTGAGCCCAAGCCTAATGCATAACTTAGCTCAAAAGACTTAAGCTGCCCCAGCAGTTCTAACGAGCAAAAAAACATTAACCATACCTCGAAAAGAGGAACTCGATAACAGGGCTTGAACTAAACTATAAGATATATTTTAAGTAAATTGTAACTTATTAATAAAAACTATAATATAAAACTCCACCAATGCTTTGTGAGTATTTGGCTCTAGGTTCAAAAACTCCTGCTCCTGTTTTTTTATCTGTCTTGGAGACGTCAGTATACCATTTTATGGCATTTTGGTTTAGCTGCAATATGTTGTCTTTGTCCTATTCAGATTTCATACCTAGTTTTGTGGTGAATTTTCTCAGAAAGTTAAATTTCTTTGGAATATCATCTAGGTGCATTTCCCAAGTTTGATCAAATTGAAGTGATCAAGGTCTTTCCTTGATTGTTCCTTCTTTAACCATTCTATATATTTTGTTTTCTTCCTTACACTTTCTACTTGAATGTGTAAAGGCGTGAGATTTAGGATTACTTTCATTGCAGCAGTGAATCTTTAAGAGGTTTTCCTCGTAGCTATATTAGCTCTCGTGCCTCAAGCTACTGCCCCATAAGTAATGATTGGTTTTACTATTGCCGTAAACATCTATTGCAATATAGGTTCCAGGACACATAGGAATAGAAGGAAACGAAACAGCAGACAAGCTGGCAAAAGAAGGAGCTGGAATCCCATACCAGCGACCAGAACCATCCTGTGGAATCAGCAGCAGTACAATCTTAAAAAAACTAAGGAAAAAAATGGATAGCGAAAAATCCAAGTACTGGAATAATCTAGAAGGACTAAGACAATCGAAGACGCTCCTGGAAAACTATAATCAGAAGAGATCTCACAGCTGTCTTAACCTTAGCAAGAAGAAAGATAGGACTAGAAGAGCTGCTATCATTCTGAGAAATCATCAGAAATATGTGTTCGTTTCAGAGTAACCTGTTATCTAGGATTAGCTCTAGTTATTTAACCTCTGTTTTTCACTCAATGTTATTTTTACTTATATTGACAGTTTTTAATTTAGGTTTCTTTTGCCTTGTAAAGGTTACAAAAGTGGTCTTGGTGAAGAATAAGTAAAGATTGACCATTTAGACTCTTTCTTCCACAATTTTCATTAAATTTTAAAAAAGTGAGAACAGAGTTAGGTTCTAGGTTCAAAATATTTGTACAATAATTTAAAATGGTTAACATATCTGTACTAAAAATTTCAATTAATTTAAATAGCATTCATAATTTTTAATGTGACTGGATATCTAAAAATAAAATAATAATAATAAGATTGACAGAAGGAAATAATATGCAAAATTGAAAATTAATAATTCAGTAAATCTTGTTTTAAGTAGGAGTAGTAGGATGGAAATGAACTGAAAATTCTACCGGAAACATTTGTCATATATACCTACTTTAATTTTGTTTGCGTAGTATTGGCACAGTAAAAAATTGTAGGTTAGTAACTAATTAATTTAAAAAAATTGATTAATTGGACTCGACATTACATTCTATGAATGAATATTTTCCCGTTACTTTTCATAAATTAAAATTTCCTTTTCATATGCATATCAAATGCTTTTACTTTTATTTTTATATAGGATATATTCATTAGCATTCTGCATTAAATGTAGATATATTTTCATGCTATAGGATACCACTTTCTTATAGAGAAGTTGTCTATTGCATATAAAGTTTGACCGCGGAGTTATGCCAGTATGCCACTGAAAGAAATAGTAATTCCTAGAGAATAACAGTACCATTAAACTGAATTCCTATTATAACAACATCATATAGCTATAAACAAACGTTAATCCAAGCAAAAACATAGAAAAGAAACAGAGGAAAATAAATTTTTCACGTTTCGGTCACTGCTGTAAATTCCTGCTCCTGAGCCCTTTTCAGTCTCAGACCCGTCTGTGTACCCCAGATATTAACTTGGGTTCTCCATTCCTATTGTTGAGGTATTTCTACAGTATTTGAGAACCATACAATCTGATTTTATTTCTTAGATGTTTCCTCTAATTCCTTCTTTATTTTGTTGTCTCCTGATCTAACAAAAATGTTGCTCAGATATTCTTGCAGTCTTTAGAAACTAACTGGTTACTCAAGATTATGTGAAGAGGAGGATGGTCTGACAGGACTTTAATTGCGGCTGTTGGAGTGCCTTTCAGAGTTCCAGTTACCTAAGTAGGTAGTTATTTCATATGTTTACTAAAGAATTAAAATGATATGCTATATACCTAGTAGTCTTTTATATATTGTTTTGTACCTTTTGTTTGTTTGTTTCTTTTATTCCTTTATTGTCTATGTTAAAAGAAACTTTAAAGGAATTCCATATCTCCTACAACATGTTTTTAAATATCACTTTGTTCTAATTTTCCAGTCGCTTTTAAGGTACTTCATCTTTACAATATAAACATCGAATCTCTGTGCTTTTTAAAATCGTTTTCAAAGTATGGTTTATTAGGATCAAATCTAATCTAATTTAAATAAACCTGGCATGGTCTGTCCTGTGGAGGACCATGTTTTAAGCACTGCTTCCTATGGGAATATTGTGACCAGGTTCGGCACCAAGAGTCCTTGCATGCACCCGATGCGTGCAGGACTCTAGTTTGTTCAGCTGAAAATCATCACCACCGCTGATCTTCAGGTAGGCATAAATCCAGGTGTCAAGTTCTTATTTGGATGACTATCGTTGAGTTACTGTTGCCACAGGGCAGTTATCTTTATAAGAGATCTGAGTCCTGTGACTAGCTCCTCAGAGTGGTGGTAGGATTTAGGGTTCGTGTCACCGAAGATAAGAAACCGTTTATGGTCCAAGGCCTCACAATCGAATAGAATGTAAGTTGCCGTCTCATCTTCCATGGCGCACAATCAGCACGAGGTGGTTTCTGTGTCAGAATCCCCATCCTTCGAAGGTGTAGTCTGAATGGTCCATGCCCAGTGAGCAGGCCCACCAGTACTCTTATTTGACTCCTGCCAAGATTCAATTTGTCAGACTTCAGTTTTTTGGAGTAACCTTTGAGCGTCATCTTCGAATGCCTCAGCCCTACAGTATTACTCCAGTGTTTGGTCGACTCTTCCCATACCCAGTTCCTGAAGTTTGATCCTGACCCAGGCTCTAGGCAATCCCAATACAGGTTCTGGACCAATGAATCGTGTATCCGCTCCCTTCTTGGCCAGAAAGTCCGCGATTTCATTGCCCTCAAAACCCTTATGCCCTGGCCTGGCACCCATTTTAAGAAGACCCGGTTGTGTCTATCCTGTTCATTCAAGTCCTTATTTGGATGACTATCTTTAAATTACTGTTGCCACAGGGGCAGTTCACTTTGTAAGAGATCTGAGTCCTGTGACTAGCTCCTCAAAGTGGTGGTAGGATTCAGGGTTCGTATCACCGAAGATAAGAAACCGTTTATGGTCCAAGGCCTCATACTCGAAAAGAATGTGAGTTGCCGTCTCATCTACCATGGCCCACAGTTGGTACGAGGTGGATTCCTGTGTCAGAATCACAACAAATGGTGAGATACAGCTGTGATATGTCCAGCACCTCCCGCCTATTACGCGTGATAAAAGTGAGTTCGGAGCCCTGATTAAGTATAACTAGGTTGAACAGAGATAAGAATTCTGGCGTTGATGTTGGTGCTGCCCGATGAGGATGCCCCGTTGTCCACCTCCAAACTGCCCCAGCAGCCTCTCCAGCTCCGGTGTCGGAATTGCCGGGGAGTCGTAGGATAGGTAGGATGATGCGATGATAATGTTCCTGCTGCCGCCTACCTCTTTTGTGGTGACCTCCACCGTTGTTAGGTCACAGCTGGTATGGTCCCACAACGGCATCAGCTCTACACCACTTCTCACAAAGATGCAGGTTCTGGGTTTGTCAGCGGATCTGTCGTAAATGACAGTTCCGTACGCCCCTCCGAGTCCGGCCACTCTACCTTCAACCACCCAGGGCTCCTGGATGAGGGCCACCGCCACCTGTCCTTGTAGAAGTGTTTTAGTAAGGACGGCTGAAGCGTTTAGACAATAATTATATTGCTGCATTAACTCTTTGTGCATATTGAATATTTGTTCGTTGTGTTCCATTACAGTTTCTATTCTTTCATCGTCGATTATTCACTTATAATAAAACTTAACCATCTATTTCTAAGAATTATATTATCATTAAGTATAACATATTATTACATTATTACATACCCCAATAATTTTTCTTATAATATGTTTGTTGTGTATTGTAAAAGTTGACCAACATTTAACCGCATATTATAAACAAAACAAATTATAGGTACGTAAATAGCGAGCAAATCAATCCTCTCGCCATTTTTCGCAAGGTCGTTTGAAAGCCATAAATCTAGTAGATATAATAAAAAAAACTGTTTAAGACTACAGATAATTTTCATAATAGTAAATAATACATAAAAAATAAAAATCAGAATTCTTGATTAAACTAAGAATAAATGAATCTTTCTATAAAGTTCAAGGTAGTAATAATACGTGACAAGTGATACAAAAAAAAACTGTTAAAAACTGATGCAAGTTTATTCAAGGATAGAGTTAAATACATATAATGTGTGGTTTTGTTAAATATTCTTGTAGTTAATTATTTCAATATTTCAAGTTTTCTAAATAGGCTTTTCATAGAACATTTTATTTGTTTCAATTTACTTTTTTTGTAGATTTTATAGCTATGAAGTAATAATACTATAATACAAGGTCGGTAGGTGACTTATTACAGTACGAGTTAGTTTACGGACAAGGCGACGTAGGAGTCAAGTCCGGAAATAAAAACGAGTACTATAATAACACCATGTATCGTATTATATTTTATTTCATCCGGTTTTTATAAATTAATAAAAAATTAAATGGTAAACATTGACTTCTTTTTAAATATGGCAGTAAAAGTGAGTAATTAATTATTTTATTTTTATTTTATAAATTTTAGATTTATAAATAATATAGCTAGAAAGATTATTTGGATTTGTGTTTGTCCTAAATAAAATCTTTTCCCTATAGTAACCATTAAAGTATGAAGAAATGTAAATAAACTATTGGGGAAAAACGAAAAATCGTAAAAACAATATAAAACCCTTTGAAAAAAATGGGGGAAAAAATAAAAAAACTGTAAAATTAATAAACATGAAAAACTAACAAAAAATAAAAAAAAAACTAAAATTGGAAAAAAGAATCAAAAACCGAAATTAAAAGTAAAAAAAATGTAACTAAAATATAGATATAAAAACATGAATAGATAAAAAAACAGGAGAAATTAAAAAAAGAAGAAAAAAAATGGTTATAAAGGGATAAAAAACTGGTTACAAACAAACAACTAAAATGAAATAAAAAAAATAAAAACTAACTAAAAAAAAATAAAAATAAAATATCTGGAAAAATGTGGAAAAACGACAAATCCGGAAAAAAAAATACAAAATATAACAAAAAAAAACTTTAAAACAAACAAGAAAATATGATAAAATCAACAAAAACAAAAAAAAAACATAAAAATAATCGAAAAAACAAAAAAAAATCTTACAAATAAAAAAAACAAAAATCAAACAATAATTGAAAAATGGGTAAGAACTTGAAAACAAAGAAGTAACAGGAAAAAGAAACAAAATTTTGAAAAAAAAGCAAAAAATGAGAAAAAACGAAAAAACACAATAAAAACGAATGATAAATCAGAAATAATCAGAAAAAATGGTTACGAAAACACCTGGTAGATGGCGTTGTATTTCGATTGCTAAATAATAAAATTAAAAAGCTTTTATCTACTCTACCTCATATTATGTATCAATTTTTAATTCGTGAAAACTGTCATTATAGACAGCAGTGCGTGAAGGATTGAAAGTGTGCGTGAAGTAACAATGTATTTTAAATGGGATTTACTTTTTCGCACTGTTTTTGACAACACCCCTCCATATAATCAAATATCCTTAGCATTCGCGTTGCCATGGTGTTGCTATGAGAGCATTTGTTTTGTTAGTATCTTGTAAATGAATTGAAAATAAATTGCTTTCTTGTAATTATTGGAACTAAGTTCCTTACGGCAGGCTTGGAGAAGATAGGGATTTTGCTGCGTGACTGAACTGAAAAAAATGTAATAGTAAAAACCGTTACGAAAAACCCATTAAATGAGACGTGCATCAAAAATACATTCTGGAAGTTATTATACGTAGGTGGTTCGGTGGTTCATTGGTAGAATGCTCGCCTGGCACACGGGCGGCCCGGGTTCGATTCCCGGCCGATGCAAGTTTTTTTTTGTATATATCTCTTAACTTTTACCTTTTGTTAAAGTAATATGAGATATAATTTTTAAAAATCTTGATAGTTGAAAGTAGTTAGGAAAGGTGAGAAAAAATAAATGTATACATTACTCTTTAAAGCTCACTTTGAATTTTAAAGAAGCTTCTTTCTTAACGCCAAGATTTCACTGATTTTATACCATATATGTAATACTTCTATATGGACAGTTTCTATAAGTGTATAAGGTGTTCCGACGAAGTGAAACAGATAGTGTATCTTTTGCTTTCTCTTCCGAGCACATCAGTCAATTCTGCGCATTTTAGAGACTTTTTAAGCATGCGCAGTATGGATAAAAGGTCTTGAACGAGAGAGAAAAAAATATATTGTGGGCACCGTAATGTTGGGACGTTCTTTCCCATACCAACTGTCCATATAGAAGTATTACATATATGGTATATACACTTACACCATGGTCGAGTCTACATTAGCCAAAGGAACTTAGTTCCTACCTGGTGTCCCACGACACCATTTTAACTTTTTATTTTTTATTTGAATATCGTAGATAAAATATTGTATGAAATTGTGCGTGAAGTGCTTTTTGCGCACTTACGCGATATATAAACATCGCGTGCGTGCGCAAAAAGCAATGAAATCAATAAAAAAGAAGAATCAAAAATAAAACAAGAAGAATAAAAAAAGGAAAAATGGATAACAACAGAGAAACTGATGTAAAATTTAAAATAATCAAAAAAAAAACTGAAAGAAAAAAACGGAAAAAAAATCATAAAAATAAGAAGAAAAAAATGTGGAAAAACGAAAAAAAATAAGACAAAACTTGAAACATTACAAAATTCAACGATAAAAACATAGAGAAAACTTGGATACAATCGATAAAATTATTAAATACATGAAAAAAAAAACAGAAAACCCGAGAAAAAACCGTAATATGTAATATATAATAGCTAAATAATAATCTTTCCAAATAAAAAAATGTATGAGTTAATAGAATTTTTTTCTTAACACGGAAATATGCCTTGCATTTGTTATATTAGATTCAATTATTGCATTTGCTACCATATCCTTGACCGCGATTACTTGCAGAGTTATGCAGGAACAGGATTTTATTTAAAAAGACCAACACCTACCGAACAAAGGTAAATTTCTATTAACTCAATACTGTACGAATGCAAATAAGTTAATCATTCAAAAATGAAATTTTACGTTTTTTGGCGCGTTATGAGGGTAAATTTTTACGATGCGCGCGCACACCTTCACGAAAAACCGAGCGCACACCGTCACGAAAAATATGTGACGAAAGACAATTTTTTATCATAAACTTCCAAAATAAATACAAAAACCAGAAAAATCAAGAACAAGTCAGAAAAAATTAAACAAAACACAAATGAAATTTCTATTAGAACTCACAGATTTCTACATTTGATGCACTGCCGATATGTCAAAATATTCTTCGTAATAAACAATTTCTGGTGGTACCCATTCTGATATTTTTTTAGTAGTCTTTCTTCCCCCATACGTCTTACATATCCTTACATATATTAGTTGTTGTTTTTTGATGACTTCTATAATTGATCTTTGTATTTTCATTTGTTTCCTAATGTCCTCTTTCTCACATCTTCTAATCTAGACTTCCCCGCTGCTCTCCTCCAAGAATCCATTTCAACTGCCAAAACTTTTAAGTTTTTGTGATAACTCCACACTTCTGAGCCATAGACGATTACTGGTTTCAATATGGTATTATATATATATATATATATATATATATATATATATATATATATGAATAATGGTATAGTGACTGGTTCAATATAACGTGAAGTCAATAGTGGAGTTGCAGTCAATGTTATGGCCAATGTAAATGAAGAAAACTCTTTTATTTTTGTCAAGCTTTCGAATTTATTTAATTCTTTTTCAAGACATCTATAGTGAAGAAAAAAATTTTTTATATAATAAAAATTTTTTTATAATGTTTTATATGTGATAACTTACTAATACGTGAGGTTATGAAAAAAGCTGCGAATTCTGTTTGATAAAATTAAAGTAAATCATATTATTAAAATACATAAAAACATATACGTTTAAAACTTATTATTTGATTGACTTTTAATATGTCTTCAATTTCTTTTTTATATATGTATGTTTTTTTATGTATCTATGGTATTTATTTTATATATATAACGTATCTAGTGCCTTACTGTCAAAAGTAATAATTTCAGTTTTGAACTGAAATGGTGTCGGTTAGAAATTTCTAACACTTTAAAAGACACCTTGGATGCTGCGATATAAATAGATATAAATATCATTCAACCTATATCAGGGCAAAACCAAACTACAGACACGTGTTTCGCTCTTAGTTTGAGCTCTTAGTGACTTGAGAGACATAGCCTATACTACACTGATGAGCTCAAACTAAGAGCGAAACACGTGTCTGTAGTTTAGTTTTGCCCTGATATAGGTTGAATGATATTTATATCTATTTATATCGCAGCATCCAAGGTGTCTTTTAAAGTTTTAGAAATTTCTAACCGACACCATTTCAGTTCAAAACTGAAATTATTACTTTTGACAGTAAGGCACTAGATACGTTATGTATCATCTTTGGACATTCTTAGACTGTCACAAAACGCTCTGTTCGTTATATATATATATATATATATATATATATATATATATTATAACATATACGAGCGTAAATGCATATATATTATAACATATATGAAAATACCTTGAAAATATTTATTTTAATATAGATGTGAATAAGGTATATTTCCACTTAATTTCTTTTATTTTAATGATTGTTACTTTAACATAAGTTCTTAGCTATTCTCTTTCTCAAGGTGCGAGTTTAAAAAATCTCAACTAATAAATAGATTCAAATTTAACTAATATTGAAAATTTCATAAAAAAAAAATAATAAAATTCAACAATCATATACCAAATTGCAATTTTGTACTATAATTCCGATTTGACCTTAACCTCACTTTTTCTTATTGTTTGTGGGCATAAACACATTACCTTCAAATTGAAACATCGTTAAATTGAGGGTTATGAAAAATTCTGAATTTTGTAATCAGTAAAGCAAATTAAACTTATCAGAAAATGTAAAAACAACTTATATAAATAGTGAAATAGTGTACAAGTGATATCAAATGTTAATCATCTACAGAAGAATGAAACACAGAAATGTTCTTTATTTTTTAAAAAAAATTTGGAAATAGATACCGTGTTTTGAAGTTTTGGTATTCTCTCTGGACAGCTGAAGGCACAGGCTATCACTTCCTATTGGCATCCATCCATTTCCATCCATTTCCAGGAACATCAATGATATACGGACACTTTATAGATGTAGACGACTAAATTTGCTCTTCATCCGGAAAGAACTTGATCTTGCATCAAATGGTGAGTAAAATATTACTCTCTTTCTTATCAGAAACCAGTTTTACTTTAGTTATATTACTCAGGAAGCATTCATATAACTAATCTGCTTCTCACACCATTCCTAACATTTATTTCTCCATTTATATGAACTTTAATTCTTACCAGTGGTTATCAGGAGTTGTCTTGTGGCTTTGTTAACACTTTTTACTACATTTAGACGTTCTTTTATAAGTATTTAATTAAAAAATCGAAATTTTAACGGAGCAAAATTTATTACATGCTATCACTTCCAAAAGCCCAAAAACAAGAGAGAGATTCAGAGAATCAACAATTTAACAACTGAATCCCCAAACAATCTTACACTATACATTATCATGCGATATTCGCCTACTAAATTATTAATCAAATAAAATTACTAAAAATCTAATACCTAATTCCTTATTTACATTTAAATACAATAGAAATTCTTTTTACAATTTACTAAACTTTTAATGAGTTGTTAATTTCATAATATCTTTCTCCTACAAATTCTTTATCAAATCAAATTACTAAAAATCTAATACTTAACTAATTATTTACATTTAATACAATAATCATTCTTTTAAAATCTGCTGTACTTTAAATGAATTGTTAATTTTATAATATCTTATCTACAATATAATCTAATATCTTTTTATTTTCAGAATTTTTCATTTGGAAATTATACTAATAATAAATCATAATATGTCTTGAGAACAAACATTGTCTATTCTAAAAGTAAGTACACACCTTTTTTTTTATTTTCTTCTATGAGTTCTAATATTTTATACTGAGATTTATGTAAAACTTTACATTGATGTCTTAACATTTGGTTTTCTTATTTCATTTTGTCTTAATTTATTTCAAATCGGTTTTAATTACTAAGGTATCATAAAATTTATACACTTTTTCAATAGTTATTCTCCGTATCTATTTGATACATGATTATTAGAATTTTATATGTTATTGATAAATTATATTATTTTTATTCTTTGAATAATTTTTTATATGTACTTGTGTATTTTAATTTCTTATTTTGTTTTATTTTTTCTTTTTAGGGATTGAGAAGAAGACGACGATTATAAATTATCCCAAGTCAACTACATTTGCACTCTGCCTTGGAATGAGAATATAATTTCCTTTTCTCGATTTTTATAATTTTCTTTATATTTACTTAATTGAAATAGCATAGTAACATATATCATCTCAATATATATATATATATATATATATATATATATATATATATTTCGTTTCCGGTCTTATATTTTTTTGCCACGGTACTGAATTCAATGAACCTACCTATAATTTGCTTCCCTTTGCTTATTCTCTCTTTTATGGCTTCATCACTTCTCTCTGTCTTTGTCAGTTTTACCCCCAAATATATACATTGATCACATTTCTTAATTAATCCATCTTCTAAGTCGAGGTCATCTGTAGTATTTTCTCCTCCTATGCAAAGATATTGCGTTTTTGTACATTTACTTCAAGGCCCCACTTTTTTATCAGTTTTCTACCCATATACTCCACATGTTCCTTATGTTGGAAAAAACAAAAAAATATAAGACAAAAAACACAAAATTGTGGTAAATCGAAAAAGAAATAAGCCAAAATAAAAAATGGCCACAATTGACTAAAAACCTGGCAACAAACAAAATTGATTATTTGAAATCGTGTCAATCAGAATCCAATATCAGAGAAAATCAACCAAAAACAGAAATAAATATTGAAAAGGCGAGAAGAAATCGTAAAACTCAAGAAAAAAAATAACTCATTGATTAATGGGTGGTACGAAGTTTGCCGGGTCAGCTAGTTGCTAAATAAGTAAATAAAGAATACGTACGGAAAATCGTATATACTTACATTTTGAAATTAACATCAAACGAATCAACAATATTAATTAATGATTTTCAACATCGATAGTTGAGTTCTAAGAAAAATTTAATAAATTTATTTGCCTTTCGCATGGATAGATACGTAAAATCCATGATTTAAAAAGACATTGAACCCATTCAGACCATTCAATTGATGGTTTATGTCTCATATTAATAAAAAATATAAAAAAACTGCGATAGATACATTTTTTTAACTTTTATCTACCTATATGATAACACGTATGTTTACACGTAAAAGTACTACAAAATAAAGTTCTTTCACCCAGGAACAAGTCTGACTAAACAGAAATTACGTGATATGTTGTAATCGACTGGGTACGTAATTATTAAACATTTTTCTTAAAATTCCTCATTTATCTTTTAATGCATTCGCATAGCAAGGAAAAGCTTGTAATTTTCTCTTTTATGAGAATAGTTAAGCCAATGACGTTATTAAACAATTAGTATACTAAAATTTACTTTTTTGTTTTATTATTTTAGAAAACTACCGAAAAAAAGGTAAGTTTTTTAAAGAAAAGCAGATACAAGAGAAAAATTTAAACACAAATTTTCTAACAATTTTTATATTATAGGTACTTATAAACTATAAAAACATTATTAGAGTATTAATTTATTATAACAGTGATACTTGCAGATAGGCAATACAAAATAGATGCGTAAAATATTGTTTCCAGTGATACCTAAAGATAGGCAACACAAAATCACCATCATCATCAAGGCGTCTCATTCCCTCAGAGATAATTAATTTGTCTATGCATTCCCTAGTGGGATGATTGCCGTTCTTCCGATTCGTTTAACGCATTCTCCATGGTTCTTTTCACAAGTTATGTGACTTGGCTTTCTCTACAATTTTTTCCACTATTTTCTATTTGTTTCTCACTTTCATGGCTTTAATATCTCTGTCGACCTGGTCCTCCCATTTTTTCTTTCGGTCTTCCTCCAGAGACAATTATATTATCTCTGTCTTCCTCTCAGTCTTTCTTTGCCTGGTTTTCATCTACTGAAATTTTTTATCAGGAGGTCGTTTTTTCTTCTCTCTATGTGTCCTCTACATATCTTTGCTCTTTAATAAATCTGAAAATATTTTCTCCTATTATTGTATTTCTAATTTCATGGTTCATTCTACTTCTCGTTTAACATTTTTATTGGGCCCGCGATTCTCTTTATGTTCTTCCTCTCAAATATTCTTAGTCTTTCTTCGTCTTTACTTGTGAGGCACATTGTCTTAGCTGCGAATGTAGTTACAGGTCTGATTGCCACTTTGGATAATTTCCGCTTTGTATTACGAGACAAATTCTAGTCCTTCATTAGGATATGATATCTCCAATATGTTCTATTGCCTGCTATTATTCGTCACTTTTCTCATTTTTTCCATTCACGATTATTTAAATTGTTGAACCTTTTCAAAAGTGTAATTTCCTATTTTGATTTCTTTTATTTTGTTATTATCTTTTATGGTACCTACATTTTAGGTATTTTGTTTTCCCTTGATTGATTTCTAACGCTCTATGCCTTGCTTCCTTTGCTAATGCTGTTATAGCTTTTCCCAAACTTCCCTTGTTTCTTCCCATAATGTCTATGTCGTCTGCATATGCCAATACTTGTGTAGAAGAGTCGGCTAAAGTTCCTTTACTGCTCCCTCTAAACGCTATGTTGAAAAGAGTTGTTGACAATGCATCTCCTACTTGCATCACCCCTGTTTCTACTGTGATTGTGTTTGCGGTGCCTTCTTCTGTTTTTATCTTTGCCATAGTCATTTTTGTTAGTCTGAATAGTTTTGCAGATATATTTAGATTTTCTATTTCTTTTAACAATTAATTTCTTCGAATGGAGTAGAGGACATGTACAAAGTCTATGAAGAGAGTGAATAGTTTTACGTTATGTTCATGACACTTCTCGAATGTTTGTGTAATTATGATTTCTTTGAATCCTGGTTGATAGTCTCCAAATTTTCTTCTGCATATTGATTAATCTGTTATCTGATGAGAGATGTTGAAATTCTGTATGTCGTGCTCAGTACTGATATTCCTCTATAGTTGTTGCAGTCTGTTTTTTCTCCTTTCTAAAATATGGGTAATATTATGCCTTTTTTCCATATTTTGGGACTTCTTCTATTTCCCATATTCTTGCGAGTAGTTTATTTTTTTAATCAGTTCTTTAGGTATATTCCCTCTGGCCCCGATGTTTTTTTTTCAGTTTATTTTTGCAATTATCTGTAGGTATTCTTCATATATTGGTGCCTTTATTTCATTGTCTTTCTTGTTTTCTGTTAGCTATTCTTCCTCTTCCTATTTAATTGAACGAAGAATTTAACAATGATATTTAATCTATTATATCTCAAAGACGTGCCATTTTTTTTAAATTGAGACCATTACCCGTATTTACATCAATAATGAACATAAAATGCTTAATTCAGAGATAATAGAGAAAATAATAATAATATGTTAATTGAGAAAATATGAATAATTATAAATATAATAGGAAATTTAATCGACGATTTTTTATAAAATTTTAGCACCTGAAATCATAAAGTATTTTTGTTTTAAACAATTTCAACTAATATTATTAATATCATTGTTAGTCTTTATCAGCAGGGTCTTTATACAATGTTATTATTATACATTTTTACAGTCACGACACCTACTTACAATAGTATAAACTGTATAAACAACAGAAACCTTTAAATAATATTTAATGTATAAATTTCTCAGGTATAGAAATCTTAAACATTTCTTAAAACACACACAGATTTCTACGAAAGTTCTACCCAAACAACAAAGTTTCCAAGTGACATTAGTTTTTATACAATGCCCATCATTATATAAAGACTTTTAGTCTTTATCATTGTATAAAGTCTTTATACAATGTCTTTATACAATCATATAACATCTCACGTCTCTTAACATGATTAAATAGGAGAAATACTCAGACAAATCCTGTATAAGAATTTGATATGTTTATCGTTATCACCGCAAGGTGGTAGTAAAACGTGTGAGTAAAATCCAGAAGGATATTAACAATAATATACAACTGTCGCTAATTTTTAACCCATAACATGCTATATTAATAAACTAATTTACATTGGAACAAATCTGTCTCGATTTGGAAGCCAAAATTGTGCAGATCATTTACCAATAAAACCACTAGAAGGATATTAACAATAATATATTATTTATTGCTAATTTACCACGCATAATAATCCAATTTAATTAACAAATTTACACTGTAACTATAGTCTATTTTTTATTAAGCTGGTATAATAACTTATTCTCGTCCAATTTTTATCTCTTAAATGTATGGACAAATATTTCTACCTGCATGTCGACTGGTTGCGTTAGTCTTTTTCATGCAAAATAAAACCCACTGAAATGGTCTTAAACGTACGCACCCGGTAAATACGTTATGACCGCCCGAGAATAATGGATATTTCGGGTCTTGTGTGATGTAGCTCGAATAAAAACTCGTACTACCAGGAACAAAGGTTTATATTGCACTAATTACATTGATTATAATTTAATTTAATTTAAATTAGCAGTTAACAATGTATTTTGGTTAATACCCTTTTAGTTTTTTGTGGAATAACTTAAATAATGTAATTTTACATATTTTCTGTCGATTTATAATTGTTTTTTATCAATATTATAACGTAAGTAATCGCTCTTTTGATGTGCTACTTGGGTAGTGACTTTTTCTCTTAGTAAAAGAACAAAGCGAGTTGTGGGAAATCTGTATGTCAAGTTTACACTGTACTTTTTCTGTAACCTACGTATATTGTACTATACTTTCTATAGTGTTTCTTTTATTTATCATCATAATTTATTATACACCAGCGGTTCTCAAACTCTCATACTTACCGCCTTCCGATTTTATTTCAATCAATTTTCGCTCCGCGTTGTATTCCGGCGAACGATGATGTTTTGAGAGAGATGTCGATGGTCATGCGCGGCTATAAGTAAAGAAGCGCGTTTACAGATGAAGCATGTAGCCTTTTGTTTTTAGATAGTTGTTGCATATTAGTTAAAGTTAAATAAGAAATTTTCCAGTTTAGTGCTCTATCGCTGAATATTTTCCACGCTTTAAATATGGATAAATTTCTAATTATAGCCAAACAAAAACTAAACGGGAATGACTGATTTACGAGGATATAAGTCTAACACCCGAAAATATGACAAAGCTTACCTAAATTTGGGCTTTACAAGCATTAAAATTGGTCCAGAAGAAAAATCGCAATGCGTTATTTGTTTAAAAGTATTAGCTGCTTATAGCTTAAAACCCAATAAATTGCAGAGGCAGTAAATCGCGTGAATTTTTCGAGAAAAACTCAGATCATTTAAAAAACAGAAGAAAAATTTTCAGAAAACGCTGGCAGTGAATGAGAAAGCTTTGTTAGTATCATACAAAGTGGCTTACTAAGTAGCTAAATGTACCTATAAAACCACACTATAACAAAGCAACTTATTCTATCCACTACCAAAGACATTGTAGAAACATTGTTTGGTGAAAGCTATGATAGAACAAGTTGACAATATTTCTGTGTCAAATGATACTATCTGTTGAAGAATTTCGGATATATCTGCTGACATTCAGGACCAGCTTAAATCTCAGCTCATTGAAAAATTATTTGCTATTTAATTGATGAAGCACCTGACTCCAATAATGAATCCTATTTAATTTGTTACATCAGATTCTGTAAGAGTATCAAAATATGTAAAATATGTGTTGGGATTTGCACTGATGGAGCCCAATCCATGTCTGGTAACCCAGTTAACCACATGACGAATGATGACGTCTATTTCACGGCATTTATTAGTCATTTTTGGTGAGATTGGTCATAGGTCAGAAATATGTCGTAAAAAAGACGTCATATTGGCAACGTGAAAGTGACGTCTCGTTTATTCGTCAAATTGACGTCTTTTTCGGGCCATTTATTATCCAATTTATCGATTGTTAATTTATAAAACAGAAGCGTTCCACATTTTTTATCTCATATTTCGCACTGTCTTTCTCTCATATCTTGTAGTAGATAAATTAAAGCTACTTTACATGTTTATATGTATTATTTTCTTTAACCATCATTGACTTTTTGAAACATAGCCCAAAGGCGCCAACATGTTTGTGCGCATACCATAGGGCGCAATCGCATTCTGTAGTGGTGAAACTGGGAACTAAACCAGCAAAATCTGATCAACGGTAGCGTGAAAAAACAGTAATGGCGGCATGGCATAGTGACAGGGAAGTGCAAGTGGTTTTAGTTTAATATAAATTGAAGGTAGTTTTAGCGTAAAAAGGGTGCAAAAGTATAGTGAATAGTTTTAAACATGTCACTACCAGGTTATATTAGATATAAATGTTGTGTTGTAGATTGTAAAAGTAAGTATTTCAATCATGTTTATGATAAACATTTTCATAATAAGAAGCTTCGTGTGTTTATTAAATATGAATTTTGTGCAATGTGTAATGTAAATTTTAATTCTTATTTCGTTAAATTAATATAAAATTTAACTTGTTATAAAAGTAATGATTATCGTTCATTTCTGTGATATTAGTGTAATATCTACATATATATTTGTAACTATAAGCAAATTTTAAACGACTTTTTTGTACCTTACAATTTATCTATCATTTATTATTTTGGTAACTTTTAATATTTTTGCGGCAATAATTTAACTTGTACCTGTTTGTGAGATAATAGTATAAAATGTACCTTTTTTGTGATATTAGTATTTAAGTTGCTATGTTGTTTATTATTAAATTTAAGTTTCAAAATTTATATAGGTATATTTGAGTTTATAGATAAACAGATATTTTAAAAGATGCGCTTCTGTTATCCTGAGTACCTAGAAAGTATTGGCGATTGTTTTACATCATTTTCTTTAATTCATTCGTTCGTTTAAATACGAAAAAGTTGATAAACTAATAATTTAATTTTAGTCATAAACTACTTATTTAATTTTAGTCGGTAATGCAAATGTCAATAATTTTAATTTTTGAATAAATGCTTATTACTTCTGTGTCTAATTTCATTTCTATCCTTTCCAATCCAACGTCATCTGCTGACGTTACCATAGCGTTATCTCCTGACGTTACCATAACGTTATTTGCTGACGTTACTATAACGTTATTTGCTGACGTTACCATAACGTTATTTGCTGACGTCTATAAGCTGTGACATTATCACGTACTAACGACGTCACAATCACGTCAATTCCTCACGTCATGTAGGTGATCAAATAACGTTTAACTGACGTCGGAATCACGTCGCCTGGTTAACTGGGAAACGCAATAGTTTGCAAGCGCTTGCAAAGAAGGAATCCTTAGATATTATTTGCACACATTGCATGATTCATCTGGTCTAAATATTGTTTTGGAAGTAGGTAGTTATTAAAGTAGTTAACTACATTAAAACTAGGCCACTAAAAGGATTTTTACTGCGCTTTTTACAGATATGAACATAAATATGAAGCTGAACATAAACCTTTGTTGTTTTATTCTTAATCCAGATGGTTATCACGTGGTAAAGTTGTCAAGCGTATCTACGAACTGAAAAGTGAAATAGCGGTAGGTATATTTGAAGGAAGAAGCGTTCGGAAGAATGCTGCGACAAGTTATTCTTAATAAAGCTTTCTTATTTGGTAGATATCTTAATACTCTTAATCGTCAACTCCAGGTAAAAAACTTGACTGCATTTGATTTAATTGAATCTTATGGTACAAATGCATTTATGGAAAAACAAGTTAAAAACACTGGTTTGATATGTTTCCCAAATTGTGTATCCAGGATTTTTCACTAAAACTTTTTTGCAGAAGAAGGTATCAATTTGTCCAATTGGAATTGGGTTTGTAATCCTTTATTCATTTGACAGTAAATCTAATCGCCTTTAACTGGAAGAAGCAGAACAACTAACAGAAGTTTCGTCCGACACTTCACTGATAATGAATTTTAGTACCTACCAAATCTTTAACAAATTCCTAGATCGGACTTCCAAATGACTTCTCATTAATAAAAGCCAAATTGATACAGATTTTGTTAGTTTCCTATTTTTGTGAAACAGGATTTTCTGCTATTGCTTCGTTAAAATCTAAATTTCGAAAAAAGCTTTAACTAGGAAAAGAACTCAAATTTCAGTGTGGAACGCAACTTACAGAGATTGTGTGCCACTAAGCAAGCCATTAGTCCTTGCAGTCTAAGAATATTTAAAACTTGTTAGGCTTAGAATAAGTTTGTATTTTAATATATTACAATAAACATTTTATACATCGGTTTTATTAATTTTGTTTTTCTATTTACTGCGCCTCCTTACCAAGTTAACACGACCTCCTGGGGACCGCTCCCCACAGTTTGAGAACCGCTGTATTATACAACAATTTAAGTAATTAATTGAACTTTTGGTCCACAATTTATGATCTACTAAAATAATATATAAAAAGTACAATTGTTAAATCGATACAGAACATATTAAAGACCAGTGATAAAAAATAGTGAATAATAATTAGTCATTATTAGAAATGCATAACTAATTAATATGTGGGTCCATTTTAAAACAGTCGTGTACAAAACAGCAGAATTTTATTTCACTTTATAAATTTTTCCTACATGATTACAAAGAATACCTATTCAATCTATTCAACAATAAACTTCTTTTTCGAAGGTTATTACCAATAAGAATGAAGATAAATTTACAAATGCTTAATTTACAAAACAAATAAAGTAATCGAAACCATAAAACTACTTCTTCCATATAAAACTAATGTTTTTAACAATAAAAATAAAATGTACCTAAAAGCTCCTTTGTATAATTAACTAATTACTCTAGTCACCTTACAGTTCAATGTTAACTTTAACAAACTCCTACTCGACGTTCAGAAATTATCCGGAAAAATATTAACATCGATTGTTGACTGTAGTTTTGTCTACAAAATTCCGATCTAAGCTATAATTAGTCGTCGGTTCTATATTCTATTCATTTCCTTATCGACTCTGTCTTGAATGTTCAATTGTTTATTTGGACAATGGACAAGTTAGTTTAGTAACAGATAATTAACAGTGGTGGAGAAACGCAATTTAGTAATAATATTATATGTTAAAATAGATTTTTCAAATCAGTTAAACGGAAGAGATTATACACATTATAATTTTACTATCACTTTAGATATGTCACTAAAAGAAATGTCTATTAGAGAGCGATCATACGTAAAATAAATAACCTACACTTCCTCTACAATAACACAAATATACTGCCTCTTCCTTCTTGTTTTCAGACGTTACAACAACGCTACGTCATCGGACTCTTAAGGGAACGAACAACGTAGCCCAAAGGATCCTCCATACCCACTCTGTTACAGGTAGATGAATGATGGTGCCCACTGAATACAAAAATCATCCTTGGCGAAGGTTTCTGTGGTTTCCTTCGTCCTCACCAAATGGGAGGCCTTACGACGCAGGAGACACGCCACAGCGTCAATCTCCCAACCTTAAATTGCACCACGTGGGTCACACTTCCACACACACCTATATTGGCACAAAAAAAAAATGAATGACGGTTGAGGCACGTTCGAGGAAGTTTGGATCAGAAGCTACAGAAGAAAAAACACAAACTACAAGCGGGGGAGTTTGTGAGTGCGGGGCTGGCGACCGATGCTAACAATATCCAGACTTTCCCATCCACTCCCTGAAAAGGACATAAGTCCTACTACAGGATCCTTACATCCAACACTCCCACAACACTCCTCCTCTATATCATTCTTTCATGTCTATTATTATCCGGCATTGTCACTGATTGCCAAACGTCAATTTCTTGTCACTGTCAACATTTTTTCTGATTGTAAATTAATCTTTATTTATAATTCTTCTGTGCATGTATATGTCACTGAACTCCTCCGAAACGGCTGAACCGATTTTGATGACATTTTTTGTATGTGTTCTAGTGGTTTCGAGAATGGTTTCGATTTACTGTTTATACCTTTCTATCAACGTTTGACATCTAGGTTGAGTAGACAGGTTGAGTAGAAGACAATGTGTTTTGATTTCTAGGTTATTCATTACTAAAACTCGCGAATGGCTGGACCGATTTGGTCTGAATTCATGTTGGAAGGGGGGATAATGGAGTTGGTGTCTAGAAAGTACCCTATTCTATCTAAGAGCAGGAGTTCAACAAGTTTAGCAGAGAGATGGGTCTGTAGATGTCTGTGTTTAAGGAGTTGTTTCCAGGTTTGGGGATTAGGATGGTGTTTGAGGTTTTCATGATGGTGGGAAAATAAGCTTTGTCAATACAAGAGTTCAATAGAGTTATAAGAGAGGAGATAATCGAAGGAAGGAGTTGTTTTAAAGTTCTTCTGAAAATAGAATCGAGGCCAGGGGCTGAATTTTTGTCTTCCTCAGTAAACGGGGTTAGAAATGGGATATTTTCTGTGGCCGGGGGGAGGTTTACTAGTTTGTTGATGTAGAAGACAACGGATGAAATGTTCTGTAATGTAAAAGAAAAAAATGGTCATTATGGGTTATCCTTGGGAGGCAGACATACATCATCAAGGAGTTTCTTGTAGATCTATCTATAAAAGAAGAGGAACATCTCACCATACATTATTTTGTTATAACTTTTCGATAAAAGCTTGGGATCGGCTTAATTTTTTATTTAAAACCTTAACTTTATTATACACTAAAACCTTCCTCAGGAATCACTCTACCTGTTATTGAAAACTGTAAGAAATCCGTTCAGTCCTTTTTAAATTTATCGCGAACACACAGACAAACAGACAGACAGACAGACAGACGTGCTAATGGGACTTTATTTTATAATACCTAGGGATAGTGAAGAGGAAAAGTGACTTTTGGTTGCAAAGTAAACATCTTCAATTTACACTTACCCTTGTTAAAAAGAATACCATAAAAATTGATAAGAATCTGATGCATTTTTATAGCTTTTTAATCAATCAAAATATTTTAAACGAGTAATTATCTGAAACTATTTACACTTTTTAACCTCGAAATAATAAATAAAAAGAATTTCAAATAAAGTTAATTGAGGTAGTATGTGAGACATTAACCATTTCAAGTAGTTTTCAAAGCCAGCTTAAGTAATAAAACACAAGTCATTCTCGTAGAATTAAAATTCAAAATCAAGAAGATCACACATCGTTAGTGTTTCCTTTTTTAGAAAATTTCTTTATTACGACCATCTTGCACGTTTTTATACAAACAAGAATTCGTAATCGAAAATATCTACGGTTTTTGAATAATGTATTTACCGAAAAACGAAAGTGTGGAGAAATAAACATTCTGTAAGTTAGAATTGTTCAATTTGGAATAAATGTTAAAATTTTAAAGAATGAAAGAGGTGGAGTTTTGTTTTAAATAAATCCTTTGACCTTGGATAAAATTCCAGGCTGCTGTAACATACAATCACGTTGTAATCTATACTTCTATACTAATATTATGAAGAGGAAAGGTTTGATTTTTTGTTTGTTTGTTTGTTTGTTTGTTTGTTTGAAATGAATAGGCTCCGAAACTACTGGACCGATTTCAAAAATTCTTTCACCCTTGGCAAGCTACACTATTCCCGAGTGACATAGGCTATGTTTTATTTAAAAAAAAATAGGGATCCTTACTAAAATGCCATTAATGTAACCAAAAATGACCTTAAAACCCTTACATCGCGTGCGCTGAGAATACTAGCCTCAAGGTCAAACTTTCCAATTAGTAGGGATCGGTTTTTCTCATGGCCAACCGCCTAAGGCCGGTCGAGCACCTGAAAATCAATTTATTTTGTTGCCAGAAAATAAAACAAGATGTAATATTGTTTACAGGGAAGCATTGACCCAATATATTTAGTGGCTTTTGTTATTTTTATTTAATCCCCGTGCAAAGCCGGGGCGGGCTGCTATCTATACTAATATTATAAAGAGAAAAGGTTTGTTTGTTTGAAATGAATAGGCTCCGAAACTACTGGACCGATTTCAAAAATTCTTTTACCGTTGGCAAGCTACACTATTCCCGAGTGACATAGGCTATGTTTTATTTTCAAAAAAATAGGGATCCTTACTAAAATGCCATTAATGTAACCGAAAATGATCTTAAAACCCTTACATCGCGTGCGCTGATAATACTAGCCTTAAGGTCAAACCTTCCAATTAGTAGGGATCGGTTTTTCTCATGGCCAACCGCCTAAGGCGGGTCAAGCACCTGAAAATCAATTTATTTTGTTGCCAGAAAATAAAACAACATGTAATATTGTTTACAGGGAAGATATCTATACTATCTATACTAATATTATAAAGACGAAAGTGTTGTTTGTTTGTTTGTTTGTTTGAAATGAATAGGCTCCGAATCTACTGGACCGATTTCAAAAATTCTTTTACCGTTGGCAAGCTACACTATTCCCGAGTGACATAGGCTATGTTTTATTTAAAAAAAAAATAGGGATCCTTACTAAAATGCCATTAATGTAACCAAAAATGACCTTAAAACCCTTACATCGCGTGTGCTGAGAATACTAGCCTCAAGGTCAAACTTTCCAATTAGTAGGGATCGGTTTTTTTATGGCCAACCGCCTAAGGCGGGTCGAGCACCTAAAAATCAATTTAATTTGTGGCCAGAAAATAAAACAACATGTAATATTGTTTACAGGGAAGCGTTGACCCAATATATTTAGTGGCTTTTGTTATTTTTCTTTAATCCCCGTGCAAAGCCGGGGCGGGCTGCTAGTTCTAAAATAAAAAGGGTCTAAAAATCGCTCACACCGAAAAATATTGAGTAAAGATTTTAAGTTTTTCGTTAAAACTCGGGAAGGATGCGTCAGAAATCTAAGAAACTTTGCAGATGCTTTTGGGAATGAGAGGAAGAATCTTGAAGAGATAACAAACGCTTCGGGTGGGTATCGACTTGTACGTTCAAAAAGTGGCCGAAACGGTTAAAAGAGATCGTCGATTAAGTATCAGGGCTATCGATGAATATTAACAAAGATACCAGAAGATAAATTTTGGATAAGAAAACTGTGTGCTAAGTTCCTAACGGCGGAACAAAAGATGTATCGTACAAATGGTTGGTCTGACACTCTAGCATGCATCAAAAGAGACTCAAACTTCTTGTTAAGGGTCATAAGGCAATCACTGCACTGGAAGTCTCCAAACTCTTCGAGAGACAGAAAAGCGAAGATGAATAAGTCCAATTTCAAGACTTGGAATGGGTACCACAATGAAAAATGAATAGATTATCGAAGCTCCCTTTGGTACACTCGATATTGCACAACTATCAGGGTGGATAACTACTGAGATATATCTAACATTGATCAATCATTATTGATGATAAGGTGAACCTGATTGTCAATGGGCATGCTAGTTTTAAAGAAATTGATTAGAAATTGGAAAACTTCTCTAATGAAAAAGGTCATTAGCAAACATTTTCTGACACAGGTTTCCTAGCTTAACCACCTAGGCAGGATCTAAGTAATTCCTTTTCGATCCCTGCACCAAATGTTCTTAAGGTTGATACAGATAAAAACTTCAAAGTTTCGGTATTATCACCTGCAAAGAAAATAATACTGCTGAAATAACATTACCTTCCGAACAACAAGTCTGTAACTCATCTCATCATTTTATAAGTGGACAAAGGAAATGCAAAGCAAAAAGTGGACAATGTAAAATTAAATCTAAAAATCACTACAAGCCTTCTCCAGGGAAAAGAAGACGTAAAGTTACAAAAGCGTTTTTTGAAGATGACAAGGAAGAAGATTTGCTCAGTAGCTTATAAAATGATGTAGAGGATGCACTGTAATGACCAATGTGTGTAGAAAATTACATTTATCGGTACCGCAGATTTTCAATTCTAGTCTACCATCAATATTTTATAAAGTGCTTGAACAACTGGTTTTCTGATGTGGTAACAGATTAGTTCACTACTAAGTTTTGTGTTGTTTTTTTATCAATAAATTGATCAATTGATCCTGTGTATTACAAAATTTGAAAAGGTTTAATTAATTTTCCAATATGAGCCTACCAAATCTCCTTTTGTTAAATATTTATTAGCTTGCATTTATTAACTGCACCATAAACTCTTTCTCTTCGGTATCACTGATTTCAGACGGTTTAAAGCAAAAAAAAAATGTATTGAAATCAAAATTAGATTTCGCAAAATGATGATTATCAGATTCTAGAACGCCATAAATTATCTAGAACGAAATTGAATATAATGATGTAGCCAAATTACTATCAAAACTCAGTGCTTCATTATAAGAACTAAAACAGTAGGTAGGTATTAGCAATCTTAGCAAATTAAAATTGTGATGTTTTTTGTTCTTGATTCTTATGATAATTATATAATGAGAATAAGCATTCACTTCTTTGGTTCATCGACGATAATCTTGTTTTCCACTTGCATAGTTCAGGTGTGAATTTATAAAATTAGGCAACTTTTTTTTAACTATAATAATGCTGTTTCATTGTATAATCTATTATTTTGTATATAAACTATTATTTTGTGTAGCTCCACTAAACATATTGAAACATATCTTTTTGAACAATCATTGCTAAAATTTAAGCAACATAAAAACTCGGTTAAATGGATTGAAAACAAAAATTCCAAGATTAGCAAATTAATTATTGTGTTCGCCTATTGTTGTTTCACAAATCTTTGATTAGATGTAAATATTCAAAAAGAGGTATAAATTTACGAGGTGTGTAAAATTGTAACGTACTTTTAAGAATAAAATCGAGCATTTTTTGGAGTTTACACGGCTTAAACAAACCAATCAGAACATGTTTTCATAAAAACGAAGCTATGCTGTATTTGACGTCACCAGCCATTCATATTTTTTATGCGATTTTTTTATTTCATGAACTAAATCTAAAATTTTAATTGTGAAATAGAACGAAGCAATCAGAAAATTTGGCCATAAGAGCTACGGCAATTTTTACGTTTTTAGCTGATCATTCATAACATCACAGATTAGAGCAGATGCAACTCTGGTCGTTTTTATGAAAGAAATCGACAATTTCGTACAGTGAGTTTGAAGGAACCGATCAGAACGTTTGTAAACAAAACTAATGCTCTATTATGACGTTTCTAGCTGACCATCCAATGTTTTCTATACCAAAGAGAAGACAAAATGTTAATGTCGTCATTTTTACGAATGAAATCGACTATTTCATTTGGTGTCTCTCAACGAAACAATCGCAACATGTTCCTATAAAAGCGATATTATTTTTCATGTATCCAGCTGGTATTCATTTTTTTTATACTTCTTTTGGCGCGTTAGGGAAAATAATGATGGTAAATTTTTACGATGCGCACGCATACCGTCACAAAATACCGAGCGCACACCGTCTCGAAAAACGGACACTATAAAATTTTCTATATAATTTTATATTATTTGCCAAATATTTTACATACGACAACTTAGCTTCCTTTTTTCGATATAATTCCTGCCGGGTCAACGTAATTAACAGGGGTTCTAACGTAGGTAATGGTCAACAATAGAACAGGTAGCCTCCATAAAATATCTAGGAGCTAACATCAACAGGTGGTAGATGGTAGATGGAACTTTCCATCGCCCGAAGAGGTACCACCCTGCAACTCGTTAAGATGAGGTGAAATGTTCTAAACTTCCCCATCTGAGTTGTAAGTCGGTTATTTCCCTTCCCTTCTCACCTTTCCGTTTCCCTCCAATCCCCTTCTTTCTCATAAACCCTTTTCTAGAAAATACCATGATGGGTTCTCCAGAGGTTAAATGATCTGGAAGTAAAATAGTTCCCCATTTGGATCTCCGGGGGAGGGACAATCTCGGGGAAGTCATGATGGAAATAACATAGCCATCGATCAATCTACTACTAGACCAACCTCTAGTTCAGCCAATTTTACCCAGAAGCCAAAACGCAAAACAGACTGCATATTTTATTATCCTACTTTATTCCTATTACACATTAATGATGTACTTGAAGCCACTAATAACCCGATACACGGTTTTGCAGATGATGGCAACCTACACTGTAGCAAAACGCACAACCATCCCATATCTCTAGATATTCTGGAAGAGGACAGAAGATCCACAACGGCTTCTATCAATTAAGATTTGAGAATTGTTCACGAGTGGGGAAGAAAAGAATCTTGTTAATTTCAACGCTTTCAAGACAAAGACATGTTGCCTATCCAACAAGAGGCAAACTTACGACTCATCCATCACGATGAATGATCAGACAGTAGAGGCAAGCCACTCTATTACGCTGGTTGGTATAACGATCTCCCAGGACTTACTATGGAACGAACATATTGGCAACAGGAAAGAAATTAGGCTTTCTGTTTAGAGCACGGAAGAATTTCTCTTCATCCAACTTAGCTACTCTTTACAAAGCCCAAATACGACCTAATCTTTAATACTGCTCGCATGTATGGGGTTCGGCAGCTCCGTCAAGGCTTAGAGATCTTGATGCAATACAGAGAAGCGCGGTTCGACTAATAAACGACACCAGTATCACCAAAAACCTAGCCCCATTATTCCACCGAAGAGCAGTGTCTGATCTCTCCTTGTTTTACCGATACTTTAACGGATTTTGTTTAGAAGAAATCCGCTCTATAGTGCCTCCACTTACCAGACCAGCCAGAGCAACGCGACGTGCCGACTCCATGCACCCTTATACTGTTCAGTGCCAGACATCGAGAACGGATCGATTTGATCGTTCCTTTATCCCCAGGGTCTCCAGATTGTGGAACTCCTTACCTTCCCACGTCTTCCCCACTCGTCCTAACTTTTAGGCCTTTAAATCCCAAATTAATAAATTGTTTCTTCTGCTCCAATAGATGTTCTCGGTACATTTGTATTTAGGTCTATACCTACGAGGACATCCTTAATAATAATAAAAAAAGCCAGTGCGACCCGAAAAAAGAAATACTATCAAGGATCGAACAAGCGAGAAAAACACTTATAAGTATGAAAGCATTCTTCACAAGATCATTCCTTAGTCTGCGGTCCAAGGACTGCAGTGGAAAGCAGTTTTAGTGTGTTTAATACAAAGAATATTTTGACAACTGTCGGTACATCAAATGTTGAAATCGATGAATTTAAATAGTATAATTACTTTATTTACACCCCACGTATATACTTATATAAAAATCGATATTTAAATTGACCTGTCATATATTTTTCAATCATGAGAATTAATTGTACATGTATCCAAAATCTATAGAATCACGCAATTGTGTATGGAATGTTTGCCATATCTTACACTGACTTAAGATTATGTTTCTGTGTTGAGATGGTACACTTCACTTTCTCCTTCTTTCTTTTATCGATATGATTAATGTTGATAAAGATATTCAGTTAAATGATCAGTATAATTGTAAAATGTAATTTTGCGTTTGAAAATAGTTATTTATGAAACAGTTCGTGAAGTATGCTTTTTGCGCACGCACGCTATGTTTAGAGCACGAGCGAAGCGAGTGCTATATATCGCGTAAGTGCGCAAAAAGCAATTCACGCACAGTTTCATACAATATTTTATCTACGATAATCAAATAAAAAATAATTACAAGAAAGCAATTTATTTTCAATTCATTCACAAGATACTAACAAAACTAATGCTCTCATAGCAACACCATGGCTAAGGATATTTGATTATATGAAGGTGTGTCAAAAACAGTGCGAAAAAGTAAATCCCATTTAAAATACATTGTTACTTCACGCACACTTTCTATCCTTCACGCACTGCTGTCTATAATGACAGTTTTCACGAACTAAAAATTGATACATAATATGAGGTAGAGTAGATAAAAATATTTTTTCTACAAGCATGCGTAACACAACACTTTCCCGCACGCATTTCAATTCAGAAAATATCTCTTTCCCGCACGGAGTGCGGGAAATACTTTTTCCCGCACGGCGTGCGGGAAAGAATTTTTCCCGCACGCATTTTTTTTTATTAATTAGAGATGTTTGCCGATAACCTTTTTGACAAATTATTGTATTATTATCTTTATCTTGTTGGACTACATACAAATAGTAAAAAAAATTTAGATTTTACATGAAAATAGGGGTTTTTAAAATGTTTGTTTTTAAAATTTTTTTAAAAAATCATAATTTATTAAATCACCCCTGTTAACCTTACTCAAAGCAACAACAAACTCACCTGTTTAAGTAGGGTTGCTATAGCTACATTCGTGTATTTATTGACACTATGAAAGATTTAATTGTCACAATCGCATCTTTTCAAATATCTAAATAATTTTCGAGGTGATTTTGCTTGTAGAAAAAATATTGATCCTAACTCTTGCGGAAATTAACTTTCCCGCACTTAACTGCTTGCCCGAACTCCGCTTCGCGTCGTTCGGGCATCGGCAGTTCGCGTGCGGGAAAGTATAACTTTCCGCACTTGTTAGGATAATAACTATGTACGATTGACAAAATCGTGCAGGGAAACCTAAAGAACATAAATAAAATAAAGAAGTTAAAAAATATGATAGAAACTAAATTTTACAAATTACTTTTTTATTTTTGGTGGTTATGTGCACTTTTACTATATATAACTTCCTGAATATATATTTAAAATTAAAATTTTTAAAAGTTTATTTAATACAATAGTGTCAGTTGCATTTAATTATACTTATTAAAAGTATGCTTTATTCATAAATAATAATTTATGCATACTAAAAATAATGAAACGTATATGTACTAACAAAAAGTTCATTTCACTTTTTGCAGCATCTTTAACCAACTAATTATTGTCTTGGCAAATAAATTTCTCTTCAAAATTTATTACTCTTTCTTTGAATTATGTAATCTGAAATATTAATATTCTTCACCGCATACTCATACACAAGAATAGATTTAATTTCACCAACTTTGTTTAGGATTTATTTTTTTTTGTATATCGCTACAGTCTCAAAATCAATTTTAATATTAGCCAGACTTTTTATTACTAGGGTATCTTTTGTTTAATCGTTTATGAGAGGTCTAGCTCACACGGCGAATTCTTATCGTAGTAAAGCAATGAACCTCCAAAATTTGTGCAGTAAGATGGATCGAGATGCAGTTTTTTGCATTCCATTAGTTAGGGCGTCAGGAAATTTTGATGATGTAAAAATGGAAAATTGCATTTCTGCACTAGAAAAATGTATTTGAAAAATGCATTTCGAACAGAAGATAAATGAAAAAATTTCAACTCTGTAAGTATTGCTGGAAATAAGTTCAATTTCGCGACTCTGGGGTTTTTGAGGTCTGTCATTTTCTCGTTTATTTTCATTTTGCTGCTTTTCACATTTTCAAATTTTCTCTCTATATTATTAATCTTCTCCTGTTGTATTTTTCCCATTTTCTCTACCTCCTTAAGTCCATCTTTTAATTGGTTTACTTCTTTTTGTATTTTAGTATTTTCTTCTTTTATAATATTTTTAATATCTAATTTAATGCCTCCTGATTTTCTTGATTTTCTTGTAAATTCTTCTCTTGTTTTTCTTGATTTTCTTTTAAATTCTTTAAATCTTCTTTTAAATTATTATTCATTTTTTCTAATAATGTTAACATCCTTTCCATATCACTTTCTTCATTTTTATTTTCAATAATTGCTTTTTCAATGATTGTAACATTCCCCTCTTCAGTTCGCGAATAATTTGTTTCCTTTTAATTTATTTCATCTCCCTTCTGGTGATCTCCTTGTTGCTGTTTTTTTTCTTATCTTCTTGTTTCCATTTTTGTTGGAAAATATTCAATTTGCTTTTATTTTATTTTAATGTGTATATCAAATTTATAATTTTAATTCACCCTGTATATCAAAATTTTTCTTTATGTCTTATTGACACTGTCAAAACCAAAATTTTTATAATTATATGATCTACTTTTCTGTCTCAATATCTAATTTATTTTGTTTCAAATAATCTCTTTCAAACTTTAAACAATAGAAAATATGTCTTAATAAAGAATTGTATCTCCCCCCTATTTCTAAATATACAAAAAAAACTGTCTCTATATAAGAATTTTAAAAATCTTACCCCAGAGTACAATTTTTATAGTATTAATTTCAAATTCACTTGAATGTCACTTGGCTGTCCTGGTTTTGTGTCTCGTCCCCTTTGATTCCAATTTCTTTCTGCTTCTTAATCGGTTTGTTCCTTTCTATCGGGTGGTTTCTTGTTATCGGGTGGTTTCTTATTATCGGGTAGGTTCTTGTTATCGGGCGATTTCTTGTTATCGGGCCCCACGTTGGGCGCCAATTTATTGTGAAGTGACTTCTTGCACAAGCTTTTGGGTCTGGGTTCTTATAATTTTCTTCTATATTTATGTTATTTTATATTTATTTTATTTATATTTACAATTCCACAATAAATAAGGCACCATTAATTTTTCAAAAAGTTTAAGAATCGAAAATATTTACTGCCCGATAATTCTTAATATCATTTCTGGAGCCATTCTTGAAAATTGGTACAACAAAACTGAACAACCATGAGTCGGGAAACAAACGTTCTTTTAAAGACCTGTTAAAGGCTGACAAAGATTATACTAAGCTTATCAGACAAAGAAGAAATACCCATGAAAACCTCCTCCACACTGAAAGTAATATGACCCAAATCCATCATATTATTAATCGAATCAAAGTTGTCAGTCTCAAACAGCACATTATCCTCCCCATAACCGTTGACAAAGTGATCTGCAAAAAGATCTGAAATTTCTTATCTGGAACACGCTGTTTTATTATTCAAGTGAGTGCATAGAAGAAGGTATATAGCTTCCAACCCTAGACTTACTTAAAAATCCCCAAAACCGGCGAGAGTCTTCCCTTATTCGGCTCTCCAGACCAAAGACATAATTATTATAACAGATAATTCACGACATTTCGAACGCACTTCACTAAATTTTAGGTAATCCCATTCAGATCCAGTCCGTTTAAACCGGATGTGGGCCATCTTTTTCTCCCAAACAAGCCGCTTCGGCTCACCAGTGAACCATATTGGAAAGGAAGTTGATTTACGTTTTCTGACAGGTACAAAGAGAGAAATAGCTAAATTGAGTAAAATGATAAAATGTACTCGTTGCCTCCAGCATATCACCACTCATTAGGTCCTCCCATCCAATCGGCGCTAGATGGTTGTTCAAAATCTCAGTAATATTTGACATAGTTCAATCCTACAGATTCAGCAAAAGAAATAGTACAACTGTAAGTTATATGGTGATGGCTATCAGGAAACAGAGTATCACATGTAGGTTTGATGTCAATATCTGCATCACCAGGTCCAAAAATTAAATCCAGAAATTTGTTCTGCTTGTTAGGAATGTGATTCAACTGTGCGAGACCCATAAAACAAAAATTATGACCAATCAATTCGGCATGATTGCCCTGTGGGCAGTCAACATGCTGTTAACCAAAATTGGAACGAAACCACCTTGCAGAAAGTAAATTATAATCACCAAAAAGTTATTTGGTTACCTGATATAAACCATCAATACCAAGCAAAAAGAAATTACTATAAAGTAAAATATTGACCAAACAGACAAAAATGAATGTTTATAAAACAATAATAAGACCAATAACAATGTATGCAGCAGAAACAATGACTATGAGAAAAAAAGGAGAAGAGAAATTAAGGATAAATGAACGAAAGATAATAAGAACAAAACTGGGTCCATTAAGAATCGAAGAACAAGAGTATAGAAGAAGAACGAATAAAGAAATTTCAGAAGAATTAAATGGACAAGATATAGTAAAGATAATAAAAGTACAAAGAATTAAATGGCTGGGTCATATATGGAGACAAGGACCAGAATCATTATCAAAAGCTATGGTATTATGGCAACCGGAGGAAAAAGGACCCAGATCGAAATGGTTAACTGAAGGAGAGGAGGCCTAAGCAGGGCAGCAATTACTAAATGGAAAGTGAAGACAAAAGACCGGAACAAATGGAGACATATAAGCGAACAAATACAATGATGATGAGGACTGATCCACCCCGTAAAATGGATCTAGAAAACGAAAGCGGCCCACATGGGGTGTTAAGCCATATACTACTATATAGGTAAACCAACAAAAAAAATTGGGTAGAATGAAAGCTGCAGGTACCTACTTATATTAAAGTAAAATTTAAATTTTTTTGTAAAACACGAATGTTCTTATACCTAAAAACGTCAAATAACTTTAAGGCAAACTTTCTATAGAAAATAAAATTATTAAAGTAATTGTCTGTGATTTATGAGTTAAATGTCAATTTTCGTGTAGGTTTCAACAATACTTACCAGTTTCGTAACAGTGAATAAATAGATAATAAAAACACGAAATTCGCTTAAAAGTTGATTGAAGATTGTCAATTAAAAAGTAAAATATTTTTTAATACCTCTTCGGCACCAATAGTACGTAATGAGAATTGGATGATAATTGGTAGGTATTATTTCAAAATAACACTTAAGGTATACTTTTCTTTTGCCGGCCAACCAGGTCATTTAATTACAACACTGATAAAATGAATTATTAGTTTGATTATTAAGGTTAATTAAAATAGTAGATATATTGAAAATAGACAAAATCTTTATTGAGATCGCATTAAATTATGGATTTGGATTATCCTCCACAGAACGTATTCATTATAGACCAATTGATTCATTGGAATCTATCGAAATTGTTAAAGATTTTTTCATCACATTTTGATTGTTTTGAGTCGGGGTCAAGCATATGATGGTGTTGCCAATATGAGTGCAAAAGTAAAAGGTGTTCAAGCTTGCATATGTAACGTTTGTCTTTTTTACTCATCGTGTAAACCACAGACTTAACTTAGTTATCAGTTGCACCATACCTAGAATAAGAAATGCAGTCACCTTTGTCTCAAGTGTAACTAATTTTTTTCATGTGACAACTCAACGACTACATCTCTATACAGTAGAAATAAACCTTTATATACTTAAAGATAAACAAAATATCTTAAAAAATATGTGTGAAACCAGATGGGTCAAAAGAGATGAAGCAGTTGGGCAACGAGTTACCAGGTCCGTTTGTACTCCCTAACCGATTAACGAGAGCTGATTACTTAAATTTTTGCAAAACACATTAGGCGATCTTTTAGACGATATTCCGTTAATACACAGATTTCAAATGTGGGCCCATTTTTCAATTGCCGTAAGAGAGCATTTAGACGGATCTTTTGTAGAACGATGTTTAGGAAGGGGCAAACCTGCATCATGGCCTGCAAGATTGCCTGATTTAAACCCCTCTGACTTTTTCCTTTGGCGACACTTACAAAATTTCGTATACGCCACTCCTGTGAATATCCTGGAGGAGCTACAGCAAAGAGTGGAGCAGAGATGTCATCGAATCCTAGCGAATTAAAGGATTTTGGAAAGTGTTCAACAATCCCTGCGTCGTAGATGTCATAGCTGCATTGAAATGGAGAGAGGGCACTTTGAACATCTTATTTGACTCTATGTTTTTATTGGTTGTTAATAAATATATAATTATTTTGAATGCAAAGTGGTCCGTATCTCCGAAACTGTTATAATGTGGACACTTTTTTGGCTTATTTTGGGACATACTATCACCCATTTCAGGTTGTGATAACATTCTTTAACCCATAATGAAAGTTACTCTTTTTCATATAAAATTATAAATTTGTACTTTGTTCCATCCAATATTGACCTAAAAGCTCAATTGTTAGGGGATGATTATTGAAAAAGAATTCCTCACACGTATAGATTTAATTGTTTTATATTCATTATTTCAAGGTTTTGGATTTTCTATTCAATAATTAAATAAACGGTAATTACTGATATTTATAATTACGATTCTTTGTAAAGTATCCTTTCGATAAGCATAATCTCCGGTAAATACTATTATTAAATGTGTAAATTCTTAATTATCTAATGGTTGCTAATTTTAACACTGAGAAGGATTTGTTAAGTTATGGATTATTGTATGTTGGATATTTAATCTCTCGCAATTTAATTATGTTTGATTTTTTACTATCAGTTACATCTTAATATTAGCAAAGAATGATAAAATATTTACAGCCAATTGTTCTTCTTATCGGAACTTTATTTCAATAAATTCAAGAAATTAGTCATAGTATACATATATATATATATATATATATATATATATATATATATATATATATATATATATATATATATATATATATATATATATTGTTATGGTATCACTGTGTCTATTGTGTAAATTAAAATATCTTACTGTGAAGTATGACGACATAGACCAGTGACTATTTTTTTTTGAGAATTGATATAAATATGAGAGGAAATGTTATGGAAACGATTATTGATGGATTGATTTCTGATTTTTGATTGATAATTTGAACTTGTCATTTTTTTGTATTTAAAGTTGATCTTAATATAGAGTTATAATTAATTGAATAGTGAATTTTTTTTAAATAAAATTAAAAAAGAATAAAATAAATAAGAAGGAACCCATCCCAGAAAGCCGGAGTTAAGAAGAGAAACCATTACAAAATTGTCGAACCAACGTGGGGCCCAATACAAGTCAACTACTAGCACCCAGAACTGCAAATTCGAGTCCACTGCAAGCACCTGAACTGCAAATTCGAGACACCTACAAGTACCTGAACTGCAAATCGAGACACCTACTAGCACCTAGAACTGCAAATTCGAGACACCTCCAAGGACTTTGACAGACGGGACTGACAGATAGGTAAGATATTTGCATTTATATAATAGACGCAGTAATTTGTGGGGAAAATTTTATTAAAACAATTAAACATAAATTATAAAACTAAAATTATTTAATTGAAAATTAAAAATAAATTTTAAAACTAAAAAAAAAAAATATATATATAATTATGGAAACAAGAAGACAAAGACAGGATAGGGATAATGCACAAAAAGGAGATCATCAAAAAGATGATATAAACATTATGGAAAATAATGAATCGGGAGATGAAAAAGAGAATACTACAATTATAGAAGCAATTATTGAAAGTAATGGTAATAAACATGAAGAAAGTGACATGGAAAGAATGTTTAAATTATTAGAGAAAATGAATAATAATTTAAAAGAAGATATGAAACAAAATACAGAAGCAATAAAACAAGATATTAACAAAAATAAAGAAGAAATGAAAAAAAATATGGAAGCAATAAATGTAAATATGGATTTTATGAAAAAAGAAATAAAAGAAGATATAAAAAAAGAAATAAAAGACATGAACAAAAATATAGAAGCATTTAAAGATGAGATGAGGAACCAAATGGAAATATATAGAGAAACAATGAAAGATATGAAAATAATTTATAACAAATCAGTAATTAATAAGGACTATGAAAATAAATCTCCTGAAGAAAAAGATATGGGGGAAAATAAACTTAAAAATGAAGAAAAATCTGAATTAATAGAAATGTATGAAACAAATATAAATAAAAATAAACCTATGAGAAGATATAAAGAAGAATATATTTACGAAGACATTTTACAGAATGAAAAAAGTAAAAATAACTATTATAAAGAACATGTTACATATAAAAACAATATGAAACAAGAATATGAAATTATGAAATTAAAATTAAATTATGAATATGATGATGATAAGAAGAAAGATAAAGATAATTATTATACAAATGAAGAAGCAAAATATGAAAATAAAGTATATGAGGGTGATAATAAATATAAAAATAGATTAGATTATGATAATTACAATAAAATTAAACATAAAACTAATTTGAATTACAATTATAAGAATAAAAAGAAGTTTAAACATAAAACATATAAAGAAGATGATATAAATTATTTTGAAATAGATAACATTAATAGAAGATTAAGGAAGATTTGGATGAGCATTGTATATAATTATAAAACGAGAAAAAAATAAAATAGTTAAATAAAAGTAAATAAGATTAAAACTAAATTAAAATTAAGATTAAAATTAAAAATATGGATGAAAATAAATAAATAAAACTTTTATAAAATGTTTTAAAACAAAATGTAAAGGAACACTGAATAAAAACGTTATAAAAAAAAATAATCAAAAAAAAAAAATTAAGTAAATTTAAAAAATTAAAATATGTCTTTGAAGAAAATTTTAATTTTTTTTAATTGTGGGGATTTGTTATGGTATCACTGTGTCTATTGTGTAAATTAAAATATCTTACTGTGAAGTATGACGACATAGACCAGTGACTATTTTTTTTGAGAATTGATATAAATATGAGAGGAAATGTTATGGAAACGATTATTGATGGATTGATTTCTGATTTTTGATTGATAATTTGAACTTGTCATTTTTTGTATTTAAAGTTGATCTTAATATAGAGTTATAATTAATTGAATAGTGAATTTTTTTTAAATAAAATTAAAAAAGAATAAAAGAAATAAGAAGGGACCCATCCCAGAAAGCCGGAGTTAAGAAGAGAAACCATTACAATATATATATATATATATATATATATATATATATATATATATATATATAAACAATTTGAAATTTTTTGGGGATTGCAGTCACTTATTAAGAAAAACTCTTATATAATTTCCAAGCTTTCGAAATTTATTTTATTTCTTTTTCAAGGAATCTACAAATAAACAAAATGGAATATAATGGAAAACAGAAAAAATATAAATGTATATTATTAAACTTACTACGTTGAGATTAATATAAAACGTAGTAAGTTTAATAATATACATTTATATTTTTTCTGTTTTCCATTATATTCCATTTTGTTTATTTGTAGATTCCTTGAAAAAGAAATAAAATAAATTTCGAAAGCTTGGAAATTATATAAGAGTTTTTCTTAATAAGTGACTGCAATCCCCAAAAAATTTCAAATTGTTTATAATATTTGATCAGTCAAGATATATCATTTTTATATATATATATATATATATATATATATATATATATATATATATACATATATATATATAGTGCGGATGGTCTGTTCGCGTCGATTTGGTAGGAGAAAGTTTGTTACTTCGTTAGAAAATTATTTCAATTCTTTCATTTTATCTTTAATTCTAAATAAAATCGGAAATATTTTCTGATTACCTTGGCCCTTCATTTAGGTTATTACCACATCAAAGAAGGGCCCTATTAAGGATTACCGTAAAACAGAATAGTTTCGCTGACTACAGACAGCCATTTTAATCATTAGAAGTCGACTCAAGGTGAAACCATTCCCGGGTTTGGACACAAAGGAAGTTTCCTTGAAAGAAAATCTACGTTTGGATTTAGAGCAGTTCCGATCCACAATAAATCAAGCTCCAACAGGAAGAATCAAAATAAACCAAAGATAAGAGATTAAATTAATTTTTTTTTTTTTTAAATTATCACTAAACTTTTGATTGATTAAATAAATCAACTTGAAACTGATTTTACTGTTTTTTATTTGTTTGTCTGTACTTTGCGCCTAAATTAATGTTTGGGAAGGGTTGGTAAAGACTCAGAAGGAAGCCACGACCCTCAGGAGGTAGCCTAGGGTAATTTAAGGGTTACAATATCTTCTCCTATTGAGTATACAAGAGGTGCCCTGAGTTTCATATTAGTTGATTTTCTCTTTTTCCTCTGACTTCACTGACCTATTTTGTCCCATTTAATTTTCTTTAGTTCTTTTTATAATTCGGTTAGTCTTTCATCTGTTGATGAATTGTCAAACTATAGCTTAATTATAATGTTTTGTAGTTTACATTACAAAAATGTATAAACATACGTACTTACCAACCTACGCGAACTACCGGTCAATCCATAAATATTTATAGTAAACTTCAATTACACAAGTGAAAGAATTATCGAGTATCGTCCATAGTTTATTGCCCACGAAAATATCAACAACGTTGTTTGAAAAAGGAAAAGTTGTCACAGGACACGACAATTTAATAGATAAGTACAACTGTAAAGACTTTAATAAATTACTTCCATATAAAGGTTAAAAGATTACAATAGATCTAATAACAATATATTTAAAAAAAAGTAATGATTGTTCATAAAAATAGGTATATTAAGGTAATTTATGTTAAGTTTTATAAAACTGTATGATGTAAAAAATTATGTAAGTATATAAAATTTTATCGTGAAGAAGTTGACGAATAAATTCTTCTTCACAATAGCGAAACTTTTATCAAAATTCACGAAAATGTTTGGTGACAAGCAGGTTGTGTACTCGCCCAAGACGGATCTTCTGATTTCAGAAAAAGTAGGGCAGTCATACATTATATGCTCTACTATTTCCTCTTCTTGTTCGCAACCTCTGCATAGCGGCGATTCAGCTAATTTCAACCTAAAGAGATGTTGTCGCAATTGGCAGTGACCTATTAAGATTCCCACAGCTGTTCGGAGCTTTTGTTTGGTCAATGCCTTAAATTTTCTTGCTGTTTCCTCACCAGGATGAGGTAGTAAATCTCTGGTCAGTCTACAGTTCATTGTTTCATTCCAGCACTGTATAAAGTTTTGGTGAGAGTGCTGTTTGATGAGGTCCACGACAGCGGACATTGTTAGCTTGGTAGATGGGCGGGGGCTAACACATTTATAGCTCGCAGCCCTCCTTGCTAAATTGTCCGCAATGCGGTTACCTTTAAAGTCCTTTGATTCAGCTCACAATGACCACGTTATTCTGGCTGGTCTCAGATAGAGTTTGGTGACATTCTAGTACTAAACTTGAAGTGATACTTGGTCTATTCAAGGTCAGTAGTGCTTATGCCTGTGATGTTCCTTTTGATTAATTCTTTTGCAGCTATGGTTGTGCCTGTGATTTCTAACTGAACCACACTTGACAAGCCATCTATAACCTATTTGATTTTCAGATCTAAGGATTTAGAGTAACTTCCTCATCCCGTCACCTTTCTGCGTTTTTGACCCATCCGTATAGGCGCTCAGAGCGTTCAATACGTTGGGGTTTGCTGTCTTGTCTGTTAATATTTTGTATGGTTTGTTGATGACAAATCTTGGTACGATGGCATCCGTGTCTGTCTGTAAGAGTGATATCTCCTTCAGTGATGCTCTCCACAGACTTTCCCTATGGGTGCCGGTCCCAACAGTGGGTTCGATTCCAACCGTGCAAAAGTTGGAATCTTTTAGAATTTCTGGTCGTTTCTAAAATTCCGAGTAGGTTGTAAAATTCCTTAAAAGCTTTTAAATTCCAGGTTGGCCCTTCTTGACAGATATGGTAGTATCCTTTTGTATTCGATGAGTTAAAGTACCTAAGCAAATTCACAAATTTAATGTCTATCGCTCGGATGTCAAACGAGAAATTCAAATATTTGCTTATTCGTTAAAATATGTACAGATTTGCATTTAAACACGACACTTACGCGGCTAAAGTTAAAACCATAAAAATATAATTAGTAATTCTCACATTTATAGTCACGAAAAACTTTAGTCACGTAAAGTTATTCTTTACTCAATAGACTGAGATCCCGGGGCCCCCAGACCTTCCTTATTTTCTAACCTTAAAATTATGAGAAATGTGTGGGGTCATGTATGCTTAAGCACCTATGCATACCCGCTAACTTGATTACCCGGCCCTTTTACAGGTAACAGGTAAGAAAGGTACATAAAAATATGGCTTACTTTCCTTAAATTCTAACAGCTGGTTTTTGGATATGTTTTACAAAATATTGTACGAAATCATAATCTAATATTGCCAGACACCTCTTGTGGGCGGTAACTCCCGCCAGACGCTTTAAATTGGCATAAAAAATTTCTTTCTTATTTTCTAACCAATTTTTATATATGATATTCATAGTAGTATTTTAATACCTTTTATATGCAGCCAGACCAACCCCATGGGCCAATCAACCCCCCAGACGCATAAAAGTTATCCTGTAAGTGTAAGCGCGACAGCTTTATCTATGCGCTTGAGTGCGAGTGAGATGTACTCTGTAAATCGATTAATAGATCGTTACAAATATTTAAAATTATTGCAGAAATAGAGAAAATTTTGAAAATAAAAAAAAGTTTTCACATTAAAAGGGGGGTGTGGCAGTCAGTGGGACTGCCGGCAGAAGTTATACTTCTATGCATGCACCCGGATTCATAAATTTGTATGCAAATGATTTAGCAAAATCATTATATGATATTCGTGTTCAGCGACCCCAAAAACCTCCTAGTACCGAGTGCACACTTTTTTTGTATCAAATTTGCATAAAATTCCTGGAGACGAGGTCCGTCTTAAGCACCAAGTGTTTCGAAGACCATCGCCATTATTATAATCGTATTTAGCGACTCAAAAACCCGCCGAGTACCAAGTGTGCACTGATTTCGTACAGAATTTACATAAAACCCCAGGAGCAGAGGTATTCCATATTTATAATAACAGAATAAGAGAAAAAGTTTCATGCAAAAAAAAATAAAAATCCTATATTACCTAATTTAGTTATCTTTATACAAATTTTTTAATAAATATTCAGTCTAAACTTATTAGTGCGTATAAATGTATTTAGGTACCTTTTAACCATCTTTAAATTCGTTCACTGTATATTAATTAATATTTTGATAGCCACATTTTCACGGTATATTAAGGGATATTTATTTTATTTGACGCTAATGACCTTAACCGAAACCATAAGTGTTAAAAAGAGAAATTGCATTTAAATATGATTTGTCAGACTTAGGATAGTTACGAGTATAATTTATAGGTTCAGTGTTTGTCTTAAATTGTAAGTTGGTTATTAGAATGGCCGAAAGTTTATATCAGGAAGTGTTTTCTTTATTGGATCCATATTTTTTTCATATACTACACAGTAAATAAGTTTTATCCCAAACAAAAACTCTCAGCTGGATCAAAGGACATGGGAACTCTAAAGGCAACCGCATTGCGAACAATTTAGCAAGGAGGGCTGCAGGCTACAAATATGTAAGCCCTCGCCCATCTACCAAGCTAACATTGTCCGCAGTCGTGGACCTTATCAAACAGCACTCTCACCAAAACTTTATACAGTGCTGGGATGACAGGTCACTGCCAATTGCGACAACATCTCTTTAGGATGAAATTAACAGAATCGCCGCTGTGCAGAGGCTGCGAACAAGAAGAGGAAACAGTAGAGCACTAGCTCGCCCCTCCCCAAATCCAGATCCCAAACAAAAAAGGATTCCGTTTTTTCTTTCCTTCTTCTTGATATGCTTCCTGTGGGTATGGTAGGTTTCAACATGCATTTTCTTCTTTATTTCTATTTATATATATCGATATACTGCTGTCCTGTCTCATTTTTCAAGTTCTTTTCCTATAAAGTTCGATAAAAGGATAAATGTATGAAAGGGCAAAAAGACATTTTTACAAAAAAAAAAACAATTTTGAAAAGGTGAATAAAGATCTTCTTTATTTACTTACTTACTTCTTGGCTCTACAACCCGGAGTGGCTCTTGGCCGACTGTACTATTTGCTTCCATCGTCGTCTATCTTCCATTAGGGTTAGGTCATATTCAATCCCCATACTTCTTAGTTCTTAGGTCTGCTTGTATGTTATCTCGCCACCTCATTCTAGGGCGTCCTAAGGGTCTTCGTCCAACTGGTACTCTTTCGCAGGCTGTCTTTAACATTCGTTCTTCCGGTTGTCTCTGTACATGACCCGCCCATTGCAATCTCTTCTCTTTTATCTCCTTCACGATGTCTGGATCTCCATATAGTTCCGTTATTTCTTGGTGGGTTCTTCTTAGGCACTGTTCTGTTAGTAGGATTCGTAGCGGTTCGAATATCTTGCGTAGCACTTTTCTCTCGAAAAATTCTTAGTCTCCTTTCGTTTTCTTTTGTAAGCTTCCAGGTTTCACTAGCTACATGACGGTAGGTTGTATGACTGTCTTATAAATTGTGGATAAAGATCACAAAAGACAATATTTAAATCAATCACTATTAGATCCACTTTATTGCTTTTCAAAATATATTCCACCAAGATCGTTGCATTTTTGCATACGTTCAAACCAATTGGGAAAAAAGTTATTCCAGTCTTCAGTTGACTCCTGCAAAGTCGCTGTTTTAAACGCATCGAAATTAGTTCGGAAGTATACGGTAGTTGGTCTAACAATGCGGTGTTTTGAAACTCCAAAAAATCTTTTGGGGTTCTTCATGAAGGATCTTTTCAATCGAGGTCTTTGAAACACCCAAAAAAGCCTGTATCTCCCGGTATGTTACACGGTGGTCATCCTGAATTAGTCGACGAACCGCATCAAGGTTTTGGTGTGTGACTACTGTTTTGCCTAGATTCGTCGCTGAGACTGGAGCGACCACGTTGAAATGATAATCAGTAGAAAACGATTTTAATCGTTTTAAATATCTCAATTTTATTGCTTTTCCCATCACTAAGGGTTTAAGTTTTTCCGATCCGTTCATATTTACTGCAATTCCTCTCTTTACTAAACTTTCCCCTATGACATTTTTCATCTTTAAAACTAAGCGTTTTGTGCGGTAAACATTTGGAAACAAGACCAGTTTAATCAGTATTAAAAATGGTTCGTGCATCATAGTTTTCAATCAAAGTCTGATAGTCGAAATTTACAGAAAAGTTATAAATAAAGAAATTTTTAACTGTGAGGATCTGCATAGTTGAAGAAAACGAATTTAAAGAAGAGGAAGGAATCATTACTTACATTATTAGCTAATCGGCATCTAGATACCTACTTAAAAAATGTTTACTTTTATTTCTAATTATTATTATTATTGGTACCTATATACCTAATTACATAATTAGAGATTTTAAATACTTATGATTTCTTCACCATTAACAGAAACCTTCTTCTTGTTTGATTATCTTTGAAAAATAAAACAGATTTATTGCGTGATTAAGATCTTAAACTGATTCATTTTAAAGGTTGAGTTGTGCGCCAATCACGGAACAAATTCTATTAAAATCCATACCCAAAATCTCTTTTTGTTTTTTTGATGATATATAGAGGTCAACAGTTTTGTTATGGGAATGGTAAAAATAAAAGTATGAAATTAGGATTATTTTGTATATTAACTCTAATAGAATGATTACAAGGCCTCGCTATTTGGATCGTTGGAATTGATAATGGAGTATAAAAAATATTTACAATATTATTATTCTTTCTCTTTACTTTTTTGTATAAAATTTGGATTATCAGATATATATTGATGAAAAAATTATACAAACGTATCTCATGCCATGCTGTTAATATATTCCTGATAAATTACCAGGATTTGTGCCTGGTTAGAATTCCTAACTGTAGGACCAAGAGGATACTGCGACGTAGATATAAAAATTGATCAGTCTATACAAGGGCAAAACCAAACTGTAGACGCTTTGTTTCGCTCTAGTTAAAGCTCATCAGTACAGTACAGGTTTGTCTCTTCAGTCACTAATGAAGAGACATCCCCGGTATAGACAGGTGAATATTTTATGTAAAAGTTTGCCAAAGTGTAACACAGTCGCAAGTAGCGCCATCTCTAGTTCAAAAATGGTACTCTTGTGGTCGCTTTTTATATCAAATAGAAGCTTACTTTTTTTGACATACATAGAAGGATGAAAAAAAATGATACAAACGTATCTCGTGCCATGCTCTCTGTATATATTCCAGTTAAATGACCTGGATTTGATATGAAAATTAACGCAAAAGAGGGCATCGCTTAGGTGCGTTGTTGGTAACACACACCAGGTATAAACGTTCTCACTGATTCGTCTACGGCGGTTGAAGCTAGTAGTCTTGTTATCCTCGGGAGGTATTGAGCAATCCGTCTTCGGCGCTCATGCGCACAGAGTATCACAAACTACCATGACACGAACATCAAAAAGCACAATCGTCAACAAATTCTTCATCGAAACCATGGACACCTAGGAAGCCTGCAAAGTGTACAGTGGCACACCTAAACCTCCTACGAAAATTTCTGACAGCATCAATCCTTACCAAAGCTTATACCAATAATAGCCAACAAACTCTACAAAGACATGGACCCGATTGGACTACACTCCGAAGATCCACGACGTTTCACCGTTCACCTACAGCTTCCGCTTCATTGCGAATCGACGCAACGTTCGTGATTATTGTTTGTACCTTTTACAATTTGTAAATAATTGTTAAATTTTATTTGATTACGCAAATAAAAAAAATATATAAAATCAATTATCCTAAAAGTTTTGGCACAAAATTCATACAGAGTTATTAATAAAATTAACTTCAAAATAATGATCACTACACCAGGCAATGAATTTTAGTACTTAGACCTGTTGCCTGATTCAAATCCGTTCTCGAAATAAGAGAGAGAGAAAATAGATCGAAGCAGTGTTTAGTTCTCTTTCTAACACGTGGAACATACCGACCAACTGACCTTTTTATTACACTTAAGAGCCCACTTAAAAAAGAGATGTAAGCACTGCCTTGACCCTCGCAAAACAACACTAATAATAGAAAAAAAGTTACATAATACATTAAAAGAAAGTTTTATTATAACGCAATATCTTAAATAAATTTTATATGAATATCATCACGAAGTTATTTGTAGGTACGTAATTAAAAAATTGACAAATTTACATTACTTTGTGTATTTGTTGTAAACAAACACGTTTGTTTTTATTTGTTTATTAATAATTATTGTAAATTTCTTGAATATTTGACAAATTCATTTTTTATTTATTCAGTTAATTTCATTATTTTTGAAATGTTAAAAATATCGTTATATTTTAAGCAACCTGTATTATTTTAATCACATAAAGAGTTATATAAATGTTTTTGCTGTTTTTTATTAAATTTATCAGTTGTCTTATTCACAATTAAAAGGGAATGCAAGACTTAAAACCAAATAACTGAATTTGGAGTTTGACCACAGGCTATCATGGAAGGAGCACATCCAAAAGGCCATACACATAGCTACTATAGCATTGATAGGTGTAGACAATTGTGTAGCAAGAACTAAAGCCTGAATTCCAAAATCAACCACATTAGGCCAATGTTAACCTTTGATTGGGTGGTATAGTGGAGTAGAACGCAACAGTCTGAGGTGATCAGGCAACTGCGAAGCATTCAAAGGCAGACATGCCTGAATGTCACAGGGGTCATGGGGACCGCCCCAATGGACGCATTACAGGTTCTACTGAACTTACCACCATTGCATATCTATATATAAGGCGAGATTATGGCAATTACTCACAGACTGCTTCAAGGTCAGGTTCATTAAACCTTATTGAGGGGAAAAGAGCAAGCAAAGCTGTATAATAGTGTTAAGGTGGATCAAATAATGAGTATTCCTCAGGACATGATAGTCCCCAGAATTACTGGAAAGGGATTCATGGAACAATGGCTCCCCAATTCAAGAGGAGTCAATCTGTTATACGGCCGGCTCAAAGACTGAGAAAGGCACAGGGCCGGATATACCTATATAATAGAAGACACATAATACAAGTCAAATTAAGTCTAGATGGGTATGCTACAGTGTTTCACGCTGAAATAATGGCTATACAACACTGTGCAATGGAGATCGTAAGTCAGGGCATAACGGGTAAAATCGTAGTCATTTACTCGGACAGCTAAACAGCTCTATAGGCGATAATCTCGGCACACATAGGCTCATTAAAAATGATATATTTAATTTTTAGTGTGATTTTTAAAGAAATAGCTAAATGGTTCTACCATGTAGTACCTATACATGATTGTCCTGAGGTTGCAACCATCTTTATTCCCTTAGGGAAAAATCTTGCCATTGAACAAAAAAAGACACCTTTGTTGCTTGAGTTTAGGTATTGCTATAGGTAGGGAAATTATATACATAAGAAAATGTATAATACTTTTTTCTAGCTTGTTATCATATTTCTGCTAAGTGTATCTATATCCCTTTCTTGTATTCTCGCCTATCCAGGTTTAGGTTAAGTAACCCCTTAACAATTGTTAACATCTTACACTTCTATACCCCATCAACTGTTCAAGAATCCACGACTCGCTTTCCTCCAAAAACCTGTGTGTTCGTTCGCATCTTCTTTTCCAAATTATTCTTTAACAAATATCGAGCAAATTAACAGCTAGGGAATTTGATTAAAATATAATTTTTTTATAATTCGGAATATTGAAAAAAAAATAACAATTTGAAATAGAATATTACACTACAAGGGCAGAAAGTTTGAGATTCCTGCACTGCGCGACATGATGCCCGAGGCGAAGCCGTTGGCATCATAGCGCGCAGTGCAGGGCTCTCAAATCTGCCCTTGTAGTGTAATTATACTATTGTCCAATCTGGTGTTACTTATCGTTTTTTTATGTAATTAAATAAGTTGAACCTACAACTCTGTAGTATTTTGTAAACTATATTTATTGTTGGTCGACCTTTATTGTGTTGCACTTTTTTTATAAACGATTATGTAAAAAATTTTGACAATAACTAAATATATTACGGTTGAAAAATCAGACATATCTATACCATCTTTGGATGTAGATAGCTAAAACTTTCGTTTATCAACCATAATAATTCTAATAACCATATCGTGTCTTATTGTGAAATACAATGTCGAAGGTTAATAATTTGAACGTCTATTGTATAATTTCTATTATTACAATTTCTAATAACAGTATAAAGAATAAGAATGAGCATCGACTGAAGAGTTATGTCCATATTAAAACGAAAACAAATAAAATTTTAGAACAAAATTATGAATATAGGCAAATCTTGCTCCCATTATAATTTCAAATAAAACATTTTCTAATTAAATTTGGTCTAATGCTTTCTATGCCGATTTCTGAATTCATTGATACACAAGATAAATTTTTTATTAAGAATAATAATATGAAATTTATGAATATTTATAAATAAATAAGTTAATGACCTATATCAAATATAAGATGTATCTCATTTTTCTAAATTTTCAATAATGCTTATATGTATTATGTTTGTTTATTAAGTATAATTGGTACTTTAAGATCGACTTTGGGTGTCCCTTCTATGTATGTATGAGCAAGTTAGGGGTAAGAGATACACCTGAGACCTTTAAGATTTATTGTGTCCCCTTTTCTTGCTTAATTTCTGATGATTTCCTCAGCTTTATAGCACCTCTTGTAACCCTTAAATTAGCCTAGGCCAGCTACTGAGGGTCGTGGCTTCCTTCTGAGTTTTATTTAACCCCCTCCAAACATTAATTATAGGGCGCCAAGTACAGACACACAAATAAAATTCGAAAAATCAGTTTTAAGTTAATTTATTTCTCAATTAAGTATTAGTAAAAATTTTTAATCAATTAATTAATTTAATCTCTTATCTTTTATTCGATGTCTTTCTGTCGGAGTTTCGATAGTGGTAGATCAGCACTGCCCAAGCGGGTGGAAGTGGTCTTCCTTCAAGAGAACTTCCTTAAGAATAATCCCGGGAATAGATGGTCGGCTTCAAAATGGCCGTCGGCAAACAGCGATATTTTCAGTAAAAATTATCTGGATCGTTAATGGGGCCCTTCTCAGATTTGGCATTGAATCCAGAAACAAGGGCGAAGGTAGTCAGAAACTAAATCTGAATTTTCAAAGAATCGCAGACGAAATGAACGAATTGAAAAATCATTTCGTCGACGAAACATTATTTGCTCCTACCAAAGCGGAAATCGACCTTCGCATCGGCGGGATAAAAATTGAACAGAATAAAAATATATAGTCCGGATGGAATGCTCGAAAACGAACGTTACACTCTTCTAGTCCTATCTTCCTTAGAAAGTTTTGGATATCGTTTGGTTTTAAGTTGGGAGGTCTTCCTTTTCTATTTCGTATGACCATAGGTATTTGACCCTAGAATTATGTAATGCAATTCATTCTGAGAGTATATGTATTGAGGTTTCATCCTCTACCTTACAGAATCTGCAGTTTCTTAATGTGTCCTCTTAATCGGCAGTGTCCGGTTAGTATTCCTGTTATAATACGGAGTTTTTTTTTACTCAGGTTAAGACAGCTGTGAGATCTCTTCTGGTTATAGTTTTCCAGGAGCGTCTTCGATTGTCTTAGTCCTTCTAGATCATTCCAGTACTTGGATTTTTCGCTATCCATTTTTTTTCTTAGTTTTTCTAAGATTGTACTACTGGCTACTGCTGATTCCACAGGATGGTACTGGTCCCAGGTATGGGGTTTCAGCTCCTTTTTTTGTCAGTTTGTCTGCTATTTCATTTCTATTCCTACCTACGTGTCCTGGAACCCATAGGAGGGTAACAGTGTTATTCTGTCCTAGTTCATTTGATTTGCCTAGGCATTCCCAGACCATCTTTTAACTGATTGTATGTGAGTTCAGAGCTTTGATGGCTGCTTGGCTATCTGACATGATTACAATCTTCTGTCTACGATAGTTCCTTCCAATATTAAATTCTATACATCTTTTGATGGCACGGATTTCCGCTTGAAAGATGCTTGACTACGCACCCAGACTTTCTGTGTATTTGGTTCTAGGTTCAAAAACTTCTGCTCCTGTTTCTTTATCTGTCTGTGATACCATTTTATAGCGTTTTGGCTTAGCCCCAATATGGTGTTTTTATCCCATTGAGATTTACTTCCCAGTTTTGTAGTAATTTTTTTACAAAGTTAAATTTCTTTGTCATGTGATCTTGGGGCATTTCCCAAGTTTTATCAAGTTGAAGTGATCGATGTCTTTCCTTGATTATTCCTTCTTTTTGCCCATTCTATATATTGTTTTCTTCTTATCATTTTCTACTTAAAGATTTAGGTATACTTTTATTGGAGCAGTGGGGCATGTTCTAATTGCTCCAGTGATAGGTACATGCACAGGCTAGTCTCTGATACTTCGAGAGGTTTGTCCTCATAGGTGATGATAGGTCTTACTATTGCAGTGTACATCCATTGCAATGTCTTTGGGTTACAGCTCCAATTTTTCCCAGCAATGTTTCTGCAAACCATGAGGGCGTTTGTCCCTTCGTCCCTGTGCGCAAGAACTATTGAACGGAAGGTTGCAGAGTCATTTTTTAAATAGAATCCTCATGTCATGGGGTAGAACCCTGATGATTATGGTGCTGATCGGATAATTCTAACGGTAAAAAATGGGAAAATTACAAGAAGCTCGATTGCGATGGGGGATGGCGTAGTATTTTGACTACTAAATAATAAAGTTAAAAAGCTCATTTGGATTTGCCTTCGTTCGGAGTTTAGGAAATCAAAAAATGATTGAATATCAAAACAATGGGGACAAAAAAATCGAAAAAAAAGGAAAATAAGAAAACGACAAAATTTAAAAAAAAAACAAAATAAAATAGGAAAGTGTGAAACATACGAATAAATAGAAAAAAATCGCTACATTTAGAGAAAAAAAGGTGTAAAATCCATTTTATCGAAAAAGACAAAAAGAATTGAAAAAGTATAGTTACAAAGTAGGTAAAAAAAATTTAACAAACGGGAAACTAAAGTAAAATGTAAAATAGTGAATAAAACTTAAAAAAGAAAGGAAAAAAGAAAAACCGTAAAAATATCCCTCCAAATTAGAAAAAAAAAAAGAAAAATATGGAAAATAAAAGAACTAAAAAAATTGGTAAAATTACAAAATACAACGAAAAAAAAAGTAATAAACAAACGACAAAATATGGTAAAATCAACAAAAACAGAAAAAAAAAATATGGAAAACAATAAAAAAATCGTCAAAATTAAAAAAAAAAGAAAAACAGGAAAAAGAAATTCTTCAAGTTCGTTGGGTCAGCTATTTTCTTATGAAAAATATTTGTTTGAACCTAATGATGTCACACTAAACTTCCTTATATCTTTCACTTTACTCAATTATGTGGAACAACTATTAATATCAACCATAAACATTGGTTTTACGAAAAGTAATTAATTTTTTAACTACAAAGATAATAGCTTTATTGAACCACCCTGTATAACAAAGAGGTAACAGTTATTAACAAATTTATCCTCCCAAACCAGGAACCTATGTACGCTTAGATAAGCTACGACCAAACAAATCGCGCTTCGTATTGTTTATACGAAGAGTACGAAGATTTATTTGGGGGACAACAATTCACCTCCATTCTTTCATTTCGGTATATAAAGATGTCTTCTGAAGATTCAAATAGTTTTTAGTGTTAGATAGTGATTGGAGTAATTTTCTATTATTATTTAAAAGAAAATATATATTTATTGTGTGTGCAACGGTTTTGTACGCAGTGAATTTAAAAGGGATATGCTGGATTTTTGACGAATTTTCTTTAGACTCTCGATTGATTTGTGATCAGTGGAAATTAGTAAAGTGAGTACCTATCGACGATTATCTGTGACTTTTTTTCTGTGATGGTAAAAATGTGACAAATTATTAGGATAGTTAAAAGATATTACATATAACCAGTTTAATTAAAATAATTAAAATAAAAATATTTTATTTTTTTCAGTAATTTATTTATTTTACTTTTTAAATTTAAAAAATATCTATATATATTATTATAGATTATTTCTTTCATTGTTTCATTCGTTTGGTTTTTTATCTAATTTTTTCTATTTGCGCCATTTTACACAGTTTATTGAATTGTTTGTTTTACACAATTTTTAGAGAATTTTTATTTCATATTTTATGGATTTTATTATTTTTACATATTTGTATCAATTTACTAGTTCAAAAACAAAAATTTCTTCTATTTAAATTATTTTTTAATGAAAAATAATAAACAAATATATTGTTTCGAAAAAACTAAATATAATGGTTAATTTTATATTAATACTAATTTTTAAAATATATAATTAAAGGTATTTTAAAAAAATCAAAAATACCCTAAATTCTTAAAATAATAATATATATATTTTATAAATACAATTTTTATTAAAACTATTATTTCTGAAATATTTAAAATTTAGGCCATCTAAACTAAAAATTTTTTCCATTTACATTATAACTTTTTTTTATTTTTAATAAAAAATATTAAACAAATATAATTTTTCTAAAACAATCGAATATTTTTAGGATTACACAAATAATGGTTAATTTTATATTAATATCATATTTTAAAATATATAAATAAAAATATAATAAAAAAATTACATTACCCTAAATTTCTGGAAATAATAATATATATAAAATATTTAAAACACAATAAAAAAAAGGTATTTGATAAACAATTTTTTTTAAACTATTATTTTTGAAATATTTAAAATTTTAGGGCACCTAATTTTTGTTTCTATTTTTATTAGTTTTTAATAAAAAATATTAAACAAATATAATTTTTCTAAAAAATCAAATATTTTTAGAATTTTACAAAATAATGTTTAATTTTATATTAATACCAAATTTTAAAATATATAAATAAAAATATTAAAAAAAAATCAAAAATACCCTAAATTCTTGAAATAATAATATATATAAAATATTTAAAAAATAATAAAAAATAAGGTATTTGATAAACACATTTTTTTAAACTATTATTTCTGAAATATTTAAAATTTTTGGCCACCTAAATTTAAAAAAAATACACAAATTTTATATTTTGAGAAATAAATAATTAAAAGTAGTAATTTACATTTTTCTAAAAATTATAATTATAAAAATTATGAATTAAATTTTGATTACATCCATTCTCACCAAAATGAAATACATTTTTATATTTTTTTATACCAGGTTTAAATAAAAAATGGGTCACATCTATAAGTGGTTTAATGGATTTTTTCCAAATTTGAAATATTTTAGGATTTATGATGAACGAATTGTTTTGACCAAAAATAATGCCAAATTTTAAATTATGAACACATTTTAAATAATAATAATAATAATAAATGCCTTTTAATTTTATTTATTAAATTTATATATTTTGAGATCCGGTCCTGTTTAAATAAAGATGTCCATACTATAGACAGAAACGTTTAAAACAAAATAATTATTAATCGTTCCAAGTTCGTGCAAACTGACTAATCGTAACAGATACCTAAGCCAAGAGTTTAATGCTCAGGGCCGTAATAGGATCTATATTATACCAGAAGGTATCGACTGTGTTTTTAATTATTTTACTGAACCACGGCATGAAAGCAAAGGTGTTATTTTTTCGGTAACCCAATATAAGACTACTATTTCTCAAAGTTTTCAATTGAAAAGTTTTAATTCACTTATTAATTTATTGATTAGCATAATATAAACTTATTACAGTACAAACCTGTACAATGGAAGCGATCATAGAAAGGTCAGTTCGCACGAACTTGGAACGAATAATACTTATGTACGTACGTAAGAAGTTATACTTCTTAGGCGTAACAAAAAAAAACGAAAAACTAAAAATAAGTAGAAAACATTAATAAACAAAACAAAAAATGGGTAAAAAAAACAAGAAAATAAGATAAAATCGAAAAATATGCTAAACAATCGAGAAAAATTGCACAAATTAAAAAAAAGGGAAAAACAAGAAAAGTAAGACAAAATCAAAAAACAAAAATTTGATATTACAGATATATAGAAACAAAAGAGAAAAGTCGTAAAAATTTAAGAAATATACAAATGTCAAGAATCGAGAAAAACAGGTAAAAGAATCCAAGAAGAAAAGGTAAAAATGAATAAGAAACTGGAAACAAATTAGATTAAATTGGAAAAAAATATAAATTATGGTAATAACAGAATAAAATTAAAAAAAAAACAAGAAACAATCGCAATACTGTAAAAAACAAAAAATTAAACAAAAGAAACACGAAAAAAATGGGTAAAAAGCTTTGAAACAACCAGAAACTAATATAAAATCAAAAAACGAAAAAAGGAAAATCTCACACACTTTTTTAAAAGAGAAAAACGAAAAATGGAAAAAATAAATAAAGAAAATCATTAATTGTCATGAGGTACAAAGTTCGCCGGATTACTTAAATTTTAATTAGTGCAAGTGAATCACACCCGATATAGTCTGGTAGCCAAATATTTAATACAAATAAAATTCGAAACGGTATGGATGCTCATTTTTCTTACTACAAAGATATCACTTTTAATTACCACAAACGATATTTCCTTATTAAAGCTTCCTTAAATGATAACTTATGAAGAAAAATTATAAAGGCTAAACATCAACTCTAATTACAATAAATTACCCATAAACAATTAAAAAATATAATCTGATAACCCTGACTTGTAAAAATCATTGTGAACGCCCACATGGAAGGTAAAAGATATAAAGAATAGTGTGAAAATTCATTGAGATAAAAGTTACTTTCGTTTTCATATATGTAATCCTCATTTAGCACAAAAGTAAATATAATTTTCATTAACTACAGGTCGAGAAGCATAAATTAAATTCGAGAGTGTTAATTATCTTTTGAACAATATAAATGTTTATGTATGTATAAATAAATAGAGTATAAAAACATGGTAATGTATATCTTTTATGTTTCATTAAATTTTCAAAGGAGGAGCCATTTCATTAAGTTTTTGTGAACAACTGAGACTTTTTTGAAAGCCTGTAACTTAAAAATTAGTTTATGAATTCAATTTCAAACATTTAAAACAAAAGTTATACTTCTTTGTGTTGGGAAACCTGGATCACTTCAATTTGAACAAACTTGGGAAATGCCCCAAGATGACATGCCAAAGAAATTTAACTTTGTGAGTAAATTCACCGCATAAATGGGTAGTTAATCTGAATGGGACAAAGACAACATATTGAGGCTAAACCAAAATGCCGTAAGAGGGTATACAAATGGCTCCAAAATAGATAAAGGACTAGAAGCAGGCGTTTTTGGACCTAGAGCCAAATACTCAGAAAGCCTGGGTGCTTACCCAAGCATTTTTCTAGCAGAAATCTATGCCATTGAAAGATGTCTAAAATTTAATATAGAAAGGAACTATCGTGGACAGAAGATTATAATCATATCAGATAGTCAAACAGCCATCAAAACTCTGAACTCACACACAATCAAACCAAAGATTGTCTGGGAGTGCCTAGGCAAACACTGTTACCTTCGTATGGGTTCCAGGACACATGGGAATAAAAGGAAACGAAACAGGCAGATAAGCTGACAAAAAAAAAGAAGCTGAAACCCCATACTTGGGACTAGAACCATCTTATGTAATCAGTAGTAGTACCTATAGTCTTCAAAAAACTAAGGAAAGAAGTGGATAGATAAAAATCCAAGAATTGAAACTATCTAGAAGGACTAAGACAACCGAAACTATAACCAGAAGAGTTCTTTCAGCTGTCTAAACCTCCGTCTTATCACGGGAATATTATCCTGGCACTTCCGATTAAGAGAACACATGAAGAAACTAGGATTGGTAAATACTGTCATACGAAATAGAAGAGAAAGATCTACCTAACTTGAAGCCCGATATTCAAAACTTTTAAGAAAGATAGGACTAAAAGAGCTGCTATAAGCCTGAGAAAACATCAGAATTGTAGCAAGAAAAGGACGGCATAATAGATCTTATAAGTCGCAGATCTATCTGTCACCCCTAATTTCGCTCATAATTACCTACTTTATAATTTGTTAATTATGGTTTCCCGACAGGGGGTATATATTTTCATATGTAAGAAAATTTTAAAATCCAAAATATAAAACTGTACGAATTAACTCCAATAGTTAACCTAAAGGCCGTTACACACTACCTGATTTGGTCGGACCGACAGGATACCTGACCAGATCAGACGTTGCGTACACACAGTACGACCACCACACGATTTAGTCAGTCTAGTTCGTGTGAAAGATTTGTACAGTTCTAAAAAATCAGACATCACTTCACGTTCTGTTAAAACAGCAGTCATTGTTACAGTAAATGAATTAAAAACGTCTACTGGTAGTAGGTACTAGGTTCATACACGTGTTATCACGATAACCTAGATAAACCAACTAAAATCCGCCCGACAGTGCTATACACTATATGATTTGGTCGGTCGGTCGGGCGATCAGATGGTTTGGCCACCTGACAAGACCCGACAGGATTGTCAGGTGGTTCGTCAGACGACACGTCTACACACGACCTGATATGACGTCTGATCTGACAAAATTATCCTGTCGGCCCAACCAAATCAGGTAGTGTGTAACGGCCTTTATAATACCCAATAAGATCAAAACCGGTCGGAATAGTTTATGGTATAGGTAGGTACTTATGCCAATCTTTTATTTACAATCTGATGGGTTTACAAGTATATATGTGCCATCTTTATATGTTTAAAGACTACTTTTTTTACCATTATTTACCTTAAAGCAATAAAAATACCTACAATTCACATAAAATAATGACAGACTCAGAAGATTTTTTATCAAAGACAAATTAACCAATTCTCATTCATGTCAAAAGGATTTCAACAAATTTCTAAGCAACCTTCAGATTCAGATAATAATCTTCCCTCATTCAGTTCTTATTTTCACACAACTTTAAGAAATTCTTGGTTGTATTGTTTCATCATAGTGACTTTTTAGATATAAATTTAAATAAACTTCGACTACGTTTTAATTACTTCATGTAAGTACATATATAAATTTTAGGTTGAATAATTATGCTAATGATCCATGTGTCGGTTCTCAGACGATTTTTTTGTAGCATTCATAAATAATATTTGAGTTCAAATTCTAAGCAAACATACATGTGAATTTTAAAGATATCTATCGAGCTAAGTATTATTCTCTTCAGCCATGACACAGCTGCGAATAAGTCTAGATAACTTTCTTTCTGTGCATCCACAGGATTAATTGCGCTCTCATAAATATAAACACAATCTAATATCCCATCATGTCCAGACATCTTTAACAATTTTTTCATTTCCTTACTAAAGTAATTTCCAGTAAACATTAACTTCTTTTTCTTTCTGCCAAAATAATTTTCTTTGTGGTATGGTTCAACAACAACTTTGTAAACTTTTTCGAGTCATCAATTCTAAAGACCTCTTTTTTCAGTTTTCCTCCGCAATACTTTTTGTCTGCATGATAATTTTTACTCTGTCTTTCTGGTCTTAATTCAAGTTAAGTGCTTTTGTTAGCATTCTTTGGATAAAATCTTAACTCTCGATAAAACACACTTGCTAAATTCGATATTTTCGAGCAGTTATCAACAATTGTAAAGACAGTACATTCTTTCTTCGTCCGTAAACACGTTTTGTCTGTGAAGTAATTCATACTTTCTTTGAAGTTGCGTTCAAGATTAGGTAGTTATGCGACTTTTTTTCCTTATTCAGATGGAATTTGCACTGACTAATCTTGATCCTTCCAGCCATCAAATATAATTGTGAAGACTACATCTTTCTTTCTTGTTCCTCAAACAAATTTTGTCCATTGGAATTGAAAATGCTCTATGTATCATAGAATTATAAGCTGCTAATTTATGTGTTATAGGATGATTTGAATTATATTGTATGGTTACATCTGTTTGTGTTGGTTTTCTGTAGGTATATTGAATAATTTAGTAAATTATTAACTTTTTTAATATTTAAATCAAGAAAATTAATTGAATTATTTTCTTCAATTTCTAAAGTAAAATTAATTTCAGGATGTAAAGTATTAATGTAATTAAAAAATATAATATCTAAACTGTCGTTCGCTATAATTCTATGATACATAGAGCATTTTCAATTCCAATGGACAAAATTAACTTTGATAAAGAAATTAATATAATAAAACAAATAGCTACATCTAATGGCTATCCAATTTATTTAATAAATAAATTAATTAATAAGAAAGAACAAAAAATATCACTACAGCTAATATTTCCTAAACAAACTAAAGAAATTAAAAGTTATAAAAATATTACATATTGTGGAAGTATTTCAAATACAATTTCAAAAATAATATCTTCGGCAACATCAACATTAATGTCATTTAAAACACTAAATAATGTTGGTACAAAATTATTAAATGTAAAAACAAAATTACCCAATTTAAAAAAATCTGGTGTTTACAAAATTAATTGTCCAAAATGTAATGCGATATATATAGGTCAAACACAAAGAAAATTTGAAATAAGATTTAATGAACACTTAAGAGCATATAGATTAAAACAACCAGATAAGTCAAATTATGCAAAACACCTACTTGAACATCCAACCTCACTCTTACACAACAATGAAATCCAAATTCTACACATTCGTAATAAAAAACAAAATTTAGATTTCCTTGAAGAACTTGAAATAAAAAGACATCTAGCAGATCCACAATTTAAAGTTGTTAATGAACAAATAAATCTTAGAAATTCTCCACTATTAAACTGTTTACTTTGATTGAGTCTTCATTTTATACATAGATAAGATATAATTGTAATACAAATATATTAAGTTATTGTAAAGATCAGCAGATATAGTTTTTTCCTGGTTTTTCTATATCATTGCACAGTTATACTGATCTTAGAGGGAGATACATCCAGGATAATCCCTTAGGGCTAATAACATCTAGGCTTTAATATTGTTATATCTTATTACTTCCATACTTAATCTAGCCTTAATATTACCTATTCAACATCAGATAGTTAGCTACAAATAAACAAAATGTAACTTTATATGTCAATCTGACGATGCTTAGTAAAGCGAAACATATCATTATTTTAAAAAACATTAAAAGTTTTTAATTAAAAGTGAAAGTTTTATAAAAAACTAAGAGTTTTTTATTATTCCTAAGTTAGTTGATTTATCACATTTTTTGCCAATTGCAGTCACCATCAACAATTCTAGTGACTCTTTCTTTCTTTCTTCTTCCTTTGTTCTTTTTTACCTGTGACATAAACCTTACACTCTCTGACCCTGCTATCAAACCAAGTTAAGTAATTTTTTGATTGTCTTCGAATACAATTCGCAATCATGACCATTTACCTATTCCAGCCATCATAAATATGTCAAAAAAATTCTCTTCCTTTCTTAACTTTTTTTCGTGGTACTTTCTAATCTAAATTTTTTCCAACAATCAACAAAAATTCCCTCTTTTTTTGTTTTCTCTTCTAATAATTTTTCTTTATGGTAATTCTTATTTTCTCTAAAAAGTTTAAACTTTCTTTATGAATTTGCTCCCAATATAATTTAAGGGGCTTTTATCCACACATTCTTTTATTACAGCAAAAATACTTGTTAGCTGCAACTCTTGTGACTAATCATGAACAATTAGAACAACTCTCTTATTTTTCTGCGATTTCCTTCCCCCTAAAGACTTTTTGTTTGAAGATGGTCTTATTTTCACCCAACAAGTTTTTTTTGCATCTTTTTGCTTTAGAGGCAGTCTTATTTTCACTCAAACTGCTTTTTCAAGCTGGCTTCCAGACAATGATTTTCTTCGCATCTTTCCTAAAGAATCTGCATTTAGTTCCAGTCATCATCAACAGTTCTTATGTTGACTTTTTTTTCTTTCTTCTTTCCTTATTTTTTATCTCTGACACGTTAAGTGATTTTTATTGGATTTTTCGAAAACAATCTGTATTAACGTAAAAAATTACAACTCTTTGAAGATCAAAAAGGAGTGGTTCTAATCTTTGTGGAGGGTTACCCACAGTCAAGAAGTATGTCGAGGTTATCGGTGGCTCCCCTTGTCCCAAACTATTTTTTGGCCTTTTCCTTTCTTCTAAAGGCTTTTTGTTTAAAAGATACTCTTATTTTCAATCAAGTTGATTTCAAAACAAGTTAGATACTTTTTTTTCCTCTTTCATATAGAATCTGCACACAGTTCCAAGAACAATTCATATGATTGTCTTTTTCTTTCTTCTTCCCCCAATTTTTTTGTCTGCGATGAAAATTTTGTTCCCACTAATTCTGCGACTAGAAACTGTACTTACGAAACTAATTACAACTCTTTAAAAATTAGAAACGATTGGTTCTCGTCTGCGTGGAGAGGTACAGTCTATCAAAAGGTAGGACGAGGTTATTTGTGGTTCCCCTCTCGCAATGTCTTATTCTAAAAGCAGATTGTTATAGAAAGAACTTGTCAAATATGCGGGATTAGGTTGGCACAGATAACCAAGTATGGAAAAAATCATTTGTACCAATAGAACCTTCAGACAAAAATCTAACCTAATTTTAAACGACTTCTTTACGTTCCTAAAAATCAAGAATTCAATGCGTAGGCAACGATTCCAGTCACCAGAAGAAGCCATCAATGGCTTTAAAACAGCGATTTTGCTGGTGTCTACTGAAGACTAGAATAACTATTATACCAATTGGTGTGAACTTATGCAAAAATGTATTTATCTTAGTGGGACATATTTTGAAAAGCAGTAAGTTACTTTAAGTATATGTATATATTTTTGTCTTAATGGCTAACATCTATCATATGAAGCTATTTAATGTGTAACATTTTCTACGAGTGTTGAATTTATGTTTATATGTAAATAGTTGAAATAGAAGTTAAATATTTTCATTGTACAAATCATTCATAAAAGGTTTTCTCACATGAAGTTTAATAACAAAATCAATTGAAATAAAAGGTTTTAGAACAGCAGATGGCTTGGGAAACTAATATAATAACACAATTAAAATAACCACAGACTAGACAATAACCAGAGAAAGTCACTATGTCATGACTTTTAGTGAGAATTTGGTCTTCGATCCTCTAACATTTACATAATACCTTCTAAAAGAAGTATTTCCTTTCTTTTTTCAAATTCATACATTATTACATTTCTATCTCACTTTTTCGAAATTACCACCTCGAGACTTATAGAACCTTTTATAGCCTTTAAGTATATATCAAATGTGTCGAGTATTGCATATAGATCGTTACAATGGCAATTTGCTAGTTGGGAATTAGATAATTACTGTTTTTAAATGCAAATATACTTGAGGTCTGAGGAACATTAAATCTAATTTTCAACTATTGTTATTTTAGTCTCGTAATATATATTATTACGCTTTTAAACAGGACCGCATTAGTTACTATATATTTTGTTAAAATCTTAAGAAAAAAGTATGATTAAAATCTGGACGATTTAGTATAGAAATCAATGTCAAAGTAAATTGCTATAATTCGTTTTTGATGGTGAATCGTAGATAATATGTTATTCCTATTTTTCATCGTTTTTACATTCTTTACGATTTTACAACTGTTCATGATTTCATTATGTACTAGCTGACTCACTGATGTTTGTTTGTTTGTTTGTTTGTTTGTTGATGTATTTTTCTCTTCTTCCGTTTTCATAAGTATTTACTGGTTTGTCTCGTTTTTTTATTGTTTTCAATGTTTTTTTTGTATTGTCGTTTTATTATATTTTCTTGTTAGTTTCCAAGTTTTTATTTTTGTAATTTTTTGATTAAATATATAAGATAACACCTGCGCCACCTCACGGTGGTGTCTTAGTACTTAATTGATTAAGTTTAAATATATGAGATATTAACATAAAGGTTCAAGGCTGAAAACAATTGTAAAGTTTTGTAAAAAATTGAAAAATGGGAAAATTAGTAGTCGGTGGAAAACCTGTACTACAAAACGTAAGAAACTAAAAAAAATGTAAAATACGAAAACTCAAAAAATATTAAAAAATTATCAAAAGTTAAAAAATAATAAAAAAATGTGGAATCACAATGAAAATAAAAAATTGAAAAAAAAAGATAATGGTGTCGTGGGAAACCAGGTAGAAAGTTCCTTCGGATAATGTAGAATCGATACTACTCGCTTGTGTATACGCCTGTAGCGCCTGCGCACGTCTCATTTAACAGTTTTATTTCACGGACTTTTTCTTACGGTTTTACTATTACATTTTTTTCAGTTTGGTCGCGCAGCAAAATCCCTATCTCCTCCAAGCCTGCCATAAGGAACTTCGTTCCAAAAACAGTAAAAAAAATTGAAATTGTACAATGCGAAAGGTATAGAAAAGAACGAAGAAAAAAAACGTAAACACCTTAAAAAAATTTGGAAATCTCAAAAATACCTTTACTATTATTATTAAAATAATACGTTATCTAATCATTAGGTACTTAAAAATATTCAAGTTTTTTCTGTGAGATATGACGGAATGGGAGAATTCGACGCGGCCGATTCAACGCTGCCTATTCGACGCGGCCGATTCGACGCGGAGACAATTTAACGCTGGCCCTTTCGACGCAGGGCCGATTCGACGCGAAGTAGAAGACGAAATACTTATACATTCGGAGACAATAGAAACACGGAGTGTACATTCTATCCTAAAATTAATATTCTAAAGTCATTAAAACTCCGTACTATGATAAAGCTCGTAAAAAAAAACGATAATATTACGACTTGCATATTCTCTTACTAAGGTCTCAATTCTTTCGTCGCATTCTCGGTGCTTCTTTAATTTAACTGGTGGTTGTTGTACGGAAAGTAATTGCTCATAATACAGATCCCTACCAGACTGTACTCGTTTCAAGGCATCAATAAACTTCCAAATTGTTAGATGGTCCATGGAAAGTTCGTTTTGCAACCGTCTGTGGGCTGCTTCAGCGTGATTATTTGTTCTGTCTATATTATTTACTAGGTGTACCCGCGACGACGTTCGCGTGGTGTGTTAATTGTTGTATAAAAATTTCTCCCCTCACCACGTTAAAGGGGTGGGAGGAGAAATTTTTATACCTACACCAGATATTAAGTTAAAAGAAGACAAATACATCTGTGAAAACCGCATTCAAATTGGATCAGTAGTTTTCATGTGATGCTCGCACAAACATATAGATAGACAGACAGACGTACAACAAAAAATCTAACCACATTTTTGGGTTCTATATCGATGTACCCGCGACGTCGTTCACGTGACTTATAGATTATTGTATAAAAAAATTTCCCCCCACACCGTAAAAGTGGTTTTCCCAACATTTCCCTTCACTGCTCTGCTCCTATTATTGTATTGTAGCGTGATGTAAAGTATCTTATAACCAGCTCAGGAGAATGAAAAATAATTGTACCAAGTTTCGTTAAAATCCGTCAAGTAGTTTTTATTTCTATAACGGTTATACAGACAGACAGACAAAAATTTTACTGATTTCATTTTTGGCATCAGTATCGATCCCTAATCCCCCCTGATAGTTATTTTGGAAATAAATTTCATGTACAGAATTGACCTCTCTACAGATTTATTATAAGTATAGAAGATAGATGACACGGTTGTAGACGAACCAAAATGATGTGGGAAATAAAGGCTGACGTTTTCCATTGCCTCGTCTTTGAGGGCGCCCTAGGTAGGAATCTTCAAACCATTCCAGAAGAGGCTGTAACGACCATTACCGGTAAGGGTAGGTAATTAAATGTATTTGCTATTTTAAACAAAAAGTGACACACTGAGATTAGCCATATTATGACCATAAGTGTAATAACAACTTCGCGTTGAATCGGCCCTGCGTTGAATTATCTCCGCGTCGAAACGGCCGCGTCGAATGGCCGGCGTTGAATCGGCCGCGTCGAATTGTCCTAGATTAAAGATATGAGAACAGTAACATTTACTGCGTGCATTAACTTATTCCGTTAATGTGTGTTCCTATAAGAAATCAATATATAAGTTATGTAAAGAGGACAGCGAAAATTGCAATCCTCATCATTAATCTCAGTACAGCGATGATTGAACTGTTAATGAGAATCTTTATACAAATAATTACACTTGTGGGTGCAAATTTTAGAGCATCAATTCAATTGAGTTGTTTTTATGTATTAATATTTTCAATATAAACATTACAAAATAATGATTACTTATGCGTATTTATATAGCACTACCTAATTTAAAAGTAGATACAAATTGAATCATTACATACATGTAAAGGAAATGTAATCTTTTGAATTTTACAATGAATTAGAAATAAATTATTCGTAAAATTCACAACATAGCAACAATGATTAATGAATGTCTTAAGTAGGTATTCAAAGTTACGAAGAGAAATTTTATATTTTCTATTGAGAAGGAGAAGGTACTAAATAAGAGATGCCTTCTAGCATGTGAATCAGATAATATCTTCAAAATTTTCTCTTATACAACATAGCTACCTACTACAAACAATTCTTATTAGAATGTACTTAAGTGACAATTATTACGTAAAATATTTTTTAATGGGTATTTAAATATGATGAACCTTTAGCTAAATATATTTTAATATCAAATTATAACTGGAATTGTATCAAAATTTCTTTTTGTATTCATTAAATCGTAAAATATGTAGATTGTGTGTCCTTCCGTCCGTGTACGCTATAACGGAACGTCACAGGGTAATGAATTTGGTATATAGAATCCATCTGTCATAGGGAAGTGCCCTATTAATTTTGGTCCAGATCGGATAACCCTAATGGTGAAATTTAAACGATTTTCTCAAACTTGTGAATATTAAGCATATGTCCCTTCATCCCTGTTCACTATAACTCTTAAACGGAAAGTCACAGGGTCATGAAATTTGGTATATAGAATCTTCATGTCATAGGGAAGTGCCCTATTAATTTTGGTCCAGATCGGATAACCCCAATGGTAAAATTTAAACGATTTTCTCAAACTTCTGAATATAAAGCATATGTCCCTTGATCGGTGCTCACGTGTTCTTGAACGGAAAGTCACAGGGTCATGAAATTTGGTGTATAGAATCCCCATGTCATAGGAAACAATGCATCTATATAAGAATTTGAAAAATTGAATGAGCTTATACTAACTGGAGACGAGTAACCACAGATGTCTAAATTGAAACTATATGCTACTAGCTGACCCGGTGAACTTCGTACCGTCTACTAATGTTTTTTTACCATTTTTCCAAATTTTTACGCTTTTGTAAATAATCGATTAGATGTCATATATTAACTGCGCCACCTTATGGTGGCGTCATATGTACTTAATTACGCAAGAATTGCTAATGTAAATTTATACTATCTCAACTGCGCCACCTTACGGTGGCGTCTTAGTAAGGATCACTCTTTTAAATATATAAAATAGCGCGTTGCTACGCCAACAACTAAAATAAATTTAAGAAAAATAAAAGATGAAGAGATAGAGAAGGAAAGAAAGTTTATAGTTTTGTTTCACTTATCGCACCAAAAATATATTTTTTGAACTTATATTTATATGAAATCGTATAGATATCTATTAATCAATGTTGAATTTGATACATGGAAGCTTTATTTAATTAAGTAACCACGTTTCCGAACAAACGATGCTCTTTCAATTATATAGTCTATGGCTGTGAATGACATTGACATTCGTTACGCGCGTTTTTTAAAATATGCAAAATTAAATGTCTATTTTTCAATATTTCTGAGAGATTTTCTTAATATTTTCTTCCGTAAGAACCTTCTCCTAATAATAACAAATACAACACAAAAAGAATTACAAAAATCGGTCCAGCCATTCACGCGTGATGCCATGACCAAGGAAAACGGGTTTCATTTTTATATATATAGATTTCTCTCTTAAACCTCGCGTTGATAACAATAATTACACGACATTTTGTTTAAGGAATGAGGGATGCGAATATACAAACTATCCTTCCATAAGAACATTACTAGATTCTCCTTCTCTTTTTATTATAGAAAATAGTTTTTCAATTTTTAAAACTGTTATATATTCGAGGTCTTCAAAGGACTGTCATATTTGCAAAACAATTTAGTGCTTTATTTGTTAAATGTGATCTCCACATTTTGATCAATTTAACCAAGTCCATAAAGACGGGTAAGACACATGGAATTACGTAATATTTTACTTTATATCTTTTGGAAACCGACTGACATAGTCACAGGTTGTACTGGATTATTGTATTTCTTTCATCGGTTCATAGCACCCATTCCATGTTCTTGGTACCCTATACTTATTTGTACAGGTCTTCGAGATAGATGGTTGCGAAGTCACTCTGAAGTCCCAAAAAGTTGACTGTTCTGTACGATCCAGTACCTTGCAGTTGCACAGTATTTTCAGGTTCCCTGTGGCTAGAATTTTTATTTAACAGCTCCTCGGTGTGCTGGTATCCCTTTACAGGTAAATGGTTTGTGAGGAATACTGTAATGTTTTCTGCTTGTTTTTCGCAGTGTGTTAGTTCTTTTACGACACGTCTGCTCGATAGACATTTTCTTTTGTGTTTGACCAAAGATAAGTCTTCTGCGATCCAGTACCTTTCACTGGTTTGACTACTTCAGGTTCTGCAGCTAGAGTCACTATTAAACAAACACATGGTTTGCAGGTGATGCCAATTCCTTCTTGTTTTACACAGTGCTTCATCTCTTTTAACACATGTTTGTTCAATATAAAGTTCGCCGTCTGCTTGACTGGGAATATGTTTACAGTAATAGTTGTTTTGACTACGAATTCAGACTTTTATCGGCTGATCCTTTCCTTCCAATTTTATTAGCCTACTTGTTGCCTTGCGTATCTCTACATACTGGTACCCAATTTAGGTTGACCCTGCTATATTCCGCCAGAAAATAGAGTCCTTTGTGACCCTTGCAATCTAGTCTAAAGACCACCATAGTATTCTTTATTACGTTACTTAATGAGGAAATTTGGTTATCTGGTTAAGGTCAATAAAATTAGATGACACTCACATCAATAAGAGTAATTTTATTTTCCTATTTAAAATAAGACATGGTTAAATTACCTTGAAATTGTATTGTTTTAATGGATAATATTACCCTCGGACAATTTTGTGCCACTTTTTGACTCACGATACTCATATTACAACTAACTAAATACCAATTTCTTTAAACAGTAGTTATATATTTTGTAAATTCTCAATTATATTATATTCAATTAGGTTTTTGCACTTGGGCAACATGAAATTGCTTAAAAGCAATTTCGTAACTAAATTGAGGCCGATCATTGTTTAGTTTAAGACTTAAATTTTCAATATATAGGTAATAACGTAATTACTCCGTTAATCTAATCTATTGTATAAATTGATACTTTTCTTATTAAAACGTTTATAGTTATTTTTTATTTAGGTAATTCGTATTTTCGTAAACAAAATAAAGTTAATCTAATGTATCAATAGTTTTTGGGCTGTTAGGCCGGCGTCGATTGTCATGTTGACTTGACGTTTCGCCTTTCGACTTTCGCCTATGGCTTCTCTATAGAGTCTGGAATGGTATGCTTCTCTATAGAGAAGCCATAGAGATAGAGAAGCACCCGAACAACTTTAATAAAAAAGAGGAAGCAGTGAAGATCAACAAAACATGGGTCCCCATAATAAAGGGTGCGAAAACGCTACCCTTAACGAACAACACCGACAAGAACCGATTGGAATCGAAAGCAACTGAGGCCCCGCCCACTTCCTTCCCGACGTATAAATACGGGCTCCGTTCACGCAGAGCTCAGTAGTTCGCAGACTGTCAACCAGAAAGCAACTTCTAAAGATGCCAACCACTCGTGTTGGCGTAACGTCAAGTCAACATGACAATCGACGCCGGCCTAACAGCCCAAAAACCATTGATACATTAGACAATGGCGGCGAAAGCCTTTCACAGTTTATAAAGTTAATCTTTTGGAAAACTGGAAAAAATGTGGATGATAAAATTTTAATTTTTTTATTTATTATCGCGAAAAATAGTAAGAAATTTAAAAATGATGTGGACACCGTAATAAACAGTGGACAAACCGAAAAAATATACGATATTTATGGATCTAAAAATGTTTAAAAATAAGAAAGACGTACCAATAATTGATGTAAACGTACAAATTGGAAAAAATTTAAGCTTCTCCCATAGCTGAAATCACACCGTTACTTCCATCAGAATCTTCCGTTAGAATCTAACGTTAGAATATGACGTCAGAATTGTAACGTTCCGTTACAATTACTTCCGTTAGAAAATAAATCTGAGTTACCCCTAGTCGCGCCTAAAGAAGTTTTACTTCAATAATAGGTAAACAATATTAAAAATATACACACATTACGTTTAGAATGTGTGATTTTGTAGCTGTATCTACCTTATTGTAATACAACACAACACAAAAGCCTTCGATAGTTAGATAACCATTTCATTTTGTAGCATTTTATACCTAGCATATTCCATAAAATTTAAAATCCTGAGTTGAGTTTGTTTTCTTCAGTTCTACGAAGGATCTGTTATTGCTAGTAAAAGATCAGCCATCCTGACTAGTGGTTTTATGGCTACCTAACCAAACCTAAAAGCAAGTGTTAAAACATTTCGAATATTATTATTTTATGAACAAAAACGTGCAACATGCTTCTTTACTTAACGTAAAGCTTCCCTATAAACAATTATTTACTATCATAATATGTATGTATGTATATAAACTTACTTAATCAAATCATAATAAATGTTGCTGTCTCGTCTTATTTTCATTTTCATTTTCCATCAAATCTTTCTGGCGCTGATAATATGCCATTTGACGTTCATAATTTCTTTTTTTTTAACTCTTTAAGTCTATAAAACAAAAATAGCTAGGTAAAAATAATAGGTATAAATAATTAGGTATAAATAGTGTAATTACACACCAAAAATAAAATGTATGCATATAGAGTACTCACTCATTTTCATTCAATATTTTTTCATCACTTTCTTCATTAATAAATCCACTTTGTTTATTCATATTTAAAACAAACACTTTATACACAAATTTTAGGCGTAAAACTATTCACCAACATTGTATTTTGGTTGACAAGCTGTCAATTTGACAGGTCAGCAAAATATGTATATTATGTTGCCTAATAATATACAATTACAGATTTAACTTGTATTTAATATAGTAGGCGGAATCGTGTTAGGTATTTCAGGTTTTATTTCCATTACATTAGAATGACGTCACGTCCGTTAGAATTACTGAGTTACCCCTAGTCGCGCCTAAAGAAGTTTTACTTCAAAAATTCAAATCTCCCTAAAAATCGAAAAATAATGGACTTAAGTAAAACACAGCGTCATCTACCAGGTGTCTACCAAAGCTAGATGTCAAAGGTTGATAGAGAGTTATATCAATTAACTTACACTTACAGAACTAAAAAATAAATAAGTACTCAAACAAGTTAAAAATTAACTAAATAATATTTTATAGTGGACCAAATAGTAAATTTAAACCATTCTCGGGTCCATTAGAACGCATACAAAATTTTTTATCAAAATCAGTTCAGCTGTTTTGAAAGAATTCTTATGTCAACAACTATTTTAGTCACAATAAGTCGACTAGAGGACTACCACTTCTCTCGAATTTTCCAATTTGGGAACAGAAGTCGATAAAATCTCTCAGAAATTGGTTCAAGGGATGGTTAGCTGCTCAAGAAAAGACTAAATTTGTTTGCTGTGATAAAATGAGCATAAAGCTCTTTAAAACTATCAATAAAACTTACATAGAATTAAAACACATACTTAAAGCAACTTGAAGTATCTTATGTCAACATAGATGGAATAAGTAGAATAAAATTTTTCAAATTGTCCAATTTAAAATCAGAATTCAATCAGGTTTTCTCAAAAATAAGCAAAAAGTATTCCATATCGATGCGTTGATACCCATAGTTCAAATCTTTTGCTAAATTGGAAACAGGAGTCAATAGTGCTCAGAAATAAGAGGGATGCTTGAAGTGACCAAAAAACTCCAGTATATGATGTGCTTATTTTCGGTGCATAAAGCATCCTCTTTTGTCTAATGTTGGGCCAGAATTAAATGAGAACTGCAAGCTACCAATTTTTCTACTAGGATGTAATGTGTTGATAGTCGGGCTCTAAAACTTCTTCCAACTGTCCTTGTGGAAACCAGCATTCAATAAGGCTCACTCAGAAATAACAGGGATGTTTGAATGGACTAGAAAAATTACTTGTCGGTGACTAAATGTACTGCGCTTATTCCTGATGCTCAAAACTCCCTTAAACTGTATAGTTTTAATAATTAATTTTGTTGTTAGGAAACACTTATTATTTATAAGCTCAAACTCCTACAGAAATGTTCCTTTTGCTCTGTTTTACTTGATAATAAAATGAAGAATGTGACTAAAGCGGCGATTTGAACAAAAACAATTTCATGTTTCTAATTTTCTGGTCAAATTAATACAACACTGAAGATTACAAAAAACAAGCGATCTTTGAATTTATGCCTTAACGCCTTAGTCACTAAGAAAGGATTAGCGAAAATACTCTAAGGTCCAGCTCTATGGGTACCAAAAAGTGCGGTCTGAAGACAACAGAACTACCACTTGAAACATATCCCTAGTCAAGAATACAAAAAATGTATCTTGTACAAAGGTGTTTTACAAGAGCTGAAGCACGAATCCTCTAATGTTACATGCACCGCTAAAGGAACACTTGCAAACCATGGAGACCCTTGCTGAAGATTATGCGGAGGGTACTTTGAAACATTCAAACACATATTGTGTCATTGCGAAACAGTTATTTTTGGAGACTTCAGAGTGACACCACAAGCATATAGACTTGTATAAATTAGTGCAGGGTACCAAGATCGTGAATGGGTACCATGAAACAATAGAAGAAGTAAAATAAGTCTAACTAGGTCACAGCTCGACTGGTGACTCTTTCTGGCGGTTTCCAAAAGAAAAAATTTCGAAAAGAGGTTGACCTTAAAGGCCATCCTTGCAACTTCCCGCTTTTTTTAACCGTAAAGCTATGATGGTAACGTGACGTGTTTTGACGTTTTTGACTTTTTTTGAAATGTTTAAAAAGCCATAACTTATTAACGCGTTATCCGATTTTGATGTTCAAAATGGCATTCGACGCAGTTTTTTGAGACCTAAAAACGTTACTAGGAGCACAAAATCGATTAGTCAAAAAATCTCTAAGTTATTGAAAAAAAAACACTTTTTCAAATTTTTCGACAACGATATCTCACGAACGAATCAACCGATTTTAATTTGCAAAACGGCATTTGACGTGGTTTTTTAAGCTTGAGAGCTGATTAGGTTATGAAATTGATCGATGTAATGGCCAAAAAGATATGCCCAAAAAACATCATTTTTACCAATTGTTTTTTTTCGGTTATTTTGAAATTTCTCGAAATCTACCGGTTCGAATCGGTTTAAACTTACAGGGAATCTAAGTTAGATGGAACTCTTTGGAACGCTTTTTATTTCATTCCGATCGGTCAAGCCGTTCAAAAGTTATAAGAGGTTTACATACATCCACACACACATCCACACGTACATACAGACATACAGACACCCTCGCAAAAATAGTCAGGGGAGGTTCCAAATACCTCAAAACGTTGAGATCCGATGAAAACTCGATTTTCCAAAAACGGGGTGAAACCAATAACTTCCCGATTTTAAAAAAAAATTTAATTTTTTTAGCGGGAAGTTAAAAAACTAATCACATGAATTTATGAAATTAAATTACATTTCACACTCACGTCTACCCTACAAAACGCTTATTACTGAAAGATAAAAGTTAATTCAATTGCAAAATTCACATATCCTCGGTAAAAAATATACCTATCTTTAATAGTTACTTACTTTTACCTTTTAAACCATTACATCTTCAACAGTTATTACCTTACATAAAATGGTTTTTGTTATCAATGATTGTAAAGCTTGTTTAAAACTAATAAACAAGCTGATCATAATCTAAAGTAATGTTGATAATTTTGCAATGTGAATATATATTACATTTACAAGATATAAAAAAGCGTATCATCAAAAAGTGAATGTTACAGTTGCACCATCAAAAGAAGATGAAAAATTTTTATTTACTTAAGGTGTGTGAAACAAATTTGATAAATTTTGTAATTAGGTTGGTATCAATTATGTGATACTCTAAATCATAAAGTAGGTACTTGAACGTACCTTTTAAATTGAATGCATTTTATATTTAATATAATTTATCTTTGAATTTAGTTAAACAGGTAACCTTTAAGGTTATGACATGACCGCTATTAAAATTGTTTTTTTTTTTCTAAAATAGAAGAAAGAACATCTGTGTTACTGGTATTCCCAAGTATGGTACCGCAGCTCATTACTAACCTTTGTGAAAATATGCACATGCAAACATTTAATTAATATTGATTTTATCCCCCACAATGTCTTATTTTTAAACAACAGTTCTTTTTTAGTTAACAACAGATGATATAGAGAAATAGACAAATAAAGAATTGACCATTATATATTTATTACCTTCAATCGAATGAAAATATATAGGTAGGTATACCAGAAACTTGCATATGTGTGCGTTAATATTCAATTCCATCAAAAGAAATAAAAAAAATGTGAGCCGTCACGGGACGCCTGGCAGATGTGAAACATTGACATTAACCCGTGCCTAAATCATAAGACATTGCCAATTTAAATAACATGGCATTTTTGCACTTTTTGTCGTTAATTTTTTTACTGATACAAATGTAGCTAAAAATAATTAAATCTCTATTTCTGGTAGAAAATTCGCAATAAATTTGTCATCAGAGTTAAATTCACGATTTTTTTTTGTAATTTTCACCATAATTTTTATTTATATCAAACTAAATACATATATATAGGTAATAAAATTAACAAATACAAAATTTGGATACAAAATAAAGTATATTATCGCTTATAAATAATAGTATCACAATGGTATCACAATATTTATTGTACGTTTTCTCAGATTGCTCACAGATGTCGATAGATTACAGAACGAAAATAAATTTAAAACGTGATTTCGTTTAGCTTTTTATTTAATTACCTTAAATTCAATAATCTTAAAAAAGGAAATTATTAAAACACAAATTTATATAGAAGTACGTTACTATATTAATATAATTGTAGTTACTTCACAATTTTAGTACAAACAAAAAGCGATAGTAAATAAAAAATAGGAAAATGATGAATTTAACTATGAATACAACTTTATCGTTGAATAACTTTTAAACGGTATTTAAATGGGAAATGTATTATGATTTAGGCACGGGTTAATGTGAATATTAAGGGCTGGTTTGGGTCTGATAATTTTTGTTAGGTCATAATCTAAAAATTTGATGAGTGTTTGGAGAACAAAACCAAATTTGGGAAATAACGGACACCCTAATGTATATAGAGTAGGTAGGTAGGTACTCACTCATTTTTATTCAATATTTTTTCATCACTTTCTTTATTAACACTTTGTTTATTCATATTTAAAACAAACACTTTATACACAAATTTTACAGGGACCACTCACCAACAATCTATTTTGATTAACAAGCTGTCAATTTTACAGGTCAGCAAAATATGTAGGTATATTATGTTGCCTATACAAACAAACATTTTTATATATATATAGAATAGATAGTAGGCGAAATCGAGTTAGGTTTTTATGAAACAATTCATACCCTGTCCCGCCAAATTTTTGAATCGATGAGCTTCTTCCCCCTATTGTTGGCGCGCCACCGTCGGCGTCGCTCAAAACATGAGACCAATTTCATATAAGGTATCAGTACATCTCTTTATTATATATTATCGATGCGTTAGGTTTTTTACGTCATACGAATCATACGTCACCGTCGCCACGCGAGAAATCTGATTCACGTGCGGCTATAGATGTTTCACATCAACAATTTCAGTATTATCGGGTATCAAAAAGATCTGATCTGATATTTAATCTACGACAATTGGACAGCTGGCAGTTTCTGCAGATTGATTTTAAGTCCATTCGTTTCGTCTGTTGTCATATACTCAGTCTTGGCCCTGCTCACTCTCAACCCTCTATTTTCAAGCACTTTTCTCCATTTCTCAAGTTTTCCTTTCAGTCCCTCTTTCACAAAATCTACAATCACAATATCATCTGTATACATCACATCCCATGGAGCTTCACCTCTTACTTCTTCAATCATACCCCAATAAGATAATAAGACAGCGGCCGGGCATCGACCCATGGTGGAGCCCCACATGCATCCCAAATCCTTTTGTTACCCCAACACTGCTTTTTATTTTCGTTTTGTTTTCATATAGGTACATCTCTTTCACTAATTGTACACAATTTTCCAGTACACCTTTCACTCGCTTAGATTTCCACACTTCTTGTCTCGGCACTCAGTAATACGCTTTTTCCAAGTCTATGAAAGCAGCGAGGATATTATGCCGCATTTCACGCCATATCTCCATCATTTTTCTCATAGCAAAAACAGCATCCTTTTCTCCTGTCCCAGGCACTTATACTCGACTCTTCTTTCACCCTCTTCTTCCAATTTTTTTTTTATTAAGGATGTCCTCGTAGGTATAGACCTAAATACAAATGTACCGAGAACATCTATTGGGGCAGAAGAGGTAATTTATTAATTTGGGATTTAAAGGCCTGTAAGTTAGGACGAGTGGGGAAGACGTGGGGAGGTAAGGAGTTCCACAATCTGGAGACCCTGGGGATGAAGGAACGATCGAATCGATCCGTTCTCGATGTCGGGCACTGAACAGTATAAGGGTGCATGGAGTTGGCACGTCGCGTTGCTCTGGCTGGCCTGGCAAGTGGAGGCATTATAGAGCGGAGTTTTTCTGAGCAAAATCCGTTTATGTATCGGTAAAATAAGGAAAGATCAGCCACTGCTCTTCGGTGGGATAATGAGGCTAGGTTTTTGGTGATACTGGTGTCGTTTATTAGTCGAACTGCCCTTCTCTGTATTGCATCAAGAACTCCGAGCCTTAACGGAGCCGCCGAACCCCATACATGCGTGCAGTATTGAAGATTAGGCCGTATTTGAGCTTTGTAAAGAGTAGCCAAGTTGGATGGAGAAAAATATTTCCGTGCTCTAAACAGAAAGTCTAATTCAAAATATGCGATATCAGTTTAATGTCCCTTTATTACCACATTCTTACACAGCCCTATTTCCTTTATAGATGGGCACAAAGCACGGTTGTTCTCCATTCATATTTTGTCTTGATTCATTACTTTTCTCATTATATCCAACATAATATCCACTCTATCCTCAGCGCCTTTCCTATTCTACATCTTCTTCAATGCACTCTTCACTTTCTTCGTAGTCATGTCACTTAACATTCCAAAATTTGCAAAACCATCTTCAAATATATCTTTCTTATTTTCCTCGTTGAGCAGATTTTCGTAATATTCCTTCCATCTTCTTTTTAGACTCTCATTTTGTATCTTTCTTATTTTCCTCGTTGAGCAAATTTTCGTAATATTCCTTCAATCTTCTTTTTAGACTCTCATTTTGTAAAACTGTACCTTTCTCGTTTTTAATTTGTCGGATGGCAGTTATGTCATTGGAAGCTTTACCTTTTTCATTGCCTCTGATTTCACTTTTGTTAGTACTCTTTTTGCATTTTTGATCATTAAAAATTTAACTTTTTTATTTTTATTTCTATACGGATTATATTTCATTAAAAGTTTCTGGTAAGGTTCTTAAACAAAAATTATTCATTCATTTTAAAAATATGTTTAAATGTAAATGGGCTCTAGGACACATAGGAATAGAAGGAAACGACCCAGCAGACAAGCTGGCAAAAGAAAGAGCTGAAACCTCATACCTGGGACCAAAACCATCATGTCAAATAAGCAGTAGTACAATCTTAGAAAAACTAAGGAAAAAAATGGATAGCGAAAAATCCAAGTACTGGAATGATCTAGAAGGACTAAGACAATCGAAGACGCTCCAGGGAAACTACAACCAGAAGAGATCTCTCAGCTGGCTTAACCTTAGTAAGAAGTATTATAACAGGAATACTAACCGGGCAATGCCGATTAAGAGGACACATGAAGAAACTAGGATTGGTAGATGAAGCAAACTGCAGATTCTGTGAGGTAGAGGATGAAACCTCAAAACACATACTCTCAGAATGCATTGCATTACGTAATTCTAGGGTCAAATTCCTAGGGTCATACGAAATGGAAATGGAAGATCCACCTAACTTCAAACCCAACGATATCCTAAACATTCTAAGGAAGATAGGACAAGAAGAGCTGCTATAAGTCTAAGGAAATCATCAGAAATATAGCAAGAAAAGGGGGACACAATAGATCTTATAGGTCGCAGGTGTATCTGTTACCCCTAACTTGCTCATACATACATTTAGATTGGATTAGATGTTTATTGGGTTGGCTATTAGCCTGTATCACTGCGACCTTTGCAGATCTATTGTCACCACCCATTATCTCAAGAACAGGATTAGAGCACCTTGTCCAGCCCTGCCCTCTTAATAAGACTTAATAGCCTTGGCAGTGGCCACTCCGCATAACTTGGAGCAGCCGGTTTCTCCTCTCCCAGTACTAGATACCGCGTCCTTGCAAGGCCTTCACATTGGCATAGGACATGAAATGCGGTTTCCTCCTCCTCTTGGAGTATCGACAAATGTCTTCATCTGCTAAGTTCAGCTGACTCATGTGTTTCCTGAGCCTACAATGTCCTGTCAAGAGACTCTTTGTGATAGCAGCTCTGCAGTAAACGTCGCCGAGCAGGGGCGTATATATGGAGGGGGGGCGATGGGGCCCGGGCCCCCTCCGAAATGAAAAACTATATTATTTTATTTTGGACATGGATAATAAATTATGGCTGAGGAGTGAGGAGTAATTCCAAAAATTTGTTACGACACCGATTATTATCATATCGTCGGGAACGAAACTGTCGCTTATGCGATAAGATAATAAAAATTGTATAGCCTGTAGTCGTTGTAGTCAGTATAAAAATATAGATAGGAATTATCGGTATTTGTAATTTTAGCTTATAAATAGATAGTATACTGGTATTCTATTAATATTTGATTTGTCCCACTACACCCGGGCCATTCCATCACTGCTGGTCAAGGGTACGATGGCGCATCAGCCATGCGAGGCCAATTTAGAGGAGTGCAAGCATGCATTAAACAAACACTACCATTAGCTGTGTACACCCATTGTTCTTCTCATAACCTAAACTTATGCTTGTCAGATGCAAGTAAAATACCTTCTATAAGAAACTGTATGGGATTTATTAGTGAAGTGTGTGCATTCTTTCACATTTCAGCCAAAAGGACTGAATTACTCAAATCAGCTATTATCGAATGCTGTCCGGAACAAAAAAAGAAGAAACTGATATCCCTCTGCGAAACAAGGTGGGTCGAAAGACACGACTCGGTACTTTTATTTAAAGAAATACTGCAGCCAATTAATCTTGCTCTTTTAAGAATTGAGGAAAAAATAGAGACTCTTCATTAAAAGCACATGCTCTAAGCAATTCTTTAAATCAATATCAATTTATTGTTAATCTTTTTGTTTTGAGTAGCATGCTTTCCATGACACACAATTTGTCTGAATTGCTACAAAAGAAAAATATTGACCTTTCACAGGCTATGAAAAGCGTGACAAATGTTTTGGAGCTGCTGAATAAACAAAGATCAAATGTTGAGGATTATTTTAAAACACTGTATGTCCAAATAAAAGAATTTGCAGATGAAAATGATATTAAAGAAGAAGTCCCAAGAACTTGCCGCCTTCAAAAATCCCGTTGTAACGTGCCTTACAGTTCAGAAGAAGAGTACCTACTATCGGAGAGCGGTATATGTGCCTTACCTAGATGATTTTTGCAATGCGTTGAATGAACGTTTTGAAACCCATAAGGAATTAATCTCCTCATTGCAATGTGTTCTTCCAGAGATTTGCTTAAAAAGTGAGTTTTCTTCACTGGACTCAGCTTTTAAATTTTATTCTGAAGATTTAGCTTTTAAAGAAATTGTGCAGAGCGAAATCATGTTGTGGAAAGAGAAATGGAAACAATCAGAAGTTGTAAACTTGCCTAAAACAGCTATTTGCTCTTTAGAAAGATGCGACAAGAACTTGTTTCCCAATATTTATACACTTTTAAAATTGTTGGCAGTTCTTCCCGTTACTGTTGCAACCGTTGAGAGGAGTTTTTCAACCTTAAGAAGATTAAAGACGTATCTGAGAAATACTACATCTGAAACCCGATTAAATGGTTTGGTTCTATTATCCATTCACAGAGACATGTATGTAAGCGATGAAGAAGTTCTTAATAAGTTTGCTAGCGTGCCGAGAAACCTTGATTTTGTATTATAATTTTTTTTTTTATTTATTAATTATTAATTTGTTGGTATACCTAGTATTTAAAATGTATAATATTCGTTTATTCTTGTAAGAAAATATGTAATTAATAATGTGTTTTTTTTCTCTGGTGAAGTAATGATGATAGTCCAAATAGTCCAAAGGTCTTTTAGCGTTGAAGCAATATTTGTCCGTGTGCCTCCTCCGTCATTTCTCCCTAAACCCTAAATACATAATCGGCCCCCTCCGAAATTAAATCCTATATACGCCACTGTCGCCAAGTGTCTCTTTATGAAGACTTTGGCTTGTTGCTTGCCCGGTGATTTTTCCCACCACTCCTCATACATCCATACATACAAATGTAAATTTAAAAAAAGGAATCTGGAATTTTTATTTTTTAAGAACACTGCAAATAATAAAATGACCAGGTTAATACCTATTTTGTAAGCCCAAAATGTATTATATAATACAGCTATTTTTGTCTCAAAAATCAGGATCGTAAACTTTAGTTAGCTTTATTGCAAAATTAGTCAGTTTCAACTATATTGTTTTATTACCGTTACATGAATTATTATATGTAAAACCTAACACTGTCCCTGGTCGACCCGTTTACAGTGGAATGTGACCTGATGGGATTCTGGGAAGGGTGTGTCAAGTGGTGCACACCAGGAAAAGGGTACTTTTATGTGAGCCAGGCCACTTTTACTTTTACTTTTACTTCGTTCTCGAATAGTTTAACAAGTATTATAATAAAAGTCTGTTAAAAGATATCGTTCTATTAATTTTACAAAAACTATTACCACGGGTCGTAACAGTGCAGCGGCGGGATATATCACGCTCTATCCGAAAAGACTTGTTAGTTTTATAGTGTTTAAGTGTTTAAGTTTAGTTTGTTAGCATTTTGAACATATTAGTTTAATTTGTTCGGTTGTTTGTTTTATTTGTGGACAATTGTGAATATGGGTAAAAGAAGGCGAGATAGCTCTAGTTGTTCTACATCTAGTAGATCGAGTTCTTCGTCTTCTAGTAGTGACTGTGCCGGTCGTTATAAACGAAAACACAGGAAAAGAACAGCATATAAGGCACATACAAAGAGTTATACACCACCCAATGAGACTACAAACAGGCATGCTAATACGAATCGAAATAGTTTATCGAATGCTGCTGAAATTGTAGACAATTCCAGTCGTGCTTCTGTGGTACAAGAAACACAGGATGCACAGCAAAGAATTAAAGAACTAGAAGATTTGGTAAATCAGCTTTTAGAAAACAATAACGCAACAAGAGTGTCTATAAGGCCAGACTGCATTCCGGAGTTTTCATGTAAAGAAAATGAAAACTGTCGGAAATGGTTGGACAAAATAGATCAGTTAGCTGAGATAAATAGGTGGGACGAAAGGACTACTATTTATCACATGCAGTCCAGACTAGGGGGACTGGCGAAGACCTGGTACAATAGCCTTGAGAATTATATGCATTCTTGGGCTGAATGGAAGAGTTTATTAACTCAAGCGTTCCGTGATCATCAGGATTACCCAACAGCTCTTAAAAATCTCATACATAGATTAAAACGACCTAACGAAACGTGGACTGAATATTATTTTGCCAAAGCCCAATTGCTTCGACAATGTGATATTACAGGCAAAAATGCTGTAGCGATGATCATTGATGGGATACAGGATAGTACGATACAATCAGGAGCAAAAGTTGGAAGATACACTACTCCAGAAAACTTGTATTCTGATTACTTGTCAACGTTAATTACGACTACAACGAATGACCCAAAGCCGCAGTATTATAGCAACAAGAGGCCGGATAAGAAAACTGACCAGAATCTAGCCGAAATTAAATCTGGGGTTAGGAAGATTTTGCCAAAGGGAAAATGTTTTAACTGTAAACAGTATGGACACATTTATAAGGACTGTCCAGCACCTAAGATGGAATGTTCGATTTGCAAAAAGTTGGGGCATAAGGCAGAAAGTTGCTATAGAAATAAAAATAAGCCATCACAAACACGTAGTGCTATGCTATGCCACACGAAACCACCGGAGCACAACAGATATTTTGTCAATTGTTTAATAAACGAACATAATATTCAAGGATTTATTGACTCAGGGTGTGAAGTGGTTATAATCCGTGAAAGTGATGCCAAATACGTTGGAATCACTTGGGAACAAACTGATGTATGCTTCAATGGTTATGGAGGGTGTGTGACAAAAGCCTTGGGACGGTCACAGGTAAAATTAAAGGTAGATTTGTTGGAAGCTGAGGTTCCCATTTTCGTAGTAAGGGACCATCTACAATCAATGCCCTTGCTAATAGGTAGATCTGTACTTGACAAAACGGATGCTGTAACTGTTGTTCGGAATGATAGTGTACGATTGTTTAACTCCGAAATGGTGCAATTACCTGAAGTAGACAAATTACCCCCACAAAAATTATGTTTGAGAGCAAAAGAAAATGTGAAAATACCGTCAAATCATGTGGGTGTCATTCAGTGTAATTCTAACACGGACTATACTGGAGATATTTTTGTAAATATCCGTAAGTGGTACGAACCAACAAGAGGGTGCGTAGTACCAAGCTGCGTGACATCCTCCTTGGATGCTAAACTCCCTGTGCTCAACTTAACAGAAAATATCCTAACTGTGAAGCGAGGACAGATCGTAGCGCGTGGTGTCCCATGCATTGAAGAAAATTTAGGGGTAAGTGTCAATAAAGTTGATAATATTTATCCGCCGAAATTTTCTTTAAACGAATTAAAATGCTATGTATCTGAAAAATTATCGTTTAATGACTTAAATAAGCTTTTGATATTAATTAATAAATATAGAGATTGCTTTGCACAAAATGTCAGTGAGTTGAGTGGAATTAAGAATTCTGAAATGACTATCAATCTTATGGATGATAAACCTGTAACGTACAGGCCTTATCGTCTGTCTTTTAGCGAAAGAGAAAAGGTACGAGAAATTGTCAATGGGTTGTTAAGTGCTGAAATTATTCAAGAATCTAATTCACCATATGCGAGTCCAATCGTCCTGGTTAAAAAGAAAAATGGCGAAACAAGGATGTGCGTCGATTATCGTGCCTTGAACGCTAAGACAATTAGAGACTGTTATCCACTTCCCAGGATTGACGAACACTTGGAAAGATTGAAAGATTGCAGGTACTTTACTACACTTGATATGACTAGTGGCTATCACCAAATTAAAATGGCAGAAGAATCTAGACAGAAGACTGCATTCGTAACACCTGACGGTCAATATGAATATCTGAGAATGCGATTCGGATTGGTAAACGCCCCTGCTGTTTTTCAAAGAACAGTTAACCAAATACTGGGATCCATGAGGTTTACCACAGCTTTGGCATATATGGATGATGTACTTGTACCCTCTTCGAGTATACCAGACGGACTAATTGCCTTGGAAAATGTGCTAGAAACATTCCGGAATGCAGGAGTGTCACTGCGTCTAAATAAATGTCAATTTTTCCAGACAACTATAGACTACCTTGGTCATGAAATTAGTACCAAGGGTATAAGGCCCGGTACTACAAAAATTGCTGCTGTTAAAAATTTCCCTGTGCCAAAGAATGTACATCAAATACGTCAGTTTGTTGGTCTCTGTAGCTATTTCAGAAAATATGTTAAATGTTTTGCCCAAATAGCACGACCATTGACATCCTTAACAAAGAAAGATGTTCGTTTTGAGTGGGGAACAGAACAGCAAGAATCATTCGAAAAATTAAAAGAAGTATTAGTTGAAAGGCTGGTTTTAGCAATATATGACCCCAAATTTGAGACAGAGGTACATACAGATGCCTCAAAACTAGGACTTGGTGGTATATTATTGCAGAAACAAGAAAATGGATAAAACCCGTTTTATATTTTAGTCGTCAGACATCAAAAGAGGAGCAAAGATTTCATTCTTATGAACTAGAGACTCTAGCTGTGATTAATAGCTTACAACGGTTCCGAGTATATTTGATTGGAATAAAATTCACAGTGGTTACGGATTGTAATGCCCTTAGAACAGCCATGAGTAAGCGTGACCTGATTCCTAGGATCGCAAGGTGGTGGTTAACTGCACAAGAGTTCGATTTTTGTGTAGAATACCGTGCGGGGACGAGGATGGGACACGTTGACGCATTGAGTCGAAATCCTGTCGACATGCCTGATAGAAACAATAAAAAGCCTAATATTATGGATGTGCTACAAGTGGACATCAGCAAGGATGACTGGGTTTTAGCCGCACAAATGAAAGACGATCAATGTAAAAATATTTTTAATATACTTCAGAATAAAGCCAACGATCCAGAGGAAAAACAAATTCACATTGACTATGAGGTTAACAATAATAAGTTATATAGAAAAACAGCAAACGGACTGAGATGGTACGTCCCTAAAGCAGCTAGGCGGGTAGTTACCATGTATCACCACCATAACAATGGTCATTTTGCAGTGGAGAAGACAATGAAATTAATAAGTAATAAATATTGGTTTCCACGCATGAAAAAGTATGTGAAAAGATACATTTCATCATGTTTAGAGTGTGCATATAATAAAGCGCCAACGGGTAGGAAGGAAGGATTCCTTCATCCAATTGAAAAGACGCCGGTACCAATGGACACTATGCATATTGACCATGTAGGGCCCTTTGTTAAAAGTACGAAGGGAAACTCCTATTTGATTGTGGCAGTCGATGCCTTCACGAAATTTCTCTGGGCAAAAGCAGTAAATAGTACAAAAACCAAGCCAGTAATAAACTTTTTAGAAAGTGTATTTGAAACTTTTGGTGTATCAAGACGAATAATATGTGATAGAGGATCAAGCTTTACGAGTGATGCCTTTATCAGGTTTACCAAGGACCTATCGATACAAGTCGTATATAACGCAACGGCTACACCACGAGCAAATGGACAAGTGGAACGTTTTAATAGAACTTTACTAAATTCCATTTCAACTAGTCATGACGATGAGAGAAAATGGGATCAATCGTTAGGTTCTATTACGTTCGCCATTAATTCAGCACCAAATGAAACGACAGGGAAGAGCCCTTATCAATTACTCCTTGGCTACAACCCCAGGGGAATGAAAGATTCATTCCTAAGTATGGCGGTAGTCCGGGATGAAGTAGATAAGAATATAATAAAAACCAGAAAAGATGCTGAAATGAAGATACAACAAAAGCAAGTGAAGCAAAAGGCTCACTTTGATGCTAAAAGAAAGCAATGTCACAGGTATAGAGTAGGTGATTTAGTCTTGTTACGCAAGGCAAATTTGGCAAACGATGGTAAAAGCCAAAAACTGGTGCCAAAATATAACGGTCCCTACGTAATAAAGAAAGTCCTGGATCTTGACCGATACGTGGTTGAAGATCTGCCAGGTTCAACGCGTGCACGTAAAAAGTACCTAGGTGTCAGCTCTGCTGAAAGAATGAAACCATTTACGGCTGCTTATGAAAGCGATAGCAAAACGGAATCTGAAAACGAAGAAGGCTAAAAAGTAGCTTGTTCATATTGTTTTATTCTTTATACATATTTTATTGTTGTTATTTGTTTGTTTTTAATTTGTTGTAAAAGAGAGAAATTATTCATGACAAAGATGTGTGCGCAGCATCCAAGTCTGATTGATTTTTCTTGACAACGGTTTAAGTATGTTTGCATTAATTTATTGTTCTGACTTACACAGGGTTTTCCGGGACGGAAAAATGGGCAGCATGGCCGACTAAAACCTAACACTGTCCCTGGTCGACCCGTTTACAGTGGAATGTGACCTGATGGGATTCTGGGAAGGGTGTGTCAAGTGGTGCACACCAGGAAAAGGGTACTTTTATGTGAGCCAGGCCACTTTTACTTTTACTTTTACTTCGTTCTCGAATAGTTTAACAAGTATTATAATAAAAGTCTGTTAAAAGATATCGTTCTATTAATTTTACAAAAACTATTACCACGGGTCGTAACATATGCTGTTATTCAATTAATTAATACATTGAAATAGCAAGTTATGCGGGTGATTTCAACAACACTGTTGATTTATAGAGTACCTAGAACGTCAAAATATGATTCAATAGCCCATTTTTTGTTGTTCGCAGCTCAGTTACATGAAAACTCGGTCAAGATCACGTCTTAAAAACTTTATGAACGTAATAATTACTATCACGAGGTAATTTGCATGTCTATCTTATTTAAGCATCGGCGAAATATTCGCTAATAAAATTTACATTCGCATATATACGCAAGATTAGTAGAAAGGGAGAAGGAACTTTATACTGTTTGCTTTAGAACTTTGAAAGGAAAGTTCCGTTGCGACACTCACGATGTGGATATTATATCTTGATCTTTCATATCTTCCCGTTCTCTACAATGAGTCAAATATAGCTTTTAAAGAGACTATTACAAAAAAAAATACCCAATGATTATCCATATCTTTAATATTATATAATCAACAATGAGGGTTTCAGATGGGTCTTAATTATAGTATTTATCAATCTGATGCGGAGTTTCATTTGCGGGACTCCTTGTAACTCGGTTTCATTTTCGCGATTCTTCCAATCAGGTGAAGTAAGAAATAGTTTATTTGCGGGCTACAATTGATGTCAAATTGGAAAATTAAAAAAAAAACTAAATAAATAGACCGAAGAAGAATGATCACATCACCATAATTGAAATGAAAATTTGATAGAAATCCACACATTTGGAATAAATCTTGAATGTGATCGTAAAAGCTTAGTTCGATTTAATACCAATGCCATCAATCTAATACGATTTTTAATAATTTAATTTCTTTAGAGATCTCTAATATATCTCTCTATAGCCGATAGAGCGTTTAACTGCCTGGCTACGGATGTACCTAGCGGTTGGTCGGTAAGTTTTTGAATATCCCTTGGTTCAATTTAATTCGTTTTGACAAATAATCTATCTTTACATACTTACGTAAAATGAAATTGAATAGATTTTTAGTTGAATCAAGAAATGGTCAAAAAACCAACTAACCATTAGCTACATCCGTCGCCAAACGGTTAAAGGTGCTGTTGGCTATAGATAAAGATCACGGGTTCGATTCCTGTCGGATATAACATTTTTTCAATTTTTCCTTTATGCCAATTCTCATTTGTCTAAATTTCACAAATTTGCACAATATTTTTACAACAAATTGCGCGAAAATGCTTTATTAAGAAAAAGTAAAGACGGAAATGCAAATTCATATAATGTTCATCTGTTCGGCTGCACCCGTTAAAGACTGGATAAAAGTAACCATATTTTCGAACTACACTACCAAAATAAAGCAGAAAATTGGAAAAGGCATCTGGCAGATAAACTTTTCTTTTTTTCTCTCAGCCTTATCTTATGCCTAGTTGTGGTCGGCGTTGGCCTTTTATAACATTCGTTTCCACCTGTCTCTATCTACCAGTTTTTCTTTTGCAAGTCCTCATTTATTCTATCCATACATCTCGTTTTCTTGCTCAGCTGTACCACTTTCACTGTACTTTTTACACACTCATTTCCTATTTTATCTCTCCTTGACAATCAACATATCCAACGCAACATCTTCATCTCTGCCACTTCTAACTTTCTCTCTTGTTTTTTCGTTATTTCCCAGGTTTCTGAGTTTACCTTTCATTTTTGCATTTACATTCACTCAATTTATTCGTCTCCAGTTTATCTATCCACACTAAATTTTATGCTTCTTCTCATTCTTTATTTCATCATTATTTTCTAGCACAGACCCTAAATATATTAAGTTTTGGAAAGAGGGCAGTACTTGGTTCTACAGATTGATTTTAAGTCCATTTGTTTCCTCTGTTGTCTGGATAAGACTGGATAAAAGTAAGCATGTGTAAAATAACCATATTTTCTACCTCTACACTATCAAAATATAACCAAATAGAGCAGAAAGACATCTGGGAGATAAACTCGAATGGTTCTTAAATGCCTGACTAGGAAAACAATCTACGTTTATATACATCAACATGAGGAATGGTAAAATGCAAGCCCTCAACCCAAGCTTCAGGTTCACAGACTAAAACGGATTAACAAACAGGAATTTACAGCAGTGACGGAAATAGGAAAATTTTTTGGTCCCTCTGGAGAAACACACACCTCAGTGTTTCAAGCAGAAGATCGGAGCCAATTTTCTATGAACCAAAGCCAATTCTAGAGTACTGGAGCCGGATAGAAGCCTGTATTTGTCAATAAAAGGACACCTGGCAATCTTAGCTGCAGAATCTGAAGCTGTCAATCACATACTGCGTCTTTGCGAGTCACTAGATCACAAATGACACTCAATTTTTGGAGACTTCAAATTGATTTCACAAATGGCATTATATATTAGAGTTATGTAAATAAGTACAGGTTATCAAGATTCTGGAATGGGTGCCATGAACCAATGGAATATGGCTGCAGTACAATGGAAGAAGGCTGCGGTACTACACGAGACTATATGTTTGACGGAATCCAAAATAAATCCACACTAAATTGTTTTACCATAAATTAAAGCAAACCATTAAATCCATTATTGTAAAACAATATTAATGCGTTTTTTAGGCCGAATTTGAAAATTTAATAGACACAACAACAATACATTCTAGAGATGTCTTTAATATTAGAAAGACAACAAAACATTGCCTTTACTGTTTGTGAAAACGGTTTTGGAATATGAATAAAGTTGGAATTTATTATCATAATTTTTTAAAAGTTGTTTTTTTTTATAAAAAAAATTAATTTATTCTATTTTTTTTAGAATGAAGCTTTCCTATTCCCTTTTATTTACCCTGGTCACAAGTTTGTTAACGTTGGAAATTTTAGGAGACCAAACGGGAAAATCTAAAGGCAATAAAAAACTAAGTAAGTAAAAATTTAGACTGTTTGTGACAAAATATTCAATCGATGAAATATTGTTGCACGAGACGAGACGAGACGAGACCGAGAATTTGACTTGTCTCTTCTCGATTTCAAGAAATAGTAAAGACCTCGTCTCGAACTCGTGAAAATCTCGATAACATTTATAATCATTTTTTACATGTTTAAATTTTTTATTTGTTTATTGATTTTTATAGTTTAATCGTAAATAACTTAATTAGTTTTAAATACAGTAAGAAAATAAAGAATTAAAAAAAAAACAATTCATTTACATTTTTATTTATTTTTTGTTTTTGAGACGAGACTCAACAAGAATCCAGAAGGATCAGTTATGTCTTGCCTCTAAAAAACTCAGGAACAAGACGAGACCGATACACATCTCGAAATCTAGACTACTAGTTTCCAAGGCTTAAGAAATTTCGTACACAAAAATCTGTTGGATTGGGATTTCGGATTACCAAGAAGTAACCGTCCGACTTTCATGTTTTCCCTCAACTGAAAAAAGGCTAAAGTATCTTACATTTTTATTCACTGAAGAGGTGGAGGTCACATTTACATAGAAGAATAAAGACCATCTGGAAGATGCTTAAAACCGAAAGAAACCTGTGAACGAGTACATCCAAACAAAAGTGGTGTCATTGGAACAGTGGGAAAAATACTTTAGAGATCTATACGATGCACAAGAAATAAAAAAACAAAACTATCGAGGCATAACACTTCTTAACACCACAATGAAACTATTCACGAGCCTTATAAAAGACATACTAGAGACACAAATTAACAATAGAGAAGAACAACAAGGTTTCAGAAAAGGAAGATCAGTAACCGACCCTATATTCGTTATGAAACAAATTAAGGAGAAATCACTAGAATACAATAAACCCGCATACATATGTTTTGTAGATCTCTCCAAGACTTTCGACAAGGTCCGACTAGGTGATATTCTTAAGATACTACAAATAGAAAAAAATACCATCTCACATTATAAAAATTATTCACGACCTGAATACACAAAACACGACAAAAATTAAGCATGGAGCGGAAATGACAGAAGCCATACCAACCCCAGGAGGCATAAGGCAAGGATAGCCTCAGACCATTTCTGTTTAACTTGCTAATGGATCAAATAATAGATGAAGTAACTAGTATGGAAATAGGATTTAGAATGAATGACAGAAGAATTAGTATGGTGTGCTATGCTGATGACGCAGTAATCCTAGCGGAAACTCAGGATGACTTACAAAGGCAGCTGCACAGATTCTATCAGATAAGTCGAAAACTCGATCGAAAAAACAAAATGTGTGACGATCAGCAAAGACCCTATCAGATGCAAACCTGCTGTCGAAGATAAAATAATAGAGCAAGTATCACAATTTACATACCTCGGGATACAGCTGTCTAAACCCATGACCCACCAAAGGATTTGCGGAGTTTAATTAATAAATCAGCAGCGATAGCAGGCAGTCTAAGAGAGACGGTATGGACAAATAAGTATATGCGGATGGATAGCAAAATCAAAATCTACAAGACATGGTGAGGCCAATCATGACATACGGAATAGAAGTTTGCGAGGACACGAATAAGACCAAAAGTATATTGAGAGTTGTTGAAATGAACATACTAAGAACAATAGTAGGGAAAACAAGACGAGATCTAGTCAGGAACACAGAAGTGAGAGAGCAATGCAAAATACAGGATGTAGTAAGAGGGGAAGACAAAGAAGAGTGGCACAACCACGTAAGAAGAATGGATTAAAACAGGTTATCGAAAATAGCTTTAGTTGGAAGACCAGCAGGAAAACGACCGCCGGGGAGACCCCCAAAGAAATGGAGGGACAGCTGGCAGTCCACATCACAGGAAATACTATAGCGCAACGTTCGAAATTAACAGATCTAATAAAAGAATAATAAGAAGAAGATAATGATTTGTTTTCAAATGTTTAAAAAGTTGCAAAGCAGAGCAGTCACCGATTATATGTTCTACTGTTTCCTCTTCTTTTTCGCAGCCTCTGAATAGCGGCGATTCTGCTAATTTCATCCTAAAGAGATTTTGTCGCAAATGGCAGTGACCTGTTAAGATTCCCACAGCTGTTTGAAGATTTTGTCTGGTCAATGCCTACAATTTTTTTGCTGCTGTTTCCTCGCCAGGATGAGGTAATAACTCTCTGGCCAGTCTACAGTTCGTAGTTTCATCCCAGCACTGCATAAAGTATTGGCGAGAGTGCTGTTTGATAAGGTCCACGACAGCGGGCAATGTTAGCTTGGTAGATGGGCGAGGGCTAACATATTTGTAGCCCGCAGCAATCCTTGGGCAAATAGCAAATAGCGAAAGACAATTGCTGACAAATATCAAGTGTCGAAAAATCTCATATCTTGGTTATGTCCTACGAGGAGAAAAATATCGTCTGTTGCAGTTCATAATGAAGGGTAAGATAGCATGAAAGCGTGGAGTTAGTCGCAAGCAAATATATTGGCTTAGGGACATCAGGGAATGGACTGGAATCCGTGAAACTGGAGAACTTTTTAGAATGGCTGAGTATCGAGAAGCTATCTCCACTGTAATCGCAAACGTTCGGGGGACCGAACACGGTACATAAAGAAGAAGAAAAAGATGATCCTAATGTATGGGTCTGAGTCCTGGACGATAAAGAAATCAGAAATGAGCAAAATAGACGCAATGGAAATTTAATGCTGACGACAAATGCTTAGAATTTCCTGGACCTCCCGACGAACCAATGAATAATCCAGAAAATAAACATCAGTGAACATCTATCGACTTCCATCCAATCACGATCGACTTCCTGATGGATGGACCAGCTAACGAAATTAACACATAAACCCTTCCTCATACTGAAACACAAAGCACAAGACAAGGAATTGTGGAGACAAAACACAGACATCACCGTAACACGAACATTACATTACCATTGAGGGAATAAAAACAGAAGAAAGAGAGAAAAATTAAAATTTTTAATAACTAGTTCTTAGATATTTTTAGTAAATTTCTATGTATTCTACTACTTTTTTGATATGTTCAAATGATTCAACCATTCATAATTATTTTTGATAGATTCACGTACATCAAGGCAATTGAATAATAACAATGCGGACCAAATGGTGCAGAACATCCTGCAATGGCTGCAAGAAGTGTACGGTACCCAAGGCAGAAGAAGTAGGTCATATATGATTGCACAGGGATATGAACCGCCTTACTACTTTGCTTCAGCTCGAATTGACCGTAACGCATGTAAATATTATTAATCATACTAATTAATTAATCAATTAATTACAGACTTTTGAAATTTTCCATTTTTTAAATGTTAATTGTATTTTTCAACATAAATGAGCTTATTTGCGTAAAAAAAATCACTTTACTAAGGACCTAAAGATTTGGGTACTATAGTACTACCATTCGCCATATTGGATCCAATTGTCAATCATCAGTATCTTGCATCGAGAACTATCTCGATGGTATCTTGTCAATCTTGTCATAAAAGTAAATTTAAGGCACTAAATACATAAGTGTTATTGGCCAATTTTATTCTATATTAAAAAGTAATTCAAAGCAGTACCAGTACAGTTCCGAGTAACCCCTTCGAGTAAAAAATAACCAAAAATTATGTGACAGTGGATACAAAGTAGCGTATGATAATATTTGTTCTTTATGGACGATTTTTCCATCCTCAGATAAATCTACTTATAGCTTATGCACTAGTCAATTACTAATGTGGAATTGAAGAAAAATTCACTCTTCTTTAAGAACTGTTTCTTTTAATTTGCATTTTATTCCCTGCACTTTGTGACCTAGATTACTTATTGTGTGTTTACATCCCTTCAATTTATCTATTTCTCCTTTTCTTGTTCTCGGACAAGTTATGGGGACTCACAGGAATCTTTGGGATTCCCCGATATAGAATGTAACAAAATGTGAACTTATATTTTACACACAATTTTATGTTTGTCGATCCAAATGAACCACAGTCTCTTTTTCAATGACAGTGACGAGAAAATCCGTTCCAAAAATTATAAAAAATAGCATATTTTATTCGGAGGCTAATAGCCTAGGCGGGATCTGTTTTGGATTGGACATTTTCCATAGGAAGCTATTTTTTGCTGGAATCCCTTCAGGATGTGCCCAACATCGATAATCATCGATATTGGGCATTTCGAAAGATCCCGACTGGTCTATAAGTGACTTCTGTGATTCACAGCGAATAAAATCATGTATACCTAAATAATCTGATTTTTAATACATACTGATTAAAAGATCTAGCCTTCATAATTTTAGTTGTTACTAATATAAAGCTTTTAGTAACATTTTAACTATTTAATTATTAACAAATAAAATGGTGATTAATATTTAAAATATTAAAGAAATTAACTCAACACTGACATTTAAGGGTATACTTTGGCGAGTGTTGGTATACAATTTCTGTTAAAACAAAGTGATTACTAAAAAGTTATATACACAGCGTCAAAAAACTTGGACCCTCCAAATTTCTTCTAAAGAGGAAATATTTTATTTATTTACCATCATATTTATACATTACAAAAAATCAGCTTATGAAAAAAAAATAACATTAATATTCCGTGGACCGCCTCTGTTCTCGATACATGCCTTGGCATTGAGTGAATAAGATTATCGTTCTCTTCTTAAGGAATATTGTTCCACTCTTCCAGTGCAGCCAAAATCAGCTCTTGAAGGGTTTGGTCTCCTTAATATGGCTATTGAAAACATATCCCAAGTATACACAATCGACATTTTGGATCCTTCTAGCATGATGTAGACGGGCGTTGTCCTCCATAAAAATGAAATTTGGTCCAAATTCTTCTCTATGAGGCAGAACAATTGGCCTTATAACATTTTCCAGGCAGATGGGTCCTGTCAGCGTCTTTGGTATGTGAATAAGTGAAGAGCGATAACCATGCATAATGCCCCCCCCCCCAAACAGAACTGTCCCTCCTTGGTAAGGAACCACTTCTTGCCGAAAGGCTAAACGTGCTTCACGTCCTGGCTCTCTCCATATCCTTATCACTTCTCAATCCAAATCGGGACTCATCTGAAAAAATGACATGTCTCCATAGAGGTAAACTCCAGTTCCTGTGAATATGTCCCCATACTAAGCGGTCAGCTCTATGTGCTCTAGTAAGCCTCGACACTCTTAAAGATCTTCTTGATCGCAAATTGGTACCAGCCAGCCTTCCTCGAATTTTAGGCGTAGAAATAAATCTTTCGTACGTTCTTCTGAAATGCGTTTTTAAACTTCTTACCGCTACTGTGATATTCCGATAGCGTCGAACAAAATTGGCTAAATCTAGATCCTCTCTTTCGTCTGTAACACGAAGACGCCCACTACCAGGTCTTCTATTCAGACCTCCAGGTCTTCTATTCACACCTCCAGGTCTTCTATTTACACCTCCAGGTCTTCTATTCACACCTCCAGTTTCCTAAAACAGTTGCACTATTCTGACAACAGACGTCCTAGGAATGCCAACATTTGTTGAAATCCTATGATTTGACCAGTTTTGTTGGTGTAGAGCGATTATCCTAGCTCTATCAAAACTGACCATGATGACCATGCAACTGACAATTTTCAACAAATGCTGTGTTAAAGAAATAAAGGTTTTAGATTTGGTGTTATACAAGTGCTCCAAATTTTTTGACGCTGTGTGTAGTCACTTTTTAATGATTTATTCAAGTTCAATTTAATTTGCGAATTAAAGGATGTTTTATTTATATATTTATCTGGCAATGGTTAATTTTCTAGTATAACTAATATTGTAACAAATCATCGATGTCATTGATTAGAAAAAAGATTAATCACTGTCAGGTTTATATAATTATAACACTAAATTAGAAACATCCTTTTGTATTGCATTAATTTAATTTTCCACATTTCTAGCATTTTTAATTGAACTGAATAGAATATATTAAATATTTAACATTTTAATAAGGGGTGACTCACTAATAGTTCGCTATTTTACTAAATCCGTGTAGTATTTAATTGCCTTTCTCTTTTATCTATTTATGTACATCAGAGATTCCAAATCAACTAAACTGTCCAACAGTTATTAAACTTAACATTTGATTTGGTTTTACAACAACAACCACATTGCATTTTTCTTCGTTAACTTAAATTACATCTTTTTAAAGAGAAGCTTTTAATGTTACGTTCGAAAGAGGTGTTGCGACAAAAAAATCGTCACACAAATGTGTAACTAATCGGGTCTGTTTATCTCTCGTTGCCATTTTCGAGTAAGTCATCCTCGCCTGCCTCTCTCATTCACTACTTCCATCATTAAAAACCTTGTTTCTATAAAAATTCAGAAAGTTCCACACTTTTTTTTGTTTAAATATTTAGCTCTTGTTCCATGTTGATCTTCAATTTCTGATATCTTTCTCAATATCAAATTTTTTCACCTACGTATTCTTCAATTCAATTACTTCAGTATATTCGTTACACATATCCAATAAATCTTTTTAAAATGCATTCGTTGCATCGTTGCTACGTTGCTTCTACCTCATTTTAAAATTTTTCGTATCTAAACAAATTCCTGTCTCTTGTTCCAAGTCCAATTTTAGATTTAATTATTTCTTTTACTCTTTCTACCGTTTCATCCAGTTCCATCAATTCAGTTTAATAAACATACCACAAGGTCGTCTCTTTAACCCACTATTCGAGATTTTATTTTTCATAGATATTCTGTGAAAGAGTTGTCTTCGTTACTTTTTTAACATTTATTAATTTTTCCTTCTTAATTGGTTTAAATATTCTCTTCATCTTATTTTAAAATACCATTAAATTTGTGATATAATATGTTAAAAATATTCAGTTTTCTTTTAATCTTATTCATTCTTTAATTTTTAGCTTTTCAATAGACAAGGGAACATTTAACAAAACATTTGAGTAACTTTTTTTTAGGTTAAACCCGTTTAAACTAGAGTGTATATTTAAATTAAACCTTAAAAGAAATTTGTACATATTGTCACGCCTGGGGGGATCGAGGGAGAATGTGCCTTAGTGTTTTGGGATGAGGGGTAGCTTACTGAAGGCACTTCCCACCCAGGTCGTGTTTATCTAACCCCTGGTTAGGTATCCTGCTGAAGGCAGAAAACTAACCAAGGGGAAGATGAGATAAACAACAGGAAACAAACAACAAATATATTAACAACGAAACAAACAATAACAATAAATGATGAAAATATGAATAAAGAACTAAATACAATAATCTTAACTAATCTTACCAAATTAACTACATGGTGGCATGTCACACTTACTCACGAAAATAAGTCAAGAGTCACAACGGCCCAGACCCAAGGGTCTGTTTTAGGGACACCCCGAAGGGTGACACTTACAGACAATCTTAGACTCCGAACTCTTCTAGTACGACCTCAACGACGCTCTTTTATATCCAATTCTTACGCTACGTGAGAATAAGAATTAAACTATATAAGGTCGCCTTGAAATCTAACGTACTGACTTTGGCCTGGATAATTACAATACAAAATAATACAATGAAATCTAAAACAATTAAACAACTCTATTATCGTATGTGACAATATATTTTCAGTTCGTCAAGGTTCTCTAAGAGAATATCTTCCACCTACACCTGGAGAAAAACCGCGACCCTTTACACCTAGACCACCTACAGATGGTAGTAATGGTATAGATGAAGATGGTAACTTTGTTGATACTGGTTACCCACCAGCAGGCATAACTCCGCAACCTCCGTTTACAATTATTACCAATCCTGTAACTGGAGGAGTTACAGGAGTTTCTGGAGAAGGTGCTACTGGTCCTGGAGGTGAGTATATAAACGATCATAAATAACGTTAACTGTATTATACTGTACTTAATATTATAGGTACTTACTACCCAGCTCAAAGCACTGAACGACCTGGATATTCTACTCAAACTCCACAAAGTACAGAACGACCAGTTTATGAAACAAGTGAACCATCTGGATACCCCGAAGGAACACCTGAATATCCATTAGTACGTCCTTCGGACGGTTATCCAACTTCTTCGCCATCGGGTTTTACAGGATATCCTTCTGGACGACCCACTGAACCCACTGGTTACACCCCTTCAAAAGAAACTGGTTTTCCAACATATCCTACATCTTCTCCTTCCGGGTTTACAGGTAACTCTTACTGATACACAAATATATTGTTATGCATCTATATTTATTTTTTAGGTTATACCTCAGGTAAACCAGAAGGAACACCAGAAGAAACTTTCACTTCAGGACCCGAGTTTACTGGCTATCCAACATCTAGGCCTACTGGATATCCATCTATTCGTCCAACAGGTTATCCAACTGGAACAGATTTTACTGGATATGCAACAGGTGGTCCTACTGGATCTACCACTCGTCCAAATGAAAACGGTTATTCAACAGGACGTCCAGAAACAGATGCCACTGGATATCCAACAGGTAGTCCAACTGGACCTACAACTCGTCCAAATGGAAACGGTTATCCAACAGGACGTCCAGGCACAGATTTCACTGGATATCCAACAGGTGGACCTACTACACGTCCAAATGGAAATGGTTATCCAACAGGACGTCCAGCAACTGATTTCACTGGATATCCAACAGGTGGACCTACTACACGTCCAAATGGAAATGGTTATCCAACAGGGCGTCCAGGGACAGATTTCACCGGATATCCAACAGGTGGTCCTACTGAATCTACGTATCGTCCAAATGGAAACGGATATCCAACAGGACGTCCAGGCACTGATTTTACAGGATATCCAGCAGGTGGACCTACTACACGCCCAAATGAAAATGGTTACGCAACAGGACGTCCAGGAACAGATTTTAATGGATATCCATCAGAAGGTCCTACAGGACCTACCACTCGTCCAAATGGAAATGGTTATCCAACAGGTAATAAATTTATTCCTATTTTAAAGTATTAGTTTCTAATAACACATAATATTTATGTAGGTACTACAGGATATCCAAATGTCAACCCTACTGGTTATCCAACTGTTCGCCCAACAGAATATCCCACTGAAACTCCAGCATACCCAACCCGTTTTCCTGTAACGGGTTATCCTACTGGACTAAATGGAACTCCAGGATATACAACTTCTCGTCCATCTTACCCAACTGGTCCACCAACAGGAGAAGGAACAGAAGAAACACCAGTTGTTACAGAAACTGAAGGTGTCCCTATATACCCTACAACAAAACCAACACCACAACCTGACGAAACTGGTTCTGGTGCACTCCCCGGTTTTGAAACAGTACCTCCTAGTGAAGGAACTACGAAAGTACCTGTAGACGTGCCAGTTACTGAAACTGAAGGAAGTATGTTATAACTGTTTAAAATGCTGATACATCTATTTACTTAATTAATATTTTTTCTAGGAATACCTACAGAAGAAGATCTTAAACATCCCCCTCATATACACGCTCTCGATGTACAATGTGCTAAGGATATGATGACCATAAATATTGAATTCAACAGAGAATTCAACGGAGTAATTTACTCTAAAGGATATTATAACATGCCCGAATGTCGATATGTGAATGAAAATTCTGGTCAAACAAAATATACGTTCACAGTAAACTTGAATATGTGTGGTAAGTTAAAAGAAAACATTAAGAAACTATAAGGACTTGTGCAGAGACAATAAAATTGGTACACTTTCTTATGAATCCAAAATTAAATTGACATTTTTGCTTACTGTAATTCACTTGGGTAAATCTCCCTATATACATTAAACTTCTAAGAAAGATACAGGTGACTAACTGTTTTTGTAAGCGAATATCTCATAGATAACTGTTCGTGTGAAAGAATAGTTTTAAGAAATGACCAAAGCCTTAAAAATCATAACTTCACTTACCTCCAAGGTTCACCATCTTGAACATTCAAAACAGACCTTTTTTGTTTACTCTATATATTACTTGGAAAAACTCTAGGATAAATCTACCTTCATATATTAAACTTGTAAAAAATCTACAGGTGACTAACTGTTTTTATAAGCTAATATCTTATGGATAAATTTTGTTATGAAAGAATATATTTAAGAAATGATCAAAGCCTTACAAATCATAACTTCAATTACCTCCAAGGTCCACCATCTTGAACATTTTTACAAAAAAATAGTAAACACTTATATTAAATAATTTAATATCTTTAATATTTTTTAGGAACTGAATTTGTAAATGCCTTTGATACCGAAGGACAAAGTTACCTTGAAAATATCCTTGTACTGCAAAACGAAGTCGGTATTCAAGAAGTATGGGACACCATACGTTCTGTACGTTGTTTATGGGAAGGAAATCTAAAAGAACAGCTCAGTGTTACCTTGATGGTAGGAATGCTTTCTCAAGAAATTGTCACTTTCAGTGGAGATACTGCCATGGCTAAACTAGATGTTCTTTTGGGTAGAGGTAAACATTTCTTTTTTTATATTTATCCACTTGTTCAATCATATTCAATTTATTAAAAAAATATTACAAACCAAGATGAAATGGAAAGATTCCGATCTCTGTTTTTAACTTAAAAGGGAACCTATTGAACAACCGAGGTAACAGTAAAATAATTACTAAAAAAAGCGGCAGAGGGTACATTGGGAGAATCTGTTTTAAATCTGCGACAACCAATGAAAACGTCCTAACACTCCAGAAAAAATTGATGAATGGTTGTTGACACAAAACGATTGGCATATAGAAAGATCCATCAGATATCTTGCGATAAGTATACCATTAATAGGAAGATGCTAGACCAAACAGTGTAACGCATGATCGTGTCAGAAGGAAAGAATTTTTGTACTTGATGGATTTAATTCAATCATTCTTTAGTGGATGTTTCTTATCATAGATGAAACTAGGAACTAATACCAAAACAGCATACCTCATTTCGTACGATTATTTGATTATTTTGAATCGATTATCATGGTGGTAACCAAAAGTTATGAACATAAGTTTCAAGTTATGCCACATCTACCTATTCACCCAATCTGGGTTTCAGAATTTCAGGTATTCAGACACACCGCATCGACAAACACATATTTTGAAGAATTAGAGCCTACGAAAATGACTCAATGAACTATTTTTGACCATTGTATTAGTTCTGAAGTAGATCTTGTTCTACTTGAAACTTTCCATTTCATCCTCATTTTATCAGGAGGTCGTCAAGAAAGTAGCATTCTTTTAATATGATGAGTATTACATACACTATGGTTTTTAGGTCCATTTGGTCAACCAGCAAGTGGTTTGGTAAAAATAGGTGAAAATATGACCTTAGTGGTTTCAGTTTCTGGTGATCCAGGTTTTGATGTTCAAGTTAAACAATGTAGAGCTACTGATTCATCTGGTACAAATGTTGTAGCTTTAACAGACGATGATGGTTGTATACTGAAACCTAAACTATTTGGTGCTTTCCAAAAAACTAGAAACACCGGTGATACAGGTATAAATTTTAACAATAATTTTTTAAGGAAAATATTATCACTTTACCAAGTTGATTTAAATAGGGATTAGTCGATGAATAAAGCCAAAACTTTGATTTCAGGTGCATCTATTATAGCTTACGCTTATTTCAACGCTTTTAAATTCCCTGACGTTATGGATATAATGATAGAATGCAATATCGAACTATGCAAAACCGATTGCGAAATGTGTTCTGATCCCAATCCACAACTAGAACCAGGAAGACGAAGAAGAAGAAGAGATTTATACTCTCAGAATGAAACATTACACGATAGTTTAACAATGGCAAAACACCTTAGGGTTGTTTTACCGGAAGATTTAGCTGCAGCTGCAGAATTATTACATGAAAGCCGTGAAGGTGATTGTATATCTACACAAAACTTTGTATATACATCATCAGTATTAGTTTCATTACTTACAGCCAGTTGTTTATTAAGCGCGTACTTGTGGATCACAAACCAAAAAATAAAATCAATAAAATAGTTATGCAAAACATTTAAGTTAAAGATAATAAATAAACATTTTTTTGGATTAAAATTTATCTCTAAGAAATTTTAACTAATATATTTTGTTCTAACAAAATATATAGGATAATTCATTTATCAAATGGATAGAAGTGAGATATTTTAAACCACTTTTAAAGATTTTGATCAATTATTGAAGCTACTTTATGAAACAAATTTTATTTATATTAAATTAAACCATTTTTACTATACAGTTTTTACTCTCATTATACTGAAAGTAATGTTCCTGAATAATGTATAAATACTTTATATCTAACTTATTTAAAATTAAAAAACTATTTAAAGATTGCTAAAAACAATCCATCTTAATTTCTTGATTAATTTTTACTGCAAAATGCTAGTAAAATACTGATTACGTTTTATAATATAGATATTTTTAATAAACCAACTGCCATTTAAATTTCTAACTCAATCTAGCCTCCATTTTAATCAGCTTTTACTTTCTAACTTCTTTGTTAAATATTATATAAATATATATATATTTTAATAAATTATTTTTGTACTATACATTTTATGTAAGAATATTTATGTAAATAAAATATAAATAAGAATACTTTTTGTTTATTATTATTTTACTTTTTATTATAGTCGAAAGCCGAATTAGTTGAGACTGACGTCAGTGGTCGTTGGACATGCGATGTTGACAAATTAAATTTCTATCTGTGTCTTATTAACACGCAATAGAAAGAGATACTTTTAAGACAATTATATATTATAACAATTAATTTTTTTAGTTAAGTTTAAATTGTATATTAGGGTAACCTACTTTTAAAATATTTTTTTTTTCTGTCTTTAAAAGCAGATAAATTACATTTGACAAAACGTATTAGAAACGTTGATAGATTAAGAATTAACAGCAACCCATATTATTGTGGAAAACATCTTTAAATGATAAATCATTTATTTACAATAAAATCATTTGTCCCATTTCATCCTTAAATAAAAGTGAGTCTCCATTTCTTAGTGTACGCTTTTTGATTGATTAACTATACACTGCTCAGCACGCAAATACTAGAAATACAAGTTTAGACAACTAAAACGTTTCAGTTCCATTTATATGAAAAAAATAACTTTTTCAATAATTAATAGCATAATACATTTCTAAAGTGTATTTATTGCTGACTTATACTTAGAAATCAAACTGAACAAAATATACTTAACATACTTTATACGAAATATAAACTTATAAACACAACTAAAACCTGCAAGAACATATAATGTACTTTACGAATAAAATATGACACAGATATCACATTTCCTTTAGCATATTTTTCTACTAATAGCTATGAACTAATATAAATTTCCTAACTATGCAATACTCTAGTAAGTGCTACATAACTTATTTTACTAGACAAATCATGATATCCTATCGGACCTGCTTCACAATCGGCGCAAGTAAGATATTTATTGTTACCTACTGTGTTTGAAAATCCAACATTTTGAAAAGTGTACATATCGCTAACAACCCAAAACAGTGAAACGTTTTCTGTTTCTATGTTATCAACATTGATTTTAGACTGCCTGATTAAGGGTAACTGAAACTATAATTAATCATTAGATTTAATAAATTAATGAAAACATTGAACTAACCTCAAAACTAGAGAAAGATGCAGTAGATGGAGATAGAATAACAGAATTGCAGTATTTGCATTTAACGTTACGAGCATTCTTTCCATCAGATATTTCTTTTTCATAATTTTCACTGCAATCGGGCATTTTAAACTTAATTATTTTACAATGTGTTCATATAAATTAAATAAATAAATAAATTTTCTTTGACACTGACATTTCATTTGTCATTTTTAAGGAAATAATCATATTGTATCTATTCAGCCACTTTGCTTTTACGAGATCAAATTTACCAATAATACCTTATAAACATTAATTTTATACAGTATTAAATTAATTTAATATGGGTACTTTCAAAATGGTATTACATATTTAGATATAAAATCATTGTTGCACACATAAAATCTAACCAGACAAAGAACCAGTAAAAAGAAGAAGAGTGACAGTTGCCAATGTTCTGAAACCAACTTCTCTTCCTTTCAAAAATTTTGTAGACAAGGTACACGTTTATTCCTAAGATTTTATATTATTTTTTAAGTTTTCTGTATTAAATAAACAGCTAAAAGAAGTAATTATTCCAAATTTTTAATCTCAAATATTTATTTTCTACCTTTGATCAAGTATTAGTATTCGATGACTTCAATAACTGGGAGATATTTTAAGATTAGTGTTAAAGTTGGAAGAATGTTAGGGATGTAAACAGTGATCTATACGGAAGTCTGTGCGGTGCAGTGATTAAATTATTGCTTTTTCTTGTGTTAATAATGAAATATTAGTTTAATTCAGTTATTTTAATCGAATTTTATTTTCAGATGGCTACAAAAATTATTAAGTCCGGAGGGGCTGAGCCCGATGCCTTCGAAACACAGGTCGCCCAAGCCTTGCTTGAATTGGAGATGAATTCTGATTTAAAAGCCCAGCTTAGAGAATTACATATTACTAAAGCTAGGGAAATTGAATTGAATAATAAGAAAGTAAATTAAAAGTGAAGGTAGTATTAATTACAGTTGATTAATTGTATTTGTTTTTAGTCTGTTATTATTTACGTCCCAATGCCTAAGTTAAAACAATTCCAAAAGGTTCAAACTAGATTGGTTCGTGAATTAGAAAAGAAATTCAGTGGAAAGCACGTAGTGTTCGTTGGAGAACGTAAAATCCTTCCTAAGCCTACCAGAAAGACACGTTCTGCTAATAAACAAAAGAGACCAAGATCTCGTACTTTGACTTCAGTATATGATGCTATTTTAGAAGATCTTGTATTCCCTGCTGAAATTGTAGGTAAAAGAATTCGTGTCAGATTAGATGGGTCCCAACTTACTAAAGTACATCTAGACAAAAATCAACAAACTACTATTGAGCATAAGGTAAGTAATGTTTCTTAAACTTTTTTTTCATGTAGGTGTAAGTTAGGGACGATTTTATAAATATTAAATACAATAACGTGGGTTAATTTTAAATTAATATCGTTTTTCTTTACAGGTGGATACATTTGCATCAGTTTACAAAAAGCTTACTGGCAGGGAAGTAACATTCGAATTCCCAGAACCATATTTGTAAATTGAGTTTTGTTTAATAAATATTTGAAAATTTTATGTTTTCTAATTTTAAAAAGTTTTGGTTTAGAGATTTACATGAATTAAACTTAATTGAATTGCCTAATCATATAGGGCAGTATGAATAGGTTTTAAAAGGGTTATAATCATTTCCATTTCATTGTTGCCCAAGACACTAAATATGTATAGCTTACTCAGATAACAAAATAATTCATGTAAAAATTGAGAGACCAGAGTAAATAGCAAAATAAACACCCTTTTCGAGGCACTGGTTAATACATTGACCTAAGGGCGTATTTGTTCCATTCTATGATAAAGAACAAAAAAATTGTCATTTTTCATTTATAAACAAAGTTCAACTTTTAGATTAAGCTGTGTATGGAAACGTGTGAATTAAATGAACTAGTGTCATCATTAAACTAAAAAAGCACATCAAATTCGTTATATAAGTTATTTTTGTGGATCCATAATTTAAAAAATAACTTTTCTAAAAATACTCAAAAAAACTGTTTATTCCTCGTTAAAATATCGTCAACGCCATAAGCAGTAAGTGGTAAAAATTCCAAGAACTTTTATAATGAGTGAAAAGAAATAATGCCCCAAGATTCTTAAAACACCCCTTTTTTGTACAAATTTATTGGGGTTTTTATTGTAACATTAAGGGAAATCATTTAGATTTTTTTTGTAGCAATACGTTTCATCTTTGAAATGACCCTTTACAAAAAAAGTCTCAAAGAATTAAAAAAAGAGTTTACTTAGGTATAAAAAAGCCAACATTTCGAATAAAAAAAAAGTTTTATGTTCATGCGCCGAATTTATTTTAAATGTTTAAAGCTAAAGATCAGGGTACTTTTGCAAATCTTTCCCTTAATAAAATTGTGTGTGGATTCGAGAAGGGTTTAGATACACTGATTGCAGCACTGTTGAAGTTTTTTTTAATAAATATTTCTAATAGTGTGTATTGTTTAATATTTATTTATTTAACGGATAAACCAATTTATAATAATATATCAATAAACAATTCTTAACATTCCTAATTACATTCATATCGAAAAATTACATATACAAACTAAATATCAAATTTAAAAAAAAAAAGTTGTAAAAAATTTTAAAAGTCTAAAAACTAATGGCCCTGACTTGACTTTTAAATCGTGACAAAGCCATAGAGATATATCTTATATCTCTATGGACAAAGCTGAGTCGAAAATATCGAGATTATGTTGGTACTTGTTAGCACTGTTAGCAGTCCTCAACAGTCTAGTTATAGGTTCATTCCTGCCATAGTTTGTCTGGTGAAATGGAATATGAAACAATTCAGTATTACGGGTTCTTCTATCATTTACATTAAAGCCAGTAAGTCAAGACAATTAATGTGACCACTAAGTAGTTTGTGTAAAAAACACAAATCAAGTTCTATTCTCCGGTTTTTTAAGGACTGAAGATTTAAACGACTTAGCAATTCATCGATGTGAAAATCATTTATCTGAATTCCCAATTTAAAGGCAGACTGTCTTAAAAATTTATTTTGGACCCTTTCTATTAAAAGTGTGTCAGTGTTAAAATGTGGAGACCAAACTACTGAGTTATACTCTAAGATGCTACGAACTAATGAACAGTATAATAATTTTAAAACCTCTACTGAAAAATGTCGAGATGTTCTAATAATAAAGCCCAGAGTTTTATTTGCTTTAGATGTAATTTCTGATATGTGTTGTTTAAATGACAATTTGGAATCAAACCTAATACCAAGATATTATTGGTTACAGTAATATTTTTATTTTTTATGCTGTAATTAAATGCATGGAAGTTGGAGTTTCTAGAGAAAGTAATTTGGTAGCATTTGTTTTGGTTTAATTCCAGCAAATTAATATCACACCAATGAACCAATTTATTGAGATCTTGCTGTAACATAATGGCGTCATCTAAATCTTTGATTTTTTTAAACATCTTGAGATCATCCGCAAATATCAAGCAACAGCTGTCCGATAAGACTTCCACCACATCATTAATAAACAAATTGAATAAAATCGGTCCAAGATGTGATCCCTGTGGAACACCTGATGTCACATTTATCACCGATGAAATGGAGCCAGCATATCTAACACATTGCGATCTGTTCGACAGATAACTCTGTAGCCAAGAAAATACACTCCCTCTTATACCTACCGCGAATAATTTTGATAGTAACAATTCCTGATTAACTCTATCGAAAGCTTTTTTAAAATCTGTATATATAGAATCAACCTGAAATTTATTTTCAAAAGCTGTCAGAATGTAATTTTCATAACATAGTAAATTTGAGGTAGTAGATTTTCCAGATGTGAAACCATGTTGTTGTAAATTAATTATATGCCGTGTGTCCCAAGACAGTTTTTTAGAGATAAGAGAGTCTAGAAGTTTTGGTATTTCAGATTGTAGGCACACAGCACGATAATTTGTGATATCATTTCTCATACCCGATTTGTAGATAGGCGCAAGAAAACTTTGTTTCCAAAAATCTGGAAACATGCCCTGCTCTAAACTTAATTTAAAAAGACTATGAATGGCTTTAGCAAGAGTAAAAACGCATTTTTTTAATACATAAATTGGTATGCCATCAGGACCATAAGAAAGTTTCCCTGGAGCTCTCATAATGGCTTCTATTATTTCGTTAACAGTAACAGTGTAACGACTAACATTTACGCTATCCCGCATATATGAATATTCCGGAATTTGATTAACTTGTTTAGTAGAATAAACAGTTGAAAAGTACTCTGCGAAAAGATTTACTATACTATTGTTATCATTCCCTAAGTTATCATTATAAACCATAGATGAAGGTAATTTATAAGAGTTTTTTTCATTATTGACATGTTTCCAAAAGAAAGTTGGGTTTGAGAAGATACTGTTCTCAGTTTTTAAGATAAAATCATTAATATGGGTTCCTAAGAGATGGCGATGTAAGTTAATTCATCCATTCAACTCTCTAACATCGTTTTACTTCTTGTCGAATAAAAAACAGGAAACCTCAAAAGAGGATTAAATGAAAAACATGAAGTAAAAAACTAGAAACAAACACGGAAAACGATAGAGCTGAAAGAGAATGCAAAAATTAAAAAAAAAAACAATTTGTGAAAAAAATGGAAAGAAACGTAAAAATATTAAAAAAACCAACGAAAAAATAAAAAATATACAAATGGGAATAAACTAAATAAATTTTAGAATGAGAAAACAGGAAAAAAGGTGAAAAAGAATAGTTAAAAATAAGAACAAACTGGAAACCCGAGAAAACAAAAATTGAATGCATAGAAAAACCAAGAAAATATCGCAAAATTTGTCAAACAAAAACGAGAAAAAAAGGAAAAGTGAAAAAAAAACAAGCTTTTTAACTCTATAATTTAGCAATGGAAATACAACGCCATTATATTACGTGTTTTCTTAACCGAGTTTTTTTGTTTCTGATTTATTACTTGCTTCTTTCATATTTTTTTTCGGGTTTTCTCTTTTTCAATTTTATTTTGTGTCCCCGTGCTTTGGTTTATTAATAAATTGAAATACAACACCACATAGGACCATAGACAAATTATTATCTCTGCATAGGACTGAGTTTTCTCGTAACCTAGATTATTCAATAAAATCTAGAAATCAAAACACAGTGCCATCTACCGGGTATCCACTCAACCTATATTTTAAAAGTGTATAGAGAGTAATATCATCGTATAAAGACTAGTCTTTATACAATGGTAATATCAATCATATTACACCGCCGTATAGTGGGAAATCGTAGAATTAAACAACAAATATCCATCAGGAATGATTTCGGACGCGTGTAGAGCTCACGTCGCATTAGTCTGAATTTCAATTTTTATAAAAATCGGTGCTGAGTTAAAGATTTTTTTATAAAAAACTTTCAATCTCTTTTTCACCCCTTCAGAGTTAAAAAAATCAAAATCCCTTCTTGGTACATCTGTCCAAATTTCACGTTTCTACCATCAGCGGTTACGGCTGTGCGTGAGTCTGTACCTCAGTCAGTGGAAACTTGTGGGTGTTCACAATAGACCTGTAAAGGTCGCAGTGATACAGGCTAACAGCCAACCCAATGAATATCTATCTATTTATCATAGAATACCCATATTATGAGTAAGAACCCGATTGATTTTGGTCGAAATCGGTAAAATACTAACGGTTTTCCGGATGGTATCTCCATCCGTCCGTGTGCACTTTAACGCAAGGTCGCAGTGGTGTCCTGAAATTTGGTATATAGAATCCCGATCGAATAACCCTAACGGTTTTTCGAAAACCGTGTGTATAATGCACAATAACGTCATATACGTGGTCATATAAATAGAACATATTGATTTTCCATGAACGCATCTCTTCTTCTAAAAACAGTTTTAGTTTGTAGCAATTTGTGCTAGTTCTCGCTCTTAAGAATAGGGTATTAGTCCAATCAGAACATTCTAACTTTTCACTAAGGCACTATATTTCCACAAGTGTGTGTAATATTCCTAAACGAAATTTTTTTAAAATTTTATTTAAAGCAATTAAAATTTTCTTTAAAAAAATGATGTCACTATTTATAAATATATTATCGATTATTTGTGCGTCGTGAAAAAACGAACCGGGTTGACATCTTATCCCAGCAGCGCGAAGCGCGATCTATTGAATTTATTTATAAATTTAGTAAAGCGAAGTTTTGGTTTTGGATAATAATTTGTACTTGAAGAAGGGGCCTAAAAATGGCTTCATTATGTGGAAGAATTGCAGCAGTTTCAGCTAGAAAACATGTCCTTTCAACTAGTTATCGTTTTTCTTCTAAAGGTACGTAAAGATATTAAAATATACTTTCGCCCTACCCAGCTTCGTGCATTTTGATTTGACATTACGTAATTAGGGGAAAAATCATAAATACCCTAAGTACATAACATTGTATCTTTAAAATAATATATTAATATATTCATTATTTGCTACGATCATTCATTAATGTAGTTTTAATAGTAATATTTTCGAGAAAATGTACTTAACCTCTTTTCTGATTTTAGTAACTATGGGCGACCCACTTGAACACGCTACAGGTTTAGAAAAACGCGAATTATTAGCCAAAATAGCTGGCAACGATGATCCTTTCGATATTAAAGTAATTAAAAGAGGTCCAGGTACCAAAGCAAGTCCTAATCAAATTCACTCGGCATTTGATGCTCGTCTTGTTGGCTGTGTATGTGAAGAAGAATCCACAAGCATTAACTGGATGTGGTTACACAAGGGAGAACCCAAACGATGTGAATGTGGTCACTGGTTTAACCTCGTACATAAAAAGCCAATATAAACACGATAATTTTGTCTTTAGCGTATAATAGTGCATTATTATAATAAATTTATTTCGTTCTTATACATCTGTTATCATTTTCTGTAAATATTTACATTTAATTATAAATTTTACTTATTTTAACTCTTAAAAGTTACATTTATCATTACATTGTCATTAATCAATAGTCTCATTCAAAAACAGCAATAAACATTAAAGAGTTATCAATGACTCTCTACTATTTAAAAAACACCTGCATAAAAATAACTTCTTCGTGTAATCATTAAATGCGGTAATATTACATGCAGATAACATGGATTTGTTATATTTATTAATTTATTTACTCATTCTTATATTAAAAGTTGTATTTTTAAAACTGGGTTAGATATCATTTATATTTCGTAATTATATTATTAATTTTAACTGTTTAAAAAATAATGGGTTATACAGATTGGAAATATCAGTTCAAAGTTTTCAAATTTACATAGGTATACCTAATAAAAGAAGCTTGAACTCAATGAAAACAAAATGGTTGACCAATTGCATAAAATGAAAGCTGAGGTTAATAAGAATTTAAAGAGTAGAAGAATACACTATGTTATAATATTAATGAAAATGAAACTATCACTTAAAATCTACATACCTAATAGTTTATTTCATTAACTTGACATGTTTGAAACGCACAGCGTTTTCTTCAAAGTTTTTTGAAAGAACAAATGATATAAAAACTAAATCTAATATTGCTTTCACAAAAGGTGACAAAGGAAATACTATTAAAACAACAGAATTTTTAAATCCTAATAAACTCACAAAAATTAAATGAGATCCTACAGAAAAATCCCCAAAAAACAATTTAAAACAACCCTACAAAACAGTAACAGTATAATCAAAGAGAAAGAGTTTAATAGATTAACAGTGATGAATCCTCCAAATTTATATTCCCTATTCATACCACATAAAACAAAACAGATTACCCAATACGCCCGGTAGTTTAATTTATATCATTACCATCGTATAAACTTAAAAAAAATTCTTTACCATACAAAATTTACACCTAAATTTTCAGTTAAAAATTCATATATTGAAGTTATCCACTATTGCATGTGCGTGCGCCTGTGGCTATAAAGTCCTATTCTTGATGAAATTAAGAAGCCACAATCCGGACACTGAAAATTTCCAAGTGTGGTGCTAAATGCTCTATGACGGGGTTTAGAATGGAAGTTCGAAACCATTTATCTCCAATTGCTCCTATTAGGTGCATGGCGTTCCCAGTTGCCTGTTAAGTAGACTGTTTTAAGTGTGTCGTGTAAAATGTGTATAACGTTTTTCCTGGCTTCTTCGTCTTCGGATCCCCTCGCTTAGTTCTCCAAAAAGTACACATTTTTCTATCCGATTGTAATCCAATCGATAGACATGACCTGCCCAACGTAGGCGAGCACGAGATATCAGAGTCTCTATAGACAGACACTCTTCTAAGAATCTCTTGATTGGATATTCGATAGTAAAAGCGAACGCGAAATATTTGATGTAAATATCTGTGTTTTGTGCGCTCAAGAGTTTTAATATGTCTTGTTTGTATATGGAACCCAGGCCTCGCATATGCGTGTAGTAGAGATGGCAGGACAGCTGCTTGGTATACAGCCATTTTTGTTTTAAGTGTTCAGAGATAATAATTTGTCTATGCAAGTGTTAGATCGTGGTTATCAAAAACTCTGCGGCGTAACCTCCAGTAAGTCTTTGATGCAGCACTGACTCTTTTATGTATTTCTTTGTCTATATTTGCTTTGGTATTTAGAATGCTGCCAAGATAATTAAAGCAATTGCAAAAGGATTTGCACATCGTTGATGACCTGAACCACTGAGAGAATCTTAGTTTTAGAAAATTCAATTCAAGACCAAGAGCTTGATAAGCTTCCGAGTAGACGTCAACTATTTTCTGAAGTTGGTTTGGAGAACGGGCTATTTATGCACAGTTCTGTTATGTAGCAGTAACAAACCTGTCGAACGCCAGTGTGCTTATGGAATGGGCTGGTTACTTTTGCGTTATGTAGAACACTGGCGTAGTTGTTTGTGTGAAGACTGTTACACACAGCTATAAATTTTGCAGAATGCCAAACTTTGCCAGAATTCTCCACAGAGAATTCTGTTTACAGAATCGAATGCATTCTTAATATCGATGAAGGCAATGTATATATTGTCCTGATGCTGTTGTGTTTTCTCTTGCAGTTGCCGTTGGATAAAAATCAAATCAGATGTAGATCTATTTGGCCTGAAGCCACTTTGTGTATGCAGCGTCACCTTTGTTTTGAACAGGTTTATTATAAGTGCGTCCCGGAATTTTCGTGGAACCTCCTCTGAGTCCAAAAAGAATTTTTTGGCGTTTGGAATTATTTCAGAGTCTAGCTGACTTGTTATTGAATTATTTTTTCTCAAACTTCTATTTTTTTCCACTCATCACTTTCCATTTGCGTTTTTTTTATGCTATAACATCTTTTTCTAGACCGCCAATTTTTTGTTTCTTCATATTAGGACTTTTGTCTTAATATAAAGAAGCAACACAAAATTCGGCATGCTTTTAGAGTGTAATACCTTCAAGTTCCCCATTCATTATAATCGTTGTCCCAATAAAAAGTTCGGAAGAAATATTAATAAAAAAAAATCGTTTGGTGTGCTACCAAGGATGAATAATAGCACAAAAATTAATTCTCCGATACTTTATCTATTCATCATTTCTGGAGTTTTATACTTATTTGAGGGACAAAGAGGTTTATTAGTCAAACAAATAATTAACTAACAATCACTTTATTAAAATGTTTCCCAATGAAAAATAGTAAAAAATATTCAATACATATTGCCGCTCGACAATAACACACTTACACTCAGAATTAAAAAGCTATGAATAATTCTTAATATTTTGTGCTTCACTTGATAATTGTTTAAAATTCAAAAAAATTATTTTATACAGCAGCTGTAGTAATCTCTTAAATATCGGTGAAGATTATTCCTTAAAAAATAAAAGCTTAATTTAATTAATTACTGTTGCAGTCTTTTCCACATCTTCTAACTTTTTCTCTTCATTTTTATCTTGTTTTATATCTTGACTAGATTGGGCCGTTTCTTTTTTAACCACATAATCGTCTAAATCTACGTTCTCAAATATCTAAAACAATGAAATACAGTTTACCATCTCATAAAACAGAGATACGAGGTCCTGCAATTAAGTTCCGAGATTTTTTTTTTATTATCAAATAAACAGGGTACAAAAATCACTCCCGTTGAAAAAATGTTGGAATCAAATTGAGCAAAGAGTGAATTAAAAGTTTTTGTTTTAACTCTGGAAGTTGGCATCGCAAAGTATAAAACTTTTCAGAGTGTTTACAGGGATATCATTGCCTATCCCGTATCAGAGTTTTTTACAGTACAAACGTTTTAAAGAGAGGACGTTAGATTTTAAAGATAACTTGCGCGACGGGCGGTCTTTTACTTCAAAAAGCTACTTGAACGTTGAAAAAGTGAACGAAAATGTAAAAAAAGATTGTCATTTAAGTATCAGGGCTATCGCTAAAGATGTGAATATTAACGAAGAAAGTGTAAGATACATTTTGTATGCGGAAACTGTGTGCTAAGCTTGTGCCCTAACGGCGAAAAAAAGATGCATTGTAAAGACGGTTGTTCTGTCACCTTAAAAAGCATCGAAAGAAACTCAAACTTATTGCCAATGGTCACAACTTGCGATGAATTTTTCAATATGACCCTGAAATCAAGAGGCAATCAATGCACTAGAAGTCTCCAAAATCTCCGAGAGCACAGTGAGCAAGTTTAAATTCAAAACGATATTGATTGCTTTTTATATTTATAGTGTAGTTAACATAAAATGGGTACCAAAAGGTCAGACAGTCAATCACTACTACTCCAGACCTTTTACCGAGACTCCCAGAAAAAATTCGCAAATCAACACCGAAAATGTAGAAAGAACTGCTCTATTTTACATCAAGACAACGCGCCGACTCATAATGCGCTGTCTATCAAGAACCACGTGGCCAAAAACAAGGTCAAAGTCTTGGAACACAGGCCCATTTGTCAGACTTAGCAACCTGCGACTTCTTCCTGTTCCCAAAAATAAAATCCTGCTTGAAGGAAACCTTTAGGAAACATAAAACAAAAATCGGTGCAGCTACACAAAAGCCTGTCGGGGGAAGTTGACCTGCAACACTGCTTCGCACAGACGAAGGTTAGCACGGAGAAGTGTCGGGATGTGGATGGAGAGAATATTGAAGGGGAAAAATAAAAAAATGTTATCGTACTAATAAAAATATTTTACCTGATTTTGTCCAAAACTAACCCTTTTCGTATGGGTTTTAGGAAAAATTCTAGGTATTGGAGGTTCTTCTGTCGTACTACTGTTATTATTCTGTTGTAATATAGGTCTATTTTTACTTATTACAAGATAATTTAGTGGTACTAATCCAGATTTATCTTTGCACACTGCAAATGCCCATCCAGAGTTTTTCAAATTCATTTCTTCTTGTATATAAGTAGGAGCTAAGAGAACAAGATCGTTGGTTTGAATAGTCAATTCATTGGGGGCCGTTGCGATGAAGTCAAAAACAGCTTTGGCACGGATACCAGGAGAATTCCAATTCGATGGATCTCCCTTGTCTAAAAACAAAAAAATAAGTTTTCAAATCACTTGTTATTACAAGTATAGTCTTTGTTATTCTAGTAATTGATTCTAGTGATTGATAGATACGTCATGTAGAAAAGATGTGTGAAGTAACGAATTTTTTAATTTAAATCAAATTTAAATAAACATCTGCATAAAACAGAAGATTTTAATCAAAACTTAAAAAAACAAATAAAACTCACTAAATATACCGTTGTCCACAAAAAGTTCAAACATCTGGATGGAGAGAGTTTTGATTTTAATGGCGACGAGAGGTTTTTTAACTTAAGAATACAAATTTTCTGACTCTTTTAAATTATTCTTAATGTGTTCTTTGTTAACATAAAATAACAATAACCAAACAGTTTAGGATATCTAAAAGAACTAATTTTGTCTTAATAAATCGTCTCTCCAAACCACTTATAGAATTATATAGAATTTCTTTATATACTTATTACAAGTATTTGATGAAATATAATGAAAACCAAAAAATTCGGAAATACCTTCATATTTTGGCAAGAATTTACTAATTATGTACGGAGCAGATACCAATACGCCTAAAAACGCTATGGTGGGCCAACTGGATCCAGAACCTCCAGCAACACTTCCAATACCATCTCCACCTCCTATCCCACCATTCGCTTGTTTCCAAGCCGCTGAAGTAGCACTATTTGGCACTTTATATCCCAATAGTCTCAAAAACCTCTTATATAACCAACTAAAAAACCTAAATATATTTATCGAGTACCAAATATGACCAAACATAGTTCGTATCCGACCAAAATTTTCGGCAACGCTAAGTACGGCTCGAAAACTGCTAGTCATTGCAAAAAATGTATTGTCCAACATCATTGCCATACTATTGAAGGCTCGAACTATACTTTCAACACTGGCAAATGTATTTCTGGAACTCTCTTCAGCGTACTGGATAAATCTTCTTTCATGATCATCCATACCCATGTTAGGATAACCTCCTAAGGAACTGTAGGAATTATAGCCTCCATATGATGAACCATAGGAATTGTACATTGAGCTCCGGTACGGTAAATAGGAGTTATAGCCACCATTATAGCCTCCATTATATCCTAAAAAACAATTAGCAATTTAAACATCATTAAATTTAACGATCAAGGTTGAAATCATCTTATGTTAATTTCTTAAATTTTAATAATCAGATTTTGATAAAAGTTTCCATCGTGTTATAACCATAGAGATATAAGATATAGAGCACGGGAGCCAGCCGATACGACCAGCACGAAATAGAAAGAGAGATGACAACTAGTGCGTCGGTGCCGATACGACCAGCACGAAATAGAAAGATAGAGGACAACTAGTGCGTCGGTTTATCTTTGTCTAATCACATGCGCAACAGGCGAGTCTCTCTCTTTCTATTCCGTGCTGGCTTTCACTTGTGTGCGTTCCTATGGCTCACGTGCTCTATATCTTATATCTCTATGGTTATAACAACATAAAAACCTGCAGTTTTACCAGAATATTAATTTACAAACAGTTGTAAAACAAAAACATGTAGAGGAAATGTTCGTCTTTCATCTGATGTCCTTTATGGTTGAACATTCAAATTTGTTTAGATTAAGAATTAAATTGTAAGAAAAACAAGGCCGGAGAAAACCCAGTAATATAATTATTTGTGGTATGGTTTGTATACGATTAAACCTCTTTAAAAAAAAAAAAGGAAAAAATTATAACATAGCACAGATGATAGGATCATCATATATAGGAAATACAAAATTTATACTGTGTAGATTAATCAAAACTAGAAAGTAAGAAATTCTTCACAAAAACGATATTGGAAAAGAAATTAAGAGGGAGATTAAGAAAATATGAGAAGAGATGGAAAAGTTGTCTTAAATTTGTATTGTTAATTTTTCAATTTTAAGCCATATTAAGTATTTGATTGTAATGTTCCATTAAACACTTTTAACATTTTTTTTTTAAAAGCATTCTAAATATAAATATTTATTTAATCTAAACAGAAGGTAATTTTGTGTAACAAACTTTGATTAGAAGGTCAAAGGAAAGTATTGCGTATGATTATATTAATCAACACTTAAAAAAATATACAATTTTGGTCATAGATAAAATTTTATATCCAAATATTAACAGAAAATTAATTTTTTAAGTGATAAGCATGTAAAATATTTTTTTCTGAAACAAAGCTATAGTTTGTGATTATTTAAATACTAAAAGGTACATACAAATAATTAAAATTGATAAATGTTATCAGTTACAATTTTTTACGGAATATAATTTTAGAGGTAGTTAGTTTTATGAAACGTTTTTGGAAAAGATTAAATTATACTACCTATTATTCTACCATTAAAAATCATCCTACACATTAATATTATATACAGGTTATATATAATAAACATAAAAAATATAAACATATATTTAGATTCCAAGGTTTCATAATAATTTTTTGTTGCAAAAAAAATATTTACATAAAGAAGATATATAAATGTTGCTCAACTTTAGAGTAAAATTTTGTAGTCTAGAAATGTGGAATTTAATTACTATCTTCATCCTTTGAAAAAAGTAAGAACAATTATAATATATTGTCATTGATAATGGCATGGTCATGGTCGTTCAAAGATCACACATCACACCATGGTCAGCAAGTAGAACATTCACTTAACATGTTTTAAAGATAAAATAAAAAATAAAACAAAGAAATGGAAAATTTTATAATTATTATATACGTTCTTTTGTAATGATTCTTTTTGAATTTGCATATGAACTAATTATTTTGACTGTAGTTCAAAATTAGTGTGACCATTTCAGTAACACCTAAAGTTAAATAGGTGTATCCTTAATAAGTATAATTGTAAAAGCAATATTTTTTTATTTCTATTTGACCACACGGACAATCTACTCTTTTGAATACAGAAAGAATTGTTCAAATCGGATTATATTATAAATACCGTAGAAATGCCGCAACATACATAAAAAAATACGGTCGAATTGAGAACCTCCTCGTTTTTTGAAGTCGGTTAATAAAAGAATGGAATTTCATTTTTTTACACTTGAGTTAAATTAATTGTTTAAAGTAAAAGTTTCTAATGACATATATTTTTTTAATAAATCAAAAATATAATACTTGATAATCCATTATCAAAAGTAAACACTTATAACTAATCTGTGCATGTAACAATCAGTTCATTTTTGCGAAAATGAAAGTTTCATAATGTTTCTCAAGGCTGTTACTAACTTAAATAAGATATTTTCAAATAGAAATGAAAATTAATTAAATATTAAATTATTTAAATATTATTGATTAGCGGAATGATTAAAAATTCAAAACAAAACAGGGAGGTATTTCGAAAGTGAATCAAAACTTAACAAATAATCGTATCTTATTTATAACTTATTAAACGAAAGTCTTGCATATCAGTATAATTGAATTAATATGTAATTAGTACGGTTTTATACTACAACAGTTACTTGAATTATAAATCTGAAATTAGAATTATATATGTATTATATACGTGACTTACCAGAGTAGGGCATAAACGAATTATATGTATTGTATCCATTAGATGCAACTAATGAATTAGATGTAGGCCTAGGTGGTAGTAAAGGTGCACTTCTTCCCCCAGTAGGTAGAGGTATGTTAACAGAATTTTTCACATATTGTGACGCATTCTGTAGATTATTTTCTTCAAAAGGTTTTGATAGAGACATTTTTTTAATGTCTAAAATATGGATTTTTAAATTACAACTTTCACATATTCTTGGTGCAACGTTAACAATAAAATTGTGTGTATTTGATATAAATTATACATTCGATTTGTATTTTAATTATCTTGAGTAGACATACACAAAACACAATGACGAACACCAATGAAGCATAAAAACTGAAAGGAGCAAAGTTTAAATACGATGAACCCACAAAAATTACAACCAAATTAATTAAATGACGTTTTAGAATTGTTTGACATTGACATTAATGAAGTTTACCATTACCAGCCTGACAGAAATGAAATAGAAAGGGAGTACGTTAAAAAATTGTTTTCTTGTAGTTATGCAACCAATAATGCGTTAAGTTTTGAATATTTATTTTATAGGGTTGTTTTGAAAATTGGAACTTTGATACTCCCTTTAATTTCTACGAAAAGAAAAAATATAAAAACAATTTTAAGCAATGAAAAATTATAAATATTAATAAAGACTCTTATGTATTTATTTGAAGTTTAATAATCGGAAAAAAAATTATAAAATTACGGATAAAATTAAATATTTTCGATATTATAAAGAAGAGTGGTAAGCAAATGTGATTGAAATAATTCAAATTCTTGAGTATATTATAATAAGTTTTTTTTATAACAGAATTAAGTTTAGTAGAACATGAAATCAAGTTCATGATTCTAGGTCGCAATAGGAATTCGAATCCATGTAGTAACAAAATTAAATTTGGTCATTTATTGCTAGTCGTGTTAAAAAATATTACATAGAAATATGAAATTTGTTTATCTATTATTCATTAATGTTTGTGTCCTTAGTGTAAATTTTACTGGTAAGACAATATATTATTTAAATTTATTTTAAAATCATAACAATTTATTTCTTCGACGAGAAATTTTCTTTGGATGTTTCACAACCAACCAGTTAGCAATGGCAAAGTTATTTTATTGCTTCGTTTATGAACAATTGTATTGGTCTTGTCAGGGTATTATCAATGATCATCAGTTTGGTTTTCTTAGGCACAGATCTACAGTAGAAAACTTGGTTGTTTATGAAACAGATATCTTGGAGACTGTTGAAAGGGGTGTGCAAGTAGATTCCATCTACACAGATATTAACAAAGATTTCGATAGGGTAAATTTTGATTTGTTATTGGCTAAGCTACTGGTTTCCCGGCGCCTTGGTAAACATTGCCGTTTCCTGAAGGGTCGCTATCACAGTGTGTTAAGGTCAAATATTTTATTTTAGATAGGTTTAATGTCTCCTCAGGAATCACACAATGCTCCTTTACTTTTAATTCTTTTGGTAAATGACATTGAGATTGTCCTATTCTAAAGTCAGCATGTTTGCAGTGGCTTAAAGTTATATAGAGTAATAGAAATTCAGGAGGACATTCTGCGTTTGCAGAGTGATTTGGATGAAATTTGGCAGTGGTCATTGACAAATAATTTATTACTGAATGATAATAAGTGTACGTTGTACGTACATAAGTTTTTCAAAGGTAGGTGAAACTTTGAGTCATCTTATAGTACCAATGATACGCCACTAAAATAACAAAGGTTCTTGTGATGAGGTTTGATGAGAATACAACATTTGTAAAACATATTAATAATATTAGTCATAGTGATTATAGAATTTTAGCATTCATAATGAGAAACTATAGACCTGGAATATGCATCGACTGTGTGTAGTCCCCTCTTTTATTCCTGTCATTCTGACACCATAGAGAGAGTACAGCACCATTTCTTGAGGTTTGCAGCATTTAAAAATGGTATTCCTATGAATCCTAACTGTGATGCTCAATAACCAATTATGATATTGTGTGCTTGATTGTCTCTTTCGATACCCATCTCATAACCCCCATACTTATACCTAGTTACTTGAGTGATGTTGGTGTTATTAGAGGAGCATTAGTAACTAAATTTGTCTTGGACAGGGTTTTAGAAATATTTATTTTCAAACTGACTTCTTTGGAGGATTTTTCCAACCCTTTTACGTATGGTGCTTCCTGGATATTGTTTTAAAATAGTACAATATCGTCGGCTAAACATTTGTCCATCGATGTTGATCCCAGGTTCCATTCTATATTATTAAGCATATTTTGTAGAAGGGTCACAAAAATTTTTGGGGAGAGCGTCTCAGTAGGATTATCATAACATAAATTTAGTTCAGGTCGAAACTTTACCAAAATTACCAGCAAAGTTAATGATACCATTCGCTCCGAATTATATTATTTTAAAACTCTTCATATATACTTTTGATACAACGCACACAGAAAAAAGTGATCAGTACTTTTGACTAGACTAACATTTTTACATGTTTTTTGATACCCTAAATTCAAATATGAAGTCCGTTTTGCTCCATCAGGTTAAAATTTTCAGTAAACTGCGAAAAACACTAACAATCGCAAAAAATAACAGTGAAAATGTTTTAGACTAATGTGATCAGATTTATTATTAATTTTGAAGCCCGTATTACAAATCTATTTTTTGTTGTCCAAAAGACACAAAAATTTTAAGTTATTTGTATAAAAATTCTGAAAGTAGTTGAAAATCAAACCGTTTTCCGCTTGTGTCGCACTCTTTTTAACATCCAGCCATCATATTGATATCCTACTTTCCTTGATACCGACACTTAGCTCTTGATGAAATCTTTTACCTTTTTCTTCACTATAGTCTCCAAGGTTTCGAGAAAAATAATCAAAATGAGAGTGTAGGAAATGCAATTTAAGATTTTTTAAAAATATACCAGCAGTTCCTAGACTAGATTTTGATAATTCTTACTTTTCTTATTTCTCAAAGAGTTCTGACAAACAGATTTAAAACTTTGCCAAGCTGCTTTTTCACAGTCATTCATAGTGCCAACAAAATTTTTGTTTTATTTGTGGTTAATCGAAAATTTCTTCGTTCAATTTAGCGTTATTTATCTCGATTATCCCATAAACCTAAGAATTTTACTCAAAACTCAAGCTGATGGAGCAAAACGTACTCCGAATTCAAATTCAGATAATCAAAAAAAAAGTATAATGGTGTCGTGGGACAGCAGGTAGGAACGAAGTTCCTTTGGCTAATGTAGAATCGACACTACTCGCTTGTGTATACGACTGTAGCGCCTGCGCACGTCTCATTTAACGGTTTTATTCCACGGACTTTTTCTTACGGTTTTACTATTACATTTTTTTCAGTTCGGCCGCGCAGCAAAATCCCTATCTCCTCTAAGCCTGCCGCAAGGAACTTCGTTCCAAAAGTTGGTCTGGTCAAAAGTACAATTTTTTGTGGATACCGTTGTAATTAAATGACGAAACATTGTTTTCTAGGGATTGATGGAGGTGTATGGAATATTTGGGATTTGAGCTATTGGAGGTGTATATTAAAAAAATATTATGAATGTCCCGATAACGACATAAGATATTATTTGTATACTGTGTAAGTAGAATTATGTCAATGCAATATGTCTGATTTATAGGATTTTCCTTTCTAGACATAGTGGAAAACAAAGAATCACTATTGATATAAGAAATCCGTATTCTTTAAAATACTCAGGCTATAATCCTAAGAAAAAAAATGTGATTATCATACACGGGTTTAACGGTACTGAAAGCAGATCTCCTATTACTATTTTACGTAATGGTACGTTGCATAAATTAATTTTTAACGATTTTTTATCCTATAATCGAGAAAACTTTTCTATGAGACATGTTTTTATTTTTCAGCATATTTGACGAAAAAGGATTACAACATATTTACGGTAGATTGGTCACCAATAACTCATTTTCCTTGCTACCTATCTGCATTGTCAAATACTAGAGTAGTTGCTCAATGTACTGCTAAATTTTATGCATTCATGATGCTTAACGGTGGTGCAGCTACAGAAACCACTTGTGTGGGCCATTCCCTTGGTGCTCATATTTGTGGAATGATGAGCAATCATTTGGATAAAAAGCAGCATAAAATAGTTGGTAAAAATAAAATTAATTTAGATATTTGTAACAATTACATTTTTGTTCTGTAAAGCATACATTTTAATTATAGAATCTGGAAGGAAATGTTTTTATATCATTCATATATCTCATACCCAAAAATTATCATTCGTTTCCAACTGCCTCTGTTTAATGCATCTTTTCTTTTCTATTTTTTCTTTTAGTGCCTTATTTATTTTATCCATCCACTTCAACTTTGGTCTTCTTTTTATACCCAATCTCACATTCATCTACTCTTTTTTTCTTCCATTATTTTTCATCTCTCCTCTCTACACAACCAAACCATCTCAAGCTATTTTCCTAGATTTTAATGATTAAGCTGTTCCACTTTCACTGTACCTCTTACTCTATCTCTATTTTTAATCTCCGCCAGTTCTAACTTTCTCTCTTCCCTTTCTTTATTAATCAGGTTTTTAAGTAGTACATCAATGTTGGCCTTCATTCATCCATATTTATTCCTATGATTCATGTCGCCCAACATTCTTTTCTAGCACAGACCCTCAATATTTGAAGTGTTTTGGTCCTCCAGATTGATTTTAAGTCCATTCGTTTCGTCTGTTGTCATATACCTAGTCTTTGTCCTTCTCACTCTCAAGCGCTTTTCTCCATTTCTCAAGTTTTCCTTTCAGATTCATATTAACAAAATCTACAATTACAGCGAGCATAAATAATATACTTTTTAGTTATTGCTCCTATATATACGATGTCAATTTCTTTTTAATTTTTAGGTTTAGATCCTGCTAGACCTTTAATCGATAGATTTGCGAATAAATATTTTAAATTAAGCAAAGATGATGCTTATCAAGTACAAGTTATTCATACCAATGCTGGTTTTCTAGGAGATACCAATCAGATTGGTCATGTAGATTTTTGTGTAAATGGTGGTAGATTTCAACCTAGCTGTTATGGACACCGATTACGTACGTTATATTTAAGATCTAGTTGTACTCGCAACGTCGTTTGCGTGGCGTGTGATTGTTGTATAAAAATTTCTTACCCTATCCCATTTAAGGAATGGGAGAGAAATTTTTATACACCAGATGTTAAGTTGAAAGAAGACAAATACATCTGTAAAACCCGCATTCGAAGCAGATCAGTAGTTTTCATGTGATGCGCGCACAAACATACAGACAGACAAAAAAATCTAACAACATTTTTGGGTTCTATTTCGATGTACCCGCGACGTCGTTCGCGTGGCGTGTTGATTTTTGTATAAAAATTTCTTTCCTCACCCCGTTAAAGAGGTGGGGGGAGAAAGTTTTATACACCAGATGTTAAGTTGAAAGAAGACAAATACGTCTTTAAAAACCGCATTCGAATAGGATCAGTAGTTTTCATGTGATGCGCGCACAAACATATACATTTCTACAGTTTTATTATATGTATAGATTCTTTTTTGTACAAATTTATTTTTGTATTCTAGGAAGAGCAAGATGCAGTCATTTTCAAAGTGCTTGTTACTATGCGCAAACTGTTAAATACGGAACATCAATTATGGGACGTCCATGTGTGGCAACTTGTCCTAAAAATACATCCAATTGGGGTTATTTACCTGGAAAATCTGTTCCAATGGGAGAAGACACACCATTTGGGTAAAATTTTATTCGTTAATATTTTAGATTACTGACAAGTAAGCGCAAAAAATACAATTTCGATGCAAATTTCCAGAGAAGTCTATTTTTATTCTCATAGTCTCATATAGTGCTTATACATGCAGATTCATGTGAACAATTGTTGTACTTAAATTTGATGTAAGACACATGAAAAAAACTTCAATAAAAATAAACTTATCCGTTAATAAATGGCCCAAATGCGACACACAGTGTAATAACAATTATGAAATTTACACATATTTGTAATTACAAGAAAAATAATATATTTTTATTTTCAGGATTCAAGGCACATATTGTGTTGTTACAAATTCCCATAAAGACTGTCCTTTTTTTCAGTGAATCTATGAATTAGACCAAGTTAATTCTTAAATAGAGAAAACGGGTTAAACCATTAAAATGGATTCAAATTGTTTAAAATTTATTTTTTCATTACATTTTTTGAGGCTTTACCTAATGGTAAAAGAAAAAAAATGTGTATACAAAAAAATGTGATATTACTTTTATTTTATTGTAAAATAAATTATAAATAAATAATTTTTGTAACTTATAAAGACCATTCCCTATGTGATTCCTTTTTAAATCAAATTTTCAAGAACTAGGTGTATGTAGGAATTAAAGTATTATTACAAGAAACTGTAATAGTGTCATATTTAATAAAGCGAGTTATCAATTAACAAAGGTTGCAGAATGCAGAATATTAATTATTCTATCGCTTTAGGAGTTTTTGAAAGACATTTTCAAAGACATTGACCATTTAACTAAGAAGAAACAACTACTTCCCGGTCTATGTGCCCCGTTAGAGGTGAAGATGTCACTACTATCACATCTTTTACACTTTCGTTATTGAAAGATATATACTGATTGTGATTTTAGTGTAGTCTTCAGTCAGCGAATATGCTTTAAGCTCGCTGACGGATAACATATACCTTGTACTGACGAGGTGCAAATACACCGAAACCGGTCTACAAGTTATGTTATCTCTTCTAACTACAAACTAAAATGGTTGGTTTAAATTATCTATTAGATATGCCAACCCCGTTTGACTTTGAAGTATAATTCAATATCCGTCGGGGCACATAGCCCGGGAAGTAGTTGTTTTTCTTAGTTAAATGGTCAATGTCATTGAAAATCTTTTTCAAAAACTCGTAAAGCGATGGAATAATTATTATTCTGCATTCTGCAGTATTTGTTGTATGTAGGAATATTAACAAAAAGACTGAAAATAGTTGAAGGTTAATGAAAATACTATTTAAACCGTGAAATTTCGTACTATATTTGATCAATTTGGTACAATAAATTAAAATATATCACTGGCTTAGGAGAAATGGATATTTTTTTTAAAGAGCGAAGATGAAGACCAATTTAATAGGATACTAATGATTCGAATAAAAAATATGTGCTTTAAAAAAAAACTCTCGAAGTCCCAACCATTAATGGAATGTGTGAACATTCTTTAAAATCATTTAAGTATTATTTACCATTACTAATATTACCTAATAGTGTTAATAAATTGAAAAATATTTTTTTAAATATTTAGACATTAATACGCTTAATACAATATGCACGATTACAAAAAATAATTTTAAGATACTTCACACACACATGCAAGAAGCCAAGAGAAGGCATTTTTTGCTGTTGCACATTGCACAGAGAAAGTAGATTAGTCAAAAAAAAATAATAGTAAAAATTTAAACTCATAATAACAAAACATCATCACATTCCTAATCACAACTAATATAATACCTTTAAAAAAAACTCCGCGTAAAACACATTTTCTATCATGTTCTTAAATTGTTATTGTCAATTTTTGTATTTCTCCTCACGAATTTAGAAGGTAAGTCAATAATAGAAAATCTAAATAAATTTACTAACATATTTTTAAAACAGATATCACAAACAAACATTTATGTGTACTTTACACATAGTGAAACAAAATTACCGTCACATTTAAAACCTCAAAGGGACTGCTCCAAGGATACCCCAGTTCGCAAACTCTTTTCTAGAAGGTCCCTTGACACCATTAAAAGAAAAGTGCGGATGAACAGGTAATAATAACAACATGAAGAGGACCTCAGCTACATGAAAAGGAAACTACAGGAAGAATAATACCAAAAAGCCGGTCTTGAAATCAACTTCAAAACAACAAAATTTTGGCAACAGAAATAGAGTACTGGAGGAGATGCATAAGAAACTTTTGTGGTATGGGTATGTCAGAAGAGTGGAAAACAAGTGGATAAATTAGAACAGAATGGAGTACGATGGGTACAAGGAAGAGAGGAAGGCCACGTAGATCCTGGAGAGATGAAGTGAATGAGTGCAGGCAAAGGACTTAATGACAATGATTGGGAAAATAGGATGGAATGGAGATCCTATTTGGAGCATCAGCAATAGAAACTCTTAATAAAAATATAACATATAAGAAAATAATTACTAGTGGGATATTTACTGTGATTTAAGGACCCAATGAGAATTACTGTAAGTTGCAGAATCTGTAATGACCTATTTATTTTTAAATTTGTATAGTTACATTTTTAATACTTATAATATAATTACAAATAAATAGAAATAAATAAATTACTTAGTAAATATTTCTTGGTTGAAACGATGAGAGTTTTATTGTTAATCTTTCTACTACAGCTTTAACAATCATAAAATATGAGCTCGATCTTGATTGGTCAACCCTTCATTAAATTAAATTAACAATTATTATACAAATATAATTAAATTAGAAAAATAATTTCAACAATCTTTTAAAAAATAACGTTAAAAAATTATTTACGCATTGGTAGAAGCAAAAATCTGCTATAATAATATACTCTTCAAGTTATAAATGAATGTTTTAAGTGCACCTTATACTACAAGTTTTTTAAGCTTTTAAGCACATTGATTAGCAAATTTATCTATCGAGCAATTTTTATTGAGATAAAAATTGCATAAATAAACCCGCACAGAAACTCGACAATATTTTTGGTATTATAGTTTTACAAAATTCCTTTTCTAACAACGGCTGGCAAGTGCTCTATCTAAAAATAAAATTCATATAATTAAGAGTTCGAAGATAAATGAATTATAAACTCAAAATATAAAAATAAATAGAAAAAGAATCAAAAAATATATTTTTTCACTACTACTTAGAAAAAATATTCATTATTTGTATTATTTCTCCTCCTTAAAACCTCACCTTATCTGTACATTCTATCTATCTATATCCTGTTAGTGATGAAGAGATAAAAAGTATTATTAAAAATATCTCAAAAAAATCCTCAGCTGGGAGAACTTTTGGAACTTAAAAAAAAGCAGATTGGGAAGGCCTTCGAGACTACTTTGCAACTTTTCCCTGGAATTCAGTCTGCTTGATGAAATACCTGCTTTACTCTTAAAATGTGCTCCTGAACTAGATATTTCAACTATTCTATGATACTGGTATTATTCCAGGATTCTGGAAAACTGCTCGAGTACAACCAGTCCCCAAGAAAGGCTATAAAACTCAGCCTTCTAACTACAGACCCATAGCTCTTCTATCTGTTATTAGCAAAACTATGGAGAAATTCGTCAATTACGAGATCCTGAGCTACCTTGAGAAACACAACCTTTTAAGTGACAGGCAACATGGTTTTCGCCAACAAAGGTCAACAGCTGATCTACTAGCACATGTAACTCATGTCTGGAGTGATGCCATCCACCGCTATAGGGAGACTCAAATAGTATCACTAGACATCTCAAAAGCATTTGATCAAGTGTGGCATACGGACTCTCGCAAAACCTTTGCAGATGGATATCCAACTTTCTCTCCAATAGGCACATCCAAGTTGCTGTAGATGGACATTCTTCCAACCTCTAATCAACGCTGGAGTTCCCCAAGGATCGGCTCTAGCTCCTACTCTATTCCTTTTACACATTAATGGTCTACTAGAAGCCACTAATAACACGATACATGGTTTTACAGATGATAGCAACCTACACTATAGCAAGCGCACAACCGTCCCATACCTCTAGATATTCTGGAAGAGGATAGAAGATCCACAACGGCTTCTCTCAATCAAGATTTGAGAATTGTAGACGAGCGGGGAAGAAAGAATCTTGTTAATTTCAACGCTTCCAAGGCAAAGACATGTTACCTATCCAACAAGAGGCAAACATGCAACTCATCCATTATAATCAACGATCAGACACTTGTACCAGTATCACCAAAAACCTAGCCCCATTATCCCACCGAAGAGCAGTGGCTGATCTTTCCTTGTTTTACCGATACATAAACGGATTTTGCTCAGAAGAACTCCGCTCTATAATGCCTCCACTTGTCAGACCAGCCAGAGCAACGCGACGTGCCAACTCCATGCACCCTTATACTGTTCAATGCCTGACATCGAGAATGGATCGATTTGATCGTTCTTTCATCCCCAGGGTCTGTGTATTGTGGAACGCCTTACCTTCCTACGTCTTCCCCACTCGTCCTAACTTGCTGGCCTTTAAATCCCAAATTAATAAATTGTCTCTTCCGTCCCAATAGATGTTCTCGGTACATTTGTATTTAGGTCTATACCTACGAGGACATCATTAATAAAAAAAAGGATTCGTACATAAATGTTAATATTAGTGGTAAGCCCTTAGTTATAAACCTAAATGAGGACGATACTGATACTGAACTCAATTTAGAATAGTTGTAAATATATGAATATATTATAAAAATCTAAATATTTTATCGAGTATTTTATTCAATATTTTTCTTCGAATTTTGTTTATTACGATCATTAATAACATACCTATAAAAATATGGCTGTATTGAAATCACTTCGTAAAGAAATACAATATAAATTATTTCAAACCAATTTTAAATTCCATCTTTACGAAGCATAAAAGTTGCTCATTTCTCAATCCAAGTATCTATAAGTATAAATACATAATTACGGCCCTGCTACACTTTACTTTACAATGAACAATTTACAACCTTTACTGACAATCATCTTACCGCAGGTAAAAAGTCAAGACGATATAGCTTGAAATGGACTTTAAGTTAGTAGAGAAAAAATATATCTTTATAAACTAAAGTAGAGATTTTTTATTAGCTCAGCTTGATTAGTTCAGTTAAAGCTTCGATAGCTGGAACCTAATTTCGCTGGACTATGAAATTTCCCCACCTTTGATATATAATTAGTATTTATTATTAATAATACAAATAAATTGTTTTTACAAAATTTAAATCTTACCATTCCCGGGTTAATTCCTCAAACTATGTTTATGGAAAATATCAATTAGGCCTATTAGTAGCATTCATACCGCCTGTTCGAATAACTGGATTTCCTGCAATAACTGCATTTCCAGTGTGATGCTGACCAGCTCTGATAGGTTTTGCAATGGTAGCAGTTGGACCTCTTCTTGCCAAATTCTTCTGTCTTACCGCTTCTTTAATACGGTCTACTTCAAATTGATATCTAAAAAAAAATTTAATTTCATTTTTATGTACCAAGATTTTATAAATACACATATTTGATTACCAAACTTGAGTGGATTATTTAATGAATGGTGATAATATACCAACCTCTTTCTATCTCTCATAGCAGAGTCTTTAGCGTCTTTTAAAGCAGATTCAAGTGCTTTAACCCTCTCCATTGTAGCACGTAATCGTTTCTCTAACTTGGGTAATTCGCACCGTAGATCAGCGTTATCCCGTACCAATTGTTTGTGCACTTTTGTAAGTTGATCAAGATTGTTTTCAAGGAATGAAATCTTCTGTTTTTGAGCCAAAGAACCACCATCTTCTTCATTCTCATCAGATGTGAGATTTCGTTTCATTCTAGCCTGTAATAGATTTAATATAATTAGCACCCATTATGGTAACAAATTCAAAATGTAATAAGTTTATTCTTTAAGATATTTACCATTGTTTATCACATTATTTTTTTAAACAATGAAGTTTGGTTGTGATTAATTGAAGCCTCTGATTTTAAATTAACAGAATTTTCTTGTTGCAAATCTAAGTAAAGTAACGTACATAGTACGGAACATAACATCTACTTAGTTCTTTTTGATATAAGAAATATAACTCACCTGTAAATCTTGTACGAAGAGTTTGCGTAGATTATGTAGCGTTTGCAATTCCTTGGCAACGGTATCTTCAAGTCCCTTCAAGTCTTTCCTAGCTTGTTCTCGTCTTTCATTTGCAGCACTGTAGAATTACACATCCAGTTTCAGATACATCGGCTGCCACACCATGTTTTGTGCTCAAGAGCATAGATAAAACGTTTGGTTAGGTTTTATTTTATTATATATATTTTTTTAAATTTTGATTCTACCTATGCACGTACATGTTTTTAAATATTATCATCAAATAAAAATAAAAAACCAGATTACAATATAATCTTCACATGGTAGCTGATCCTAGTCTAACGAAATTAGAAAAAACTGATAACTAAAAAATAGTGAATTAAATTATTAAAAATGTTGTATAAAATAAATAAAAAATTGAATAAGATAAACATATAGTCGTAAAAAAATTGAAGTACTGAATAAAATAATAAAAATTGTATCTGTTAACAAATAATGAAATCAACTACCATGTTTCAAAAAAAATAAAATTTACAAAAGGTAATAGTATATTATGTGGCAAGGGATGAAACAAGACGATTTCTGACTAGGGCGAGAGTTGACTGCCCGTCGCTTCGCTCGGGCAGTCAACTCTCGCCCTAGTCAGAAATCGTCTTTGTATCATCCCGTGCCACACACTATATTTTTCATATCACATGCATTGAAACAGCGAGTTTTGATCACTGTAGCCAGTCGAAGTAAGACTATTTCAGACTAATGCAACTGTCAGTCAGAAACATTCTGACAGACTTGAAATAATGACATTTGTTTTTGCCCTAGGGGAGAAACAACGCCCTAGAGCAGAAACAACTGTTAATTCCTGACTGACAGTTGCATTTGTCTGAAATTGTCTTGTTTCGACTGGCAAAACAGGGATCAAAACTAGCTGTTTCAATGCATGTGATATGAAAAATACTTTTATACTGGTTTGAAAGATCAATAACGGTATTTTAAAAAATAAGTAATAAGTCGTTACGACGTTATCACAGTGTATTTTTTTTTTTTAATTATGACTTTAGAAACAATTCTACAATACTTTTCTTATGAATACAAAGTTGTGCTTCCTAATATATATCTATAACAGGTCACATTCATAAAATAAAACTTAACCAAACAGCGGTGTGACAATGCCAAAAATAAAATTAAAATATAAACATAAATAAAATGAAATAAATGATGATGGAATAGAATAATATGGATGGTACTTATTCTAAAGTATTGTCATATTTTGTAAAATAGAATACTTAGATAATAGTAAAATTAACAATGTCTACTGAATATTGTCAATGGAAAAATAGTCGATTTTAAGGGTGCAAAAATATAAGCTTTTATTAGATAATTAATTTACAATAGACAACTATTAACTTTAAACATTAAATGCTCCTAAATGAAGATCACTAAAATTTTAATATAAAATAGAGACATTTTAACTTCAGAATTAAAATTAGTTAACGACTAGGCACCGAGGTGGTAATATTTACATTAATATGAATGATTTTTTAATACTGGTATCTACAAAGCATTTATTGCTTGTCTAGAAATATACAAAAATTATATCTTTTAAGTTGGAGAAACCACAGCTATACTGTGTCAAATATGACGAATATCACATAAAGTAAAAACCCTTTTTTTTGAAGTTATTTAAATAACAACGAGATATTGCGGACAACGATGAGTTACCAATAATAGTGTTAATGAAATAAATAAATGGAGATGAAAAGCGTGCATATGAAAAATCGAATTAGTACAATGTCCCTTTGATTTAGCCATATTATTAATAGCTTCTTTTTCAAATTTAGATATATAATGCTTTTCATTTATATTTTTATCATTTTTGTAAGGAATAAACTGTTCCCAATAAGGAATATCTGAACGTGATTTTAAATGGTTACAAAAATTGTTAGTTTCGGTTTTATAATTGTTACTTTTATCAAAAATATCTACTGACATGAGTTCCTGCAGTTTATGTGTCTTTTCTATCTCCTCGGATTTGATTTTCTCGTAGTCTGCTTGTAACTGTTGTTGTGCTACAGTTAATTTTTGGTTTGAACTAGAAAAAGAAATATACATAAAATTACACATTTTACAACAACTGTAATTAACTTACTCTTTGATGTCATTAATTAATGCTTGCTTTTCAGCAATTTCATCTCGCAGATCAGCCACTTGCTTCTGATGTACATCTCTTAACTGATCCATCTGTTTTTCCAATGCTAATCGAAGTTCATTTGCTTCTTTCTTCTCACTTTCACTTGCACTTTGAACCTAAGTAAATACAATATAAAATTAATGTTTCATTTATAACAATAAATATTTAAATACCTGTTCAGCTGCTTTTAGTTTAGCACACTCCTCCCTTAACGAATCTATACTTTCTTCTAACATTCTCTTTTTGTTTTCCGCTTCTCTCATGGATTCTTGTAAGCTCTTCATTCTTGCTTCGTGTTGGGAAATAAGTAAACGGCATTCTGCTAACTCTTTTTCATATTCAGTTACCTTTTTGTTACTATCTTGCTCTTTATTTTCTATATCTTGCAACCTTTGAGTTAGACTGGTAACTTCACTTTTCATCCGTGAAATATAAAGACGGACAACCTTTAATAAAATAGCAGAAAATAATTTTTAAGTAAACAGAATATAAGACATAACTTACTGTGAATTCTTCCTCTAATTTAGCAACGTCGTTCGAGATTTTAATCTCTTGACCTTCTCCGCCAAGAGTACTACCAATTTCACCCAATTCTTTAAAAAGGTTATTGAGCATTTCTGTTATTCTCTTCTTTTGGTGAGTGTTCATATCTCGCATTTGTTGTAATTCGGTTGTAGTTGCATTTAATGAGGTTTGTTTCTGTAATAGTTCTTCAGAAAGTGATTCCATATCTTTATTCTTCGCCTCCACTTCTTGACTCTTCTGATCATAATTCACAGCTAATTCTTCAAGAGCTTGAAGAACTTCTTTTACTTCTTCTTTAGCACTTTCGTTTTCTTGTTGGAGCCTAATAAAAAAATAAATAGTATGTAGTTTATAGATTATAATAATAATCTGTGTATATTATACCTAATCATTTCAGATTGTAGAGCTTCATAATCTCTCCTTGTGCTTGCAATAAGATCGTCTTGTTCCAACATTTGGTCTTTAAGTTTTTCAACATATTGACTCTGTTGATTAATTTCTTCATCTTTTTCATCCAGTTGTTGGTATAATCGTTCCCGTTCTAATTCTAATTTTGTTCTTTCCTCAATGCCTAACGTTGAACCTATCATTAAAGCAGGTGTAGCAGGCAGTGGTCCTGAAGGTTTATCGGCAATAACACTTTCATCCATACCCGCAATTGGTGTGGCTGCCTCGGATGGATCGTTTAAGTTAACTTGTTCGTCAGGATTAACCTAAAATTCAAAATTGTTTTACTAATGAATGTTTGTTGATACAAAGTAAGCACGTTTATCACAGCAGTGGATATTTTGAAAATTTTACAGTTTGTTGTCCATTTCCCGATAAATTACACCGGCACACAAAAAAAAATTGTTTGTACATCCGACTCCGCCTACCTACCGGCATGTACTTGGACCTACTGAATCCGAATTTGAAGTCAGTATGAGCCACACACACTTCAATTCAAGTAAATTGTAAAAATAGACAAAAAGGGAGCAAAGGTAGTATCAAATAAAATGGAACATATCCGTACTTTGGAAAATAAAAATGACACTTTTGAGAAATAGATGAAAAGAACACAAGAGGAAAGAGAAGAATCGGTTGAAAAAATTGATCAAAAGGAACAAAAATATAAGATAAAAATGAATTAAGATTTTATGGTTTAGTGGAAGACAATAGTGATTTGAAGAAAAAGATATATATGTAGTATTTAAAAACGAAATCTTGGTCTGAACAGTGTAAAGATCCAAACTTGTTTTCGTGTTGGGACAACCAATATACATAGGCCAGTTAGAGTCAAATTTGATCAATAAGACAAATTGTAATATGGCTTTTGCCAATAAAAAAAATTGGAAAACAGTAAGTTTGTAATAGTCGAAGAACTTACAGTGCGTCGCTACCAACTATTAAACTAGCAAAAGAAATTTAACATTATTACAATATACTGTTTTAAAGTTTTAAACATGTTATAACATCTGATTGTTGGTTGTATTGAAAATATAATATGACGTGATGATGATTATTAGGAAATCATAATTAATGGGCATTTGCAAAAGAACTGAAGGAAAGAGATAAAATAATGAAAAATGGTCTAGTAAATTTTATAAAAATCGTGAGTAAACAATATTGTTACTTACCGTCTCACCATTACGCCACCTACTTAATTCGTCTTCTATACTTTCCAATTTGCCCTTAAGTCTAGCTACTTTCTCCTTTTCTCTTTCATATCGACGTTTCCACTCCTCTGCTGTTAACTCTTCGTTTACACATACAACGTTCTTCACTGTCTTAGCTCTAAAGTTTAGAGAAACAAAATTAAAAAAAATATTTTGAAATATTAGACCATACTAAATTATATACTTGCCTTTTACCGAATTCAAGTGTAGATTTCGTTTCTGATTCATTAAAACTCGCAGGAGAACAACATATTACAATAGTGGTGCGTGCATTTCCTCCTAACGATTCTTGAAGGATACGCGTGAGTTTGGAATCTCGATAAGGAATATGACTTTTATTGCCATCAGCTAAAGCACTAATGACATTACCCAACGCCGATAGAGATTTGTTAATGTTTTTAGCTTCATCTAAGACGGTTCCTGAAAAAAATATATAGGGTGATTAATAATGTACTGTTAAACCGAATATTTCTGACTGTACCTTCAGCTCCTGTTTTAGATACTTTTTCTGAACCAGCTAAATCTACCAGATATAACTTTCCGGAAAGCTTCTTCTGGTTTTCTAAATTTTCTTGTTTCACATTTATTAGGAACACAGAGTGTGATCGAGACGAGTGTTCATTCATGTCTAAAAAAAATTACATTTTATAACATTTTTTTAACTGACAACTTTAAATATTTTGTATTTAAAAAAGTTATAGGCCGATACATATACTTCGATTGTTAATAAAATAAAGGTGACTAAAAAATTACGTATAACAGTTGAAGTTAGTGTCAACACTATAATCGAATTAATTACTCGTATAAAACCTACGGACAAACAATAGTAAAGGAAAGCTGACTTTCTCTACTTTAAACATACTATCTAGTATACACAGTATACCAATTTTTTACAATTTGGTCTAATAAAACCGTTGAAAATTGAATGATATAGAAACGGTAATATTTTGTAAAAATGTAATTTCCTTATATACCAAGCTGATATATTTATACACATAAGTTCTTATAAAAATAAGCAAATCAACAACTTTTAAGACACTCTTAAAAATTTTATACTGTAGAAAGTATAACTAATATTCAAAATTTGAAATAACTTTGTATAAAATCCAGGATTATGAACCAGAAATAAAAATTTTGAATCTATATATATAAAAAAGGATGTTTGTATGTATGAAATCGATAGACTCAGAAACTATTTGACCGATCATTATGAAAATTGTTATGTACATGTATTTTTCCACGGAGAAGGTTTATATGCTATGCACATTGATGTAACTCGCCACCAGGCGGCGCTGCAACGTATCGCCTAAAAATGAACTACTCAAAAAGCAAATCAACTAACATCACTTCTAATATCTGTCACTAAGCTTAAAATAATCACACAAATAATAAACAATATAAATAAGTTACATAAATATATAATATATCTAATCGATAATTTACAAAACCGTAAAAATTTGGAAAAATGGTAAAAATCCATCAGTAGGCGGTACGAAGTTCGCCGGGTCAGCTAGTTTTTATATAAAAAAAAAAAACAAGAAAAACGACAAGTAGTGGCTAATTTCAATTTAAATCAACATACTAGTAACAGCTATATGTCTGTTGGATTTTCCTTCCTCGATAGATTCAAAAACTTCCTCCGGGCTTGACACGAATCGTTCAGTAGCACCTTTCACGAAAGGCACTCGATTCTTGTCTTCATGCACACTCAGGTTGACTTTAGATACTGAAAATTAAAATTTAATTGATATTGTGAAAGTCTAGAAAATAGTAAATTAAATTACCATCTAACAAATCCCTAATCTTGTCCATATAAATTTCAAAATACGATACTTTAATGTGAAACTCCAAATTTTCCTCCATTCCATATATGTGATTAAAAATATCGTTGACAATTCTGGGTATTATTCCTTGTTTTTGAGGATCGCCTAAAAGTATTTGGTAGTAATAAATATTGGAAATTGTATTTTATTAAAATTTTAATTTATTCATACCTAAGACACCTTCCATCGTGTGGGTTTTACCGGATGATGTTTGACCATAAGCAAATATTGTACCATTAAATCCCGATAAAACATCCGTAACAATACTCTTTGCAGCTTCATTGTAAACCTTTTCTTGGGTAGCGTTGGGTTTAAAAACTTTGTCAAATAAATAAACCTTTCCCTGAAAATTAATACAAAAATATAAGTCACTTATGAGTCAAATATTTGTTTACTCTAATGTATGTCATCAACTGAGACAGCTGAATAAAATCATTTTTTTGTACAAATTTAGCAACATTAATTTAAAAACTCTTTAACTTTAAAGAATCAACTCTCTTTATATAATTTGACTGACATTTAAATCAAATGGTTAAAAATATATTAGAATTATAAACTATTAAAAGGGAATTATGTTATACCTGTTAAGAGATATAAAGAGTACAGAGTACCTAATGTTTAGTTGTGTTTAAAAACACCTGAAATAATGTAATACATATAAACAAATGTTATTATCTTATAATTATCTATTCGAAGGACCTTTAAACATTTAAGTGTCTTTTTTTGTTTAACCACTCAGAATCAACTTTCTCTATTTTTGAATCTACATTAATAAATAAATGAAATTGTGATTTTCACGTCAAATTCTGCAAGAATGGAGTAGATTATGGACAATTAAGAATATTAATTGTTAATTTTTTGGTAATTATTTTAAAGGGTGCGTCTAATAGTTTCGACTATCAGGAAGATGTCACCATATGGCTTAGGTATATATTTAATCAATTCTGCAAATACTATATGTCTCAGTAGTGTATTATAAACTAAGTACTTGTGTAATTTTTTGACCTTAAAATTATTACAAAAAAATATTTAAATATATTATTTAAATTGAAACTTAATTCATGAATCATTGTTCTGCACCTTCATGAATACAAACTCAATGTTGTTTTAAAATATGGTGTAAAATTTTAAACTAAATAAAAAACATGAAAACAGTTTTTTATCGTTTAAGGTCAACGCAGATAAAAATTCTTAAGCTACCGAATTTTAAATTATACATTCAAATAAGCTACCTAAATTACTACATTTTTATAACACATAAAATTGCCTCTGTTGCTGTACCTATTTCCAATAACATTCTTTGTTTCATTTTGACAAGTCATTAAGTAATTCTGCAAAACACGTTCAATAGTTTGTTTATAGGATGTAAATGAAAATTATATTATTTATATTTAATTATAACTGCGTTCATGAACCATTTATTTATAGATATAGGTAGATGAAACTGTAGCCAATAAAAAAAATATTTGTTTATTTAGTCCCGGATCAAGGATTTGCACGGTTTGATTTCTTTTCTTCACGATGCGTGTACTGTTCAAATTGCAGTACCTAGGTATTATTTGAGGACAAAAAGTATTATTGAAACCAATATAAATTATTATGTAAAAATTATGAAACAATTAGTATAAGCAAAAATAAAGTAATAATTAATTTATTGCTACATTTACGACCATCTGCGATATAAAAACCTTTTACCAGTCATATTTCCACATGAGTGATGATGGCCATATTGAGTATACTTTTTGCATTTTATAAAATTGTTAATTGGTTTTTTCTCTACAAATTATAAAAAAGATACACCTAAGAACGTAAAGTTAAACCTGGGTCTAAATAGTTTTTCTTAAAACTGACTGAACAGAGTAAATCAAGGACAAAATATTATTAACATAAATGTAGATCCATTCAATAAGTATAAAATACTAATTACGATTAAAGTGAACACCTATGAACTTTAGGGAATGATGTGAACAGAAATCTCAGCAGTACTTTAATAATAGTAATATATGAAATCATGCAGCATATTATAAAAAAAGAAAGTACTAAAGAAGTAAATAAAAATTATTTGCTTACCGCTATAGAGATACAGTTTTCTTCACCTCCTTGAGGAAATTTTACTATAAATTTCGATCCTGCCTTTTCCTCAGAATCGTTCAATGGTCTAAACCGACATACTACTTTAATACTGTCCTCGGCAGGTATTTCTCTATCGACCGACATTTTCGATAGTACACTTTCTTCGACACTAAATCTTTATCATAACTTTAACAATTTGTAAATGGAGTGCTCTTGTTTAAAAACTGATAATAGTAATTTCAATAAATGCTTTTGTCTGATGATTCAAGATAAAAAGAAAGAAAAGCGAAGTTGCCAAACCAAACATCGAACACGAAATGAAAATCGGAGACTGCTCCGTGACGTTGCAATGCTTCTGATTGGACGATTAATACCGAAAACGTCAATACTAGAATCGGAACTGCTGCGCCGAACTAATATATAAATTACTAACTTCAAGTCAAGTCAAACCAAATGTCATTTTCTACAAAAAAAAATAATGATATCATACATAATCTTGATTGATTATTAAAAACGATGACGAACAGATGATAGTATTAATTTCTTAATTAAATATAGAGTTATTTCAAATAGGTTTGTAATAAAGTAATACTTTAAATTTTATTAAAAATATTTTCAATTAGATATTTTTTTATAAATTAGTTTAAAAATTAATTATCAATTCTACATAAAACTATGGAAATTCCTACATTATTACTAATAAACGATTATTAGTATTTTTGTATACAAATTGTTACAAATTACCTATTTGTTTTGTTGTTTTATTCTACAAAAACACCTATATATTTATTAGAACTTACTGCACCAATATTTTTATTCACATTTAAAAATATTGATAAAAATCGGTTAAGTTTAAAAAAGAAGAATAATTTAGCCTCTATATAGTAAGTAAACACAAATTAAAAACGCACTGGCCTAATGTACTAAGGAACAAGGACCATAAACTGAACTGAACTGAGTAAACACAAATGACCAAACCAAAATATATCGGCAACACAAAATTCAATTTTGTATTGCTAACCATACATTTATACAGAGATAATTTGTCTATGCATTTATAGGTTTGGGTTTAGACAAGAACATGAAACTGTAGAACAATTCCACAAACTAGTCAAACCAGAGACAATATAATAAATATATTATATATTATCTCTGAGTCAAACGTTCTCGAAGATAAACGATACTGCTCAGCAGCATTTTCTTGATATAAGCCAAGCTTTTGATAAGGTCTACTCTACAAACTAAAGAAGGTACTGTATCAGTTTTATGAACAATCTGGAATCAACACCAGAAGAACTGTAAGAAATAGATAAAGTACTAAACGAAACTTTTCTTTAATGGGGAGAACTGTAATAAATCAGGATGATTGTTTTTTGTTGAAACGTCCATATTTTCCCCATTTTTGTTTATGTATTTTAAACAAGAGGAAAGATAAAACACTCAATAAATTTTTTTGCAAAATTTATTGGTTTCTTGTCCAAGATTAACATTAAAATTCCAAAGACTAAATTTTATAATTCATAACAGAATATTTTATAAAAAGTTTTATTTTGATTTCGATATATTTTATATTAATATTTTTTAATTTACAGAAACAGTGATGACCACACATATTTCCATTTAGAGGAATTTTGATTATGTTTAATGTTTAAAAAATAACTAATAATTTTATTAATGTTTCAGGTTCTGCAATCTTCGGTGTTTTTGGACCTTTCTCTTTTTGTCATTTTAAAGGGCCCCTCTCTTTGTGTAATTGTAAAGGGACTTTATTGTTGAGTTTCGTGTTTGTGGTTTAAAAGGTGGTATACCGGTATCAGGGGCTTGGTTTATAGTTGTTTTGTTCAAATTGTTGGTATACTAACAATACAATAAAAATTTTAAATTTATACAGCATTAAAACTGTACTAACTTTGAAATTGTTTATTTGATAGGGATTCTGAACGAGCCATGCATTCTACCTCCGTGGTGGCATGGAAACGAATGCTTAAATTACCATAGAAAATAAAATCATTTTTAATTAAATATGGTTTTATTGATGAATAATTAGAGTGCTCGTCGGGAAAAAAATTGTAATAGATTAGATACTCACTCCAAACTTCTTGTATGGTTTCATTAGACCGACTCAAACTCTAATAGTTATGCCCCAATATATTTGCCAGATACTTTTCCACGTAGTAAGAACCTATTTTCTACGTATTTTCTGTCAGTTATTAATAAATGTTGTGGTGGAAAACGATCTTCGTAAAACAACATAAAAAATTGCGAAAAAACACCCCAAAACCAAATAAGTTGTAGAGGAAAACTGTGTCAGACTGAATGAAGCCATTCAAGAAGCTTGGAGATAGTCTTTATCACAATTTAGCAAAAGACCTTAAGAAAGACCACCCAAAAGATAGAAAGAAATCTAGCAGACAACAACCACAGAAACAGATTAGAAGCAGACAAACTGGAGTAATCCTAGTCGAATGAGAAAAAGAAGACTATTTATCGCAAAATTAATAACAACGCGTTGCCCGACAGAGGGAGAAACTAGTAATAATTTCAAAAATATTCGAATGTACATAAATAAAATCTAATATTTTTTATCCTAACCAAAGTATTGTATAGATTACGAGCTTTAAATCGTTACACTGAAAACCTTGTGGTACATTTATACATTTACTTCCCCCACCTTTTGTCTGGGATGAAATAAAACGAAACCTATATTGCCATAGTATATTATGTGCTGATATAAATATAAATTAACATATTTTATTACATAAAACATAGGTATGTATACTATATATCTGGGAGATAATATAAATTCATAATGGAATGTTAAATACAGAAAATATATATTTGCACAATACTTTACACTTACATTGCTCAAAAAATTAAAACAAGTTTAGTTTAATTAGAAATATTTAAAATATTAGTTTAAAAATGCAAGTACTAATTTTCGGTTTTAAAAAATATAATATAAACCCCAATCGTAGGAATCCAAGAATGATTTCCAAAAGTGATTACAATTGAGGTTAATTTAAATATTTTTTTTTTAATAAGTAACACTGATCAAAAATACTTTATGATAGATATTGCAGTACAGCTAAAAAAATAGTTTGTAAAACATACAGACTAATATTAATATGTTAGATATTAAGAGTATAAGTTCAAAATCATAGTTTTTCCATTTTTTTTTATTTACTGTACAACCTAGCCTTTAACCTTTATATTTCTAAAAATATTAAAAAACATTTTTCACTTAGAATGACTGCTGATAAATTTTTCAGATTGAATTCATTTCGCGTCTTCATTGACGGATTCGCGTCCGAGTTAAAAAAATAAATCGGCAGGAGGTAGGATTTAACGAAAACTGACCGAAATGAATAAGATGACCATTGATCTTAAACGAAAACGCCACTTTTTTGGAAAAAATGTTTTCTGGTGACTTAAAAACTCACTGAGTTCAAGAATGCGTACACGTTCAGGTCCAACAGGTTTCGGATCATTAAAGAGTTTATCTTCGTTCCTGCAAAGATGAAACTTGTAAAATGCGACACAATGTTTGGATAAGAGAAGTTTTCTTGCTTAAAACTATCTACGATTACTTTAAGTCAAGAAAAACTAAACGTCTTGGTGCTTTAGTCATAGAGTCACAACTAATGAACAAAACTTCATATAATTGATGATTTTACGAATACAAAATCGCATAAAAACTTAATTGATTTCAATGTCATCATGAATTGAATAGTTAAGATATGATTGTTAGTGTTACTTTTAAACTGTAAGGACAATAAAAATATACAAAATTTACATTGTTTTGATTTAGCTGTTCATATTATACCTTACCACATATTAAAAATTCTATGTTTAGAAATACATCCAAACATATATTGTGTAGTCTTCACTAAATAGTGAATTGTAAAAATAATTTAAGAACTGACACATTATCTGAAAAAGCTGGTGCAATGAGGACGATAGTGCACAAATAAAAAAAAAATGTTATCTAAATAATTACATTTTTATAAAATAAACTATCAGGGGTGGAAAAATTTGAATAACCTACTGGCAACAAATGTGTTAATCCGCCACAGCTCTTACTACTAAAGATTTTTTTTTTGATTTTATACTCTTACTACCTAACACGATAAAATGATTTAATAATTACATAAATAGGATAGATATTCCCTCGTTTTGTTATTTTGTTGGAGATCACAGCTTTTATTGATACAAAATTTATTTTATTTACTTTCTTGTGGATAGCTTATGCTTTAAAAATTGGATCTCATCGCACTGTTTAGTAATTTTTTCATTTTGAGCAGCAAGATGTTCAGTCATAGCATCCAACTGACTTTTATAATTACTATTTGTTGTCATTAATTCTTCATAACTGCTTTCTAAACTACTTTTGAGTTTACTGTGTTCTAAAGTAATATTTTCTAACCTGGCTTTTAAAGCTAAATTCTCCGCCCATACGGATTTGGTTTCAGATTTCGTTAATGCATTACTTTCTAAAATTAAACTAAGTTGAGATTCATAATAATTAGTTAATTTATCACTAGAATCTGGTTTCGATTTTAAAAATTCACATTCAGTTTTCCACCTTTCTGCTTCAGTTTGCCAGAATTTTACCTAAAATTATTTATTAAAATATAATGTATTAAAAACTAATTACACTTACATCTGACGAATCTGAAGAATTTTTATTTAGTGTATTGCATTTTGAAAGATCTTTGATACTATTTTGTAGTTCTTGTAAACTATTTTTATACCTAATTTGTTCTTCATTTCGAACTTTTTCACGTTTAGATAATTCTGTTTGTAGATTAGATATCATATCTTCAAGACTTCTAATTTTCTCGTTATTTTCTAATATCTCTGAATCTTTTTCTGCCATCTGAAAGTATATATAAATTGGACATCAAAATGCTTGTTCTAATAATACTGTTACTAAACAATTGTAACAAAGGAATTACCGAATTGAACAATTGAGCATTTTCCAAAATTTTCTTCTGAAGTTCGTCATTTAAAACACTAATATCAACATTAGGGTTTGGTTCCGGGGCTTTACTTTTATTTTTTTTGCTGTTGTTTGTTTGCAATTCTTGTTGGAGTACTACAATTCGTTTTGTTAATTGATCGTTTCTAAATGTAAGACTTTCAATTTCTTGATCTCGTTTTCTAACCGTTTGTTCATGATTTCGAAGTAACTCTTGGAGAGCTGTAGATTTTGCTTGCTCGTCTAGGACCGCTTTTTTGAGAACGGTAGCTTGAGATCTTATCTACAATGTTTATATTAAGTAAGTAATTTCTGTAATTAGGTTTACTTACTTTGGAATACTCAGCAGTTAGTCTGTGATATTTTGATTCTATATCACTTTCTTTTTCCATTTTTAAAAGCTGAATTCTAATTTGATATAATAATTTAATAAATTTTTTGCTACCGCTGTCATTTCTGTTTGCTTAAGTTTCTCTTCTTGTTTTTTAACTATCGCTTTTGTTCTTTTTTAACATAAGAGTTCAGCTAAATTTCAATTCGTATTTATTATCTATTTAAAATTTCTAGAAATTATTTTAAAACCCATTTATTAGTTATGCAGTTTGCAATATCGTTATATCTTTATTTTAAGCATATTTTTGTTTTTAATATGAAATAAATAACTGACTGAATAGCCACTGATGTTATATATAGATTAGTTTTGACAGAGGACAGGAGTTAACAGTTAACATGTGCTGTCATTATGAAAAACAATAAATTTAAAATTTTCATGTTTATATTTATTTTGTGAATCAACTCCTTGATTTCCATACAAAGACAATGTAACATGAGTGACAATCCTTCTACAGATCTGTAAGTATCTATAGAAATTAAAATTACGTAAAGTAAAGTTTTTAAATTTTAGAGATTCCAATTTATCCAAAAGTCCAGATACAGAAGGTTTCGATTTACAAGCCGGGGAATCATGGATTTACCCTACAAATTATTCTGTTCGGGAATACCAATTCAATATTATTCAAAAGGCATTACTTAAAAACACTCTTGTATGCAATTTTAACGTTATTTTAAACAATTGTAATATCTTATTCTACTTCTAGGTTAGTTTACCTACCGGTTTAGGCAAAACATTTATAGCAGCTGTTATTATGTTCAATTACTTTCGCTGGTATCCTTCAGGAAAAATTATATTCATGGCACCTACAAAACCTTTAGTGAAACAACAAATTGATGCCTGCTATGATATTGTGGCAATACCTAGAGAAGCTACAGCTGAGATTACTGGCACAAAGTCAACCAATTTACGTGAAGATGTTTGGAACAGTAAAAGAGTGTTTTTTATTACGCCACAAATTCTTCAAAATGATTTGGATAATTTTCAATCTTTAGGTCCAAAAATAAAATGCTTAGTTTTTGATGAAGCACATAGAGCGCGAGGCAATCATGCTTATTGTGAAATAATTCGAAAGCTTAGTGCCTCAAATAAGTATTTCAGAATCTTGGCTTTAAGTGCAACTCCTGGTGGGACTATCGAGAGTGTTTTAGAAGTTGGTAGTATTAAGTTTTATTTTAAACTATAAATTTAATGTCTATTTCTTTTAGGTTGTGCAAAATTTACAGATTTCTCATTTAGAATTTCGAACAGAAGAAAGTGATGATGTCAAACCTTATGTATTTCAAAGAAATCTGATTACAATGGTTGTACCATTAGGAGAAAAGTTACAGAAAGTGAAAGATGCTTATATGAATGTGAGTGTATCATTTTATTCTTTATGGTTTTAATGTAATATTTTAACAATTCGTGAAACTATGTAAGTTGTAATACACTCAGTTTTATAAGTCATGCAAAAAAAATGTTGAGATTTTTTTTTATAAACAATTTGAAGACTGTAGTAAAAATTGAGTAGATTAATCCTTACTACGAGTAAAAAAAAACATAAATAAGAATAAACGAAGTTGAAAAAATTGACTTAAAGATGCCTGGAAATCCGATTAATAATATTTTTTTCGTAAAGAAGCTTATCGCGTTGTTAAATAGCCAACAAATCAGTCTGTGTCCACTGAACGGTCATAGGGACCATTAAAAGCTGCATTGAGTGTGTCCTTTGGAAAGTAGACTTCGAAGTTGGCGTCCAAGAGTTACATACGAAAGGCAACACCGATAAGTACTTAGCTCAAGTGGCTCGAAGAAATAGTTTTTTAACTGTCAGCAGTCTTGGAAGGCATACATCCCACCAATTCGTTTTTATTGCGACCATCAGAAGACGCATCATTGTCTGGGGTTTGCTTTCTAGAAGAACTCTACGAGTTCCAAGACAGTCATGGTTAGAAACGGCTCGTGGTCACCAAAACTGGCTTTAGCGTCAATAATCAAATGTCTCGGATAATTAAGTATTGGATTGATCAGTAACGATCGTTGATGTCGAGGTTGGAGACTTGTTTTTGCCAGAGAAGCGGTGTCATTTGAAGGCGTTAGTGTTATGTTTTGGGTTTGAATTATGTAAGGAAGGAGAACTTATTTGGTTCATGTTCCTGGCACCATGGCCGGTCAAGTTTATATCTACCTTATCCTTCGACTTATTGTGCAAACAATTCTAAATGACGTATGTTTCAATTTCATCTCGCCCGAGCAGTCCAAACGTTTCTACAAGAGAGTGAAATTGCTAGATTGAAATGACCACCTTTTTCTCTTGACTTTGATACCATCGAACTAGTCTGGGACTAATTGTCTAGATCGATTCGACATTCTTTAAATCCACCTATGAACTTTTTCGCCGGTTCTTAGGAATGGAATTACATTCCTGAAGAATAAGCATACACAGACGTGCTAATGACTTTCTACAAATCTTTCTCAAGATACTAACAATGGTGACATGTGAACAATCTGTTTTTTTTTTTATAATAAAGTTACTTGACAACAATTTTTGGATATTTTTACATTTTTTCCTAATAATCATAATTAAATAAGTGCCAAAATACTCTAAAATGCTGTAAAACAATATTAAATATTTGATAGCAAGGATGTATTTATTAGAATTAACGTTTTCTTACGTGTAGATGTAGTTTGAAACTGGTGCAAGATTTTTGAAACAGAGTGTACTAACAGATTAATGTTAATTTTTAAAGGTTTTGGAGTCATATACAAGAACTCTTATTCGATACAACGTAATACAAGGAAACTGTGGAAATTTAACAAAAGGAAAAATATTTATTATTATGAAGAATTTTCAGCAATCACAGAAGGGTACTAGGTAGTTTAATATTACATAAAGAAAATTGTTTGTAATTATGACATGAATTATTTTGTAGTTCACATTATGGAGAGATTATGAAATGTTTAAATGTCTGTATAACATTGTATCATGCTTTAGAATTGCTAGTTAGACATGGTTTAAGAAGTTTTCTTGCATTTTATGAAGGTAAATTTTGATTTTTTAATAATTTTTTCCTTACACATTTGTATTTTATATATCGATGATCGGGAAATAATCTCGTATTAAACTTTTTTGATTTCTACAGAGACCTCTATAGACAAAAAGTTCTTAAATATGTTAAAAGAGGAAATCAAACTTTCTATGTTTTAACAGTTTTTTTGCTCTTCTAAATCGTCCTGCTTTGAGATACAAGGTTCTGTTTCTCAACGATCTATTTTGGAGCACTGGATCTAGGGAAGGTAAGCCGGCCCCCTGCCCCTGACGGCTAATTCAGTGGACGGCAAACTCAAACCTAAATATATAATTCATTATTATAGACCAGGCAAAGAAGCCTTGAAAAAGTTGCAATGTCACATTTATCTGCATAATTGACGACCTGCAGATTTTGGCATTTTTACCAACAAAAAGAAGTATCTCCAAAAGTTGTTCGTTTTTAATAAAGTACTAAAATAGTATTATACGTTACAAGGTCGGTAGGTGACTTATTACAGTACGAGTTAGTTTACGGACGAGGCGACGTAGGAGCCAAGTCCGGAAATAAAAACGAGTACTGTAATAACACCTAACGACCATGTTTCGTATTATATTTTATTTCATCCTGTTTCTATAAATTAATAAATTCATAAAAATTTTAACAGTAGTTCGTAACTTGACTAAAAATAGTTCGTAACTTGATTAGTTAGGTCAAATTACCTTGAAGGCCATCTGTCACTGTTAAATAATTTTTTTATTATTAAGATTTAATTGTTAATATAAAATTGAATAACATTGACTTCTTTTTAAATATGGATGTAAAATTAAGTAATTAATTATTTTATTTTATAGTCATTATAGTATTTTTAAATGTCAAAAATTAAAAGTAATTGTCTTCCCTTAAGCAATCAGAGCAGCGTTGCTAGGCAACACATTACAGTACCTGATACCGTAATGTTTTACTTACCGGCGCCAAATTGATTATAGGGAAGTGTATTTACTGGACAGGATGAAATAAAAAACATTAAAAAATTAGCAAAAACTCAAAACAATATTTTTATAGACAATTTCATTGATTAAAAATTGTAGAGCAAAATCATTGAATTCTGCCAGGAACTGGATGTTTTTACTGAGCAAGTTTCAGTTTTATTTAGTGATATAGAAAAGACTAACATCGATCAACGAAACTATCTTAACACCATCTTAACGATAGAAAATCGAATTGACGTGAGATAATGTTTTTTTTTTTTGAGAACAAAAGACTTGAAGAGTAAAATTGTTATTTTAATTTACGGTACAATCTTTCAAACCCTATCCCAAATAAAATATATGTCTTAAACATCCATCTATGTATATACATAGGTACAACATAAGAACTGCAGTATTATATAGATCCTTAAGGCATTCTTTCTGGGAGGCATCTGATGACTGAAATGATTGTAATAAAGGTACAGATATTGGCAGTGGGGAGGCATTTTTCAGTTTTTGTCCCGTCGAAATAATTTAAGATCCGGTATTACTATTTTGTAATATATATTTTTTGGTTAAAAAAAAACTAATAAATTATATTGCTTTAGAGCACATTGACAAACCGTTATTAAAGGATAACATGATGATCAGAAGTATAATGAATGACATTAGAGAATATTTAGGCGCAGCTCCACAAATAACAATGCTACCAGATGGTGAATATTCAGAGGTATATAAAAGCTATGGGAAATTATTATATTTTCTATTTAATTTATTTATAGATCTCTGATGATGTTAAATATGGTCATCCGAAATTCTATAAACTGCGGGATGTTTTAGAAGAACATTTTAAAGAATCGAGTGGGTCTAGAGTAATAGTATTTTTTGAATATAGAGATTCCGTTATGGAGGCGTATACATTATTAATAAAATCCAAACCCATTGTGAGACCAAGAGTATTTATAGGACAGAAACAAGGTGTTACACAGAAATTGCAAATAAATGTATGTTAAGATCTTTTTTATTAACATAAATTTATATTTGAGCCATTTTATACCTATTTCTAGGTAGTAAAAGCATTCAGAGAAGGTACATGCAACGTTCTTCTTTCTACTAGTATAGGAGAAGAGGGGTTGGATGTAGGAGAAGTAGATTTAATAATATGTTTTGATATATCAACAAAATCTCCCATCCGTATGGTTCAAAGAATGGGTCGAACAGGAAGAAAAAAAGATGGAAAAGTCATTATTTTAGTAACTGAAGGAAAGGAGCAACAAACTTTAAAAGATTGTCTTATTCATAAAAACAATGTTGCATTTCATGTCTTAGGATCAAAACAATTGGCAAATGGTTTACAAAAAGAAAGTCCTAGGTTAATACCTGAAGGTCTAGTACCTAAATGTGAAAAAATGTTTGTTACAGTACACAAACCCATTGTAAATAAAAAAACTAATGGAAATTTAAAGGTAATTATACACTTCTAGTCAAAAAATCCGGACACTTGCATTTTGTAATTTTTTATATTCTGTATGTGTTAACGCAAAAAAATTTGTTTGAAAAATTAAACAAAAAAAATTATCTTCCCACATTTGGTGTTCTTTAGGTTTAATATCGGGTATTGCCCCCCTCCTACACCTGTGGCCAATTTTAATGTGCCTAGGAATCTTTGGAATAAGTTGATGAATCTTTTTTTGCGATATCTGTTCCCATTCTTCATTTAACGCTATTCCCAGCTCTTGGATAGTTGCATCGTTATAATATTTTCCCTAAAATATTCTAATGGATTCATGTCAGGACTAAAAGCGGGACACTTCAAAACGAAAATTACAACAGTCCATGACGATTCGCACAGTATGTAAACGCCCATTATTCTGCATAAGTAAGAAATTATTTCCAACAAAAGGGGCTTAAGGGACACATTGTCCTCTAGACACTGTCGTATGTATCTGTCTGCTGTTACAGTTCCATATTCGATGTAAATTAACCCGTTGAAAGAGTTACTCGCCCATACCAAACAAGGTTCCGTCTCCAAACAAGGTTCTGGGTGAAATACAGCAAAGTATACATTTTTTCCGGGTCTCGTTCATACACATTAGCATCCGGCTGTAGATAGTCAACAAATATGGGACTCGCTAGATAACATTACAACAGTCCAGTATCTGTAATCATATGTAAATCTCATCCTCGATGAGCTGCTGTTAATTTAGGACAATCTACTGGTTTATTAGAATGCAAACCACTTTCATGCTGGACTCTTCATACAGTTCGTACAAAAATATGAGTTCTTCGAGCTTCTATCAAACGATTAGCGCGAATATTTGACGTTAATGAGCGGAAATTAAAAAAAAAGTTCATCATGCAGATCTCTGCAAATTTTTCGTCTGATCCTGGTCTTCTAGTATATTCTTCAGTCTGGCTGTACTTCGTAAGAGCATCATAGACGATACTTTTGGCAATACTTAAATAATTTGCAATATTGTAATGCCAGAGCTTTTGCATTATTTTCGGGGTCGTACTAACATTAATGAAAAATTTAATGAAGGAGTTCATACAACCACCGACAAAAAAATACAATCATCTAATATCGTTATTACTTTATAGGAGATGCTGAGATCCTTATCTTCTAAATCCTCAGACTTATATTTTTCACCAAATCTAGAAATAGAGGATATTAAAGAAAAGATTCCAATGACTGAATTAATTTCTATTAAAAGTAAGAAATATTTTGTTACAATTTCATACAAATAATTAAATATTTATTTGTAGGTCATGTGGATAATATAGACCGTCCCTTGCAAAATATATTTAGTAAAAGAATTGAGAAGCAGAGAAGTTTTCAAGAAATCCATAATATCCAACACTCTGAAAATTGTGAACTATTAGTTAATTTACTTCAAATGTCAGAATCTCGACGATTTAACATTCCAATGTCCCAAATAAGTAAAAATTACAATAAAGCATATTCATTCATTAATGATATTAATTTTTAGATGCAGCATCACACAGTAAAAATTTGAAGCAAACAGATATAAGAAGTATGTTTTATCGATCTGAATCTGCAAAAGATTTTGATTTGCCAACAACACAAATTCAATTAATTCCAAATTCATTGAACATTAAAGAGAATAAAAATCTCGGTTTACCAATTCTCTATGACGAGATTACAAATTTTCTCTCGATTTCAATGGAAATTCCAGTTTCTAAGTGCAAATTTTGTCATCCGGAAATGAATTGTGGAAAATATCGGTTTAAAAACAAATCTAAAACTGAATTTACTTGGCAAGAGATAAACTTTTCTTTATTTAACAGTATAACTTTAAACGATTTAAATATGTATGAAAAAAGTTTGGATAAATCAGTCGATGGTAGTTTTCAATTTGATGAAACTTTAGATATTCCTGATATTTCTGCAATTGAGCTTAAAACAGTTCTTGAAGAAAAGAATAGACCCAATTTTGAACCATCTAAGTCGTTTAGTGCTTTGTTAGACAAGTACAGTACTTCTATTATTGATATGGAGGAAGTAAGGATTGGTAAAGAAACTGAAAATTCAGTAACGATAAATTCTAAATTTTCTGGAGATGAAATTAAAGAAATTTTGAATTTCTTTATGTTATCAAGTTTATATGATATCTTTGAACAGAAAAACACACAAATTGTATGTTCTCCAGATTTATTTGAAGACAGTTTAAAAGTACAAACTATACGAGAAGAAAGTCCTAAACCAAAAGATATTCAGAGCGAAGACTCAAATTCACCTATTTTGTGTTCGTATGTCCGTAAATCTAGAGTATGCAAACGAACTTTAACACAAAATAAAATTAATGAAACTTTTAATTCACCATCTTTGCTTGATTTTAATAGTAAATCTACTAGTACTCCTAAATCTTCAAAAAACTTTTTAAATTTTGAAACGAACATTAATGTAAACTCTAATATTCCTCTAGAAAGATTGAATAAAGAAGTAGATGTAAATAAATTTATAGTATCTAAAGAAGATAACATTAATGAAATTTGTATCCCAAGAAAAAATAATCAAAATGTAAGTCTTCAATTGGAAGATTTGTTTGATTTTTCGGAATTTGGATTAAATCCTGAGAAGAAACATGCAATTGAAGAATCTGGTGATATTACTTCCACTTCCAAAAAAGAATCTCCCTCCGATAAATTACCAAATAATATTTTAAAAGAAAATGAAAATTTAGATCTTAATTTGAATGATTTTGATAAGGATCTATTAGGTAGTATAACAGGTCTCTCTTCGAATGATAAACGAAATGATAATAAAAGAGACTTAACAGAAAAAACTAACAGTAAAAGCCCTTCTGAAATGGTTTTAAATAAACTGCCAGAAAACAAAACTAAATGCTCGGAAATCACCGAAGAGAAAGTATTAAATGATTCTGAAATTATCTCTTTAATCGACAGTTCTGAAGAAGACTCTAATAAAATCTCAGCCTCTAATATCAGTTTAAAAGAAAATGAAAATCCTGATGTTGGTTTAAATATTACTGAATTTGAAGATTTTTTTGATAAAGAACTATTAGAAGGTGTGTTAAAAGAAAAACCTACATCACAAAATAGGAATAATAAATTAGAGATATTAAATAGCAAATTTCCAAAACCTATTAAAAATTTAATCTGTGATAATTCTTCAAAAAATACTTCCTCACAAATGAAAATAACTCAAATGATATCTCAGGTCAATAAACCAACTCAGCAATGTGATCTAATAAAAACTCAAACTAAATTAAGTAATTCTTCACAAATTGGAATAACTCAAATGTTATCTCTGATAAATAAACCAACGTTACATTCTAATATAGAAAAAATCTGTGATAATCATTCATCAACTAAAAATAAGAATGAAAAAACTGGAAAAATTCCAAATAAGGACAATATTTTTGAAGCTGATGATTCAGATTTTGATTTTAGTTTTATTACAAAGAAACCTACTCGTAAACCCCAAAAATCTCCCAATAAACTATTTGAACAAAAAAAACCGAACGATTCTTCTACTAGTGCAAATTCCAGTAAAAATTCTACCCAACTACCCGATCGTGTAAGCATTCCTAACTCAAAATTAAACGGAAGTAATCAAATCTCATCATCTAACACTAGTAAACTATTTGAACAAAATAAACCGAACGATTCTTCTACTAGTGCAAATTTCAGTAAAAATTCTACCCAACTACCCGACCGTGTAAGCATTCCCAACTCAAAATTAAACGGAAGTAATCAAATCTCATCATCTAACACTAGTAAACTATTTGAACAAAATAAACCGAACGATTCTTCTATCAGTGCAAATTCCAGTAAAAATTCTACCCAACTAACCGACCGTGTTAGGATTCCTAACTCAAAATTAAACGGAAGTAATCAAAGCTCATCATCCAACACCTCATTACGATCGAAATTGAATGAATCTAGTAAAAATTTAATGAACACATCAATAAGTGATGACGAATTTGAAACAAAACCTGAAAGTCTAATTTGGAACAAACCTAAAATAATTTCGAAAAAAAGAAGGAGACCTATAGATGATAATTCTGATGACGATTTTCAAAATACAGTGAAGAGTCCAATTTCGCATAAATCCAAGATTAATATTATGCCAAAGAAAATAAACGTGAATAAAGTACACAAATCAAAAAAGAAAAAGGTTTGTTTGGTTTATTAAAAATTTTATTACTTTAGTAATAAACTTTTGTCATATTTTTCAGTGTGATAATCAGTTCATTGAAGACGAAGCTGAATTATCATTTTGTGATAAATTGGATATATCTGAGGATGAATCCGAATCTGAAAATTTAAATTGTTATGATGAAAGTTTTGTTGCTGATGAAACCCATATCGTTAATACTCAAATGCATGTAGAATATCTGAAGTCTGTTCGGTAAGTAAATAATTTACTCGTATTTTTATCTATCAGGTATAAGATGGTTCACCGCGACCGATTCACCACTTAGTAATAAATTATAATTTTTAATTGTAAAATTTACAAAAATTTAATTATATAAATGTTTTTTATTAATTATCTTAATTATCTTCTTCAACAAAAATTAAATCAAACTTTCCAGAATTCAAAAAATGAATGTGAGTTTCAGTTCTGCTACTTACTTTCATTACTGATATTATAATGTAAAATAATGGCTATACCTACATAATATCAATTTCTACTTTTCTGGCGACGAAATGTCCCAACAGCGAACAGGCCGTAGCGGTATGTCCTGTTTTATACTTCAAAACTGAAAATATTTTTTTTGCGGCCCTCTAGCCTGTAAAGGTATATTTTTTTTATTAAGGATGTCCTCGTAGGTATTCACCTAATTACAAATGTACCGAGAACATCTATTGGGGCAGAAGAGACAATTTATTAATTTGGGATTTAAAGGTCTGTAAGTTAGGACGAGTGGGAAAGACGTGGGAAGGTAAGGAGTTCCACAATCTGGAGATCCTGGGGATGAAGGAACGATCAAATCGATCCGTTCTCGATGTGCAGCATTGAACAGTATAAGGGTGCATGGAGTTGGCACGTCGCGGTGCTCTGGCTGGTCTGACAAGTGGAGGCATTATAGAGCGAAAGTTCTTCTGAGCAAAATCCGTTTATGTATCGGTAAAACAAGGAAAGATCAGACACTGCTCTTCGGTGGGACAATGGGGCTAGGTTTTTTGGTGATACTGGTGTCGTTTATTTGTCGAACTGCTCTTCTCTGTATTGCATCAAGAACTCCGAGCCTTGACGGAGCCGCCGAACCCTATACATGCGAGCAGTATTCAAGATTAGGTCAGTTACATATGCTAGTTGACCTTTGTTGGCGAAAACCATATTGTCTGTCACTTAAAAGGTTGTGTGTCTCAAGGTAGCTCAGGATCTCGTGATTTATGTATTTTTCCATAGTTTTGCTAATAACAGATAGAAGAGCTATGGGTCTGTAGTTAGAAGGCTGGGTTTTACAGCCTTTCTTGGGGACTGGTTGGTATAATTTGAATCACTAATATTTATTTTCAGAAGTCCCCGTGTTGCAAACAAATTTAAAATACCTGAGAGAGTGCGAAATAATATTAACGTATTTTCACAAACACAAACTATGGAAGACGATTTAGATATCGATGTAAGTATAAGTATATATATCTGACCCATTTATGTAAATGTAAACACTTCATCACCTAATTTTTAGGAATCATTTGTTGTTGATGATGATATAGAAGATTCACCTCAAGAATTATCTCAATTAGAAATTTTAGAAAGGAAATTAGAGATGCAAAGAAAATGCAAAAAATCGTCTAGAAAGAGGATAATTGTTATCTCTAGTGATAGTGATTAAATTTATTATAAGGTACATTTAAGCTTAACTTTTGTACATTTTTGTAAATATTTATTGTATACATTGTAAATAGCCTGTTAATATATAATTATATAATTTCATTTTTACAAGAACGGGTGTTTAAAAATAAAACAATTCTTGAATCTTTCAACAATTTCTTGTACTTTCTCAACAGGGGAAACAATAATTAACAAAATAGGCATTCTGGCAAAATAATATTAATACAAACAATTTATACAATAAAATCAATATAACTATAGAGTTTTTAAAAAGACAAAAACATTCATATTTAATTATGAATGTACATAAAATATTATGTAATATACCAAAAAACAGGTATATATATATAAAATCAACTAGTATAAATTAAATCTTAAAATAAGATCATTAAAAAACACATTTCTAAAAATTAGAAATTCTAAACAAAAGATGCACCTTCTGAATTCATGGCAAAAAGACCGTCTTGAACTTATTTACAACACTTAAAAAATATATCACAATTATCATATTTGACACATCAGAATATAACATATAACTTTTTTCTAAATAATAACTAATTCTGTAAGTAGAATGTTTAACAATAAAATATAGTTTATAAAATGTATACTTTTTTTAATAGATTTTTTTATATTATTCAGTCTTCAGCGGTCAATAGCAATACCTATATACAAAAAGAAATTACTAATCTGCGCAAATATTATCTCTTGGCTCCAACTGATTTAACTTGTTAGGGTCATTGATAAACACTTTTTTCGCTAAATTCTGAAAAAAGAAAGATCAAAATGAGTATGTATGTAAGTATGTTTTTTATCTATAGATGATTTGCACATATTAGTATCAGCACTTGCTGGTGTCAAGTTTTTTTAAAGATATGGGTGGAAATGTGACAAATTCATTTTTTAAGCATTTGTTTTGATTTATTTTGTTTCGTTCCCGAGATATATAAAAAAAAACGAGTGAAGCAGTCAGTGGGACTGCCGGCAAAAGTTATACTTCTATGCAAGCTCCCGGATTCATACATTTGTATGCGAATGATTTAGCAAAATCATTATATGATATTCGCGGTTAGCGATCCCAAAAACCTTCTATACTCCAGACGTCCAAAAGATGGAATGATCACGTGAACGGTACGCACTGTTTGAATATTACTCTCCCCAACCAACGTCACAAGTCCGATTTACACCACTCAACAAAAAAGTACCCACCCTCGATGCTTACAGTTTATATTATCTCTGGTATGAGTACAGTGTAAACTGTTCTTCGTTATTTCAGTTTGGAAGGAGTGGCATAGTAGGATTACGTCAGCCAGTCACTGATCACGAGTCCTTGAATTCCATCTTTTGAGCGTCTCAGGTATAGTACCGAGTGCACACTCTTTTTGTATCGAATTTGCATTTCTGGAGACGAGGTCCGTCTTAAGCACCAGGTGTTTCGAAAACCATCGCCATTATTATAATCGTATTTAGCGATTTAAAAAACCGCCAAGTACCAAGTGTGCACTGATTTCGTACAGGATTTACATAAAACCCCAGGAGAAAAAGTAAACACCCTAGGCACCAAGTGCCGTGGAGACTTTCGGCATCATGATATTCGTGTTCAGCGACACTAAAAAACACGTGGATATAAATTGAACCCATTTTCAGCAATACTTACCGAGTTGTAAGTTTTCTTTCTATTGTCTGTTCGGAATGCACTTTTCGATTGCAGAAACTCTGTTTATGTAGCCAACAACCTTAAAAGCATAGAGCAGAATATACTGCAACCATGTGACGGTACTTTAGACTTCAATACAATACTCATTACTGAATATTATTATTAATATAAAATGCTAAACTTTATATGTATGTATACTTACGTGACAGAATTATAAAATAATCTGTCAAATAATCATGTGGTCCGTCACTATGATATTCATACATTTTTCAGACTGTTTTTTGTATATCTATCCCTTTTCAATGTACTGAATGTTTAAACGGTATTCAAAGGACTTATAGTTATGACTAATAACATGTTGTAAATATTTCATCTTTGTTTTTACCGACCAATATACCTTATAAGTGTTTCTGTCTCTCTCTTACTCACACCATTACATATGTAATGATTTTTCTCATTTAACTGTACACAATTTCTTTCCGCCGAGTACACGAATAGAAGTATAACTTTAAAAGGTCAGGTAAACCTCGGATTAAGGAAGCAAATTCTTGAGGGGTTCGACACAAACTGCTTGCTCAAAGTCATTAATGATTAGCGGTCAGGATAATAAAGGAATCCCAACTTTTTCCTTTGTTATTCTTGCAATGTGCTGACTAGCATTATTTTGCAACTTTAACAAATTGGACAAATGACACTACATGATCATCCAAATATTGTTCAATATACTTTTCAGCGTTTAAATTTTACCCTCGAATTTAACAAGGTCTGTATGAGCCTCTAGCGAAATGCCCGGCCACACCATTATACCACCTCTACCAAATTGAACTCAGGGAGTAAACAACGTTCAAAATCTCTTCTCTAAATGCTAGGCCGCTTATCTGATCTGTATCATCTGTGGATTCATATGTCAAGAGTAGCTTACCCCATTCTTCAACACCCCTATTAAGATTTTCGAGAGCAAAGTGTAAACGTTGCCTCCAATGATGTGTTAGTAGAGGCCGCGTGACAGGTATTATCGACATCCGTCTGTATTCATTTGAGCATATTCGAACGATATAAAGAGAAACTGTGTTACTATGGACATCATTTAATCGTGCTGGTGCTGATAAAGTGACATCGCGAAAAAGCGATCTTGAACTAGACTTATCTTCGTCTACCTTGACCTGGCCCCCCGGTGTATTGTCCTGTTTCCCGAAATCTTTGTATTGAATCAAACAAATTTCTAAAGCATTAGCGATGTAATGAATGCTCTGTTCATTATCCTGTAGACTAAGGCATAATTCAAAGCCTCAAAATGTACTATAAAAGGGAAGTTGTGACACAGTTTATTAATGATATTGAACAACTGATGTGTTACAATCCATGTGGATGATTGTCAAAGCTTGAAATCAAGTCAGTGAAAAACTAACACAAGAAGAGTGGATTTAAAGTTTCATATGATGATGAAGAGGATGGAATCCCACTTAAAGAACTTGGAAAAGTTCTGGAAAAGAGCTCAAGAAGAAATCAATCTTCAAGATATTGAGTTCGAAAAGTTTGTTAGGTTTGATGATAATTTGATCGTTTGTGGAGAACTCACTAAAGCTAAAATCGTCACATCAGTATTACCAGTTTCCAAGGAACAAACGAAAGAATGCGATAAAGAAAGAAGTGAAATTAAACCAACGTGATTATACAATAAAAGACGCTTGTAATTTAATGTAATAGATTTAATAAAATATGTTTTTTCAAAAAGGGTGGGTTGAGTGATGGTGTAGTCCCATCCATCAAGGAATTGGATATGATGACATCTGACTAAGTAAACCACCATTTATAACTTTTCTCTAATGAAGTCGAAAATAAAGACAAACAAGAAAAACCATAAACACATTGTTGAGTTTTTTATGTTTATGTGAATATTATTTTTTTATTTGGTTATAGAAAACTTTAAATTAGTTTTCCATAAAAAATACGGTAGTCACATTAATTAGTGAAAATTGTTGGCTATAATAGGAAAAGCAGATTAGCATCTACTAAAGTTGATAGCTCAAAGTGAATTCAATAAAGCTCACCCTTACCGATAAAACAACAAAAACCTAATAATAATTTTTAATTGGCAGAAAAATGAGACTTTAATCTCTATATTTCAGTTGTTTTTAAAGATTTTTTAAGATTTAACATGCTTTTTGAAGCAATTGTTTGAATTTTGGCTCCAGCGTAAATGTCTACTGTGCAAATCACCTATAAAAGATTGTGAAATCGATTCAATGTATTAAACTTGAATCTTTTAACATAAAAAAGAAAAATTTAAAATAATTACTTACTTTTAAACTTTCAAGACATTGGTCCCCATCACAAGTATTTATCTCTGTTAGCAAACTATTGGATCTCTCAAGTTCAGCGTAGAGTCCAAAAGGTATTTTAGCGAGGCATTCAAGTTTTTGAATGTGCATTTTGGAGCGCAGGTGTTTGGCGAGATGTCCGTGAATTCGAAATGCTATATTACAATCTGAACATTTAAATGGCCTCGGCTCAGATGACGAAAGAGTCGGGGAAGATGACAACTGGAAAAAAAATGATATAAAATAACTTCTTTTTTGTATTTGGTAAACATATTTACCTTATTGTGATGACTAGCACTTCTTTCATGTTTTTGTAAATGTCCTTTGGTTCGAAAACTAACCGAACAAGAATCACAGCGAAAAGGCCTTTCCAAATAATGTATATTCATATGTAACCTGTAAAATGATTAAAACAATGCTTCAGTTAAAATTACATTTAAAATGTACTTGAAAAAAAAACTTACAAGACAAGGTCTTTAGAATCAAGAACAAAAAACAAAACTTCAAATACGAAAAGGACAGCAAATCGTAATTTGAGGCGACGTATAGCTTTACCGAAATAAAAGCAAGTGAGGACAAGGAGCAGCACGTAAAATCATGGATAGAACGGAGTTCACTGAGTTAGGAGGAGAATCATTAAAGCTTTCAAGAACTCTGGGGTGCTCTTTGCAACAAAGACTTTCTCCTTATTGCAAGACACCGATTTTGGATTCTAACGTTGTATTGCTCACTATTACACTGCAAATGTTAAAAATACTCTTTGCAAAACTAAAAGCTAAGACTCCAGCCGGTCTGGGTGGTGCTCATAAATCTCACTCTTGGTATACTATCTCTATGCACAAGGCTAATTAACTCATTACTTGCAACTAGGTACTTCTGTAAAGCGTGAAAGTCGAATCGGACTAGATATTCTAGATTTTAGAAACCCTGCAAACTGGCGATCTAGCACCGTCAGGCAGTTAATAAACCGACTGTTATCTGGAACTGTTGACTCTCTAATAAGAGGATAAAGTAAATTCAACAGCTGGCAAAAGGATTTCGTATCTGAAAACGGCACATTTGTGGACACAAGCCTTAAAATATTTGTTAAGGTGATATACTCCAACATTTTGGCGCGAAACCTAGAAAGAGCAACGATACTCAAACAAACCCAGTACAGAGAATAAATGTAAAAATTGTGTTTATTACAAAAATTATTTTTTTTCTCTATAAACCATCATAATTTTCTTTAAGTTATCATTTATTCAAAATAAAAGTATGCGTCTACCACGTAAAATGAAACAAACTATTCATGCCTAAAATTTCATATCAAAATATTTTGAAATTTTTGAGAAAAACGCAATACAGATTTAAAATATTCTATTCTTTGATTTAAAACGCCCTCTACTATGAACCTCCCAGTACAGTTCGGTGAATCAGTATCTGTTTTAAATGTCGGGGTTAATTTATACCTGACAAAATTTTTACATTTATTCTCTGTACTGGGTTTGTTTGAGTATCGTTGCTCTTTCTAGGTTTCGCGCCAAAATGTTGGAGTATATCACCTTAAGGCAGATGTAATAAACAATATGCGATATTTCAAAATTGACACCGTACCTCACAAAGCCATAAGACATGTTTAATAAGATATGGAATACCAAATATCATAGCAAGTTATATAGAAAACACGGTTGTTGACTGCAGTACTATAAGCAATGTTTGCAATGGAAAACTCACAACTGAACTAAAACGATGCGATTATGGACCGGATTATTAAGTCTCTGACTTAGTCCAATCACGGAATTCAGATAAGGGACAAAAGGGTGTATGTAATAGCGTTTCTATTCAGTGAAAACGAGGAACAAACAGCGACAGATTTGTTGGAAAATATTGGAACACATTAAAGAATAAAAATAAACATCAAGATGTCATGAACAATTCAACATTCCATCCACGTCACCATAGCAGCCAAAGTTCGTGTAAAGTACACTACCGAAGAACGAATCTTTCTGTTGACTTCGCGCCTGCGTTATCATGTAGATAACTAAACAATATTCAATGAATTCACCGCCAAGTATCCAAATAGAACTGTTCCAACAAGGCAGATGGTTTACAATTTACATAAGAAGTTTCAAAAGACTAGACACCCAGCATAGTGGTCAATTTTCTGTGGTAGTGACAGATAAAATCATCGAACTTGGAAATTAATTAGACATATCTGACCGAAGTTTATGTTGCATTAAATAAAAAAAAATCACTGCTATACCGTCCACGTTTGATATATGCTCTAACGGAAGACGACCCTGACCTTAGCCTGGAATTTTGCGAGTGGAAATTGGTTGCACAGAAGACGACGCACAATTTTTAAGCAAATACTTTGGAGTGTCGAGACGTATTTCAAACCAAACGCAAGGATTAACCAACACAATTGTGTTTACTGGGCAGAGAACTTTCAAGCAGTCATTGCTCATGAGTTATATCTTCCTGGAGTAACATTATCGGCTAGGATTTATGACGGTAGTCATGTTCGTCCGTGTTTTTTTGAGGGTGGAGTAAATGGAGAATATTATTTTTAACTAATTTGATTTAAAGGGTACTTTTGAAAATAACCCTGTGTTATTAACAAGTATTCGCTATTTTCAACAAGTCGGCGCTTTGCAACACTTCAGAGTTGCATTTCGTGAATACCAGAATGCCGAGTTTGGACATATGGATAAGAAGGAGAGAAATAATTGAGTGACGTTCACCCGACCTAACCTCATGTGTTGATGTCTCTGCATTGAACTCAAAAAGTATTTTTAAAACCATAATTTACTTTAGTATTTTATAATAATAAAAGAAACAGACTAGTTTTGTTATTGTCTTTTTTTTTTTGTTTGGTAAGCAAATAGGTTATACCTGGATTTGCATTCACTTGGCATTGACGTCATTTGACGTATATGCAAGTAGAACCAATACGCGGTAAGTCTTTTTAAGTTAAACCTGGCAACTACGCTTCATTCCTACCGCGTATTGGTCTACTTGCATATACGCCAAATGACGTCAATGCCATGTGAATGTTAATCCAGGTATAACTGATTTATGCCGACCCCTGTATATAAGTAAAAAAAAAGATAACTTACCTTAGTTGCGATGGTTTATTGAAGCTTTTGGAACATATCGTACAACTTTTATTTCCCTCTGATTTCACAATAATATCATTAACATCTTTATTAATTGGCCCAAAATTTACAGAATCCCGGGAACTATCAATATTTTCATTTTTAGTAGCCAACTTTAAAAATTCGGTTGCAACACTTTTAGCCAATGTATTTTTTTCTAATTTTACTTGTTTTGTTGCTATATCCGCAAGAGTCTCCATTGCACTATTATCGAATTCCCCACTTTTTATTGATTCTTCGTTGTTCACATCATGGAAACATCCTTGTTCTTCAGTTTGTAGGGGCCTTAGAATTATCACAGTACCGTTATTGGTCGACTCTGGTTTATTAAAGATAACATCTTCTTCATCTTCATTTATTTCAAATCTTTGAGGATGATCTTTTTGTAAGGTATTAAAAATTTCGTTAGCAACGTTTTTTTGAGTTTCAATTGGTCTAAGATCATCAACGTTATTCTGAGGTTCCGTAGGTATAAATGTATCAATATTTTTATTTTGTCCTGTAAATGTGTAATTTTCGATATTTTTATTGACTCTAAAATTATTTAACGTCCTTTCATTAATCACACCATTCACCAATTTTTCTTGTTGATTATTTGCCATTGATAAATCCATAACTTCATCATTTCGTTGTACCTTATGTTTATAGGGTGGTTCAGTTACGGAAAACTTACGTTTTCTTATATCACTAACATTATCATTAGTTACGACAACATCATTCACTTTTAACGTAGGTAACGGTCTATTAGATGATGCTGCATTTTTTATATTATTTAAAGTAACATGATCCATGGAAGAATATTCATGTTCGGTTTTTCTAGGTTGCACAGATTCCCTTACGTTATTCTCTGGTAGTTTTGGTGATAGTTTTGTTTGTGGTACATACTTTTGAATAACGTGAAATTGTTTTATAGACTTCGTTTCGAGACTCTCAGAAACTCTTGTATCTGATTCTACTTTTGAAGGTGGTAGTGGTGGCGGTGGTGGTATTTCTTTTTCAACAGGCAACAATATCGACGTATACGGATACGTGAGTGGTCTATTTATACTACCCATTCCCAAATATGTTCTGATATTCTGACTCTCAGTTGTCTCTGTACTTAAAATAGAGCTGTTTACGTCTTCTACATTTTTAGAATTAAATGCTGAATTGCGAATAGATGTTTGTTCGTCTAAAAATTTATTTCTCGCGTAATTCGCCTTTGTTACATGAGCAATTTCTTCCGTGGTCATAAAAGTTTCTGAAGGACTTTTACTGCGCATTTGTGAACTGTCTCCTCCTGATGGTTGAGTTGGTTTTTGAGAAAGAGATAGCAGTCCGTAAGCTGCTTCATGTTCTTGTTGCCGAGTTGATTCATCTAGAAAACAAGTTTTAACAGATTAAATTAAGCAGTTAGATTTTGAGATAATGGAATAATATAAAAGTTATTAATAAAACATGATTACCACTACTATCCATTCCACTATCGTCAGTTTCGGAGTCTGAACTTTGAGTACTTTGATGAGTTGAAGAAGAGGATGAACCGTTGCTAGTTGTGGAATTTTTGGAATGTGCTTTACTTTTCATATGTTTTGTTAGATTGCCTTTTGTTTTAAAACTAAAAACATACAAAAAATTAATAAAACAAAATTCAATGTGAGAACACATTTATTGATAAATTTGAATTTTCTTAAAGATTTATTAGACTTTTATCTCTATAATCTACTAAATATTAAAATAAATAAATATACCTGAAGTTGCAGTGACTACAAGTGTATGGTCTGTCATTTGAATGAGTTCTAATGTGTTTTTTAAGCATTGACGGTTTTTTACAGCGAATTCCACACTGATCGCATACATAACGACCTCTTCCTATAAATAAATTGATTAAATCAATAACAAAAATATCATATACAAAACAATAATTATAAATCTTTTCAATTTTGATACAATTCGTAATATGAAATTATCCATAGGGCAAGGGACTTCTTGATCAATATCTTTTCCCTTTCCGCATGGATATAAACTTTAGGATTGATTAAAAAAATGCGTGTGGCACTTGGTAGTGCCGACATAAGTGATGTTTGAGTCTGTTACTTTCGGTATAACTATTTATCCACATTACTCTTATAAGGCGCGAGTATCTCCAGTATGAGTAACATGTTTGAATGCTTTTGAATTCAATTCAATCTCCATAAATTCGCGTTATTGGTAAGTGTCACTTGGCGCTACGCGCTCTGGTGGTTAAAAATATAACTACTGCTAGGATGACCGCTGTGATTTAATTACCTAGTTATGTAGTTTTTATTTACAATTAAAATGTTTTTATCATTAAATCAAGTTCTTGACTTTATTGAGGCTACTCCTAAGTCTCAAAATTTTGTAGAAGGAGAGAAAATAATTAATGCAGGATATTTAATCTATAATGGGTTGGAAAATCAAAATAATGATCAATACAGCTGGACTTAGTGAAAGATGTAAACACATCACTGCGGTGTTATTATTGTACTCGGTAAATGTAAATTTTAATGACACTGAATATAGTTTACCTTTTTCATTGTTTTTCTTTTAACAAAAAAGCGATTAGGTTTTGGAAAATGATGAAAACGAACGTCTGAATTTTGGGCTGCATTACTTGAACATCCATAAACACAACAGTATTTTCTACCTTTAATTTTTTTTTTTTTTTGAGAAAATCTAGCTCCACAATTATTTAATAAATCTGAGGCCATAGTTAAATGTTAATTTTCACTGATGTACACTTTTTTTATTATTAATAGACGAAATATAAATAAACAAAATTTAACAGCATACAAATTTGCCTTATTTTGTATGGCTAACTACCAGCTGTCACCCTAGCGCTAGTTTATAATGTGACCACCAGTCAGCGCACCATGTCCGGTGGCACATACCAATATATACATAAACTAAAGAAGTTTCTCTTCAAAAATTAACATGTAATTTGTAATAATTTAAAATAAAACTTACCTCTTCCTCGAACATAGATGTAATCCTCATTGCACTCATACCCTCCTAGAATTGCAGTTGCCTTTTGAGGCTCATCATCTTTTTCCGATTGCGACGACGACGTTTCGGATATAATAAACTAGAAATAAAAATAAGTTTAATACATAACCCTACAGAATGACACATTTTTTTGGTGGAGCTCTGTTAGTACCTGATGTCGATAAGGGATGTACTTTACTGCATATTGACAGCATTTTAATCGATCAGCTCTAGTTTACTTACTAACCTAATTTTGTTTTTCAGCCCTGTTTGTTAACAGGCAATACAAATAAAATTTATTTTATCTGATATATTTAAAGGGACAATATAATCTGAATCTCTCGCGAATAGTAATACTACGATTATTTTTAATTGGAAGCAACTAACTGCTTTACCGACACGGCAACACTAATGTTACATTAGGAGATGGAGTTTAAGGTTAGCCCAAGAAAATCAATTATTTACCTACGTTATTGATGAAATATGCGTCTTTTTAAAACAAGTGTTAATTAAAAATACCTACAACATCTTTGACATAACGCTTATAAACAATCTAACTTCACAAAGCCGGACTTATCTCAAGAACACCTTGAAGAAAATCGTATTCATACACAAACAGGTTTCGACTCGTCAAACACGTGCTGCTAAAGTAAGATGCTTACAAAACATTATACGATTAGAAAGGTCTTACAATTTAGATGTTTAACAAGTAAAGCTTGGTCATCCAGGTACTTATTTTAATATGGCTAAAAAGTTTAGATGCTATGCTAACGATCTTAATGCGTTTGTGGTGAATGCATTTTCAAAGATCAACGAAAAAGGTTTCTCTAATATTTTGCTTATATTCGAATAGAAATTTACAACCAAGATAAACGGTGGGTACGTCGTACTGCGTGAAAAATGACAATTGAATATTTGCGAGATGGAAGAAAAGAAGACGTATTTGTCAAGAACAAAAAATCATCAAGCCTACTTTTACTTTAGTATGATAGGTAAAGTGAGGATTAACAAAAACAATTGCCATAAATGGAAATATCGCAATATTTTTTCTGTAAAAAGATTGTTTGCTATTCAGAAATGATCTAATAACAGTTTTTAAACAGGCAGTATAGCAAATTGAAGAGGATCAAAGAAAGTACCAAGCTTTTCGCAAGTTTCTTCCGTTGATTACTTTGAATATTGTGGAGAAACATCAAAGATTCTGTAACATCTTTACAAAAAGAGCATAATGATCTTATCCGACACTTAGATTTTTTAAAAAGTGTGCTTGGCACAAGATTAAAAAAAATGGCCTTCTTTTGATGTACGATTTACTTCAGGTTTATTCCAACTCACTAGTTGAATCATTCTTGAACGGTTCACGCATGCTCATTATTAAAAATGCGTTCCGACAGAGAAAAACCGTTTTTGAACGGTTCAGCTTTCTGTTCGTTGTGCTGTTGGTATCGTTCCCACGAGAGAAAGAAATTTAGTGTTGAGTGGCTTGCTAGCAGTTACGCCTTTTTATTTATTCCAATGTTAAACACAATTGGTTAATCTGTGTCGATCTGAAAACGTTTAATGATCAACAGAATGGTTATACAAAATATCTTTGCTTTATTTGTATCTGGGTTCTGGGATAGTTGAGCTAAAGCAAGCCATTAGATAAAAATGGCCTATCAGAGATTGTTTTGTTGTTGGTGAAAGAAAATGTGATAAATGAGCGTTTGGTTCCCCGAGAAATAAATCATTCTCCCGACTTTCACATAAAATTAGAGCTAATGAAGCAACTGTTAAAACTCTGGACAGAAATGGCCAATGTTTCAAGTTCATTTGCTAGAAATTTCCACGATTAAGTAATAAAAAATTATTTTTTGATAAATCTCAAATACGTCAACTAATAAAAGATCCATTACTTTCGAAGTCTCTATGACTGAACTACAACAACTTGCTTGGACATCTGTAAATAAATCAATATTTCTTTAAAATGTATATTTTTAATATATTGCAAACTGGAGCTGATACAAAAAATTCAATATCAGATTTCATATCAAGTGTGATAAGACATACTTATTATCAGGTCTTAAATCTTAGGCACCAAAATGTGTGTCGACCTGTTATCTTACACTTACAGATTAATCAGGAATTTTAATAACACAGATTTTGTAGATCTGCACTATATGACTACAAATATAATTGAAATTGTTGAGACTGGAAAATTTCCAAAGAGGATTTATTAGGTTTGATTTTGAAATTACTTGCCGACATCAGTTACTTATTATAAAATCCCTATTAACTACGGTCAACTGAGTATTATATCCAAGTGAAGCAAGCTATGTTTTCATTTGTAAGAAAATCTTTGAATATGAAATATTTTTGTTCAAATATTTTATTTATGATAAATGTACTTACCTAATGCTAATTCAGTTAGTAGTTAGTGAATGTCTAAATTTCTTATTTTATCTTTAGTTTTAATTCATAATAATTTTAATCTTTTTTAATAATGTTAATTATTGATGTAACTACAAATTTTTGAATTATTGATAAAATCAAGTGATTCAAGAATAAAAAAAAAAACTAAAAGGTATACATATTCGTAATTTAAAACAGTTACTTCCTGCCATGGCTTTTATTACCCACTGCAGACTTTACGTCTTGCGTGTCGGAATAAAAACTATACTCGTAGAAGAGCGTTCATCATGGAAGTAAAAATTTGTGATTCTTGTGGTAGAAATTTAAATATTGTTTCCAATCGACAAGGCGCAAAAGCAGCATATCGTTGTGGATGACAATTTTGTAAAAAAAAGTTTTCTGTTAGGAATGGTACTTTTTTCAGTTTAATAAAAGTAAAATTTGTCTGAATAATTTACAGCAAGTTTACTCCCCCCTCAAAACCCAAATTTCGACCAACAATTCTTCCTAGAGACGGAGCACATTACTCGTTGCCTCCTTCACCAACAAACTCCCCCCCCCCCCTGAGAACATCCCATTTCAAACCCCATTTACTGAGGAAGACATCCTCACTGCTTCCCAAAAAGTCAAAAATTCAGCCTCTGGTCCAGATTCTATTTCTAGACGAACCTTAAAACATCTCCCTCCTTCGATTATGCCTTCTCTTACTCTTCTTTTTAACTCTTGTCTCGGCAAATCCTATTTCCCCACCATCATGAAGACCTCAAACACCATCTTGGTTCCCAAACCTGACAAAAACCACACTAACCCTCACAACTACAGACCAATCTCTCTGCTTAACGTCATAGGCAAACTCTTTGAACTTCTACTCCTAGATAGAATGAGGGACTTTCTAGAAACTATCTCTATAATCCCCCCTTTCCAACATGGATTCAGACCAAACCACTCTATCCAAAACCCGATTCTAGAACTACAATCTTTCTTCTCCTCAGCTCTAAATCAGAGAAAAGTCGTCCCTGCCATATTAATGGATGTCCAAAAGGCCTTCGACAAGGTTCGGCACGCTGGCCTTATTGAAAAGCTAATTGATGCCCAATTCCCCATCCCAGCCATAAAACTTATTCACTCATATCTTTCCAACAGAATTACCCAAGTCAAGGTTGGAAATGCAATCTCCGATCCATTCACCCCCCTTTCAGGAGTTCCACAAGGATCAATCCTAGCCCCAACCCTATATACCATCTACGCCAGCGATATTCCTCCTCTGGAAAATATCCAGCTCTACGCCGACGACACGGCCTTATACACCTCCGCATCGTCGACTGAAGCCCTTAATCGAAAAACTCAAACACTGCTGGACAGGTTCTCCAACTGGTGCAGCAGATGAAGAGTAGCTCTAAATCCAAACAAAACCCAAACCATCATCTTTAGACATCCTAACCTCAGTCAACGAGAAAATCTTTCTTTCGACTATATTAACCTGTCACTATGGGGGAACAACTTGTCCCTCAGGATCAGGTGACCTACCTAGGTGTTCGATTTACTGGAACACTCAGGTGGGATGCCAATGTTGAGTTTACACTCAACAAAACGAGAAGACGAGCGTCCCTCCTAGGTGCTCTGGGCGGTAGAACCGGAAGAAGTGACACCAAAACCCTCCTACACATATATAAAACCTTTATTAGACCTCTTGTCGATTAAAAGGCCGTGTCATACTTTGCTATTCCTCAGAGACTTCTACATTCCATCCATGCCACAGAAAGAGCGATCTTACGGAAAGTGAAAAACCTAGACTACCTATATCCAAGCCACCTTGTCTACAATAACACAAAAATACTGCCTCTCCCTTCTCTTTTTCGGACGCTTTAATATCGATACGTCGTCCGGACTCTGCAGGGAATTAACGCCGTTGCCCAGAGGACCATCCATACACACTGGAATGGAGGACTCCAAAGAAGATCCAGAGTTCCGAAAAAGAAGATCCCCTTCCTAACCTTAGACTCCTCTAATCCGTTGTAAACTTGGACCTTCCGGAAGATCTGGAAACCCTGTTGGATGAAACCTCCCTTTCCTACCGCTAGATGGTGTCCCCAACACCACACTGGATATTGGAAAAAAATGGGCCCTTGGCAAAGGATTCTGTGGTTCCCTTCGTCCTTGCCAAATGGAAGTGCTCCACGACTGAGGAGAGACGCCACAGAGTTAATCTCCCAACCCCATATTGCACCACGTGGGTCACACTTCCACACTACACTTACACCAAAGAAAAATGACTTTTTAAGCACGTTCAAGCACCATGGAGGGATGAAGAGAAGATCTGCACTGGGAAATACAAATTGGAAAGTTTGTGAGAGCGGGGCCGATACGACAGATACTAACTCCTTTCAAACATTTCCATCCATTCCCTGAAAAGGACGTAAGTCCTACAGTCCTCTAACACACCAAATTCCTAAAAATTATCAAATTTATCTCCCAAACTATTCATTCTTCAACCTTGACTGAATAGAAATCCTACACGAATAATATACGACTTGACTGAATTGCACAGAGATAATATTGTAAAAATTTTAAATAATTAAGGCATTAATTAAATATTTGCTTATCGAAAATAGCTACCATATTAGCGGTGTTTGCCAAACTGTGGAAGTGGCTGAAGAGCTTTTGGAAAAAGGAAATACAATAGAGGGAGATTGCTAAAAACGAAATAGTGAAAACAGAGGAAATACTTTATTTATGTTCATTATTATGACAACATAGCTTACTTTTCTTCGGTATAACTCCTGCCGGGTGACCGTAATTAACAGCGATTTTATAGCAGGAATTTAAACTAGAAAAAAAATATTTTACTTACTTTATAACTAGAATGGATGATTAAATTTGCCGAAGTCTTTCCAGCTATACTATAACTCTGACTTTTCTGCCTGGAATCGTAATGACTAACATACAATTTATCTTGCTTAGTATCTTGTTGCCTCCACTCGGAATACATACTTAATTTTTTAAAAAAAGGTACGTAAAATGGTTGTGTTTTATTTAGGGTGCAATAAACAGGTCTTGTAGAACTCTTCAAACCCAAATAACTAAAATAATTGCCATGAAGGAAATGCTCAGCATATTTCTTTGCCACTCTGGGAGTATCGGGACTTATTAGAATTTGATTAAACATTGTAGGAGTTAAACCGTGATGTTGTTTTAATGAAGCTATCGTCGGTTTCAATGCTAAACTATTTGGTCGTGCGAACTTTTTTAATTCTTCTGTTGTAGCTTTTGTATCATTCTTTAATTCTATTATTTTACTAATAATTGGTTTTGGTGGTGGTGGTGGTGATATATTTTCGATTTTTGGCGATTTTGTTATTAATCGGTCATTGATTTTTTCTGGTTGTAAAAAATTGTTGTTAGTTGTTAATTTACTTTGTATGGTACTAATAGGTGATTTAATTAATCTTTCAGGAACTTTTTCGGGTTGTAGAAATAATGGTTTTTCATGTTGGGTGTCATTATACTTTGTAGGTCGTTCAAAGGTAAGTGGAGAAAGAGGAGCTATAGATTGTCCAGATTTTGCAACTGTTATTATATTAGTTCTGTAATCAGGTGCTTCAGCTGCTACTACTGGTCCAGGCATTCCAGGTACATGTCTAACTACTTTTCCATTAACATATAAATTAAGAGGATTATATAAATTAGATTGTTTTGGTTCGTAACAACCAGTATCAGTCACGATTTTCGGTTTCGGACTGGATATTTTTAAATCTAAATTTTTGCTGGAAGAAACTGTAATTGTAGGTGGTTTTATATTGGGTGTAAGCATTTTAATTGCCTTCTGACTAAAGTCCATTATATTCTTATATAAAGGACTTGATTCTTCTGGATACGATTTTGGTGATTGTGGTACATTAACTTTTTCTGTGTTTATATCTAAAGGCTTTTCAAAATTAAATCTGGGTGTATTGAAATTAATAATATCAATTTTAGGAGACATCATAATAACTTCTTGTGAAGTTTTTAATTCCTGTTTATAGTTACTAGAATTTGTTAAAACAGTTCCACCTGATTGTAAACTAGTTTTTACTACACGATTTTCACTTAATTTACCATAATCTACATAATTATTATCTTGTTCGTAATTATCTTCTTTACCATCAATTTTGAAGCTTTTTGTTTCACCTGCCGAATGAATTTTTACCTCACCTCCAAACAATTTTACACCCGACTTTTTATCTCTATCAAAAGGTAATGGTGAAAGAAGATAATTTGGAGAAGGCTCTCCTGGACTCATTAGTGGCATATTACCAGCATCAAATGAAAAAGATTTACTTTTATCACTCTCTATTAAGCGAGTTTTTCCCAAAAATGGTCCAGGAGAATTTAATGGAAAGACTGTGTTTTGCATCTGAGGAATGGTATCAAAAGCATTTTTATTATGTGTTAAAATAGAAGCAACATTCACTGAACTACTCCTTGTATATTTAGCACTAGATGGTTTTCCTTTGCAACTTTTATATTTATGTACATCTAATTCTGTAACAGTTTGAAATATCATTTTACAGTACGGACACTGCATATCAGAAGAAGAGAGGTTTTTCAGTAACAGTTCTTTAATCAGACTTTTTTGAATCACTGGTTCTGATACTTCACTCATAGACCGTTTTCGATTCTTATTGGTCAAATTTAACGGTTCATCTATGGGTCTATCGTACACTGGTTCTTTATTATAGCTAAATTCGAGGTGAGGAACTTGTTTTTGTGTAGAGCTTACCACTAAATTATTCCTACTTATTATTTCATTTATATGATGCGAAACGAATTCTGAGGTGGAATTACGTTCTTCTACATTTTCTAGGGGCATATTGTCGAATTTGGCAGTGTGAAATCGGGGTTTATAAGGTTTCTGTTGTTCTTCCTTGGGTTCCAAATGATTTGGTGTTTTTGGACCTTCGATTTCGCTACCAGAATCTTGAGACTTAGTCCCTCTTAATCTATTAGCATGGGTTCTAGATCTACAATGTTTGTACAAATTCGATCTGGTCTTAAAAGAAAAACCGCAACTTTCACAGGGATATGGCCTTTCATTTGTATGGGCTCGAATGTGTTTTTGCAAAACGCTGGGTTTTGAACAGACTAGATTGCAGTACGGACACACATATTTTCCGCTGGAATTCTTATCAGGTGCGGGTTGAATTTCTTCTGGTTTTAAATTAGATAGTTCTTCAGTTTTTAAAGAAAATTCATCTTGATTATTATAAGGAACATATGCTTCCTCCGTATACTTGTAATTTTCTGTAGGATAAACATTATCTAAAATGGAAGACGTACTATCTGTATAGTTGGTCTGGGTTTTAAATTTCTTATCAAAACTAGCTGATTGATGGTCAAGTTGTTTCGAAACTACATATGATATGTAAGAGTTCGAAGATTGTTGGATTCCTAGTGATATGGAAGACTTAACAAAGTTAGGATTTACTGTAAGTGAAGAGCTATTTGTACTTTGATTTGGCACAGCGTCTTTATTGTCGAACCATTGATTTTGATTTTCGTACGGGTATTGGTCGACTTGGTGGTGGTGGTAATGGTTTTCTTTCTTGACGATTTTTTCCTCGTCCTGTTCCAAGTGAGCAAGATTCTTGTTCTCTTTGTCATTTTGTATCTTGGATTCAACATTTACTTGTTTTTTAAATTTCTTATGCAAGTAATTATCAATATTTTCCATAGCTAATGTCTACCTAAAACAAAAAATAAATCAAAATGTAATCTTAGTAGTACATAGTCCTGCCATAAATATTTATACTTTGACGAAAAAAAACTACTGTTTTGATTTTTTTGCACAACTGATTGACCCAATGAACAACAAACTACAAAAAAATTATTCAAATGGTCACCCTTTGCCTAAACACAGCAGGATCATTCATCGATCTGTGCATGGACGACATCTATGGGAAAATTGTCTACAGCTTCTACCAGCGCCTGCTTTAATGGTGACGCCTTATACAGACTATGCCCTCTAAAACTGACCACAATTTATAATCCAGCGGATTAAGGTCTGGGCTGGCTTACGGCCATTGTTCACTACTAATAAAGTAGGGTACATAATTTTTAATTTTCAAGCCACTGTTGAGTAGTTTTTTACTTGTATAAATATATATGGAAGAACTAGGTATAAATCATGTTTTATTTGTTATTTAGAAATATTTCTATATTACTTAAATCGAATATAACCCTGTATCAACTCACTAACGAATCAAAAGTCAAAATATTCGAGTCTATTGTTCGATCTTCTATTCTTCTAGAAAAAATTGAACCCTGGCAAAATTAATGTATATTGGGTCCCGCTCGATTTGTCTAGAATGTGATATGTTATAGTTTTCTACATTCTGATGAAAAGTTGTCATGGATCCAAAGTGATTTTATTCCGGGAAAATAAATATCGTACACAAGAGATTGTAATCATATCAGATAGCTAAGCAGCCATCAAAGCACTGAGCTTACACATTATCAGTTCGAAGATGGTCTGGGAATGCCAGGGCAAACTAAATAAACTAGGCCAAAACAACACTGTTAACCTCCTATGGGTCCAGGACAAAGAGAAATATAGAGGAACGAAACATCAGATAAACTGGCAAAAAAAGAATCTGAAAAGCATATTTGGAAACAGAACCACCTTGTGGAATCAGCATTAATACAGTCTTAGAAAAACTAAGGAAAAAAAGTGGATAAAAAAAATCCAAATTCTGAAACGATCTAGAAGGGCTTAAACAAGCGAAGACTATAAACAGAAGAGACCTTTTAGTTGTCTTAAGCTCAGAAAAAGCAGCCTCCGTATCATACCGGGAGTATTAATCGGACATTGCCAGTTAATACACATAAAGACACTAGGATTGGAGATAAAGCAAAGTGCAGATTCAGTGAGGGAAACCACAATCCACACACTCTCAGAATGCATTGCCTTTTGTAACTTTAGGGTCAGATACCTAGAATTTGAAGCCTAACGATATCCTAAACTTTCTAAAGAAAGATATAACTTTTGTGCGGGGTCAATAAAAATTGCAATAAAGAGTTGTTTGGATAGTTTTTTTAACTTAGTTGCGTGGTTTATTACCCATTTTAAGTGTTTATTTAATTAATTAATTTTTTCATCATTTTTCCGTTTCTGTGTAGGCCTTAATCTACTTTAAAAGCGCCTGATACTAGCAAAAATTTAGTAATTTATCCATCAATTCCAAATCAACAAAAAAATGATTTACTAGTTTTAGGGTAAAAATATCATAAAATATAAAATTGAACTTAGAAACTGATTTTATTGAACATACTTTTCTTTGTCTATGAGTAATTTTAAAGTCGGAAAACGGTCGGAAAAGCGTTTTTTTCTAATTCTACAACTTAAAAGAAATGTTGAAGTCATTTACAATTCAGCGATTTGAGGGCGATAAATTGATCTAGCTAGGTTTCATTTTAAAAAAAGCATCGTTTTATTTATTTTCAGGCAATGAAATACTGCTATAATTAACTGAAAAATATAACTCTTGCTAACACCTATTGCCAGTAGCAGTACAATTGTTTTTAAAAAGATCGAAAAATACTATTCACATTTCATCAGTATGGAATTCATATCTGAATATAATTTCCAAAAAACAACCATATCCAAAAAAATACAAAGTCCTTTTATTTGAATTTAATATATCTAAACTTCTATTTTTCTGATATTTAACCTAAAAATATTATATAAATGAACCTACCTACTAGAGATTGTCACAATATAAACTTACATATATCTAAACTTCTATTTTTCTGATTTTTAACATAAAAATATTATATAACTGAATCTACCTATTTAGAGATTGTAACAATATAGACTTGTATATAGAAAGATAAGTAGAAAAACCCCAGATAATAAAAAAAACACCTCAGCGTTTATGACATAAGCCATTCAAGGAAATAAATGCTTAATACAATATAAAACTTGAGCTTTGAATAGTTGTTATTTCAGCATTCTTTGAATAGCATTAATTTCATAGAAAGCAGTCAAGATTTAATATTAACACTGAAAAAAAGAGAAATAGAAAACAATGTAAAACGGATAAAAATTGAAAAAACAGACAACACGAGTAATATAATGTAAAAAATCGAAAAAAAAACAACTAAAGAAGAGTCAAAAACGTAAAAATTACAACAAAAAAAAAAGACAAAAACAGTAATAATATCATGAAAATCAATCGCAAAACAAGAAAAACTGGAAAAAAAAAACGGCTAGAAGTTCGCCGCCGAGTAAGCTAGTAAACCGAAAAATATCACCAAATTTGAAATAAAAAGTGAGGAAAATCAAAAAAATAACGATAAATCCGGAAAATTACAACCAAAATAAATAATAGTAAAAACCTGAGAAGAAACTATGATAAAATCGACAAAAAATAATCATGGAAAATAATTAAAAAAAAATTATCTTAAAAATGGGAAAAACGGAAAATAAGATAAAGATATTACTGATCGTTAGCCGGAACGAAGTTCTTCGGTTCAGTTAGTTACAAAATAAATCCATCAATATTTAGAATTTAAATTACACAGAAAATTTTTGAATTAAATTCCAACTGAACTGATCCAACTAGTATATAATAATCTATGAACTTTGAATATTGAAACTTGTTAATGATTAACACATTAAAATAATTATATTAGTCATCGACAATCTTATTTGTACACAAATCGAGTTAATAAATATTTTTATGCGATTCTATATAGTAGATGTTCTCAACTTTAATATGACAACACTTACAGGTTATAATTAAATCGCATTATGTTAGCGTCAAATAAAATAATAGATTTACTATCTATTGTTTACAAAAATAAATCAACTTTTTATATATGGAATACTGATTTATTATATATATATATACCGGGGATGTTTCTTCATTAGTGACAGAAGAGACATATACTACACTGATGAGCTCAAATGAGAGCGAAACACAGTGTCTGTAGCTTGGTTTTTGCCCTGATATGAGCTGATTAATATTTATATCGCAGCATTCAGGTGTCTTTTAAAGTGTTAGAAATTCTAACCGACACCATTCCAGTTCAAAACTGGAATTATTTTTGACAGTATGGCACTAGTTACGTTATGTATCATCTTTGACATTTTGTTATATCAGACTGTCACAAAACGCTCTGCTCGTTTTATCATTTTACCTTGCCTAAGGTTATATACAAGATGCAAAGAGACCACCGAAGTACCATTTTTGGAGTGAAGATGGAGCCACTTGCGACTGTTTTCCAAGTTTCGCAATTTGAAATCTATAGATATTGTTGAGTTTATACCGGGGATGTCTCTTCATTATTATTCATCAATATTTATCCTCCTTGTGTCAGCGCTTCTTCCAATCTTTGAAGCACTTCTGGAAATCGACTTTGGATATGGCCATCAGCTCTTTTTTTGACGCGGCCTTTATCTCCTCAATTGTGGCATAACGTCGTCCTTCCATCGGTCTCTTTGGTTTTGGGAATAGGAAAGAGTCGCAGCCAGCCAAGTCTTGAGAATACGATGGTTGAGGCATAATGACGGTGTTGTTTTTGGCCAAAAAGTCACGAACAAGCAGTGATAAATGTGCCGGTGCATTATCATGGTGTAAAATGACTGGTTTTCCTACAAATATTTGCGACTAAGTCGTATTTCTTCGCACAACCTCTCATAACTTCCAGGTAATATTCTTTGTTGACCGTGTGACAAGAACTCATGATGTACTACGCCATTGTAATCGAAGAAAACAATGAGCAAAACCTTCACATTTTGACCGAACTTGACGTGCTTTTTCGGTCTCGGCTCTTCTGGCCGCTTCCATTGGGATGATTGGGGTTTGGTATCGATGTCATAGCCATATACCCATCTTTTGCCACCAGTTATTATCCTTTTGAGGAAATCTGCATCGTCTTGGCTGTATTAAACAGCTCCTGAGCGATATTCATGCAACGTTGTTTTTGGTCAAAATTGAGTAATTTTGGAACAATCTTCGCTTCCACACGTTTCATGCCAAAAACATCCGATAAAACCGCATGACCTGATCCAGTTGATGTGCCAACATCCTTAGCAGCTTTCCTTATAGTAATTCTACGATTTTCCAAAACCATTTGCTTCACTGATTCGATCAGTTGTTGGCGTGCTCGGGTGTCCAGAGCGGTCATCGTCATCAATGTCTTCTCGGTCTTCTTTGAAGAGTTTATACCATTCATACACTTTTGGTTTACTCATAGTAGATTTACCAAATGCCACAGTCAACATTTTGAATTCATCAGCACACTCTATTTAATTATTAAGGTATAATTTAATGCATATTTTTTGATCCATTTTGTTCGATAGTAGAAAATCGAAGAGTAAAAACACGTCTAACCTTTCCTTCTGTCAAACACAAACTAACAATGCAAAATGGCTAATATTGGCAACATATATTTGGGACATGTGGAATTGTGGACCAACATAAGGAAATTTATTTTTCGAGATTCGAATGTACGTATACCGTAAAATTTTAAACTCTCGTTTCTTTTTAAACAAACCTCGTACATCTAAATTTAGGGAAATACCCTTCGGCTAGTGTTTTTATTTAGTTTTAAAAATTAAATCGGTTTAAAGTGTTATTCAATATTTCCGAAGTTTTTAGATTTATATAATACTCATTAAGATCGTGTTGTTGGCCAATTTGAAATAATAATTATCTGTACAAAACTGATAATCAATTAATTTGTGTTTAGTATTAATTTCAATATTAAAATGTAAAATTTTCACAAAATAAGCACTTCTAAATAGATATTATTTTTAAAACCATATTACGTAATAAATTAAAATTATAAAATAATTAAACAATAATTGATCAACAAAAATTTTACTCGGAAAGAAAAATTACTCATCAATTAGCTCAACTTTTAATGAATGAACTGAATCAGATTCTGTTACGGTATAAAAATGTTCGTCATTATAACAATAACATTTTGCGCAGAATATTTCATTGAATACCAATTAGCATATACATATAACCAACAACAGATAAAAATATGTAAATAAAAATTACAATTCTATAAATGAAAATAGGGAATATTATTTTAAGTAATTATACGATTATATAACAGTTATTTTATAATTAAAATAATTAGATACTTACAAAGGTTATTCTTACATCATGGTATCGTAACACAAATAAAAATAAATAAATCACAAAAAAAAACCGTTACGGACACTTCGCGACAAGCGTAAATGATTATGTAGAATCGTTATCGTTTGTCAAATAACATCATCACTATCGAAAACAATACAACTAAGGAGTAATGTAAAAAAAAATTTGGAAAATATTTACCAACAATGACTAGCGCGAGTTAAATTAAATATTAAGTTCACATTGTGATTCATATTTGTTAGAACTCAAATGCGATAACGGGTAATACTGATAAGAAAACTTTACTCTGTGAATACATATATTATTGAATGTAGATATACAGAATGTACGCAGATAAGAGCCACTTGTTTAAATTAAGTTTTAGGAGAAAATATCAATGACGAAGCGGCGTGAACTTAGCAGTAAATTTTTCCGAACTTATCCGAATATCATAATCAGTGGCGTAACTTTATTAAATAAAAATCTTTATAGACCAGTCGGTATCTGTCGAAATGCAGACCATACTGGACATTTTTCATAGAAAGCTATTTTTTTGCTGGAATCCCTTCAGAATCTGCCCAATATCGATAATCACGATAACCCTGTGCTAAATTTTTTATTTAACAAAATCTGAAAGAAATTGAAACATTCCTTTTTTTTGCTCCTATTTCCGTGTATAATTCTGAAAATATTCATGAAAATATTTCGTTAGTTATAAATTGAAAATTTAATGTTTATTATTGGAAAAATAACAAGAAAAACAGCAAGAAAATCTTCCGAGAAATCTTCGAACAGTTGTGGAAATCTTAACATCTCTTTAGGATAAAATTATCAGAATCGCCCATAAGCAGAGGTTGCAAAAAAGAAGAGGAACCAGTAAAGCATATAATGTAAGACTGCTCTGCTTTTTCTGAAATCAGAGTACTGGCTTACACCAGCCGATGTCAGGGAATCCCCTACGGGAGACTCATCACCTATTTCAAATCTTTAGTCCTGGTGACAGCCTGAGGTGTGGATATCCCTACACACGGGAGGAAGCACAATGGGCCATATGTGGCGTCAGTGCCATCAGAACACTTGCTCACCACTCTCCAATTTTCCAGATCCAGAGATCCAGATATCTTTTTATGTTTTTGAAATACCGTATTTTTTGACGTGACAACGTCTTATAATTCGATGTACGCACCAAAAAATGAGGCGTTACCTCATAATATTCTTGTGAAAAAAGTTAAATAAAAGACGTTTACACAGGAGTTTTTTTATATTATCAAGATATTCTTGATACTAAACTGAATATGAAAGTTTATTGCGCTCTACATTTTTGCATTTTTTAGAATTGCTTTATATACTACTATAGTAGTATCATGTAAGTTTTATGCTAATAATTAAACATTATTAACGTGTACTCAAACCTTTGTCACGTTCAATTACGAACAATGATTTTAAATTTAAAAAAAATTCTTTGGTCTATTTATTCACATTATTATAACACAAGAACCATTTTCAGTAACTATACCATAACTTAAAACTAATTAATTCATATGAATCATCATAGATCATTAAACTAATTAATTTATAAGAAATCACTTAATAAGGTCAAAATTACTAATGATGTTGTTGTAAAAGAAGAACGATTGGAATTTCTCTTACGTCTAAACATCAACAAAGGGGAATTCCATAGGTTCCTTCTCGAAGAGTAAAATATTTTGGTACAAAATCAGAATACGGTCATTTCTAACTCATTTTTACGATTAGTAATGTATTACCAGATAAATGAAAAAGTACCACGAGTCTATAGAGGACGTATAACAAAAATGCGAACAGCTACTCAAGAGCCTGTCGGAAAATGACCTGCAGCACTGCTTCGTACAATGGAAGGTTTGCATGGAGAGGTGTCTGGATGCAGATAAAGAGTATATTAAAGGATATAAAAATAAACAATTGCAAAAAATTGCGAAATAAAGAAGTTATTGCAATAGTCTCGAAACTTAATTGCCAGACCTTGTATGTATTCCAAGATTACAATAAGTCCCAGAAGAGCTTTGTTAATCTACTATTTCATTATAATTATTTTGCTGAAATAAACAGTCTTCATTACGTCTGACTTTATAAATAAAAGTATATATTATGGATTCGGGAATCGGGATCGCAGTGTAGTCTGAAAGTTTATAGTAGTCTCATTAGTGTCATTTTTTTATGTTCTAATTCCAACAAAGGGTAGAAATTTCCCAAATTAGTAATACTAACAATATCGTATTAAAGAATAAATCAAACACGCAACTATTTAATTTTGTAAAAATAAGAATCTTGTTTAAGGAAAAGACGCTGTATGTATTTTTAACATGTTTACAAGTATTTCTGGAAACGTAGGACTCTTTTTTTAGATACATACTCATCACTAAGACCTTTCACTTCTCACGGGTAACAAAACGGTTTTACGGATAAATTCGTCACTATTCTTGGAAGCCGATCACAAACAAATGTCTTTTAAAATTCGAATCTCTCACATTAACATATTTTATGTACCTACGTAATGCGAAACCACAAGTTGTTTTCCTGAAATCGGTCTACTCTAATAGTATTTAGTTTTATCGTTTTATCAAGTGATAAGGCGCGTGTACTACATTCCATTTTTTAGCAATATGAATGTGAATATAATTAATAGTGAATATTACTCATATTTTATTAATTATCTTTATTCATATGAATATATAATACTTTTTCTTTAATTTAATGAATGGGGCAAATATGTAGTTTTATTTTGATAATAAAATACATACCTACTTTCTGTATAAAAAAAATTTATATACTTTAATAAAAACGATATTGTAACGGGATAACCGGATAAGGAAAGGACCTTTACTCATAAGGTTACGGGGACTAACTCAATTCATTTTTTATATTTAAATTAACATCTCTTGTTAGAATTGGACATATCAAACCCGTCATTTTAATATTGAATCTATAATAAATATTTTAGATAATTAACATAAATAAGAGATTAGCTATTGTAAACTAAGAAAATTACAAATTGTAATTGTTTTATAATAATAATTGTAAGTAACATCGTTAAAAAAGATAACTAAAAGTTTTATCATAAAACTAACGTAAAAAATTTCTGACAGAATTTAGTAAACCAACGGCAACATCGCAAAAATAAACAACCTGCATGCATCTGCTACTCTTCCACTGATGATTTGCCGATAAACCGGCCAAACCAAAGCCAACAGAGATTTCTCGGTAAAACCAGGTACAGCTCGTTGTCTTTTCTTGGAATTACACATGAGTCTGCGATTGTCTTGAAAGATTCCCGTTGTCTCTACATTTAAATTACACGCTCAAGCTCTGATTATTATGCCGAGACAAGAGACAAGTCACTTGTCAGGATAATAATACTTAACTACCACGAACGATTAATATTATAAAACAAATCTAACAATATAATTATCTATATTAAGAAATTTTAGTCAAAATAAAGCATATAAAAATATATACAAAATTTATACAAATAAGATATATGAGGGGACCTAGAACAGATCCTTGTGGTAGGTATCTATATCACCCCATTACATATTAGGTTACTTATTATTTATTACACTTAAAAATGTAAACGATTTTAAAACTTGCATATGTTTAAAACGAAAATTATGTAGCTAAACAGAAAACAAAAACGACAATAGACAGATCTATAGATTCAGAAAATAGAGAACGAAAAATACAACAGAAATTAAAAAAAACTATAATAAAATAAAAAAAAACAATATTCAAGGTAAACTAAAAGGAATAAAAAACAAACAAGGAAAAATTGTGGAGCAAGAGAAAGAATATAAATAAATATGTTCAAATCACTTTAAAGAATTACTCATTGAACCAGTTATAGATATAGATGATGAAATAGAAGAAGAGGATGAAGAAGAAATTATCGCACAAGAACCATCATTAGAAGAACTAAAAGGCATTATAATGAAGGGGAATAATGGAAAGGCACCTGGGAAGGACGGAATAAATCTAGAACTAATAAAATACGGATAGGACATGTTACATGAAAAAATACAGAAATGGATAAAGAAAATATGGAAAGAGGAGACAATGTTGAACGAGTGGGAAATTGGACAAAGATCCATAAAAAAGAAGACCAGCAAGAATGCAAGAGCTACAGAGGTATTACACTATTGTTGCCTATAAAGATTATCATCATTAATACAAAAAAGATTAACGGATGAAACAAAAAATAACATAGAACAATAACAATACCAATGCCGCTTCCTAAAAGGCAGATCAACAACGGACGCAATACATACCATTAAAAAGATCATGAAAAAAGCATACAAACATCAACATCAAATAGAAATATTATTTATAGACTTTGAACAAGCCTTTGACTCAATAAAGAGAAAGGAAATAATGAAAGCCCTATAAAATATCAAGAAGTAAGTAAAAAAAAGGTAAGAAACCTAATAAAAATGTCAATGAACAAATCAAAAGTCAGTATAATAACAGAAAAAAGGGAAACAGATGAATACGAAATAAATAAAGGGGTGAGACACGGTGACTCACTGTCAGCAACACTATTTAACCGGGCAGTAGATTTTGTGTTAAGAAAGATCCATAAGGGAAACTTACGAGCATCAGGTTACCAACTAATGACCTATGCAGATGATATAGCGCTAGTAACAAATACAAAAAAAAATCATGGAAAAATTATTAATGGAGAGTTGCTACTTGGCTTTGTTAAATGTGGTCGCAAATTCAAGATGTACTATTTTCAAAACCTTACGAATAGCGTGCAAGAGGTACTGAATTCAATCCCGACATGTACCAATGTGACTTTTTTGAGACATAAATAAATTGTCTAACACCTAACACGTACGGTGAAGGAAAACATCGTGTTGAAACGTGGACTTAATTGTCTGAAATCACCAACACGCAGTGAGCAAGCGAATTGATTACATACTCATTCCTTCTCCTTCTGAGAAAAGGCCTTTGGCTTTAGAGTGGAACAGTCAAAAGGCTAATTATTATGTTTTATGTTATACATCATTATTAGCAGAATAACTTAAATGCAGAGCTTATTCTGTTGGTTTTTGTGGTATTTCCTGGAATATCTTCCACATTGATGACCAGGCCTTAACCAAATTTTTATTGGACCACACGGACACTCTACTCTCTTGAATGCAAAAAGATTTTTTCAAATCGGATTATAAATATCGGAGATATTCGGTAACATACATAAAAAAAATATGGTCGAATTAAGAACCCCTCCATTTTTGAAGTCAGTTAAAAAATACTATACATACTTATACATACTTTTTTTACATACAAAGGAAATGAATGTAGTAGGTACCTGTTTAATTTAAACCTGCTCTATGCAAGCTTTTAAGAAATCGTATCTCTTTTATGATTAAATAAAAGATTGCATCAGCTTAACCCAACATAACTGCTATGCTATTGTATTTTTAGGTATAGTTTATACACGCACCAGTAAATTATTCATATAAAATAGAACGAAATGTTTGTACGTAGGCAGATCAGGCCTGCCTTGATAGATATATTTAAAAGTCAGTCGATAGAGTTGGTTACGGGATTTCCTGTATTTCTAAGAAAGCTAAATGTTATGTATACAAATTAAAAAAAAAAATTCTAAGAAACGGTCAAATAGTTATAGAGAAAAATGTATAATCCGGTAGGTAGATTGTAAAACGTGGGAAGGTGACAGAATAGGAAAAGAAATATTTATGTTGACATTGAAATTGAGAAATAGCCAACCTGAACTTAACTGGGTTGCCTTCATTTGTATTTGGTCGAGGAAGAATTAATATTAAATTTTTGCGGAAATATTTACTTTGGACAAGTTTTTTAATCCATTTTTTTGCGTATGTAATAAATTTAATACATGAGATTTATAATCTTATAATATTAAGCGAGCAACTGGATTGCTATAGGTTCTCGAAAACGACTTTAACGATTTCCTTGAAATTTGAAATATACGTAAACACGTAAGCCAAAAATCGATATAGCTGGGTACCACGTCTGGAAAAAATTCGTTTTGTCCATTTTTCCAACCAAAATCATTTTCCCACATAAGATGGTTGGCTCCTCATTTACTTTCAGCAAGCTTCCGTATGATGTTGTTTTGGGTAGCTACTTTATTCTTTATTCACAATCGTTTAAAAGTAGACGGTTTTCCACCCTACAATTAATTATTCCCTTGTACAAAGGAGGTAATAAAGATCAAGCTTCGAACTGTTGCCCAATAGCACTCTTCCCCACGTTGTCGAAGATTATTGAAAGATTGGTAAAAAAAGACTGCTATCTTTTCTTTGCAAATATAAAATAATAACTCTCCAACAGTTTGTTTTCTTGAGCAATAAATCCACCAATGATGCTATGTTCTCGCTCTTTGACAATCTATACTCCAGTCTTAACAATCAGTACATACTCTACAACAACAATCTTCGATTGTGTAAACCACAAAATCTTAATTAATAAATTGCAACACTAATGGATTAGAGGAATACCACTCGAGTGATTTAAATCTTATCTTACCTACAGAAGTCAGCTGGTAAGGGTTGTTGATATGAGAACGTCCTCCTTTAAGCCTATTGACTGTGGGGCACTTCAAGGTTCAGTTCTAGGTCCTATTTTATTTCTCTCTTTATTAATTGCTTATCAAGATATTAGTGGTAAACTCCGCCTTTGATCTTTATTTACCAATTCCACGATCAGAGTTAATCAAAACTCTATATTATATAATGCAACGTTTTCATATCTACTTCATATCTATCCTTAGCCACTCTACGCCATCTCACTAACTTGATTAACAAGTCACTTTAACTTGGAGTCTTTCCAAGCTGCCTTAAATGGTGATAATTATTCCCTTGCCTTGCACAGAGGAGATGATAAAGATTGAACTGTCGCCCAATAGTACTCTTCCCCACGTTGTCGAAGATTATTGAAAGATTGGTAAAAAAAGACTGCATTCTTTTCTTTGCAAATATAAAACAATAACTCCCCAACAGTTTGGTTTCTTGAGCAATAAATCCACCAATGATGCTATGTCCCCGCTCTTTGACAATGTATACTCCAGTCTAAACAATCAGTACATACTCTACAGCAACAATATTCTGCGACTTCTCTAAGGCCTTCGATTGTGTAAACCACAACACTATGGGATTAGAGGAATACCACTCGATTTAAATCTTATCTTACCTACAGAGTTCAGCTGGTAAGGGTTAATATGAGAACTTCCTCTTGTAAGCCAATTGATTGTGGGGTACCTCAAGGTTCAGTTCTAGGTCCTATTTTACTTCTGCTCTTTATTAATTGCTTATCTAGATATTAGTGGTAAACTCTGCCTTTGATCTTTAATTACCAATCCCACGATCATAGTTAATCAAAAACTATATATTATATAAGGCAAAAAAAATGCATAATGACTTCTGAAATCAAATCTATAACACTCTTTCCGCATTCCGTAAAGCTTTGAAGGCACCCTTATTAGAGAGACCTTTTTACACAGTAAATGGATTTTTTTGTATTTTCTTTAAGTGTTATGTTATATATTAAATTTTTTATAGATTTTTTAGCTTTGTCAACAAATTGTATAATTTCTGACAATAAAGCATTTATTATTATTAATTTTTATTATTACAGCTTCCTTGGGAAAGTAAAGGTTTGATGATGATGATTGTTCAATGTCATTGATTTACGGCAAACCATACAGTTAAACGATTTTTTATTGGTGGTTAATAATAATTACTGTATTATTAAACTTACCAATTAATTAAATCAATCACTACACAATCATTATATTATAAATTTCGTATACAATTAATTCTGTTTTTAATAACATGATGTAGTTTATTTGTCATAAAAACCACTACATATATACAACGAAGCAACAAAAGTTAAACATGATTTAATTCCGCTTAGTTATTCTCGGAAAAATTTTTCCAGGGAGATCCTAGTGATCGTTTAGGATCAAAATAGATGTTGACATAACAACAGAGTTCCTAGAATCCCCAATACTAATAGCAATAGCAATGCGTCAGCCAAGTGAATGACGTTGAAAATCCGTAGATCGATGTTTGATCAGCCTTGTAGTCGGCGTAACTCGTTTAAATCTGTGTTTATATATAAAAAAACTGGTTGCTGTTACTCTATAAAGATGTTAACTATTTTATATATAAATATAGGTATGCACTTACTATCAAAACTGATGCAAACACAACCGCATCCGGATTTGCGCCGTTGAGGCTCCCTCCGGATGTTATCACAATAATTTATTGAAATTTATTAATTATATAATAACACTTAAACGAAATTCTAAGAATCAAAATCTGTATATAAAAAAATGAATGGAAAATACTAAAACCGATAATTTAATTGTCCAATACTGTGTGTATTTAGTTCTATGAGTTCCTAATAGATGGAAGTGTAACTTAATTTATCGATAAAAATCTATTCTATCATTTGACATCTACGTAGATGGCGTTGTAATTCCAACTATAAATTATGTATTTAGAAAGATTATTTGGATTTTTCTTCTTCCTGAATAAAATAACAAGAAAATATAAAAAAGTGCCAATAAAAAATTAGGAAAGTCGAAAAAATTTGGCAAAAACAAAAAATGAAAAAAATCATAAAAACAAAATAAAACCTTCCCAAAAAATGGGAATAAATAAACAAAAAATAAAAAACAGTACTGACTAAAAACTAGCACAATATTAAAAAAAAATTAATAAAAAGAATCAAAAAGCGAAAAAATTAAAATAAAAAAATGGAATAATTTAATATACGGAACACTCAAAAACGTGTAAAATCGAAAAAGCAAATGGAAATAACAACAAATCCTGAAAATTTACAAAATATGAAGAAAATATTTTCGTTACTAGGCTGACAAAACCCTAGAGTATTCCACGAAACACATACCCAACATCCTCTTAAATTAAACGTGTGAGCAGGAATTTATGCATGGGGATCGTATTGTTGGGACATTTTTTTGCCACAAAATTTTAACGGAGAAACATATCTCGAATAACTAGAAGACACTATTGATCCCGCTCTCACAGATATAATCGAAAATGATAATAGGTACTCAGAAGATGATATCTTTTTCCAACAAGACAGTGCACCTCCACACTACTGCAGTGCTGTAAGGCAATATCTTGATGAACGATTTCCTAGGCAATGGATTGGAAGGAGGAAGGAGAGGCCGTGTTGAATGGCCTGCAAAATCCCCCGATTTAACACCCCTGGATTTCTTTTTGTGGGTTTATTTAGCAAAATTTATAAAACCGAACCCGTTTTGTTGAAAGATTTAAGACGACGAATAGTACATGAATGCAGACCCCTGAAATGCTTCAAAACGGACATCATTTTTAACATCTTATTATACCTAGAGGCCCAATTGTCTGGCAGTGACGTCATTGTGTTCGAATGAATGCTAGTTGCCATGTTTAACTTAGAAAGACTTACTAGCTTTTTCTTATTAACGCGCAATAGACAAAGATAGTAGGCAACTAGCATTCATTTGAACCTCGCATTGTTTCTACTTGCATTTACGTCACAATGACGGCACTGCCAGACAATTGAGACTTGAGGTATAATTAATTAAATATTAATTTGAGTAAATTGTTTGATGTATTATTTATTTAATTAATTTTCGTTACATTACAATTAAATAATTGCTTTACAATATTTGTTTTAATTTACTTTTGATGTGAAAGAAAAATGACATATTAGCAAACCATAGGCGTTACGTTTTATTTTTAAGAGGGGTTGTACTTTAAATGAATAAAGACTTTTTTGCAAAAAAATCTTGAACAATCGTTATGACTGAATACTTCCTCTAAATACCTTTCTAATGATATGCCGCACATGGTATATTCCCTATTTAAAAATAAGGGGTTGAGGAAGTAGAAGGGAGTAAAAATGTGTTCCTCTTAGATCAAAAATCAACCTGTTTTGACATTTTCTTAAAAACTAATAAATACGGCCAAATACCGAGATGGACTATTTTCTGTATATAAAATCTTTTCCTATATCATGCGGAGTATTTGAAATTTATAAAAAATAATAATAATTAAAAGAGGATTTACCTCAAATAGAAAATAGTTATTAACTTATTGGTAAAATTAAAAACTTTTGAAATTAGAATAAGATTTGAATAATAACAAAAGAGTGGAAATTTCTAAGTTCATATTGATACAAAAAACGTTGCCAACAATATTTCCAGGGTCACAAAAAGTTCGTATGACATTTTAATAATTAACACCTTGCGTAAATGAATTCTAATTTATTTATGCATACATACAAATACTTCATGACTATCTGTTTACAAAACCTTTGTAATTTCTAAATCATTACAATATTCTTGTCGTTACTAAAATTGGAATTAAGATCTGACGAAGAAATTTATTTACATAAAAAGTTAGATTCTAGGTATTTAAATTTAGTTTTTATACAAGCATTGTTCTAGAGGAAAAAAAAATAATTAGAATAATAAAATAGTTGTTTTTACTGCAAATATCTCATAAACAATTAGACGAGGAAATTATTCAGGATTTTTTTGGGTCGTTGATGAAAACCTTCACACGCCTTTGTAGTTCTCTCTAAAGATGATTTGCAATCTGCCCACATTGTAGGTGGAAAGATTGCATCTTCACTAATATAGTTTTCCACTAAATAGTCCACAACTACCGTAATTTTGTCATTAACGGGTTGTACTTCACTCAAATCTAGTGCGAAACAGTCTCCCACTTTCCACTTTATCAGCATTTAAAAAAAAAGTCTTCTTACTATATTTTATATTATAGAAATATCAGAATCATTTTTAATGTAAGCTCTAGCTAATAAACAATTTAGATACCAGTTTTAAATCCTAGAATTATAGATTATTACTAGATGGTGGGAAATCCCTTATCGGTACCGAATATTAAAAGGAATTATAAGATTTGACCACCGAGGCGAACTACATTTTCATTTTTTTAATTTTGAACAACCTCAACCACAACTGAATTATAATACAAAATATTTGATTAATTTTTCTAATCTGAGTATTTCAAAACCCAAAATACACAGTTCTCGTAGTTGGATTAGGATTAAAAATATCAAAATGTCTCTTATGAATCTGTGATTTTTTCGAGAATATAATTTTGTAGTCGGGACATTTAAATTCATTAATAATATTGGTAGTAAAGTTGAAAAGATGTGGCAATGTCGCATTCTTTGCAACATGTGGTGGAATGAAGGAATCCGTGCGGGAAAAGGGGGCAACGATCGTCGGATCGAGACAGACAGCGTATGACGCCAAAGTGATAGTCAAAGCGGCGCCAGTAGAGTACAATACCGTGCAAAAATTCGTTCAGTTTCATTATAATGAATGGCAAAATTTTCATAAACCTTCGCTCGTTATGAATAACACAATATTAAGAATTGATTACAGGGTTGACACGATTTCAATTAAGTAATAAAAACTATTAAAAATTAAATAGTACTCACCTTATAAGTATAAGAAGCGATTATCGCTTGCCAACTATTGCAAAACCACAATGTTTACATTATGTTAACACTATCTCCACACTTTAAATTGATTTTTAAAACACAATCACAAATTTTCAATATTTCGATGCAATATTAATAAAATATGGAGTTGGCACTTATTTGTAAAGGTTGATTTATCACTTGTATTAATGTTTCATGACTCTTACGCACTTATCTAAAAGATTTCCTGCTAATTTGAGATAAATCTACAGATACTGCGTGTACAAAATACACTAAATATGATATGATGGGTCACACGGCGCCATGTTTACTTGTTTGACTCTTCCTTCTCTCTCTCTCGCCCTCGCGCTTCTCGCAATCGTTGTATAAAGCTAACCATACACGAAAATCTCTCTAATTCATTACTCAAGGTAACAAATAAAACCACTTCCATATACCCTACGAAAACCAAGGTTATATAAACACTGACTTATCTATATAATATATTAAGCAAAATGAAATAAGGATCAACTAAAAATTTTATACATTTGGCTTTAAATTGAGATTGACAAAAATCAAATTCACCTTGTATTAAAATATGTTTTGCTGATAATAAACCCGTCATTTTTATCACAATATTTTTTGTTACCACTAGAACCAAATAAATATCGAATTTTGATGAAATGTAGTTTTGTTCCGGAGTTTGTCAACTGAGCCGCGAGCAGTAGGGGGTCTTTAATCCCCCAGGTCATTTGGGGCACAAAGGAAGGGTCTGACAACAGGTAGACTTGAATTTAGTTAAAAATTATTGAAAATCATTAAGTTTATACAAAACATATACAATTATTTACAATAAGAAATACATTAAAATACTGACATATTTTGAAAGCCATGATTTTTACCAAGTTGGTTAAATCGTTTACCCACGACTCATAAGTAAATTGCCTATTTTTTAACCTATATCTCTGTCAGTAAGTGTCAAATTATTGGGGAGTTGTGTTATAGTTTTATTTACTCCACTAGTGAAGTAAGTAGATAGAAACCTGTATTATTATGTTGGTTGCCTACTGTATACATTAAATTAAACTAACATTTGACATTTCTCAGACACAACTGTCTGCGAAATCGAATATTTTTGACAACTTATGCCAAAATTTAAATTTTATGTTTGTTATTTTTAGTTTTATACAAAACCATTTGGTAAGTCGTGGTTAAAGCATAGTACTTCACTCGAGGAACAAATTGCATATTTAGCTCGTTTCTTTAGCCAATTCGCTCGCAAGCTCGCTCATGGGCCAAACACACTCGCTGTAATATGCAATTTACTCCACTCGTAAAGTAATATACTATTATTTTCATTCTCTTGCCTTTTAAGAAGTATAAATCCATTTTTCTCCGTGGCTTAGATCGATCTTTTTTTATACATTTGTTGGCACTATATATTTTTACGTAAGTTTCGGTTTGAAAACTTACCAAAGTGTCAATAAATATGTGAAAATATTGGTATGCGAGTTATAAAATTGGGCATTAAATCGTGAATGAAAAGATTCACAAGAATTCGTTGTTCTATATTGTTAATTTTCGTGGGATGCCCATATTTTAGAAGAGAATGCAGATTCATCTTCCATAATTTTCCACAATGTAGTCGCAAAATTTCATCACTAGAACTTGATCCGGCTTATTTTCAAATAAATATGAACAGAACACTTCTTAAGGACGGAAAAGATGCAATTTAGTATTAGGTTTCGGTCTGGTTAACATATTAGAAAAGTGCTCGAATAATATTTCCTAAAAAAATGAAATTTTACAAATTTGGAATTTTTTAAAATTTTATGGCGAAGGTGTGTTCTGAACATTATCTAAATAAAAAATTATATTTTGCGAATTCGGTAATTTTGAAAAATTTCCCTTTTACTGAAGTGTTAACCTACCAAAAGAGCATATCAGTTCAATTTTAGCTAAGACAGTTTTCATTTGCAACGAGCTCAAATGCACCGTTACATAAAAAAAATTATAAGTCCGACCCTGTACGTTATGTTTGCTTCTAAATTTGTAGTCATGTTGAGGACATGTTAGGCTATAAAAAAAATTAAATCGCCCTAAAAACAAAAAAGTTATTTTCAACTAAAAAATGTACTCCTTTATTTCGGCCCACAGTGTATATCTATTTATATCGTACGTAGACTATAAAAAGTAGAGGACCCAAAACTCTTCCCTGTGGCATGTCTATCACTTAAATAGGTTTCTAACCAACTAAGAACTGTGCCTTCTATTCCGTATACACTCTACAAACTTCTATCAAGTTTTTCGGATCTATGTTCTCAAATGCACTTTTTAAATCTATAAAAACACTTACAATAATTTTACCCTTATTCATTAGTGAATATGCATAAGAAGAGGAATATTGATAAGATTAGATTATTATGAACATGGATTAGCCAAAGCAGTAAATCGTTGGAGTTACTGCGCTGAGTGTGTAGTTTAAGTTCAGTGTATGGTCCACATTATATCGCAAGTTTCATTCTGGAATATTACGAAGCCCCCCTCCCTAGCGCTCCCAAACCCAAACGTCAAGACATTTGTTATTCTACCTCTTTCTTCGAAAACTTTCAAACCTGTTTAAGCACTCAAAAGCAGCTGTCTTTCTCTGTGCTCGGATTCACCTTACCACTCGTATATATCGTTTTCTCTATCTACATATCGCCTTCTCGTTTAATTTTTTTGCCAAACATACGATGTAGTTCAAAGTCTACATTGAGTTTTAAAACATTTCAATGCTATGAACAGTCACCAATTAAAAGGCAAAACGAAGTCAACAACATAGTATTAGTAGGTAATCAAATAATTGATATAAAAGCTACATTGATACGTATCTTCATCATTTACATGTTTATTCGATTTACCAATTATCGCCTGACTACTAGATGGGATCATAATCTAAATTTAGCGGACCTAATTGCCGAAAATACGTAAGCATTCGTTATGTTATAATATAAATTCTTGGAAAAGCCGAGGGATCACCAGTGTTGTCATCTTTTTTTAATCTAGCGGAATTTCTTCTCTCTCTCTTTCTCAGCAGAGGCGGATTCTCCTCATTGTCCTTGTTTTATGTAACAGGTTTTCTGTTTCGGAATCGGAATCACCCTAGGTCGTTTGTCCTTGTTCACGCGTTTGTGTATGGGCGAGGTAGTAAAATACAAAGAAAGACCATTGCTTTTGCTTTGCTTCGCCTGCTCGATTTGTGCAACTTGATTAAGTAGGTGTCTTTTATTACTTTTATCTGATCAACGCGGTGCGCCGTTACAAAATTTTAAATACACTTGTAAATTTTATGTTACAAAATTTTAATTCATAATAATAAAAAATATCAAGATAATTTTACAGTACAAAATCCAAACGATTTTTGTTTTTTTAGCTAACATTCAAATCAGCCTATGGATTGTTATTTATCTTAAATGCAGTGTTGCCACAAGTTAAGGATATTTTTGTAATATCTTAAATTCCAAAACTTTAAAATTTGTTTTTTAATGGATGAAAAGGGTCATAACAGTATATTACATACCGAGGTGGAAAGTACTTCATTTTTCTCAAGAGAAAAAGATTGTATCTCGAGAGAAAAATTGTACTTTCAACGAGGTATGTATACTATTTTATTCACAATCGTTTAAAAATAATATGATGAAATTAATAAATAAAGTAATCAATCATGAGAAATCAACAAAGATTGCAGAATGCAGAATATTAATTGTTCTATCGCTTTACGAGTTTTTGAAAAACATTGACCATTTAACTAAGAACCAACAACTACTTCCCGGGCTATGTGCCCCAACGGATATTGAATTACACTTCAAAGTCGAACGGGGTTGGTATATCTACAAGATAACATATACCTTGTACTGACGAGGTGCAAATACACCGAAACCGGTCTACAAGTTATGTTGTCCCTTCTAACTGCAAACCAGAATGGTTGGTTTAAATATATAATAATTCGTGGTTTATTCTTTTATAATTAAGAGTATTGCAATATGTCCAACAATGAAGAAGATTGTACACCTCCAGGAATACTTGAGGCTATACAAGCGGTGACATTAAATCTCTTACCCTTACCTGACAAAACTAAAAAAGGTATTAGAAAACCTACGAAATTTACCATGAAATGGTGTATTGAAAAAGGAGTTTAAACCGGAACTTCTGAAAACTGCTTATTGGGTTATTTTGCACATATTGTTGCTCAAAAAAAGAAACCTTCTACCCTTTCGTCTATTTATTCAATGCTAAAGAGTAGAATACGAATAAAACATAATATTGATATATAAAAATATGGAAAACTAATATCTTTTTAAAAAAAATACACTTCAGATACAAAAGGGCATGTTGAATTGCAACGATAGTCAACCCTGAAACAATGTTGCGCAGCAATGAGTCCAAGTGTAGACTAGGCTTTATAGGCCTCACGAAGTGCAACCACGATTTTCTTCCTTATGCCTTTTTGTATACTGGTAATTACATTGAGATTAGAAAAAAAGGATCATAGAGTTGAACCAGGTCGAGGAAATAAAGCACTAAAATCAGCAAAACCTCTGAAGTTTATAAAGTAAGATGGATCGGAATGCGGTTTTTTTATTCGATTCGTGAAAGCGTCAGGAAATTTTGTCGCTATTTTTCATAATGAAAAAATGGGAAATGCCTTTGAAAAGTGCATTCCGAACAGATAATAGATACAAAAAATTACAACTCTCTAAGTATTGCTGGAAATGGAAAATTTTTGTACTCGGGGGTTTTTGGGGTCGCTGGACACGAATATCATGATGTCGAAACTCTCCGAGGCACCTGGTGCCCAGGGTGCATAGTATTTACCTGTTCTGCTGGAGTTTTATGCAAGTTCTATACAAAATCAGTGCACACTTGGCACTCGGGATTTTTTATGCATATTAGATACAAAACGAGCATTGGGGTTTTTGGGGTCGCTGAGAACACGAATATCATGGTGCGAATAACGAATTTTCAAGAAATTCGTTATTTATTCTTATCGGATTTTAAATCTTGAATTTTAAATTTACCGCTCTGGCTATTGCTAATCCTTATAAAAATAACGCAGCGTCCTGGCCCACTCCAGCTATTGCAAATTTTCTGCAGTTGTAAAACAGATTGCGGTTATTCTTGTGGTTGCAGAACACAAGGGATAGTATGCAATCTTGCATGTAAGTCTTACGTTGACTGCAACTGTTCTAATACAAAAAATTATAACGAGGTTCCAATATTATCAGCGGAACAAGAAGGCAGTGAAGATAATGATTTAAAATTAAAATTGTCAATTCACATTCTTATCTTTTATATTTTTATAAATAAAATCTGAAATTTCTTTTTACTTTTGAATAAACTGGTATTTTCCATACATCTTTTCAACACTTACAAAAAATTATTTTTAGCGACCTCAAAAAACCTCGAATAACAAGTTTCGACTAATGTTGTAACAAAAATACGCATTTTTTGTCTCACACACTTTACTCCCCTTTAAGGCGAAGCTTTTAATGTTACTTTCGAAAAAGGTAGTGCAGGAGAAAAACGTAAAAACACTTATTTACGTTATAAATTATTTAATTATAAACCTGTCGAGTACAAAGAGAAACAATGAATTGTGAATTAGTAATACAAGCATTAAAGATAATTACAATAAACGAAAATCTACTTCAATCAGTTTCTTTAGCTTCTTGTTGTTGAACTTGACTAGGAGTCGGCACCTCTTTATCTCCCTTCTTTTTAGATCCAGAAACAATATCATCAATACGTAGTAGAAGAATAGCAGTTTCAACTGCTGTTTTGTATGTCTGAAGTTTTACCTACGAATACATTATGAATAAAATATTTACATATAAACATATTCATAATAAGATATAGATAAATATGAGACCAAAGCTCGATTTTATAACAAGAGCTAAAATTAATTTAATGGAATCTATAAAGGACGAAAACACAATGGGAACACCTAAAAAAAGTGTTGTTAAATTTATGCGATTTTAAAACCACACTGGGTAAGGAACCAACATACCAACAACATGTTGGATGGGAGATTATTTGTCAAATCGACTATTGAAACATAACACTAAGCCACTTTTTTGTGACATCAGTTGAATCAAGTGTTTAGAGGCGTTACCAGCTATAGGTAAGGACTGTAGGTTCGAATTCTGCCGGATATGGCAATTTTTTGAATAATTCTAAATTTTAAAAATGACAATATATTATACTATTAGTGTAGCTTCATATTGAACAATAAATATCAAATAGTAATTTGATTTGACTCAAAAATTAGAAAAGTTAACTTACAGCTAGAGGTTCCCACAATCCTTTAGTTTCCATGTCGACAAGTTCACCAGTTTCTCCATCTATACCCCAAGTACAAGGTTTATCACCATCTCCGTGGTTAGCATGTTTGGCTCTCAAAGCTGTTAAAGTTCTAATTGTGTTAGCTCCACAATTTTGAGCAAGAGTTCTTGGTATAATTTCTAAAGCATGTGCTAGAGCTCTATAAGGTCCGTGAGTTGCTTTTTGTAAGAGACGTTGAGCTACAGCCATTTCTATAGCACCACCTCCTGGCACTAAACGAGGAGAAAGAATAATATTTCTAGCAACTTGAAGAGCGTCTTGAAGATTTCTTTCAATCTCGTTTAGAATGTCTTTGCTAGCTCCACGCAACAAAATTGTACAAGCCTAGAAATTAGAAAAAAATATTTTATTCAAGACAAAATGAGGTAACATTTTTTACTCCGTATATTTGTTTTTACCTTTTATGCAGGACAGATAATACAAATATTCTCTAAAAATCATATTTTTTTCAGAATTAAGAAATCACTTTACAACCAACCTATATTTTTAACAACGGTAATAGAGCAAAAACCTACATCACGCCCTTTTTTTTGTTCTTCTCGCATAGCAAAAGATAAAGACGGTTAAACCAATGAAAATCGAGAACGAAAACATAACGGATTTCTAAAGTCCTAGATGATAAACAGACCCGCACCCTAGAGCGAGTATCACATCACTGCAAGTTTTAAATATCCAGTGGTCGATGGACAGAACCGGCTTTTTATCCAAGTTTTTTTTTTTTCGAAAGTTCTATTGAGATTACGGGTGTACAATATCGCTCCAAGGAATTTAACTAAGATAGGTCGTTTTCAGTAATTTTCCAACCCACAGCACTTTTTTGTCTAAATTAAACGCAGTGTTGTCTGTTCCCGAAAAATATTCAGTATTTTATAATAAAAATAAACAGCTAGACAATAAAATATAAATTGTTGTATCTAAATAGTAATTGTGCTTACCTTAGGATTCTTGCATTCGACAATAAAACAGAAATACTCATCTCCAATTTTTTTAATTTCAAAAAGACCAGCTCCCGTACCAATATCAGATTCTTGAAGTTCCTCTGTTCTATTTACAATTTGTGCTCCACAAGCTCTCGCAATTCGATTGTTATCTGATTTTCTTACTCTTCTTATAGCACTAATCCCTGCTTTTAACAAGAAGTGTTGCGCCAAATCAGAAACACCTTTCTCTGTGAAAACTAAGTCAGGTTTCAAAGCTATAATATCATCACATTGACGTTTAACATGTTCTTCTTCGAGCTCCAAAAGTTTTGTGAAATCCTTTACAAATAAAAAAACTTTTATTTGTTATCATAAATTAAGTATAGCTAACTCACCGTTTCAGCAGTTATTTCAACATTTGTTTGAGATTCACCTTTTTTGTATTCAAGTGCACAATCCAACAACACAATTCTGGGATTCTAAAACATTTTACTCGTTAAAGAAGTTATTAAAAATTAAATCAAAGTAATAATTGAACAGACGGTTAATAGTTTTATAAAAATACTAACTCAACCGATGTGCTTTGTACAGACGGGATTTCCTACTGGGTTTTGTTCACAAAGCGTGAAATCTCCCCTTTTGACCGTAGCCGAATAGTTAATGAATGCAATTTTTATGAAAGTTATATTAAAGAAGACCACATACAAAAAGTTACAAAGATATAATCCGGTTTAGATTAAAATAATAATGGGAATGTACAGATAACTTGCATAAAAAAATGGAGAAATAACGGAAACCACTTCAAAATACAATTATTTATATAAAAAATAATTATATACCTTTATCATTCTCTTCATTTTTGGGTGGGTAACATCCTTATTTAGCATAACACCTCTTAAAATTTCTGATTCTTCTATTGCTCCACCAGGTATTTTCTCTACCTTTGCATATCTTTTAATATCAACTTCTGTTCTACCGTTTTCTTCTAGTAATACTGTATTCACAGCATCTAAAGCAATGTTAACTGCCAGATCTGACCATTTACTTAAGAATTTTGTACCAATACACCCTTTAACCTAAATGAAATATTAATAAAAAACACAATTATTATTATAACTTTTAGGATACTTACGACTTGGGCAAGAGCTTTTTTATCATTTCTATCAATGGGAACACTTAATGGCCCTTCTAAAAATTGAACCATATCTTCTAGTGCTTGTCTGTATTGGCGAATTATAACAGTAGGATGAAGTTGCTGTTCAAGAAATTGTTCTGCTGCAGCTAACATTTCTCCAGCCAATACTATTACAGATGTTGTACCATCTCCAACCTACAAAAATGTTGATAATGAAATCTAAGGAAATAAAATAATCAAAGTTTAACCTCTTCATCTTGAGTTCTGGCAATTTCTATCATACTTTTAGCTGCTGGATGTTGCACAGTAATTTCACGAAGGATTGCATTACCATCATTTGTCATGACTATTCCACCCATAGGATCCATAAGCATTTTCAGCATAGCTTGAGGGCCAAGACATGTTCGGATCACATCTGCTATTTGCTGAAATAGTACAGAGAAACACTTAAAAGTTGAAATACATGTATCTATATCCGGTAATTAAGTTTTAATTGTTAAAACTATAACTATACTGATATCATTCAGATAGGACAAAAATGCCCTACTACGTTCAACTTTATAGTGAAATAGAGATAAAAAATTATATAATATTTCTTATAAATACACGTGCTTTTTTATACCTTTCCGGCGTTGATGTTCTCCACCTGAACTTTGCGGCCAGATTCTCGCTTGGTATTTTGACCTAAAATAAATAACATTGCTGTAATTTTACTGTTTCAATTAAAAAATTGAAGTATCTTACTCAAAACCAATATAGGGGCACGTCCTCCACCAAACATTTTAGTTTTTTATTCAGATTTCTAAAGTCGAGATGAATCAACACGAGAACAAACTGTCAAACTTCTAAAAGATCGTCTTCTATTTTTTTGATTTTCGTTTGTCCCTTGGCCTGTAGTAATAACATATGAATGATTTTTTAGTAAAATAATTATTTTGAAATATCTCGTAGAGGAATTTTGAAATTTAGAAATTATGCGATTTCTCCTTAAAGTCAATTTTTAATATTTTAATTTGTATAATTTCGGTACGTAATAATATTTGTCGTTGATTATCTAGAATGTAAAAGAGGAATAACTATAAGAAGAAGAAATGTCATGTTGTGTTTGTCAAAAGTCAAAATTTGCAATGTTTGTCGTTATGGTGGAAGTGCGTCTCGGAAGTTTTTAACAGATAATTTTAAATTACATGCATTCTATCGTTTTAGATTAAAAATTTTATATTAATTTAAGTATTTACTGGAGCCAAGGTAAGTAATTACTATTTAATATAAATAATTTATTTATAATATATTTGTTTATTTATTTAGATGAGCAGCGGAAGCCATCAATATTTACAAAATTCTTCTAATCAAAAGAACCAATCAGTCTCTCGTCCAAGCGATATTGAACATTTGTTTCAGCTTTCTGAACATCTTTCTGCACTTTGCTTAAATCAAAACCATTCTGATGTAAATCTTATAGTAGAAGGTCACAAATTGAGTGCTCATAAAGTAAGTAGTATTATAACACAAATGAAATATTTTATTTTTATTTACAAATTGTAGGTAATTTTGGCCGCCCGCAGTGATTACTTTCGAGCTTTATTGTATGGTGGACTGAAAGAATCAAGTCAGAATGATATTGTTTTACCTGATGCCCCTTTGAAAGCTTTTAAAGTTCTTCTAAAATACATTTACACTGGTACAGTAGATTTTTACATGTATATGATTAAAATATACATTTTTTTAAACTTTAGGTAACATGTTTCTTTCAACATTAAAAGAAGATGTTATATTGGACACACTTGGCTTAGCCCACCAATATGGTTTTCAAGAGTTGGAAACTGCTATTTCAGAGATTTTAAAACAGTTATTGGCCTTACGAAATGTATGCGCTATTCTAGATACTGCACATTTATATGGACTTGAACAATTAGTTAAATTTTGTCATAGCTTCTTAGATCGCCATGCCTGTGAAGTTTTATCAAATGAATCATTTGTAACTTTGTCACAGGTAATATTTATATAATAATTGGTATTTTGCATTCATTTCAATGTAAACTCAAATTTTTAGGCGTCTCTGGTTGAACTTCTTCAAAGAGATTCTTTCTTTGCTCCAGAAGTAGAAATATTTAAAGGTGTTTGTAATTGGTGTAAAGTTAATGATGATAAAAATGATTTAGTTATGAAATGTGTTCGATTACCATTAATGAGCGTCGCAGATTTATTGTCAGTTGTTAGACCAGCTGGATTGGTTAAACCTGATGCTCTTTTGGATGCTATTGCCGAAAGGACTAATATCAGATTAAGCAGTTTGCCTCATAGAGGACAATTGAGTAAGACATTTTTTTTTATGTAATTAGCTGTATATATAATTATATTTATTTATTTATGTATTTTTAACAATGTGCCTTATGCAAGCAGGAATGATGTATTGATACGTGTTGTCATGATATATCTATATTATTTATATTTATTCTGCCAATGTTATTTTTGTTTTTCTAGGCCAATGAAACTATTTATTAACACATTACATATTCAGTATCAGATTAGATATTTGTATACCTAATTAGATGGGTAAAAAAATATTTTTTCCTCAGTACCAGAAAAATAGATTACTAGACAGCACTAAAAAATAATCTGTAATAATTTTAATTGGAAATTGCTCTGATTTGCAGTTTTTTATTTTTTCCTCAGTACCAGAAAAAAGTCGTATCTCCCAAGAATTATAAAAATCATTAGCAAAAAGGAATGGTCCGGGTTCCCACGTGGAAAAAAAGGCATATGGAATAACCGGCTGAAACTTTCAGAATCGCTTAATTGCACTTAGACCTACAAACTTCCATAGCAACAATATCGATGGATGGGGCGTTTTTTCTGCAGCAGCGGTCAAACGTGTCAAAGTCTTTAACCCTCCCCGTAATGATGGATAACCGATTTATTTTTTGTGAATCAACAGTTTTTTATTATTATTACATAATAAAACATGTGACCTACAAAAGAGGAGGGCGTTAACTGGTTATTTGTTAATTCGTTGGCAGTCGTAACTATTACATGTTGAGCGCGTAGGCTCCGCCAAACGCCCTCCTCTTTTTGTAGGTCACATGTTTTATTATGTAATAATAATAAAAAACTGTTGATTCACATAAAATAAATCGGTTATCCATCACTCCGGGGAGGGTTAAAGACTTTGACACGTTTGACCGCTGCTGCAGAAAAAACGCCCCATCCATCGATATTGTTGCTATGGAAGTTTGTAGGTCTAAGTGCAATTAAGCGATTCTGAAAGTTTCAGCCGGTTATTCTTTATGCCTGGACTAGAAATGTGTATTAAAATAGTCAAATTCGCCCTTTAATGTCTTTTAAACAGGGGATTTACGAACAAATTTCTAGAGGCTTTTTTTGTAAAGAGTTCGATTTCCAACTTTTATACGAGAAGAGATATATTTAACACGCAGTTGGTAAAGAGATATGATTTTTTCCCTGATACTGACGAAAAAATGGAAAACTGTAACCTCTCTATTAAAATTGGGAGCTCATAGTTGCAGGGTGTTTTCTATAAGTGTCTAGAAACCCCTTTTTCAGAGTACAAAGTAAAAAAATAATCGATGTTTGTTCCCATCCCGAATACCTAATATTTTATTGTTGTAAATTAAGTTAACTAGGTTTTGCAATAAATTATTGTGGATTTGTGGAACATGAGTAAACTAATTTTAAAATACGTAAATTGTGGACAATAAAAACATAATTATTTTAGTGATTGATGAAAATGTTGCCTCTCCGAGATTGGGTTCGAAAGTTGTATCTGGAGAATTAATGGAATATTTACTTGATGGAGATTATCACAGTTATGATATGGAAAAAGGTTACACTAGGCATGCTATTAATGGACCTGGTGATCATGGAATAATTGTGAAATTGGGTCAACCTTCTATTATTAATCACATTAGAATGCTATTGTGGGATAGAGATTTGAGGTATAAATTGTATATTTAAATAAGTTTAAAATATCTATTTCTATATTGTTTAAGGTCTTATTCGTATTATATTGAAGTTTCTATGGAACAAAAAGATTGGATAAGAGTAATTGATTATAGTCAGTACAGCTGTCGATCTTGGCAAAATTTGAATTTCGAAAGCAGAGTCGTACAGTACATTAGAATAGTAGGCACGCACAATACTGTAAATAAGGTAATTATGCAATAACCTATAAACAATTGTTAATGCAATAAATTTTCTGTACTTATTTCTTATTGTAGGTATTTCATTTGGTTTCTTTTGAAGCTATGTATAAACCAAAAATACCAAAGATGGTTAATGGTGTTATTTGTCCTGATGTCAATGTTGCAACATTAGATAAGAGCGCAGTTGTAATCGAAGGAGTAAGGTAAATATTTAAACTGAAAATATACAATGTGGTTGAAACAAAAAAAAATATTATTACACAAACATACAAAAACTGTTGTGCTATGTTGAGCTGTTGTGTTTTTTTTGTGTAATTGTTATGTTTTTGGGCGAGCTGAAACCGAAAATGTCTTTCATTTTGTCATAGAACTTCACGTTTTCTATCAATTATCAACGTTGGTATCTATGTTCAAACAAGTTATCTTATCTTAAAATAAAAAATAAGACATTTTTTTTTATTTATAACTTTTTTTATCTAAACACATTTCTTTTTCCAGTGAGACGCCTTTTGGTACATTTTCCTTTGTAGGAAGCATCTTTAAAGTCTCTCTGAGGCGTCTAATAGTATCTTTTTTTCCATCTCTTTAATATCGTGTTGAAATCGTTTACCTTACTTTTCACTCACATCTCCCAAATTTTCTGGAAAGTAGTCAAGGTGGTAATGAAGAAAATGTACTTTTTAACTTATTAGTCAACCTATAGCTTGAAATGCTTTTAACATTCTTTTGTCGATTTTTTTAAGTAAGTGACTTTCTTATTTCCTAAAAATTTTTCTATGGCCCTTCTCTTGAGGATCCGTGTAGTATCTGGTCCAATGAAAACACTTTCCTTCAACATAGCCTCCGAGAGGCTTGGAAAAAATATGATATTAAATATTTGACACAATTTCTGTCTTTTGGAAGTGAGTTTACAAATTGATTTATTAATCCCAGCTTTATGTGAATCGGTAATGGAACTTTATGTCGAGACACCAAAGTTTCATGTGGGACTCGCCAACCTTAAGCTCCATTGGAGGCCAACACTAGTGATTTGCTCTGTCTCTACTATCCCATAGAGACAAAATACAAGGGAATTTGTTAAAACCAGATTATTGTCCGAGCAACATGCCCAAGAACCAATTCCAGGTTCTTGTAGGTTTCAGACTTGTTTTATTTTTGTTTGAAAATTTGAAATTATTTAATTTAGGAGTTAATAATAAATATTTATTTTAGCCGATCGCGTAATACACTTCTAAACGGAGATACAAAACGATACGATTGGGATTCTGGATATACTTGTCATCAGTTAGGATCTGGAGCTATTCTTATTCAACTAGGTAAGTTTTTATGCATATTTCGCAATTGAATTCTTATCGATATAGCATTATACAATTTTTTTTGTGATTGTAGCTCAACCTTATATCATATCTAGTTTGAGACTTTTGTTATGGGATTGTGATGACAGAAGTTACAGTTATTACATCGAATCATCTGTAAATGTTTGGGAATGGGAAATGGTTGTTGATTATACTAGAGAAAATTGTAAATCGTGGCAAAATATTCGTTTCGCACCAAGACCAGTTGTTTTTATAAGGATTGTTGGTACTCATAATACTGCTAATGAGGTAATAAGTACTTGAATAAAAATCTAAACTAGTGTGAATAATTTTGATGTTATTTGTTATAGGTTTTTCATTGTGTTCATTTTGAATGTCCTTCAATGGAAGATATTGGTACAACTGAAAGTCCTAAACAAAAAAGAATAAGAGAAAATAGTGTTGAACAAGAAACTCAAGCTCAACCAACAGAAACTGCGACCGAAGCCGAAGAAATGCCAAGAGATGTAGTTGAAAACTCATTGGAATGATTAAATAGTTAAAACCTATTATAAAATCATTTGGCTGCTATTTTTGATCAAATTATTTAAAATTGTTTCCTGATGTGGTATAGATTTACGATGTAGTGTTCATTTTCCTATTTCTACCACATATTAGACGTAAATAACCTGTGATTTCCTTTGTGGGTTCCTAGTAAAAGTCAGGATTGCCTCAGAGTTAGTATTAACGTTATTCTCAATATTTATGTTTAATGCACTTTTTTAAATAAATACATTTTATTTTCAATGTTTTTGATTATTTAAAATCCCTTTAGAAAGAGGAATGTCACATTTGAATATTAATAAAAAAATGGCCCTTGGTAAGCCAGGCGCATCAGTAGATTTATATTAATTGAATATATTAAAAGTATACATTTTAGATAAAAGTTGTAGGTCTCTTTAAGACAAACAAAAAAGTCCTGTAACATTTTTTTGTACAGGCCGAAGTAAAAAAGTTACGAATTTTTTTCCATTTTGATTTAATGTCACGCCCAAACGGCCTTACCGATTGGGCCCATTAACGAACTCGACCGAGATTTTTGGACGATTGATTTTTGTACCAAATTTCATTTCGATCCGTTAAGAAATGCGACCGCTATCGTGTCCACAGATTTCGTTATATCGGAACTATATATATATATATATATATATATATATATATATATATATATAAACTTTTGAACGGAAGGTGTTTTTGAGGTCAGGGAGGCCCAAAACGAAAAACTGTAGTGAAATTTTCCCGAAGTCGTGACCTGCGAACCAGCTGAATAGTAGATATAAATCTACTAAAAAAACATGAGTTACAAGTTTCCTTCAAAAATTATGATAATCGGAAATGGTGAAATTAATTACTCAATCTGTTATAAATTGCATATATAAGTAAAAAAACATTTATTAACAACATATAACTTTACTATAAGTTAACTACGTATTTTCTTCAATTTTTTGTCGTTTAGCTGGTTCGGAATCATCTGTGTTGGGTCGTTTTTCACTTACAACGTTAAAAATACTGTTTTTAAATAACTCATATTTCGCTGGGTCTGATAACAAACTAGATGACTGAGATGTGCTCTCTTCATTTTCAATATTTTTATTTTTTTCAGTGGATTTGTTATTATCCGTTTCGAAATAATTATTTAGTTTTGATTGAGCATTACTGGAAGTTTCAATTTTTAAAATCTCTCTTAAAACCATTGTAGCATAACTACAGGCCGGTAGACTAAATTCCATAATTACTGCTTTATATTTTCCATCTAAAATTTTTAATGCTATAAAATATTTTAAATAAATAATAAATTTTTAGTTTTGTATATACCTTCAGCAGTTTGAGGATGTTTCTCTCCTTTCATTTCCTGTAAATCTGATATAATTAGATTATCTGTAGGATTATTATAATGCACTATTTTCCACGACAACTCCTCCACTTTTTCTAAAAGTTTTCTGTAATCACCAGAAACAGAATATGACCTGAAAAAAGAAAATACAGAAATTCTATTAATCGGTCTTCAGTTATATGGATTCGTGATTATTCAGACTACTAACACCTGCAAATAAGATAGTTTAAATTATGAATCAAACATCAAAAAAAGATAAAGAAACCGAAAACTGATATTTTATACGAGAGAATTCATTTCTTGGCAATAAAACTAGTAAAGAACGAGTAAATATATTATAAAGTGCTACCGATACGTGGTTCCATAAAATACCTTTGCTCTTCATTAGAAAATCCAAAAAACCTCAAAAATTAAAAAAATACCACAACAAAAAAACGCGCATAGATGAACTCCGAGATATTCATTGATTAGTATGACAAAACTTTTATCCCTAAAGTACAAAAATAGTCAAACTACATAGGAAATGTCCTACTTTTACTGGATAATCCATCAGTCCAAGCTCTGCCTTTCCTAAAAAAATACATTTGTGGGCAAACGGCATTAGTAGATAACGTTCATGATTACAATCGTTTGAGATGTCGGGCTGTGGGTGTACCACCACCAAATACATTGAGACCCAGTTGACAAACTCTCGCGAGTATCCGCTTGTGGTGTAGGAAGAGTGACCAACTTTGGTTAAAATATCTGCCAACTATTTTAGATTAGCTACTTGTGCAGATCAACCGAAGTTTCTTTGACCTATCTCTGGTACCAGAGTAAAGGCCGTCCCAGGGCGACAACCATTAAAGGTTGGAAGGTGAGTCTCCGTAAGAATGGTACTACGGGGGAATAAATCCAACCCAGCGCCTCGGCTACCCCATTGTAGCAGGTACTTTAATTCATTTATAGTACGTCTGTAAAGGTCACCACTTGTTTATGGGGGGGGGGGGGATCAAGATTCATTCATGTGTGTACAGGTTCCCTAGCGGGTATGGGATTGGTCCAACTTCTAGCACTTCGGTGCCTGATGAGATCGGGCTTCAGTTCCTCTGGACGACTGTAGTCGACTGGTGGCCCATAGGCAATAAACCAGATTAGGGTATAATGAGAGCATAGTAAGGTTTGTGGAGACAGAGGTTCAAGGTAAGGCATTCGGATCTCAAAACAGTGTCTTAGGAACACAAACCATTGTAACCTTTTTTTGGAGGTAGACACTGGAGCGAGGTCCCAGGTAGTAGCGGTCGACACCCATCCTTTACACAAGAGCCGGTGGAGAGCGCCACACCCTGATGCGGTCATGAGTATGACTCGCTCAAGGTAACCTACAAGCTGTTTTGAAAACATTCATATAATTTTCTGAAATGTCCCCATATTGCAAATACGAAAAACCTTTGATGCAAGTCAAGGGTGGTGGTAGTAGATAAAGTGTGGTTATTACATGCAAAGTTCTTTTACATAATTTCGTATTTAAATTTAGACAGTACATCGAAATTTGTCAAAAAACGGAGTAATGCGAATTTTAAAGTAATATGTTTATAACGAATTTAGATCTTAAAATAACTTCTAGAATGTACGGAGAATATGACAAACATGACAAACAACGTTCGATGAAACCTTAATAAAATACGTACCGAACTTTTTGTCTAGTCATTTCTAATTCTAATCCATGTTCTTCTATACTTTCTTTGTAATAATTTATCATGTGTTTCGGATAAACGACATCATATCCAGGTAGAGGTAATACGACATCATATATTGTGTATTTTTCCAAATCTTCTTCAGTTAACGTTTTGACTTGTTTATTACATTTTACTAAAAACGTTTTTAATTAAAAATGTATATCTTTATTTAATCAAATTTCAGTTTATTTACTTTCTGTCTCAATTTCTGCGTTGTCATTATTATCGATTTCTTCTTCAGGGTCTAAAGGTGTTTCTTCAATTAAAACTAAATCATCAACTACTGGTTTTAAACCGAAAAGCTGCAAACGTTTGGATACCATTTTATTCCATATCAGACTTTGAAAGGCATGTAAATAAAGTAATCTCATCGATCTTGGAACCTACAAAATTTTAAATAATTACTACATATCCATTATAATCGTTAAAAGTTATTGTTATAGACTAATACTTACTCTTTCTAATGCATTCACATAATCATTCGCTTTCGAATTCTTTAATCCTTCCAGAAGTTTACCTTCTAAAGATTTTGTTTTATTTCTTTGAAGTGCATCATATGCTTTATCAGCATCACCTGTTTCTGCATAAATTTTTTTAGCTTTAACTATATCACCTTGATTCGAGTTAACATCGTCGGATAATTTCGGTTTTAAAATCTGTTCAACTGCCTAAAATGTAAATAATTCAATAAATACTTAAATTAAATAAACAAAATAATCTAATACCTCTTTCCATTTTCCAAGCAACAAACTTATCCCAATTTTATATGTAGGTACTTCTTTATCATTTCCAAATCTTTGCATTCCATAATAATTAACAAAATTATGTTCCTTCAAATGCATCATTGTTTCATTTATTACTTCATCTTCAGCAGTAACATTCCTTAAAGCAATTCGAAATTTATTGCCTTTCAAATTTCCTAGTCTCAATGGTTTATCTTTAAATGTTATATTTCCAACCCGAATATTTGGAAGACTTTTTGTTTTGGTTATTAATTTCCAAGGAGCTACCTTTTTACAGGAAAACCATTGGGAGGTAATTGAACGCTTGTCTTTATTTCCTGCATGGTGGAATTGCGACACACCCATACCTATTGCCGAACTTATTTTAAATAATGCCTCTAATGTGTCCATTTTTTCTTTGTATACTATAAAATATACATGTTCTCCTTTGTCAACAGGCCACTGTGTCCGTATGTCGGTGTTTTCTGACAAGTAAGTAAGAGCAAAATAAATAAACAGAACTAGAAAGTAAAATTTAAAAATATTGTCACAAATATTGATAGAACAGTGTGGCCCTAGATGCATAATAATTTATTAGTTTAACTTTTATTTTATTTTTTTACTAGCAGCCCGCCCCGGCTTTGCACGGGGATTAAAGAAAAATAACAAAAGCCACTAAATATATTGGGTCAACGCTTCCCTGTAAACAATATTACATGTTGTTTTATTTTCTGGCAACAAAATAAATTGATTTTCAGGTGCTCGACCCGCCTTAGGCGGTTAGACATGAGAAAAACCGATCCCTACTAATTGGAAGGTTTGACCTTGAGACTAGTATTCTCAGCGCACGCGATGTAAGGGTTTTAAGGTCATTTTTGTCATTAATGGCATTTTAGTAAGGATCCCTATTTTTTTGAAAATAAAACATAGCCTATGTCACTCGGGAATAGTGTAGCTTGCCAACGGTAAAAGAATTTTTGAAATCGGTCCAGTAGTTTCGGAGCCTATTCATTTCAAACAAACAAACCTTTCCTCTTTATAATATTAGTATAAATATTGTAATCAGCCAAGTCAGTAAGTTGGATCACGAAATAAGCTTGTATGGTTTAATTTTTATTGGCAAGTAGAGTGTGAATCTGAGGTTTTCAGTGAGGGTGACCCTTTGGTGTCTCTAAAACAGACTGTTGTGAGTCTTACATCTTTTCAAGTGTAAATGTGACATGCTACCATAAGATTAGTTATATAAGCGTATTCATTTTATCTACTTGTATTTCCTCAGGCATGACATTGTTTGGTTTAATAATCACGATCCGGTTGGATATGCCCCTAGTAGAACTCGTATCCCTAATTATGAGAGCGCACCGTATTTCTATGGGGCACGACAATATTAAAATTAAAACTTTTTAAAACATACTATTGTTTTTAACTCATTTCGAGTATTTTAATTCGATGAAAATGTACATATAACCTTTTTTTTGGAAATATTCTTATTTCTATTCATTTCCGTTTTGACTGAATAATTTATCAAACACACGTTTTGGATTTTAATTATTTTAAATATTATTTAGTTAAATAATTATAAATACCTTTAGTACACTTCTGAAACTGTAAAACCCGCTTTCCGTCTAATTGCACAGTCGAAGCAATAATTTTATTTCCAAAATGTTTTTTAATACATTCATGTACCTGCTTTCTAGCATCTTTATCAAGATTTTCACTGTCTAATTGTACACACTCGCCATCACTATCTACGATTTTTTTAATAGACTCCCACGTTTCTTGAGGTAAATAACTAATAGGAGTCTCAATTACTTCATGGTAGTTATACTGTATAAGTTTCAACGCAAAATCCTTGGGTATATCGGTATTCGTTAATTTTGCAATATTGCCGTCCAAATCAATCTCGTTTAATTGAAAATCTGAATATCTAGCTTTTATTATACCTGTGAATCCATTTAAATTACTCATATATTCAGTTATACCGACATCCTTTTCAGATAATTGATCGCAATGTCGGTATTCACGTTTTTGATTGGAACGAGGTTGATTATTGTATGATTTTTTCCATTTATTATTTCCACGCTTTGGTTTCATTTTTTACAGAATTACAAATTAACTAATTCTAATAATTAATAAAATATATACTTAACTATGAGTAAAATACAAGTTTATTTGAACAACATATGAAAACTAGAAAGTAAGGTTATGTTGAAACTACTAACGTTGCAATTTGGATTGTCAAATAAGGCACATGTGCTGTACTTGAATTCAGCAAGTTTGAGAATTAAACCAACAAAAATGTCTAAAATTATCTAAAATCATATGTTTCTATTTATATAAACAGATACTTATCTATATGTTGATACATTAGATATTGGAGTTATTGTCTGATTGAAGATTGAATTTAATTGTACTAATACTAACCATGATATACTAACTAAAACAAGACCAGTGCTAGTTGTAATTTGTGACATTGCTGTCAAAAGTTCTCTAATCCACGGCTACTTTAGGGTTAGCACGTGGAAGTATTTCACAACGTATTTTTGTATTTTATTCACTAAGTAACAAGAAAAATGTCTATGTATAATTTCAAAAGGATTGCTGTAGTTCCTACAGCAAAGGTATGCATACATATTCGAAATGTTGTTTTGATTCTAAAACATATTGTATTTTAGGACTTTATAGATATAATCTTATCTAAGACACAGCGCAAAACACCTACTGTTGTCCATAAACAGTATAAAATCACAAGAATTCGAGCCTTTTATATGAGAAAAGTCAAATTTTCACAACAAAGTTTTCATGATAGATTAACTCAAATTTTAACAGAATTTCCCAAACTTGATGATGTACATCCATTCTATGCCGATCTTATGAATGTGCTTTATGATAAAGACCATTATAAATTAGCTCTCGGTCAAATCAATACTGCAAGACATCTTATAGACAATGTTGCAAAAGATTATGTTAGATTGTTAAAATATGGAGATTCACTTTATAGATGTAAACAACTTAAGAGAGCTGCTCTAGGTCGTATGGCCACTATCATGAAGAGACAAGGTTCAAATTTGACCTATTTAGAACAAGTTAGACAGCATCTAGCTAGATTACCATCTATAGATCCTTATACAAGAACCATTATTATCTGTGGTAAGTAAATGTATTTTATTTAAACTTTATTGAAACAAATTTATCAGTCGAATTGAATGTCAGTTTAATATGTTTATATTTACGTTCTTTAAATACCTTGTAGGTTTTCCAAATGTAGGCAAATCATCATTTATCAACAAAATTACAAGAGCAGATGTTGAAGTACAACCATACGCGTTTACAACAAAATCTTTATATGTAGGACACACCGATTACAAGTATTTACGTTGGCAAGTAATTGATACTCCCGGAATTCTTGATCATCCTTTAGAAGAACGTAATGTTATTGAAATGCAGGCAGTCACAGCTCTTGCCCACCTTCGTGCTTGTGTTTTGTACTTCCTAGATTTGTCAGAACAATGTGGTCACAATTTAGATGAACAAGTAAAACTTTTTGAATCAATTAAACCTTTATTTGCTAACAAACCACTGATAGTTGTGGCAAATAAATGCGATATTGTTAAATTAGATGAACTACCCAAGGATAAAAGAGCAGCAATTAAAGATTTGGAAGCAGATGTTGCGTTAACTATTCTTGAAATGTCAACTGTTGATGAAACTGGAGTAATGGAAGTTAAAACAGAAGCTTGTGAAAAATTGATGAGTTATAGAGTAGACCAGAAAATGAGGACTAAAAAGGTAAGAATTTTTTGATATTAAGCGATATTTTATAATAAAAACATATTTTTATAGGTAGATGGAATTCTAAACAGGCTCCATGTTGCAATGCCCCAAGCAAGAGACGATAAATCTCGTCCTCCTTGTATACCTGAAAATATCATTGCCAAACGCCAGTTGAACGCAGAAAAACGCAAACGCAAGCTAGAACGTGACATAGAATTGGAAGAAGGAGACGATTATATATTAGATCTGAAAAAAGAATACGTGGATATACCAGAGGAAGAACGGTATGATATTATTCCAGAAATTTGGGAAGGACACAATATTGCAGATTATATTGATCCTGAGATATTTGATAAATTAGCCGAGTTAGAAAAGGATGAGGAACTCCGGGAGGAAACTGGAATGTATGTTGTACCAAAAATAGAGTTGGATGAAACTATGCAGGAAATTAAGAAGCTAGCCTTGCAGATAAGGAATAAAAAAGCAATAATTAAAGATGAAGCTAGAATTAATAAACAAAGTAGAAAACCAGTTATGCCAAGAACAGCTGGATCTAAAGTACGGGACCGTTCAGTTTCAAAACTTCGTGAAAATATGGCAGAATTGGGTGTTGATTTATCTGGTACACAAGATGCTCATTTCATGAATACTAAGCCGAGAAGTAGGTCATTGGGCCCTCCAACTAAGAGAATGAAAATGGAAACTGATAGTGATGCAGTTGTTCTTAACAGATCAAGATCTATGTCGAAACCCCCAAGGAATGAAATGGGAATTAAAGATGTTGCTATGAAAAAGAAGTTGGCTAAGATTGCTCATAGAGCTATTAGTAAAAAGGTTAAAAAGATGGGATTGAAAGGTGAAGCTGATAGATTTATTGGAAATAAGATGCCTAAACATTTGTTCTCTGGAAAAAGAGGAGTTGGTAAAACAGATAGAAGATAAATTTTGCGTTTTCATATTCTTATTATTTATTGTAATTGACTTGACTTATTTCTTGTTTGGATAACAATAAACTTACGTCGTTATTTCTTTCTATATTTTTTATTAAAATTTAAATTTAATTAAAATCAATATTTTAAAATACATACTGTTTACACAAAGCTCTTAAAAATGTACTTTTTCGTAAATTAATAGCTTCGCGCTGTATTTCTTCATTATTACTAGAATTGAGTTCCAACATTCCAATTACTTGAATCGCACACCTTCGTCTTTGAAATTCTCCCTTTTTGTTATGGGTATATATCAAATATTCTAAAATACTTGTATCCCAAAAACAGTGATAATATGCATCTACTGCATCATTACACGATTTTTGCTCGGAAAGTATTCTAAATGCTAACATATAGTCCGTTTCTTCCAAAAATTGGCACAAAACAGCTGCTTGTGTGTGGCAACCAAGTGTGGTGCAACATTTTATCATTCTCCTAAATAAGTGGTCATCGTTTCGGATTGGAATGTTAAAATAATCATGCGAAGCAAGTAATGATTTTAAATAATCACTAAGAGAAACTTGGTAGTGACCATTTGCTAAAAAGTTAATATTAAATACATTTTCTTCATTAATTCATAAACATTTAGTCCAATCACGTAAGCAAAAAAATGTATCAACCTCTGAATGAGAGATAAAAATAGGATGTGGCTGTGTTATGGCTCTTGAGGGAAAGTATTTTTAAGCAGCGGTATAGACTATAGACAATTATATTGGAATGGATTGTTAACAAACTTCATAGAGAAATGTGCACTATCTGCAGCTTAATGTGTTTTCACAATCGACTATTGAACACAATCTATGCCTATATAGTACGTTTTTATGTAGAAGCGATTTCATCATCCAAGCTGTAGATGGTATTGCACCGCCGTTGATCCACTCGGCCGCATTTATTATTTTACGTTCCCAGCACTACTTGACTCGATCATATGGTGTTTTATGGTTTTTGTATTACATTGTTCTTGAGAAGCCGTTTCCAACCGTATACAATTTTTGTATTTGGTATTTTGAAACAAAAATTATCGGAAATTTTATGCTCTATAAATCTTATACAAATGTTAATTTTATTGGAACGAAAACTGTTTTTGTGATCTTTAACTTTAAATAACACATCGCGCAAATACTAGATTTTATGTTAAAAAAAAGAAAGTGCATATGTGGTTACAGCTTATTATCTCTCATTCTTCTAATATAACTGGAATAATTGATATAACTTACCGAAATTGATATCTCCCAATAACCTAAGCCAAGCCGCGTTATTAGGATATTGCTTTAAAGCATGTGTAACGATTTCTAACAGAAGTTCATGAACTACCTCAGGATTATACGAATTTGCACTGAAACAACTTTTATCAACACTTAACATTCCAAAACGTTTTAAAACTTACTTGCTGACTGTTGCTGGCCACAAAGTTGAATATTCAGTTTGCAATTCCAATGCCGGCTCGTCTTTTAATATATTGAACAATTTTGTCAACATTGATATGATTACAGTTAAGCATATATTGTCCTTTAATTTAAAAAATACAAAAACTAAATTATTTCTTACATTAGAAGGATCACTAAAACCTGTATTGTTTCTTTTAGATTGTGTAGATGTTGTAGCAAACACAGGTAGAACTAAAAATAGATTCTAATTATCGGCGTTACTTTATTTGTGGCTTTTAGCTATGAATACAGCAAAACCTCGATTACCTTTTAGGGGTCAGGATAAGGGTGTAATGGAAAATATATATAAATGTGGAATTTATTAAAACAACTTGTTAACGTAGCAAACAATTGATGTTTATGACAATACATAAAATCACGAAAAAAATGATACATAGACGCTGTGTTTCACTAATGAAGAGATATCCTCGGTATAGACTGGCTAATATTTGTTATTTTTGCTTGCGAAAGTTATCTTCACACCCTTCAAGAACATTGGTTTCTAAAGCATTCGTGGTTATTTAATTCGCCGCCGGGAAAAATATAAATTCCTATATCCTATTTGTTCATATCTAACCGATTAGAAATGTTATTTTCTGAGATGTTTTTGAAAGAACCAGGTTTTTTTGCTTTTCCAGGTGCTGATGTCTCAGAGGAAGTGCCTTCTAATCCAGTTTCATCGAAGTTGAAAACTTGATTTCTTTGTAAAGCACGCTTTTTAATTTTCTCCAGATGCTTGTTAACATATTTCACTACGAGGACACTATTAGCAGTTAATTTTTATCTTCAATAGGTAACTGCCTTATTCCGTATCGGATTTTAAATTTGTGAAATGGATGACAAATAATGAAAGTTGACAAATAATCGAGGTTCTAATGTATAAGAAATTGATTAAATTCTTTACCTAACCCAATTTATATTAAAAAAATGTATACCTACCTAAATCCCATAAATTCTTAGGTAATTTCTTGCTTCCTTTGTGTTTTGAAAGATCCTGACAAGTTAAAGCCACTGCAGAAATTATTTCAAAAGTTGTCCAACGTTTATCTAAATTAATTAAAAATTCCCAACGTCCAAGATTAAGTAGACAAATTGCACATTGTTCTACAACTTCACTTCTAGGTACTACAGATTCATTTACTTGCAAACAAACTTCACATGCATCAGCTAAAGCACCTTTATCTAAAAAAATTAACATTATTTACTTACAAAAAAATACTAAAATTTGTTTACCTATTGTAGTTATTGGCCAATGATCTAACATCTGAGTGATCTGTACAAGTAATATTTCCCAACTAACTAGTTTAAAAAGTTTACCAACGTTAACATTGGTTCCTTCCAATTCTTTTTGTAAAATAATCAAATACTCTAATGAAACGTGATAATTTTTGTTTAATAAATGTTCTCTTGATTTTGCCAAACTAACATAAGCAAAATCTTGTAAAAATCCTAAAACCAATTAAACAAAGAATTAAAATAATAAAAACCTAATAATATTACTATTACCTCTCGGCAACGATTTCACAACGCTTTGTAAAGGAATAGGGAGTTCCCATTGAGGATTAACAGTCCAAACAGTTGTTCCCGAATTTGTCATGGCAATTTTAACCAGCAATTCTTTAATTTCTTTATGATCATTAGTAGAGATTAATTGCTTTTCTAACTGTCTAAGTTGTATTTTTGGTTTTCCTAAAGATAAAAAATATGTATGCTTTAATAGTACATAGTGAGAAATGCAGAAAATCATAAAAAAATTATTAATTAGAATAAAAATTATAAAACTGTGAAAAAACGTGGAATACTTGAGGAATCGGAGAAATAAATTGAAAACTTTGGTATCCCTACTAATCTTACAAGGCACCAGTATCTCCTGTATGACGTAATATGTACAAATGCTTTTGAAATGAATCCAATTTACTCTCATAAATTTGAGTTTCTATATACATAAAACTCCAGAACCAACAATCAATCTAAGAGTGTACATAAGTTCAGTACAAAAATTTAAATACTTGGGATCCTGGCTAAGTAACACATTGGACCCGGATATAGAAATCAGAGCAAGAATCGAACAAGCCAGACACATTTAACAACATGAAACAACTTTTGTCCACTTCCAGCCCGAATCTCGATCTTCGTTACCGGTTTGTTAAATGTTATGTATACTCTGTGTTACTTTATGGATGCGAGACCTGGACCCTGAAGGCCAACATGATCAGTAGACTAGAGGCGTTCGAAATGTGGGTTCTACGCAGACTGCTAAAGATTTCATGGGTGGACCACATCACGAATATTGAAGTGCTTAGAAGAGCAAATCGTGAACGAGAGCTATTTGAAATAATAAAAAAACGATAGACCGCTTATTTGGTACATATAATGAGAAATAACAGGTTGCTCAGGCTTATAATGGAGGGAAAGATCGAAGGTAAACGCGGCATTGGAAGGAAGAAGCACTCCTGGATTAAGAATATTCGGGACTGGACGAGTCTAGATGCCCATTCTCTGTTCCGAATAGCGCAGGATCGACGAGAGTTCTCCACAATTGTGTCCAACCTCCGATAACTGGAGATGGCACCATAAGAAGAAGAAGAAGATATACATATAACGTAACTAAAGAAGTTTAACTTGAAAAAAAAAATTAAAACTAGGTTTTTGTCAAGCCGTGGTATAATTTTATTTCTAATTTAGTAATCCCAAAAGCAGGAAAAAATCCAAACGAGGTTTCATCATATAGGCCAATAAGCCTACTATCAATCGTATCCAAAATACTTGAAAGGTTACTGTTACAAAAAATTAACTCAGATCCCAATACAGAGGACTGGATACCCAACCACCAATTTGGCTTTTGAAAAAAACACTCAACGATACAGCAGGTTCATAGAATAGTACACACCATAAATTCTGCAATCGAAAGCAAACAGTACTGCAAAGATGCCTTTCTAGACGTTAGTCAAGCATTTGATAAGGTTTGGCACACAGGCCTGATTTTTAAAATCAAGAAATATCTTCCCATTACCTACCTGAAACTGTTAAAATCCTACCTAAGTGGGAGAGAATTCCGAACAAGAGTGAATGAAAGTATTTCCAATAATTTTCCTATAAAATCTGGTGTTCCACAGGGCAACGTTCTTGGACCAATATTATATGTGCTATACACAGCGGATCTACCATCCAATAATGAAACCATCACTGGTACGTTTGCAGATGATGCTGTCATCCTTGCAACAGACGAAAATCCAATTATAGCATCTAACATTCTACAGGTACAACTGAATGAAATCGAGACGTGGTCAAACAAGTGGAGAATTAAAATGAATGGATCAAAATCAGTCCAAGTGACTTTTACCTTGAGAAGAGACCAATGTCCACCAGTTTCACTTAACAATATCCATCTTCCCAATCCTCTAGCACCAAATACCTAGGAATACATCTTAACTCAAAACTCAACTGGAAAGAACATATATTCTTAAGAAGCGGAAACAAATTAACCTAAGAATGAAAAATCTAAACCGGCTAGTCGGTAGGAAATCGAAACTGACCCTAGAAAATAAAATCCTTGTCTACAAAGCGATCATAAAACCTATCTGGACGTATGGAATCCAACTCTGGGGATGTGCCAGTAAGTCAAATATAATTCAAAGAAGCCAATCGAAAATACTGCGAACGATAGCTAATGCACCCTGGTATGTGTCAAACCTAACAATTCATGAAGACCTAAGAATCCCGTTCGTACAGGATGTGATTACTAAATATAGCAGAAAGCACCATGAAGGACTGGAATCACACAGTAACTCCTTACTCCAACTTCTAATAGAACATCAAGCCAATAGAAGACTCAAAAGGAACTGGCCAGCTGACCTGAGAAACGCTTGAAGTGGTTGTCACTGGAGAAGGTCTCCCCACGCCAATAGGAGCCCATTGCTGCGCAGCCAGCGAATTAGCTTATAGAACCCCATTTGTGTTTTAATTGCTAAAGAATATAACATAAAAAAAATTAGTAAGTTTAAAACTATTGACTCACTCCTTTTACTAGTATCCATAATTTCAGTTTTTAGTAAACAATCTGGTACTTCAACGTTTGTTTTAGAACCTTTAATATAAGCTATATCAAACTTATCCAGTAAAATAGATAATTCTGCGTTAGACTGTATTTTGGATAATAAATTCGGTACATCATCCTGCAGAATTGTTTCTATAAGAAATTTCTTAAGTAGTTGTTTTTGAGAACAAGAAAATAATTTCCAGGAGCACTGAATGGCCTAAAAAAATAAATTAGTTTTTTTACGTATTTTCGGATTTTTAGGCTTTTGTTTCGGTTTTTCACTTTTACTTTGTTTATAGGTATTTTTCGCTTTTTTAAACTTCTTTAAATTCTTTATCGAATTTTTTTTAACTATTTTCGATTTTGTTGTTGCGGTATTTTAATTTTTTTTTTCTTTTTGGTCTTTTTTTTTCTTTTTCGGTATTTTAACATTTGTCGAATTTTTAATATTTTCTGTATTTTAACATTTTTTCCATGCATTTTTGGATACGGTGCACTGAATTCCATACTTTATAAGATGAAACTAACACCAAATCCACAATGTGATTGTGATAATAGTTATGATGACTTTAATCATTGGATTTTTCGATGCTCCTATAATTCAGATGCTACCTCTTTCCTCATTTCTGAACTGATCAAAATGAAAAGACGATTACCCCAGAGTTACACTTCTATAATGCATGAATGTCTACAAAGTACCCGTGTCAAAGAAGTGTTTTATGACTTTTTGAGCCGCACCAAGAGACATTTATGAAATTTTATTAGCTAGCTTTGATCCCTTTGTTTTGATCCAAATGTTTATATACCTTAACAATCCACTACCTACCTGTGTGTGTGTTGCTAAGTCGCCATGACCGGTAGCATTAGCGTGAAATGAGTATCCCCGTCAAATATCCCCGTGTACATCTTTTCCCTTTATAACGAGTTTTAACTTTTTTCGGTTTGTATTTTCTTTTATTATTATTAACGTTATTTTTATTATTTTTTAACTATTTTGTTTTTACCCTTTTTCGTCTTTTTACGGTTTTTGTAATGCATTTTTGTTTTTTTTTTAATATGTAGGTTTCTTTATTAAGTTTTACCGCCTTTTTAACGAATTTTTTTTTATAGTTTGGTCGCTTTTCAGTTTTCTTTAATAATGTTCAGTTGTTTAACGTTTTTTTTATATATATTTATTTGTTTTATGGCTTTTTAATTTTTTTTTTCGGTAATCTAATCTTTTCGTTTTTTTTACTTGAATGATTATACTTACCCATATCAGTATATCTGTATTTTTATATGCAGCGAAGTTATGATGATAGAGAGGCTTTTGATCTAAAACACATCTAACAATATTTAATGCTTTAATTTTTTGTACTAAATCTCTGGCTACTGTAAACGCTCCACTAGATAAAGCACCTTGTATATTCAATTCTAAATTTATTCTGTGCATCAGAGGGATTTCCTCAGAAACATTATCCTGTTGAAGAATATTAGTAATACCCTAAAAATAAAAATAAAACTATTACATTATGTTTTTATATATATTTTCGTTTTTTTAACGTTTTTGGAACGAAGTTCCTTACGGCCGGCTTGGAGGAGATAGGGATTTTGCTGCGCGACCGAACTGAAAAAAATGTAATAGTAAAACCGTAAGAAAAAGTCCGTGGAATAAAACCGGTAAATAAGACGTGCGCAGGCGCTACAATCGTATACACAAGCGAGTAGTGTCGATTCTACATTAGCCGAAGGTACTTCGTTCCTACCTGGTGTCCCACCACACCATTATACTTTTTTCTTTTTGAATTTTTAATAATTTTTCTTTGTTTTTAGCATTAATTCGGCGTTTCAACGTCTTTTGGTATGTTTACGTTTTTTTCGGTACGTTGATTTTTTTGGATTGTCTCGATTATTTATTATGTGTTTTAAGAATTTACATTTTTCTGGTTTTTCATCGTTTGTTAGACCCTTAATCGCTGTTTCAATATTTCAACGTTTTTTGATGTTATATCGATTTTTTTTTGAATTTCTAATAATTTTTCTTTGTTTTTAGCATTAATTCGGTGTCTCAACGTTTTTCCGGTTCGTTGATTTTTTTTTTTGGATTGTCTCGATTATTTAATTTGTGTTTTAAGAATTTACCGATTTTTCGGTTTTTTAACGTATATTCGGTTTGTAGGGGAATTCTACACTTGCTTCGAAGGACCTTTATAATTATATGAAATGAACAACTCCAACGAACTTGGTAACAATCTATTTCATATATACAATATATTACAAAAAGTAAAAAATAATTTTACGGCCACAACTGGCTCGCTCGAGGTATATTAATAATTAGAAAGTATACAAAAACTAAAACTAATCTTTGCCTTTTAAAAAACACATAAATCTTGTGAAGCAAAGATACAAAGCAAACACATGCAACGGACACACGTTCTCTTAACTTACGGTTGAATGCTAGTCAAGGGTTTCTACAAAAACCTCTCAGCAGGTTGTCTAATATTTAAATTACAATGACAATCCTTAAAGAAATTTCTTGAATTTACAACACGGTTCATTGACGTTTTTTGGGCTGTTAATGTTTTCTCAATTTTTAATGAATGTCTCGATATTTTAACGGTTATTTATCGTTTTTTTTTTCGTTTTTTTTCCAAATTTCCGGTTTTTTAAGATTAATCGGGAATTTAATTCTTCTTTGGTATATTAACGTATTTTTGGAATTCAAACGTTTTATTTAGATTTTTCAAAATTATTCAGTTTTTAACGGATTTTTTGTTTTTTATCGTTTTCAATTTTTAATGGTTGTTTGGGTATTCTAACGATTACTTTTTTATTAATTATTTAATTGTTTTTAACAATCTCACGATTTTTTAACGATTATTCGTGTTTTTAACAATCTTTCGTTTTTTATAGTATTTCCGATTTTTAAACCTGTTTCGGTATTTTAACTTTTTTTTACATTTTTTGAGTATTTTTTCTTTACGCAATTTTTTCTTTTTTTTTATGTATAAAAAATTTAAGTCTTACCATATAATTATTAACTATAGAAGAATTAAGTTGTTCTAATAAACTCGCTTGTTGAATATCAGCCGATCCATGACAAGCTTTAATATAAACCTCCAACATTTTCTTATCAACATCGTAAAAACCACCAATATCAGGAATATCTGCAAATAATTGAAAACATTTGGAAAAATGTTTTTTTGCCAAATCATATTGCTCTCTATAAAAGAAAAATACTCCCAAATCATAATTAATTTGAGCACAAAATTCGTTTCTTTTCAACTCTTCACTCTTATCCCAATCAAATTCTATTGAATCACTATTTTCAGTTGGTAATTTAAAACAATCGAAAGTTAAAAGGGATGGTATTATTTGCCAATCCAAAGCTTCAGTTAAAAAATTTACAGTTTTGTTAATATTTTCCGGACAACATATAATAGACTCATCAGCAATGGAAATATCATTTATCCTAAAAAAAAAAAAATGATTTTTTTTGTATAAAAGGTAGATATAAATACTGAATAAACAAATGTAATACAGAGAAGTCCGCTTAATGTAATCACCAATAATGTTATCAATCGCTTATTGCTATAATTTTTCGTACGAACCGATCACTCGTATATTTATAAATGTAAAATAATTCGGTTTTTAGAATCAAATTTCGGTTCTTGTTACCTTGTTAAACACAGTACATTTAATTTCAAAATCATGGACAAAAGTGTCAAAAGACACTATCAGAAAGAGCTTTGTGCACTTTTTTAATATGATGATGCTGGATCGACGTGGATAAAAATCTGCAATCTAAAGAAAAATTGTCACACGATCAAATTTGTGAAAAAAGAACAATTGTGAAAACGAAAAGAGTATCAACCTTTCACCAACAAATAAAGAAATGTGACAAGCTTTGGAAATTTTGCGTCATGGTGTTCAGTGCCGAGCCGTCCATATGGGCAAGTCGGGCGGCGCCCGACGGCGCCGAGGTGATAAAGGCGCCGCTCTCAGATTTTAGACCAGATAAAAGCTACAAATGTGGTAGCAAAAAAAATGTTTTTACGTTTTAGATTTTTTTGTGACTGTAATTTTAAATTCAATTATCAAATTACATAAAAAATAAATTTAGCAACCCTCTATCATTTTTAAAATTTTTCATCTCAGCAGTTTGTCAGTATTTTGGAATTTAGATGAATGCAAATGCGCTAAATACATTTTAATGATATCATAGGAATTATTCAAAGGCTATCTTTCAAAGCGTTATTGCCCTTCAATAAAATAAAGCCCAATAAAACATTTTATAAATACTGACAGAATGCAAAACAAATTTTTGAGTTTAGCGAGCAGATGACCAAAAAGAATTCTCAGTTATCGAAAGTGAGTGCATGGTGCAATATCGGGAGTTGTTTTAGTATTTGTGTTTTTGCGATACTTAATAATTTGTGAATATTGTGATGTGATAAAAAAAAAAGAAATTTTCTGGCTACCAGAATTTAATAAAAAAACGCAAACGAGAAGAAGAGCGTGATAAGCATGCCACATGCAAAAATACAGCAATATTTTGTGTCTTCGGCACCGTCCACATCAAAACATTCGCTAGGTGTCGAGGAAGAGATTTACGAAAGTGAGGAATTAAAAAACGTGTCCAGTGGTATGTGCTTTTTTTAAAGATATGTATATATTTTGAAAAGCTATAAAAATTCAGCATTTTATTTAAATTTTAAATAAATATATCAATGCATTTAAAATGCATTTGGTACCTATAGTGGGCGATATTTACTCATTTGTGTGTTTGTATTTTAAGATGATGCGCCTAAAGAATTACCTGGACCTGCGCTTGATGCACCGCCGCCACCAAAAGAAAGATCAACACCAGCACCAGCTTTTTCCAAAGATGACCCAGGACTTTGGCCAGAAGTTTTGACTTCAAACATGGTTTATTATTTAATAGAAACCCCGATTACGCAAGTAAAAAATTATAATTTTCCGCGTGATTCTTCGGGACGAAAATTTTCGGATTGTTATTATGAAACATTTAAGAAATGGTGAAAAGTTTCATAGAGAGTGGTTGCTTTATTCTAAATAAAAAAATGCGGTTTTTTGTTTATGCTGCAAATTATTCGATTCAAAAAACAAATCTCCATTTTGCAACGGAACAAACGATTGGAAACATTTGGCGGAATCTTGCAGTAAACACGAAAAAAGTACTACTCATTTTAATAATTATAAAAAGTGCATAAATTTAAGTCAATCGTTAATTTTTGTTTTATTTTTTAAAGTAGTTGCATGACATCCTGATTTAGAAAAATCAGAAATTTTGTATTTATGGCTATGATTAAATGTCTATATATATATTATAATTTTAAGAAAGGCGCTTGGTAAGTTTTGCCCGACGGCGCTGGTAGGGGTCGGCTCGGCACTGATGGTGTTCAATCTCGAGCTGATAATTTTGATGTGCATTATGGAAAGTTTATTGACAATTTGTTAAAAAAAGTGAAGGACAGACAAAAGATTTTTTTAAACCTCAGTATCATATTTTATAGTTGAATAAATCACTTTTTTATAAAAAAACACAATTTTTAATTATAATTACTTAATTCAAATTATAATCTTAGAACAGCAATTAACTAAGAAATGATTTTACACAAATAAAAAAGGTAAGTAAAACATGTGTATAAAATTTCGGATTAATGTATTAATATGTAATCATTCTTTTAAAGTCCAAACGTGATTACATTAAACGGACTCCTCTGTATTCATAATAAGAATAAGTAATAATTTATAATAAACTTACTCACCCAAACCTTATTTGCCAATTAGATGTAATTCTGTGCATTGAAGTACTTAACAACCACCGATGAAATAACAACAATGCAAATATATATGGAGGAGAAGCAGTGTTAACATCTTCCTCTTCAACATTAGGTATTTCTACTGTCTTTTTATCATTTGTAAAGTACATTAAATCTTGTAAAAGACTGATTTGTGTCTTAAACGGTAGATTCCTGATTTCAACTAAAAAAAAAAAACAATGTTATAATATTGAGTAATGAAATCATATTATTATTACCTAGATTCCATTTGAGGAAAGCTCCTACTCTTAGAGATAGAATCTTTAAAGCAATGGTTTTCGCTGGAGGTTTTGTTTTCGTCGTATTAGTCTCAACATTGATAATTTCTCCATTCTCAGTATCTGGGTTATTACGAAGAGTTTCGGTTATTACATCATAAAATTTTGTTATTAAATCCGAAGGTGGAGGATCTAAGAATGGATATATTTAAATAATTTCTATAAAACTGTTTAAATAAATTTACGTACCTGCATACGGTTTTTGTAAATGTTTAAGTAATAAATCTGGATCTAAAAGAAATTCAAACCATAGTATAGTTTCAGGGGATATAGGTACACTTGCTGGTCGTAGTAACTCAACTTCCATTATTTTTTTAATTAAATAAGTTTATATTTTTGTTTACTCATACTACGATTAGGTTAAGTTAATAAAACAACTGTCATCAATGTCAATGAATTGTATCTACCTTTTAAAAACGGTTTTTGAACTACTAGTGCTAAATAGGTGTCGCAAAATTAGAAATTCGGGGTTAATTTAAATCACAGATTAAGGTAATCTTAGATATAATAAAAAATAGGGGTCTTAGGATAAACATATGCTATTTAGCACAGATTAAGGTAATCTTTGCTTTTTAGTATAAATGACGTGTAATTTATTAAAAAAAACTCCTATTAAACACGTGTTTTTATTATAACAATTTAACTATTATAAAAATTGAATTTATGTATTATTTTAGCCAAAAACTTTTTTTTTACTAAAAATAAAAAAAATGTATTATTCATTATTTAAAAAGTACTATAGTGATCAAAACTTTGTCTAAAGTCGTTTGAGTGTTCAGTTTGTATAAAAAATTAGTTTCGTATTGTTAAAAAAAGATATTTTTTTTTAACTTTAACCTACAGTTGCCATAGAATCCACGTAAGTAAAATTTACCTTTAGTGTATGAAACAATGTTTCGTACCAGGAGTTCAAATAAACAATAAACCAATATTTTAAAAAGATAATTTTATATGTAAAAATTTATTAAACATAAATAATTAATCTTATTTATTTTTTATTTTTTCCTTCTTATCCTTTTTGTCACTTTTTTTCTTTTCTGGTACTTTCTTTTTTGTAAACCTGTTCAGCACTGATGCAAATAATCCCAGTACAAATGTACCAAATCCAAGTTGCCATAACCAGGGATTTTCTCTCATATACATGACAACCAACGCAACGAAATCATCAAATGGAGATTTTGGTACAGGAACCTTTTCCGGACTAACATTTTTATACCAACTTTGTGAAAAATCGACTAGCGAGGTAACATCAAACTTCTGAAGATGGTAACGATACAGTTTCCCTTGTCTAAATAAAATAAATGATGGTACTGCAGAAACATCAAATCGTCTAGCGGTAGCGCCTCCATTTCCAGCTTTATTTACACGTGCTATATTTATTCTGGATTTAATTTTAGCACCAACCGCTTCCCATCTAGCCTGCATACGAGTGCAATCTACACAATCTGGAGTGTAAAACATAATAAACCAGTCGCCTGTTGTAGCACCTGTTGCTGCTTGAGTTAGATGTTCAAATGTATCATCAGTTAGTTCTTTAGATACTGGTTCTTTATTTGAGGTAAATGTGTGAAGAATTAACTCATCATTTAAAGGACCATCATAAAGTAAAGGAATACCGTGCCTAAAGAACACTATAATTGGTTCCTTATCAGGGCTATATAATCTGGTCATTTGGCTGTCTTCTACTTTTACCACCCAAGCATTTAATGTTTCTACTAAATCTTCTCTAAGAGTGGTTAGTTCATTCTCGTAATTATCACATGATTCACAATATTTTCTGGAAAACAACACTATCACATATTTTTCTGTTCTAATTAAGTTCATCAATTCATCATCTTGAACTACTTCTAAATGGGAATGTATCATTACAACGTGCACAAAAATAACAAATAATATAATTAGTTTCATTCTTTAAAAATCCTAATTTGCTATATTTGTCGTACTAACCACTACAAAATTAGAAGTAGGTTATGTTTTATGTTATGATCATTGACAATATTTTCAATGGTTATGATCTTTAACTAAAGTGGCCTTTTTAGTTTATCCACAACCAACTACACATTATTGACAGAGACAATTTATATTTTATATTATCTTTAACTTATAATCTCGTTTCTTATAGTTGTGAGAATATAAAGTTGAGCTTTAATCAAAATTCTTAATTTAAACTAAATTTGTTAACGAAACCTTTACATCAGAACAAAGTTTTCGAACCATACATCAAATGTCAAACTTCCCCTCTCATTTATGTTTGAAACGAAACTTCATATGCTAACCAACGCTGAAAAGCCGTTACGAAATAGTTTTTTATTGTGTTATCCTCTAATGTGATGAACTAAGTGTTAATATAGCCGTGATTTTTAAAGTTTGTGTTTGAAAATGTCTAATTTTGTTACATAAGGAAGAATAATGTCTGACGATTCAGATAAAAAAGCTGAAAGATTTGCTGAGGAGTTACTGAAACGAATTGTAAGTAAATGTAATATTTATACTGGAATTTTCATTCTGCAATATGTAGAAGATATTATCAAAGCCCTTGTTTCGGTAGTATTTGTTTTAATTTTGTGCTGGAGCTGTTATATGCATATGTTTTTTTGACTATTTTATAGTCAAATAAGTTTCTGTATATCTTCATCTTTACACTATATATTCCGTCTTTATTTGTTGTTACTGTATTGAAATCATAAACAAAATATTTTTATTTACTTTTTCTCATAGAATGGATTTTTCAAAACAATTTCACCTTGAATAATTTTTGTACTATTTGTGACCAAATTACACTATTTTAAAAACTAATATACATATATTGTTACTTTTTGTTGTATTTAAAATATTTTTATATATAATTTATTTTTAAACAATATACTGTTAAAATTTAGTATTTTTGCATTTAACTGCTGTTTAATAAGCTATTTTTTAACATATAATTTTCAAACTTTCCAGTTTTGTGAGACTTTAAAAGTATTCTATGCCACTGTGGGGTGTTTATATTACTTTTTATAATTAACATTAAAATCTCTCATAAAATGTTTTTTTTTCAAAACAATTTTATCTCTAGCAATTTTTGTACTATTTGTGACTAAATTTCACTATTTTAAAAACTAATATTTTTCTGTCCAAATATATATGTTTAAACAATAGTATTTTACATGTATATCAAATGTATATGTCCTGCATTTAACTGCTGTTTAATAAGGTATTTTTTAACATATAATTTTCAAACTTTCTAGTTTTGTGAGACTTTAAAAGTATTCTATGCGGTCTATGCCACTGTGGGGTGTTTATATTACTTTTTATAATTAACATTAAAATCTCTCATAAAATGGTTTTTTTCAAAACAATTTTATCCTGAGCAATTTTTGTACTACCTATTTGTGACCAAATTTCACTATTTTAAAAACTAATATTTTTGGGTCCAAATATATATGTTTAAACAATAGTATTTTACATGTATATCAAATGTATATGTCCTGCATTTAACTGCTTCATTAGTTACTCTTGCTGAAAACAGCAATAAATACTTTTTTTTCAACCACTTGAATTGCATTTAGGACTTTTATTATTAACCTAGAAAATCTTTATAACACAATAAAACATCCTACCAAATTTCATTAAAAAACGATTTAATAGTTTTTGCGTAATACTCATACATTCTAAAAAAAAAAAAAAATTAAATTCTCTAAAATCTTGTGAAACAAAAACTAAAGCATATATATACCTAGAAGTTTTGTTATTTTTTAACATATAAAAGAGCATTCCACCGATTAAACACGTTTTATAGAATTTAAATCTGATTATTTGGTCAAACTACATTTTTTTTTAAATTGTAAACATTTATTTAAACAATTAAAGAATTAAAATATCTATTTTTAAAGGTCATTTGCTCTAAAATTGGTCGAGTAATTTGTTATGAAAAATTTAATCGTTTATAACGCTTTAACTTTTTAAAGAAAAGAATTAAAATGTTTTCAACAAAAAAGTTCAAAGAAAGTTCTACAAAAAATCTCTCTCGAATTTTTCGATTAATCTTTGGCAGTTATCGGCAATTGTTTAAGAAATCGCCCAAAAAGAGATTAGTTCTTATTTTAAAGTTTGTACAATTATCTTGACAATGATTCGATGAGTCGATTTTGTTGACCTACAGTTGGTTTACTGCAGGTATTTAGTATTGAAAAAAGGATGATTATAGTGAGTTATTAGTTCTGGGTAAATAAGAGAAGACACTGTGTATACTTTTGATAATTGTATATTAAAACTTAACACAATTTAACGGTTATGTGGCAGTAACTGAGCATTGGGCACAATAAACGGTATCAAAAACTTAACACAAAAAAAAAAAGGAAGAATCAACAATGTTTGTGTGTGTGTGTGTGTGTGTGTGTGTGTGTGTGTAAAAATTACAATATCTGTTGATAATGATTTTACAAAATTTTATTAAAGCACTGATTTAGGCATTTCATTTCGCGTTTTTATGTTTCAAGTTGAGTTTTTATACTTTTTTTTTTTTTATTAGTCCATTTTTAGGGTATGAAATATAAAATATGTTTTGTTATTTTCTATTTTAGCAATCAAAGGAACCAAGGCAGAAAAGGAATATATTCGACTATGAAATTAAGCAACCACATACACTACGAAAATCTATGGTGTCTAGAGCTAAAGAACCGTTAGATAAAAGTATAGTTTGTAGCACACCAGCGAGGAAATCTAATAAGTTTTCAAAAATCTTTGGCCAAGTTTCTCCCATCAGGAGTCAGAAGAGCAATGAGCAATCTCCAAACGATATAGTCACAATTTCTTCCTCTAATGATACTAGTAAAGAAAACGGTATTAAACAGAAAAACCAGGAGAAAATTCTATCCATAAATAAATCTCCTTTTATCGACCCACATAAAAAAATTCTACAATCATCATCGTCCGAAAATCATACTGACAAAGGTATCAATCCGCAACTTCAGGATAAAATTATTTCCAGATCTAAATCTCCTTTTAACCACCAACATAAAAAAATAGTACAAACATCATCATTTGAAAATAATACTGACAAAGATATAAACCAACAACTTCAGAACGAAGTTATTTCCAGAACTAAATCACCGTTTATTGACCAACATGAGAAAAGTATACAAACATCATTGTACGAAAATAATACTGACAAAGGTATTAACCAGCTCCTTCAGGATGAAAATCTTTCCAGAACTAAGTCTATTATTGTCAAACGTAAGGAGGAAACAAAAATACCGGTGTTTAAAAAATCTAAACTTAAGAAGCCACATCAAAGAAGATCAAAATCATGTAGCGAACAAGATTATTTTAATAACTCACTTAAAAATTCAAATTCTAAAAACAATTCACTTAGACTGAATTTAAATTCTTATTCATCTAAAATAAAAGAAAGTCGCGGAGATAATAACAATTTATCAGTAGAAAACGAAAGAGATCAGATTCAATTACCGTCATCTAAAAAAAGTGATAAAAGGAAGAATAAATATCCTAATATAGCTCAAGTTAACATGTTGGACCAGTTAAATAATGACAGTTGTTTTAACAAATATTCTGATTTTATGTTTGTAAATCGTAATACACCAAAACAACCACATCCAAACAGTCCACAATTAAATATACATAAAGACAATATAAATTATATGTTGGATAAACACCATTCAATTCCTCATACCAAAATATCCGTTGATAGTGATAAAGATAATGGACGTATGAAAGATTTAGCACTACAAACTGAAGACTCATATAGTCACAACTCAAGTGATTCTGTTTTGTTAAGAGGAATCATTAACATAACATCTAACGCTGGTACTTCAAGTGTTCCACAAAATAATACTAATAATAATACTAAAGTCAAATACTCGTCATGCAGACTATTCAGAAGTTTGTCTGAAGGAGACATAATGGAAAGCTTTTCCAATGATAACAATATTATTGATTACACAAAAAGACCTTGGAGAATCAGTGGTCTACCTATGGATAGTACGTCTAACAGCATCAGTATTAAACGGTGCATTGCTAATTCCTTCAAATATATTGATGATGATATTGTAACTGATGATGAATCTGTATTGGACGAACAGTCTGGTCAACTTACCAAAACCAGTATGAAGTCTTACAAACGAAAAGGTTTGATATGTGATAAAAATAAAAACAAAGTTAATACACTATTTGATTCGTCATCTGATACTGATACAGATGGAAAAAATAAGACTGAGAAAATCTCAAGAAAATGTAACAAAAGAAAGAGAAATCAATCTGCCAGACGACTATATTCATCACGTGATCCTCTAACAGAAGATACTGATACACCTACAACCAACGAAGTTACAAGGAAAAATAATCGAAGGCATGAAAAGCAGATCGATTATAACAAAAAAAGTAGTAAAAAAGATCGTATCAATCAAGTTAATTCTGATAAAAATGAAGAGCATAACTTACAGATCAACAATCAAAATACTGGTGGTAAAAAAATGACCGAGGAGATTTCAAGAAAATGTGACAAAACAAAGAGAACTCAACCTGCCAGAGAACTACATTCATCACACGATTCTCTAATTGAAGAGACAAATAAAATATTTGACAAGTCTTCGACTATACAAAATACCATAAAATCCAACGGAAAATCATCTAGAACCGACGAAATTAGAAGAAACCACAACGGAAGGTTTAAAAGGCATGCTTCTTCTGACAAAGAAAGTAGTAAAAAGAAATCTATCAGTCAAGTTCATTCTGATAAAAATGAAGAGAATAACTTATTAGTGACCAACAATACAAGTACAGTAGATAGCTGGTTACAAGTAGTTAATCACAGTTTTGATGAACAGAATTCAATGCATGACAATAACAACTGTTTAGACATTGATACCTATTCTAATGAGACACAAAATACTGAAGATATAAATTTGCGTCGACGTCGAAGTTTACGTATAGTAATAGATAAATTAACTAGCAGATTATCTCAAAGTAGCAATTGTCGAGAATCTGAAAGATCTATAGAATCCAACAAAAAATCACCTACAACCGACGAAATTACAAAGAAAAACAACCGAAGGCACGAAAAGCAGGTCGATTCTAATAAAAAAAGTAGTAAAAAAGATTCTGATAAAAATGAAGAGCATAACTTATTAGAGACCAACATTAAAAATACAGATGAAAAAATGACCGAGGAAATCTCAAGTAAATGTGACGAAAGAAAGAAAACTCAACCTGACAGAGAACTACGTTCTTCACATGTTTCTCTAACAGAAGATACTAATAAACAACTTGATAAGTATTTGACTACACGAAATATCATAAAATCTCCTACAACCGACAAAATTACAAAGAAAAACAACCGAAGGCACGAAAATCAGGTCGATTCTAACAAAAAAAGTAGTAAAAAAAATCGTATCAATCAATATAATTCTGATAAAAATGAAGACCATAACTTATTAGAGACCGACAATAAAAATAGAGATGAAAAAATGACAGAGGATATTTCAAGTAAATGTGACAAAAAAAAGAGAACTCAACCTGCCAGAGAACTACATTCTTCACATGATTCTCTAACTGAAGATACAAATAAAATACTTGACAATGACAACTCTTCGACTAGAACCGACGAAATTGCAAGTAAAAACAACCGAAGGCATGAAAGCCTGGTCCATTCTAACCAAAAAAGTAATAAAAAAGATCGTATCAATCAAGTTAATTCTGATGAAAATGAAGAGCATAACTTATTAGAGGATGTAGATAGCTTATTAGAAGCAATTAATGAAAGTTTAAATGATCAGAATTCAATACTTGAAGAAATTGATAACTGTTCTAATGAGGCACAAAATACTGAAGATATAAATTTACATCGAAGGCCGAGCTTACGTATATTAATAGATCAATCTACTAGCCAATTAGTTCAAAATAGAAATTGTCAAGAATCTGATAATTCAACAACTAATTTAGTGGAGAAAAAAACTCATCAGAAAAAAATTAACCCACCTTCAGTGAATGTAGAAAATCACAATTCAGATAAGTCTATTAATACTGTTGTAAATATTAGCCCACAAATGAAAACTAGAAATAAAACTAAAAATATGAAAGTAAATAATTTAAATACTCAAAATCAGATAATTGATAGTATCACTCCGAAAAGATTGTTTAATGACAACGGTTCAGTAGATTCTTGTGTAGCAGCATCAGTAGAAAATTCGATTCCATTTGATGATGAAGAAATTAATAATAGAAACATTGAAATTAATTCAAGTGATCAGAAGAAAAATGTCTCCAATAAAACTAATGGTCAGTGTATTTTTCATTTGTACTTATACATTTTCTTGAAATTTATGACTTTTCTAGTTTTTACGATTTTATTGTCAGCTTTCAACATTTGAAGAATTTTCATGAATTTTAAGATTTTTCAAATTTCATCAGATTTTTCAAGTTTCCCGTTTTTTTCACGAATTTTTGAATTTTTCCACATTTTTCCTGTTTTTTAACATTTCATGAATTTTCCGATTTTCCAAATTTTTACGATTTTTTTTGTCGGTTCTGTCAACAATTTTTCGTTTTTTTTCAACTTTTTAATTTTTTAATATTACGATTTTTCCGATTTTTGTGGTCGGTTGCCAACATTTTTTCAATAATTTACCAATTTTTCTTGGTTGTTTTAAATTTCAACATTTTTTTTTTAATTTTCCGATTTTTCTAATCTTTACGGTTTATTTTCTTTTGGTGTTCAATATTTATACACTGATCCGCAAAATTAACCGGACATCGAAAATTTCGTTCAAATTCAATCCTTAATAACTTTTTTTGTATTGCATCGATTTTAATAATTTTTTTGCCGAGTTTTAGGCCATTTTATGGTCATCATTTTTTTTTTATATCGAAGCTACAAAAATTTCCATCGGATTGGTTGTTATATAATACAGGGGTTACTAAAATGTTGATTTTTACTCTAAACTTTTAAACACCCTGTGGAAAAAATTGACAACCAAATAATGATTCTTTTTGCTGCATTTTCAAGCCCCATCTTTTCTTAACAACTTGTTTTTTTTATTCATTCCGATATCTGTATCCTTAAAGAAAAGGGACTAATTTTAAGAAAACAATGCAATAATGCTTTATTAGCAACAAAAGAATTAAAAAATTACATGGACAACTGCGGTATTAAGATTTATTAATTTTTTCTAAAATCGGGTATTTCCCCCACGAGCATGAATAACGGCTCTCATTCTGTGGGGCATAGATTCAATTAAAGAAGCAATCGCATCTTGGGGTATTTGTTGCCACTTGTTTGTGACTGCTTCTTCTAACGCAGTTAAAGTTTGAAACTCACCGTAGTTCTGCCTAACTCTTCTTCCCAGTGTATCCCGCAAGTGCTCAATAGGGTTGAGGTCTGGACTTCTTGGGGGCCAGTCCAATACATGAACGTCAACGTCGATTAAATATTGCCTTGTTATTTGTGCTATGTGCGGTCGAGCATTGTCGTGCATCAAGATAAAATTTTCTCCTATAAATGGCTTATAAGGCACCACATGTTCTTCTAAGCACTCCCTAATGTATCTTTCGGCGTTAATACCCCCTTGAAGTGTAACAAGGTCTGTACGTCCGTCAGGTGAATATCTGGTAAAACGAGACTCGTCTGTGAAAAGAACATTTCGCCATTCGTCCAAGTCCCAATCTGCATGGGTTCGAGATGTTAAATTCTGATCTGCTAACCTTCTGCGTACGGTATCAGGTGAAACCAAGGTACCGTGAACATCTGCCAGTCTTCTTACCAAAGCTGGAGCAGAGGCTGTTCGCTCTCGAAGAACTTAAAAGACGAAGAAATCGATCCTCAACTGCCTTTGTGGCCCTTCGTCTTCACGGTCCAGGTCTTCTTGAATAAGAACCAATTTCTCTGAACCTTTGTATCGCATCGGATATCGTACTGCGTGGATGACCAAGCCTTTCTGCAATATACCTAATCGGACGACCATCGTCTTGTAGAGCAACGGCTTGTGCCACTTCTTCTGGGCTCATGGTTTTTAAACAGACGTATCGCTTACGCAACAGCTCCGAAACACACTTTAAGAAATAACTTAAAAAAAGTTTTAAAAAACACAAAAATTTACAGCAAAATTAAATCTGTAATTTGTTGACAACAATCTTTTTGACATGCCATGGTGCCATGGAAACTTCTATTTCTTTTGTCATAACAGCCAACTTTGCACTATTTTTAAAAACAAATTCTTGCTAATAAAGCATTATTGCATTGTTTCCTTTAAACCAGTGCTTTTTCTTTAAGGATACAGATATCGGAATGAATAAAAAAACAAGTTCTTAAGAAAAGATGGGACTTGAAAAGGCAGCAAAAAGAATCATTATTCGATTGTCAATTTTTGCCACAGGGTGTTTAAAAGTTTAGAGTAAAAATCAACTTTTTATTTCCCCTTGTATAAGAACCAATCCGTTGGAAATTTTTGTTGCTTAGATATGAAAAAATGATGACCATAAAATGGCAAAAAATTATCAAAATCGATGCAATACAAAAAAAGTTATTAGGGATTGAATTTGAACCAAAATTGACGATGTCCGGTTAATTTTGCGGGCTAGTGTATATTAAAAAAAGCAATTTCACCTAAAAAAATTTGACTTTATTCTGAATTTTCAGTAGGTGCTGATCAATTTAAAGAGCCTCCAAAGAAAAGAGTCCGTGGAAGGAAAAAAGGTTAGTAGTATTTAAACTAATTATTTTAAGGTATCTCTTATGATATTTGGAAATTATAGAAACAAGAAAATGACAGTACGGAGAAATCGAAAAAATGTCACCTCCAGCAGAACTCGAACCTGCAATCTTTACTTAGTTTCAATCACAGATGAATTAATAGTTAGTCGGCTTTTATATCGATTTGATTCAACTCAGGTCACATATGACCCTTATTCAATTCTTCCTTAGCATAAAAATCCGATGAGAGATATCTTAAAATAATTAGCGAACTAAAAATCCATGGTTCTGGTCTTCTAACCAAATAAATATAAAAGACAGGTCACAAAAAATGACTATAAACTACATAAGTTTCACTTCAATATTAGTTATATTTTTTTTTATTCGAAAACGAAAAATATTAATGTTAATAATTTAAATACTAAAAAATATGTAAATAATTCACTATTAGACGAACATAATGAATTAACAGATAGAAAACAGAAAATTGCCAGTATCACTCCAAAAAGATTGTTTAATAACAACGGTTTAACAGTTTCTTCTTGTTTAGCAGAACCAATAGAAAATTCGATTCCATGTGATGGTGAAGAAATTAATAATAGAAACATCGAAATTAATTCAAGTGGGCAGAAGAAAAATGACTCCAATAAAACTAATGGTTAGTGTTTTTTTTCATTTCTACTTATACATTACTATCTGACCTGGCGGACTTCGTACCGCCTAACACTGATGTCTTGTTCTCAATTTTTCAAATTTTTACGATTTTTGTTTTGTTTTTTTATTATATATAGATGAACCCGGCGCGCGTTGCGACGCCAACAACTAAAATAAATTTAAGAAAAATAAAAGAGAAGAAGAGATAAAGAAAGTTTATAGTTTTGTTTTACTTATCGCACCAAAAATATATTTTTCGAACTTATATTTATACGCATTCGTATAGATATCTATTAATCAGTATTGAATTTGATACATGGAAGCGCCATCTGGTGGTAACTTCCATTAATACGAATATCATATTCATATTAACCATAAAAAATACAGCATCATACTGATTTTCATGACAATCGGTTGAACAGGGCAGAAGTTGCTACTCTGCAGCGCCACCTGGTGGCGAGTGGCATCAGTGAGCATATCATGTAAAGCTTCTCCGTGAAAAAATACATGTACATACCAATTTTCATGACAATCGGTTGAACGGGGCAGAAGTTGCTACTCTGCAGCGCCACCTGGTGGCGAGTGGTATCAATGAGCATATCATACAAACCTTTTACGTGGAAAAATACATATACATACCAATTTTCATGACAATCGGTTGAACGGGGCAGAAGTTGCTACTCTGCAGCGCCACCTGGTGGCGAGTGGCAACAATCGGCATAGCATAGAAACCTCCGTGGAAAAATTCATGTACATACCAATTTATATAATGATCGGTCAAATAGTTTCTGAGTCTATCGATTTCATATATACAAACATCCTTTTATATATATATATATATATATATATATATATATATATATATATATATATATATATAAACAAAGTGCCAAGAAAACGCGTATTAATATAAACAAAAAGGAAAAAATTGATTCTTTTTGCGTACATGCCCAATAATTTTTCCCTTTTGTTTATATATATATATATATATATATATATATATATATATATATATATATATATAGATTTCACTTTTCCAGTTTTTACGATTTTATTGCCGGCTTTCAACATTTTTTCGTTTTTTTAAACATTTTAAGAATTTTCATGAATTTTAAGTTTTTTCATATTTTGACGATGATTTGTTGGTTTGAGAACATTTCATCGGTTTTTTCAAGATTTTCCCGTTTTTTTAAATTTATTCCCATTTTTCCTGTTTTTTAACATCTCTTAAATTTTCTGGTTTTCAAAATTTTTACGATTGTTTTGTAGGTTGTCAACAATTTTTCGTTTTTTTTTTCAATTTCTTATAATTTACCGATATCTCTTGATTTTTTAATATTACGAGTTTTCCGATTATTCTGGTCGGTTGCCAACATTTTTTCAAGATTTTACCAATTTTTCTTGCTTGCTTTTTAAATTTCCGTTTTTTTTTCAATTTTTGCGATATTTTATCAGTAATCACTGTTATCTTATTAAAAAAATTAATTTCACCTAAAAAAATTTTTGACTTTATTCTGAATTTTTTGTAGATGCTCATCAATTTAAAGAGCCTCCAAAGAAAAGAGCCCCTAGAAGAAAAAAACAAAGTAAGTAGTGTTACCACCTTTTTCTGGCTGCCTAATTGTTAGATCCGTATTTTAATTAAATGTGAAAGATAGCGGTTTTTTGAAATGCAACAGTATATTTAAACTAATTATTTTAAGATACCTATCTCTTATGAGATTTTTCAAATTTAGAAATTATAGAAACAAGAAAATGATAGTAAGGTGAAATTATAATAATCACAATTTATAAAAATAATTTTTTATAGTAGAAAGTTTTTTTTTTTTTTTTGTGATTTATAAGTCATAAAATTATTTTAAATTATTACTAAGTGCAACCTGTCCGTTGGTAAATAGCGCTTTACCGAGATAGATTACGGCATAGTCCACAGTACAGTCTAAAAAAACTTTCTAAATTTATTTTATTAACAGTTTAAATAATAATTACTGTTTTCACATATAGAACAAAAAAAACTTATCTCTCGAGTAATATATCCCATTATGATAACATAACAGAACTGTCACAATTGGACGTTTATCCAAATGAGCTACGAACAACTTATATAAAAACTTTCAAAATGATAATATCTATACACAACTTATATCATATTTAATAACAATTCAGTATAAATTTCGAAATCTATGTATATGACTAAACACACTTGAAATATGCATTGTCATCCAGTTCTTAGCTATCCTAAAAATTTCAGAGCTCTAAAGTCTATTTGTTTGCAGTTGGCAGCACAGTGAATTCATTATAAATGCAAATCCTTCCCAAGCAAGGGTGGTTCATGAAAAATAACTATAAGTAGTATACATTTCTATTGAAACATAGTCATAGTTGTTATTTTTCAAAGAGTCCACCCTGTAATTAGGGATTAACTAACCCAAACACAATAGAAACCCTAGATAATATTGTCACAACAGGTAGCTGAATAGATCCCATGACCGTAGAACCGAAGTTTTTTTAAAGCATAATTCAAATTAAAATATAAATTAAAAGTAAAATAAAAATATGCTACATATTAAAAAGTAAGAATTAAATATAAATTAATGCAAAAAGCACTTACTCCTTTAATTGTCGGCTTTCATTTCGTCGTATTCATCCGACGATGAGTCAGATTCGTTGCCTGGTCTGATAGGAATTACAATGGGTTCGAACAGTTCTTCAATATTGATATCAACACTCCACAATCGTTCTTCTTCCTTCTTCACATGGTTTATGGCATTGGTCCAATTTTCCCGTGTTACGTTTCCAAAAGAATTTATCAAAAGTTGTCTAACGTCATTCAATTAAAAAGTTGTATTGTTTCTTGCCACCTCACCTTTTACTTGTGCCCATATTAATTCTATAGGGTTTAATTGACAGTGATAAGGTGGCAAACGTAATACAGTTATTCCTTTTTCCTTCGCCATTTCGTCAACTACATATCTTTTATATTGTAATTTGTGGCGCTTTGCAATTTGCAGTAATTCCGTTTTCAGCATGGTGTCGTCAAAAGAAATATTCTTGCTCTGGAGCCACTCTTTAATATCTCCTTTTTTCCATAACGTCGTTGGTAATTTTTCTACCAGTTTTGAATGATAACTGGCGTTATCTAAGACAACCACTGCAGCACTTGGCAAAAAGTCCAATAGCTGGGAAAAATTATCTTCAAAAACATCAGAGGTCATTTCCTCGTGGTAATCTTTGGTTGACTTTGATACAAAGTCTAATAACCCATTTTCTACAAAACCATGTTCACTGCCAATGTGTGCGATTATTAGTCTGCGACCTTTTCCTCGAGGAGCATTTAATCGTGTTGAATATCCCTCCAAAAATGCCTGACGGGAATTTGAAATATTGGTGTCCTTCCATGCTTTAGAAACAGTGTGTCCTTCATTCAACCATGTTTCATCTAAATAAAAGATAGTTCTTCCCTCGCTTCGAAACTTTTTAATACTTCTTAAGTATTGTCTTCTCCAGCAAATAATTTCTTCTGTCTCATTCAAAAATTTTCGTTTTTTATGTGACTCATACTTAAAACCAATTTCTTTCAGGAGTTTCCATAGCGTATTTCGTCCAAATTTGGGAATCGTATCTACTTCTGCTATAACAGTCATTACTTTGTCCAAAGTCGGAATCTCTTTATTTAAGTACAAAGAATGGACTTGTCTTCTAATCATATCTCTATTAAAGTTATCGACCATAATGGACTTTATTCCTACGTGTTTTTTTGGTTCACTAACATTTCCCTGTTTTCTCTCACTTAAAAATCGATAGATACCTCGTTCACTAACACCGCTCATATTGGAGCACCTAGTCACCACATCACGAACAGTTTCTGATGCATCTTGATATATTAGTGCATCATGAACATTTAAAACAATAGTTTTTTCTCTTTGAGAAACCGCACTTTGTTTTAAATGAGCCACTTGTACTGGAATAAAACTCGAACTTGACGCCATTTACCGAAAATGTTCACCAACGAGTAACTATATTCTTATGTATCAGGATATAAACAAATCCTCAATTTATAGACTAATAACGTACCTGTTTTTGCAATTATACTCATAGGGTTACCTTAATCCCTTAACACCTCTAGCGACCACAATTATTCTTGTTAAAATCGAAAAACAAAATATTCTAAATATCGTATTATGACTACTTATTCCTTACCTCAGAAGATTAAAATATTATGATTAAAAGAAAGTTCTTAATACCGATATAAATAAGTACGTGCGCTACTGATTTAGGGTCTTGTTTACAACATTTTAGAGATCGCCCAACGAAAGTTTGTGACAGCCACGTGGCCTCTCGTTCAATGCGCAGTGGTTTGTTTACGAGCGTTACGATAACAATGACCGTTCTGAAAGCTTGTCAGTGTGGTAGCTGGAATGGTTTTGTAAACTGTATTTAGCTACGAATATGCTGAGAGAGTTTCTGAGTTGTTTTTTAAATGTATGTATTTTTTTAGTTTAAAGTGGGCAGTAACAAATTTATATAAAATAAATTCTTCTTAATTATGTTAGCATCATACATTAAAAATTAATTTAAGATGTATAATATATTTTTATTTCCGTCCGCCACTGATAGAAAAACTCCGCCTACCTGCGCCGACTAACACGTGGCTGTCCCAAACTTTTGTTGGGAGACCTATACGATTTAATGACTTTTCTTAGCTGCCAACTCCAAACAAATGGACTATAGGTAGTCGGGAAATAGGTTTAAATTCGATTACAAAATTCCACGGTATGACAAATAGACAAAGAACACGGCGAAAATATAAAAACTTTCTAAAAAAGGTCACCTCCGGCAGGATTCGAACCTACAATCTTTACCTAGCCGCTAACACTTCAAACACAGATAAATTAATAGTTAGTCGGATTTTAGATCATCTTGATTCAACTCGGGTCACATATGGCACTTATTCAATTCTTCCTTAGCATAAAAATCCCATGAGAGATATCTCAAAATAATTAGCTTACTAAAAATTCATGGTTCCGGTCTCCAAACCGGATAAAAATAAAAGGCAGTTCACCAAAAACTAACTATAAATTACATAAGTTTGACTTCAATATTTTTTTTATTCTGTCAAGGTAATAATGCCGAATGCTCAGTAGAGGCTGAAAAGTCGTCTCAGCAGGACGAAAATTGTTCTACAAGAGCTGGTAAGGAGTATTTATTTATTTATTTAAATTAGTAATTTTCGTTTTATTTGTTGTTTGTTCAATTAGATTTATTTGTTGTAATGTTGTCACTATTGTTTATTAATACACTGACCAGAACTTTAATAATTAATTTATACAGGGAAGAAAATTCCTAGTTGATCAGCGTTATACTATTCTAGCTATTAATATCCTAACATTAGGACCTGTTAACTCTATACCTACTCATTCCGGTGTTTTAGACCCATTAGTATAATTAATAAGTAAAAGCTCCTTTTGTAAGTTAAGTGATTTCATTTTGTGTTCATTCACACTCGTTAACATTTAGTGTATTTTCGAAATCTCGTTTCAGAGACATGTCGGTAGGAATTTTCATATACATATTGGATTTCTCCGACCCTTAAGGATTCTAAGATGTCTTGTAAAATTGCCAGGTTTTAGGGATTTAGTCCTTGTTAACCTATAGGGACTTTCCAGAGCAATCCTCTCCATATATAGTATCAGGGAGGGAAGGAATAAAAGCTCTTCCAAGACCTCATTGGGACAAGATCTCATTGCGGCAATCCCTATAACAGCGAGTCTTTGCATCTTTTGCAAATTTATTATCGCCTTTTGGTTGCGTTCTTTTGTTTCGATAAACCAGCGCATCATAGTTAAGTCGAGGTTTGACAACCGTCCAATATGAATATGATCATTTTCTTAGAGCCCCTGTTTTTTCCTGGGCACATAAAGCAGTTTACTTAAAATGACGACTTCATTAACGAAACTAAATAAATGATTATTAAACAGATTGTTCTTATTATTTGTATTAATGATAGAGCTAATTTGAATTAAAATGTTTTTTAGGTTTGCAAAGATCTTGTAGAAATCGATCAAGATCAAGTAAAAAATTAGACGTGGTTTATTTAGATCAGCTATCAGGTTTCAAACATGCGAGAACTAGTAAGTATTAATAGGTATTAGTAGTATTAATCACCTAAGGAAAGTGGGCGGTATAAAATTGTTTTTTTGAAACGTATGAAGGGAGAATTCGAAAAAATCTCACATTCGACAGGACTCGACAGGTCACAAAAAAAAGTAACTTGGAGTTTGATTTTTCAGTTGTCGATATGACAAATAATATCGCTCTCTTACGTGTGCTTAAGGCTTAAGAAGGAATTGAATAAGTGTCTATGCTATGTGATATGAGTTGATCAAGACGATAAAAAAGCCGATTAATTGCTAAACACATCTATGAATGATGTGGTAAGAGGCGTTACCTGCTATAGGTTGAGGTTTCAGGTTTGAGTCCTGTCGGATGTGCAATTTTTTTCGATTTCTCCTTAATATCATTTTCTTGTTTGTATAATTTCTAAAATTTATTGCTTTTTTTTTTAGAGTTTAAACCCAATATGAACAGTGATGTTTTGTCTACATCTAATGAGCCAAAGGTTGCAAATAAGAAAACTAAGAACACTAGAAAAAAAAGAAGTGCTCTAGATTCTGAATTACCTACCATACCGGAATCTGAATCTTCAAGGTTATTGTATTAAAATATTAAATTTGAATATTTTTTAATTTTTAAGAATTTTCTATTGTTTTAAACAATTTGAATTTTTTTTGTGTAGTTTTTCTTGAATTTTTGATTTCTTTAAAGGAAAAGAATATACAGTTGGGTCCGTGGTTCTTTACCCGTGCGTCACTAATACCTGGCGAGATAAAACACATACTTTTAATCTAGCGTCATTGTCTTCCACGCATGAAACTAAAGACAAAACAGCTACCGCATGTTATTAAGTTGCAATTTCCGACTTACTTCGTATGCTTTTATAAAATGATCAAAGATACAAAAAATCTTATGCTGATTTTTTATATTTATTTTTAGAAAGGAAACTGACCCGGAACCTTCTGATGATAATATTCCAGTATCATCTAACAATAACCGTGCATATAATGATAATTTTACTTTATCAACAGATGACGGCATTTTGAAAGACATCGACGATGAGACAATAAGAAGTAAAAGGCGAAAAAGAATCGTAGCTAGTACACCAGCGAATACAGTTTCACGTAAGTGTCACTTTTTTTTTTGTTAGTTAAATGATTTTCTAATTTGTACGCTCAATTAAAATCAAAAAAATTATGTTCATTAAAATGTATAAATTAAGATATATAGTTTTTACGATTGTTTCAAAATTTTACATCAGTAGGTGGAGGATCATTGTCTTCGATCTGGACATGTGTTCATAATTTTAAATTAATCAGTGCATTTAAAGTTGTTTAAAAACATATTTAAAGCTTGCATTACAAACAAAAAACATCCAAGTTAAACTATTATAAAGCGTGTAAGAAAAAGTAATGTAATAATAATAAAAAAAACAACAGCACACGATGTAATGTAATAAAAAAAATTGGACAAGAGAAAGAAAATGAAAGAGAAAAGAAAATGGACGCCACTTATTTTTTTATCCTAAGGATGGGGAAAGATAAGAAACCCAGGTAAAAGATAAAAAATATATAAATTAGATAAGACAACCCGGCAGATTATTATTTCTAGATTTGAAATTACACACTTTTACTTAGAAAACAAAAAAATAATTATACTTACACTTTTTCTTACTTATCCTTATGGTTAAAATCAAAACTTCTATGATAAGAAAATTTTTGTTGACTCAAAATTTAGTTACTTTAAAATACATATTAGATTAACTGAAAATTTTGATCAGAGTAACATACTCTAGAAAGGAAAAGAAAATATCTATTTACAAAAATTAACTATTTATTATTTGTTTAAATAATAAAAAATAGGAAAAACAAACAAAACATAGAGTCGGATATCTATATATAAATAGTAAAAACATTAAATAATCACCTTCGTGATTATTCCAAAATCATATTTTATACACTAGGATAACAGCTAGAAATATAATATTATCTCCGTGTACTCTGTACACTGTTCGGTTCCTGTGTCAGAATCCCCATCCTTCGAAGTTGTAGTCTGAATGGTCCGTGCCCAGTGAGCAGGCCCACTAGTACTCTTATCTGACTTCTGCCAAGATTCAGTATATCAGAAGTCAGTTTTTTGGAGTATCCTTTGAGCGTCAGCTTCGAGTGCCTCAGTCCTACAGTATTACTCCAGTGTTTGGTCGACTCTTCCCAGACCCAGTTCTTGACTTTGGTCCTTACCCAGGCTCTAGGCAGTCCCAATACAGGTTCAGGACCAACGAATCGTGTGTCCGCTCCCTTCTTGGCCAGAAGGTCCGCGGTTTCATTATCTTCAAAACCCTTATGCCCTGGCACCCATTTCAAGAAGACCCTGTTGTGTCTAGCCAGTTCATTGAGGTTTTGTATGCACTCCCAGATCAGCTTGGAACTAACCCGGAATTGTTTTAAGGCCAGAAGTGCAGCGTGGCTGTCAGAGAAGAAAGTTATCCTCTCCCCTCTCCAGCCACGGCCTCGGGCATGGTCGGCAGCCTTTAGTTAGGCGAATACCTCAGCCTGGTATACGGTTGACTTCGTTCCCAAGCTGAAGTGCAGCTTAAGGTTGCGTGGACCACAGACCCCTGCACCGGTAGACTGTTTGATTGAGCATAGACGGTCTAAATTTGGAGTAATTGCCGACAAGGCTGCTCTCATTTCTTCGACGTTCCCTTTTTTTGGTTTTTATTGTGGTAAGAGTCGAAAATCCTAATTCACCCAAATAGCTCGTTTCAAACGGCAAAAGAATTGCAATGGCATGCTTAGAAAGCAGAGGATATTCATTTTTCACACATAGCCAAAAATGTTCTAAATCAGTTTCAGAAAATTTTTCTTTTCCATCAGTTCTTCCTGCTCATTTATTGGAAAGTGGCCGAAAGGAATGTTCTCGGAGAATGGATTTCGAATCTAGTTCACAGGATGCAGATCACGCTTAGGGAAATAGAAACTCATTTTCTCTGCAAGAAGCTTTAAGTGTTTGGTAATTAAAGCCTGCACCCATTTTCTGGATCTGCTGCCATGACATTGGGAACATTTCATTATTACCATTCGCAGCGAGACTGATCCATAGTTCCAATTTAGCGCGAAAGCTTTCAATTTTATCCGACGATGTCATAATATTGGAATTTCTGCCATGCATTTTTTTATTGAGCTCATTTAAGTGAGCAAGTATATCTTTCAGATATGCAAGTATTGCTAGCCATTCTTCTTTTTTAAATAAATGTGCATAATCTGAACCCTGGGACTGCAAAATCATCTCAGTCTCATGTTTCAACTCATAAATTCGGGAAAGTACTTTGCCGCGAGAAGGCCATCGTACCTCTGTATGAAACAAAAGTGACTGATGATCTGCCCCCATTTCTTGACACAGTGCATTAAAAAGACGAGAGTTCAGCGGTCGCGACTTGTTGTAATTGACGATTTTGATAATTTCTTAAAGAACGTGCAATAGATCGTCAGGCAGAGACTTCGTCATATATATAAAAAACAATGCTGTTTTTGAACATTAGGGTTTTTCTCAGCAACCTTAGCTATAAAGCTTTTAACCTTTCCTGTCATAGCCGCTGCGCCGTCTGAGCAAACACTTATACAGTTATGACATTCCAAATTATGCTCATTGAAAAATTCGTCTGTTACTTTAAATATTTCTTCACCAGTTGTATGGTTAGCCAGTGGCAGGCAAAATAAAAAGTCCTCTTCTAATTCACATCCATCAATGTATCTAACATTTGATATGAGATGCGCGTGACCACTGATGTCAGTGCACTTATCAACTTGTAGCGCAAAAACTACACTAACTCTCAATTTTTCAATCAACGTCGTTAATGTCATTAGATATGTCATTGAATCGACGTGAAATCGTTTTTGCCGATGCAGGTATTTATTCAATTTCTTTAGCAGCTTCTCGGCTAAACATTATCTTGATAATTTCTTTGCAGAAGGGTAAAATTACAGTTTCAGCAAGGTAGTGCGACTTTTCAGCTTTAACTAACATATTTGCGATTACGTAGCTTGCTTTTTGTGCTTTGTCTGAGGTTTTGAAAGACGAACTCATGAGAATTACTTGCTACTTCGATTGGTCCTTCAAACGTTGAAAATACGTTTTTTATAATTCACGTTCACAAAGTTTCTATTTCGACACTAAAAACAGTATCGAAATAGATTCATTGTAACACTGTTTTTGGTAACTTTTTGTTTTACACAATTGGTTGCACTGCACTGATTTTCAACGAAGGAGTTCAGGTAGTAAATCAAGAAGTATGTTGTAGTAAATTATTAACTACATTATCAGCGTTATTGCTATGGAGGGTGTTATTGCTAAATTCGGAATATTTTATACAAATTTGACAAACATTCTAATTTAAAATCATTAAAACTGACAAGTGTCAAAACTGTCAAGATTGCCAACATAAATAAATATTTCGAAAAACACTCATTTTACTTTTTTTATACTTTTAAAAGTTCATTATAAAAAATAGTATGTAACACTCGAGTTACAATGACGGTTTGTAGTACTCGTTCTTTGCGAAACTCACCGCTTCGCGGTTCGTTTCACAAACTGAACTCGTACTACGAAACCTCTGTCATTGTAACACTTGTATTACAATATACTATTGTCTGTTTGGGCTAGTGATGGGTGTTTAGTAGTTAAATGTCGTATTAGGTTACTGGGCACCATGTATTTATACGAGTACTGTAGGTAGATAAATGGAACCACTTTTTATAATACTGATAAATATACTATTTCTAATTTGTCGAATAAAATGGCCAATGTCGTATGTATTACACAAATAAATGATAGAAACACATTCTCTTATTGGATCTGGATCTGGAAATTTGGGGAGGGGCGAGCTATTGCTCAGCCAGCACTGAGGCCACATATGACCCATTGTGCATCCTCCCGTGTGTAGGGATATCCTCACGTCAGCCTGTCACCAGGCCTAGTGATTTAAAATAGGTGATGAGGCACCCGAGGGGAATCTCCCTGACATCAGCTGGTATAAGCCAGTACTCGCCCAACACGGATCTTCTGATTTCAGAAAAAGCAGAGCAGTCATACATTATGTATTCTACTGTTTCTTCTTCTTGTTCGCAGCCTCTGCATAGCGGCGATTCTGTTAATTTCATCCTAAAGAGATGTTGTTGCAATTGGCAGTGACCTGACAAGATTCCCACAGCTGTTCAGAGATTTTGTCTGGTCAATGCCTTAAATTTTTTTGCTGTTTCCTCGCCAGGATGAGGTAATAACTCTCTGGCCAGTCTACAGTTCGTAGTTTCATCCCAGCACTGTATAAAATTTTGGTGAGAGTGCTGTTTGATAAGGTCTAACATATTTCTAGCTCGCAGCCCTCCTTGCTAAATTGTTCGCAATGCGGTTGCCTTTTGAGTTCCCATGTCCTTTGATCCATCTGAGAGTGACCACGTTATTCTGGCTGGCCTCAGTTAGAGTTTGGTGACATTCTAGTACTAAACTTGAAGTGATACTGGTCTATTCAATTCTCTTATTACACTTATGGTTAAATATTATTAAAAACAAATTCACCACTTAAAATAGAACTGTTTTATATTAAACTTAGTTCTTGTACCGACGTTAGAACACAAAAATTACAATAAATACGAGTAGCAGAACAAAATACGTCCTCACACAAAAATTGTTGCAAATACTTATGTCCCATTTATTAAAAACTAATGACAATTTAAAGCTTCCAGAAAGTAATTTTTGTATTGTAGATCAGATCAACAAAGTGGCAACAAGTCTTACGATCGATACTATAAATAACACGAACACTGATGAAGAAAATCAAGAACTATCTCCTGGAATTTGCAGTAAGTTCCATTACTTTTTTATACTCTCCTATAGGTAATAACTTCAAATTGAATATATCAAAAAGAATTCAAAAATTTATTTCTCAAAATAGTCTCCTTTTAAATCGATACAATTGACCCAGCGATGCTCCAACTTCTTTAACTCGTCTGAAAAATACATTTGGTAGAGGTCTGCAAAATAGGCTTCCGTGACGGTGAATGAAGAGGTTCATTCAACTCATGACTTTTTCAAGTTTCGAAACCAAAAAGTCACAGGGGATCAAATCTGAAGAGTACGGCGGATGGGGCAGCTATTTGTAGTCCAATTTGGTCGTGGCGAGGGCGTAGGTGTTAGTCACGTGGGACTGTTTCCTGCAATTAGTTATCAAATAATTCTATTAATTCGGAATAATAGAGTTCTGTGACCATTTTGCTCGTCTCTAGGTAGTCGATGTAGATTAATCTTAGTGAATACCAAAAAACAGTAACCATCACCTTTCCTGTCGATGAGACAGTCTTCTTCTTCGGAGCACGTTCGTCGGGGAAGTCCTCTGTCTCAACTATTCTAATACTTTGTTGGTTCGAGGTGATAATTCTATTTTTTCTTATGTTTTAGAAACACTGAAATATGCACATGGTACCGCAGATGAAGGTGTGTTATTTACGAATAGTAGAGATCGTGAATATATATCCTTGCGTTATATTAAGGTACTTCCCGGAAAGAAAAAAGAGAATCATATCAATAATAATTTTGACTTGGTATGTATTTGGTTTGGTTTATAATAATACAATATAATAGGTATTTAATTTTTTTTTCAGTACTTTTCTCATGTTCAGGGAATCGGAAAAATAATAGTAAACAACCAAAAATATTCTGTTAAAGATTGTACCATAGTAGAAGTACATCAAGGTTAGTATATTCAGCAAATTTGTTTTGCTAAAAGTCCTATGGAGAAGAAACTAGCACTTCAAATGGGTTGAATTTTGAAAACTTTGTTTAAATGTTTTAAATCAGATTGGTAACTAGTGTTCCTAAAAACGGTCACGTAACAAATTTCAGAAAAAACGATTAATTTTTGAAAATGTCCCGAATCTGTGATCAATTTATATTTTTTTTTGCTTTTTCCACTTTTTTACGTTTTTTTTAGAATCATAGATATTTTTGTTTTTTATACGTTTCAACAATTTTTTGGCGTTTTTATTATTTCTTTCGGTTTTTAACGTTTTTAGATGTTTTCAATTTTTCACCTTTTTTGTTTTCTATTCTTTGAGTTTTTTCGGTTTTTAACGTTATTTTGGGGTTTTTCCTTTTTTATTTTTTTTTAGCTTTTTGGGTTTTTAACGTTTTTTGCTTGCTTGTTATATGTTTCTGTTAAGTTTATTTTGATTTTTTAAAGTTTTTCGGGTTTTTTACATTTTTTTTTTCAATTTCTTAACAGATTTTCATTATTTTACATATTTTGAGCTTTTGACGTTTTCGTTTTTTTTCGTAGATTTTTAACTTATGCTTGAGAGCATCTGGACTGGAGATATGGCTGAAATCACACAAATACATTATCTTTAGTAAAGAAAATGCTAAAAGTGCGAAAATAGCGACATCTCCATAACTAGCTTCTGGACGGATATCTTCCTTGTACTAATGAGGCGCAATACGCCGAAACCGGTCTACAAGTGATATCCTTTTGAATTGCAAACTAAAATGGTTAGTTCTATCTTGCAGATATACTAACCCCGTTTAACTTTGAACTGTAATTCAATGTCCGTCGGGGCATATAGCCAGGGAAGTAGTTGTTGGTTCTTAGTAAACGTCCTATGTTCTTTGATTTTCAAAGACTCTGTAAAACGTTATAATAGTATTAAACTATTACCTTTGACATCTATTTGATAAATGCTTTACTAAAATGACAATTGATTAGCAGGAAACTGTAAATCAAGTAGATAGCACCGAGTTCTTAAAACACAAACTGTATGTAATTCAGAATGTGATTCTAGCTCAGAATGATGTAAATGTTACATATTTCCGTTGTTATGATAATTTTATTAAACTAACTTCAAATTTATACATTTATTCATTGTCAAGAGGTAAGAATAGAAAATATTCGACTGGGGTCCGGTATGGACCCCACTTTGCATCACTGTAACTTTTAAGACTTGGTCATCTAAGGGTTAAGGATAGTTGCGGGTCATTTCAAGTCTCTAGCCCTTTGGGAAGTTGTTTTAAAATTGAACTACATGGATAAGAAAGCAAATTAATACAAACGTGTTAAAATTGAATTATAAAAGAACTAAGTTAAGACACCTAAAATTCTAATTGTTGTTTAATTTTCAGGTGCAACATATTCAATCAAAAACAGTAGTGATACATGTGAGTTAATTTTAAGCTGTGTAATAGAGAAAAGAAGAAATTAAAATAGAGTTAAATTTTTATCAGACAATATATGAGCTTTAGTTATATAGAAATTTTTGAAATGTTATTTTTAAATTAATTTGTTACTTGTAAACAATTGTATTCTAAGTATTTTTTAAATGTGTAAATTTGTATAAAATTTTTTTTGAAATAACGTTATTCATTGTAATATAAGTTTTCAATAAATGAATTGTATTTAAACTATAGTTTCTTTAATAATTTATTCAAAGAAATAACAAGTACAGACTAGACTTGAAAATCGAATCCCAAGGGACCATGCGTTCTATATGAATTATACAAGGTATTAAAAAAAGTGTCAAGAAATGAAATTGAGGCCCAGAAAAGAAGTCTTAATAAGCATAATATGTCCGCAAATAGGGTACCCGGGTACGGGACAGTAATCGAAAAAAAAATCTAAATGTGTTTTAAAATAAAGTTTGTTATACAACAATATCACGCCAATCACAGTGCGTAACGTCATTTGTGAGTAGCCATAAGTAAACAACACTACTTTGTATGTTATTTCGCTTTTTTCTACAATTTATTTGCATTTTTCTACAAATATTTGATTGTAATTAGTTACGAATTGAAGTACTATAGTCATAACAAAAGTTGTCGCAAGTGTTTGAAGCCTTCTGTTAATTTTTTATTATGGAACAAGGTTTTACAAAAGCCGACAAAAGAAATCTCCCAAAAGTTGATATTTTCATGGTCGGAAGTTTCTTGCCACTAATTCCGACTTTTGTTCTGCTGAATTTAGAAATAACCATTTCTTTCGTATGTCTGATTTTCGAGGTACATCAATGAAAATTTTATTTGGAGTAGTTACTGATGTATTTCCACATCGAGGTACAACACACCAACGATATCTTTTTCGGTCCATGATGATTAAGAAACACAAAATACTTAATTTATCCAAGCACTGATCACTTGTAATATGGATCGTAGTTTGTTTACCTCACAAATGACGTCACGCGATCTGGATTGATGGGTGTTGCCGCATATTCTATTCTGCTTACGTTAACTACCCTTCACACCTCACTTGCCCGTTCTGGCCTATACTTCACATGAAAATATAGAATTTTCAATAATTTTTTTGAGGGTGTTATTATTAATATTTTTGTTTGGTTTTTTGTAAGTGTAATGAGGAATTAATATATTATCTGCAGAAAAAATTTCAGGTCTGATACTTTAGTATTAACGTATTTAGCTTACCTGTCAGGTGAGACGTCGAATAACCGCAGGTAAGATACTAGTCCCACTATTATTCACAATGGTATAAGTAAATCGGTATTATTACAAATAAAATACATGATAAAATGACTTACCGAAAATGTTGCGAGCTCTCCGTCTAGTAATTCGAGGGAAGTGCTATGTCTGTATGTAGACGCTTTCCTTAATCACCACTTGTCTTCAGTTGGTGCGTTTGAAAGACTGCACCAAAGGAATATTTGGGAAACAGTCTTATAATTCCAGGAGACCAAGGTCGGTGTCCAACCCTGACAGAAGATGCAATTTTGTCACGAGTAATATTCTATATCTATATACATGCTTGAGAAGCATTAAAAACGTTGGTAATGTATCAGTAAATTTTCACTAGTAATACCACTAGAGGTCAAATTAATATCCTCAAATTTTTTCGAGCTCATGAATATTTTGAAAATTTCCCGAGTCGAAGACGAGGGACATTTTCTAAAAATATTCACGAGCGAGAAAAAATTTCAGGATATTAATTTGACTTCGCGTGGTATTCGGTAAGAAAATTCCACACCGAATTGTGGTGGAAAATAAAATATTTTTAAAATTTATTTCAACAATGCAAATTATTTTCTTCATCATTCATATAAAATAAAAAACTAAAAACTCATCTATTTTTTTTATGTTATTTCTTAACTGCTGGAAACCTAGCTAGGCAAATATAACAAATTTACATTGCGTCGAAGTTTCGATACCATCCTCTAGATATGGGTTACAAGCCTGCGATAATTCTGAAATTTTTACTCATTGTAGTTGCATGAAAATGGCAACCTAAAGCGTAATATAATATATTCTTCTATTTTATATCATTATTGGATTACTACAAAAGTGGTAGAAAGTTATAATTTTATCAAATTTAATGTGTTTTGCAGTTTCTGTAATGGCCATGAAGTGGCTTCTCAGCCTGCCTTTTAAGATATTGTTTTCTACTCATTGTAGTTACACGGTAATGCAGTTTTATAATGAAATATATTACATTCTTTGATTTTTTTAGTTTTTTTGGGCTACTACAAGTGGTAGAAAATGAAAAAAATATTAGTTCTACAGGAACAGAGATTACATAATAATATTCAGTTTGTCTTCACACCAATGGACTCTTAGCCTATAAACTGTTGATTACTACTGATTGTAGTAGCTCAAAAAAGTGCCATTTAGGGACAAAAAATATAATATTTTTTTATTTTATAGTTACTTGAGCTTACTACAAGTGGTAGAAAATTATAATTTTAATTCTGAGCTAATGTTTTAGTATCATCGTGACGTATCACATTGTGTTTAACAGATTATTTTATTATTCTGTCACGTAAGTATACATATATATAGTAGGTATTTTATATTAAAAATATTAATAATAATATTCAGTAATGAGTATTGTATTGTAGTCTATAGTACTCTATAGTACCGTCACATGGTTGCAGTATAGGTTATAATATATCCTGCACAATGCTTTTGAGGTTGTTGGTTACATAAACAGAGTTTTTAAGAAATGTATTTCAGTTAACTTTTTGGAAAATTATAATGTATGTTATAAATATTCTTTCATTCATTGCATTATGCTTATAGGTTACTTCTTCGGGAATTTTCGAGTTTAACTTTTTATGACTTGGCATGAATACCTGGTGAAAGGGGTCAACAAATACGCTACCTATGTGACTTACTCTTGAAGTTTCACTTTTCGTTTTTATATCACTCTCTTCGATCTTTCTCTATTAAAGAAGCTCCCTCATCTTGTTACCAACCTATACGCTAGTCAAAATATTTGATACTGCACACGTTGGCGGCACTGATTAACCTTATACTTTATACAGTTTTTAGTTGATATTATGTACACAAGATACATATTTTCACAATAAATATTTTTAGATTTTTATCGATAAGCGATATTTTGCAATATACTATTGGGAAGATAAAGAGTTTTATTATACGAGTTGAATTTTTGAAGTTATACTTCTATGTGCGTACCCGGTGTTTAAAATTTGTATATGAGTGAATCGGCTTAATCAGTACATTACCTTAAGTATGTAATGGCATGAGTAAGAGGGAAACAGTAACACTTATAATAGTATAGTTGGTCTATGCTTTAAGCATATAATGATTTTGCTAAATCATTCCAATACAAATTTCTAACGACGGGCGCGCAGTATAAGAAGTATAATTTCTACCGGCACAGGCAGTCCCACTGACTGCTACACCCGTTTTATTTAAATATTTTTTTTGCAAAATTTGGCGAATGCTCACACAGTAAAGTACACCATAAAACGCCCAGGTTTATTTAAATAGGCAAGTAAATTTTATGCATTTTCTAAATATTTAATATTGATAACTAGCTTTTTTTTGAAAAATAAAAATGTTTAATAAAAAAATGCAAAATACAATAGGGATTTCTGAATTTCACAAATTTGAACTGTATTTTGTACTTCTATCTTTATTGTTATTGGGTAAATAATAGTATTATACGTTACGAGGTCGGTAGGTGACTTATTACAGTACGAGTTAGTTTACGAACGATGCGACGTAGGAGCCAAGTCCGGAAATAAAAACGAGTACTGTAATAACACCTAACGACCATGTATCGTATTATATTTTATTTTATCCTGTTTTTATAAATTAATAAATTCATAAAAATTTTTACAGTAGTTCGTAACTTGACTAAAAATAGTTCGTAACTTGATTAGTTAGGTCAAATTACCTTGAAAGCCATCTGTCACTGTCAATTAATTTTTTTATTATTAAGATTTAATTGTTAATATAAAATTGAATAACATTGACTTCCTTTTAAATATGGATGTAAAAGTAAGTAATTAATTATTTTATTTATATTTTATAGTCATTATAGTATTTTTAAATGTCAAAAATTAAAAGTAATTGTCTTCCCTTAAGCAATCAGAGCAGCGTTGCTAAGCAACACATTACAGTACCTGATGTTTTACTTACCGGCGCCAAATTGATTATAGGGAAGTGTATTTACTGGACAGGATGAAATAAATATTATTTTAATATTCTTACCCAGAGAAAAAGATATTACCAGAGTCTAGAGTTAATTTTAAATAAAAAATATACAGAATAAAGAATTGCAAAAAATGTGATAATAAAGGAAATTAAAAAAAAAATACAATTAAAAAATAAAACAATTGGAAAAATAAAATATTTAAAAGTAAATTTTTTTCTACTAGTAGTAAATAAGACCCGCTATAAAATGTTAGATAAGACAAAACTGTAAACTCAAAGACGTAATAAAAACTTACGAAACTTCTTAAAATTTGACAACACTTTTATCACATAAATTGATAACCTTATTAATTTAGTCTGCACTATAACATCTTATTATATAATTTTAATCATATTTTTATCTTAAAATAGATGCAAAAATGCACTGGCATTGTCCAAAATTGTAAATTTATTTTTAATACGTAAAATATATTTTCTAATTAATATACTACAGATTTACCTAATTTTGTAATTAAAACAACCTTTAAAAAATAATGAATATTTATTTTATTAGGCCATAGGAAGTAAACAAATATCTACATATTACCTACAATTATAAACCGGTTAAAAGTATTTTCAAACATTAACACGCGGAACTTTAAACTATATTTAGATTTTTATCATTTTATAGGTAAACATAAATAAGCGGTCTAGTCAACTTTGTAAAATATTGTTAAGTTTATTAATAGGATTTTTTAATGTAAAATACACCACGTGCCAAAATCCATGGAAATTTTCAATTAATAAATTCATTAATATTATTATTATTATTATTATTATTTCAATTCCTTACTACTACAAAGGTAGAATGCGGTAGAAGTTCAGAATACTTCCATAAATACAAAAACAGTCAAAATTACTACATTTTTTTTGTTGTTTTCGGGTATACTTGAAATTTAAATAAAAAAAAACTCAAAATCAACTCCAAAGTAAACACCACAAAACTGATCAAATAAGACTTTAAAAATAAAATAAAGGATAAACCAAAAAAAGTCCATCAACCCCCAAACAACAAAATCATCTTCCGGCATCCTTCATATAGATGTTGACCAAATCAATCTTTTGACGACGTTAACCCAATTCTTTGGGTAGAGAGACTTGTAGTAATGGACAATATTCACTACTTGGGAATTCGCTTTACGCGAAATCTCAATTGAAAATCAGAAGTCCAATGCACCGTCGATAATATGATGAAACGAGCATCTCTCTTGAGTGCGTTATGTGGACGAATCGGAAGATGTCACACAAATACCCTACTCCATACATACAGAACATACATCCGACCTAAGGCTGTACCATTTATTACCCAAACTTCCCAACATACCAGCCTCATAGCTGCGACTGAGAAAAAAATTCTAATGCCAATACCTCGCTCCCTGGCATCCGTCCAACATTACCTACACCCATAACAACTACAAAAACACTACACCTTTACTTGTTCGGTTATAGGAACTCCAACGGACCCTGCTGAGGCCCAACACCCAGTCCCGGGATACAATTCGAACAGCTTGAAACAGCTCGCAGAGTCATCCAGAGGAAACCTTGAAGGAAGTTTTTTTTTATTAAGGATGTCCTCGTAGGTCTAGACCTAAATACAAATGTACCGAGACATCTATTGGGGCAAAAGAGACAATTTATTAATTTGGGATTTAAAGTCCTGCAAGTTAGGACGAGTGAGGAAGACGTGGGAAGGTAAGGAGTTCCACATTCTGGCGACTCTGGGGATGAAGGAACGATTGAATCGATCCGTTTTCGATGTCTGGCACTGAACAGTATAAGGATGCATGAAAAAGACAGCGAGTCCTACAGCAGGGTATAAGGAAAAAAATTCAACATTTTTATTTAATCTTAAGAAAAATTTTAACTTAGTGAAACAATAAACATTTGACAAAGTAAAAAAAGTTCGAACGCTTTTGAAATGCTTTAAAAACTCGCGTATATATTTTTTACATATATACAGTTGTAGTGCTTGAATTTCTGTTCGTCTAAATGTGGTTTTTTCGTTGCGCATCCTCGAATAACAATATGTGCTTCTGGAATCTCTGGATTCTCAACACTAGCATAGGCCTTAAATCCTCTATCAAATGTGTATCTCATATTCTTTAAAAATGTATAATCTGTTTAATTGTTAATACTATAAATATAGTCTCATTGTATTTTTGTGTATCTTTAACCAGTAATTGGGATTACCCGTTGGTTATTGTAATTGAAATAAATAAATAAATAAATAAATAAATAAATAATATTTGGAGTTCTCATTTCAATGTTTCAATATCAGAACAGGATGAACTATTATAGTAGGTAAGTCATAAATTTCTTATTTTATCATTGATTGATCACTGCTACCGACTACTAACCTCGTAAATTTTTTAGCTGAAATAGAAATGTTAACCTTGTAGTTAATATGTTATAAATATATTTTATAAGGTTATCAATTTAATACAAAGTTACATCTTAGTTCAATTTTTACCATCAGATAGATTTTCAAAGTATAAAATAAACATAAACTTCCTCTTGGTAAAATTACATACCCATATTATTTTTATAAATGCATTGTATTTTTGTGCTACTTTCTTTGTATTAATAATCGAAAGTTGTTATGAAACGCGATATGCAGTAAAATAAAGAATGTTTTTTACATTCATGATCAAAATGTTCTCCAATTGAACCTCGCCCAGTAGTCATAAATACGCAATTTTAAAATACTTTATTGTTTTATACTTAACTTGTATGCAACTTTGCTCTGAATGATATGCAAACGAGAGTTTCAAGGCTAAGGATAGGCGCGTGTGATTACGTTAATATTTTTGAATTGCTACAAATTTAAAGAAAAGAAAGTGCATTCAATAAACTCTATTTTTTTTGTTGTATTTTGTAATTTATCGATTAGATATAATGGATATTAACTGCGCCACCTTAGAGTGGCGTCATAGTATTTAATTGCTCGTTTAAATATTTGAGAAATCATAGTACTTGGTTTAGAAGGAATCTCCTCAGGGGTTAAGCCGCAATAATCCCTCTAAATCTGTTTTGTGAGGTAGATCAGTCCGCGTTTTCTTTATTTGTTTTTTTTCTGTTATTTCCAACTACAATTTCCTCTCTCTTGTTTTTTCTTTCCATTTCCGTATCTCCTCCCTGATCAGATCTATTGTTACTACTTGTAACAATGTCGTTCTCGTCTTCTTTTCCATCTAGTGTTCACTCCTATATTGAGTATATTGACGTAGTTGGTTCTGTCTTCCATAAATGCCCTAACCATTTGGTTCTTTGTTGCTTTTTATATTCGTCACTATATCTTCCTTAATTTGTACCAGCAATTCCCCTACTGTTTTGTCCCAGGTCTTTTTAGGTTTTCCTCTCTTTGCCTTCTTCCATGTTTTGGCTTCCCAAACACTCTTGACCGGTCTTTGGTTTCTATTCGTTGGAGATGTATACCCACCAGCTATTTTTGTTCAATAAATGATATCAAGGGTTTGATGTTTAGCTCTTCCCGTATTACCTCATTTCTGATCTTGTCTCTTTTTGTGATTCCTTTCACTTTTCTTAAATATTTCATTTCAGTGGCTTGAAGTTTACTTTTCTGCCTATTTGTGAATACCCATGATTCGCACCCGAAAGTGAGGATTGGTCTGAATATTGACTTGTATACTTGGTTTTTCTTGAAATTTCTCTTTTGTATTAATTTCCATTTCTTGGTCTCCCGAATCTTCTATCTTAGTGCCCAAATACTCAAAGATGTCAACTTGTTCTAATTTTCTTCCCTCTACTTCAATATTCATTTTCTGATTGTCTCTCCTATCTTCATTACTTTTGTCTTCTCTTTGTTCCGAATCATTCCATAGCTTTTAAGTGTTTTATTCCAGATTTCCATATTATTTTGTTGATCTTTTTAACTTTCTGCAGCTACCATCACATCGCAAATGCTCCTTCCGAGATCCTCACCACTTCTAAATTTTTGTATCCTATTTTTAATTTCTTCGCTTTGTTTGAAGAGGCTCTTATGATTTCATCTAAAAATATATTAAATAGCAGTGGACTGAGCTCTCCTCCTTTCTTCAGCCCTTCTCTGGTTACAAAGATATCTGAGATGTTGTTTCTCCATATGAAACTACTCGTATTTTACTTATAGTTCTTTATTACATTTACTGTTTTGTCATCTACACCTTTTTTTTAGCATTTCCCTTAATTTCTCTATCTTTACCGTATCGAAAGCCTTTTCCAAATCTATAAATGCCAGTGACGCTGTTTGGTTTTGGTGATTAACTTTTTCTATTATTTGCTTTAGTATTAATATATTATCCTGGGTGCTTTTTTAGTCGCTTCTCAAGTATTTTTTCGTAAAGTTTCATAGACGTGTATAGTAGAGAAATTCCTCTGTAATTATTGCAACATTTTTTATATCCTTATTTGTAAATGGGTAAAATCAAAACATCAAAACCGAAAAGAATAATGAGGACCACCCAAATGAAAATATTAAAAATCATCAAGGGTGTAACCCTCAGGGATCGACTCAGGGATCGAATAAGGAACCAGAACAGGGAATACAGGATTTGGTTAGATGGGTTAGAATTAGAACACGCAAGCGGTTTCGGAGAGACCATGCATAAAGGATGCCAGAAGAAAGATGGGCAAAGTTGGTAAATGTGCAGAAACTAAATACGCGAAGACCGGTAGGCAGACATCCTAAAAGTTGGTAAGAAGGTTGAGCTCAATTCAATATCACAGAAAGTCCTCTAAAAACAGGACTAGGAGAAGAAGAAAAAGAAGTAGAAGAAGATGGAGCTTGTAACCAGGGCATAATAGTGTGACACTAAGCGAGCGAAACTGTTCCCATCTCATTCCTTCCATTCTACAAATTTTTACATCTCCTCCCGTACACTGAATTGTAATTTAGTTATTACCTTACATAAGTACGTCTATAATATTGGTTTAAATATATTCACTAGCTGTCGAATTTTAATATATGAAACAAGTAATATTCTAAACACATTCCGGAATATTGTTTAAATGTTTAAAATTAAATATTGAACCAGTGTCTGAAATTTTATTTGATTGCATTATAATATTGGTATCGAATATCCAAAAGAATACGAGGTACGTTCAGAAAAAAAAACGAGAATGTTTGAATAACTAATAAAATCTTTATTTATTCATCAATATCTATTTTGTCCCCTTTAAAGTAATCTCCCTCAGATATAACACACTATATATGCTTAAGGAGAATATGAGTACATTTCACATGGGTTAAATTTAACAATAAAAAAATATAAACAATTTCTAAGCATTCTAGGTTAGAGCGTTGCCGCGTAGAGGTCAAGGTTGTGGGTTTGATTCCTGCAGGATGCGAGATTTTTTTCAATTTCTCCTTAATGCCATTTAATATATTGTTGTTTGTATACTTTCTAAAAAATTTAATCAAAAATCCCATGAGATATATCTCAAAATCTATTGGTTTAATATATTTTACCAATATTGGTTTAATTTTTTTTAAATATTGTTCAATCTCTTCATATTACAAATATTAAACCAATTTTGCTGAAAAGGTATAAAATAGGACACTTTGTAATTGAAATTGAAAATTAAAACGAGTTTATTCAGTCTAGACACCAACAGCGTGTGTCCCTTCATGCTCCCCCTCCTTTAATTACACTTAAATCATATCGGTGCACACCGAATTTTGCTTTAAATATTTATTTATATCGATACATTCATTCCATATCCGCCAATCATGATTTTAAAAAAATCTCACTGTTTATAAATAAGTAGAATCGTATTCTGAAATAATTATTTTGTGTATGACCTTCAACAGAGTCGAAATGCTGGGCTCTTTTATAATTTTTATTTTTATTGTTAGTTTTAGTGGTTGTTTCGGAAGTGTAAGTTTTTATATTTATTTAATATTATTATAATTTGTGAATAAAGTGTTAACAATATACATCTATATAAATCAGAAATGCCTAAAATAAAAAATAAAAAAATAATAACGAATAATATTAAAAAGCGTGTTTTGGATCATCTATTTTTATATAATTTGGAACTTTCTTTCCCTTTTCTGAAAATTATTCGTATTGTTTAACATAGTTTACATACAGAAAATTACAGTTTCTTTTTAATTTGATATTTTTAATAATATTAGAGATTTTAAAATCTGAGAATTTTTATCCAAATTCTTTAAAGATTTTTCAATATTATTTAAAGGTCTCCCCATTAAGGTTTGTTTTGAAATATCTACATTTTTAGTAAATATTGTAAAAATTATGGGGGAAATAGTCAATATATTTTGGGTTATGCTTATTATTATTATTATTAGTCTTGCAAACCGTTGTATATATTAATAGATTTTTTTAATTCATACATAAAAATCGCTCCCTAAATGTTCCCTTACAATCCGCAATTGCTGCAGTAATTAGTCAATTTTTTAATTAATTATTTGCCATTAAAATTACGGAAATTATTTTTTTCTATATCTCAACAAGATACAGGTTTTTTTTCATTAATTAATTGCTCCCTACATGCTCCCTTAGAATTCTCAATTGCTCCAGTAATTAATTATTTTTTAATTAATTTTTTACAATTAAAATTACGGAATTATTTTTTTCTTTATCTCAACAAATTAGTTTTTTTTTTAAATTTCTTCATCAATAAATTACTCCCTAATTGCTCTCTCAGAATCTGCAGTTGCTCTAGTAATTAGTCAATTTTTTAATTAATTATTTGCAATTAAAATTACGTTTTTTTTCTATATCTTAACAAATTATAGTTTACTTCTTATTTCTTTTCATCAATAAATTGCTCCCTGATTGCTCTCTAAGAATCCTTAATTGCTTCAGTAATTATGTAAGCATGTATTATATGTGTGGTTGATTAAGTATATTCCTATGTATATATTTTTTTAAATTAAGTAAATTTAAGTTCAAAGTCTTTATTTTTTAAACTATATACAAGCCACGAGCTGATTTTCTTGCTGACCTTGAATGAAATTTAAATTGCTACAAATTATTTTATTATAATAAAATAATATTTACAAAATTTTATTAACTCTTATTAATAATGTACCAAAATACGAAGTAAAAAGCGCGTGCCATATTAACAAAAATCGTATACTAATAATAGGAATTAACATTTTTTTATAAAAAATATTTTTTATCTATGGTTTTATTAAAGCCTATAAATGCGGAGATCATAAGCAAACCAGATGCCGAAATTTTCGCAAATGAAAACGGATTTTATCCATTTCTGCAAATTCCTTACGAATCACCGTTTGAGGAAAACATATTCCAGGTATATATTTTTTAAGAATCCCTTTAATTTTCTATGGTTTTGCTGTTCTCTTTTCACCATTCTAACACACTCATACAGATATTGAATATTTAGGTTACAAGTTTTGTAATAGCAGTAATGTCATTTATTTATAGCTTTGTTTAACTTGTTTTTCTCTTCACACGGAAGTAGGATATATTCCATCCAGCGCTTTTTTTCTGTCACTTTCTGATCGTCTGTGCGGAAACCAAAATCATTTTCCTCTCTGAAACTGGATATTTGGGGAAGGGCAGCACTGAGGAGGCCACATATGTCCCATTGTGCAACCTTCCGTGTGTAGGGATATCCACACCTCAGGCTGTCATCAGACCTAAAGATATAAAATAGGTGATGGGGATCTCCCTGACATCGGCTAGTGTGAGCCAGTACTCGCCCAAAATGGATATTCTGATTTCAGAAAAATTACATACATTATATTATGTTTTACTGTTTCCTCTTCTTGTTCGCAGCCTCTGCATAGAGTTGATTCTGCTAATTTCCTCCTAAAGAGATGTTGTTGCAATTGGCAGATTCCCACAGCTGTTCGGAGATTTTGTCTGGTCAATGCCTTAAAGTTTCTTGCTGTTTCGTCGCCAGGATGAGGTAATAACTCTCTGGCCAGTCTACAGTTCATTGTTTCATCCCAGCACTGTATAAAGTTTTAGTGAGAGTGCTGTTTGATAAGTTCCACGACAGCGGACACTGTTAGCTTTGTAGATGGGCTAACATATTTGCAGTGCCCCTTGCTTATTCTGGCTGGCCTCAGTTAGAAATTGCTGACATTCTAGTACTAAACTTGAAAAGTGGTTGTATGTGTGTATGAGCAAGTTTGGAGTAACACATACACCTGCGACCTATAAGATCTATTGTGTCCCCCTTTTCTAGCTATATTTCTGACGTTTTCCTAGATTTATAGCAGCTCTTTTAGTGCTATCTTTCCTAGAAAGTTTAGGATATCATTGGGCTTTAAGTTAGGTAAATCTTCCTCTTCTATTTCTTATGATCCTAGATATTTGACCCTAGAATCACGTAAAGTATGTACCTATATTGAGGTTTCATCCTCTACCTCACAGAATCTGCACTTTGCTTCATCTACCAATCCTAGTGTCTTCATGTGTCCTTTTAATTGGTAGTGCCCGTTCAAAAGTGGTTATTTCGATCTCAATAACGTGGAAAACCAGACAAAAAATTGAAGACGCTGAATTGCAAAGAATTTTAGATGAAGATGTAACTTTAGGTGAAAAACAAATGGTGGAAATGTTAAATGTTGATCGTACAACACTTTTTAAAAGTTTAATAGCTATGGGAAAGATTTAATAGAAAGGAAAATGAATTTACCAAAAAAACAAAATTCGAAAGCTCATTTTTGAAATTTTGTCGAAAAGACAAAAAAGGAACTGCTTTTTGCATCGGATTGGAATATTCATGGCCAGAAGATTATGCTCTGCGATTGGTGTGATAAGAAGGGAGTGGTGTACTACGAGCTTCTGAAATCTGGTGAAACAATAACTGGACAACAACTAATACATTTGAACCGATAATTTCAAGAAAAACGAACAAAATGGGAACAGAAACGGACATGATAAAGTAATGTTGTACTTGATTAGCAGCAATTCAATTCTTACAAAGAGGTGAAAAATGGCTTGATTTTTGGTTTTCTTTACAAGAAGTTCTATCAGTTCTATCAACGCAGAATTTATATTTTGCCAGAAAAAACGAGAAAAGTCATAGCTAAACGAATCTGTTTGTATTTGATTGATTCTCATTGGTTCCTATCTGACTCTACGAATTGACATTGTTAAATTTTCGAACCAATGTGATGCATCTTTTTTTTTTGTTATTTAACTGAATTTTTTCCGTAAATGATATTTTAGATTTATTTTGACGACAAATAATGATTTCATCAGTTACTCTTGCCAAACAGACGTTTTCTAAATTTTCAACTAACTGGTGTTGATTTCCATAACTTTCCAGGTGTAATAAGATGTTTTTTTAATATCTATTCTCATATTAAAACGTATTAGATTAATTTTTTTAAATAGAAAAATGTTCATTTATATTGTTATCATAATTTTCATTGGTGATGATTGACTGAAAATTAACTCTATCAAAACTCATTTTAATTTTGTCTGCATTCCATTTTTCGTGCATTTTCTAATGGTGTGTTGAGGTTACTATTACATTTTTTACTGCTTTTCTTCTAGTAAAAATTTTCTACTAATTTATCAATCTTACGCTCCTTTCTAGCTTTTTCTTATAAATGTTCTTAAACAGATCCAATCTTCAGTTTTTTTTTTAATATTATTTACAGCCAGCTGCTGACTTAGATGTTTTTTCACCGAAAGGAGATATAAATCGTTATTATTTACCCGGTCAATCTGGAGAGAATTTTTACAATTACGAACAAATTCCCTTCGCGTCTCCATGTTTTGGATCAGAGGTAGAATTTGGTTTAAATTTATTAAATTTAGGAAATCTAATAATCATGAATTATCTTAATGATCTTCTAGAAAAATTTTTTATTGATTCGCTAATAACTAAAAATGTAAAAGATAAATATTTAATTTAAAGTAAACATAGACTTTGTAAATTTGATGATAATAATTCCTGCTAGAGAACTTTCCTGTGATAAATATTTTTCATTGAACTTTTATACGTTAAAGTTTGTTGGAACTTGAATTTATTGATTTCTTATCATTTTCAGGAAGCCAATGATTTAATTGTAAATTTACCAGACGGAAAAATTAAAGGGCACATTTTGACAAGTGCAATTGGACAAGATTTTTATGCTTTTCAAGAAATTCCTTATGCAGCACCACCTATCGGCGATAATCGACTTAAGGTAATTTTAATTCAAAGGACACTAAACGTTTATAAACAATGTCCACGACTGTTCTATAAAACGTTGATTATACAAGTGTTTTTTAAAGAATAGTGGTACCAATTATGCACTAGTGAATAAATTGTGCATTATTCATGGTTTGAAGTAGGTACGTGTTGATATGTAAACCCAAAGGATAAAATTTGACCAATTTGAATTATTCTCTTATGAATTTTGTCTTTAATTTTGAATACAAGTATGTGGTTGACTAACCATAGTATTCTACTCATGTATAATTGTTATTATTCACTCAGATGATTCATCTTCGTGAATAATAGCTACCATTCTATGCTCGTCGAATACAAGGATTCCAGGAATAACTTGTGCGAAGGAGTGTGATGTTGACGGGTTTTGGGTTTAAGGGCCTTGTTATAGGACTTAGTGTCCTCTTCAGGGAATGGATGGTATCGTTTGGATGGAGTTAGCATCATTGGTCGGCACCATTTGGTATTCGTTCCTGATTTCTGATTGTTCCGGTGTTTCCTGGTTGCTGGTGTTCCTGGAATGTGCCTAAACCATCAAAACGAATATTTTGTGGTGTGAGTGAGTGTAGGAGTGTAGCCCATGTGGTGCAATGTGGGTTTGGCGTGTCACCTCCAGAGTGAGTTAAGGACGAAGGAAACCACAGAAACCTTCGCCAAGGACATTTTTTGTGTCATCCAGCTTCAACCTATAGTAGAGGAGGATTTCGTCTAGGAGGTCGTCGAGTTCTGAAGGAAGGTCCCTGTCTACGGTTTGGAGAACTCTTAGAGACGGAAGGGGATCTTGGTGTTTGGAATTCTTGAGATTCTTTGGAGTCCTTCATTTTTGTAAAGGGTAGATCACGCGGCTTCTGAAAAGGTTTTGTAGGTATGAAGTAGAGTTTTGGAGTGGCATCTTTAGAATCTACCACACAGGGAGGCACGTATTCGCATTTTATTGATCTACATCGGTGTCCCACCACCAAGTGATTTCCAAAATAGGTAAAAACTGGCAACAGATTTCACACCAATCTAATTTAATACGAATTTGGGAATGTTTTCATAGTTATTTAAATTTTTTTATTGTTATGTTTTTAAGGAATCCAAAGAACCCCAACCTTGGGACAATATTCGTGATGCAACAGAAAATGTGAAAGTTTGTATGCAAAATAAGGCAACTGCACTGACTCCAGTACCTGATGACATGACACAAAATGAAGATTGTCTTTTCTTAAACGTATATACTCCTTTGGTAAGTACAAATGAATTATGTTTGGTATTGATTTCAAATTTATTAAAAACTTTATTTTCATACCACTTCTATATATTTACAGAAATATATTTGCAGATATTGTTAAAAAAGTTCAAACGGTTTGTATTATAGATTATAGACAAAATTGCTCGGTTGTTTGTTGTAATTAATTCGCTCGTTGTGTAATCTAGGCAATAAAGCACTTAAGTCGGCCTTATCTCCGAAATTTAAATTGCAAGACGGATTTCAATGCTTCTTTATGCATTCGATTCGTGAGAACGTCAGGAAACGTTGTGGCCAAACGCGATCATGTAATATTGGATTTGTGCATACCAAAAATGCATTCTTAAAGTACATCTTAAATGGCACTCGTTATTTATTGACAGAAATGAGTTTAATTTTAAGAATTGGTGGTTTTTGGGGTCGTTGAAAACAAATAAGACTTTTAATGTCATCTCCGTAGTACATCGTGTACAGAATACCTACTGTTTACGTCGTCTCCTGGAGTTTTGGTAATATCGTTATACAATTAGTCAAAACTGAATACTTGGAGGTTTTTGTGCTCGCTGAAAACGAATATGACATCGAATTTTATCACAGGAATACTTGATGCTTAGGACACCTACTATTTACCACGTCTCCTGGAGCTTTTGGTAATTCATTAAACAATTAGGGCTCGCTGAAAACGAAAAAGACTTCGTATTTCATCTCTGGAGTACCTGGTGCCTAGGATAACTACTGTTGACCTCATTCCCTGGAGTTTTTCCGTAAAGTCATTAAGAATTACTCAAAACTCAAGTATCTAGTGATGAAATTTTACCAATTATGTAATGATATTATCGAAAACCTTAGGAGACGGGGTAAATAGTAGGCATAGGTACTATATACTAGATACTCCGGAAATCACTTTCAATGTCCTATTCGTTTTCAGCGAGCCCAAAAACACTCAAGTATTGAGTTTTGTCTAATTGCATAACGATATTATTAAATACTCCAAGAGAAGACATAAACAGTATCCTGAGTACCAGATACTCCGGAAATGACATCAGACGTCTTATTCGTTTTTATCGAGCCCAGAAAAACCCCCGAGAAATAAAATTAAACTCATTTCCACCCATAAATTAGTTCTCTTTGAGATGCACCTTAAGAATGCATTTTTTGTATGCACAAATGCAGTTTTCTAATATTACATGATCGAATAAGGTCACCACGTTTCCTGACGCGCTCACGAGTCGAATGCAACAAGAATCATTAAAATTTGTCTTGTGTTTAAATTTCGGAGGTTCAGTACTTCATTACCTTGACTCATGGGCTAAATAGTTTAAGTTGCTATCGGCTATAGATAGAGATCACAAATTATCACTGAGTATTGTCTCCCCGGAGGCTTAACAGAGCTTATATGCGATTTCCTATTCCCTGTATGATATTATCAATCATTTCTTAAGACAAATTGTTCTACTTTTCCACTAATGCCAGTTTTAGCTCTTCGGTATTCCTCAGAAATAAATTTCGCTACCAAAATTTGTCTTCCTAGAATATTCCATGCCTATTCTATTGGGTTCATGTCCGGCGATCGTGTTGGAAAATTCACTTGAGTAATACCAACGTCATGGATTGGCCTACTCATGATACACGTAATGTGTGGGCAAGTGTTTTCGTGTATAAAAAAAATTTGGCCTATGAGTGGGGCAACAGGCATGACATGTGGCTTAAGGATCTGTTTTACGTGCAGTAAGAGATCCATTTTCAATAACCAGTAACTCTGTTCGAGCTCCCAAACTTATATAGCATCGCACTGACCTTCCAACATATAACACCGTTTGTGTGATAATCGTCCACATTTTTTCCCTCCCATCCAAGAAAGTTACGCAAAAACGGCTCACATCGGTGAATAAAACATTTGTCCAATCTCGGGCGAACGCTAATCTTACCTCGAGTTTTGGTGCTTGTGGTACTACTAGCACCTAAGATCTTAACTACCAATATTTAGACGTCTCCTAACAGTCCATTCAATAACATAAACGTTACGGACCTCAGTCGGTTGGTTTCTGGTCTAAACAACAGTTTGTCGAGGATTTCTTAAAGTTTGCAAGGGGATAAAACTGTCGTCGATGGTCCGAATTCTGTCCCCCCTGTAGCGTTGAATAACTAAAGTCAATACACTTAAACCTTGACTTAGTGAGCGGTAGGTATGTCCCTCTTCGATTATGGTGACTGCCCTAGCAACTGAAGTTGCTAGCAAATTCTCATTTCGTAATAGAATGGTGTGTATAGTGGTATTAGTCACAGTCACTGTGTACAGGACCCAATAAAGATCTTATAAGAAGCAATTCTAACGCTCAGTGGTAGCAGATCCTTAAAGAGTCACAATTTATAATAAGAAATTACACTCTTGTTTACTCACAAAGGAGATAATTATACGTTAATAATAACAACTTGTAAAGATAACTGAAAATATGAATAAAAACTTGTTGTACATTCTCCAGAAATGAAAATTGGATCAGGGATACTTCGTGATCATCATATTTTGATAATATCGAATATTTTTAATTAAAAAAATCTAACACACAGAAACCTGGCACTCCTGCAGAACTACCAGTTCTTTTCTTCATTCATGGTGGTGGATTTTTCTATGGTTCTGGTGCACTTCAGTATTACAATCCAAAATATTTTATGGACTACGATATCATTGTTGTAACATTTAATTACCGACTAGGACCTCTTGGTAAATATTTATGAACCATTTTCTGGTATTATAGTATTATAGAAGTATCTGTTTTTAGGTTTCCTTACTACTGAAGATAATGTTATCCCTGGAAATTTAGGACTGAAAGACCAACTGCTAGCTTTGAAGTGGGTGGTTAAGAATATTCATCTATTTGGGGGAAACCCAAAAAAAATTACTGTTATGGGTGAAAGTGCTGGGTCCACTTCTGCTGGATTTATGCAGTTAAGCAAACTTTCGAAAGGTATTTAAGATATTTTAATACTTAAATGGTTATAAAATACATCATTTTACCATGCAACGAAATTGGACTCAGAACTATTGAAAACTGGTTCCAAAATCAATTTTAATACATATACATAATTAATTTGTTTTATAGTAATAAATCAATTTTGTGTCTTACTAATCGATTCAGAACTAATTCTAACAATTTTTATTAAGTTTTCAACTTTGTCTGAAAGGATTCTGTGATTTACTCTGATTATCTGGGTACGATTCCGAACTGCACTTTGTTTTCATTTCTATACTATATAACAGGCCTTAAGGGCCCATGGCTTGGACTTTGTCAACTGCTTTTCTCCACGTTCTTCTGTCCATGGCCGCAGTTCTCCCATTTGCTATCCCGATTGATTCTAGATCTTCCTTAAACGCTTCTAGCCACATTTTTCGTGGTCGTCCTCTTCTCTTCTTTTCTTCTCCTCTCAGTAGCGAGTCTTTTGCCCACCTTCCGTCAGCGATTCTCGCAAGATGACCTAACCATCCAAGTCGCTTTGTTCTGACGAACCGGCTAATTTTCTGGTTTCCGGTACAGCTCTCTGATCTCTGCATTTGTCCGTCTTCTCCAAACGTTTTCATCGTCTTTTACTTCCCCGAAAATCTTCCTTAAGACACTCATCCGCTCCCAGATGTTCAGCATATTTTCATGATTTTTGTTCATAATCCATGTTTCGTCTTCATAAAAGACCGTGGGCTGTATGACGGTAGGGTCTCAATTTTGCCTCTCTAGAGATGTTCTTTTGTGTAGTGCTCCGACAGTCTTCCTTCCACTCGAAATTCGCTTCTCGATTTCTTGGTTTTCTTCCCATTTACTTGTTAGGTTTACTCCTAGGTACTCAAACTCCGACACTTTTTTGAAGCAATACTCTTTACTCTTATTGTTTGTAGTAGTCTTCAGTTGAGTTTTTTCATAAGTGGCTGGTCCCATTTTCATATAGGTACTTCGTTCTTTCCTCATTAATTATCAGTCTATACTGTTTGGCCTTCGCTTCAAAGAGATTGAAATCATCAGTATTCCCTTTCAGTTCTTTCCATTAACACTACATCGTCCGCAAAGGTCTGGCTTCTGTTTTCATAAATCATACCTTTCGTTCGTATTCCATTCTCTCTCATTATTGCCTCCAACAAAAAATTGAAGAGTACTGTGGACAGCGGATCTCCTGCTTTAATCCCTTTTTATTTTTAAATTTTCCTGTTAGGCTTCCTTCTATCCTTTCTCTATTGTCGGTCTTCATTAAGTTCATTTAACTAGTCTGATCATCTTTTCCGGAATTCCAAGAACTCTTGGGGCATGGTACTCTGATTATCTGGGTACGATTCCGAACTGCACTTTGTTTTCATTTCTATACTATATAACAGGCCTTAAGGGCCCATGGCTTGGACTTTGTCAACTGCTTTTCTCCACGTTCTTCTGTCCATGGCCGCAGTTCTCCCATTTGCTATCCCGATTGATTCTAGATCTTCCTTAAACGCTTCTAGCCACATTTTTCGTGGTCGTCCTCTTCTCTTCTTTTCTTCTCCTCTCAGTAGCGAGTCTTTTGCCCACCTTCCGTCAGCGATTCTCGCAAGATGACCTAACCATCCAAGTCGCTTTGTTCTGACGAACCGGCTAATTTTCTGGTTTCCGGTACAGCTCTCTGATCTCTGCATTTGTCCGTCTTCTCCAAACGTTTTCATCGTCTTTTACTTCCCCGAAAATCTTCCTTAAGACACTCATCCGCTCCCAGATGTTCAGCATATTTTCATGATTTTTGTTCATAATCCATGTTTCGTCTTCATAAAAGACCGTGGGCTGTATGACGGTAGGGTCTCAATTTTGCCTCTCTAGAGATGTTCTTTTGTGTAGTGCTCCGACAGTCTTCCTTCCACTCGAAATTCGCTTCTCGATTTCTTGGTTTTCTTCCCATTTACTTGTTAGGTTTACTCCTAGGTACTCAAACTCCGACACTTTTTTGAAGCAATACTCTTTACTCTTATTGTTTGTAGTAGTCTTCAGTTGAGTTTTTTCATAAGTGGCTGGTCCCATTTTCATATAGGTACTTCGTTCTTTCCTCATTAATTATCAGTCTATACTGTTTGGCCTTCGCTTCAAAGAGATTGAAATCATCAGTATTCCCTTTCAGTTCTTTCCATTAACACTACATCGTCCGCAAAGGTCTGGCTTCTGTTTTCATAAATCATACCTTTCGTTCGTATTCCATTCTCTCTCATTATTGCCTCCAACAAAAAATTGAAGAGTACTGTGGACAGCGGATCTCCTGCTTTAATCCCTTTTTATTTTTAAATTTTCCTGTTAGGCTTCCTTCTATCCTTTCTCTATTGTCGGTCTTCATTAAGTTCATTTAACTAGTCTGATCATCTTTTCCGGAATTCCAAGAACTCTTGGGGCATGGTACAGCCACCTTCTTATCACAGAATCGTAAGCTTGTTTGAAATCTATAAAGAGGAGGTTTAGCTTTAACTGTTGCTTGTAAGAACTGGTCTGAATCATTTTCAACACAAATATTTGATCAATGGTCGATCTTCCCTTTTTGAATCCTTCCTGGTATTCACCAACCTGCTCGTTTAAGTGCCTTTCCATTCTGCTTCTTATGACTCTGGCGAGTACCTTATATGTCACATCTGGAAGAGTAGGTAATACCCCTGTAATTTTCGCACACTGATTTATCTCCCTTCTTATGAATGGGACATACTATTGCCTCTTTCCATACTTCCGGCATTTCCTCTTGTTCCCAGATTTTCGTCAGCAGGCTACATATCCGCGTTAAAAGTGCCTCTTCCCCATGCCTTATTAATTCTGCAGGAATACCATTGCTGCCAGCACTTTTATTGTTTTTCATACTGTATATGATTTCTCTTGTTTCTTCCACGGTTGGAGGGTCCATTATTTCCGCCGGGTTTTTAACTTCCTCTACCATTTTCACATTTGTATACTATATTTATTATTAATTTTTTAAACTAATACTAATATATCAACTATATTTGTAGATTTAGTAAGCGGTTATGTTCTGGAAAGTGGTTCACCACTTTCTCCTTATGCTTATCAAGATAGAGCTAAACATTATGCTTTCAAACTTGGACATGCCATAGATCCGACATTTTTCTCTGAGAACTCCTCAGCTCTATTAAAACTACTGAGAAGTGCTTCAGCGGAGGATATTACAACAGCTGCGGTAATATTAATTAAATAAAAATCTGCTAATAAATATTTTTTCTTCAAACATTAACAAAAGTGAAACTGGATAAGTGAAATTTAATGCCGGATCTCGAGTCTAGGGTCGAAAAAGTATAGCTCATTCGTAGACCGCCCGCTGGGCCGAGGTAAGGGGTGGCTTCAGGACTCTTTAACCTTGAAATTTTATCAAGAAGTTTATAAAAACTTTACATATTTCTATAAATAAGGTCCTATCTCCATCTTAGAGTATATACTTCTGAAGGTAGTGTGCGATGTAAATCGTGACACATACTAGAAAGAGAGAGGCTAAAACAAACAACTTTCATCTTATTCGTACTTAAAGTTGGTTAATTGGTGGGAGGTAGGCAATAACGTGAGTATACGAGTAAGATGGAAGTTTCTCTTACGACCTAAGCTACCTCTAGCAATTAATAATATAGTAGGGTAGCCAGGCTTAAAGCTGTATCTGGGTTAGGAAGAGGGATAACGTGCCCACTATGTTTCTCTCTACTTGTGCATATTACATATGTTTTGTTATTTCAAAAACAAGCTTTTCCTTACTGTACATGCGTCGGTAAAAAAAGAAAGATAGGTTATAGCGATCATGTCACTCTTTCTAACCGTCGGACGTATCCGCTTAAAGGCAGGCATATTTCTTACTTACTTTATCTATAATACCTCTATGAGCACGATACATTTTCACTCTAGCATTGAATTGTGAACTAAATATCTGATACTAGTTGCGACATCTGTTATTGGGGCTAGCGTTCGCTAGGTACATCTTTCATTGATGTTCTTTCAAAATTTCATGACAATCTAACCACTTCACGCCGAGTTATCGCACTCAAAGTGACAGTACCTTTTTAACATCGGTCGAAAAATGAGCTTCGAAAAGAGAACCAATATTAGGTTCTCTTTTAAACGAGTCGTTTACACTTTTCAGATGGTCGAGAGTCGCTGGAAGACCACGAACATGCTGGCTAGCCGAAATTTGTGATTACGCCAGAAACTGTCGAACAAATGTGTATATTTCTTAAAAATGAGCCAAAATCTTCATTAAGATAGCTGCAAATGGCATTAAATATCTCCAAAGATTCAATCTATCGTATTTTGGCCGGGAATTTGGGCATGAGCACAAGCTCACGGATGACAAAAAAATGCTTCAAACTCAACATTCGAGAGACATAGGTAATTAAAAAAAGATACAAATTTTCTGTACAACATTGACTGGTGACGAAACGGGGTGTTTTCAATACGATCCCAAAACCAAGCGTCAAAGTTTCGCATAGAAGCACCCAAGCGAGCCAAATCCGAAAAAATGCCGTTTGGAAAAGTCAAAAGTGAAGACAATGTTGATTTGTATCCTCGCGCGATTCGAAGGGAATTATTCACAAAGAATTCGTTCCAGCGGGCCAAATCGTTAATGCTGTATATTATATTGGTGTTATGAGACGTTTGCTCTCGCGTATTCGTTGTGTTCGGCCAAGTTACACGATAATGCACCATCACTTTGATCGACACTTGTGTCCGATTTTCTGACAAAAAAATGGCTCATGAAGGGATAGTGGTATGCCATCCAAAAGACCATTTAGAAGAACATCCCGGTCAATGATCTGAAATCCTTATTTGAAAAACTTGTGGAACGCACAAATTGCTGTATTAACTATGAAGGGCACCGTTTTGAATAAAATATATTCCATTTGCCGAACAAAAAATTGTAATTCTACTTCTTTGTCCTATTTACTTTGTGACAGATGCGTTTGTCTTAAATATTCGCGTTCAGTTCATGTTATTATTTCTGTAGTGTTTTCGACAGTTGAGTGATTATTTGTTCACAGTTAAAGAAAGAATAATAATATTCTGCTACGTCTTTAATTTTTCTCGTTTTTTAATACAGGTAGCAAACGATGGATATGTACTTAATCCAATTGCAGCAACAGTTGTTTGGTTACCAGTACTAGAAAATCACAAATACCCAAATGCGTACATATCTGAACCTATGCAGGAATTGTTGATAATGGGAGAATATAATCAAGTACCAATGATAACTGGGATGACATCAGAGGAATCAGTTTTCTTTTTGAGATGTAAGACAATGTATAAAGATATATAAAATCAATTAAACTAGTTTAATGTAAATTTTCTACAGATCTCACTCCAGAATTAGAAGACCAAATTAAAGGAGGTTACGACGCATTCATTAATTTAACCGTGAATCCTAGACTAAATATTCCAACTAATCTAACAGTCGAAGCTGGAACTCAGTATAAAAAGGTTTATACAACGAAATCGTTTAAAGAAGATAGAGCTGCATTTGCTAAGGTACGAGTATTTACATTTTATTATACTTAAACTAGCGGACCCAGCGGACTTCGAACCGCAAATCATTTATGTCATTCTTCCATTTTTCGTTTTTTCAATTTATTTGGATTTTATCGTTATATTTTGTAGTTTATCGATAAAAATATTAGATGTCTAACAATACTTAATTTAGTAAGAATTTCTTGTTTAAATATAAGTGATATTAACTGCGCCACCTTCCGGTGGCGTCACAATACTTAAGTAAAGATTGCTCGTTTAAATAAATGTGATATTAACTTCGCCACCTTACGGTGGCGTGATTAAAGTAATCGAATAAGTAGTGGTTGCTCGTTTAATGGAAGCGCCATCTGGTGGTAAATTCCATTAATAAGAATATCATATTCATATTAACCATTAAAAATACAACATCCTACTGATTTTCACGACAATCGGTTGAACAGGGTAGAAGTTGTTACTCTGCAGCGCCACCTCAAACCTTCTCCGTGGAAAGATACATATGAATACCAATTTTTATGACAATCGGTTGAACTGGGCAGAAGTTGCTACTCTGTAGCGCCACCCGGTGGTGAGTGGCATCAATGAGCATATTATGCAAACCGATTGATCAGTTATCGACCGGTGATGAACAATGATTAAATTACCAAAATTGCTATAAAAAAATAGGGGTTGGTGATAAAAAAGTAAAAATTTAGGGTTGTATGTATTTTTTAATGCCACATGATAAAAAAATAAAAACAAAAAATTTCGTCCAAAAATTAAAAAAAAAAATTTAAGGGTGAACAACCCTTATTACTTAGGGGTATGAAAAATAGATGTTGGCCGATTCTCAGACCTACTTAATATGCTCACAAAATTTCATGAGAATCGGTCAAGCCATTTCGGAGGAGTTCAAGTTCGAACACCGTGACACGAGAATTTTATATATTAGATTTATTTACAGCAATCAGATACAACTGATAGCTCCAAATGTCTTAAATTTTACGTGGATTTTAGTTGTTTCCTTGGTAAAGATCTAAATTTCAGATCCACAACGTGAAAGTATTACTCTTAACTTTAACTCATATATATCTACAGGCGACGTTGTTTTCTGTCTAATTAGTCTGTTTATTCTCATCGCCTGATGGCGCCACTACCACAAGAAAAAATTATTTTTGTGTAGTACATTCTCGTAGACGGCTACTGTAAAAATTACAGCCGAAACGGCCAAGTAGTTTGTTTTGACCATGTGTGGAAGCGGGCGTGTCTGCAGATTTCAGAAAAATGAAAAAAAAGAGCAATTTTAGTAGGTGATTCGATTTTTGTTTTTGGAAGGGAAATCACGCAGTGAAATCAAAGAGCACTTAGATGCAGTGAACGGTGACTCCTCTCCGTTTTGGTTTAACGTATTTCAACTAGGTCGCATGTCGGTTTTGATGAGCCACGTCCAGGTGCCTCGAGAATGGCTACCACGGAGGATAACGTAACAAAAATCCACGATCTCGTTTTGGTAAACAGCAGATGAAGGAGCGCGAAATAGCTAAGACTGCTTCAGAAAAGTGTTTGGCGCTGTTTAGCCCAATCAAAAGAAATTTCTGCGTCGTTTTGTGACCGACGACGAAACATGGATCCACTGGTACACACCAGAAACAGTCGAAACATTGTATTTCACCCGTTCTCCAGCAAAGACTGTTCCACCGACCAGAAAGGTGATGGAACAGTCTTCTGGCATTCACAAGGTGTGATCGACTACCTGGAAAAGGGCAAAACGGCCACAGGGCTCTACTATGTCAAATTATTGGGTTGATTCAACGCCGACTTGCAGAAAAGCAAAAGTGCTCTTCTACTAATGTCTTATTAGCCGACACCTATCAATTAATACTAAAAATTATCTAATTCCTCGTTGATAATTACGATCAAAGTAAATCATCTAGATGGTTTTTTAAGAACGAAACCGTCTGACATAAAGTACTTCTGCCATTGGTTCACGTCAACCACTCCAACTACTACTACTAGTTTCTAAAAGATCAGTGCCATATATTTGTGGATCCACTCTAAGGTCTTAAAAATTGACTGTGCAGATGTAATGACTCGTAGCTGATTTTTTTGGTACACATCTGCTCAATACACATTTTGCTGTGTTTCCAGGGTTGGTTGTATTGTCTACGGAGCAAGGCTATCAATCGGCTCCGGACTGTACTTTTTAGCAACCCTACAGCTGGCTCTGGACAGTACAATGTTGTGGCTGATTCTTTTCTTGACTTTTATTCTTCTAGATCTGGCATCTGATATTGTTATGTTCCACCAGGATATCGAGTTCTACTCGGCATTCGTGTACTAGTCTGTAGAATTCTTTAAAGCCCCAATAACCGCCTGATTGACGATGCCTATCCGCTTAGATTTATAAGCTCTTAAATGATTTTTTTTGGCGCATTGCAAGATTGCAAATACTTCTTCTTGAAACACAGATGTTTATATTTAACTGCACTATGGTAAACATAAAAATTCTTTTAACATCCTTTGGTTAATTCTGGACAAGGAACAAACTTTATTTACCGTAAAGATTGCTCAAATAGTTTCTTGAATCTATTTCGCTATTGCTCGTACCAATAAACTTAAAGATTACTCTAATGACCTTTTGAGTATATTTTGATAATCCAAGAACAACCAGTCGTAACCAAAATAATAATATCGTTGGAAGTACCTATTGTAATTCATTTTATGTTGAAATTTATATAGATAGTGTGAGATCCGAATTCTTATTTAAAAGAGTTATTATATATTTTAGTACCTAAGTGACGAAGTATTTACAACTCCAAATTTGCGACATGCTGAACTTGCCTCTCATAGATCTCCTGTTTATGTATATGAGTTTGCTCACAAAGGACCTATGGGAGGATTTATAAATTTGCCCGAAATACCTGGTAAGTCAAACATTTTTTTTTAAATTATAGGTACCAGATATTTCTTTTAGGCGCAGATAATGTTGGACATACAGAAGAGCTTCATTATTTATTTGGAGGATATGAAGGGTTTAGTGGGGACCTTAACAATTCTACAAAAGATGACATATTGATAATGAGGCGAATGCTGACGTTATGGACGAATTTCGTCAAATATCAGTAAGTACATTTACAAAAATTTATATCATAATAATTAATAAATATCCATTTTTTTAGAAACCCAACACCTGTTCAAGATCCTTTGTTAGATAATGTGATATGGCCAACTGTTGAGTGTGGTCAAAATATTACTTATTTAAAAATTAGTCGTAATTTACAAGTACAAGAGAACCCCAAGTATTATAGTCAAGTTAGTCAAATATTTAACAAATATATTAAACCTCCTTATTATGTATTTTAATTAAAAATAAGATATTTATTAAAATAAACCTGTTTTATTACCTAAATGCCATTTGCGAAAAAGTCGTGTCATTCAATCAATATTGCTGGAAGCACGCGTAACCAGAGCATGATGCCCTCAGAATGTAAAACTTAACAATGAAAGAAACCAGGTGAGGTCTGAGGATGACTTGCAGGGCTTAAAATAACTTATCTAAAATCTAAGGTTCTAAAATTTACAAGGAAAAGGCGCAGGTCTTCTAAGCTTTTCTGGTACAATTATACAAGTATATCTACAAGTCTATAAAATAGTCGTTTGCCTTGGCATAAGTGGGGATCTGAGAGACACTCCAAGAGCAGTAATAGAAATCCTGTTAGATTTTCCTCCTCTTCAAATAATTTTAAATAGGGAGACAAGGATGGGCTTTTAAAGGCTATAAAAAAATCTGAGGAACATTTTTGTTAGATCAGGATACAACAAAGTAAAGCAAGTAATTGTGGAATATGTATGAAAGATGAAATCAGGCCATATGGTTCCCAAATATCTGCCTAAAAAATCATCGAATTAAAGAATGGCAAAATGCTAGCATTTAATCCAAGCATCAGAGTTACACCTGGTACAAAGATGGTTTTAAGACTGGAGAGGATTTAGGAGCATATTTTTGCAAGTGAGTCTCAAAAATTTAGAGAAATAGTGTAAAGAGCAATCGCTGTCAACCCCAAAAAGACCTATATGGTAACATATGTTGCTGTCGTGTGGTGGCCAAAAGTGCAACAAACGATAGCCACCAGAAAATTAAACCAAATTCAACAGGAGCCATTCCAACCACACCGACCAGGACAATGGTCGCTAATACTTGGATTCACCCCCTGTAACATATTTGTTAAGGAAGTATCATTGATGACCATGGTACGCTTTCGCACGGTAGGTATCGAACTCACCGTAGGGACTAGCACCTGTAGGGACTAGCACCCATAGGGACAGCCTGTGGAGGAAATCGCTAAAGACGATACCACTCTTAAATGCGGACACGGATGCCGTCCTACCAAGCTTTGGCTTTGACAAATACTATAAAATGTTAACAGATAAGACAGCAGACCCCAACGTAGTGAACGCTCTAAACGCCTTAACGGATGGATAAAAAACGCAGCAAGGAATATGTTAGTCCTCGCCTATCTACCAAGCTAACAATTTCCGCTGTCGTGGACCTTATCAAACAGCATTCTCACCAAAACTTTTAAAAATGCTGGGATGTAACAACAAACTGTAGACTGACCAGAGAGTTATTACCTTATCCTGGCGAGGAAGCAGCAAGAACACTTAAGGAATTGACTAGAAAAAATCTACGGACAGCTGTGGGAATCTTAACAGGTCACTGCCAAACGCGACAACATCTCTTTAGGATGAAATTAGCAGAATCGCCCCTATGTAGAGGTTGCGACCAAGAACAGGACACAGTAGAGTATATAATCTATGACTGCTCTACTTTTTCTGACATCAGAAGGTCGGTGTTGGGAGAGTACTGGCTTATACTAGTCGATGTCAGGGAGATCCCTCTCGGAAGTCTCATCATCTATTTTAAATCTTTAGGCCTGAGGTGTGGATATCCCTACTCACCGGAGGACGCACAATAGGCCCCTCTTTTCAATTTTCCACATCCAGATGAGCAGGAATTTACAGCAGTGACGGAAACGTAAAATATTCTGTGCCTCTTTGAACATATGCATCTGATTTCAAGCTGATATATAAATATGTAATCTTGCAATGTACCTACTACAAAAATAATTTGAGGACTTATAAATTTAACCCTACAAATGCGGTTATTGGGGTTTAAAGTGGTCTCCACATTACCACACGAATTTCGAGTAATAGTATATTACTTTACGAGTGGAGTAAATTGCATATTACAGCGAGTGTGTTTGGCCCATGAGCGAGCTTGCGAGCGAAGGGGCTAAAGAAACGAGCTAAATATGCAATTTGTTCCTCGAGTGAAGTACTATGCTTTACCCACGACTTAGAAAATGGTTTTGTATAAAACTAAAAATAACAAATATAAAAATTAAATTTTGGCATAAGTTGTCAAAGCATTCGATTTCGCAGACACTTCTGTCTGAGAAATGTCAAATGTTAGTTTAATTTAATGAAAACTGTAGGTAATCAACATAATAATACAGGTTTCTATTTACTTACTCCACTAGTTTAGTAAATGAAACTATAACACAACTCCTCAATAATTTGACACTTACTGACAGAGTTATAGGTTAAAAAATACGCAATTTACTTATGAGTCGTGGGTAAAATTCAATACACTTCAAACTGACAAGACTTGCCAGAGTTATACTTATATTCATTGTCAGATATATATTTTATAAAAATATTTGTTTCTGAACCTAAAAGGCACCTCAACAAAATGTCCGACGAAAGTATAACCCACAAAGAAGACAAAGAAGACTTGCTCTATATAGCAAGGAAAATTAATATGGAAGAATTCGCTTATGGCGAAGAACATACTTATGTGAGAGAATCGGTAAATTCTGATACAACAGCAGTTTCCGACCAACAAGAATTAACTGAATCTGAAACAATACTATTAGACCGTGAAAAACATGCCAAAGATTCTAAACTTGGACCCCAAATATTTAAGGATCCTAATATTATCAACAAAACCAGGCCATTTGTAAATATATTTATGTTCCTATATAATAGACATTAATTTACTGCTTTTATTTCCTCGTTATACTTCTTTTAAAAACACTTCCTTTATCTTCGAAATGTCTTATTCGTGAAGTATAATTGTAATTTTTCCAGTCTATTTTCTGTCTTTATATTTTAAACTATTTTATTGTTGTGTTGTATTTCCAAAATGGGCCACACTTATTGCAGGACTTCATTTGGTTATCTAGAAAAATAAAAACTTTCAAAAAAGGTAACCGAAATCGAAATATGGTATAAAGATACCCAGAGATCAACGCACAGCCCAAACCACTGAAGCTATATTTCAGAAATTTTACATGTAAGATGTAAGTAAACACTCAGAAAGGAATTTTGTAAATGCCACCCTTACGGGAGTAAAATATGAGATAAAATTTTGTATGAAACTTTTATGAATTAGCTTCAAATTTTGCAAAAATATAATAGGGTAAAATTCAACCCCTGAAGCGTTAGAATAGCGGTTAAAAAATTCTATGACGTTTACTTCGTTAGGAAGTTATACACATGAAATTTGAGACTTATGCTCTTGCTTTATACAAATAAAATAATATGTTTATTAGTTTTTGGACATTTTATCCCCTAAAGGTGTGAAGAAGGGGATGAAGTACGTAAGGCAAAGGGTGTGCCCTAATACGTATAGGTAGTAATATTCAACATACAATCATTCAATAGCATCAAAATACAAACACTGGTAAATTGGATTAAATTTATGGGAACAAGCTTTCATTACTTTTTGTGCTACAATACCACCAATAGGGCCATAATAGGATATAAATCCTCAGCACAAATGTTAGTAGAAATATCCAAAACATAATACGCGGTGGCTGTAAGATCAAGCAATATCCTCTTCTGCCTTTTGATGCAAATAAAGTCGCGGGTACAATCTAGTATTGCTATAATAGGAGAAAAAGGATATATTCATCAGGTCTAGAACATAAACCTTCAGATTCAAAAAATAACAACTATATTATTATATAACAACACACATTTATAAAAGATGCTTACCCAGCAATTCGCTATAAGTCTCCCAAATCCACACATTATACTTTTATTTTAAAGACAAACGCCATGAAGACTGTTTATATCAGCAAGATTAAAAATAATTATAGTTGGATATTAGATCTTTTACTATCCTGGAACAATTATCATCTTCCAGGATAGTAAAAATATTGTCAATGGAAGAGTAGTGAAGTAATTATCCATGTTTCTATCTGATTCTTTTTCGGTGCCACCAAGTCTTTGACAACATTCTGGAACGTTTTTTCCACGGCCATCACTTGATTTCCCAGTGTAAACTGTTCAGTAAGTGGATAAAAAAATTTCAGCATTACATATACTTCAACTCCAAACTTAGCTGGCTTTGATGGAATATACTTAGTGGAATAAAGTTGCTCGTCGATTGTCAGGTATCCTGTTGGTTTATAATATTTTGCTGAATTACTATTGGGCGGCGAACAAGTGCTCTGCCGGTACCCATTGTGCACCCTACCGTGTGTAGGTATTTCCACACCTTAGGCTGTCATTAGACCTAAAGATTTAAAATAGGTGATGAGACTCCCGAGGGGGATCTCCCTGACATCGGCTGGTGTAAGCCAGTACTCTCACAACACGGAACTTTTGATTTCAGAAAATGCAGAGCATTCATACATTATATGCTTTACTGTTTCCTCTTCTTGCTCGCAACCTCTGCATAGAAGCGATTCTGCTAATTTTATTCTAAAGGGATGTTCTCACAATTGGTAGTGACCTACTTTCCGACTGCAATTCGGAGATTTTGTCTGGTCAATGCCTTAAAGTTTCTTGCTATTTCCTCGCCAGGATGAGGCAATAGTCTCTGGCCAATCTATAATTCGTTGTTTTATCCCAACAGTGTATAAAGTTTTGGTGTGAGTGTTGTTTGATAAGGTTCACGACAGCGGACATTATTAGCTTTGTAGACGGGACAGGCCTAACATATTTGTAGCCCGCAGCGCTCCTTGCTAATTTGTTCGCAATGCGGTTGCCTTTAGAGCTCCTATGTTCTTTGATCCAGCTCAGAGTGACCACGTTATTCTGCCTGACCTCAGTTAGAGTTTGGTGACATTCTAGTACTAAACTTGAAGTAATACGTGGTCTATTCAAGGTCAGTAGTTCTTGCCGACAGCCTGTGTAAATATTTACATTCTTGCCTGTGATGTTCCTATTGATTAATTCATGGTTATGGTTATTCCTGTGAGTTCTACTGAACTACACTTGACAAGCCACCCATAGCCCATTTTAGTTTTAGGCTCAGGGATCTAAAGTGTATTCAACATTTCACAACTTGATACGTTTTTGATCCACCAGTATAGACGATCAGAGCTTTCACTACGTTGAAGTCTGCTGTTAATATATTGTAGGGTTTGTCAAAGACAATTCTTCTCTAAGAGTGATATCGCATTTAGCGATTCCCTTCACAGACTGTCCCTATGGGCACCTACAATGGGTACGATACCAACCGTGCGTAAGCGTACCATTGTCATCAATGCTACCTCCTTAACAAATATGTCAAGTGGGTGAGTCCAAGTATTACTTCCATGGCCCTGGTCGGTGTGGTTCACATGGCTCCTGTTACGAAAATGTATGCTGATCTTTGGATTTGGTTTAATTTTCGGTTGGCTGTCGTTTGTTGCACATAAGGCCACCACACGACAGCACCATATGTTAACATAGATCTTATGATTGCCGTGTAGATCCACATGGTGACCTTGGAGGATAATCACCGTGTTTGTCCTATGGTTTGACGGCATTGCTCATAAGATGTTTTTTTAACTCTGCTTTTTATGTGTGAGTTCTACGTCAAGGATAACACCTAAATATTTCACTTCTGTAGCAAAGCTTGATTTAACTTTGAGAAGAATATATACTTTAAAGCCGCTAGGTTTTTTTTTTCGTGAAGAAAACCATTTATATCTTTTTGGGGTTAATAGACAGCGATGGCTCTTTGCACCATGTCTCTAAAGTCTTGAGAGCCAATTGCATTCTGTTGGGTATACGGTTATTGGACCAATGGGGAAAGTTTGGTCTTTTCTAACCCTTGCATGTAGGTATACCAATTATAAGCTCAATTATATTTATTTTTAAGACATTAATGTGGTCTTATGGAATAAACCCTAAAGTAAGAATCATAAACCTTACCACAGCTGAGAATAACGAGGTATTTTTCGCCAGTTGTCATTTTCCTATCGTCTATAATTATTGTAAAAAAACTATGGTTCATTTCGAGGCTCATGTAAGTATCATAAAGTTTTTATTGACAAAGCATGTAATTAAAAAATTCTAGCACGAGCTTATCACATCTGTATCAGCTGACAGAACTGGTCAATGGATAGTTTCTGCCGACAACGGCAAAGACGGGTTTTTGAATGTTTGGGATTGGTCGAAGAATTCTACTACAGAAAAACAGTTAGCCTTACTGGGGGTTAAATAGTAAACCATATTTTTATTGTTTTATTTTAGTGCTCCTGTTTTATCAATGTATGCTATTTACAAGGAATATGGTATCAGCCTTGTACGGATAAGTCCTAGTGCACGTTACTTATTAACTATTGGTCCTGTTAGAGACGATCTTTATTCTGTGGATCTTTGGTTGTGGACTTTGGGAAATGATGTACCTGAAGGTATGACCTACATTGTTTTGAAATTTTCTCCAACTTTAACAGATTCTGGTCTTTTTTTCATTCTTAAGGTTTTAGGTCAGTGGTCTTTCTGAATCCTTTATTTTTTGTACTTTAAATAAATGAATTAGTTTTTTTAATCTCATCGTTTATCCTTCTTTCATTGCCCTATTCAATGCGGATATTAGCAATTACGTAACGATTCGTAAGTTATAGTGATATGTATGGCAAACCACTTGCGTAGGCTTTGCATCCATATTAAGATCCTTTTTCTCTTTTCATGCAATCGATTCCAATGGGGATTCGTCGCACTCGTAAACTTGATATAGATGCATTCTGGACCAGAATTTTCATGAACAAAATTGTATTTTCACTCTTCGCTTTCGTGATTGGGTGCCTGGATAGTTGTTTATTACTATTTATGAATGTTTCTTTACGTTCTATTGCATTTTTTTATTTTCTTGTGTCCAAAAATTGCCATGGTTTTCTTTCAAAATTTTATTCAAATATTTCCTAAGGTCTATAGATCATCTTCTTCTGTATATATCGATATGATATTTCGTGTTCATCTTTATCTGCTATATATTAATTTTTTCGATTGTCTTTTCACTCAATACACATAATTTAATATCGTAAGTTAGCTCTTTGATAGAATTCATTTACAAAATTCTTATGAAAAATACCACCATCTGCTGATTTCTTCCAAAAAATTACTAGATGAAGTGAATTGTATAAATGCGTATGATTGGCATAGGTGACGTAACTACACTGCGACCTAAAAGATCGTTTTGGATACTCTACATCTAATTATGAGTCCATAAGGTATAGACTTTTTAAAAACTCTTTAGAATGTATGTACCTTTGCAAACAATTAATCTGTAGTTACACATATTGTATTTAGCCTTTTCATACAGAATACAGATTCTTCATCTTCCAGTGTCCACTGTGCCCTTTTTACATAGATGGTATCTCAGTGGACAGTGTTCTATGAGAATTCATGAGTTAAGGTTTATGAAGCTCTAAGAGTAGTTTAGATTAGCGCAGAAAAGCCCTTATTAACCTTTTTGTTTGTTTTTGGCTTGGAGTGTTTTTTTCAGTAAGTTGTACTGAGTTTCTTTTTCTAATTACGAACTTCATCCATAATGAGGTATTTTAAAATGCCACAGAACGGTTCAGGTACGGTAAAAGCAGTACTAGCTCTATCTTTTCCGAGACTACCAGCAATCTTATTTCCGACAATACCTTTATGCTTTGGTATCCACAGCCTACTTACTTTGTTTTGAATAACCAGTTGCTTAAGAGACTGTTTGCTATACCAAACTGTCTTGAATAAGAAAGTAGAGCCGTTATAACAGCTTGGCTATCGGAGGCAATAAATATTCTATCTGAATTGAAGCGTTTTTAATGCACTCTTGAGCACAGATGACTATTGCTAATAGCTTAAGTATAAGTGTTTCCCCGGGGTATTGAGAGGACCTGTAACCCATAGATATATCTACTCCTTCTGGTGTTTTAGACCCATCAGTATAATAGGTCAGGGCTCATTTTATAAGTTGAGCGATTTTCTTTTGTAATAACTTGCACTCATCAATACTGACATTTAGTATCAGTTTTGTTTTGTAGGCATCCTGTAACCCATAGATATATCTACTCCTTCTGGTGTTTTAGACCCATCAGTATAATAGGTCAGGGCTCATTTTATAAGTTGAGCGATTTTCTTTTGTAATAACTTGCACTCATCAATACTGACATTTAGTATCAGTTTTGTTTTGTAGGCATCTTCAGGGACTGGGTTGCTTCAATCCTTAGAATCCTAAGATGGCTTGTAATATCCCCGGGTTTTATAGACTTAGTCCTCGGTAACTCATAGGCTCATCCTAGAGCAATTCTGTTTACATGTAAATGCATGGAGCAAAGGTCTAGAATTACCTTCAAAGCAGCACTAGGACACGATCTCGTTGATCCAGTGATCCCTATATTAGCGAGTCTTGTAATCCATTATTGCCTTTTGCTGCGTTGTTTGGTTCCATCCAATCAGCAGGACAATAGGTGATCATCCAGATCGTGGTCAACGTTCTGGATAATCAAATTTAGATGAAAATATTCTAAAAACTTTAAGAGGTCTAAAAATTTACTTTCCCTATAATTAATGCCCAAGTAGTTCTTTGATCTTTCATGCTGTAAGAAAATAATGACCAAAATATACAGTAAAATATAAATTATGATTGATCATTGATCATTTTTTCAGATTCTTTTCGTATATCTAATACTCATGGATATCCAGTAACCGTGTGTTTTAATCCTAATATCGAAGAACACATTATGGTGGTGTTTTCAAAGCAAGTCTTTCTGCTAGTTTGGGTAAATATATTAATAAAAACCTTAACAATTAGATATAATAAACTCAGTTTGTGGCAGCCAACTCTGAGTGTTGAATCCGCTCTGTATGGCTGCAGATGCAAGTATAAAAGTATATTTTTAAACTTAAATAATGGTTTCGTGTATCCATATAATGGTCCTTTATAATTACTTTCTTGTTCTGATGTTTATATAAATTAATTTAAATTAAAGGACGCTGAGAATAAGAAATTTATAAACAAAGTTGTGCCTCAAATTATGCACAGAAGCAAAATAGGCCACACAACAGGTGGTTGTTACGTGGATAAGTGCCATGAATGCTATGTTTCCAGCAGCAAAGGTTGTTTACTACAATTCGGCAATTCTCTTTATGCGCGTCCTTTTGATGAAGGCGATTTGGATAATTCAAAAATATTTCGAAATGCTGTCAAAATAGCTGACTGTTCAGTAGATGTTTGTGAATCAGTTGATGGGTAAGGTTAACAATGAAAAAAGCATGTGTGTAATATTAATTTTGTAGATTAATAGTTACTGGTGATGCACGAGGTAGAATATATTTTTTCAATAAAAGGTTATTAATTTTATATTGGCTATGCGATTTCAATTTGGGACCAATCTGTTCGCTAAG